>CM060623.1:19092623-20437623 GCA_030578275.1 Meda fulgida | reverse complement strand
CCACAGTTAGTAATTCCTTATCCCATTTGTTTTGTTTGTTTTCTGTCCTTCATCATTTGTAACATTCAGACAGATATTAGAGGCAAGGATGGAAACCAAGCAACAGAAGGTTATCTTGGTGTAGTTGTACACGACAGTAATGTTCTGATGATCTGACTGCACTAAGAGGTCTTCCGCTCTGATCTGAAAGTAACATGAACATACAGCAGTGTCAAGTCGACAAGCAGGCGAGAGAATGAAAATAGAAAAGAAAAAAAGTGTGGTTGTCCATTTCCTGTAAAAAGCTTTTGTCTGCTGTTGCTGAGAGTAAGAACTAGGAAGAGAAACTCAATGCTCGCTGTTCAGACTAGTAGTTCAGAGGAGAGCTCTCGTTCTCTCTCGGGGTCTCTTTCTTTCTCTCGCTTCAAGTGTACCTTTTTAACGGTTTGGTCCATGAGCGTATGAGGCCATGAGGCGAGCATCGAAGGAGAAAGGTCAGGAGAATGTGGGATGCTCTCTGCTCAGTCCACAGGAGAATGAGAGGCTGGAGGATCTGCTGGGCAGGAGGTGTGTGGTAAGTTCACAGGCCTTCAGTACAGAGACCAGAACTATGGTATATTTACACTTTAGAGGGAAGATGGAGTGTTTTTCTTGATTAAATTGAGTCACATCTGTCCAAACAGTGGGCCAAAAGTTTGATTTGAATGCTTTAAAATACTTTTTTATGTGTGTGTGTGTGAAAATGTATGCATTAAGATATGGTGATATCTGTAGACGAAATACTGAGCATATTTTTTACTTCTCCTTTTAAGCTTTTTTTTATGTGTTTTCCCCCTTATTTATCTGAATTAAGAAGTGAAACATTTCACTTTTAACTCTCAAATTTAAAAAAGTTACCTTACAATATACAGTGAAAATGTGTAGATTTAACAGAAGTAAAATGTAAAACAGTTTAATGTAACAGTGCAGTGTAAAACTTGCACTATTCAGACAACATCTACTGTAACAGTATCATAAAATCAGTATCATGTTAAAGTTATATCAGTAAAATTGCAATTTCAGAACTCCCTGTGTGACGCATTTCAAATGATTGTATTTTCTTGAAATATTTATATTTCTTCACATTTTTACTGTAAATTCACTACCCATTTTTTAGATAAATTGTACGTATTTTTCAGTTAATTATTTAAAAAGAATTGCAGCCACATGTAGCCTATACTGTACATCAAAGAAAGCTGTAGGTAAACCAGTAAATCCAAACATGTTTCTCACTTCTGTATGCGGTTGTTTATTTCTACTTCCTCTAATCATTCCATTATGACACATTCAAGACATGTTCTGTTGTTGGCAACCATTTATGTAGAAGCTTTTATCTATGCATACACATATGAACTGATTATGCAACCATGATGAATTTGAACAATCATTATCAAAAGACTGTAGCCTTCCTCGAATAAACCTGTTGTAGATCCGTTGATGCAGGAACTGACATTTTGTGGGTATTTTTGGTGCTGCTTGATACACAAAGTAAAAGCTTTTGTTATTAAATGAAGAAAAGGTGTGAAATTAGCCCTCACTGCAGCTTGAACTGTGATCACAGAGAGGGCTTTGACAGGGGAAGTTGCTTAAAGACATTTCCTGTCACAGAATAATTATAAAAAAAATCTATTATCTGCAACTTTAAGTGTTTGCTCAGCGTTCATTGGTGAAAGTGATTCACAAACAATCATGCATGTGAGAAAAATAGACTTTTGTGAATATGTGATGCTAAGTCCAGCCTTTTTTCTGGTTTTGTCTGCAGTCCCTGTCCTCAGCGGTTGTGCAGTTGCTTATGGCTGTTCCGAGCGAGCCGAACCGCTGGACACCTCAGCAGTCTGGAGCAGTGTGTTTCGTCAAGGACAGTCATCAGCGCTCCTTTTTCATCCGTCTCTTTGACCTCAAGGTTTTGAGACCATTGGCAAACATCGTGTTCACAGCATGCACTAAAGAAATGCATGAAATCATACATTTCTAGTCATTATAATAATCATTATCACATTTCGCATGTGCACGTGTGAATTAAAATCTCACCAAACTGTTTAAAATATAAAATATAATTAAACAAACTTTTCCCCATTCTGATCATTTTTGACCTGTGTTTGTCTGGGAGTAAACTAAGATGATCTCGCACTTGTTGCTTCTCTTCAGGCAGGGAAGCTGGTGTGGGAACAGGAAATCTATAACCAACTAATGTACCAAAGAGTCAGGCCTTTTTTTCACACTTTCCCTGGAGATGTAAGTATTTACCTGTTGTATTTACAGCAGTTCATGCCAACCTTGTGCGTTGTATGCTCACTGTCATTATTACAATTGCTTTTAACACGTTTTCACAGTATCAAATAGCAATAGTATTTTTTTTTTTGTGCGTTGAGGAAGTTTTTTATTTCTCTTTCCTGTAAAGTAAATTTTGCGTATTACCAGCAGTTCCTCATAGCACTGTCTACCACAAAACTGTCAGCCGATGCATTCAGGCAGGCAAAAGGAGCTAACGTTGCACACAGTATTTTCATGTATGATGAATTCACACAGTTGTTGCTGATAAACTAGTTGGGCTAATTTTCTAGTCGGGTAATAACCACAGTAAAAATACTTACATTTTGTCTCTATTTTAACCATTGACTGAACTATCTAATGTAGGATATAAAAAATAAAGTCATGTTTTAGGTCCTTTAGTATGAGCAGCTTAAAAGTTAAAATAGTAAGAACCTAAAGGGGTAAAGGGAGTAGAACTGATAAACTGTTGAGCATGTTCAGTTTGATCACTGATGCTTAGCCCTGTGGAATTTGTTTGGATCTATGTAGGACTGTCCATCCAAACAGTACTTTGAACTTTATATCGTTGCATCTGCTACTGAGCATGACCAATGGAAAAGCATAGCTGGGAGGAATCTGGAGTAGAGGAATGCCCAAAATCCCTTGCACTTGAACCTCCCTCATGTTATGTTGCGGGTCAATTTGACCCATTTTGATTTTTGAGTTGGTGGAAATACCGGTTAACCTGTTTTTTTTTCTTCTTGATATTTTGTGACTTTTTCTCGTTTAGGGTTATGAACTTGAAAATGCCTGCATAGTTTCAACACGCTGATGTGCTTTGAGATATACACACATCATTTCTATTATGTTTGTGATGTCCGTGGGTAAATTTGATCCACATAAGGCAACTGTATAGACACAAAATAACATTTCTTGGTTGTATTTAGTATTTTAGTTGTTTTTACTATGAAGCTAAAAGGTAAGCCGTAGCTACGGCGTGAGTTTGACGCAGAAGTATAAATTGGGCTTTAAAAGGAGCTTTATCCCACTTATACAAAAAAATTAGCCACAGATGGTATAAATGAGCTATCATTTCTTTTTTCAAGCTCTGAAATACTATTTAATGTGTTGTTTTTCTTCTTAAGGGCCATGAGCATGCATGCAAAGTTTCAACACACCAATGTGTAGTGAAATGTGCACGATTTTGATGTCTGTGGTTAATTTGACCTATAGGCAGCTATTCAAAAGCAACTACAGACGCAAAATAACATTGCATATGCATGTCAGAGCTCTTCAACCCTGAAGTGCCAGTGTCTTGCTGAATTTAACAACTTTTTATTTTCAAAGCTTGTGAAAACAAAACTGTCGGTCCCACTTTTTGAGCATAAACATGAAAATTACCTTTCCAACTTGAATTGTTATAAATTAAAACAATATGTAAATTAATTATTATTTAATTAATAATAATTCATTTATTATCAAATTATCAAAATATATTTTAAAAATTAAGATACAAACTATTTTGCTTTTAACTCTTCAAGCTTTACATCAGAAATACAAAATAAATGGGACAGCTGAACATTTTTAGTGTTATTATTTTGTAACAACCTTTTGTTAACCTTTTTAATTCACATTCATGCATTTACAAGCTCCCAAGGCTACTTTTCAAAAGTCTGCTAACTCAATGCTAACAGTGAGTTAGCATGATGCTAACAACAAGCACAATCAGCCTTAATGTAAGCTACAGTTAGTGTAATTTGACTCTGTTTGATTAACCTAACTGACTCATTCTTTAACATTTTGTTTGTGTCATGGACTTTGATATTCAAATATAAACTTCTCTCCTCAGGACTGTCAAGTGGGGTTAAACTTTGCAGATGTAACAGAGGCTGAAAATTTCTTTCATGTAGTGGAGGAGAAGATCAGCCAGAGAAATAATCGCTTTGGTATTAAAAATATATACGTTCTTGCACAATATTTTGTTTCAAATGTTTTCTGCCAATTCAACATAAACATACATAGGGTTATAAAGACAATCTAATAAAGTGTCTCATTGAAAATATTTTTTATGCTTTCCTCTTATAACATAAAGAGAAACAGCAGAGAAAAGGATCAGATTCTAGAGGTAAGAATCTCTGATTTTCCATAATCACAATATTATTTGAATGAAGTGCAAACCAAATAAAATGTTTTTATGTTCTTAGATAGTAGAAATTTGCCACTGCTTCCTCGACCAAATGGAAAGTGATTTTTTTTTTTTTTTACACAAATATTTTTTTCTTGTCCAGTGCGTGGGATACTAAAAATATCTGGATGTATTTTGAATGTTGTGCTTTTTAATAAGCCTTTTGTTTATTTGTAAAAAAATGTTTTTGCTTTGTATTGGAAAACAAGGCACACTTGTCTAGTTCCTGTTGTTGTTTTAACTGAATTATTTTAAGTTTATATGGTTATTGAAAAAATATCCAATAACAGAATAAATTTCCACCAAATATTCTCGTGCTTTCTCTGCATCACAAGTTAACCAGAGGCATTAGACGTTCTGAAAACAACATACACTTACATTTTTCTGTTCAATGATGTAAAACTGCATGAAATGTACACAAATTAATTGCATCTTGAATCACAGGCTCTGGTACTCCTGCGTTTCCTGCCATGCCTACAATGGTACCAAGTGATGTCCAGATCCAAATTACCCCTTCCAAACCAAAGAAAGAAAAGAAAGAAAAAGACAAGAAAAATAAGAAAAAAGGATCCAAACTGTTGAAGGGTGATATTGGAGCACCCAGTGGATTCACGTGAGTGAATAAGTGGACTTGCTTTAACCAAGATAAATGGCTTCCGTTGAGATACTCATGTTTCGTTTCGTTGTGTTCTTTAGGCATGTCAGTCACCTAGGCATGGGTCCAAACAATTTGGACCCAGACCTGAAGAAACTTTTGTCCTGCGCTGGGATCAGCGAAACAGATATGGATGATTCGGAAACCTCTCAACTCATCTATGAAGCCATTGAGCGTTCAGGTGGAATGGAGGCTGTTAAAAAGGCTGTGCACCAGAAGGGTAAGTCACCGAGATATGCAAATAGCTAACCAAGTTAAAATGTTGGATTTGTTTCATATAATGCCTTTAAGCCAAGGGTGCGCAATCCTGTTCCTGGAAATATACATTCCTGCAAAGTTCAGCTCCAACCCTAATCAAATGCATATGAACCAGCTAAATAAGATCTTCATAGAACACGTGATAATTACAGACAGGTTTGTTGGAGCAGGGTTTGCACTGAACTCTGCAGGAAGGTACATCTCCAGGATCAGGATTGGTCACCCATGCTCTAAGTGTATTGTTTAACATTCTTTTAGAGTCTACATGCCCTCCTGTTCCTAGTGGACATCGGGGTTCTCTTCCCCAAGTGCCACCAGGGTTCTCCTCAGCGCCGCCGCCACCACCTCAAGGCCGAACGGGGCCTCTACCACCTGTCCCAGGTCAAACTTCTGCTCCACCATCCCATCGAGGTTCCGTTCCACCCCCACCTCCAAGAGCAGTTCCATCACAACAAACAATAGAGGGCCGCGGTGGTCCTCCGCCAGCCCGATCTACAGCATTAGGGCCCCTGCCGCCTGTTCCTCCCGGTGGGCGTACTGGGCCCTTGCCTCAACCTCCAGGAGCTCGCAGCGCACCCTTACCGCCTGCACCTGGAGGTCGGAGTGGAGGCTTGCCCCCGCCACCACTCCCAGGAGAACGTAGGGAGTCTTTAGCCCCCATTCCAGGAAAGAGACCTGGAACTCAAGTGTCCGAAAGGCGAGGTAGCTTCCTGCCACCCCCACCTACTGAGGCAGCTCCCCCACCACTACCTCCAGGAATGAGGAACGCACCCTTACCCCCACATCCAAGAGACAATAGATTTTTACCACCTCCACCCCAATCTGAAATGCCGCTACCTCCTCCCCCGTCTGATTTTTTCCCTTCTCCTCCTTGTGAATCATTTCCTCCACCTCCACCCGAAGACTTTGCTGATTCTGTGCCTCCACCGCATACCTTTGAATCCAACTTTCCTCCCAGAAGCAATTACTCAGGCGTCGCCCCTCCACCTCCTCGAGTCACAGCCAAACCCATCGCAGGTGGTCCGCCTCCGCCACCTCCTCCTCCTCCTGCTGCTGCCCCTCCTCCAATGAATTTTGGAAGCAACTCCTCACCTCCAACTGGTCCACCACCTCCAGCATCCAGTGGTGGGGAAGAGGGTAGAGGAGCATTACTATCCCAGATACAATCAGGGTTGAAGCTCAAAAAGGTGAGTGTCTACACAACCGTTCAAAAGTTTGGGATTAGTACGATTTTTCGTTGTTGTAAGAAATAAAAATCTTTATTCAGCCAGGACACATTCGATTGTTCAAAAGTGATAGGAAAGACATACAATGTTAAAAAAGTATATATTTCAAATAAACGCTGTCTTTTGAACTTTATATTCATCAAATAATCCTGGAGAAAAAATCAGCATAAAAGAATTCTTAGAATGATTTCTGAAATGACACTGAAGACTAATAATGCTGAAAATTCAGCTTTGCTATCACATGAATAAATATAATAAAATATTTAAAATTCTATAAATATATTTTCACAATATGAATGTTTTTATGTATTTTTGATCAAATAAACATCTTACCAACCTCAAACTTTTGAACAGTAGTGTAAATATTTTATTTTGTTGAAGCAAAAAAGTAAAATTGGTGTTCAAAACATGTGACTATATTACATGATCTAAGCACTGATAAGGTTCCGGTTATGTTTGCTTCTCTTTATTAATTATGTTTGCATGTATGCCTTAAAGGAGTAGTTCACTTTTTAAAAAACTTTTGCTGATAATTTACTCACCCCCATGTCATCCAAGATGTCCATGTCTTTCTTTCTTCAGTCGAAAAGAAATTAAGGTTTTTGACTTCATTGGGTACCAAACGGTCCAAGGTCCAATTGACAGTTTCAGTGCAGCTTCAAATGGCTTTAAACAACACCAGACGATGCATAAGGGTTTATTTAGGTGCATAAGTCATTTAAAAAAATAATATAACTTCTAATTATAAGCACAAATGCTCGCATTGCTCTGTTCTGTGATGCACGTGTGTAACGTCACGCAATACGCAATTACGTTGAAAAGGTCACACTTATGTGTATTCCGGTGTTGTGCCGAATTTCAACCCTCGCCAAATTATTACCCCCCTAGCATTGGTAGGTTTAGGATTAGTTGTGGGGGAGGGGTTAAGATTAGGGGTGGGGTTAGGATTAGGCAATCAGGTATTGACTTCAACGAGGGGGGTAATAATTTGGCAGGGGGTCGAAATTCGGCACAACACCGGTTCAGAAAGGTAGGGAAGGGCAAAAAACTCCATCTTATCTTCTCCTCTAAGTTCAAAATTGCCCGACATCGTAGTTTTACCTTTTAATTTCCTTTTTTTGTAAACGGCGTTTGACTTTGTTTGCACGTTCAACTTGTAAACACTGACTCGGTACTTCCACATGTCAAGAAGCGTGACCTTTACAACGTAATTGCGTATTACATGACGTCACGAACACGCATCACAGAACAGAGCATGCAAGGCGAGCGTTTGTGCTTATAAAACTTAAACTTTTTTCTTTATTTTTTTAAATGACCGATCGTTTCGCAAGATAAGACCCTTATGCATCGTCTGGTGTCGTTTAAAGCCATTTGAAGCTGCAATGAAACTGTCATTTGGACCTTGGACCGTTTGGTACCCAATGAAGTCCATTATATGCAGAAAAATCCTAGAATGTTTTCATCAAAAACCTTAATTTCTTTTCGACTGAAGAAAGAAAGAAACACATGGACATCTTGGATGAAGTTTTTTAAAAAGTGAACTACTCCTTTAAGCTCAACACTCTATACCAGCAATACACAGTAATGTCTCTTGTCCAGGTGACCGCAAACCAAGAACTACCTTCACCTTCACTGGATACAGGAGAGGGAATAGTTGGAGCTCTCATGATGGTGATGCAGAAGAGGAGTAAAGCCATCCATTCATCTGGTAACCACTCAAGATTGTTTTATTTAATATAGTAATTATGAAAGTTAAAAAGTAGTACTTTTATATTAATATTTACACAATATATTATGTATATAATAATGTTCAGACATTAAGTTGATCTGCTGGATTCTGTTGTTTACATATGCTGTGCCTTTTAACAGTTTCTACTTTTAATATTTTGTAGATGAGGATGATGAATTTGATGATGAAGAGGATGATGACGAAGAATGGGATTAATCCTGTTGTTATTGAAATATTTTCGATAGATGTACTTGGGCAGCTTTACATGTTTTTGGAGTTAAAAATCACTGATTCAATGCATTTCTCTAGGGAAGCACTGATATTCAAATTATGGACCAGTGTAACTGATCATTATTTTTATGTTAAGGTCGTTAACCGAAAAAATGGCTGATATTAATATTCGATACTATTCATCATAAATAAAATAAAAATACAACACTGATGACTGAAATCACTCGTTTAAAATATTACAAGTGATTGTAGGCATCACAACATAATAATATACAGTATGAAAAATGACAGTTCTGTTAATATTATATGAATTTAAGTTTTACCTTAGGAAGAGTTTGATGACAAAGACAATTAAAGTAAACTAATGTAAAAAAAAAAATTAAAAAAGCATGCACAATTAAATATCCTATACACAAACATATATTATGCATACCTAGTGATTGCTCTCTAGTCTCAAGGGTTCGCAGTCTCTGTGAATGTAAATAATTCATTCTATACAACAGAGCTATAAAAAGGTTATCAAAGAAACCGGAACAAGTCATTGTGAAATGTAAAGTTGATCTCTTACTCAAATGTAAATGTGCAAGGTCTATGTTGTTGGATATAGTTGTGAAGGCATTGTCCGTGAATGACATATGGTTAATAAAAGTGTACCATTAGATTTTTTTGAGTGTGTTAATTAATCAGCTAGAGATTATTTTAATAATCTAATGTTAATCAGTACTGAATGTATTTACTATTATGTAAATATACTCAAATGTGAACTAGAAAATGAATTTATGGCTTGCAAATTATTGCTTTTTTTTATTTTTTCTTACAAGACATCAACATCTAAGAGCAAGACATAACATTGTAATTTACAACTGGACTATTCTACCATTCTACTAAAAAAGCACACAAATGTTTGTGAAATATTTCCAGTGTTAGATATTATCTGAGTGAACTTATTTGACCGTTTGTATTTGTTTGAATGGTGATTTCTCACCCAGACACAAAGCATGAAACTAAATGCACAGCATAAAAATGTTATTTCCTAAACAAGTCAGTCATTTTGAATGCATTTAAATAAATATAACAACATATCGAATTGGTCAGTCATGCAAAAATGCCCTCCACCCTTATTCAGTATCCTCTAGCAACAAGTATCATCCAATAAAAAATATTCAACTTCAAATAAATATATATTACAAATAGTGAGCAGCAGCCACAGTCACACAGACATGAAGGCAAGTAGTGTTCTTGTAGATGTTTGGTGCCATTATTAACCCAGTTATTGGAATCCATACATATATTACTATCAAACATACATACACATATATTACTTTTACAATTTCATAATCTGGGTGTAACATTAGAAATTGCACTGGCCCACTGATTGAGTAATTTAACAACGAGTTTGTAAGCAACTTTGTTTTTCTGACTACAAGATAGTGGAACGTTTTCAAAGTTTATGAGGTAATATCCTCTTTAAATGTGCTTTACAGTTTATTGGTTGATTTTTTTACTTTAATTAAAGCCAGTATGTAATGACTGTATCCTGAAGGTCATATTTGTGAGGTTAGTAAAAGTTTACACCTGTTTATAATACTGAAATGCAGTCAAATCACTGTGGCAAGTGGAAATGCTCAGTCCTAAATCAACACTGACTACAATCTCAGTACAACAGACGAATGGTCAGGTACTTTAACTTTGGATCAGTCAATGAATATAAGATTACATACAGTGACTCTAAAAAGAATTTAGACACTTCATTTTTGGGAGTGAATGCTATTGCATTGGGTAACTAAATATTAAGCCATGTGGCAAATTTCAAAACAACAGACAAAGTTAATTAATTGTGAAAATTAACTTAAGTTTTTTTTTACTTGAATTTTGAACACTGTAAAAATGTATTTCCAAAATAATTTTTTATTATTTTAAAAAGTAATATTTCCAAATATTTGGAGCCACTGTTCATGAATTAATTAATTTGGTTAATTTTGAACACTTTAAAATTATCAATTTATTTTGGACACATAAAAATGAATGAATTTTTACAAAGTAATTTTGAAATATTTGGAGCCGCTGTTCACAAATTAATTAATAAATAAATTTTGAACACAGTAAAGATTTATTTATTTTCAAGTGTCCAAAAAAATAATGACTTTTGAATATTGTAAAAATTTGATATTTTTTAATTGTCCAATACTTTTTGGGGCAATTGTTCATAAATTATCCTATTGAGGTACATGTTAAATGAATACATTTTCGTTTTTAAGTGTCGCAAAGTACGAAAGTGTCCAAATACTTTTAGGTGGCACTGCACATGAACTAACCTATACAAGTCCATAAACTGCTCGGAACAAGGTAACTTTCTTTTCCTCTCCTCCTCACTCCCCACTAGCCTTCAGTGCTTCAGTGTGTCTGCGGTTGGTGCGTTTAGGGAGGTCAGCCTGAGAGTTCCCCCCGGACGTCAGCTGCTCCCAGTAGGACTGGCAGTACTGCTGAATCAGACGCATTTCAGGCTCCAGCAGGAGTGCTGGGGTAGGACGTGCAGGGTCCTGTTGATGGGCTTTGTGATGGCTCCTCGAAGCCTCTTCCTCCTCATCGGGGGTGGTGAGGGCTACAGCGATGTCCCGGTCCAGGATACGTAAATAGACACGGGCCAACGTGTGTTTGAAGTTATTTTCTGTGGCCAGGCAATGATATTGGCCTGCATCTGCTTTGGTGAGAGTTTTCAGAAGGACCCCCTGAGGAGTCTTAAGAACTTCCCCGTCTCGATTTAGCTGTAAACATAATCAGAGCAATGTGCAGTTATTATGGGACTATACACTACTGTTTAAAAGTTTGAGGTTGGCAAGATTTTTTAAATGTCTTTGAAGTCTTTCATGCTCACCAAGGCTGCATTTATTTGATTTAAAAATACAGTGAAAACAGTAATATTACGATATAATTGTTATGGAAATAGAAATAACTTTTCTATTTTATGCTGATTGGTGCTCAAGAGACATTTATTATTATAAATAGCTGTTTCCATCCACATTTTTTTGCGCATTTTTGGATATTGCATTAAAAAAAAAAAGCTGGATGGAAGTGCCAAGATGCGCATACTTTTTAAAAATGCGCATTAAAACATACATTACAAATACATTTTTTATCTGACAAGTTGGCATGTGAGTAAACAACGATGGAAACACATTTACCAATTAAATCCCTCGATGCACAACAAAAACTCATGTGACAGCAGTGGACGTGATTGTATAACTGGACTAACCAGCATTAGTATCATTGCACAGCATCTCAAATGTTGGCTGATTTGAATGATTTGGTTGACATGATAGCGTTCACAATCATCAGGCATCCGGAAGCAAGATGATAAGACAGTGGTTATTGGGTTTCGTCATTTATGATTTGTGAAAAAAAAAAAGCCAGTGCTCGATTGAAGCAACTTCCATTTTTATTATAGTAATTTTGTGCCAATTTCCCAGTATTTTGTTCTCTTTACTCACCTTTACTCACAAATGTTTTATGCAACATTCCAATTTTTTTTATAAGTTAAATTCACAATTATATTCACTACTTTTTATAAGTGATATTTTTGTGGAAACTGAGACATTTTTTCAGGATTCTTTGAATAGAAATTTCAGCATTTATTTGAAATCAAAATCTTTTGTAACATTTTAAATGTCTTTACGGTCACTTGTGATCGATTTAATGCACCCTTGATAAATAAAAGTATTAATTATTAACTGACCCCAAACTTTTGAACAGTAGTGTATATTAACAAAATGAAAATGTTAATATATAATAAATGTTTTATTTGGCTGGTTGTTGACTGGTGGTTTGAAATAAAGTAAAAGCATGAAATCGTACCACTTTTCGTCTTCCCTCCTTCTGGTAGAGCCATTTGATAGTGGCCTGGGGAGAGCGCGGCACGCACTCCAGAAATGTGCTGCTACCCTCCACCCCGAACTGAACTTTCTCCTTCAGTCTCCTCTCCACTAGTAGACACAGCAAAAGATTAGTCATATGCTGAGTCCTATTACACAAATACATCAGACTGACCTCATCATAATCCTGCAGGCTGATGTTTGTTGATGAACTGTGTGTTTTTGTTACCTTTGGCATTGTAGCCCCGGCACTGACGCAAAGGGTCACCGTGTTTCACGTCCTGCCTTCTGCTCCTCCTGAATGAAATACAAAAATTATATAATCAAACTCCTCATCAATTCACTGTCCTATGAAATGGAACTAACAAAAGCCCCTTATAGAATGTTTTAATAATCTTCTCGTCATGATTCAGTTGCGAAGAGAGAAGTTAAGTGTGTGCAATTTCAAAGGCTCTCTGACCTTTTGGTGGCTTGTGTAAAGGCAGAGCAGTTATCTCCATCCCAGGCACAGTAGGGGTCTCTGGCCAGACAGCAGTCCGAACAGGCCTTTCCATACACTCCACAGCGGTGCAAAGACATCTGGGTAAGACCTGCCTCTGAAGATGCGTACAGCTGTTGCTGCAAAAAAAAAAAAAGGAAAATATTTTAATGCCATACTACTGATTTCTGTAATAATTTTTTTTATTATACTCCTAAATTTGTGTTACATTTTATAATTTGTTACATTTTATTTTTTACTCTTACCCGTTTGGCGGATATGTGCATTGTTTTGACAGCAGCAGGTGTCTGTTGATAAAAAGGGATAGAAAAGCATTCTTCATTTTATTTTTATGTTTTATTATGTGATGTAATTTTATTATGTAAATGTATTTATTTATTTTAATATAACATTACAATTCTGATATATTTACCCTGAAAACTTCCACTTCCTCTAAAGTGAGCTCTTCCATTGTGGTGGGATCCTTGGGCAGGACTATAACTTTTTGGACTGTACCATGATCTGTGGGGTGGCAGAAAACAGATTTACTCAATATGTTTATAAGACTGCATCCTACATTTCATTTTTTTAAATTGATAGGGTGAATTTTCATCTCATGCCGACTTTAACAACTAGGCTATCCCAAGTTTTACAGATTCAAGAAACTTGACTAATTTCAGCAAATCAGAGGATGCCAGTCTCACCCGTTCCCAGAAAAAGAACCTCATATCGGCCATCCACAGCATCCACCTGGTCCACTGCAATAGTAGTAAAGCGATAGTCTACACCAGAGCGCACCACCAGAGGGCGCTTGTGAATAGGATACACAGGGTGGTACATGAGAGGATGAGCACGAATGAAGTTAACCGCTTCATCTGAGAACTCTTTTGTGGACTGAAGACCCGGTGTGAATGTGCCTCCTGGACACTAATGCAGGAAACAGATGGAGAGTCAGTCAGATAAATGTACACCCATGTAGCCTCAGCAATAAAATATACCATTGGCACCTTAAGATGGATGATAAACAGCACAAAAGCATATTATGCTATAACAAAGATTTTAGGTGAAATGACAAAATTTTCATGATACTTGAGAGAAAAACTGACTGAAACTCACCGTTCCTGGACGAGGATAGGGAATCTTCCCTGTGTATGTAGTCCATTGGTAGTTGTGTCCGTGTTTATGGGCGAAAGGGCCATTAAAGACATTTCGGATATCAGCCATTGAGTAGACACACACGGCTGAGCCTTTAAACACAGAGCTAAGAGACAAAAACAAGACAGATGACTAAAAATATCACAGATTCAGAAACAAACAATTCTCCAAGAGGAAGAAAACAGATTGGGGGGTTAAAACACAAAAAGAAGAATATAAAAAAGTCTGAAATTAATATTATTTGACATTATCACTGCTCCAAATATGTCTACTTCCGTACTATAAAAACAGTATGTGAGGCAAGTGGTATGTCCGAATTTATAAGACAACTTCTTCCGGTGAGATTGGCTAGAAGTGCGATGGACACTTTACTATCCCATTTGTGAATGGAGGTGAAGCAACACGACGGACGCTGTTGGTCACATGACAATGACAACATGGCGGATGTAGTACATCCAAATTACATTGACAATACACACGTTCATACTATACAAAACATACTTTTTTAATGGTCGTGAAGTAAGTTTCAAGCCAAATGTAGTTCCTACTATACAATATGCGATTTTGGGCGCAGCATATATGTTGATCTGAATATATATAGAAGATGTATAGATGTATAAATGAAAAAGCAGGTGTGTACCCAGAAGTTGAGAAGACGCCATATACCACAGGGTTTCGTTCATCCTGGGCAGGTTGGATAAACACATCCCCTGGAGTGGAGGAGAAAAGCATTTAAAAAATGTGTCAATACTCAGACATCTCTGGAAATACAACAGCATTTGCTCTATCTGAAATACTTGGCGTATTTAACACCACTAGATGGCACAATAATCTCAAAACTGCTATGCAACAAGTCACAAATTGTAAAACTACTATTAAATAAACTTGGAAGGAAAACAGCACTCACTCAGTTCATCAAAGAAGGTTTCCACACCATCATCTCCCATCACAGAGCACACCAGCCTGGCCTTCAGAAAAGTTGTCCATTTGTTCACGAGAGACTTCTGTCCGCCCTCATCATTCTGTGATGAAACACACACAGCTGTTTATTGACTGACTGAACTGTGAACTGCTTCCTGTGCACCTGCGGTCTCTGGTTACGTGAAGCAGGATATTGCTCACCAGGCACACGCGGCCCACTCTGGCCAACACACTTGGGCTCTCTCCTCCCCCCGAGTCCAGACTCTTCTCACGGAAGAAGAAATAGAGCTTGTCGTCGTTCTTCTCTGAGCTGTCAGGAATCTGTTTCATGTGAACAAATACAGGTTCTAGGAAATAAACAAAGTTTGCATGTCACATCCATCCAAATATTCAATGGAAACTAAAACAGCTGAGCAAATATTTATTGTCAATCTAATTAAAATGACATCTGCCAATTCAAATATGAACAGCAGAGCTATTTACCGTTCAGCCACCTAGAGTCATACTGCTCTGATCTCACAGCTGGCCGGCTCCCCATGGTCCTGAAGATGCCTGGATCACTGCTCATGAAGTCCACCGGCACTCCTGCATACAGGTTTCCATCTAGGTGTAGGAGAGGTGACACATGAATTTATGAATGCAAGTGAAAGCTTCATGTTTCAGACTGGGAAATTTGGTGATCTGTTTACATATTAGACAGGATATGATAACCTTCGATAAGTTCTGTTGATCTTTCATGCTTTACTGAACAACAGATTAGAGACTCCCATATTTACCAGCATGACTTTTAGTAAAATATGCTTATGGTAAATTAAAATGTATAATATTGAATTATTATATTTGTGGTGTCATGTTGTGGCCATTATGTGAACTGCACTCCAATATAAAGTATTGTAGTAAGGATGTTATGATTCTATGTTATGTTGTGATTTTTGTGCTCCTATGTTCTGTTATTTTGTGATCCTGTTATGATTTGATTATGTTATGTTATTATTATTTTATACTATGCTATGTTCTGATTTTGTTCTGTTGTGTTAAGATATCTTATGATTTGGTTATGTTATGATTCTGTAATGTTAAGTTAAGATTTTGTTCTGTTTTGATGTTATGATTATTTTACACTGTTATGTTAAAATGCTGTTAAGTTCTGATTCTGTTCTGATGTTTTGAATCTGTTATGTTATAATTAGTTTATGCTATATTATGTTCTGGTGCGTTACGATATCTTATGATGTTATGATTATGTTATGTTATGATTCGGTTGTGTTAAGTAATGATATGGCATGTTATATGTTATGATTGTTATGTTCTGCTATTTTGAAGATTGTTTGATAAAATAACAGATGACGACAGTTGCTACAGTAGGATTGGCTATTAATGTGCTTAGTGAAGGATCAATTACATAAAATCTAAAAGTAATATAGCATCTTCATTAATCGTTTCTTACTAATCAGGGCTGCGACATTCTCCTGGTTTGGATCGTAAGAGCATTTTCCCTTCCCAGAGTCCACATAACCAGGAACCAGCCTGAAGAGGTAGTCCTGTGGACATTAGAGCAGAGAGAGCATTTGTTTTTTGTCACTGCAGATTGTGTGTATATACGAGTATATACAGTGTATTTATGTCAGTGTGTACCTCAGCTCTCCAGCCTCGGCTGATGAAAGTGCAGATGGGTTTATAAGCTCCTGTGCCGCAGGTGTACAGGTGAGTCCTGTTCCACGGCTCAATCAGACGCACAAAGTTAGCACATTCTCCCTGAAAAAAACACACACACACAACTGTTAAAGAGATATTGGTCAGATCAAGTCTTGCATTATATTTAATGATTCAGTTACTAGGATGGTTTGATTAAAATAACTGGTGTAAACTCACATGCCTGCCTTTCCCAGTCATCTGACACTCTCCCTTTCTCTGAGCTGGAGCTGGCCAGTGGATCTACGGAAAAAAAACACGCACGGCATTATGACAAGAATTCACTGACACTTCAATTCTTCTGTTCGGGTGACAATTGATTCATGTTATTTTGTTGTAAATGGAATTGATTCATTTGAATCATCCCTTACAATGAGAGGCTCTTTGTTGATGTTTTGCATGTCCAGAGAGACCAGATATTCGCGGCTGCCCAGGTACAACCGCCCCTGATCGGGGTCGACGTGCAAGATCCGGTAGTCACTGGTGTTGAAGGAGAAACTGAAAGGTCTTGCTGTCCGAGTGTCCATCAATTCTGATGGATGGCCAAAGAGAAACATAGGAAATAAAATGATGAATCATGTTTATTTAACTTTTAAAACTAACTTTTATTTTATTTTAATATATTTCAAAATGTAGGCCTAATTTATTTCTGAAATTTTAGCAGCCACTACTCCAGTGTCATTCTAATATGCACGTTTGGTGCTCAAGAAACATTTTTATTATTATCATAGTTGAAAACGGTTGTAAAAAAATTTCAGGATTCAGGAAAGTTCATATACATTATATAGTATCAATTATTTAGTTTTAAAAGTTACTCACCGTAATAATAGCCACTTAAATAATAATATAAATCACATTAATGAATATGCTTAATTATAACACTTTCGGTGTCAATGTGTTTTTGAGCCTTATTGTCGGGTGAGAAACTGCTCAAATGTACTACTACAGTATAATAGTGTTTCATCTATAGGGAGTGCTCTTAACTCTCTCTTTATGCATCTGCTCTCTGAAATCCACACGCTCTCACTAAACACAGTTCTGTGGGCATTTCCAGATGAAATTGTTAAAATAAAAAACTTGTAGTAGCAGTGTTCTGGGCCGCCCCTCTTCAGCGAGCTGTTCTTTAAGGTGGAAAGAAGAGCCGAGAAGTTGGTGGCTCTTGGGAGCAAACTGCACTTAACACAGTTCCAGAAACATTTCCTGAGTGCTAGCGAATAGAAAAACAATTCCAGATGTGGGCCACAGTCTCAAAGGCAAAGATTAAAATGAAGAAATTCATTCAGCGGAGTTAAAATGAACCGTTTAGTCAGACATTCTTGCAAGCCGTCACAGGGCTTCAAAAGAACACCAGACCCTGATGCAAGAATTGCAGTTAATGTTGTGTGAATGTTTAACTGCGTAGACTTGTGGTGGTTATGAAATATGATTAGATGATTTCAGGCCTGAAAGAGACGTCAGCTTCTAATAATAAAGGATTTTCCAAAACTGAAATTCTGTCATAAATTCCTCACTCAGGATGAATAGAAACAGATTTAAAACAAACTGTTCTTTTCTATTTGTTCCCCTAAGCAGGATCAATCTGACACCCACACACACACACACACAAACACACACATGCATGCTCTCCTTTGAGGATGAAGTCATGTAGCTCTTTCACAAGCTACATTCATAGATGACTAATAATTATACATCTGATCCTGACTAGATTCATCCACATCATGAACTTCCTGTTATACTAAACTTATACTAAAAACCATTCAAAGGTTTGGGGGTCAGTAAGATTTTTTTCTTTTTTAAAAAAAAAAAAATTATTCTATTCAGCAAGAATGCATTAAATTGACATTAAAATGGAAATTTTCAATTTTTTTACAGACTTTTCTATTCATCAAAGAATCCTCAATAAATGTATTGCGGTCCAACAAAAATATTAAGCAGTAAAATATTAATATTATTGTCTCTACTAGGTGTCAGTCAGATTACAAACTGTACATAAAATATGTTATTCCTGAGAGATTTGTTTTCTCACCTAACAGAGCAAGTATAAAAGCATATTATCTTTTGGTGGGTTAAAAAGTGTGTCTTATGAGCTTTTAAGGGCTGAATATTTCAAGCACTGACCTACTGGGTCACAGTTCCTGTAAATGTTCTGAGCGTACGAATTAAGCTTAATACAAGCTCACTTACATTGCAGTGTAAGGCTGCCTTTAACTGGCACAAACCAGAACTTGAAATTACAAGAGGGGAACCAATTTGACATTGAGTTTTGTCATCCTTCCCTTGGACGGTCATCTGTTCTGATGTTTATACACCCACCGAAATGTTTAGGCACAGGAAATGTGGAAATTTTGATGCCGACTTTAATGTTGTAAAAGTAAATATATGTTTAAGTGTGTCTCTGTGCATGTGTTTACAGGATGCTCTGGAGAGGGTGCTAAAATAACCGCTAATGATCGGATATCTGTTGGATACGGAACTGGATGGGCAAAAGGGAAAGAGTTTGTGTACAATCCTGTTCCCCTCTCTTCCCTTTACCTTCAGGAAAGAACACCGGACACGCCACCAATGCCAAACCTGCAGTGGACCAAAGTGGACATAACAATCACGGGTGAAAGAGGCTGGTACAAAGGTGAGGCACGTAAAGTCTAGTGATACAACATCCTGCAGGAAGTCTTTGTTGTGAGAAGAATTCAACAGGGACTCAATACAGGGACTATCTTGTGTACTTTCAAATAGATGTCAGTCTCAAAATATAACATAATACAAATAAAAAAATAATTGAGTTAAAAACTTATAACTTAAAATATTTTATTAAAATTATGAACATTCTATTTGCTTTAGTAAATTATTCAAATTTCCATCAATATTATGTAAAAATATATATTTTAAATGTAATTAAATGTTTATACAATATATTATATGTTATAATATTATATTAAAATAATATTTCAACGTTAGTTACTCAGCATACAATAGCGTAATATGTTTAAATTGTAATAATTATAGACATTTTCAATAATTAATTATTTAATCAGCGTATCATAATCTGAATAAATTATTTAATTGATTGACAGCCGTAGTAAAATGCATAATCATAAGGTAAGGTTACACACTGGACGCACTAGGGACATTGTAGAATATCACGTTCCTCTTTCACTCTTTCTGCCAGTTTCTCATAGTCTCTAATTGGGTACACTTTCTAGAGTTACACAAAGACCTTCCCTCATCTGCAGGCGCCTCCGAAACAAAGACCATCCCGCTGGCAAACAATGAACAATCCATCTCAGATAGCAGCAGAAATAGAGAGGCCAATGAGACAAGTGGATTTTTCCGCCCAGGTATCCTGGATGTGAAGGAGAGGGTGAGAGGGTGTTTAATAGTGGAAGGGGGATCTTTCCTGGCGGGAGCAAAATACATGGCAAATGAGGAAAATGGCCACGCAGGAACAGACTGGATCAGAGCCAAAGAGGAATTCAGTGGAATTACAGGGACGGGTGATGAAAGACAAGACAAAGCTAACAATAACTAGCAAGATCCAAATTACTGAGGGCGTATAACTCAGCCCGGTCATCTCTTCAATTAGGTTTTATCAGGGCACAACCAGGAGGAATATGAGCCCGGGGCAATTGGAAATATGAAACATGAAACATGAGGTGATTGATATCTGAAACAGCTTTTCTTTTTTCATGAATCCTGTTAACATCCTTATGAATTTCCTTCAAGGCACTTTTAACCCACATCTTGATTGGATTGTTTGTGAAGAACAGGAAAGTCAATTGAATTCTCAAAATCTCAAGGGACACTAAGAATTGAGGCATATGTTCACTATAAAATAGAATAACCTCTATTTACTGGTTATGAGGCAATGAATGTTTTCTTATTGCCAGTTGTCCATAACCATCATCAGACCATCTCACATCCCACCTCATGTTTTCCTCAAAACGAGGGATGCAAAAATAATACAAATTCTAGTTAATAACCAATAAATAACCAGCATAAATGTTTTTTAAAAATAAAATATTAAAACCGATTGTTTTAGTACAAGTAGAGAATAAATAAAAAATGTTTTTTTTTAAAATACATGTAAAAATATATTCTGAGATTTGGTAAATATTACAATTAACAGTGTTATTAATTTTTTTGTTTTTAAAGATTAACTTTGAGTGTTAGATGAGAGCAAAGGTCATCTAAATATAAAAATATTGAATTATTGTTAATTATAGATTGATGCCAACCAATTATATTATTTAAATAAATTATTTAAAAAACAAATAGGTTTTTAACCAATTAACCAATATGGAGCCAATATTTTGTTCCTTGCAAAGAATAAAATGAGATGGAAAAGATGAGCAGTTCAAAACAAAACATTGGTAAATTCTAGAAGGTTCACTAGAAGAGATAAATTGGTCAGTTTCCAAGCTTGAGTCCAAGTGTGACACAGCTCTTATTCTTTGAGTTTACACAGAGTAAGTTTTCTGAGGAAAATTATTCCAGAAATATCCTTGGCAAAATTGCCAAATGACCTAAAAACAACTTTAGATTATTCAAAGAAAGGCCAACAAAGGTAGCTCTGAGCGCTAACTTGAGTCAAGTCAGCTTTTTATGTAGGTCATAGTTATTGTACCATAGCAAAGAATGAGGCCCCACAGAAATGGCAAACTAAAATAGAATGACTTGGGGAAAAGTGGCTAATGGAAAAAGTTGTTCACAGTCCGGCTGGTACAACACAAACAAATCCGAATTTGTGCTTAAATTCTGGTGGGTTGCTGTATTTTGATGTTCACCGCTGTTTTTAATCTCAGAGTAGTTTCCAAACAATCATGCGCAGGGTTATAATCCCACATACATGAGAGACAGGCCGCTCTATCATCTTTGGGGTAATTATGTGGCACAGTGGTATTCGCCGCTCCACATTCAGCTGATTCAGAAGAAACATTATATGAAAAGATTCCTCTTAAGTGATTCACACTTTTAATTCCTGTTTACATCAGGCATGTGTGTTAAGCAGCCCATATTTCAACCTACTCCCAAATTTTAATTAGAGGGGCTGTGTTACACGTGGATACATGTATGTATTAGTTGTACTAAAGTGTGAGTATGAAGTGACTGCATGAATGTGTATGTGTTTGTCAAGAACAGGGGTGACAGTTAGCTTGACAGCCGACAATGACTATAATTGTTCAAAATGACTTTGATTTTGACCTTATACTGTATACGTCTGTGGGAATATCCCTCATAACTTCTCCACAACAAGGCATTTGTGTCAGATTCTACTTAAAGAGAAAGATACTAAAAGACCAAAATAAATAAATGAGAATTAAACAAACAAGGAAAAGATGAACCGATGTAAAAGGAACTCCAAATCTTACATAAGGAGTTACAGCACTGGTTCTTGAGACATCTATACCTGCCATTAGTTTTTATATCAACATATTCAGTATGAAATTAATAAGGGATGATCACTAGAATGTTCTTAACACAAATGTAATTTTATTTTCTTTATATAAAAACAATGATTTGTGAATTATGACCCCTAAAACCACCTGTCCCCAGATTCAATACTTATTTATTTAAATATATATTAAACTAAAGTCAAAAATAAATATAAATGTATGTTAAAGAATATTTATATAAAGATATTAATAAATGTACTTTTAAAGCCTTGTACAGTTATAAGGTTTCCCTATTTCTATAAACACTGTGATTTCACTGTTATTTTAACCGTCCTGTGGGCTCAATTCATTCCTAATCAAAGATTTGACAGCTATAAATCTTATCTATTTAGCTATAATAAATATTTGAAATTACAATACACATTATTTTTGTATCTGACTGTGCTGACAAATACTGAATGATATCAAAGCTAATGTTTGAAATCTAGGAAATGACAAATATTACTATGAGCTCTTGAATTTTTGAACAATAAACAATAGAGGAATCAGTGGTTCTCTGGAAAATGCTCTGTTGTATATGTACCACACCTCAACCGTGCTGACAACATCCACCATTTGTTTTCAGCCAAGAACTGGAAAGGAAACTATCCAAACACATTTCTTACGTGTGTGTGTGTGTGTGTGTGTGTGTGTGTGTGTGTGTGTGTGTGTGTGTGTGTGTGTGTGTGTGTGTGTGTCTGTGTGTGTGTGTAATTAGCAATATTTTTGGAATACAAATGTTCTTACAAACTATATAGGACTATCCTACATCCTACATACATCCAAGAACATCCTCAACTGGATAATTCATACATAAAATAAATGTTTTGGGATTTTTTTCCTAAAAAGGTGCGTCCTAATTCGCATACTTATGCATACTATTCTATGTTGTTTTGTAGTAGCCTAAAAATAGTCAAAAAATTGCAACGATAAGAAGTGCTCTTCAAATACCCAGATGATGCACTTATTTACCCGGGGGGAAAAAAAACAGTGTCTCATTTCGAAGACTGCACCCTCCGGAGGTCGCATTTGTCGGACGCATACGTCATTGCGGCTGCTTCGTTTCAGAAAAGTAACCATTACAATCTAAAGCAAAGACATTACAACAATTTCTGATTCACAAGGAATAGCGGCCAATTTTATAATGGTTACTTTACTGAAATGAGACATCCTCGATGACGTATGAAAGCGATAAATGCGACCTCCGGAGGGCACATCCTTTGAAATGAGACACAGCTAAAGTGTGTAATGTTGTATATTTCATGCCCTCAACTATCGCAGCTATAATTACGTAGCTGAGGGGGAGGGACTATCAAACTTCTCATCTAAATCACTACACAGTGTACATAGTGCGTACTTTAAGTGCATAGTATGTCATGTGGGATGCAATTAAATGTTTTCTTCAAGAGGTAGGGTGTGGATTATGGTTAGTCTATAGCATACTGCATATAACTAGATTTATATAACAACAATAGGAGTCTGGTATGTCTTCATTTAGACTAAGTGTGTGTGTGTGTGTGTGTGTGTGTGTGTGTGTGTGTGTGTGTGTGTGTGTGTGTATGTGTGTGTGTGTGTGTGTGTGTGTGTGTGTGTGTGTGTGTGTGTGTGTGTGTGTAAGCATGAGCGTGTGGGTGTATGTAAAAGAGAAAGAGAGGCTGAGTATGCATAGACAGGTAATGAACAAGGTTTGCGCTCACCTTTAAAAGCCAGGTGCACTCTGGGAGCGGAGCGATGTGTGCAGGCCACTTCAAACACAAACAAAGCCCACAGCAACAGGAGGAGTCTTGTTTCCATAACTCTCATAGTTAGACCCAATTGCAGGCAACCTATACAAACCCACACAAAAGAAAGAAAATAAAACAAGGTGGACATAGAAAGAAAAGCACAAGAGAGGCTAAATTTATCATTGATTTCGACAAAGGAAGAGGCTGAAATGACAAAGGAAGAAGGAAAAACATAGCTTGGAAATAAATGAGAGGATGAAGACGAGGAAGAGAGATGGAGACAGTTCGATTTAGATTGACAACAGAAGGAACAGAAAGCAA
This sequence comes from Meda fulgida, assembly GCA_030578275.1. NCBI lineage: Eukaryota > Metazoa > Chordata > Actinopteri > Cypriniformes > Leuciscidae > Meda > Meda fulgida. The sequence continues at coordinate 20,413,479 of CM060623.1, read as the reverse complement.
ACATGACTATGTACTACACTGTTGTAAATTTAGCCTGGAGTTTTAACACAGACAAATCCCAGCCTGTCACACCTTCCTCCATTCAACTCCATGGAAAGACAAAGGTTTCAGGCCTGCATTAGAGGGTCAGCATTTATGATACATGGTGTCAGTTTTATTTTAGGAAAAACAGGTGCCGTTAATCAACTTTATCCACCCGGTGCAACTGCACTGGGCTGTTTTTCAAAAGCATTGTGAGCTAAGTTGATTGTTTGAATTTGCAGCAAAAGTCACAGAACAGAGCGAAATGTTATCATTTCACATAAAATAGACTGAAAACATAATTTCATTGATATGACAAAACAACTGAATACAATATAATCATGATTTCATAAATAAGGATTCGTACACATTTGTACATCTGTAAAGTTGTTCATACATAAATAATTAAGTTTAGTGGTGTCAATACAGTACGTTTCAGTATCTATGGAAAAGTGTGGTAGAATCACACTTTACGTAAATATAAGATATGAATGAGTTCAAGTTGAATTATTAAAGGTTTTCTTTTAATGAGTCTTTTTTTCCATTAAAAATGTCAGGTTGATGCAACTGATATAAATTCATGCTCTTCCAAAAAATAAAAAATCGTCATTTTTTCGAATTCAAATTCATTAGTGAATTCCCCCATTATTGTATGTATGAACTGCATATATGATGTACTTCAGAATAAATTAATAGATCACTCAAAAAAACAAAAATGTGGCCATCATTGACCCAAAAATCACTGCTTGTGAAAAAGAGCTTATGATGCCAAGCTGGAGATGGCAAATCAGTCCAAGCTGCTGCAAAGCCCCGTCACGCTGCTCATTGTTATAACTTGGAAGATCTCGCTGGAGTCCAGGGCTGCAACTGCTGCCTCTTTTAGATCAGTTTCCATAAGGTACTGATCCTGGGCTCCTGTTTATGACATCATCAGCTGGCCAGTAATGTAAGGGGGTGATGTCAGCACAGCAGGCACTCGCATATTTGGGATTTGCCTGTCTGTGTGTTCTCTTCATCGGAGATGCATGATTGAATCAACTATGTCAACTAACATATTTTTATTAGCACTTAGAATTACTGCACCTGTGTGTACACCACAGATTTGCCCTCGGCTCTTTGTGTGTTTTGCCAAAAGTACATTTGGAGGCAAAAGTTTTGACACAAGGCAACTCGCTTAATCCTTTTCCACAAACTCACACGTGCACAAACAAACACAAACACCGGTCCAGGCTCTGCCAGCTGTCACTGGTTCAAATTCACATTCAAAGTGCGTCTAGGGGCTTGTCCAGGAATGTACTACATGTCGAAACTGCAAGATGACATAGAGAGAGTGAGAGAGAACCGTAGACTACACAGAAAAGTTGGTAAATGAGAGCAGATAGTAAAAAAAAGGCTATGAAGATAGATATCTCTCTGTACGTTCATGTAGATGTGTATCATGGCTCTGTAGACATCAGATTGGGATCATAGTTGCTGTGTTAGCATTAGACAAGAGCAAAGAATTATTGGTCTGAAAGCTTCAAAGACACATTTGTGATCTCGGGTGCACCCGTGAGGGGGTTACAAAACCAACAAATAATTGATATCATCTTTTCCAGCTCAAAGCGTCCTCACTTTTGAACCTGATTTAAAAAATCCTCTGATGTTTTACTGTGTTTCACTGGCTCTAGATGAAACTCACACCGTGCAAGATCAGATTTGTTTTATGTCTCCTCTCCTTCACATATTCAACATCAGTCACTCAGGTGTTCTTACATGTTGGTTCTGGCACTGGTTTGAGGTGAAAGAGTAGGAAGCACACACACAAACATCCATTGCTGAACATCTAACCAAACTAGATAGATAGATAGATAGATAGATAGATAGATAGATAGATAGATAGATAGATAGATAGATAGATAGATAGATAGATAGATAGATAGATAGATAGATGCGTGCCTAAATCTCTCAAGTAAACTGTTAAGTGGGATATTTGCTGTTTTAAATTTTCAGTGGAACTTCACAGGTGTAAACTGTTATACTTTCTTGTTAGCATGAATTATGTATCAGTCGTTCTCTGCCGGAATGGCCAGAATATGAATTATGGATGCACAAGCGCAATCTATGACGTCCATTAAATCCAACTCCAACGTGTCCGGTTTTGCCCCCTTTTTTTGTGAATGACAAAACGTCAGACTGCTGTATCTTTCTTTCTTAACATTCAAATATATAACTTGAGGTAAATACAAAAAGAGAATCATGTATAAAATACATAAAATTGTAGGGTGATGTCAGATGTTGGGGTGCAAAACTATTAAACAAGTTGCCATATATATTATTTGACACTTATCAACAGATTTGATAGGTTTAGTTTTTGTGGGCAGGACAAATCATTTTGCCTTGAAATGTTAATGGCAGCTTTTCAAATATCAGCTTTATATTCATCGGAAACTTTTACAATTATGATATCATGAATTGTTAACTGACTATCTCTATAAAAAAAAAAGAGTATCTGCAAAATAAAATAATTATTTTAGGCAAATCTTTATATTTATATATTTATAAAATCTATGATATTTAGGTTCCTTTCATTAAAACTGTTCATAACCTAATATTGAAAGAATCAGGCCATGCTTGGATATGCAATACTTTATTATTAAACTCACACAAAAAACATCTGGAACATGTGCGTATAGGTTAGCCTGATATTTTATTTAGGAAAGGGGGTCATACTAACTTGAATTAAAAGTATTCTAATCCTCAACCCCCCAGCTAAATCATCAATTTTTTTTAGGCAAACGTATCTGATTATATTTATTCTGTAGCCTATGTTGTTTATCTATAGGCCTAACACTGATGTAAATGGATATTTAAAAGTAGTAGCCAATTGCAATATTTTCAAATATAATCTGGTAAAGATACTTTATAATATATATGGTATAATTTACTGTAAAAGTGTCAACAATTGATAGGTATGATGAAAATTCGGCATGTTCGCACAATTAGCAACTGACGTATTTGACAACCAATGAAAAAAAACTAAATCTTTAATATTTCCATCCTTACCAGCGAATTCTGGGGCAAAAGCAGCTCTGGCTGTGAAGTTTAAATATGAGAAGTGGGCTAGCGTATATTCACCTGATTCGCTGGTCTTGTGGCTCCGTCGGTCTGTTGCTCCGTGTAGTCTATTTGGTGTCTTGAAGATCAGGTGAGATGTTATCGTTACATTCCTTGCAGTCTCTGTGAGCACAGCTCGTGCCTTAAACTCTGAAATCCGTCCAAAACCTTCTCATAAAATCTTAAGAGCTTGTATAGCTTTAGCTTTTTGAATTCCCACTTTTGGGGCGTGTCAGTGAGTCCGAAAAACGGAGGTAAAAGTTGCAGTTTGTGCACCCAATTCCTCAGGATACTTCTAAGCTGTTATCTGGACAGTTGAGGAGATAAAGGCAACAAAAGCTCAGATGTTTCTTGCTTTTTTCCTGACAATATCTCCAGCGTTTGCCAGTTTGAATACAAAACAGAAGATGTGTTCGTCTTGTCACGTAAGTTCCACGCTGCACGGCGTCTAGTGTTGAAAGTGTGCGCGGTGTCAGGTGTTTGGTTTATTCGGCCGGTGAAGTGTCACGGTCCAGCCCCCTCAGCACTGCTCGCAGGAACACATGAATATATCAATGCAGATAGTTGTATACAACAGTGTATTGAAACATTAGGCTATTAAAAGACTTAATTATTAAACGTATTTGCCTATGATGGCAAGGGACTTTTTTTTTTCCAGAAAATATTTCTCGAAGTAGGTTCATTTCTGTATTGGCTCACACACCCAAGGGATAATCACCCACAAATGAAAATTCTGTCATGATTTACTCGCACCCATGTATTCCAAACCCGTAACGTTAAGTCTTTCGTTCATCTTTGCAACACAAATGAAGATCTTTCTGATCAAATCTGAGAGCTTTCTGTCACTTCGATGCTTCAACATGTTAATAAAGAGATCGTAAAACTAATATGAATTGAATCCAAATTTTATTAAAAGACTTGAACGTTTTATATGATGATGAACAGATTTAATTGAAGCTTTTATGTGCATTTAAACATTGATCAGCAGACTAAAAGAAGCTCAACCGAAAATGCTTGATGTGCGAGAACAAACCTCATTGGTTCTGGCTCAAACATGCTACACACGAGAATTAACCTCATTGGTTCTCACACGTCAAGCGAACATGCTTTGAGTTCCTTGTGAGTTGACGAATGTTTAGATGTGAATAAAAGCTTCAATTCAATCTGCTCACCATACAAAGAGATATGATGAGAGGAGAATGAAATTCTTACGAGTTTGGAACAGTAATTATGAGGGTGAGTAATTAATGGCAGAAATTCAATTTTTAGGGGAACTATCTCTTTTAGTCAGGGTTAGAAAAAACTACTGAACATTTCCTCTGTTAATACCCAGGAAAAAATATATAGTTTACCGAACACACGGTAACCAATAGTGGGGCACGTTGTAACATTATTTACGGTAAATTGTCACAATGGAATTCAAGCTTTTTAAGGACAATTTAAAATCCCTCTGAAATGCCTTGAAACACGCAGCGTTATTCAGTGTTGTTGACATAATTTCCACTGAAACAGGAAGACAGGGTGGGACATATCGATCAGCTCCTCCCCTTTTTGAAAAATAGCTAATAGCGTTTAGTTCATATCACAGCTCGGCCAGAGCTGTTGAACTCAGTAAAGCCGCAGTTTCCTCATAATCTCTAACCGTTTCTCCTCCTAATATCTCCTTCATCTCGCTTTAAAATATATAATTCTGTGCAGAATTCAAAGGATCCGATATGTTTTGTGGTATGCGCCGACTCGTATATGATTCCGTATGCATTTTATGAAATTACTTGCCATTTTATTATGAGATCGCAGTTTTATTGTTTATTTGTTTACCCAAGAGCTATTGTATATATAATAAAGTTATAATTGAAAAAAAATTTATTAGATCTTTATTGACTTTATTGTTTTTTGTTGTTGTTTACAAATAACAATGCATTGCACTGTTCAAAATGTACAAAAGCAGTACAGCACTGTCTACATGGTATGAAATCTATGAGGTCTGTCCTGTCCATCTTTCTGGCCTCTGTACTAACTGCTGGAAACAGTGAAAGACAGTTGTCAAGCATTGTGTAGGAGACCCACAACAGTGCATTTGTAGCGGCTCCATTTGTCCCGCCAGAAAGTCTTCCGTTCTTTTGCTTCATGCTGTGTGACTCACGACGACGGGGACGACCCACAACAGAGGGGGAGGGTTGGGTGAAAGGACGTTCTCTTGAACAAAAAAAAAACTTGAGACTCGGTATTTTAGACACAAAAGGCTTTTGGTGTGCGTTTTTATCTAGGGCCTCCGACACACACATCAGGACGCCAGTGCTTAGGCTAAATGTACAAATGTTGTATATTGCCTTTATATATAATTCAAAAGTCAGTGGAAGGGCGTGTAAAAAGTTTTACCGTTTCCTTTTCAGCTGATTAAAAAGATGCTCTGCTTTTCATGACATCACACAATGTGCCCTTTTCTTACTACTGCGGATGTGGAGGTGGTTTCTTGTCTTTCTCTCTCTTTGTGGGAGGCATCCTTTATTCTCCTCTGAGAGGAAGTGACTCAAGTCGGCTTTAAGTTCAGGTTTCCGTGTGATTTCACCCACAATGCACCGAGCCCCACCAGCTCCACTATCTTCCATTCAGCCCCTCATTCTCCCACGTCAGAGACACTTTACACAGTCCGGAGTTTTACAACCGTCTACGCAGACCAGTGAATCAACTAAGTTTAATTGGCTAATATATAAGGTTATTTGTAAAACCTATTCTGGTGAGAATACACCACACTGAAGGAACAACATGGTGTGGCATGAAAAAGAATGAGAATTCTGACGTGTACGCACCCTATCTTAAGAAAAACAACTTTTTTATATTCTAATTCACATGTGACCATTGCATCTTGAATGAACATGCTGTTGCAATGGCAACTCAAAAGTTGATGACCTAATGTTACAGCTATATTTTTCCCTTTGTTACTAACTTTGACAGGCCTTTTGAGTGACCGTCTCATGTTTGTGAAAGCACTGAATTTGAACTCTATCCTTTGTGTGGAAGAGCACATGATTTATCCTCCTTTTAAAGTTTCATTTATTTGAAAAAGGCTTTATTTAAATCTTAAAGCTCTCAAATGCATTTGGTCTACAAATCGCGTCACGTTTTCATCAGTAAAGTTAGTATATGTTCTCATGTATGGTCAACAAGTCAGTGGGTTTTTGTATTTGGGAAATGATTGTCTTTCTTTCACTGGAGTGTATAAACAGGGATTTGCAGGCTCAAAGCAAGAGTTACAACAACAAATTTATCATCATGAGTCTGTGGTGCTCATCAGTCCAGGCCGCTCTTCTATGAAACACCGCAGGCTATGTGTCAGTGCATGTTTTGGGTTGGGGAGAAATTCATTTTTAAAGTAGACTACTGGGTCAATAAGATATAACAGTCTCCACAACAAGGAAATAAATGTTGTTTAAAATATGTGTTTTACAAGTTCTTAGAAATTGATTATTTGTACTTGTTGGTTTCATTGTTTTCAAAAAAGTTTTTTAAGTTTTCTCAGGGATTTTTTTCAAGCAACTACAACTATCATATGAATTCAGAAATATCATTACTTTTTTGGGGAGTCAACCCACATGGTAATATATATACAACCTGAACTGACCACCTTGCCTTATCATAAAAAGGTCAAATTATCTGATATTTTATTGAAGAGAATTATTGACCTTGGCACACAGTTTTGCGGGTCTGCTGGGGTCATCTGTGTGATGTCATTTCCTTTTCCCCCCCTGCATTTTATGCTTGTTAGACCATGATTTAGCTGACAGTTTTTCAGTTTATAAGCTGCAGTTTTGTTAAAGTATTATTCTTTGTTATTAGAACAGTTGTATCACCCTGACATGTTTCACTTTATGATACACTGTTAACAAAAGTTGCTGCCATTGTTAATGCTGCTAATTGTTAAGATGTTTTATTTCAACTTAAATTACAATAAAAAAACTTGAAAAAACCACTACTAAAAAAAGTTGCTTATAAGAGAATATAACTTATAATAGAAAATTGCTTAACTTATTTTGAGCAGTTAAAGCAATGTAAAAAATATAGGTTGTCATAACTTATCGATCATATAATTTTTTACAGAGTACAAAACAAAAATTTAATTTGAATTCAGAAATGAAAATATGCTTATTCGAATTATTAGAGCTCTGAAGTGATGACATATCATTGTAAGCCAACCCAAAAGTTTGCATCACACTGGTTCCCTCAACTTTCCATTGGCTTTGGGATTATTGCAGAAAATAAGTTCTGTGATTGATAAAAGTTAACGATTCTTACATGTTTTGTTCATCATGATAATCTTCACAAATTAACACAAATTTTAAAGCTTAAGTGTCTACAATCGCAAGAAGTAAAAACCTAAATGTATAGGCTTTAAATGAACTATAGTACACGGTCACATGACTTCTAAGTCACTGCTTCGGACAACTTCTTCAATCTTTTTTTTTTTTTATTCCTGAAATTTGGAGTTTGAATAGTTTGCAAGAGTGCAATTACAAACACAATGAGGCTGTAAAAGCAGATGAGTTTACCTGTTTGGTTTGAGGAAGTTTAATGTTTCAATGAGCTCAAGTCTCAAGCCACTTTTTCAAGACAAAAATCACACGGAGTATTACTGATATATTTTATGCTGCGGAATAAAACGTGAAAATATCATGAGCTTGTGTTCACCACAGACCCTATTTCAGGCATTTAGCCAAAAACCCATTGACTTCAGGACGATGTAATCTAATTCATTTCCCGGTTTTGGCTTATAAAAAAAAACATAATCTCAGCACCCGTCTGTTGTATTTTAATGTCATGTCATGTCATTGACCCTAGAACCATTTAACTCCATTAAAGCAAAATGTGTCATTTTCTCAGTTTTCTCCACCTCCAAGATTCCCGCACGAGTCAGTATCCAGGGCAGCCCTAACCTCCAAAATGCTGAGAAAAGGAAAGTAAAACAGGAGCCATGGAAAAGTTAAGAAGCTGGAGGGGTGTGGGAGTGTACAATACATTTGTCTTAAGAGATAAATCTGTCAGCACCTTAGCTACAGCCCACGGGATGCCCAGGATGGATGAGCGTATAAGCACCCTGCCTCATCAAAGATGGATGCAGTGCCATGAGATTTTGGGATGATAAAATCCCACTGGGGTGCCTTTTCCCTTTTTTCCCAGTGCATTTCAGTTTCATCTTGATTGCAAACGCAATCGCCCGAGGCGTGATGTTCTTCTAAGAATGGGTAATGGGCAATTTATACACAAAAGCAGAGAAACATGCACACACACTTTGTTTAGTCAGAAAGGATGTTTTTGATGAAATAACAGAATGCACAGAATACTCATATGTCACCACGAAGTGAGTCAAAACAGATATTGGAGGGCAGACGGGTGGAAAGAGTGCAGGGGACGCCTGAAGGCTGCGACTCCTGCTGCCACTGATGATCTTTCAGATAAAAACCATTTATCTGCTCGCCAGGGCTGTCAGAGGCCTGCTAATTAGCTTTACCATTCATCTCTCTTTCTTTCCTTCTGTCTATCTCACACTCTTTCCATTCCCTCACTCCATCACACTCTGTCTCTGTCTCCTTCACTCGTTGACCTTCTATATTCAGCTCTGCCTGTTACATTTGAATATTTTAGTGCTCTTTTTAACCTGCAAGTTATGGGACAGATGATTTTATATCAATTTAAATTGCATGGTCTGGTATTATGGATACTGAAATGTAAACAGAGATTAATATAGGATTTTTTTTTTATTGTAAAGCATAAATATGGTTTAAATCAAGATATTTGTTCCTCACATATTATTTTGTTCCTGACTAAAACAGCGACCTGAGTTATTACTTATATGAGCAAGAGTCTCAAAGCTCCCATGATCAACAACATGGAAATAATGTATATAATTAATTCATGATTTGAATGTAAAAGGTTTTGAGATTCACTGCACCTACAATAAACACACAAGAAGAGTATGAATGTGGAGCATATTCAGTAAAATATCATACAATAAAATATTGTTTATTATGTAACTTAAAATATTTTATATGTAATTGTATATATTTTATAATTATTATATTTTATACATTATCATAATTATATATATATATATATATATATAATTATTCAACATATTTTGAAATTTAACAATACATATTTAAATAAAAAGTAAATTAATTAAATAAAATGTAAAAAAATATATATATATAATGAAACAAAATTTAAATAAATAAATTCAAAAAATTCAAAATGACAGCCCAACCTATTTTCTTGAATACTGATTATAAAATTTTCTTCAGATTGAGAGGGTGGGACAGTTGTTCATACTCATACATGGAAATCACATTGGGGGAATTCAGGTTAATTGGGACACTTTTTGCCATTGAGATAACTGGGCAAAAGTGTCCCACTCAAGCTGAATTCACCCCAACTCCCTTCAATCTTGATAAAGCGTGTCGTATCTACATCTACTTGGCTGCTCTGCATTTAAAAACAGGGCAGGCCTTTGCTAGTGGAATATTTATAGCATTGCATTAAGCATGAAATCAAAGGTTTTAAGTGTACCATTGCAACATCGGCACTCCTCTGTTGAGGCCTGCCCAAAAATGCCTACCCTTGGGCTGTTTGCAGTGCAGTGCTGTTTTCATAAGAATCTAACCTTCATTACACATTGACCTCTCTTAAGTCAAGATCTAAGCTACTGGTTAACATGCAGCCAGGGTGACGAGGGCAAAGTCAAGTTTACCTCAGGGATCACGTATTTCCATATGTTTAAGGAAATAATGGGTTGTGTTTAATCCATGCATTTCCAAAGAGATGTGTGCTGGACCTCTGAAGGTCAAATCTCAGATAGAGCCGCTGTCGACCTGTAGAAACTGTTGAATTCATCATGAAAACATTAAATGCATCAGTTCACGTGATCAAGCACAGCACAGCTGTCTGAGCACAGGCATCTGAATGGAGATAAGAGCATTTGACAATGACATCACTCTATGCTGCGCTCGGAGGGCTTATCTCATCGCCTTTGCAGTCCCACAGACCCCCATAACTAACCAAGAGCTTGCTGTCTGCAGGCGCTTCACATACACAAGTCAAAACAACATCTCTATGGGGGGGAAAAAGTCTGGAATCCCAATATTTTACACCAGAGTTGTTGTTCCGTTTAAAATGAAGGATATTCATCATGGATATGAAATCCATAAAAAACAGCTTTCTTTTATTAGTCTAGCAGCTTAAAACAGAACCACTTCTGATTCTATTGTCTTTGCTACACTGCCCCCTTGTGGGTAGACATGAAAGACAGAAGTCTTGAAATGTGTGTTTTTTTTCCCAGAGTAACTTATGAACAGTTTGGTGCATATTATATCATTTATTATTATAGTTTCCAGCTTAGAGGAATTAGAGATCAACACTGCTAGAAATGAACACTAAATATGTGTGCAATCAGGACACAAAGATGTATTTAATTTAATACATTTTCTGGAGAAACTAAAGACGACAGAATGCCACATTGTGAATGAAAAGACAAAAACTTTATTTGACATGGAAAACAAAAAACCAAAACATTTAAAAATTGTAGTTCTCTATAAAATTTAGCACACAAAATATAGCTTTTCTTTGATATTGTAGGTCAAATCTACCCTAATAATTCAATAACATGTTATAAACCCTTCATAAGGGAAAGGATTATGTACAAACCACTGGCCTTGCAGGAAAAACAAGTACAATCCAGTATACTTACAATGAGTTAATAGCTTTTCAAATTTTTAAACCAAACTTTTACAGGTCAACACTCAAAATCAATGTAAACTAAATATGTTTTACACAGTTGCCTTATTACAGTTTCCTATGACAAAGATTTTACTCTAATAACTGACTGACCAAAGTTAAGGAAAAATATATTATTGCAAAGGAGCAGAAGTACTAATAGAAAAAAAAAGATGAATATGAAAAGTCAAAAGGAACAAATGTGTACATACATATTCACTATCTTTACATTATCTAAGCATTTAACTGGACACAAAAAATCTATTGAATGCACATATCATGCTGTCAAAAGAAATAACACAATGAGATGGCCTTTCCAAAAATTCTGCTCATTTAAATAACATTACAATTGTTATTCATTGCAGTGAATAAATGATCACATGCATGTGTTGATTGTGTGTAGATATCCAACTCAATTCCTAGAAATGACAAGTTGTTTGAAGGATCACATGACATTGAACCTCATAACAAGAGGAATAGTGTCAGGATTTTAGATGCTTATGTAAACAAGGTGAAATAAACCTACAATTATTTAAATGTTCATCAATAAACAAACAATTCATAAAGGTATGTATTAAAGACACAAAATTGACTGAATGCAACTTATGAAGGGAAACGCATCTATAAGGAGGGTAAAAAGAGTAAACATCCCTGAGTTATCTAGTTTTGGTTCAGAATGAAGTGCATTTGAGAATGTTTGACCTTTTCCCTTATACTGTAGCTAAAATGTGGTGGAAAAGTTTATGAACAATAAGATAAGACAAGACTATAACAATGCCGTTCATGATGCTAGAATTCTGTAAATGTGGATTTAGAAAAAAAAAAGAAAAAAAAAAAAAAGTAGTAACTAACAATTAACCAAAAATATTATAGCAATGACTGACAAAATGTTTTCATAACTGGTCATGATTATGTAGCCTCCTGTAGTGAAAACGTACTTGTTGGCGACAGACGATGTTACTGTATTCCATACAACAAAAGACAACAACCAGGACTCTAAACTAGCCAAAAACAACTAAATTAAGTGAAGTCTGTAATCCTTAACTTTAAACAGTCAGTTCTGAGATAAAAGAGGTGTCTTATGGGTATCAGTAGCCCTCTCTGTGAATTCTGTTAATGCAAAGTTATGTGTAAAATCGTAAAGAAACGATGTGTTTTTGGAGGAGTGCACACACTGAATCTGAATATTCATCATCTCTGATGTATAGAAAGTACCATCTACAATGAAGATATGGTTAAACCATGATCATCAAGCAACATTAACACTTGTTAATTTATCCAGAAAACAATCAGTAAAATAGATCATAGAAAAATCTAATGATGCTATTCTGCATAAAAAGAAACGGAGACAACACCACATCCTAACTCTTCTCTTCATCGACATCAATATCTTCTTCCTTTCCTTGCTCTCTGACCTCACCGCCACCGGAGTCACGTGACTCTTCTACTTCCTCAACATCCACTTCCTCTTCATTTCTCTCCTCATAGGAGGATTCCCCCTCATCTCTGTCATTCTCTTCTGAGCCTGGGAGAAAATATGATCAATCATGATTGTTTAGAAAATGAAATCCACTTGGGGGGAAATCCACTTTTTTATTGCTTATCACAAAACACTTTATATTACACAATGTGTGATGATTGTGAAAAGGAAAACCTCACCTCCAACTTGGTCATCACGTTCATCATCCTCCTGCTCCAAGTTTTGGCTATTCTGCTCTTCATCTTCGTCTGAATCTGAGATGATCACACACTCGTCTCTGTTACTGCTGCCCTTAGGTTTGGGAGCACTGATGGCAATGGAAATTGGTTAAAGATAATTAAAACTTAGGAAAACCTAAAAAGGCATTTGTGAGAATCTGGAGGAGGAAATAAAATGTTTAATTCTGGCGATTACCTGCCATTCTCTCGTGGCTCCCACAGTGGAGTCAGGTAATACCTCAAAGGGTTTCTGTACAGATCTTCCTTCAGGATCTAGAGCCAAGGAGATGGAGTCAATGGGTTTATAAAACAGCATCCTTACTGGGTGTATTTATTTAAAGATTTACAGTTTTGCTGGGTTATAGTGCTTTTTTGTTCATGTATTTTCATTTCCTATACCTAACCTCATGAGAGATATACCTGTGCTATGTCATCCCTTCCTGGGTTGCTGTGATCACTGAACCAATGGAAGAAGCTCTGGTAGACTCCCTGTGATGTTCGACGAGGTTCTCCACTCCCGACCAGATTCTGCCCTCTGTGCCACAAAATTGGGTTTGAGAAGGACACTGGAGACCCTGAGCAAAAAATAAGCACATACAGATGAAAATGCATGATCTTATACATATATACACACACACACACACTCATTAAAAGAGAGGTGCAGTGATAGTGGTCAGCTCACCTCCCATTCCAAGATGAAGTTCTTTCACTATCATTTTGTTTTGAAAGAACGGATTTCGCCGGAAATGGAAGCAGATGCGGTATCCCAGTTTGTTGTTCTTGAAAGACTCAATCTGTTTAATAACAAGCATATTAAAATCATTAATTATTTGCCGTTTTGAATACAGGTTTAAGCCAAAGGGAAAAAAAGGCGGGGAAATTATTTACCTCTAAATTAGTCATGTAACTAAGAGCGTCTTCATCGGACTCGTCGATTTGCGCTGATAGATGTGGGTGATTCAGAAGCTGATTGGTTCCAAGTTAAGTGCACATTATGTAAATGAAGACAACAAACATCTAGAAACCAGGCATCATTTGGTTCAAACATTTTGATGCAAATGGAAAAACAACAACATGTAAGGCATTTAAAGTCTACACATAAACATTGTTACACAACAAGTACCAAGTGTGATCTTTGGTGGAAATTCACCAGTCATGGTAAAGTGGACATCTAATAACATCCACTTGTAAATCTTTTGACCAAGTAAATTCCTTGATTTCTTTCAGTCACTTTTTTTGGAAATATTTTTTAAAACATTTGAAACAGACTGCAGTCAAAATAAGCTTGTTTTTACAAATATATGTAAATACATACATATTGACAAAAATCGCCATTGTGCGAGGATGTAACCATTGCAACATCTATATCTGTATCAGATAGTATATGGGCAAAAATAGGTACTGTTTTTACTTATCAGACCATTAAAGATAAACACAAATATACACTTATTTATATTTTCTTTAAAAAGTAGTTGACAGCGATAGGGCCCACAAAAGACGACCTCAGTCTCTTCTGAAAGTCATTGAATAACTCGCACACTTGTGTTAAAGGATACAGCAGTAACCCAGAAGCCTGGGATCGCTTGCGTGATGGCGCTGCGCTGGTCCAGGTGAGGGCGTCGCTGGCGGCTCACTTTCATCTCCAGACGTTGATGAAGACGCGCGCCTTTCTTCTCCAGCGCATCCAGACGCATCTGTACCTGCGCGAGCAGCGCGACAGACTGCCGCACCTCCGGGGCCATCTTCACCGACACTATGGCACACTCACCGTCCTCGTTCTCCTCGTTCTCAGAGGCGACAGACGAACTGGCCGTGGAGGAAGAGCCAGGAAGAGAGTCTTCTTCATCCTCCTCCTCCTCATCATCATCATCCACAAACGATGCCTGCTCTGGATCTTCTCTGTTCTCACGGATCAGCAGGGATGAAGAGCTGTCTGCCGCGGCTGCCTCCGTCCTTCTCTCGCTCTGAGAGCAACCTGGACGATTGGACTTATCCCTTGATTTCTCTCGGTTCGGTTTTTTTGACGAACAGGGCATTTCTTTACAGTCTTCATCCCCGTCTCCGCCGGTCAGACTCGCGAGCGCCTCTGCTGCGGCGATGGCAGCGGAATCTGACGGCCGGCGCGCGGTCTCACCTCCGCCAGCTTGTCTCGTGCTCTCCTGTGCGGCTGCTTCATCCTGAATTACCACCTCCTTCTCTTCAGTTCCTTCAGGGAGCTCAGCTCCAGGTTTTGGCTCACCATTCCCAACTTTCTCGGGTTCAGCATCTTCATGAGACTCATTTCTTGGTTCCTCGTCACTTACTTTCGCCTGCTTGAGCAGCGTGGTCTCACACTCTCCACTCGGACTTGCGCTTCTTTTCATCTGGTTAATTTCGGACGGCTGGCTGCTGTCCGAGTTTGTACTCATTATACTGACTAGTTCTAGATTTATCCGACGTATATGATGGTTTTAAAACAGATTCTAAGTTATAATTGTTAACTGTGCGCGTCTCTATCCCTCGTTCGCATTACATCACTTCCAATATCCAATTCTGCGCAAATGTCAGCAGGCCTAGATAGCTTCCTAACGCTGAATGAGGCTAGTTCATATTCTCGCTGACTATCGCATATCAATTATTTCCGTTTGATTTTGCCACAGTATTACTAACTTTCAGCTATCATTCCCTTAAAAGTCAGAATTCGTCTAAAATGTCCAGTTCTGTAGTATTTGTTTACAGTTTGCCCTTCCGTTCGCCATTTATCTGAGGCTTTACATACGAGCAAGAAAACAATGCTCTGATTGGCTGAAATGCACCGCGCAAAAATCTCTCGACCAATCATAGACGTGGTATTGCAGTTGGTGACGAGCCATTTCATTGAGAACATCACTATCGCGTTGCAATTACGCATTATAAAATATTTCTGACTGAAACTGTTTTATATTATATTTTAGTTTATGAGAAGCAAAACTTGATTGTGTATAGTGTGTACAGGTCTGGAAAAAAGTCTAACAGTGCTGGATTACATTTTGGATCAAATATTTTATTTTCAAAGAAAATAATATACAGCAGTATAACTGTAGCTGTCAACATTAAGTACCATATTCAATGTATTTATATACTTTACGATGTCAATGCTACCATTATTGGTGTACAAAATGTTGGCATTATAAGAGTTATATACTTGCTAATTTTTATTACATTTAAATGCGAGAAGGATAATGAAAATTTGCTGAACTTCCATTTCTTAACTTTATCTTTGGATGAAGTCACATTTGTATTGATTCTTAAAGAATTAATTACACACACATACACAAAAAAGGAATGAAATAGACTAGCTATACATTTAAAACCACCATGTCTGTAATTTATATCTCATTTGCTGTTATTTCTAAACTTGTAAATCTAGTTAGTGATTGAATGTTGTTGCAATCTCTTAATCAGTGTCCATTTGGGCCTGAGATCTGGTAAGTTTCACCTTGTGGAGTCAGGGGAAACAGGTGAAAAGGTGCCATCCAGGCCATATCCTGGTCCCTAGAGGAAAAAGTGCTGTAATTACAATAAATCTCTTATGATTCAGAACTAAACAGCATGCCTTTATTAGTCAATGAGGCTGAGGTGTCTCCCAGCTCCAGCAATAAAGACACTTTATTAGATCCATGATCCAAAGAGCCCAAGTAGGTTTTTTTTTTAATGTTTACTACTCAGCCATCTTTTTTTTTTTTTTTTTTTTTACTTTTATTTATACATACAACCAACTCTGTGTTTCTCCACATGATTTTTTGGGACTGGTGGGAGGACCTTGGGCAGTCTGGGGGCATTCAAATTGTGTACATTTTAAAGTTAAACTCATCAATCTGGTGCCCTGTGAGTTCAAAACTAAATGATCCAACCCATGTTCAGTGTGCAAACTGAACAAAGAAAAAGAAAAAAAGTCAATGAAAGTCAACTTGTACCTGAACTTTAAAGGGGACTCAACCTTCTTTTAGTTGTGACATAGTGGCACAGTCTACATTACATTCACACTGTTGATTTAGGAAGCTAAAAAATTAGAATATAAAAGATAATAATGTATTATAATATATTATTATTATACCTATGACAGTAATGGGTATTAAAATACTTTTGTCCTAATTTCCTGAAACTTTATTTTGGTGGAAAACTAGTTAGGCTTTTATTTTGGTGGAAAACTGCAACCGGGCTTTTATTTTGGTGGAAAACTGCAGCCAGTTTATCAGCTTTACAAACGCATCTCATTACAAATCTAGTGAAATGCTGTAGTCATCTGCCCATAAAAATGGTGGAAATTATGCAAATTTGGAAAGGTATAATTGGTGCCCGTTGCATTCCCAAATGCATGCTAAACTCGCATGCGAGTGGAGTTTACTGCATTCATTCACTGTGAACCGAGCCGTTCTGAGACGCGGAAAACGAGAGGCTGCTCACTGGAGAGCAATGGGTGGAGTGTGAAGTCCAGCTCCCCCTCTCTGGATGTAATTTGGGTGTAATGGGTGGTGCTAGAAGGTCTAACCACACCCTTAACAGATCACGAGCTGACCACGTGAACAAAGTGCGCGCTTCACTTTAAAACACGCAGCGCAACAGACTGAAGTCATAAGGCTTGTTCGACTTCATGCAGCTCTGCGCAAACCGATAGGTGGCTGACTTGAAACAGTGCATGCCGGTTAGAAATTTTGTCCGACTTGAAACAGCGCCGACGCTACGTGACTGTGACGTATGCCATCAAAGTAGCGTGAGAGCGATTCGAGAGCAGCTGTCGGTACACGATCGACAACTGTCCAGCAGCCACAGGACTCAGCCAGCGCAGCTTCTCAAGAGCGGCTGCACAAGCTGTGATGACGACACAGGTGTTCCATGATTGGCCGGATTCATGACACATCGCATGACAACGCTCATGTGTGTTTCGTGTTTATTCGTACACCTTCAGTTCCACTAACGTTCACAAATCTGTTTTTTATAACAGTAAAATCTATTTTCATGTAGTCGCAATGTTATATTGTGTCATGTTTTTCAAAATAAAACTAATTAAAAAACATATAGACCCCACTAGGCTACATTATTTAAATAGTAGCCTATAGGCGTATGTTTTTAACTTATTCTTTTACAAACAGATGCTGTATTAAGCATAAAGTAGGCTTTTAAATGGAAACGCACGCGTGTATTTGACAAATATTGCATTTATTTCACTTCAGCTGTGGTAAAGTAGGCAAATACCACGTGAGCGGTCACTACACGGGAACCAGAAAGTGTCCGACTTCACGTCTCTATTTGCAGCTCCTCCCCGCCTGCACGCGGCAAATATCGCCGATCGGTTACATCCAGTCGCAGCCGATGTCGAACACACCTAGCCTTTTGAGATTTGATCCATATTGTGCTTTTGATTTTAGATCGTTTGACATATACTTTGCATAAACAATGGCGCAAAACAACATTAAAGACCTTTTATGTAATGAGAAGTTTAAATATATTTTTGATTCATAATGAAACTGTCGTGGGCCGCCACAGTCTAGTTAATGAACGGGTAAACACTGCAGCGATCCACAAACAGTGAAAATTATACTGTCATCCTTACAAAGCAGCATGTACAGTTTACCTGTGTAACTTTTGTCCTTTTCTTCTGAGAAATTCCTCTTCATCTACAGTCCAAACAGAACCTTTCCTTCCTTCAACGCGCACAAAGCACTTATGAAGACTGAGGTTATGCCGAACAGCATTCTACACACACATAGTAGTAAAATAATTACTTATTCTGTGATTTCACAGCCAGGTCATCACTTTGTCATTGATGTGCAAGTTGTGAAAGTTTTCTGGTATGTAAAAGAGAGGATGTGGCTTTCAGGATTGGCTTGTTTGTGGGCAGTGAGTCATGGAATGACAAATATAATAAGTGTGCTGTACAAATGCTGTATCTCATTACTGTATCTCATACCTTCCATGTGGCGCTGTTGTGGCGGAAGTAGAGGAACATGCGGGTAAACCAGTGATAGATTTCATTTAGAGAAAGCTGCTTTTCTGAGGACTCCAGGATTGCCTGGCATACAAGACATCTTTAATGTGACTGACAGGAAATGAAAAGGTAATATAGACCAACAGGATATTTAATTCAGCAGTGCTTACCCATTGTATCATGGAGGCGTAGGTGAATGGTGGCCTCATGTTTGTTAACTTATAATACTCAAAACTGGGGATAATCCCTGTGGACAGAAAAAGAAAAACATCATTTGGTGTTGTGTTGTGTGTGGATCATGTTTCTGAATCAGTGTTTGAACATATTTATAGAACAACAGTGTGTTTGGCTGCTGAATGACCTGGTATAACTTGTGAGGTAGAGATCTGCCAGTATCCTTGTGTTAACGCATCAGCTGCCACTCTCTCACTGTCATAGAGACCATTTGTGTTCTGACATGCTGCAGGTTGCAGGAGTCCTGACAGATGTACCGGCTTCTCCACACAGTTACCACCCTGAGATCAGAGGGAGAAAATTACATCAAGATATAATTTTGGGCATAAAACATCTAGCCTTCATCAGGCCCTAAAAGTAGGTAAAGAAAATCCCTCAAATGACAAACAGATCATAAACAGACCCTGCTGTCATTATGGCACAATTCGATTAATGGCAAGGTTTTGGCTTGGCTTTTCTAACGCTCCCCTTTTCAGTTTTGTAGCTCAGTGGTTCCTAACCCCAGTTCTGGAATGTTCCTAACACTGCACATAATGATGTCTTCCTAATCAAACTCACTCTTCCTTATCCAACTCATAAAGACTCCAAGACCTCAAATGGCTGATAAGTCAGACATACAAAATGTGCAGTGTTGGGG
The DNA here is from genome assembly GCA_030578275.1 of Meda fulgida. Lineage (NCBI taxonomy): Eukaryota > Metazoa > Chordata > Actinopteri > Cypriniformes > Leuciscidae > Meda > Meda fulgida. The sequence continues at coordinate 20,394,082 of CM060623.1, read as the reverse complement.
GTACTCCAGGACCACTACTGTAGATTGGCTGAGGATCATTTTTGTCTGGTGTTATTTCAGCTCAGATTTAGCTGGCAGACAGATGGCCTTGCATTTGTCTCAAGAATACAGTGGTGTGAAGAAAAATCCATAAACCATTTACAAATAAAGATATTCCTTCATCAGCACGCTTGATGGTTATCTGGTAGAAAATGTTAGTGGTGAGAAAATTTGGGCCATACTTTCCAGACCTACCATTTTTGCCTGGCTTCCTTTCTATGGCATTATATTAGTTCGATCTTTAACTGTAAATCAACTGATTAAGCTTTTCTCAGAGCAATGCATATCCTTACCATAGTAAGCTAATTTTGTTATTATGTGTGTATGTATATATATATTGTTAATAGCAATGCAAACAGCAATATGATAAATATAATTTAACATAAGAGCGCTTACCTCAGAGGTAGACTTGACATCAAACAGGTGTAGCTGCATGGCCTGCAGTTTCTGTCTCTCTGCTGTCAACTAACAGTAACATTTACAAAGTAAATATAACACAGTGTCATAAGCAAGCATTCATTTATCATCCAGTTCATCTTATAACCTCCTGATCACCATGTTCTTTATTTTCACTCTGTATTCATGTACCATTAGCCCCTGTGATACATAATAAATGGGTTCTGTGTTTCCCACGTAAGCTGGTTAAATGTAGAACAAGCCGTTTTCAGTATGTTGATCATGTTTTTGAGTACTGGGCTTATATACCTGATTCTCCATGTATTGTACTTTGTCTTTCTGCACCCTCAGCTGGGTTACACTTCTGTCCCCAGGAGCATGGTCAGTAGAAAGGTGTCTAGATTATGAAAAACACAAAGATGTACAGATATCTGGTATTGTTGGAATTATTTATTAAACTATATAGTTCATTTAAATTGTTTTGTCTGACCTTAAGAAATGTCCATATTCTTTGAACACTTCTCTGCTCTTTGAGCACCCCGGCCATCTGCATTGTCCTTTAACACACAGAAAACTGCCTGGAACACTGAATGGATGCCTAGTGATTTATAAAAAAAAAAAATGCTTCGTTTAGCACAAAACTGAGACCATGTGGACATTATGTATTTTTATTTTATTGTTTGTGTGTTTACTCAAACCAGATACTCACTTCCCAGAATTTTCTGGGCTTCCAGGCTGAGGACTTGACACAGAGGCACTGAGTCTGTTTTCAGATTGGCTGGTGTAAAATGGGACCGGGTCTGACAGGTTGCTGTCAGGTTCTGTCTTACACACAGTGTCCACAGCCCAGTCATGAACACCACATCCTGTGGAGCATTATGAAAAGTTTCGTTTCAGGGAAAAATTATTTTATATTTTTCAGTTTTGATAGAGTCTACAGTACCAGTACCTTGTGGGAAAGGCTGGTTGCCTTTGCGTAATACTGATGGTCTGTGCTGTCTAAAATACTTGCTTGTATTTTCACTTGCACTCTAGATAAAGACAACAGAAAATCATCATGCATTATTTTTATACTACTCAATGCTACGTTTCAGTTTTTAAAATGCAATTTTATTCAATTTCTTTTAAAGGTACAGTAAGCGATTTCTAAGAAAAGCTGTTGAAATTGGATAATACCGAGCACTTCAACACACTTGTAGCCAATCAGCAATAGGAAAGACTGTAGAAAAAGCAATGGCTGATAGGCATTACAAATGAGTAAAGGTCAGAGGAATATCATTGGAATAAGAAGGGTTATGAGCTTCAGGACCCGTGTTAATTTAAAAAAAGCTTTCCAGTGCTGATGAAGTGACCCAAGTGGAAAGACCTGAAAACTTGATGGAGAGGTTGCGTTGTTTCTGCTCCATACTGTGCGTGAGTAATATTGGTCTTGCTATGTTTCACAGAACCAAGAGATGCTGATGTTGTAATGTTAGCTTTAGTAACAGGACAGTTTAGTGTCCTTGTTTATCTGGAGCTGGTGTTCTGTCGGTGACTAACACAACTCTTGATTGTATACTCTTGTGTACTATTTGTTAATATTTTTGTTCTTCCTTGTTGTTCCCTCTTCACTTTATTTTTCGCAAAGCATTATTTTGCTTTGCTTCATCTATGATAATGAGACATATACTCTTGCATTGCATGTTCGTGCATTTTGGTGGGTGGAGCAATGACAGGTGGAGTGTGTTTGTTAGGTCTTTCTCAGAAATGGCTTACTGCACCTTTAATCCTTTAGTTTTTGGGAAAGGTGTTGCTATGGAAGTAAAACCTTTTATGATTGGACTGTACCTGCTGTCGAGTGGAATTTTGAATGTGAGACGAGCCAGCACCTCTGAGATCACTCTCCATAGAAACAGATACCTTTGAAATCACAATCACAAAAAGATACAATTTTAAAGTTTGCAGAATGAATTTTTAAATTTACACAGGCATTTTGTTTTATGGCACTTGTATACATTCTTCATCAGTATGATGTTACTTGAGCTGTGAATTTCTAAAGTTGTCTAACTATGTTTGAGGACTGTTTTTTAGTGGAAGAACCAAAATAAACGTTATTTGGCAGTTTCCAGTCTGTTACCTTGGTAGCCATGAGTTTAGCTGAGCTTAGAGGTGATCTGCTTCCTCTGGGCTTCATCTGTATGCTGGAAAAGGTAGGATAGTCTTCCTCTTGGTACTGATGTTGGTGAATGCTTCGGTTTTCTTCACCTCTGTATGTTCCAGGACCATTTTGAAGCATTCCTATATAGAAATAAATAGGAAGTTATACTTAACTGTAAGAGCTTACAGTCACATGGGAAAGTTTAAACAGCTCATTTGCATCTCTGTATGGACTTCAGAAGGATCTGCAGCATCAGAAACAAGTGGATGGTTTATTGCAATGACGTACCGGATCACATCTGAGGATTATATGTTTGTTCGGAACATTTTGTGTAAATGTTTGGCTACTAAATATTAAAGGACTATATGAGAATCCAACCTGGACCATTTATCTGATTCACCCTCAATGTGAAGTACTTCTGTATGTGTTTAGATGTAATGCTATAACTTCTGTTGGATGCTTAATTGTGTAAAAATATGGAATCATCAGTGTTATGATTCTTAAAACCCTGGATGGACTTAAAGCAAGAATCTTGCACCTGTAACTTCTGAGAAAGACAGAAAAAATCTTCATCTTTGGATTTTAGAGCACCATTGTCATTGCGGTTTTCTGAACTTGTTTAAGAAGTCATGTGTGGATGGTGTTGCTTATTTCTCTGACATTTGACATTAACCACATCAAGTATGATAAATGTCAAATTTTTTCACCTGGGGGGTTTTTCAAGTAAGCAACTTGGTTTGATAAGAAAGAGATACAGATGTAGAAAATCAGAGAAAAGCCTTATTTTGGTGCTGAATAGTAACAAATGTTTTCAAATATGCTATATACTATAAATATGCAAAAATGCAATACTCCCCCCCCCCCCCCCAAAAAATATAACTTTCAGCACGTTTTCTAAAAGTAGCAATGTTATTTAATTACCCCTTTTTCTGTGCTTCTCAGAACTCTGTATCTTTATTTAACACGACTAATTATTAGATGTTCAGTTTATTGGCTACATGCAAGGGTGCAACTTTCCAGTCATTTGCAATGTTGTGTCCTTGTGCCATGTACATTGATACAAATTTGTTCAGCCAAAAGTTCAACCAGAGGATGATATTGATGAGGATTACTCAAGGCATTGAAACTCATTATTCATCTCTCAGTCTGAATACAGCCTTCTCTCAGTTCCATTCACCGAGATAAACTCCCTCAAGATATGAGAATAGTCTGGACTGTCATTTCATTTATGCCAATTTAGAAACTTTAGTATTCAGTCAAATCAGTTTTAGTTTCCATGTTATTTCGCAATGATAATCTTTAGGTCTGAGTTGTGACCTAACAGAACCTCTGAATGAATTACCATCAAATACTTTAAATTAGCAGAAACCTGGAATTAAACCTGAAATATAAGCGAAAAAAATTACATATATGGAACAGAAAGCAGGCCTAAATTCTCTCCATTTCATTCTGACTCACTTTTTTTCCACTGTATACCCACTCACTTGCTATAGCGTGAAGCTTTTCTCTTTACACACATGAATCAAAGACCAATATATTTGGGGCATGTACTGTACTGTACATTCAAGAAACAAACAAATGATAGTTTTGAATACATGCATGCTCCACCCAGTTCCACCGTCTTGGCTTATTGATGTTGTAGGTAAGAAATAATTGAGGCTAAAGTGGCATCTATTGCATTATCCGTGGCAATTTCTGAAGATATGTAATTTAAAGCATTAAAAAGAGTTAGATTTAAAAGGGGGTTAGAATTCCATGCTCTTGAAAAATGAATAACCACCATCAAGATGAATGTCTCCACATGTATTTAGGAATGCGTATACAGCAATTTATCATTTCTTAGTTTACTTAGACAAAATAACTTGGAAGAAGTATCTGCCATTTATTTGTTATTGGCCATAACAGGAAAATAATTATTGTCTTATCATATCCATCAGAATTATGCAGTGCATCTGTAGAATTTGATCTAGTGTTTCTTATCTAAGTTCCACATTATAACATATTTTCCACATAAAATTTGGTTATCCAGTCACTATCATACAATTATTTTATTATCCTAATTAGCTAATGCTATCACTCCTAAAAATAAAGGTTCAAGCCAAGAAAGATTATATTACCTGATGTCAAAGCAGAACCTTTTCAATTTCCTCGAAGAACTGTTTGTTCTCTAGTTGTTTCTAAGACCATGATGCACTGATGCATCGAAATCAAAATACTGATTTGTAGATATAGATCAACTCAAGAATTAAAATTTTTGATAAGAAGTAGAAGGTTCCACAAAGAATAATTAAAGAACCATTACTTTTAAGAGTGGCTGACACAACAACATGATTTCTTGGTTAATAATTCTGAATAAAGAAGTGGCACTTTAAAAGACAAAAACAAAGTCATCTTGTATAAAAAAAAAAAATGAAAAAAAAAAGTTCCACCTACTCATTTCTCCTCATGTAGAGCTCTCAGCTACACAAGAAGTGTATTTTTAGAGTTTTGTTACTTACCCTTTATATCTGTTGGCTGGGTGATCCTATGATTTCATTTGCAGTAGTTTAGCTAACACATGATGAAATTGCTATCATAACTACAGTAGAAGAAAGGATGTTTTACCTCCCACACCTTTTTCTTTGTCTTTCTGTCGCTTTTCCTTGAGACTTTCAGTCTGTGTGTGCTTTAGCGTTTTCCAATACGTTCTCCTCAGCAAATGGCTGTGGTGCCTCTGAACAGGAAAGAAAAACCAAACACTGAGTTTGTAAGATCCACAGACCTCATCTGCATCTGCACTTTAGGAAAGCACACCATTTGGTTGCTTGTCTCTTTTTCCTATGCTGAGCTGTGTTAGTCTGTCAGGTTAAACAAAAAACTACAGCGTAATGCAGTGTTGTCAGCAAACAGTATGTAAATTGTCACATCATCTTGATTTTCAATGCTATTTATAACATGAATAACAATTAATTCAGTGGTTGGTTTGAGAAGTGCGTGATTAATTTAACCAATCAGAAGGCAAAATAATCTATCTTTGAAACATCTAATGATTATTAAAACACTTGTCTTTCCAAATAAAAGCAGATTTTGAGTGTTAAAAATCGACCAAAATGTATCTAAATTTGATGATGCAATGATGTGAGCTTTTCAATAATCATGATCTAAATACAGATTTTGAAAACAGTTTTGAAAAGATATCTATATATATATATATATATATATATATATATATAAATCCATATTTATTCCAGAAAACAGACAAGTAGCTTATTAATACAACAAGATCAAAAGAAGGAAAGTAAAAAAGAACTCACCTGTTGGTGTGAGTGCTGGATAGATGTGAGTGAGAGAGCAATTATTAGGGCGAATGCTCTGGAAATGTTCGGGTCACCCCTTTTATAATGTTTAGCATGACATTTAGTGGAAATTAGACAACTGACTGTTTCCTCACTGTGTGTGTGTGTGTGTGTGTGTGTGTGCGTGTGTGCGCGTGTTCATATTGTATATACATGTGTGCATTTACAGAGTGAGTAGTTACTGCTAGTCAGACTGTCTCAACAAGAAAGGTTTGCTCCTGTTCATTTGTTTTTAATTCACTTTGCACTTTTTGCACTATGCAATCCAGAATTTTTTTTACATTTTTTATGACTTCTGTAGTCTGTGCTGAATTCTGCCACCTTGCTCATATTCCACAAGTTCTTCAGAAATGATTTGACATTTGTTGTTTCTGTTTCTTATTTTAGAAATTCTTCATTGCAGCATGTTTTCCCTTTTGCAGCATTTTTAGTGTTTACTGAGGGGTTTCTAGATGTAAATGTTTCATAGATAGTTCATTATTAGGGGTCACATACTGAATGTGTATTGGTAAGAATTATTCCTCTGGTGTGGAGGAGCCAAAGCCCAAATTAATCTCAAACATCTCTTGGTCCATTTAACCACAAGACAGCAAATGATTCTGCCAATTTCACCTCATTCAATGCTGTTTACCTATTATAAGATAACTTATTTTCATCGATCAGATGTTTTAGGTCACATTTAAAGTAATAAATAAAATAAAAATAAATAATAATTGTGCCCTGTGCTTAAAATAAATAAGGGATATTGTAACACTTTCAAATCAAAACCTGGTGAAGTCCATTCCGGAAGACCGGAAAATGAGATTGCAAAGAAAATAACCTATTACGTGTTTGGAAAGTCCGTTTGCAGGGTGTGTGACGTTGTATTCGGGTTCTGGGGGGAGACTGAACATATGTACATGTACAATACATAGCATGTGTGTCGATTAGAATATAACGCAGGAAAAAACATCCTCATCCTGTGGTTGAAAAAGGTTATTTGAGTGTTTTTGAACAAATTGTTCTTCAATAATGGCACTCCCAAGCACATGTACATGTACATTTACAGTCTTTTCTGATACAAGTACATAACTATATACAACTTAAAAACATTTTTGAAGATGAAAACAGAGTAGATTGTTTAAACATGTATCTCAACAACAGGCACATTCATATTAAAAACAAATGCTATTTAGGGTCATAATTATATGTCTAAAAAGCTAAAAAGAATTTTGCATTATATAAAATACATATATTATATTGTTAATAAACTTTCATAAATAAACATTTGATAACTGGTCATTCTTTTGGACACAGTTTCATGTTGAGCGATTCAAACCATTTATCTTAATATTTTGAACTTAGGCTGCTATAAATTATTAATTTCATTGGACTGTATAAGGGATCAATGCAGAATGATTATGAAAAGACTATTATAACATTTATATACTGAAAAACAGTTACTGTGTCCATAAACTTAGAAAATCTTTATCTTCTATGATTGCACCTCTTTCTGCTCTTGTATACATTCATTTACAACTTTTATTTAAAAACTACTTCTGCTTGCTGAATTAAACACCATGCGATGTTATATAAGCCATGTCGAGACAAATAATGAAACAAAACATTCAACCACTTCCAGGTTGGATGTTTTGCATTATTATTTAACTCTATGTTGCTTATACATCATCACATGGTGTTTCATACCACAGTCTTAGTTTTCACTCAAGTTTTGTGTCAACACATGAATATAAAACATTTGGTGGGCAAAGAACCAACTGGTTAACAATGTAAAAAAGCATCAAGATTAAAGAAAGGGGTAATATGTTTGAGGTGTCTTTAAGCAGGTGTAATCTTAACACAGGGTTAGTCGTAAAAGCACAAGTCACTGGAGTACATACCCACTGGAGTACATACCCACTTTGTTCCTGAAGTCACTCAAGAGTTTCGAGACATAAAGCTGTAAGTGATTTTGAACCAAATCTGCATAATTGTTTATTTTTTTATTTTAATCATAGAACTTGTGTTTGTAGGGAAATATGGGGATGCATTTAAATCATGATTATTTCTCCTCATTCAAAAACAATACCTGACAGGAGTGGGGAGAGTCGTAACAAAACAAACCCTCATTGAAGACTTTTTTCCCTATTTTCTTGATTTTTCAGCATGCCTAGACAGTAGAAAAAAGGAAGATATTTCAGAATACAATTTGAAAAAAGCTGTCAGCAAAGTCAACATGCAGCACAAAGAATCTATTTTTAAGACTGAAAATGTAAGTTTTACAGCGGCTGAAAAGCAGACAATGTCAGGGGGTCTTGACTATTTGAGTTATTTGATGCAGGCAGCAGACGTGCTATGGAGTTATTTTAAAATGTAGTAGATAGATAACATACAAATACAGGTAACATAAAACTTCAATATTATAACTGTTACGAGGCAAATTGTATAATGTTTGTTCAATTTTTGCTGTTGTTCTTTTCTGCCTTATTGCAAATGACCCCAACTAGTGTAATGCTTACTAATTAGGTTGCAACAATGGAATTATTTTTATTCAACATCTATTCTTGAAGTCTGCTTTATAATCTTAAGGTTTTAGAATCGTTATAATCATAAATGATATTTGTAGCTGACGAGCCGATATTTTGTGTTAAAATATAAGAGTTCAAGGACCAAATGTTATTCATGGCTAGACGAAAATGGTTTACGATCATCCCCGGTCTCCCTCCATGCACAGCAACCCAAAGCTCTAATGTTGAACCTGTTGCACATATTGATTTCACTATGTTAAGCAAGACTGATTGCTCCATCTAGGGGTTAAAATAGATACCAATCAAAATCTTTAAACAGTAATGGTTCGTAACGAATATGCCAGCTATTCTTTGTCACCATTGGATTTCATTGGCTTAATGATTATTCTATTGTTTTTATGGAGCAGTTGCATCTGACTGGATTTTGGGATCAAAAACAGTTTGTCTGTATCTGTGCAATCAGTGACAGGTAGCTAATGGACTTCTGTGCTTTAATATATGAATGAGGAATCAAAACTGCTTTTGTTAACCATCACAGCTGCTTTTCTTGATTCACTTTTGTTAGCACTTCACATATTTCATAACTAAAAACTTCTGTATTAATTCTGCTCTTAAAGAGCTACGATTCAAACCAAACAATTAGTTGCAGTTGTAGTGTTTAGGAAAGTGCTGTAGTGGTATTTGTCTTTTGGATTTTTTTTTTTTTTTTTTAAAGAATATTACAGGGGCCTGTTTCCCCAGGTGGCATTTAACCTCATTTAACCCTATCATTGAGAAGAGTATGTGAAAATGAAAAAATGAAAAGTTTGACATAATTTACTCAGCCTCATTTGGGCAGGAGAGTACCAAATCACAATACATGCGGCTTGCCAAATGATCTAAAGATCATTACATACAATAAAATGAAAAACAAATGAAAAATATATAAGAAATATAATCCGTCACATAACAATAAAAACTGCAATCCAAATTACTACCGAATATCCCCCAATAAACACTATAAGACATCACACAATGTTACAAATTCAATCCCCCACAATTATAAAACCATAACAAAACACAAAAGTATTCAATGATCACAAACCTGACTCCTCTTTAACCACATTTTCAAACGTGTAACTTAAACTGTGCAAAATTAGGACACTGTCTAATAGTAATTGGTAAATTATTCCAGTTATTAACAGCTACAGAAAAAGCTGAAGTCTTGCAGTCACCTTGACGAAGCTCTTGTTTGTCTTATATTTTCTGTACAAGAAGAAACAAATGCTTTTAAGGGTGAGGGTGCATGATTATTAACAATTTTGTACATTAAAAAACAATTGTAAAACAAAATAAAATTGTCAAAAGTAAAAAAAATGCTTTTGAATAATAAAACAATAATGATATCTATTAGGTTTCTTGTCAAATACTTTTAAAGCGTGTACATAAGGTAAAGGTCTAAGAGTAGATTTTCCTGCCTGTGATCATAAAGTAATACAGTAAGAAAAGTGAGGTGCAAAAAATATATATACGGAGTCAACTTTCAATGAAAGCAAAAATTTATTTGCATATATATATATATATAATGTAGTTGTTGAGGTGTCACTGCACAGACTATTTTTTAAATGCTTTTCAGATTTTAAATGGGTGTCTAAGATAACTCCAAGATATTTAAATTCTGGCACAATTTATAATTTTTCACCATTAACTAATATATCTGGTAGGATCTCCTCCTTTTTTATTTTAAAATACAGGCAGTTTTCTGAACATTTAATGTTAAACAACACTAGGTAAGCCAGTCAATTGACAATATTTTTTTCCTATATGGAAGTCAGTGGGGTCCATCGACTGTTTGGTTACCCACATTCTTTAAAATAGCTTATTTTGTGTTCACCAGAACGAAAGAAAAAGGTTTGGAACAACTTGAAGGTGAGTAGGCTAAATAATGACAACATTTTCATTTTTGGGTGAACTATCCCTTTAAGTTCATTGTTATCATTACAACCAACAACAAATTTGATAAATAAAATGGATGATTATGATAATGTATTATTATCATCATCATTATTGTTATAATATGAATTATAATAACAATAAATATTAATATAAATATTAATAATTAGTATCATTAGACAATAGATCGATTATTATTATTATTTTTTGCATTTAGTATTATAGGGCTAGCCTATTTATGCTCTCAACAAACTGCAAGCAAGCAAACAAATGATCGTGTCTTTAAACTTTAAAACAGAAGTGGGGGCGTGTGCGGTTTGGAGCGACCAACAAGAGATGAGGGGAGGGAGTACCAACATAGCCCATCTTCCTCTTGACCTCTGGGAAACGATGGACGTGCCGCTTCCTTCTAAATATAGACACTCAGTAGTGTCGGTACACTATGCGCTCCAAACTGTTGTTCTCGTTTATGTCAATAGTTTAGGCCTAGTTCGATCGAAACGAGGTGACAGACCCTCGCGGGTCTCCGTTGACACAATGAACGGCAGCTCGATCTGACGAACGCGCGCCATCGCAGCAACGGCACCTTTCATGTTTACGAGGCTCAGAAACAGACGTAATGGCGCAGGGGAATAATGGTAATTTCCTTACTATCCCCTCACAAGAGGGTCTTTTCAAGACAGTGAGAGTTGAGCGTTCCGAAGACAACAGTAACGATGAAGAGGAGGAAGAAACAGAGGAAGACGTCCGGCTAATACCGAGGTCTTCTCCTGTTCCCAGAAAGCGAGGCTCCTCGATCGCCGATGAAACCGCCGAGTACATGCGAATTCGCCTGGCGTTGCCGGACAGAAGAGTGTCGTTTGTAGATAGTACGGGAGCCGAGCTGTTTGATGTCAGAACGTTTGTTCCGTTTGATTCAGATGAGGAGGACGATTCAAGATGGGAGGAAGAGGAAACGCGGTACCGAAAAGCCTACCGCGAGCCCACTTACAGTGTGTGGCCAGAGTTCCAGGCGCTCGCCGGAACGGAGCTCTCGCTCGCTGTCCACGCCAACAAGCTGGAAGTGGAGAGCGTGACATCTGTGCCTGATGAGCCTTTGTCCTTCGAGGTGATTATTCGTGTGCTCAACATTTCTTTTCACAAATCAGTCTATGTCCGTTCCACGATGGACGGTTGGATCAATCACTTTGATTACCCAGCCGAGTATGTCCAGGGCTCCAACGACAGCGAAACGGACAAGTTCTTCGTGAAGCTGTCTTTCGCTCCACCGTACCTGTTCAACGGAGCGCGTATTGATTTTGTTGTACGTTATGAGACGTCAGATGGAGAGTTTTGGGCGAACAACTCTGGCAGGAATTATTCGGTAACTCTCCTACAGTCATATGAAGACGAAACAGCCCAGACCACCACAGAGGAGAAAACTGAGCTGAAAGGAATCCTGAAACCTCCCAGGTACCGGTAAGTTAAGTGGGCGTCAATGAACTTGTGTGACAGAGGTGAAACCCTTGTTAAATCTCTAGCCATCAGTCAGGATTATTCCTTCTAACAACAAGACGGAATAATTCCTTATCCGTGCCATTTACCTTTCAAACAAAACAAAAAATACAACTAATCCGTAAAAAATCGATAGTATTTGCTTCTGTTTTAAGCCACCAGCAAGCATTATTTCGACTTTGTTTTAATCTTGTTCAACAGCAGAATTTGTTGTGAAAAACTACATTACCCAATATTGTACAGAAAATTCCAGCAATCAGAGTCTAAACAAGAAAAACGCGCCAAAAGATGTCGTTAGCTCCACCTACTCCCATAAAGCACCGCAAGTAATCGAGTCAATCTCCTAACACACTCAAAATACTTAAATATTTGGATGTATGCATATTTTTGCTGCATATATATAATCTTAAATGAGTAGTTGAATATTTTTCCATCATTTTGAATTATATTATGCTGTTTGCAGTGCCTCATGGGATTGTAGTTATTTTCCTCATTTACTACGGATCACAGAGCCCTGCGTCACTGACAAGCTGCCCATCAAAAATAATTGCAGCCTTTGCAACTGTTGTACCCTCTAGTCTAGAGTGGTGCAGAGATGACATCAGAACCCGGAATATTCTTCTTTATCAGTAAAATAAAGCCTGCACGGTAAACATAACTTGGCTATACTTTGCCGTTTTGTTCAACAACATAAATAACACACACCCATAAAAAAATGCAAATGTTATGCATTTGTTTATTTTTGAAAATAAGTTTATAATAAATAAGTAGATATGACCGTTGGGGTGTAAGTGTGTGCAGTTTACAAAGGAACCAAGCAGCGAATTAGTCTAATTTTAAACTGGTCTACTGACATTTGTTATGACATCTGTTTCAAACATTACAATGCCCATGATAACTTGTGTTAACTCTACAATAAGTAAATTCACTTCACAATCTATTATTCTTATACAGTGATGCCAGAGACACATACAGAGCTACCGCAAAAATGGAAGTTCAAACACAAAATTCTAAAAATCGAAATATCGCAAATGTATTGCGATATGCATATCGCAACGGATTGCAAAAACGGGTCATGATCAAAAGACAGAGCGAAAATCACTCTGCTCTTGGCTGAATAACTTTTTTAGCTTTAATAAGAATCAATATATTTAATTCATACAGTGAAAACTAAGCAGTGTTTTATTTTTACATTTGATTATTCAGTTTCTGTTGTTAAATAAACCTAATGTAGGCCTTCCTGAAACCCTAACCCCCATGGTTTACACTGATGTTATAATAACACTTCTTATGCTACAATAAAACACTGCTGTTCAATTTCAGAAGCTGTAGGATGTTTTCTTGTCACAAAAATAATCTGAAACACGTATGTAGGTTATATAATTGTAAATATATTTTAAAAATAATTTAAGTTTATTTGACATACTTTAAGCATTATCGAATATCGCATTTTTTAATGAGTTATTGCATATCACATTTTTCTTCAATATCGTGCAGCCCTACAGGGAAGATAAAACGTCACCATGTTTACCAACTGAAAATTGATTTATAGTTTCAAGCTTTTAGATTTGGATGTCTCCAAGCAACGGGCAGACTAAAAGCTTGTCTGGAACACGTATATAAGTGGAGCGGTTATATTTAGACAATCACTCAGTTCTGTGATCCCTCCGCTACAGCTCCACTCCAGGTTTTGCATTCCCCACTCCCTGCTTACCTGTTAAAGAGAAACCCTGCTCTGAGAGATACTGGAGCGAGAGAGCGCACTACTCTGAGCCTTTCAAAAAAGCAATGCCCCATAAAAATACTAAAATGTGATGCTCTAAGCCACCCCAGGCCCTAGCATCAAGTGAAGCAGCATCAATGAAGCTTACGACAGAGAGTATTATAACTTTATCATTTTAGATTCACATTAATGATTTAATGATTCTACATTCATTGTTTCACATTTAAAACAAAAATTAGTGATGTTGTTAAGGACATTTTTGTTGCATTGCTGCATAATTCTGCAATAATGTTATATTTACATGCAGGCTTTGCTGTGTATGAATGTTACAATTATACAACATCATTATCATATGTTTAAAATTTCTGGTGCTAAAGATGGAACAACATGGATTAATAACGTCATCTTGGATAATACAGGGCCTGTGTTATACAGCATCTGTATATTGTGTGAGTTTTGGGGTTGCAGTCTCCCCACCCCCTCATTCCCTTTTGAGAATGGCAGCCATTCAAGGGTGTGTGTGAGGAGGGAGGATGAAAATAGGACAAGGCAGGTGTCGCTTTCAGCTCTGGTGCACTGAGACCTTACCTCTGACTTTTCTGTGGGTGTTGCACAGTAGAGACACAACAAACCAACAAAAGCAGACACAAACCTACGCCGGTTCCCTCTGTACGCCTGGAGACAATCTTTTTACCCATTATTTTCACTTTTCACATTCTGTCTGGGATACACACAACAACAAAGAAAGTTTGAAAGGAAAAAAAGACTGAACCCCGATGAAAACATTTTTCATGCTAGACACAACAATGTCATGGAACTCCTGATTTGTCAGGAGATAAAAATCAGAAGATGAGTTTCGACCTTATGTTCCAAGCAGACTCGCAAGTCTTGCTCGCAACCTTTCCTCAAATGTCAAGCCTTGTTTCTATTACATTGCTCAAACATGCTACAAATAGAAGGTCATAGAAGAGGATGCCAATTGAACCGCTTCACGCAACTCAGAATGTGTAGCGACTTCGACATGTAATGGAAACGTTTGTACAAAGAGTCACATGACCACAACATCTGACCATTATTCTCTGCTAAACTTTTGGTAACATGCAAGAACGCATGTGTAATATTTGGACAGGTCCTTATCCCATCATCTATCATGGGGTTTAAGGAGGAATGTGGACTAGACAGACTTCACCCACAGCTCTGAAAAAATATCTCAAGCTCTGGAGGCGGTCAGATGTTACCATAGTGACAAATGTCAGAGCGGTCACAGTTATTTTCTATTTAATGGAGCAATCATGTATAGCCTAACTCTAACCAATGGATGATGCTTTTACTTTAAAAGGGATAGTTCACCAAAAAAAAAAAAAAAAAAAATTATTAACTCCCTTCATGTAGTTCCATACGTGCATGACTTTCTATCTTCTGTGGAACACAAAAGAAGATATATAAAAGAATGTTGGTAATGTTGGTTTTAGTTGCCATTGACTTCCATTGAATGGGCAAAAATAAAACATTTCTATTTTTATGTTTCACTGAAAAAGTTCAGGTTTAGAACTACAAATTCAGGTTTAAATTCTATACTTTTCATATTTTAACTCTGTTTTATCAATGTGTGCTGCTGAAGAATGATTGTTTTGGTGTGTATGTGTGTATCTTCCTTTTAGAGCTGACATTGGTTACGATGACTCTGATGATGGAGGAGATGGTATGTTTTAAGTGTCATAATGTTATCCAACAGCTTTTTTATCTTGGAATAAATAAAACAAACAAATGTCAGGTTAGTCGTTTTATGCTTCAGATTCCTCAGTTGTTGTTTTTCAGCAGATTTGAGCAGCACTGAGTGTGAAGAAGCAGATAATCGAGCCTCTTTTGCACAGCCGCCTATTGTCCAGCCAGATATCGACATCGAGGTGAGTGAAGTTTGCTTCATAATCACCAGTTCTGAGTTTGGCTTGGATAGCAGGCGGAAAAAGACACGGTGTATCACAAACATACAAAAAAAAGTTTAAACAAAACATTGTTTCCCCTTCTGTCTCTAACCTTTAACAGATTTCCATGACGGTTTTCATATGTGGTGTAGCAGCCTTTTTTCTAAAAAAAAAAAAAAAATGTTGCGGTCTGTCGGAAAACTCATTGACCTCTATACTGTCTAGACACGCTTACAGTGAGTCTTTGCAGGGCTCAACGATAAGGATTTTTTTCTACTGGCCCAGTTGGTTCAGTGGCTCAAATTTGTACTTGCCCGGCCAAGTTTCACAGACCCCTCCACAGAAAAAATAATAAATAAATAAAATAGGCCTAGTTGTTGTATTCGTTGTTTTTGACCCATGTAACCTTTATAAATACGTTTAGGACACCAAAAACATCTAGCCATACTCTTATGAATTTCAAATATTTTTAAAGTGAACAATCAGTAATAAAATAAGAAGGATGCGCCTTCTAAGCAGCAATGCAACGTAAAATAACAAATAATCAAATAATGACCAGTAGCACAAATAAATACAATGGAACAATACAAATGAAATAAACAGTGCTTTTCAGGTTGGTCTAACAGTATTTTTCAGGTACCGTAATTGAATAATCAAATGTAAAATAACACGGCATAGTCTGTGTAAATTAAATATAGATTAATCCTTAATAAAGTTACAAAATGTATTAGTTTTTTCTTCTTTGTCCTTTTTTGTTTGATTAATATTAAAAACCCAGACTGCAGCAAGTTTGTAGGCTGCTGTCACTTTAAGACAGAATGCACGGCTCCTATATACTGTTACACATGCTTTTTCTTAATTGTTTGCATTCACTTAGTTGAGACATAATCAATTGTGTTATTGAGGATACTCGCAAAGATGGGCAATTCAAATTGACAATTCATTTTTGAGAATATGTCCGTTCTAGCAAAAGAAAAGTGAAAGAACTCATTTCAGTATTTCTTTCACGCTGGCCCCAGGCCATCGGGCAGTGCTTATTGTAGAGCCCTGCTTTGTATGTGGTTACTGTCTATGGTGGTATACAGTTATTTATCTATCAGAGCTGTCTTCTGTTTTTTCTCTTTACTCTATTTTTATAAGGGATTCCTGTCTGTCACTATTGCAGCAGATGCAAAGCTGTAGTGTTTTTCAGAGCAATTTAGACTAAATATAAATCAAGAATCTTGATATAAACTAAATTGTCTATTTAATACTAGCTAAAATATTGATAATGTCGGTTTTCATCATACCTGCTTACTAACAATTCAATTCACTTGTTAAAAATCACACCGACATTTCACTGTCCTGATAACCACTTGCTTGTGTCTATTTGCAGTGTGTTGATTTGCAGCTGTTTTAAGTAACTGAATCTGGTATTTATAACAATAGCATCACCATCTCGGTGTCTATGGTCAACCCATTACAATAAATAGACATACACATTATTATTTCTTTACCAGAGATCTTAAAGGGATAGTTCGCCCAAAAAATTTAATTCTGTCATCATTTGCCATTCCTAACCTGCATGACTTTTTCTTCTACGGAACACAAAAAAAGATAAGAAAATTAATTGACTTCCATTGTATGAGCAAAGACACACTGATAAAAAAAAAAGAAAATAAATGTTCAACAGAAGAAAGAAAGCCATACAGGTTTGGAACGAAGTGAGGGTGAGTAAATGAAGACAGAATTTTCATTTTTGTATAAACCATCCCTTTAATTGTGACCTACTGTTAAAATATATAAAAGTTAGATTTTAAAATCTATTTAAAAGTGTATTTTTTTAATTAATGTATCATGCTGACATGCTGATATTCTCCAGCATATATTAGATAAAAACAAGATGTGTCTTTGTTGATATTGTTATTCTTTTCATATGTCCACCTGAACAGCTCATTGAAGCTTCAGCATCAACTTAGGTAACGTGTATGTGACTTGCTAACTTAATGCCTTGCTAATGTCACCCATTCATTGTGTTGCATGTAAGGTGCATCCTGTATCGTGACTCATAAAACATGATATTTAGATCAACCATGTAGAAGATATTTGTTTTCCTGCTTTGAGTTTTAAAAAAGCAATAAGCTTAGTGTATACTATATGTGGTAATTTATATGATCAGTTTAGTCAGGTTGTGTAATCTGAACTGAAATTTCTGATATTTTCCACACAGGACAAAAACTGGGAATATCTTGTTTTAAAACATTGGGCTGTTTTTTGGGGCTCCTGGGCTGTTTTCCCATTGACCATTTTGGCTGGGAGTCTGGAATGAAAAAGCCCTGTGTAACTGAAATAAACACACAAAACGACCACAAAAAAACAATGAAAAATAACCGGTATAAATTGTATTGCTTTAATTCTGTGTATGTTCTATGTAAATATTGTCAGTATTGTTGCATGTTTGCCATGTACAACTTTAAACAGACACCATTTATAGAACTAAACAACATTTTCAGCATCTCCTTTATCATTTTTTTTTTCATTTTTAATCTTGTGTAATTCTGTCACAAACATTCAGAACAGTCTTTTGAAGGTTTTGTTTTCATTGGTGCAATCTTCACTTTTTGGCATGAGTTTCTGTGAAAAGGCCAGTTGGAACTGGCACAAGGTTCACGCTAACACAAATCACTTTCCCATTTGCACTTAGCATTTTAGTAGTTTAACCTTTTCTCTTTTTTGTAAAAAAAATATTTTGTAAAAACAGTGATAGACATCTTCATATTCAGATAAATTGTCTTTTTTTTTTTTTTACTTCTATTTTTTTTTTTACCAGTTATTAGTAATGATCAATAAGCTGACATGGTCTGAAACAACCGCATGTATACTAATATCAGTAGTGCTGGTGTCAATATTATTATTTTTATGCATTAGCAAATTAATTTACTGTTGACTATCCAACTACTTGCAATCAAGAAATGATTTCTAATTTCACTAGCAATGAATATTAAATTTCAAGTTTGTGCCATTCACCTTACATTTTTTGTTAGTCGTTAAAAATTAAAATTCATAATTGCAAACAAATGTTTAATGCCTACAGCTTACATTCTTGGTTAAAAGTTCATAAATTATTTGGAATGGAAGCTTTTTTTGTGTGTCACTTTTCCTCTCTGTTGTAGACTGCCAAAAATGTGTCCAGTTCTCCAGAGTCCACCAGGAATTGCTCCAAGGCTGAATGTTCTCTATCCACTTCCAATACTCCCTTCGGAGAACAACTTCCACTAGAGTCAATGTCATCCAATAATTCACCACAAACAGAAGAGTCTGGACTTCAGGCATTAATTCTATCCATCCCCCAATCACAATCAACCCAGCAGTCCTCTGAGGCACAAGATCAAGTTTGTAATGTTGTCCCGTCTGTGTCCCTTTCCCTTCCTGCAGTCCTCATCCATTGCTATGATGATCAGGAGACGACCGAGGATGAATTTAAGGATTCCAATAAACCCAACCAATCCCTTCATCCACAGAAGGATGATTTCCAGCTTGAGATATTAGTGCAAGTGCCTTTCAAGTTTGACCAACCATCACTGGCTGGGATTCCAGACACACCACAAATCCAGGAAGAAGGTATGGAGAAGGAAGATATTGAGGAAAATGAGGGTACATTGGAAGACATGCTAGAAGAACCAACTCAGAATATAGAAGATAAAACGGGAACTAACTTCCACATGTTGGAAGAAGCCAAGCAGCCTCCTTCGTCAAATGAGGTAAACAATACAACTGAAGGCATGGAGAAGCTAAGTCTGTCAAAATTACAGCACACTCTGAAGGAAGGAATTCAAGAAAAGAAAGTAGAGCTTGTCTCTTTATTACGAGTCAAGACCACCAAGGCGGTTGAGGTGGAAAGCACCAAGATGGATGATGAGGAAACAGATGTTTTAGTGGCTTCCTGTTTGTCTCCCTCTCATTTAGGTCCCACAAGACAGAACAGAGAAACCCAAAGTTTACTCATCCCAACAATGTCTGATAAACTAGCAATCATGCAACATCAGCAAGAGGAAGTATTTATTTTGGATCCGAGCGTTATCGACTCAGTCCTCGTTGAGGATCCAAAACTTGACAACCAAACAATTTCCATGTGTACTTCAGAACATCCAACAAGCAAACAAGAAAAGCCAAAACTGGTCAGCGTTTCTGAAACATCACCAACAGACTTTGATCTTCAACCTTCAACTGTTCACTCTTTAGCAGAAGATGATTTAACTTTTCAGGGTGATGAACCTTCCACTGCTCCATATCAGACATGTAAAAACTCTGAAACCCAGCACGCACTGCCAAGAACCGGCACTGAACTATCTCAAATATCAAAGGATCAGACTGAGGTTACTTTGGACACGTGTCTGATGGCTTCTTTGACCTTCTTCAGTGCTGTTATCTGCCTGGCTGTTGGGATTCGAGAGCCTAGTGTTTTTCTGTATGTGGGATTATTCCTGTTGTCCTTCTGGTTCTAATTTCTGTGCCAGTTTTCTTTCCCCTTCCATCCGTTTTTCTTAAAAAGCCTCAAGTCTTTACCTTCTCCCTTTCTCCCCAGTGCCTTGAGAAATTCTAAATAAAAAAGGAAGAAAAAAAAGAACCATTGTAATGCTAACAGATCTGGTGTTATATTTGTGTTTATGTGGTTGTAAGTGAGAGTTAGTTAATGTTTTTAATGTAGGAGTTGAGCTTCTGCTTGATATATTGTGTATCATTCAGACTTATGTTATAAAAACCTGCAGTGGTTAATATACAATCGTAAATAATACACTAAATGTGTCTTTTTTGTGAGTTTCTCTACATATAAGAATAGCTACTGGCCCCCTAAAGATTGCATTTGGTTCATTTATATACAAACTTGGAGTCATTTGTGAGTGGAATGACTTGATGGTGAGTGTTTGTAGTTCCCTTTCAAACAGTCACTTCGTATTGCGTAGCTATACACAGTGGGGAAACTCCTTTTCCTCGATTTACTGAAGCCTATATGTTAAACGCATTTGCAGCTGCACAGCTAGCACATTGAGCGTCTGGCTCACTCATTGGCTGTGCTGCGGCAACTGTCAATCTAATGGCGCGGGCGCCTCTGCGCCTCAAGTCAGAGCCCGCCAAGGAGGCGTGGCCTTAGCCTATAATATTCCCCCAAATTCGCCATTATTGCAGATTTTACTTCTTCAGCGACAACTTCACGTCTCTGACTTTTCCTGAATAAACCCTTCAGCCTGAGCGAGGATCATTTCAGTGTACAACGCCTTCTCAGACGTTTTCTCCTGACGCCGTTCACCTGTGGTTATCCGGCGTCGACGGAATGCACTCTCTGCCGGCGGCTGCTCGGCCTGCGAGAGCATGCCCATATCCGTGCTGCGAACACGGCTAGCTCTCTCATGAGACGGCTACGCCGCTTCACCTGCACTTCCCTTTCCGGCCTTACTTCAGCCGAGGAAGAAGAAACGCCGCAGCCAACGGCAGCCTGAGAGCATTGACGTTAGTGAACGTCCCCGCGTGCCTCACTTTCTCCCGCTCAAACACCCTCACCGGTCTTGTTCGCGGGAAATCAGTGCCCCCTCACCCACATGGCGGGCCTTGTCTCCTTCGGCGGATCCGTCAAGCTCGACGACAGCCTCTCCATCGCTGCATCTGAGGAAGAATCGCCGGGCTCTCTCGACCCCACCACCACTTCCCAGTCTGCCGCCAGCGTTTCAGCCGCCAGCGTTTCAGCCACCAGGACTAACTCAGACACGGAGATGCTTTGGATCCTGACGAAGGCCATCTCGGACCTCGGGCGCAAACAGGCCCCTCGAACCACCTCAGCCCTCGCTGGACGCGCTTATTCCGCCTCCAGTCAGGCTGCTTCGGCACTGCACACGATGGCCGTGCTGCAGGTCTACCAGGCCAAACTTCTCCAGTCCATGGACAAGGGTCTGGGTCTCAAAATCAATGTTACCAAGAGCAAACTGACCCCCAGCCAGAGTGTGGTCTTTCTGGGCACAATTTTAGACTCTTTGATGATGACGGTGCGGCTCACACGAGAGCGTGCGCTCTCTGTGCGAATGCTAGCAGCCTCATTCAGAGCGCGCGAGCACGCACCCCTAAAGAAATTTCAGAAACTTCTTGGTCTCATGGCAGAAGCATCGTCAGTACTCCGTATGGGATTACTGTGCATGCGCCCGCTGCAGCACTGGCTGAAACGCCACATGCCAACCCATGCATGGGGCAACGTGCGCATCATGGTGAATGACGGTTGTTTAAGGACCCTAATTCCCTGGCGGGCTCAGGACTGGTGCCACAAGGGGGTGACCATGGGAGTAGTTTCCAGGACGAAAGTGTTTTTTACAGACGCATCCAACCTGGGTTGGGAAGCGCTGCACGAGGGCAAGCCTGCCTCCGGCCTCTGGTCGAGCACGGAGCAGAGCTTACATATCAACTGTCTGGAAATGAAAGCAGTTGGTTTGGCCCTAAAAGCATTTCTGTCAAACCTCAAAGGTCATCACGTCTTAGTCCGCACGGACAACATGTCAGTAGTGGCCTACATAAATCGCCAGGGCAGCATCAGGTCAGGCAACCTGTATGTCATGGTTAGAGACCTCCTCTTATGGGCACAGACCAATCTGTGTTCTCTGAGAGCAGTGCATATCCCTGGCATTCAGAATTTGGGTGCGGATATGCTCTCGCGGGGCAACACTCCCCTAAGCGAGTGGTCCTTGAACTAACAGACAGTCAGTCTGATATGGAGTGTGTTCGGCAAGGCCGAAATCGACCTTTTCGCCTCAAGAACCAACACTTACTGCGCAGTGTTCTTCTCGAAGAACAGGGACCCGCTGGCCAAACCGCCCCCTTTATGCTTTTCCCCCCGTCTCGATGATTCCACAGGTCATCAAATGGGTCCGGGAGAGTGGATGCCCAGTCCTCCTGGTGGCTCCTCTCTGGAAATCCAGGCCGTGGTTTCCAGAGCTGGTCCAGTTATCAGACAGAATCCCCTGGCCTGTTCCAATTAGGAAAGACCTCCTCACACAGGCCAAAGAGACAATATGGCATCCTCGACCCAACTTATGGGTCCTCCATGTATGGCCCCTTAACGGGTACCCAGGGACCTTCCTGAGAAGGTCTTAAACACTATCTCTGAGGCTAGGGCCCGTCTACTAGGCGCCTTTATGTTTTGAAGTGGTCAGGTTTTTCCAGCTGCGTCTTTTAGACAATCGGAAGAGCTCTTTGTCTGCTTTGGTGGCTGATCTAAAGGTGATCCAGTCACTAAGCAAAGACGGTCTAGATGGATAGTGGATGCCATTTCTATGGCTTATACCTCAATGGGTCAGGTTTGCACTATAGGTATCAAGGCTCATTCGCCTAGAGGCATGGCCTCGTCGTGGGCTTGGTCCTCGGGTTTTCCCATTCAGGATATTTGTGATGCGGCCAGCTGGTCCTCGCCTTCCACATTTATGAAGTTTTATAATATGGAGGTGCCTTCCCTGCAGGCGAAGGTGCTTTTGGTATGATTAAGACTCGACGGTGTCTGGTCTTGTCTACAATTATGTTACTGTGCACAATCACATCCACATTTATATAAAACCTGCTTTTGGCCGGTTATATTTTCCTATACTAATAAACCCGACAGTGTCTGGTCCTATTAGTATATTATGTTGGTTTAGTTACCGACACACATTTATTTATTCCAGACCTGACGGTGTCCAGTCTGTTTATTATGTATACTGGTTTATGGCTTGTTCTGTGAGCTCAGGGGTCCTGAGTTGCAGTTGGCAACCAGTTACTTATGGTGCTGCATTTTGCATGGCATCCCCACTGCGTATAGCTACGCAATACGAAGTGACCGTTCGAAAGAGGATTACTCAGTTACTATTGTAACCTCAGTTCCCTGAGAGAAGGGAACGAGTATTGCGTAGCCGGCCGCACTATAATAACCTGGCGAGTTGTTGTTTCAGTCGTTAAACCTGCTATAATGGTGAATTGGGGGAATATTATAGGCTAAGGCCACGCCCCCTTGGTGGGCTCTGAGTGTAATGACGTAGTGCTAGATACGTGCTATCTGTGCAGCTGCAAATGCATTTTACAGATAGGCTTCAGTAAATCGAGGAAAAGGAGTTTCCCCACTGCGTATAGCTACGCAATACTCGTTCCCTTCTCTCAGGGAACTGAGGTTACGATAGTAACAGAGTAGTTTTATGTGATAAGAAATGAGGCAAGACTGGACAAATGGTGCAGGTTATTGCAGATAAGAATTTTAGGAAAGTTTAAGTTTTAAGTGTAGTTACATCTGAGGTTTTGCTTGTACCACAATGTGTTCTGAGTGAGGAATTGAATAGATGTCTGTAAATCTAACCAGAGCATCTCGGTATGAAGTATTTAGAGATATTAAGTTTGTGTGTTTATTCACTTAATGACACTGTGAAATTGTGTTTGATGTTATATGTGATAATTTTGTCACCTAGATTGCACACTATATACAAGTAAACGTTAAGCTTTAAGAGTATGCAACAATTTTGCACCCATCTGCTTCCTAAAGGGTTAAAAAGCATTTAAAGCACTACTATCTTTTTTTCTTGTAAGTTAGCAGAGAAGTATTATGGCCTTTTGCAGTGCTCTTTAGAAGCGTGCCCCAAGCCTCTGATGTCACCCCAAAAGGTCACGCATTGCACTGAAGTCACTGCATCAGGTTACTGGGTGACTAAACACCATTGTAAGTAGAGAAGTTTGAGCTGTTCCTTGAAAAAACCTTTTAACACTTGGTTCCCTTCATCCAAAAACTTTAACCTTCAGTTCACTCATTTTATTGCTTTGTTGTCTCACGGAATTAATGTGCAATAAAGGTTGTGAATGCATTTTGTTCTCAATAACATATGTTCACAAGTATTTTGTCAATGTCGAGGAAGAAATAAAAGTATGTCATCAATTTATTTCAGAGCTTTTTTTTGTGTGCAGCCCATCAGTTTTAAAATCAAGCTTGCTGTCAATGTAAGTAAAATGATCCAAACTGAAATTAATCCAGATTTGGTAGTTAAGTTATATTCACAGAGCTGTAGAACTCATGATATGATTTAATAAACAAGTACACAAAGTTTGTTGCACATGCCAGAGTGTGATAAATGTGAGGTCTGACAAAGTAACTCGATTTTCTTTAATACAAAACATAAAAATAAAAAAAGTAGTAGTCTTTTAATATATACATATGCACAGATTTGGTTGAGGGTGATAGATATATAAATTGTGTGAATTTAATAATGAAATGTTCCTGAGCATAAAGTAATTCAGAATCTATGTATCATCTTAATCTACAGCACACATTCCAGCTTCACTGTCCAGTTCTGAAAAACCACCCGAGCCATGTTTCCCAAAAATATTGCAAGCATAAGTAGACTAGAAACAACTGCCAAGCTTGGTTCATGAGACATTTGGGAAAAACAACCCTGATTAGTCAGACAGACCGGTGAAATAGCCAAGCACTCCCACTCATTTATGCATCCAGCTCTCAAATACATTAAATGAAAGACCAGTTTGACAGTATGAATATATTTCATCATGTGTTAGACTATATACACATAAAACAGAATAACATTTTGCATGCGTGAAAGGCAACATCTCATGTAGGTCCACCTCCCTCTATCTAACAAACTTATCGTCTGTGCATTAATAGTACAATTTTGCCACCTGGTGGTAATTTCAAGTCATTTAAAAAAAAGGGACATTGAAGATTTTTTTTATATTTTACACTGGTCTAAAAATATATGCTAAAAACAGGGCGGAAGGATTTTTCTAACGGAAAAATCGTAAGATTAATGGCACATTTTATACACTATTTAAAGCAGATAACAATTCTGAGTAAAAAAAAATAATCTTGGGGAAATAAAAAAAACTTAAATATACACTTAAAATTCAATGAAGTATTTCAAAACACCTGCCAAAACGGTTTCTAAACTGCAGATGCTTTCAACATATTCACTTGAACACATGATCTTCTTTCAGTCCCTCTTCAGCATGAACATCCTCTAAAAGAGGTACTTTCGACATGTCGCCACCCCACATTTGCACTCCATGCGCATACGTTTCTTAGGGGATCCTGGGAGTCCCGTCAGACTGAAATTAGAATCCATCTTCGTGCTCTCTGCATCTACTGGATCAACTATGGGGAAAATGAGAAAGAAAATTTGACTTCTTCAAATACTTATTTCAATACTTCTATAATTAAATAAGGTATGATTCTTTGATCATAAAAAATATGATTCTGTGTGTTTTTGAAAGTCTCTTTTGCTCACCAAGGCAGGACTCATTTGATCAAAAATATAGTAAAAAAAAAAAAGCCATATTGTGAAATATTATTCCAACTTAAAATAACTTTTGTATTTAAATATATTTTAAAATTAGGGGTGTAACGGTTCACAAAATTCACGGTTTGGTTTGATATGACAGTGGTGTCACGGTTGGTACATTTTCGATACAGCAAAAAGAAATGGCAGAAAAAATTTCCTTGATTTTTAAAAAATATATTTATTAAAGGTGCCTTGTGTAATGTCCGCCAAAAAATAAATTCATACTCCACATTCCATACCAGATGGGGGCAGTATACCTCCAGAAAGTGAGTTTGTCTACTCTAGAGTAAGAAACGAGAAATGGCATAGTCTCTATGCTCCGCCCCTACCTTCTCAACGACCCTAGAGCCATAGCCGAAGCCGAGCCAACTCTTAATAGAGGACGTTTTGACTCCAGAGGAACGTTGGTTGATGTCAATTGATTTTTAAAAATGACATCTTCAAGCTACTCCCCTTCACCTTTACCAGTGAATATGTTCATATTCGTTTTGTTCATATTACATTTTTATTGTTAGTTTGAATTACATTAATTTGACAGACAGCTGCCAACTCTCACGAATTCAACGTGAGACACGCAATTGACACTTTTCACACGCTCTCATCCCAGGTGAAAAAGACGTACTGTTAAATATATTAAACATGCATTATAGTATATTTTTATTGTACTAAAAACACTCAAGTACATTTTAAATACATTTAATAGTAGCCTACATCTTTTTCACCTGGGACGCCACACATCAATTTTGTCACGCACAGAAAAATCGCAAAGCAAAGAGGACACGGAGACCGACAGACTAGACAGAGCAGGTTAGTTATGATATAAAAAAAATCTCAGCTCTCAGATTCTGTCAATTTTATTACGCAATTCAAACAATAAATACCGTATTGGCGCTTGTAAATGTTACACGACAGATCCCTAAGCGCACGTGAACCGATCATCTCTACTAGCTAATAGTAAAAAAACACAAACACTGTTGAAAGATACAGTATGCTACAACTTACCAAAATGTATTCCTCATACATAATATCGTCCAATCATTTTTTTTAATCAGCGTGCAGAGGTCAATAACATTGCTGGGAAACAAATGTCAGATTTACCTCAGGAAAGCGATGGAAAGCAGTGCCAATGTTTACTCTGGTTCTGCAGAGTAAACATTGGCACTCCTTTTTTTATCCGATTTTATTTGTGATTCCGAGCGCGTTTTTTTCCCCTGCAGCGGGTGGTTGTGGTGGTGGTAAGGGTCTCTTGCCAAGGGCTTCAGGTTCAAGTACGCCCACAAGCCGTGCGAGTTATTCGTGTATTGCAGTTTGGCTGGTGGTTATGTTGCCCGCATACCGCCTCCCATGGCTGAAACTGGTATTATGACACCTGTCGGGCCGTGGCTAGTAATTTAACATGCTAATTCAGGTTGATATCTCTGCAGCACTATAACTTGTAATTTTTAAATGACATCATCGCCCTTATTTCTTCTCATTCTTTTCATGCGTGTAGCTCATTTTTTGGATATTTTTACCTCAATTCTGACACATGGCACCTTTAAAACTAACATAAAGAATGATTTTTTTTTACTTTGAACAATGGAGCTATACTTGAACTCATCTTCTGGGGTATCTTCTCAGCAGCATATAAAACAAGAACAGCTCCTTATAAAAAATAAATGAAATGTAATATTGTAGTAGTTACAAAGAACAAATACAAAGAAAATACGAAGAAAATAATTTTGTATTTATATGGAACTGTGTGCTTTTACTCAATTTAAAAAAAAAATTATGAGATGAGAGTATTCACTAAATGCTGCGGAGATAGTTTTAGTCTGTAGTGTGTGTTTCTCCTTGTTTTCATCTAGTTCCAGTTATTGACACACTGTGGCGTAAATGAGTTGACATGTTTGAAGTATTCACACTGGTGTAGCCTATTGTCATGTACAGGTCTCAAGACTTTTTAAGCAGAAAATTTAGGGGCACACACACACCTTATATCAACCTGCAGCGCAGTTATTCACATTTTCCCCCATTTTGACTATTACTGACATATGTCTTGCAGGGTTCCAGACTGCGACCAAATTGGTCGCGTATGCGACCGTTTTTTTGAGAATGTGCGAGTTAAAATTGTATGTGGTCGCATTTGTGTGAATGGACGCTCGCGCAACAGAACGCCATTGTATCAGCAGCTGCTGCAGTCTGTAACTTGTGTTCAAAATGAACGAGTACATCATGAATCCATTTTCCAAACCGTGTTTTTGACTTATCCTGAATCACTACGGTACGCCTATAATAAGTGTTTATATTCTGACTATTTTATCCCGGGCTCGGCTTGGTTGCGGAGTTGCCTACGTGACTCGCTACAGACATTAACGGAGAGAAGTAGCCCCGGCTACAATGTTCTTCCGCAAGACACGTGCAGTTTATTTATTGACGAACGTACACGTCACGCGCATCACACACTGATGGTGAAACGCGCCAATTACGAATTCAGGAATTAAGGCATTAAAAATGAAAAGGTCTCACGAAACACGAGCCTCTTCCTACGTCTTTTCAGCGGTTAGATGAGAGTAATCGCTCGACAGAGGAAAAGGAAATTATTATAAAATGCAGAAGGTAAGGAGTGTGAGATGAGATTTTTTATTTTTTTCTGAACTATAAACTTTGATAACGAAAATCTGTATCAGCCTATTATAATAGCTACTCTAATCTTTTAAAATGTTACATACATTTGAATGTTTAATGATTTTTAAAAGATAGAAAGATGATGCTGATAGAGAGATGATGATAATAGATAGATAGATAGATAGAATATAATTAAAATGTAAATAGATAGATTGTATACACTCTAAACAATGCTGGGTTGTTTAAACTCAAATTTGGGTCAAATATGGACAAACCCAAATGTTGGGTTAAAAATGTAATTTAAAATTTTAACCCAACTTCAACTTTCACTTACAACTGTAATTTTTTTTAAATTACATTTCTAACCCAACATTTGGGTTTGTCCATATTAGACCCAAATTTGGGTTGAAACAACCCACCATTTTTTAGAGTGTATAATTCAAATGTAAAATGCTTAAAATTACAGATTAAAATTACAGTCCAAAATCCATGAAAATCCTGAAATTTGGCAATGACAATTACCATATATTACATGTGTTTTTTTAAAATAATATATTACAGGTATTTATGCTGCAACCAAGAAAGCCTTTGCTAGCCTTGGTCCATTAAAACCACTATTCATCAGCATGCATTGATTAATCCCATGGCATGTAGCAAAAAAAAGAAAAAGAAAAAAAAGGGGCGACCAAATCATATGCTGGTGCGACCAACTGAGAAAGTTAGTAGAACCAGTACAACCAGTGGAAAAGTTAGTCTGGAGCCCTGCCTTGGTAATAAATAGACCCAACTTGCCGAAATTACAATCTGCAGTTTTATTTTAAATTTGCAAGGCTCCAGATTAACATTTGAGGGCAGCAATTTTATTCATAATGTCTAAATAATAATTAAAAGCAAAATTATTCAAAAATAAATATTTGGGAGTGGAAATGGCAGCCACCTACTGGTTATAATGGTAATTTAATGTCTTTTTTAATTTTAAATATGTGTGAGTTTTCCTACATCTTGAAACTTTTAGTTTTATAAATGGGGTTGAAGGATGAAAAAATTATGTTTTGGAAATCACATTAAAAATAACATTTAAATAAGATAATAGTTTTGAAGTGCTGGAAAAAGATGTGTGACGTACTTGAAAGCATTTGACTATTCCTACCAAACTTCCATGGTTACAGTTAGTGTTACTACATTAAATCCACGGTGAATGTTACTGATTTGTGGACTTAAAGCCTATTACTAGTTCATTCATGGCACAATGTTTCTCCTGGTTTCCACGTCAGATCTACGGTTAATAACGGAGAAATTTGAACGCTTCTCACTACATCTCATCGTGATGTTATTACTTTCTTTACTGGATCTCTTAGCACTGTGTAGTAACAGTATCACTTGATCAAGATCGGCTCGCACTGCACTGACATTGGTCCAAACTGATAAATGGTGCATGAAGCACAAATGAGTAGCGCAGTTTTGTTCCGCTTTCTTTATGTATGCCATTTGATTTTGGGCAACGTTGTGGCCGCAAACAAAATTTGGTCACCACGGCAGGAAAAATGGTCCAACAAATCGTTCGGTTTGTAATGCGTATCGAACGGTTCAATACAAATACGTGTGTCGTTATGAGCCTTTCGGTACGCATTACAAACCGAATGCCTCGTACCGAATGGTTCAATACGAATACGTGTATCGTTACACCCCTATTTAAAATGAAATTTATTTCTGATATGGCAACGCTAAATTTTCAGCGGGCATTATTCCATTATTCAGTGTCACATGATCCTTCAGAAATCATTCTAATATACTGATTTGGTTCTCAAGTAACAGATGAATATGAATAGAAAGTTCAAAATAACTGAAATAATGACATACTGTAACATTATAAATGTCTCTGTCACTTTTGATCAATTGAATGCATCATTGTTGAATAAAAGTACAAAAAAAAACTTTTGAAAGGTAGTCTATGTTTCAAGGCCAAGTTAATGACCCCAAATCACTTGTCAAGTTGCAAAGACTACTTTTTTCTATACAGTGACAGTCCCATACATACTCTTCATTTTGTAGTCAAAGGTGAGCTCCTCTCCTGCCTTTATCCCACGTGTGGCAAAGAAAGCTATCCGTGGCAGCCGCTCATCCAGGTTATCAATAAACACATTATATACCTGAAGGTTTGGGTCACACTGAGGACACAAACAAAGAAAACACTTGTGACATTCCATTTACTGCCTTTAAATGACAAGCTACAGTTGTGATTATTGCTGACAATAAATGACGGGAAATGTAAGATTCAATTCATACATATAAAATAAAAAACGTCTATTTCAAGTAGATGCAAGCTCAAGTCCACTCACGCTGTGATTGACAAAGTGGGAGATGTTTCCATAGTAAGCAGCATCCACAGTGTACTCGTCGTCCACATAATCCAGGTCAAAAAGGTAGGTGGCGCCTTCTTTATCGTATATGTGACCTCTGCGTTCTGCTTCTTCTGTCGTAATGATCTAAAGCAAAACAGAAGAGTTTAACAATCACGAAGCCAATCTTATTATTGGGAAAGACAGATAAACAGCCATCACAAGGAAATTGGTTGCTTGATAATGTTACTAATCTACAAGTGAAGCAAAACATGTTCCCATGATTACACGGCAATGATCAACTGAAAGTAAACAAAATGAACCACTTGTCTAAACCAAAATAATAAAATGACAAGAATTCATAGAATATTTAAAAATATCTAATCCATTAATTATATGACTCAAGCCTCCGTGCTTCTTACCTCCCCAACGTACTCCATGACGAAAGTGTTCTTGCGAATGCGTTCCATGGTCCGTACCCCCCAGCCCCTGCCATTGTCTGTTCTAAAAATGCAGAGGGAATACCGAATGCCCCTCTGCACCACTCTATTGAGGCACTCGAGCCCACAGCGGCACCGTTTGTTGCATTCATAAATGGGCAACCCGGGCCGAATGCGGACCTGGCCTAACTCATTGTAAGCAAACTTGTGCTGTGATGCACCGGCACAGCAGCCCTCCACAGGGTTGCCAAGGCAGTCTGCGCATTCGCAGCCCACAGACACCTCATTCAACATGATCCCATCACCAACTTTATAGTCATTTATGTAGGTGAAGTTCTTAGGCGGGCCCTCCAGGTCGACCAGGTTCCGGACATAGATGTGGCCCTTGTGGGCGCCCAAGCTATTGAGGTGTACCTCCCATTGTTTAAGGGTCTGCCGGAGTTTCGCCCGCTGGATGAGCTGCGACACGGTGGCAGGGTCAAGGCGACGAGGGGCGGAACGCTTCTTCTGTCTCCGCATCTCCACATTCAGGTCCTCCCAGAACTGGTTGAGCAGATCTACGCACTTCAGGTTCTTCCGAGGTTCCCATGTGTTGCTGGATTCAGAGAACCCCTTCCATTTCACCAAATATAACTCCTGTGAAGGGGGTAACAGCGATTGTAGTGAAATTAAATCATTTAGATCTGTGTATATATATATATAGTGGCGGCGATATAAAGTGTTTTGCTATATTGTTTATATCATGGTGTGTAAATATATCCGCATAGCGCACTGTAAAATTGTTGACACTTTACAGTGATGAAACATGCATGAATGAGAAAATAACAGTGGGACGTGGACGATATATAAATGAATTACGTGCAATAAGGCATGGAAAAGAATTCAACGCTGTACTCGTGCTGACTGACACACACAGAAAGTCTCTTAGACAGCATGCGATCACAAATTCAGTTCTATTTGCGCTTGAATGGTCACATACACTTGTGTCAAAATGCCCATTGTGTAGAGTATTCGTGTAAACAGTCAGTTATGTCTTAAAGGGTTAGTTCACCCAAAAAAATTTAATTATCCGATAATTTACTCAACCTCAAGGCCCCCTAGGTGTATGACTTTCTTATTTCAGCCAAAAACAATCAGATCTGTATTTAAAAAATATATATTCTGGCTCTACCAAGCTTTATAATTGGAGAAAATGGTAACCTAGATTTTGAAGCCCAAATAAGCGCATCCATCCATCCAACTTACCATTTAAAGGGGTCCTATTATGCTTTTCACTTTGTCAACTTCAGCTAGTGTGTAATGTTGCTGCTTGAGCATAAAAAAGATCTGCAAGGTTAGAAAGCTCAAAGTCTACTCCAAAGGGAGATATTTTATTTAACAGAATCCACTTTCCAAGAACTACAACGAACGGCTCTACTTTTTTTCTTTTTTTCGGAAGGAGGGGCTTCTTCAAAACCGAAACTAAACAACATGTTCAGGATAGATCGGGAGCTGTAATAATGTAAAATATGTGAAAAATAATGTGTCTTTTACTCTAGTACACCGCAAAAACAAAATAAAGACTTTGTGAAAGAGCATAATAGGACCCCTTTAAGTGATCCTAAACAGTTGGGAGAAAATCAGATGTCTATCAGTTTATTGGGTCAATAAATGAGGTATTAAAAGTTGACATGAAACGGAAATTGAGATACACTTTTCTTTTCCTCTTGTGACATATCCAAATGAAATGGCTAGATTTTTTTTTATTTTTCTCTCATCACAACAAGAGATGTTGTTGCAAAAGGGAGGGGAAGTTATTTTGATTAAAACTTACAAAGGCACACTGAAAAAAAATGATGTGCATGAATAAATCATTTATAATCAATACCTCAATGTTCCATAAAACAATAGGAATTGTCAATTTTGATTTCATGGTGAATACCTGCTGCTGTCTGTGTCATTAATGTGAATCAGACAACAAATGATAAACAGAAAATCACTCACTGCTCTTTTATCTTTATTAAGCATCCATTTATATTTAATTCATTATTTAATTCATACAGTGCAGTGTTTTTGCATTTCATTATACAATTTCTGGAGTACTTCTTACTACGTTTAATTTGTATCTTTGTTCTATTACGCTATATCTGTCCTACTGTTTGTAATTTGCTTCTTTGTTCTTATTTTTTAAATACAAAATACTAAGCTATATTGAGATATATATATTGTTATCATGCAATAAAATTTTTCATATCGTGGAAATAATATTCTGGTCATTCATATCACCGCTAATGTGAGACCACTTACAAGCCAGAGTTTTATGCTCACCTGTACTGTTTGTGTCTTCCCATCGGTGATAACTTTCTTTTTGTAGTCGCAAAGGTATTCTACCTCATAGTCACACAGGTTGTTCTTGTTGATGCCCAGCTCGCTGCATACCACCCCCTGCTCTCGACAGATCACTTCCAGCTGGTCTGTGTTGGCAATGCATGCTACCCTACACACTTGACCTACAAGAACAATTAGATGTTAATTGCAGGGAAAACGCATGATGAATTTGGTTTAGATCCAAATATGCATTGCACAGATCTTCAGAAAATAGCTGAAGTCCACATGCCTGTAAAGCCTGTAAACTAGGAGTCTGAAGAGAATTTGACAGCAAAAATTACTAAATGGACTTATATATATATATATATATACAAAAACACACTACTGTTCAAAATTGTTAAAAAATATTTATTTTAAGATTTATTAGTTAACTAGTTGTGTGGATTTAATTTTGTTTCAAAATGATATTTGAGAAAAATGCTACCCAAATCATTTTAAATTCCATTAAGAATCTTACATTCTAATATTGGGTTTAAAAAAAGATGTTGCTAACTTATATTGCAAACATTATCTGTAAAATATTTTAACATTCTTCAGTACAAACAAAATTTAAATGATTTTACTATTTCACATAATTTTCCATAAAAAACTTAAACAGGTCCCATGTATAACTGCTTGTATTGAAGAAAGGGGCTTCCTGACCAGGGAATCATTATAGACCCCTAACTCAAGATTATTTTCATTAAAAAGCTTGAAAGACCGCTGTAAACCGCGCAGCACCGCAGAACAACATGAAAGTTGAACATGTATTAAATATTGTACAGATAACTGGATAATTTTGCCAGTTTGAGATAAAAAAAAAATCCTTTCAGGAAATCAAACAAGTACGTTATCATCACTTACCAATGGGCCATTAAATAAACTGGCTAAGACTAATCGTAATTAGTATAGACATATGTTAACCTAAAATAAGAGGGTAAACAACGACAGAGGCGTAGACTAAAATGTTGAGGGTAATTGAGGGCTTTTTTCATGTGTCCAGCGTTCAAACATACGGAGTTGATCATATCCATCCAGAGAACGGGAAAGTTAGCTAAACACTGAAAATGATGCTTGCTAACAACTGAATGTACACACATTTGCACCAATTGTGACGTTGTACAACTTTATAAAGTTAATGCAAGAAAAATAGATGAGTTAAGGCATTCACAATGAGCTTGTTGTACGTGTTGCGTGAGCGCGCGGTAGCCATAACATCGACCATCGATGTGAGTTTGTATCAACAACTTGCAGCAAAGATTCTTCCAAAACGGAGTGTTTGTTACCGAGGTTTCTTTGAAAATACATATTTTAACGACCAACTCATGTACTAGAGATGACATATATTCAGTAAACCGTTGTTTCTGAACGATTAAACTACATATCCTTACCTTTCAAATTTTCCGCCATCTTCCGACCGCCGCCAAAATTATATATGATTAAAAAGCTGCTCGACGATTGGACGCGAGACAGTCTGAGTGACGGTTTGGGAAACCAATAGAGACAGAGTAATCTGTTTATGGGAAGTTTGAACAAAGTTGGGTTTATGTATGAACTTTTAAACTCTTAGACTTTTTGCGCTTCCTCAAAAGATTAGCTTTCCATTTGCTGAGTTATTTCCTTTCTGACGGTTTTACGTTACAAAATCTGAAGATTGTGTTTCTTATTTGTGTGCAGTATTATATTTTTGTCATCTCTATTTTATAATATAAATTTGGGGACATTACAATTCATAAAGATATCATGAGTCTGGTTTTCTATGGAACAAATAGATAACGTTATTTCATTTCAGTTCGTAATAAAACATGTTGTAAAGTCTTTTAATTTGCCTTTCACCGGTCATGAAGGCATCTATCAGACATCTATCATCACGTGACACAGTCTACATCGAAAAAATCCTCAACTTCCGGAGAAAGTCAACATAATTTGATGTAATATTAAAGGTGCGTATATGCATTTATTTTTACGTTTGTAGTTGCGCATGTAACATTTAGCTTAAACATTTGATTTTTAAGATTTAATAGTATTTTCTCTTTAAATACACAATAGATAGGGGAAAAGGCCTATACTGTGGAATAGTGTCACCGGGTGTCTATCAGCTTTATACAAATGCTGCATAAACTGATTAGGAGTATATTGTTTAGGTCCCACATGAATAAGAATTTCAACCGATGACTAGTCTTGTTTGCTTTAATACTGATTGTCCCAGTTCATTTTAAGCAATTGCCTTCAGTAAAACAATAAATAAAGTAAATTATGTTTATGTGCAGGCGTCATGTCATCCAGCATTGCTCAAAATCTTCGAGCACCAGCACTCGTTCTGCTGTTTCTTGTTCTCATAGACGTGATATCAATTGTGCATGCAGATAAGGTACAATTATCCCCTGACACATGTCCATTAAATTTATGCTCTTCATATTTCCCACTTATGTCAAATATTCCCTAAACATGTCACGTCATATGTTCCTTACTCAGAGTTTTGAAGATGTGCGTTGCAAGTGCATCTGTCCACCTTACAGAAACATCAGTGGACATATATACAAAAGAAACGTGACCCAGAAAGACTGGTGAGAGTCTGCATAGACATGTGTTGTCTGTAAAGGAAATTATATATAGATGAACGAACTGTCTTATATGTTTTTTTTTCTCTGAGTTATTTATTTTTTATGTATTGGTTTGTAGTAACTGTCTGCATGTGGTGGAGCCCATGCCAGTGCCTGGCCATGATGTGGAGGCCTACTGTCTACTCTGTGAATGCAAGTATGAAGAACGAAGCAGCAACACCATCAAGGTATTAAGCAACTTCCAATAATCAATAAATCCTACTTAAAATTAAAGATATGTTTATTATAATCTGCTTTCTTGATTTTATAATGTAGTATAAAGGGTAATAAAGTGACTGTTTTTTAATGGAACATTGCAGTTTGTTATAAATGATTTATCTTTGCACATCATTATTATTACTTTTAATTCATGCGCCCTCCAAATATTTATTCAAAATAACTTCCCCTCCCACTTGCAGCAACTTCTCTTTTCTGATAAAGTGTTTATTGGTGTGAGGGCGGGACAACCTGTCACTCACATGACATCACAGCAATAGTTAACCACAACAATCCAATCAATTCCCGAAGGACAAAATCAAGTCGAAGTTTCTTGTTCGAGAAGCCGTTGCACTCAGATATACATCACAAAAGGAAAGAAAAAACTATCGCAACTTCCATTTCTTGCCTACCTTGATATTTTTGTATATTTCCCAGGTGACCATCATCATCTACTTGTCAGTGGTTGGAGCTCTTCTGCTGTACATGCTGTTCCTGCTTCTAGTTGATCCTCTGATCCGCAAACATGATCAGTACACCATTCCACTGCACAACGAGGAGGATTCTGAGGTATGTCCACATCTGTGCTTATTTGACCTAATTTAATGTTTGAAAAGTTTACATTTGACTTGGAATATGCAGTGCTGGTCAGAATTATTTGCCCCCTTGGTAAATATGATCAAAGATGGCTGTAAAGCATTGTTAATCCTTTTGATATTTTTATTTTTTAAAAATCGCAAAAATCTAACCTTTCATTAAAGTAAAAGAATTGAAAGTGGGGGAAAAATCACATTATGAAATTAATGTTTTTTTCCAAAATACGCTGGGAAAAATTATTTGCCCAACAATTTGCCCAATAATTGTTCCTAATGTGTTTTGGAGAAAAACATTTATTTCATAATGTCATTTTCCCTCCACTTTCAATTATTTTTCTTCAATAAAAGGTTAGATTATTACTATTTTTTTTTTAAATAAAATATCAAAAGGATAAACAATGCAGATTTATTTTTTACAGGCGTCTTTGATCAGATTTACCAAGGGGGCAAATCATTCTTACCAGCACTGTAAATTAGATATTTGTGAGCAAAACAAATCTTTAGGTATAACAATGGAAACAATGGAAATTTTCTCCAAATAGCACAACATTGCTTAGATACAAGTCTTTCACACACACACTGTCACAAAAATGACAGTAATTGACACACTGACACATTTTCTGTTGAATGTGTTTACAGAACAAAAAAGTTTTTCATATTTTGGTCCCTCACTCACTGACTTCATGACTAACAAAAAAGTAATTACCATTTAAGAAGTAAATGGTTTTAAGGATAAATCATTCTTTTGATTAAGAAAGTATCGCCCCTTTTGAGACGATCAACAAACTTCTTGCACCAATTAAGCCATCAATCTGTTCTTCTGTGCTGGAGTGTAACAAATTTTCATGTTTTTTATGGAAATTTTTTAAGCATCTACAAGTCCATCAGTCTGCTACCTTGCTCTGCAATTCCTGAAACCTATCCAGTTAATTTTCCTAAATCTGCATTCTCCAATTTTAACATAGTCACTACTGATTATATTTCAAAATTGGTGATGGCAATGAATACTACTACAAGTACCCTTGACCCTATCCCAACATTTGTTCTTAAGGGGTGTCTCTCTTCAATTAATCCCCTCATTTGTAGCATTGCGAACACCTCTTGTTCCAAAATCCCTAAAGGTTGCAGCTATCACTCCAGTCCTTAAAAAGCCTGGATGTGTTAAGTCAGACCTCTCAAACTACAGGCATATCTCAAATCTCCCTTTCTTTCCAAGGTTTTAGAACGTGTTGTTGTGGTACAACTCTACTTACACTTGTCATCCAACAAGCTTCTCAAACCTTTTCAGTCTGGGTTTAGAAAGGGACACAGTACAGAGACAGCCTTGGTTCATGTTATAAATGACCTGCTTGTCTCCGCTGATTCTGCTGATTATTATTATTATTATTATTATTAAAGAAAATATTTGTGCTATAGTTCATATTTTTGTTGACCATTTTGTTAGGTTTAGATATTAATTGTGCTCATTGTTTCTCCCGACAGGACGTGAGGCCGCATGTGGATGGTCGTGGGAACACAGTGCTGGAGAGGGTCGAGGGAGCTCAGCAGCGCTGGAAGAAACAGGTCCAGGAGCAGCGAAAGACTGTGTTTGATCGCCACAAGCTGCTCAGCTAAGCCCTCAGACTCCAGCTGGGGAAAAGGACAAAATGGGCACCACTGACTGAGACAACATTTGCATGTTTGTCTTAAATTTCAGCTTTTATGGCAATGTATTTTCAGTTGGCCTGATGCTTGTGTATTATTATTATTATTTTAATTGTACGAAGGCTGACTTGATTGTATTCAGCTATTAAACTGCAGCTGTGAAAACATTTAGTAGCTTGTTGTTAA
The DNA here is from genome assembly GCA_030578275.1 of Meda fulgida. NCBI lineage: Eukaryota > Metazoa > Chordata > Actinopteri > Cypriniformes > Leuciscidae > Meda > Meda fulgida. The sequence continues at coordinate 20,355,295 of CM060623.1, read as the reverse complement.
CATAAATGATGGGAATCAGCCAACTCCAGTTTGCCTCACTCCAGCGGTCACCATTACATTTCTCACCCAATAACTTGAATATACCAGTGCTGCCACTACTTTGCTTTGAAATTGCATGGCAAAGAATGAGATTGCAATAAAAATAGTGTAATCTGGGAGCATTGATATGGAACTGTTTGCAATCTAATATAGATGCACATATGAATGGGTAGAATGTCATTGCACTGTTGTAGTTTCACTGAGTTACCATGAAAATGTATTGAATGATTTCCATTATTGATTTTCTTTTATTATTTTCTTTTTGCCATTTGATATCATTAATGGTATGGCGTATATGTCTCAAGAATATCTCTTTATAAAAATGTCACATTGTAATAATCTTATTTAAAGATGTCCAGTATATACTCTTCATAAGATTGAAGGAAATAAGGGTTTGAGTGGTTGTTACTGTGAATGGTATCCTCATAAGCTTCCTTTTAGATGATTGCCACTTTTGTTGAATAGTCTGATTTACAGATTAATATTTTTGCACCTCAAAATGTGAAGGAATTTGTAGGACTTTGCTTGACTATCGTATTTGTTGCTACAATAACTTCTTTCCATTATGTATCCAAAATACTTGTAGCGGTTTTACAGCTGAAACCTTCTTGCTTATGTGAAAATGCACTGAAATAATAAATATACAGAATAGTGTCAACTTTCTTTATACGGTTATTTTCTTGAGCAAGTTCACAGATATTTAGAATTGAGTCCTACTATTGCCACATTATGAGTGTAACTCAAAGTTTGAAGCTAAAACGCAGTGGTGAGATATATTTAGTTGGAAACCACCAACATTGGATCCTGTAAACATTCCTATCTGATGTATCATACAGTAAACCACCTAGTAAATAAGCATGGCATATTTCAATAACACTGTTTTATTCATATTTCCTCCTTTTTTAATGTCATATTTCCTCTGTTGTAAAAGCAGCTGAATTTCTCTTATGGATCATTCATTCGCTTTCTTTTTGGTTTCTTAATGGGCTGCACCCCAAGGCTGCCATTCCCCTCCCCTCCTCCACCTGCCTCTGCACCCCCAAGAATGGACACTGACTGCCTGTCTATATATAACCCTCAGAAGGGGCCAGCTGTGCCTAAATGCTCCCTGCCCCTCTGATGCCTCCTTGTCTGGTGTAGGTTTGCAACAGAGGCCAGGGCTAAGAAGGTAGACTGTGCCTTCCTCAGAGAGGGCAAGATGGTGGATGAGGCCTAGGACCATGCTGAAGATCTGACCTGTACTTAAGGAGACCAAGGATTTGTTACACTAGGAATCTCATTTCAGGTTTTTGGGTGAATTTCCATCACATTTTGTGGAAAATAAAAAGATTTTACATTTGGGAGATTCAAAATGGAGTCAGGTGGCGGCGGCAGTGGTGGTGGAGTGGCAGCTTTGGCCTCGTTCATCATGAATGAAGAAGAACTAAAGAGAAAGCAGAGGGAGAAGCTCAAGAAAATGCAGGCCACCGGAGGAAACCCTCGACCTCCGCGTTCCTTGTTCCTCTTCACGCTCAAAAACCCTTTCCGCAAAACCTGCATCAACATTGTGGAATGGAAGTATCCTTCAAACTAACTTGATTTTTAGTTGTTCAGTTCTCTTTCCATATAGTTTTGGACTGTGGTTTGATGTTCAACTAGTTATGTTATTGAATCGTAAGCTGAGATAGGCATGTTTTAGAAAGGCATCCGTCCCCCAGAGAGAAGGTTTAACATGCATGCCAGAAAAAGCACACAGTCACGACTTTGTCTTACTCAGCTTTTTAATGTTCAACAAAACCATAGCGAGATATTTGCTCCATGAAAGAACTTGATTTGCGAGGTGGAGAAAATAAAAGAGGCACAGTTGTTTTTCGTAATCCACAGGTTTAGTGTCTCTTAAGGTGCTGAAATCTGTCTCAGTTGTGAACTAAAGGTGTTAAGCTTTTGTTATGTGTCAGACTCAACACGGTCAATTGGAAGCAGTAGTTCCCGGCTTTAACTTGGAAGATGATAAGGATAAACTCCAGACTATTTACAGCCAGTCAGCAAAACACTATTAATAAGACTTTAGTGTTAATTGTTCCAATTTACAGATTTGTTTGTTTTAACATGGCTTCATATCCCCAGTTTCACAGAAAAGGCTTAAGCTAGTCCCAGACTAAAATGCACGTTTGAGCTGGTTTAACTGTAAGCAACTTGCACTGAGATATCTTAAAATATGTCAGTGCCATTGATTTCTCTCAAGATTCAGATCAGTCATGTATTTTTGTAAGACACGTTTATAACAGCTGTGTCTAAACCCTGCCTGTGAAACCAGGCCATAGTGTTTTTAGCACTTAGATTGACAATTTTGGATATGCAAATATGATTAAATGCACTTAAAGATGTTTGTAAGAATGCTGTCTCTTTCATAACTGTAAGTTCCTAAATTACAGCTAAGAACAAGAATCGGCTGTACTGCAATTAAAAAAAAAAAGTTGGAGGCGGTTTCTTTGCTTCCTCTTTTGAGATCACCCTCGGAGACAAAACAGCAATATAAGCCTACGATAAATATTTGCTTTAGAAACGGAAAACTTTTACTTGATTAGTTCACAAGTAAGAGGCATATAAATGGAAGTGTGAATAGGAGGTGTAATTTTGGAGCTATTTGTCTGTTTATTTATACAGTTTGTCTATGTTTATTTATACAGTTTAATAATATTCTGCTGTGTACAGCTGTTGTGTAGGATCACTAGTGGACATGATGCTGAGCTGGCAGGGAAATTCTGATTCCACCCCCTAGTGGCAGAAATGCACACAGAATTACAGTTAGTTTTGTTTTTGTTTTTTTAGAATTACAGTTAGTTACAGTAATAGGCTACATGTAGTGTACAGTTTAAACTCAGCAATAATAGATGATTAGTACACTGTAAAAAATTTCTTGTCAAATTAACAGTAACTTACTGGCAACAATTATCCAGTACTTGCTGTATTTCATTCAACAGTAAAATTACCGTAACACTAACTACAGTACTGTCAAGCATACTGTAAAATTAAATAACATTATTTTACTGTAATTTCTTACCATATTAAAGTACAGTTATACACTGTTAATTTTTAATATAACTGTATAGTATTATAGTTATGAAATGTTATTTTATTTATTTTATAGTGCTACTGTGTAACCTGTAGAATATGTAGAAAATCCGTAGAAATATTATTTTAAATGTTAATGGGAAAGAAAAAAAGAACAATTGAAGCTTTAACTGCACAAGGTTTATTGTGTATTTTTAAACACATTAGTAAATTTACATATGTACATTTAAATACATTAATACAATTAAATACATTAATAATAATAATGTATTATAATACAATAAAAATCTTTTTTTAAAACAAGACTAATTAACAATTTATAATTAATAAATAAAACCAGTGAACAATCATGCATTTCAATTCATGCAAAAATGATTATGAACAAATATAAAAGATTAAAGGGGCGCTATCTGATCAATCTATTAGAAAGATAGTTCATCCATAACTCAACCACCCACTCCCTGCTGGGGGAAAACAGCTTAAACTAGTCTAAGATGGTCTACTGGTTTGAGATGAACTGTCTAACTGGTCAGACTGGTCTGTTGCTGATTTTAAAGAGTTTTTGGCTGCTTTCTATCTAGAGGACCAGATTTGCAGGGCTGGGAGACATGTATAAACTAGCTTTGACGAGTAAACCACCAATCCAGATGAGTATTACAAAATGACAAGTTATTATCCAGTGTCCTTTAAAAAAAAACTAAACACAAAACAACCTCATCATGCACATGTGCCATGAAAAACTTGCATTACAGTATTAATAATAATTTATATGCAGACTTATTGTTCTAACATTTGCAATAGGAAGTTTTCTATCCAAGCTTTTATGCAATTGAACCTTAAACTGTACAACAACGTTTATTGTGTATTTTTAAACAATGCATTAGTAATAATAATGTAATATAATAAAACAAAAATCTGTTTTAAAACAAGTCTAATGAACAATTTCTAATTAATAATTAAAATCAGTGAGCAATTCATTTATTTCAATTCATGCAAAATTTATCTTGAACAGGTAAAACAGAAACTTAGCAGAACAGGTGAGGATGAAGGCCAGGTGAGAAAAAAAAGTGGAAGAGTGACCGCACTTCTGATAATCCTGCAAGAAATGATAAGCACAAATCAATCAGAGGCAAAACATACAACTAATAATAAAAAAAACCTAACTCACATTTATCAACACCTTTTTAGTTTTTTTTTGCCTATGGTATCCACCTTATTTTTCACAGAAGAGTGGCACGGCCATTTGTAAATCAAATGTGTCATTTAAATGTGCTTTCGGTGTCATCCGCTTACAGTTATTTCTAGCTGTACAAAAAAGCTTGTTATGCTTCTTGATATTGCAAAAAGGTATTTTTTTACCCTATTATTTTCATGTATTGAATTTGTCATAATTGTAAATACTAGTCTGCACAAATATTTGCATAATTTACAGCTCTTGTTATTCATCTCTTATTTCCTAAGTTGAAAAATAAGGTGGATATACTGCATTTACACATAGTTTTAAAAAAAACACGATATTAGTACGATATTATAGCAGAAAATACTGTAAATGTCACAGATAGCTTTGTATTTGGACAAAAATGCACCTTTTGGGCGCTTCACGCGGTCCAGAGACTGTCACTGAGGTAATGTTAACGTTAAATGGCAGATCGCCAGGTCAGGATTTACACGAAAATAAGCGTCAAAAAATCAATAAGACGAATCGAAACTTTAATTCTATAACAATAATCCGAATCCTAACCTTGGATATCCGATTTCAGGATACATTTATCTATTTTCAATTCCCAACCCTATAAGTTATAAAATAATGAACGCGCAGGCGCTTCCACCGACGTAACATGGTAAATAACAAAATGATTAGATCATTTTGACCTTATAAGAGGCTACATATGAAATATATGTTAATACAATTACATTTAATCAAGTAACTTAGGCTATCAACATTAAAGAAATCCGCGTCAGACTTATACAGACGTTATAGAGCATGCCGCGGGGAGTTCTTTCTAACGTTAATCTGTTAACGTAAGTAACTGATATGGTTTGCATAAAAATCTAAAGATGAATTAACTGTTACTAACCAGATATGTATGGCGAAAACGTTGCCGACAGCGACGCAATGCAAGGCCTGCGCGCTCTCACAGAGGGAAGGGAACTGAAGAGTTCTTCATAAAATGGCAGCTTGTTGTGGCTATTTTTCGCGGTCATTTCGTACTAATGTATTTAAATTTACAGTAACATGTCCCAAACTAGGCTACATTGAAGAGTATCATATTGTACACTTCTTATAGTAAAATGTCTAGAATAGATTAAATTGAATATCGAAATCGTGGTCAGCTATTCTAAATAACTTTAAAGTTATTAGCTAGAATCCGTATGCATCACATAATAAGAATTACTTACCAGATGAAGAAGTTCCAGGTCGGCAGAAAAGACAACGGCACCACTGACACGACAGAGAAACTCTTTCAAAATTCAAATGCGCTCTCATGCACACCCCACTGACATAAATTAAGACTGTTAATGGTCACCCAGTCCTACATTTTTTTAAATGTAAGAATAACATTAGTAGGCTAGCAATTTTACCTGTGGAACTGGGTGTGGTGTTTTTCGTGGTCCATTTGCACTGCTGTATTTAGATTAACAGTTTCCCAGAATGCATTGAAATTCTACAGTAACATACTGTCAACTGTGTGCACAGTACATAACTGTTGAAAATACAAAGTAATACTGTGAAAACAACTAAATCTACTGTAACTTACTGTACATAGATTATACAGTAAGAAACTGTTGAGAAAAACAGTATAATCCTGTGAAAACAACAGAAATCATTTACAGTGTAAGTATTTCTGATTTCTGAAGCCAAGAGAATTTTGAAAAGAAAAATTAGAAATACTTCTTACTGGCTATGCAACTATCTCTATCATGATAAATATATTTGTAATATATACTGTTTGTATTTTTATAATTATTTTATTTTATAAATATAGCCTATTTAGTTTTTTGATTGTATATTTATTATATAATAATTCTTTTCTAAATCTGTCAAATCTGATGTAAAATATCTTAGTTGGTCGTTTTGTCAGTGAGTCATTGATTACAATTTACTTATTGACCAAATAACTGTCCAATATCCCTTTCTTTTATTTAAAAAAATGTATTTAGCACTGACCAACTGTTCATTTATGGTTAAATCTAATGTATGCAAGACTTGCTCATATTCATCACAAAGTTGAATGTGAAAATCTTTACTTCAATTTTCCAGTGGTAGTTTGTGCCATGTTTGCCCAATGTTTTCCTGAGCAGACTCCATCAGACCCTTTGAGATCATTATCCTGCTAACTATCTTTGCTAACTGTGTAGCTCTGGCTGTGTTTCTCCCTATGCCTGAAGAGGACACCAACAACACTAACCTAACATTGGTGAGATGGTCTTAAATTACACATACAGGTTAAACGAATAATCCCTGATTACTTCAATTTACCAGTAATTTGCAGTAATACATCAACTCATTTTGCAAATAAATGAAATATTTTTTGTATGGCACTGCTGGATTTAAGGGATAGATAGGCTATTACTCAGACACCTCATGGTGTGTTGCAAGATAATCTGATAAACTTCCATTTCCAACATCAAGTGTTGCTCAGATATTTGCCTATTCAGGTCTTTTAACGTAGGCTACATGTGTTTTGAAACTGATACATGTGGGCTAAAGTTTTCTCCCAGTTGGCGTTTACACCGGTTTGCACTGGATTCCTTTTTATTAATTAGCCTATGTGTGATTTACATAAATAAGCTCTTTTTAAATTTAAGTTAATATAGGCCTACCAACAATGCAATTTAGAACATGTTTTAAAACTGCTAGCAGGTGCTGTTTTGTGTCGTTAGTTTTATATTTAGTCTTTGATTTGAGATGTGCATGTCCAAAGGTACAAGTGTAGTGTTTAAAAATATACTCTAATCTTGGGAGGGGATTTTCATGACGTATTAATATAGATTTTATTGACATGACTGTAGAGCAGACTTGCAAGATAATGAAATCATTTACCCCATGCGGCCGCATAACTTTGCTGTTGTTGACTTAATGTCTAGGTGCCAAAACTTTCCTATAAGTAACCTTTTTGGTTTTGGGTATATAATCACTTATAAAGAATGATAAATCCTCTTTACACAAGCTTATTTCATGACTCAAGCTTCATTGGCGGTATGTAGGTCACAATCTTTCCACTACGTGTGCAGTCATATTCTCCTCTCTCAGAACATAGGGTGTTATTACATTTCAGATTACAAAAATCTGAGCCCCACTCACTTATTTACTCCCCTGGGGTTACAGTGGCTGTCGGTGTGGGTCATCCATTCCTTAGATACTAACTCATGAAAGAGGAGCTGAGAGTGGATCTCAGACATGGTCAGAATTATTTTGATATGACCTGCTAGTGTAGAATGAGAGGCAGTGTGCTGTGTAAACATTCAGATTAGATCCTCACTGCACATCTGAGGACGGTTGTTTGGTTTGGAAAATTTTAAGGTTCGGATTTTAGAGCCACTTTGCATTTGTTTGTTTTTTAACAAAACATCCATGCGATGTGGTTGACAGTGAGTTAAAGCTGCTAATAGCCTCTCTGAGATATAAAGTCATTTTAGGATGTGGAAATAACAAAACTTCCATGAAATGTTCTTCAGAAAGTCAAAGAAGATGTCCTGTAGTTTATGCTGTATTTCTTTTATGTTATATTCTTCCAATCCAGCTTAATATGCAGAGTCAGCTAAGAGTAAAAGCTTGAAGTTGGCATGAAACAGAAGTTGTGCTAGTCTTTTCTTCCATATTGTGTCATATACAGTAGTGACACGGCTTCTTGAACAAGGGCAAATGTAGGATGGGACTTGATTTTTTCTTTATCGTGTGATCATGAATTGACTGGATGGTTGTGGTTTGCTATAGTTGTGCTGGTATGACATAAATTTGTAGGCCAAAACGCGGAAACAAGTTAGCATTTTAGCATTTAAGTTTTTTTTTTTATGGGTTTTTGGTTAAATGGCTGAAATAACAAATAAGGTCTGTGGTGAACACAAGATGAAGATACTTTCATGTTTTATTCTACAACATAAAATACATCAGTATTACCCCACTCACGATTTTTTAAGCTGTTACGTGTCTTGAAAAAGGTGGTTGTTAGATAAAACTGAAAGAGTTGAAAGAAGCTTTGTGGTGATGAGGTTGAAGTTGTGGGACCATGGTTCGTTTATAGTCTGCATTTATGCTTCAAAATTCATAAAAGTTATGTTAATCTGAGAAAATTATCCTGATGAACAAAACATGTACGTATCATAAACGTTTATTGCTCACCGAGCTTGTTTTTTTTGTGATAATCCAAAAGCCTAGGGAAAACCCCCATTGGGTTTCTGTCAAGGGAACCAGAGCGATGCTAACTGCCAGTTGGCCAACAAAGGGACATTATACTTGCACCAGTCTATTGCTGTGATGTCATGTGAGTGATAGGTTGTCCCGTCCTTTTGCCAGTAAACACATAATCAGGGAACAAAAGAAATGTCGCTGCAAGATGGAGGGGAAGTTAATTTGATTAAAGATTACAGGAGAAGATGAATTTGAAAAAATAATGATGTGCACAGATAATCATTTATAATAAACACTGGTATGTTCCATTAAAAAAACGGTCAATTTTGATTTCATGTTGACTTTAATATGCAGAGACAGTTCTGAGTGCATTTTATTAGATTTTCTGTACAGTAAAAGTACAGTTTAAACAGATCTTTATACAGATTTAGGTTTTACTGACCAAACCCACCAGTTACCATTAAATTACAAACAAAACCTTTAAAAAAATTATTTGTTACTGCATCATCTTTTACACCCCATGAATCCCTCCTTTAACATTGTTTGTTTCCTTGCAGGAGAGTCTGGAGTACATCTTCCTGGTCATTTTCACTCTGGAGTGCTTCCTAAAGCTAGTAGCGTATGGGCTCCTATTCCACGAAGGAGCCTATTTACGAAATTGCTGGAATTTATTAGACTTTGTTATTGTGTTCATGGGGTAAGATGACTTTCAGAATGTCCAGAAGTCACAAAGAATTTGTCACAGAAGTGACACACACAATTGACTTCTGAAATGATTCTCAAAACTTTTTGTAGAGTTTGTGACATATTAATAATTCATGCAATATAATCTGATTTTTTTTATGAATTGTTTTATATTCATTGAGTAATAGTCCTTTTAAACTGCTTCCACAGGCTCTTCACGCTTTGTGTGGACACCATCAACACAATAGCAGGAGTTCCCAAAGAGAAGGGAGGCGGGTTTGACATGAAGGCTCTTCGAGCATTTCGAGTCTTGCGACCCCTGCGGCTCGTCTCAGGAGTTCCCAGTAAGACTTTTCTGAAAAAATAACATCTCAATAGCACCACAAGTACGGCAACATAGGAATTTAAGGCTAGATCCGAAATATACTCACAACATAATATCATAATTACATTATATATAAGTACACTTATATAATATATTTAACAAACTGAGTCGCTATTGAGTGAAAATTGCAGGTTAAATCTGTGCTTACACAACCTATTATACTCATGCTGTTAACTATCATGTAAGATTAGAGTATAATGTCTTTGCCAAAAGGTGGTGTGTTGAAAGTGTATTTGTTGTCATCCAGGCCTGCAGGTGGTGATGAGCTCTATTCTGAAGTCCATGTTACCCCTCTTCCACATTGCATTGCTAGTCTTCTTCATGGTCACCATTTATGCCATTATGGGTTTGGAGCTTTTCAAGTGTAAAATGCACAAGACATGTTACTACCAGGGCACTAGTGAGTCTTTTTATTTGGAGACTGATAACTGATTTTTAAACAAATTTTAAATATGTAAAAGAAAATACTTAATTATAATCATGAATTGACAAAGCAATGCTTAGATTTCTTATCTAAGCTTTCAACCTCTGTTTCAGACATCGTTGCCATCAGGGAGAATGAGAAGCCATCACCCTGTGCGCAGGCTGGAAACGGGCGCCGCTGCACCATCAATGGCACTGAATGTCGGGCAGGTTGGCCTGGTCCCAACTTTGGCATCACCCATTTTGACAACTTCGGCTTTTCTATGCTCACAGTCTTTCAGTGTATCACAACAGAGAGCTGGACTGATGTGCTCTACTGGGTAATTACTTATGGGCATGATGGTCCTCCTCACTATTATCCTCATTATAGATCAGAGGACAATCTTTCATTTATTTTAAGGCAATAGTAAAACTACTCTATGCTGATGTTCATTTTTTATTGATAGGCTACTATATATCAATCAGTATGGGCATATATAGTAGCCTATAAATTATGCTGATATTCAGACCAACATTAGGTTTTGATATTGGTTGTATACAACACACAAGTACACAAGAAATTAATATCGGGTACATTTTAGATACAATATTCCCAGTTTTTGCTCCACCAATGAAATAGTTTCAAACAAAGTCAAAGCAGAAGTGGATTTCGTACAGTAAACCTGTATGTGAACATATTTGTTGAAGAGTTAGTTCACCCCAAAATGAAAATTACCAGTATCCCATAATTTACTCACCCTCAAGCCATTCTAGGAGATATATAAACAAATATCCTGGCTCTTCCAAGCTTTATAATGGGAGTGAATACATCCTTCCATTATAAAAGTAATCCATACGGCTCCAGGGGGTTAATAAAGGCCTTCTGAAGCGAAGCGATGGAAAAATATCCATATTTATAACTATAAACTACAATCACTGGTTTCCAGTAACAACCTTACTTACTTAGACAAATGTCGGAGGAGCTTGAGTTTGTTGCCCAGCTCTATTTGTTTGAACCGCGAGAGGTATCTACTTTCACCTAAGCTTATGCTACTCCTACATCCTATGTCATGCGTCAGGTCAGAGGTCACTCTTCTGTCTGAATTCGATTTGCGTACGGCTGTTACCATAAGCCAGTGATTACAGTTTTTTTAATATATATTTATATATATGTATATATATATATATATATACATTTTTTTTTTTTTTTTTTTTTTTTTTTACAAAACGCATCGCTTCAGAAGGCCTTTATTAACCCACTGGAGCAGTATGGATTACTTTTATGATGGATGGATGTGCTTTTTGGAGCTTCAAAATATCAGGTACTATTCACTCCCATTTTAAAGTTCTGGAGTGACAGGATATTTTATTAATAAAACTCACTTAATAAAATACACCTAGGATGGCTTGGGGGTGAGTATGGGATAGTTTTCATTTTTGGGTGAACTAACCCTTTAATGACTTTGACTGTTGTGCTGCCACTCACTGCTATTTCAGCATGCAGATAATGAGAGCTGCGGTTTTAGGATGCCTCGAAGAGTTAAAAAGAGGTTCAGCTTCTAAAATGGGTCTCGAGGCCCTGTGGTTTTTATTTAAGTTTCTGAGCATCTTATGGTTTTTTTTCTTGCAATTTTTATCTCGCGAGTGACACAGTGTTCTAGAAAGTTGAACTCAAGTTAAAAGAAGTTCAGCTGAAGACATGAATTGCATCTCCAGCATTTTTTTCATTCCACTACCCTGGGTTCTGCAGTTTTAAGACCTCTTAACCTTGGCACATAGCCAAGAAATACACAAATGTAGTATTTCATCTCTCAATGAATCGTTTTGATAACTCACTCCTTTTTGATTAAACTATTACTATAAAGATGTAACCTGCAAAAGGAGTCACTGAAAAATCGGCAACACAAATGCACAAGTCTGTCTGAAACACAATATACGATCATTTAAAATGACTAAACTACATAAAACATAACTTTAAAAACTAACACTAATTCCTTATCTCATGTTTGTCAATGATTCGATCTTTCAGATTAATGATGCCATGGGGAATGACTGGCCCTGGATCTTCTTCCTGACTCTGATATTGCTGGGCTCCTTCTTCATCCTCAACCTCGTCCTTGGAGTACTGAGCGGGTATAAGCTCTATTAATGAAAGTTTTTAATGAACAGTTTATATACCAGCTGCTCAAATTTCAGTCAGCAATTTTGGAATGTAGAGATGAACTTAACAATTGTAGGCGACTTTTTTTTTTCATCCAAATACACTCAGTGGCTAATGAATTATGAAACCTGGCAGAATAAGTTCACTGAAATGGTTTGTGGGACACAGATACATTCAATCAACTTTAATGGTTCATCTAAGCTACTTGTAAGACATATACAAGAAAATCACATGACCATGCAGCCATTTCAGCAAATTCAACTACATGGCTAAGTGGCCTAATTGAGATTCGTTTTTTCTCTCTACAGGGAGTTTACTAAGGAGAGGGAGAAGTCACGGTCACGAGGAGAGTACCAAAAGCTACGAGAGACACAACAAATGGATGAGGATCTGAAAGGATACATGGAATGGATTACTCTTGCTGAAGTTATGGATGGAGATTCTGAGGGTAATGGTGCTATACAGTTTATCTGTCTGCTTATCTATCTATCTATCTATCTATCTATCTATCTATCTATCTATATCTATCGATCTATCTATCTATCTATCTATCTATCTATCTATCTATCTATCGTCATTCAAATGGTAATGTATTTTTGTCTAAAAGTGCAAGAACAGCATCATCAAAGTTTTCTTACTACTTCTATTTACTCTCTAGCACTTCTTCTTAGAAAGGACACTGATTCAGTGACAGATAGTTTATACCAGATTGAGGGGATCAACAAGGTGGTCTACTTCTAGTGAGTATGCAGTCAAAAACAATTTTTAATCATGATTCAACTGAAGACTGATACTCCATGGTCTCACTGTGAAAACAACAGCCGTCTTGCACGCCACTGGAACATCGTTTTACGGAGGAAGTGTCATGGCTGGGTGAAATCTAAATTCTTCAACTGGTGGGTTCTCCTTGTTGTGTTACTCAACACTCTGGTCATTGCGACGGAGCATCATAACCAGACTGAGAGCTTAACAAGTTTTCAAGGTCTGTTCCATAAAGCAATACATAACTCTGTATTTAGTTTGTTGGTTGTTGTAAGGAATCTTTAAAGTAGAATCATCCAATAACTTCATATATATTTTGGGGAATATGGTGCCTATACTAAGTCTAATATGCTGATCAATTTCTCTGTTTGCAGACACTGCAAATATAATCCTGCTCATCTGTTTCACGATTGAGATGGTTATGAAGATGTATGCGTTTGGTCTGAGAGCCTACTTTATGTCCATCTTCAACCGATTTGACTGCTTTGTGGTCACGATTGGAATCCTGGAGATCTTCCTGGTCGTGTCAGGCATCATGACACCACTGGGGATCTCTGTGATGAGATGCATACGACTCCTACGCTTATTCAAGCTCACAAAGTATGTTCACTTATTTAAACCCAGTAAAAGAAAACAATATTAAACTTTGTTTAAGTTTCCAAATAATAATATTTATGAAATTTATTTGTCTTAATTTCCAAATCTTACCCGCCTTAACTTACTGTCCTGCTACAAATCACAAGAAGTCTTTTTACTTATAAAGCATAATTGTAACAATATTTTACTGTGTGATAATACATGTTGCTATGTTAAATAATACATACATTAATTCATGAATATTTTTTTTTATTATTCATTCATTAATTCGTTTTTAATGTACCATTTTTATTTCTGTTAAAATGACTGACATTGTTATTGTTATTATTAATAATAATTGTTTTCTATAATAAATGACCTCCCATACACAAAATACATGTTTCCTCCGCCAATGTTGCTGTTCTCTCACTGGTAGGTACTGGACATCACTTAATAACTTAGTGGCATCCCTTCTAAACTCAGTGAAATCCATCGCCTCCCTGCTCTTGCTCCTCTTCCTCTTCATCGTCATCTTTGCCCTCCTGGGTATGCAGGTGTTCGGTGGGAAATTCAATTTCCCTGACAGAGTGGTTCAGCGCAGTAACTTTGACAACTTCCCACAGGCCCTCATCAGTGTGTTCCAGGTACTCCGAATGGTATTTTATTGACATTCTCTGATTACGGAAGCTGTTTATGTGAAGTTGGCCTTTGTTTTCAGGTCCTAACCGGAGAGGAGTGGGACACAATCATGTACAATGGAATCATGGCTCATGGTGGACCTCAATCCCCAGGAATTCTTGTCAGCATTTACTTCATAATGCTATATTTCTGTGGAAACTGTATCCTTCTGAAGCATGTCGTTATTTTTGGTATTATATCTCTGGTATGCATTTACCAGAAATGCTTGGAGATGATCAATGGGAATGCAGTATGTTTTTTTTTTTAAAGAATTTAGCAAAGCACTTAAAATAAAAAGTATTTGCCAATGTTTTTGCTGATAAGTGGGAAGTGTTTCAGATCCAGTAATGTTATATTGTTGTGATAAAGATGTTTGGGCTGTTCCTTAACTAGCTGTTGATCAGTCGTTCTCTTGAATGTGTTTTTGGCCATTGCTGTGGACAATCTAGCTGAGGCTGAGAGTCTGACAGCAGCACAAAAAGAGAAAGCGGAGGAGAAAGCCCGAAGAAAACTCATGAAGTAAGAGAAAATCTACAGTATTTAATCATACACTTCTGTTCAAAAGTTTGAAGTCAGTAGGCTGTTTTTTTTTTTTAAAGAAATTCATACTTCATTTAGCAAAGATGCATTCAATTTATCAAAAGAGACAGTAAAGACAATTATAATGTTATAAGATATTTAAATTTCCAATAAATCTTCAATTCCAAATCAGCATATTAGAATGATTTCGGAAGTATCATGTGACATTAGGGGCGATATGGCAAAAAATATCATATCACGATTTTTTTCAGAAAAATAACAATTCACGATTTTATCAAGATTCTTTTTCATGTTGGTTTTACTATTTTGCAAGTGACTGAGCATTATAGCCAACCTAAAAGCCTTAAAAGGTAACACAATATAAAATAAAAAAGAATGGCAGACATTTAGACCAAAATAGTGAAGATAAAAATCTTTGTCATTATTTTCTTTGTTATTAAAAGATAAGAACGAAGACACACATTACATACACAACATATAATATACAAATGAAATAAACAGTGCTTTATTTTTTCAGCTACAGTAGGTGTATTTAACAGAAACATTCAAGAAAGAAATTAAATGAACAAATTTAAAAATAAAGCACTATATGGACTTACCATACCAATATATCAATTATACATTGATACTTATTAAAGCTACTATTAAAGTTATCAGAGTAGTGAGTGATTTTACACAAACAAAACTAGACAAGATACAATTGAAACACAAGGGCAATTTATACACCAAGACTAATGACTAACAAGAAACACCTGTGAACAACCATGACACATAAGACTAGGGAGGCAAAATACATAATTACATGATGGCAAGGAAAATACATGACAAACAGGAAACATAACTATGAGAATTTCAAAATAACAGACATGAAACATGAACATGAAACAAAACCAAATGTCACAATATTTTTACAAATTAAAAGAATTGTTTTCTATTTTAATATATTTATATAATGTAAAATTTATTCCTGTGATGGTAAAGTGGCACGGACAAATGTTTAACCAGCAAGGCTTTAAAGCACATGCAAATAGGCAAGGCAAGGCCAGTTTATTTATATTGCACATTGGCATTTTTATACACTATGGCAATTCAAAGTGCTTTATAGAAAGGAATTTAAATAATCACAAAATAAAAGCAAGGAAAATGAAAACAGTTATCAAAGAAATTAAAAGAGATATATGATACAGTTATAAAATTAATTAAAAGAGTAAATAGATGATACATAGATAAACTTCTCATCTGGCAAAAAACCGGTGAATAATATTTTTCACAACTCCCAGTTTTACTCTGAGATTTTCTCATGGTGATTACACTGTGTCTGTGGTGTTCTTTTGGCGCGCCTAAGAAATCTATTAGATGTCTCTGATGTACCCGATTTTCCCCGGACAGGAGGAGCTCTAGGACTGACTCAAGGGGTAACCTCGGGTTCCCTGCCACATCAGTCCGCACCCCAAAAACCCATTTGTTCGGAAGCGAATCAATCCAGTCCGCACCCCACAGAACCTCGAGTTTAATCACGTCAAACTCACACTCCAACACAGACCAAGGCCATCAGCATGATTTCATCTCTCTTACCCAATTCTCAGTGCCATTTGAGTTCAGTTTAGAATAAAAAGGAGGATGCAAAATAAAATACAGTGTAATCAGTCAGACGTACAGTGGCACAGTGCTCATTCACTAAATGCACAGCTAAACAGATGTGTTTTGAGTCTGGATTTGAATGTGACTACTGTAGGAGCACATCTGATCTCTTCTGGAAGCTGGTTCCAGCTGCGGCTGGCATAGTAGCTAAAAGCACACTCACCATGCTTAGAGTGAACCCTTGGTATTTCTAGCTGATGTGATCCTAATGATCTGAGCGATCTGTTGGGTTTCTATTCAGTGAGCATATCGAGGCCCCATTGAGTGATTTATATACCAGTAATAATACTTTAAAATCAATCAGAAATGTAACTGGGAGCCAGTGTAAAGACCTGAGGACTGGTGTGATGTGTTCATATTTTCTGGTTCTGCTCAGAATCCTGGCAGCAGCGTTCTGTATGAGCTGCAACTGTCTTATGGTCTTTTTAGGAAGGCCAGTGAGGAGTCCATTACAATAATCCACCCTGCTGGTGATGAAAGCATGAACAAGTTTTTCTAAGTCTTGTCTAGAAACAAAGCATCTTATTATTGCAATATTTTTGAGATGATAGTATGCTGATTTAGTTATTGCTTTGACATGACTACTGAAACTAAGGTCTGACTCCACAATGACAGCAAGATTCCTGACTTGATTTTTAGTTGTTTGACCCCTAGCGTAAAGGTATGCGTTCACCTTGAGAACTTCATCTTTGTTTCCATACGCAATGACTTCAGTTTTGTCTTTGTTTAAATGAAGAAATCTTTGCCACATCCAACAGTTGACTTCATCAATGCATTGGCACAGGGAGTTAATGGTGCTGTATAGTGGTTAGGCAATAGGGCTAAGTAGATTGCTGAGGTCGAGTAGTACCAGAATTGATGTTTTGCCTGTATCACTATTTAACCGAATATCGTTTATTATCTTTTTGAGTGCTGTATCTGTCGAAAACCAGTTGTATCCACCAGTATCCATTTGAGATTAGGAACTTGTTCAGCTGATTGAAGACAACTTTTTCCAAAATCTTGCCTATGAAAGGAAGATTTAAGATTGGTCTGTAATTGCTCAATATGTTGCTATCCAGATTGCTCTTTTTCAGGAGGGGCTTAAAGACTGCAGTTTAAAGGGACTTTGGAAAAGTCCGAAAGAGAAGTGAGGAGTTTTCCACTTCTAGGAGATCTGCTTCTAAACAGTTTAACACACTTTTGAAAAAGGAGGTGGGGAGTGTGTCAAGGGCGCATGTTGATGTTTTAAGGTGCTGTACTGTTTATTCCGAAATTGTAGCATTAAACTCATTGCATTTGCTGTCTGAGAGCATTTCATATAATGAACTTTTGTGAATTGCAGTATCCCGTGAGTGTAACTCTACCTCTGCTTTAACATGTGATGTGGATGTACGTCACATTGTACAGTATGTTGGGACGGAGGCACCAGAACTGCAACTGATAGAATACACTGTAGTAAGATACTACGATATTTCTTCAAAAGCAGATCGTGGAGACATTTTAATTGTCCACGATAAAAAATCGTGATATTGCACACCCCTATGTGACACTGATGACACTGACAGTAATGCATGCACAAAATAAATGACATTTTGAAGTGTATTAAAATAGAAAACAGTTATTTTAAATTGTAATAATATTTCACAATATTACTAAGAATATTGCCAGAGAAGAGTGAGGAGGAGAAGGCCCTGGTGGCCAAGAGACTGATGGAGGCCAGGAAAGCTGAGGGAATGTCCACCACAGCCAAGGTATGTTTGACACCTCTCAGAGCATTGCTTATTTTAGATAAACTTTCTGCAATGCTTTACTAGTTGTTCTTCAAGCTAGTACTGTCAAGATTATCCAAAATGCAACAGCACATTGGATCTTCAATCGGCCACTCAAATTCAAATGCCTAAACCAGTTTCATCATGTGTTTTCCTCCAGCTCAAAATAGATGAGTTTGAATCAAATGTTAATGAAGTGAAGGACCCCTTTCCTCCCGCAGATTTTCCAGGTAAGGTTTAAATAATATCTGAGGGCTCTGCACTTCATAAAACGCTGACACCGCATCTCTAAACATGTAAAGGATGAAGTTCAAAGATAGCTGATCTATTATAAGTCAAATGTATTAGCTTCAGCCTCCAAGCTCATTTATGGAGCACATTCAAACCACTCTGCTGGCTATTTTCATGTGGTTCTTGAGCTGTGCAACACTAAATGATATGTACAGCATCAATACAGCACATAGATTCTTGAATGTATGTGATGTTTTTGAGTTGACTGAGGTGTAATCCTTCACCCCTGCTCAGGTGATGATGAGGAAGTTGAACCAGAGATCCCTATCAGCCCCAGACCCAGACCCATGGCCGACTTGCAGCTCAAGGAGACAGTGGTGCCCATGCCCGAGGCCAGCTCATTTTTCATCTTTGGCCCACAAAACAAGTTAGACTTTATGCCCTGTTTTTTAATACAATGTAGAGACTAAATGTAGGACTATACTTGAACTGTGCCTAACAAATGGCCTCAAAATGAAGTGTTAGGGATTTGCTGTCAGTGGTAACTGATGCTCTCCATTGACAGGTTCCGGAAGCTTTGCCACAGGATCATCAACCACACCACCTTCACCAACATAATCCTCCTCTTCATCCTCCTCAGCAGTATCTCCCTGGCTGCTGAAGACCCCATCGACCCCCGTTCTTTCCGAAACAAGGTACCAACATTTTGATTACTGTATTGCTTTGACGGAACTTTTAGTTATCCGTTCATAAAAATCTGCGTTCATTCATTCATCTCACAGGTCTTGGCTTATGCAGACATTGTCTTCACGACTGTCTTCACCATTGAGATTGTGCTGAAGGTAACATGCTTGTCAACTTTATTTAACGTGCAGATTTGTGGTTTGCTTGCATGTAATTCAGAATGTACCTGTGTATTTTTAGATGACGGTTTATGGAGCGTTCCTGCATACTGGCTCTTTCTGCCGAAACTCCTTCAACATTCTAGATCTCATTGTTGTGGGTGTTTCCCTCTTGTCCATGGGCATGGAGTAAGTTCAATAATATTTTATGCTCTTTAAGTTGTTAGTATACATCATCACCCCCACTCTCTGCTGGATAAAGCAGCTATCCTCGCTTTGACAAAGACATTTTTTTATTTCAGAATATTATTAATATTGGATATAAACTACAAAGACAGCCCGTCAAATAAAGTATAAAAAATTAGTTCACCATTTACACAGATGCATTTTTGCTCTGATGCGTTATCTGCACTACTATTTAGTGGCTGTTTTACAATTTTAGCAACACTACTAATGAATCTACATCGTGAGAGGTATGGTACAAATAGTGTAATCCAATTTGTGAACGAATGACTCTTATGACCCGATTCTATTTGGTGAATCAATAAAATACAGGGCGACCAGTGTAGTGCGATTCCTGAACGAATTACTCTTATTAGCCAGTTCTTTTGAATGAATCAGAAACACACAGCATGCAGTGTCATCCAATATCTGAACAAAAAAGACAAATGGCGTTACCAACATAGTCCAAATGTTTCTGGATTGAATGACTCGTATGAGCCAGAAACTTTTAATTAACCAGACACACATAGTGTGACCAATGTAGTCCAAATAATACTGGAATAAATTACTCTTATTAATCGTTTTTTTTAAGTGAATTAAAAACACTTAGCATTACCAATGTACTCAAAACAATTCCCAAACAAATGACTTCTATTAGCTGATTCTTTGTAGCAAACCCAGCGTGACCAGTGTAGTCTAACTTATTCCTAAATGAATGACTCTTATGAGTCATTTCTTTTTAATGAATCAAACACATAAAGCAACTTACTTCACAAGTTAACGTGTAGTTAAAGAAAGACATTGTGAATTTTGTTGGTAATATTTTAATAAAAAAAATATGAAATATGTTCATGTTTTTGCTGGTTTAATTTTTTTAATGAATATACAGTCAAGACCAATAATTGGACTGCATTACTGGTTTGCAGGTCTAGTACCATCTCAGTGGTGAAGATTCTCAGGGTGTTGAGGGTACTAAGACCTCTAAGGGCCATCAACAGAGCCAAAGGGTTAAAGGTGTGTATGTGTTCAGCATCCTAACTAAAAAGCTGTTTTGGTTTGTGATGTGGCATTTGTCTGTGAAGTTCTATATGGATAACTGCCATCAAAACAATTTTGAGGAGATTTTAAATGCGGATATTAAATGGATGCATTAGTACTTAAGAAATCTTAAAAGCATTATCATGTTAGGCACTAAACAAATTCCCCTCTCCAGCACGTAGTCCAGTGTATGTTTGTGGCTATAAAGACCATTGGTAATATCGTCTTAGTCACCATGCTCTTGGACTTCATGTTCTCCTGCATAGGAGTGCAGCTCTTCAAGGTGAGACAACCTCCATATTGTGATATAAAACACTGGGTTTTGAAAGGAAAGAAAGCTATTGAATGCTGAATATTTTACCTTTATTCAGGGGAAATTGTTCTATTGTACGGACCCCTTACAAAAGACAGCAGAGGAGTGTCGGTGAGTATTTTTAGCCACATATCTTTGCTTTTTCCTCCTCATGTTGCTGCTGATAAGTATCTAAAACATGTATCTTGCTTTTGGTTGTTCTTAGGGGAACATTTTTAAAGCATGTGCAAAATTCTCTTCATGACATGGAGGTCCATCACCGCCAGTGGGTCAACAGCGACTTCAACTTTGACAATGTGCTGAACGGCATGCTGGCTCTCTTTACCATTTCCACATTTGAGGGCTGGCCAGAGTGAGTGTGTGAAAAATCTCATCCTATTAAGATCTTCATGTGACTATAATTTGTGTTACACTTAAAATATTGTTTCATCTGTCAATAACATGTTACACACAAAACCTTTCTTCACTCACCTTCAACAGACTCCTTTATAGGGCCATAGACACTAATGCAGTGGACACAGGCCCTTTGTACAATAATCGTGTGGGTATCTCCATATTCTTTATCATCTACATCATCATCATTGCTTTCTTCATGATGAACATCTTTGTGGGCTTCGTCATCATCACTTTTCAAAAACAAGGAGAGCAGGAATACAAGAACTGCGAGCTGGACAAGAACCAGGTAACTAGCATGAGACAGTTGCTCTCTGATGTTATTATTCAAATGGGATTTGATCCATAAAATTTGATATTTGAAAAAGATTTTTCCTTTAACTCCACTTTTATTGTAGGCTATATACACTATCCATGTGTATGTCCATGCATTATGTTTTGGGGATTTTCACAATCATCTTTTCTTGCTGTCTCGCCCCTCACCAGCGTCAATGTGTGCAGTATGCACTGAAAGCGCGACCCCTCAAATGCTACATCCCGAAGAACACGCATCAGTACCGTGTGTGGTACTTCGTGACCTCCTGCTACTTTGAGTATCTCATGTTCTTTCTCATCATGCTCAACACACTGTGTCTTGGAATGCAGGTTAGCAGTTAAATAGCAGTTACATTTATTTACAACTAGTTATGTACACTACTGTTAAAATGTTTGGGGTCAGTTAGATTTTTTTAAAGATACTTAAAGGGTAAGTTCATTCATTCTGTCAGAATTCTGTCATTAATTCATGACGTTCCACACTCATAAGTCCTTGGTTCATCTTCGGAACACAAATGAACATATTTTTGATGAAATCCGAGAGCTTTCAGTCCCTCCATTGGGAGCAACACAATTTACACATCCAGAATAATAGGAACGACATCATTAAAGTAATCCATGTGACTCCAGTGGTTTAACCTCAGTCTTAAGAAGCAACGCAAATGTTTTGTTTTCCTAAAAAAACATAATTTACCTCTATATTTAAAAAATAATATTTGCGAGTTCACAGAACAACTAGTCTTGAGTCAATACAACACGCATCAGTCGTGGTGCTCCCCCTGCTGAAATGCAGGTCAATATTTTGTAAATAAAATGGTTAATAATGTTTTTTGCGCAAACAAAGCACTTGTGTCGCTTCACAAGATTGAGGTTAAATCACATGGATTACTTTAATGATGTCTTTCCTATCATTCTTATTGATCAAATAAATAAAGCTTCTATGAGCATAACAGGCTTCCTAAACTTCCCAAACTTTTGTACAGTAGTATAATTAAGCCAATTGTTGGCATTTTTTAACTATTGGCATGGGGTTATTATACGTGTTCTTTTTTGGTCTATTAGCAAGACTTTGATTATGTACTTATACACAATTATTTTTAATATGTTTCAATAAGATTTATTCTATTATCAAATCACTTTTTCAAATTGATAAATTTTCAAAAGAATTATTTCACATTTTATGCAATATTATGTAATTTTATTGCTGCATGTAATATTAACTATCTTTAAGTTTAAATTGTATTGGCTTTTAATTAAAAACCATTTTAAAACGATTAAAACCCCTTATCATTTATCATTACATACAACCATGATTTTAAAGTAAAGTTTAAACCCATTCAGTCAGTATGTTGGTCAGAACAATGTTCAGTCTATATAATATTTCATAATACAAAAATGTCTGCTTTGTTCATCTCTTGTTTCTCTTCTCTCTGTGGTATAGCACTGCAACCAGTCCGATCACATAACCAAACTCTCTGACAATCTTAACCTTATCTTCACTGTCCTGTTCACTGGCGAGATGGTTGTCAAACTCATTGCATTCAAAGCAAAGGTAATCCTGCTTCCTCAATATGAAACTCTAAATAAGAAGATGTGCTCTATTTTAATACATTGTTGTTTTTTGTGCATCTTCATACAGGGTTACTTTGGAGACCCTTGGAATGTGTTTGATTTCATCATCGTGATCGGTAGTGTCGTTGACGTGGTCCTCAGTGAGGTTGATGTGAGTATGGCAAATATTTGAGTCTATGCAATTATGTAAAAATATTGTCACATTGATTTAAATGTTTTGTAAATGTTTTGTAAAAAGCATTCCAAATGGCTACCAACAATGGCTTGTATTTTAAACCCGTATTCAGCGATACATGAAGCACAGACCACAGCAAGCAGTCAATATCAGCTTTAGTGCACAGGAGGTACCGATTTCATCAGCTCCAGCTCGATTTTCTTTTCATCCAACCAACTTCACTCATCAGTGGCCATTGATGGGCTCATTTTCATGATTCATTTCACTTGTGTTAATGAACCACCCTCTTCCCATCTTTCACAGCTGCTTAATACACACTGCTGCACATCCCCGAGAGTGATTTGATGCACTTTTTATTCCCTGTATAAATAACCAACTTGTTTTGGAAGTGTGATCCATAATTGTGATGTTATGTTGATGTTTGTCTCTGATTCCCAAGATGCATTGCCGTTTCTCTCATGCACTACATTCTCACCTTTCATCCCTCATCCTGACCTTTCATCTCTCTGTTTCCCTCAGGCTGCGCTGGAGACCAGCGGAGGACTCTGGTGTCTACATGGTTGTGCTGTAAATATCATTCTGCACTGCATAGGACTGCAGTGAAAACACACACCACTCACATTATCTCGTTCTACAAGATGAACAAGGAGAACTGAATGTGTTAGACAGACATTAATAATCTCGAGCTTAATCAACAGATGCTTACTAATGGATTAAAAGTTTTCTATTTTAATCATTTTTATCATTTTCATTTTTGTTTTAGTCCCATTTGCTTGCTTAAATATTCTGATTTAAAGAGGTATGGATTCATTATTGATTATATAATAGATTTAGGTAAAGTGTGTGTCTTGACTGCATTTTATTTAAAAGCTTAAATATACACAAAAGATCTACTATGCATGATACCACATTATGGTGTTGCTATGTATTTTTGTATCATATTATATTATATTTTTCAGGAAGTGAATCCAATGCAGGCAATTGCTGTAAGTACATTTTCCTGGTTTGTTTTGTTTTTAATCACTTTTTCAAATGTATTTTTCAAATCAAGGTGGAGCTAAATATCTCTCTCTGTTTTACTCTATTATAGGATGCAGAAAATGTCCGAGTTTCCATCACATTCTTCCGGCTGTTCCGTGTGCTGCGACTCATTAAACTGCTCAATCGCTCAGAGGGGATCAGGAACCTTCTCTGGACTTTTATTAAGTCCTTTCAGGTGAGAAAACATCTTGATCACAAAAGAAAACAAAATGTTTGGGACCAGTCAGTTAGATTTTTTTTTTTTACAGGAAGGATGCATTCAATTGTTAAAAAGACATTTATAATGTTACAAAAGATTTCTATTTCAAATAAATGCTGTTCTTTGGAACTTTCTGATCATCAAAGAATCCTGATTAGTGTGTTTTGCTGTGTTTGTGATCAACTAAATGGAGCCATGAGAGACTAAGAGACATAAGAGACTTCTTTCGAAAACGGGTTTATGAAAAGTAAACCTTGCTTTAGCTTTAACCGGCTGTTTTTTACATTAAATGATGTTGTGTTCCTCTTACAGGCGCTGCCTCATGTGGCTCTTCTCATTGTCATGCTCTTCTTCATCTATGCTGTCATAGGGATGCAGGTGAGCTCCCCTTATCTGGTTTCCCTCAGTTGTTGAAATGTCCTGTTTTTGCTCTCCTTCTTGTTATAATCTATTCTCCAATTTTCATTCTTCCTCTCTCTTTCTCCTCCTCTCTATAGATGTTTGGTAAAATAGCCCTGGTCGATGGTACAGAGATTAACCGCAACAACAACTTCCAAACTTTCCCCCAAGCTGTTTTGGTATTGTTTCGGTAAGTCAACCATATACTTATGGAAATTATTGTTTGCTTGTTTGTTCTCTAATGCAAGTCATTCTTTGCAAACCATTTTATGCAATCTCAGAAAAAGATAAAATAGCTGATTATTCAACAACAAAAATGCTAACTTGTCAATGTGTGGGTTCACAGTGTTGCCACTGGAGAGCAGTGGCCTAAGATCATGCTAGCCTCTATGTACGGGAAGCTCTGCGACCCCAAATCAGACTACGGCCCTGGAGAGGAGAATACCTGCGGCTCCAGCATTTCTGTCTGCTACTTCATCAGCTTTTACATGCTGTGTGCATTTTTGGTACGCAAATAATTAAAATCTTTTTTCTCAAGAAAGTTAAAATGCAATAGGATTTTTTTGTATTGATGTTTAGCAGATATATACGTTTTTACATGGAAAACAACTCTAAATACAGTATGCAGCATTGTTGCAATCATTCTCTTCTTGGTAGGTTATCAATTTGTTTGTGGCTGTCATTATGAACAATTTTGACTACCTTACTCACGACTGGTCAATCCTCGGCCCGCATCACCTGGATGAGTTCAAGAAGATCTGGGCGGAGTATGATCCTGAAGCAACGTGAGTTAAATCACATGAGGCTCCAATGCTAATGACATCTTATCATGTAGCTTTGTGCTTCTTGTTAGCGTTGTTAACATTTCATGAATTTTATGAATACATTGTCTTCTGTCCTCATAAAGGGGACGAATCAAACATCTGGATGTAGTCACTCTCCTGCGGAGGATCCAACCACCATTGGGTTTTGGTAAATTTTGTCCCCACCGCTCAGCATGTAAGGTAAGACAATTGGTATTACTTTTTTGGTTTTGTTGAAAGTACACTACCATTCAAACGTTTGGGGTTGGTAACATTTTTTTAATGCTTTTAATGTTTTCTTATGCTTAGACAATAAGAAAACATTATATTTTTACAATATTTAATATGAAATATGAAATATTATTGTCACGGTGTGGGTTTTGTGTTTGTGTATCTTGTTCTTGTCTGTCATGTGTTCCCCTGTCCTTTCATGTTTCAGCTGTTCCCTGTTTTGTTGATTAGTCTCCCCATGTGTTTCTGATTAGCCACGCCCCCTTGTTATCTTGTCTAGCTTGTTTGCCTGTCTTTTTATACCTCTGTGTTTCAGTTGTGGTTTGTCGGTCGTTGTATTTGCTTCAGTGTTCCTGTGTTCCTTGTTTCTCCTGTTATTTTTATTAAATTAGCTGCACTTGGATTCTCTCTCTGCTTCGTCCTTCCGGCATCATAACAATTATTACAATTTAAAATAACTGTTTTCTTTTTGAATATATTTTAAAATGTAATTTATTCCTGTGATGGCAAAGCTGAATTTTTAGCATCAATTACTCCAGTCTTCAATGTCACATGATCATACAGAAATAATTCTAGTATGCTGATTTGAAGAAACGTTTATTATTATAGATAAAAATGTAATAAATTGTAACAATGTGAGTTTTTCATTTAGATCAATTTAATACATTTTTGCTGAATACTAGTACTAATTTTAATTTTAAAATGTCTTACTGACTCCAGTCTTTTGATTCGAAGTGTATTTCTACATGCATTTTAAAAATGTATTTTGAACTTCCACCTCAGCGCCTGATTTCCATGAACATGCCGCTGAACAGTGACGGCACAGTGACCTTCAACGCCACACTCTTCGCACTCGTCAGAACAGCTCTGAAAATCAAAACTGAAGGTGTGAAATTGAAATCAAATTTAGTTAGCAGTTAATTTCTAAGCATAGTACTAAACTGACATTTTCCTGTTAGGAAACTTTGAGCAGGCCAATGAGGAGCTGAGAGCCATCATTAAGTCGATCTGGAAACGGACCAGTATGAAATTGTTGGACCAGGTCATACCGCCCATTGGAGGTGAAGTCATTGAAATCATACATCTCAAGTTTTTTCAACAATGATCCATGTCTGACTACAATGTGATTTTATTGGCTGCAGAGGATGAAGTCACCGTTGGAAAATTCTATGCCACCTTCCTGATACAGGAACATTTCCGCAAGTTTATGAAGAGGCAGGAGGAATACTACGGTTACAGGCCCACCAAGAAGAACACTGATGAGATTAAGGTCCACTTTATGATATATGACTGCATTGTAAATATCAAACCAAGCAATATTTTAAAGATAGAAAAATACTGAACTAAAAGAAGTTTGCTAGGTTGCAAATGATAAAACGATACTATTTGCTTTGCTCTCCTACCATGTCCATGTGCTGCTCTGGTTTTGCAGGCAGGTCTGCGCAGCATCGAGGAGGAGGCAGCACCCGAACTGCACAGGGCCATCTCAGGTGACCTGATCGCTGAGGATGAGATGGACCGTGCCTTGGAGGGAGGAGAGGACGGCATCTATAGGGTCTGCAGTAAAGCATCTTCTTAAGGAAATAGATAAATGTAGATATAGGCATCTGGACTTACAGCCTCTGTGTCTCTATCTATGCAGCGGACTGGTGGTCTGTTTGGGATCAACGCAGACCCCTTCTCCTCGGAGCCCAGCAGCCCCCTCTCCACACAGATGACCAGCCAGAGGCCCCTGCAGTTTACTGAGACTCGACTGGAGGATGTAGAGTCCCCTCCAGACTCCGTCTTCCTCCCGAACACTGAGTTCTTCCCTGATAACATGCCTATGAAAACCAACACCAATAACAATGCCAAATTCATAGAAGAGTGAGTGGATAACTTTAATAAAAAGTGCACTTAATGTGCTTAATGTGCACTTATCTGTAATGGACATTATGCTCATCTGATGTTTTTTTTCTTCGTATGTCATCCAGGTTTACTTTTGAGAGCGAGTCACTGTCAACCGTTGCAACCAGAAACTATTCATACGAGGACATGAGTGAAAACAGTAGGTGATCGAATAAAAATAGAAACAAATATAAAATGAATAAAAAATGTGATATTATTGTCAAGACAATCAACTATATTTTATACCCTAATTATTCTCATTACTGACTGTAATGATACAGTAATGTTTTACAGTAGTACATTAAAAGTACTGTTTTATTTTTTTTATTAAATGTTATTTAATTTTAATTAAATGCAGTATAACAAATGCCTCCTTATACACTACCGTTCAAAAGTTTGGGGACAATAAGATTTTTTCATATGAAAAAATAAATTCATACTTTTATTCCGCAAGGACACATTCATTTGATCAAAAGTAACATTAAAAGCATTTACAATGTTACAAAGATTTTTATATCAAATAAATGCTGTTCTTTTGAACTTTCTATTCATTTAATAATCCTCAATAGAAAGAGTCTACTGTACCAAAAATAATAAGCAGCACAACTGTTTTCAACATTGATAATAATAAAAAAAAATCTTGAGCCGCAAATCATCATATTAGAATGATTTCTGAAGGATCATGTGACGCTGAAGACTGGAGTAATGATGCTAAAAAATTCAGCTTTGCTATCACAAGAATAAATAATATTTTAAAATGTATAATAAAATAGAAAATAGTTATTTTAATTTGTAATATATCAAAATATTGCTGTTTTTACTGTATTTTTGATCAAATAAATGTAGTCTTGGTGAGCATAAGAGACTTCCTTCAAAACATTAAAAAATCATGACCCCAAACTTTAACATTAAAAATATATGATAATCTATCAAGCCTATTATAATGATTATACCATGAAGAAATTGCATTGAAAATCATTATATTGACAGTAATCTACACATTTTATTGTATAAATGACATTATTTCCTGTGCAACCAATAGGAGACTCCCGTTTGTATGTGGGCGGAGCCTCAAGCGTTGATGACAGACAGCTGGCAGATTTCACTGTGAGGACTGATATCACACAAATGTTGCATATCCTTAGTTAAACACAGTTCGGTGACTTTTTGATATTCCTGACAAGTGTCTGTGTGTGTGACTCTCTCAGTTCCCACATAATCCCTCATATGGAGCATCAAAGAACCAGAGAGCAGCAACAGAAGCTTCACCAGCCACCGACAAACTCATTCAGCAGGTAAACTACACCAGGCCACATCTCATGTACTGTACATTCATTACAGACCTTCTCAGGAAAGACTTAAGCTGTATTTTCCATTCATCCGCAGGCACTGAGAGATGGTGGTCTAGACTCCTTGGCTGAAGATCCACATTTTGTATCTGTGACTAGGAAGGAGCTGGCAGAAGCCATTAATATTGGTGTGGAGGATATGGAGGGCTTAGCTCAGGGTATTGTAAACGGGCAGAGCGGCAAGGTAACTAAACGTAAACGGCGTCCCATCCCAGTTCCACCCAGTACCAAACCCAATGAAGAAACCAGTGCAGTGTAGATCGATACTGAGAGACATTCAACAAATTCATGAGACATCACCAGCCTGAATCCTCTGCCCTTGTACAAAATCACTTGCGTCACAGTTTATAAACAGATAGTCCTGTCTGAAAGGATACTTTTACAAAGATCCGCAGTCTGTCATACAAAGTCTGGTGATTTTTATTTCGGCTGGCTACTCCGATTCAGGACTTGTTTGTTTTTTGGTGACTGAATTTACCAAACATCCTCAATAAAAGTGTTCACACTTCTGTTTTGTGAACATTTACTGTTGAGTGACTCGCATAATACAGACAAATGCCTGAACACTTTGTTATCTGTGGACACAGAGACACGTAGACACGCAGTCTTTTCTTCTGTTTGTCTCGTGCCTGTGGTTTAAACTGCACATATTTGTAACACTAAAATGGGTGCTCATTGTTAAGTTACGTTCATAGGACACACATTATTTAAGAAATGATACTGAAGTTTTTTTGTATTTAATTATAACATTGTTTGTTGTTAAACTGAAGGGGGTTTAAAATCTTTGCATCTTGTTTAGAGGAAAATGTTTAGCAGCTCAAAAGGTGACTATTAGAATAGCATTCTGTATACTTAAAATATTAGAGTATAAAAAAAAATTGATTCTAAAAAGAAATTAGAAATTTCTGTTTCATTTGTGTTTGCATGACTGTGCTCTATGATTGATATGGCAAGTACAATATGCAAAGCACTTCATTTGTGTTTTTACATTTTACTTACACTCAGCAGATGCTTTTATCCAATATGACTTGAAAATAAATCAAGAAGGTATATTAGGGCTTAATGTCTGATAAAATTGAATGGTTTCTATCTGTGAATTGAAGTGCATGTTCATATGTTTCACATGAGCCTTACATTCTTCAAAAGAATCCTACTCAGTGCTCATAATGGAATTGAAAATAAAAAACAGCACATTTTTCTGGAATATGCTATATATATATATATATATATATATATATATATATATATGGCTCCTGCTGAGATAGGGCAGTGGAGGAAAAGAGAGAGATATTGGGATCAGTATGTGACGGAGGCCAGATTGAACTGTGTCCCTGTGAGGGCAAATGTTTTTTTTTAGTGTAGTGCACTACCACCGTTATGCTTATGGGCCGTTTACATGACACCTTTTTCAACTAAATAACTTTTTATGTGTTTTATATAGGTTTGGCCGTTCATTTACACGACAAAGGCGTTTTGGGGGCCTGAAAACGCAAACATTTGAAAACGGGTTTCGAAGTGCTTTTTTTTTTTAAAAACAATACCATTACAATCTCTGTGTAAACTACAAAAAACGCAAATTTGTGGAAACGGTGACGTCATGGAGATGCATATTACGTTTTCAGTTCAGAGGTGCATAGTTTCCAGTGTTAGGGGTAGTAACAGATTACAAGTTACTTAATCAATTACTTTTTCAAAATATCTTACTTTTTCAATTAAATAATGGAAGTTTCTTAGTTTTCCCCATTTATTGACTTACTGCTCTCCTGTCTCCATGTTCAGAGGCGTTGTGTGCGCTGTGTAAACATTTGAGTAATCTTAATGTGAGCAGGCGTTTACTCATCTCACTTGCACAACATTTTTCTTTACAATCCAGAATGGTAGCACAGATGAAAGGTTTGTTTGTACTCTACTGTACATGCATTTGCATTTTCTCAGCCAGAGGCTTTTTTTTTTACTTGTTTACATTTGCAACAAATAAAAAGTTATTAAAAAACAAACAAGCAACTTTCCCCAACACTGGTTTCCACTCATCAAAGTATGTAAAGCATGCACATCACAAATACAGTAAAGATACTTGACTAAAATAATAATGAAAAACTCTGTTGCTTTAGAAGTTTTTCACTGAGCAACAGTGTACCAGTTTTGTGAATCTTCTAAACATAGCAGCTGACTACTGACTGGTGCACCTTTTTGAAATATAGTTGAACTTCAAAAGCAGAATAATCTATTGAACGATGCCACCGATTGAAGTCTTACAGCTTCTGCTGTATAAGGTTTGATTTGTCATTTCTGCTAAGAACATGTTTTTATATTTAATTGCAAAGTACAATATTTTGTTGATGCATTTGCATTTTGCAGATTCACATATTTTCTCTTTCCACCTCAGCCTGTGTGCCTGAATACATAATGATGTTAAAAGTGCAATTTTATAAACAGGAGAAACATTGTTCACTTTTTTTCTTTGGAAATGTGAAAAGGCTCTTTATCCATTTCAAATCATAATCTGGAAATGTGCAAATCATTTGGGGGTAGTAGTAATGCTTAAAAAAAAAAGGATATTAATCCACTGTTTCTCAAATAAACGCAGAGAAATAATCTCATTGCTTTTGTTTTTTATTTCACTGACTATCTTTAATCATCATAATATAACTGCACTGTCACCCTATTGAGCTTGAAGCTGCATTAAATCTGTCAGTGAGCACATACAGTTAAGAGAAACTGCAAAAAGCAAAGGTTAGTATTTGTGTATTATTATTTATATCATGTTTGTTATGGAGTGATGAGCGTGCAGCTGTACTACACTGCAGAGAGGGAAACTTGAGAGCAGTTCCAGATACTATTAATACTGCGACACGTTACAGCTCAAACCTCTTATGGCGTGAAACTAAATCCATAAAGCAGAGATGAAGTTTAGACAGTGTATGAACAGACGTCACAAGTGTAAACTCCCTACAGTAGTTAAATTAAGACTAACTTCTACACTAACTGATCCCAGTAGGCTTCAATAACAGAAGACATGCAATTACAAAAACAAAAGGAGAACCTTAATTACAATGAATTTATTTATACAGCATTTTACTGACATTAGCTAAAGTCACATGGTGTGGTGTAATCAAACAACTTAAACACGATTAAAGAAAATACAAAAAAGTCGCTAAATCCCTAAAAACTCTGGGCTGATGGTTCCCACACTCCGGGATAATGTCTTGAAAGCTCTGATGTGACAAACGGCACATTTCCAGCAGTCCATTTCAATGAGGCACGTCCCCTCAGATGAAGTAGTGAGGTTTCTTGACATTTATGCCATACTCTGTCAGGGCCGGTGTCAGATCTTCCATTGTCAGCGTGTATTTCTTGTCCTGGTGATGAAGTGTGTACGAGAGTTTTTTACACCACATAAAAATATTCATTATATGACAGATAAGTGTTTGACCATTTGTGAGCACAAACCTTGGCCTTGTTTCGAGAGCTTCCGGATGCCGTGCCCTTCATTTTGCAGTGCTGTAGTGCATCGTTTGCAATATCTGAGATGAACTTCTGTGACGCCAGGGATATGAGACGGATTCTGACAACATACAAGAGGATATTGATGTAAGCAAGATTTTGACACCAGATATTTATATTAAGAAATATAGCATTTCAATATTGCCTAATGTATTACCAACAATGCAATAGAGTGCAACAGTTGGGTTCAGGAAGTAAAAAAATTTCTCCATTAGGAAATTGAGTCGAAGGATAAACATTTAAAGACAGACCAACTGTGAACTAAGATGTTGTTAATCGATGGTAATTGCTTCTGCTGAAGCCGTCAGCATGCATTATTTCAACTCATTTTTTAAATAATTGTTTAACAGTGGAATTCCTGCTGAAAAACTACATTACCCATGATGCTGTACAGAAAATTAAACCAGAGTCGAAAAAGCAAAATATCTACAATATTATAAAACATGTAATCGAGTCGATCTCCCTTCGCTCTCAAAGTACTGAAATGTTTATATATATATATATATATATATATATACACATACATATCTCAAACTTAAAATATATTGTTTTCATACATCTAATCAACGTTCATAAATTAGTAGTTTTATATTTCTCCATTTTTAAGTCGATTATGCTGTTTACAGTGCTTCATGGGATTGCAGTTCTTTCCATCAGTACAATCGTTAAGTCTTCTACCTTTGTCTTTTTGTCAGATTTTCAGAATACTTTTTTGGTTCAAATCAAAGTTTGTAGTGTTGTGAATGATTCACCTTGTAGCTGATTGACTTGCTTTATGACTTATAACTCTTTAACGGAGACCATTTTAAAAAATACTTCAGGAACCAGGGCCACTGCACTCAATACTCTTCAAGAGACATAAATGTGATATTTAAGGCCCATTCCCAATTCTTTAAATTAGCTTTCATTTTTGTATTTTCAGGTTTCATTTTAATTTTAGTAATTTTGTAATGTGCTTGTCATTTTTTTTATCCAAATATTTATATATTTACTTAGCTTTAATAATAATAACAAATGTATTATGTGCACCTTTCAGACGTAAAATGTAGTTCAAAGTGCTTTACATGATCAAAATTCCACAGATGAATATCAACAGCAAAAATAACAGAAGATTCAAGTATTTAAATACATCACAATATAAGATACAACACATATAGAGAAAAATACATAAAAATAAAAGTAATCATCTATAACACACAAAATGGTAAAACATTTAAGAAACAATTTATTATAATATAATCCAGAGTAGAACTAAGTAAACAGCAGAATAAGTTTTTAACTTCTTTTTAAAAATAGTAAGTGTACTAGCTTCCCTAATGTCTAATGGTTGTGTATTCCATAGTTTGTGGCCATAATTAGCAAAGGCAGCATCACCAATTTTCTTTTGTTTATAGTAGGACTTTAAAATCTATCCCAAATTGTATAGGAAGCCAATGCAGTGCAGCCAAAACTGGTGTTATATGTTCTCTTTTTTTGGTTCTAGTTAATAACCGTTAACAACAGAGTTTTGGATAAGCTGGAGTCTGTTAGTTGATTATTGTGGGAGACCAGTAAAAAGTGCATTACAATAATCAAGTCTACTTGAGATAAGAGCATGAGAATTAATTTTTCATTCATTAATTAAAAAGGACAGGTTTTAGCTGTTTCTTAAGTGAAAAAGAAGATTTTGCTTAAAACTTAGACCCGAGTCTAAAATAAAGCCAAGACTAGTAACCTCTGGTTGTACCCAAGTAGTCAATTTAACTAGATTCTTAAACAACAGTTCTCTAGCTTTATTTAATTTCTTATTTCAATTTAAGATTGAGTAATTTAAGTACTTCAATTTAAACTTACTTTATTTCTGTTAATTGCCAAAACAACATTTCTAATTTTCATTTAAGTTTTATAAACTTAGGTTTCTCACCAAATATTTATATTTGAGCTGTTTTTCAAATAAAAAAAATGACTTTTAATAGTTTGATAGTTTTAGTAAACAATAGCAACACTGATAATAAACAGAAAGTTAACATCCATTAATGTGGATGCTAATATAGTTATCGTTCATGATGTTAACCGGCCTCCAAATGACATGCAATATGAACAAACTTATGATCTTGTTAAAAATGTGTTAAAGTTTGTTTTAACTTGTCTACTCCGAAGCATCAAAGCAAACCTAGAGAATGCATTTATTAGCACCACTGCCTAAAAGCTTTCTGAGAGAACATTCATTGTTCCAAGTTAACTCACATTCTTGGATCTGATGCTTCGAAACCAGCTCGGTTGAGGTAGTATCCTGTGACTGCGTCTGGGATCTGAAACACAGACAGTTTGTTAACAGCGCAAAACACAATAACCAAAGAATATACTGCAAATAGTTGCAAAATATGCGGACTCACAGTAGGAGTGTAGTCCTCCAACTGCATCAGGAAATCGGCCAGTGGTGTGGTTGACATAACGGGTTTCACATCTCCATTGGCGATCCCTGTGGGCACATACACCCCGTTTGACACGGTGGAGTCGGATGATGGGGTTGCCATGGGAGCCGAAGTGGGAACTGTGAGGGGGGAATTACCACAGACGTTCAGAACGGCACATTTCGATTATAAATACACTCATACCCATATTTAAAATCTTATAAAAACAATAATAGTACAGCTAAATGCTAACAGGCAATAGCAAGTATCTGAACATCCAAACTGTCGCAAAGAGAGTTGCCCCACCATTACTGCTGCCCACCGCAGGGATGCTACTGGCGTGTGTGGAGCTGCTGTTCGGGACGCAGTTGCTGCTGGATGTAGATATGATGGATGCGGCGGCTGCTCCAGTCTGGCCGGTGTGAGGATGATCCACGTTCATTTTCCTGCTTAGTTTCAATATTTAAATGCGCTGGGGGTACTAGGCAAATATCTACGTAGTTTAAACTAAGGAAAAGTTAAGTCTAAACACTTAACTGCAGCTAAAACAGCGGGGTCGGAAATCATTTGCTGTGACGAGAAAAATATTTACGCTGGAACTTTGTCACGTGATCAACACTTCCGTGTGCAACTAGTACAAAAGTCCGGAGAGCTTGAGCTTCATATCAGAAATGTGAACAATAGTTCCGGCCCGGGATAAATAGCGTCTCAGCTAACTTTTTAACTTTTTTTTTTTTTTTATCAACGCGTGTTTTGTTTCACTAAATTTTTAAAGCGCAAACCTTGTGTTAACCCATTTTGTATTAAAGTACATTTTGTAATTTAGGTAAATGGAGATAAAAAAAAAGAGAAACATCTTTCAAGCGTTGACAGACGAGGGCTTGCAAATAGCTCCACCTAGTGCTTGACTTCATCCTTTTCAAGGTAATTTACATTAATTTCATAAACTGAGTACTTTACTCATGTACACTAGTGCTTAGGTGACACCTTCTCAGTTATAGCGTGCCCAGAATCTCAAACGTAGGTCTAACAAAACAAATATTTCTAGTACTTTAAATCAATCAATTATATTTGTGTGTATCCTCCTGGGACCCAGGAATAGACTTTTGTCCACTGTAGTGGACATTATATTTTAGTGTATTTCTCTGACACCATGCATGTCACAGTGTTATTCTGGCTGTCCTGTAAAGAGCACATTCAGGGCTTTACAGAGATACCAAATGTTTGGAGGTTTCACCCCGAAAACAACTTCTCATTGGTCTTTAAAAATGTCTGACATTAATTTAGTAATCAGCACTCTTATGGAAATATGATAGTGTATTGTAATTATAATTTAAATCGAACTACTTTTCAAATTGTATTTCATTAACCAACATCTCAGGAAAACGTTATGGGGTTTCAAATAAAAAAAATTACTTTCTGTTACAGAACAGGGCATTGATTTCATACATGTCCACTGTAGAGGACATCAGGACTTAAATCATGTTTAGCAGGCATTTTGGCAGACACAACAAGTGAATATGTAAATAAATTATACATCAATATTCCTATGAAATATTAGATATTATTATTAAAATGTTACTAATTATTACTCCAATTCTTACACTTCTTTTTTTATTAAATGTTGCTCCAAGAACACATTAATGTGCAAATTAGATACAGTGTATAGATACATTGCATTGAATGGGAATATTAATTTATGCCCATTTTACCCACATATTGCATAAAGTAAAATGGTGCATCAATTAATTCCATTATATCTTTCATAACATAGTTGAAAATTATCTTTATACAAATTTTGGTTTAAAAAAATCCTGATCCCCCAAAATGTATTGGCGATTGGAAAAAAATCCCCTTGTTTTTGCCTACACATATCATTTTATGTCATTTCATTGTTTTAACAACTGAGTCCTGATGTTCACTACAGAGGACATAGCGTAACATATAAATAAAATGTTTGTTTGTTTTTTTACCATTTGTTTCTTATGCTCTAAACAATGTGATGACATGAAAAAAAATAAAAAATAAAAGTTTTTTTCTGGGTCTCAGGAATGTATACACATACCAATATATTTTACATCATTTCTAAATTTTAGATAAGTGAACAAGTATGACACATAACATAACCATATCAATGACCAATATAAACAAAATGTTTCCAAATCAAAAGTATTTTTATTGTCACAACAATAATTATACATTTTAGTAATAAAATAAAAATAAATGTGTATATTGTAGAAGCCACATATCAGTATGTTTAAGCCAACAAGAGTACGATACCATAACCACCAGTTTCAACTGAAAGTGACAGCAAGGTACAGATATGGTCAGGATAGTTCAAGGCCCTTTCAACCATTGTCAAATCGCTGGAATAAAGAATGAAACGATACAAACATGCCATGAGATGAAATTGTTTAAGTACACTGACATTTCCAATCCCGTTGGCATTAAATTTCACAGAAAAAAAATCTAGCAAAATAAAAAGTTAAAAAAATGTTGTGCTTTTTGTATTCTCTAGCTTGGAAGGAGCAGATTTACACAGAAATCCACAGAAGTTAATACTGCCAAAGCTTTATTTAAGTTATTTAGACGTGCAAACATTAATTATAGAACCAAAACCGTAGAGGGATTTTAAAGACTATTCATGACTTTTTAAATATAATCTTAACATTGTAGATCAGTGATGTTTAGTCTAAATTCTAATTAACTGTTCTCATATTAACTCAAATGATATCTGCTGAGGTTGTTGATCAGTATCATGAAGGATTTCAGGAAACTTTACAGCGGAATGTTGTACTAAAACAAGCCTAACACAATACCGAAATGCGAAATCATTTGGCACAACAATAATGGAACAGCTAACATCTCTCTCCCCCTCAAAAAAAGAAAAAAAAGTAAATAAAACGACAGATTGTTGCATGGCTTCCAACAGAATGCAAAAGCAGTTTGATTGGTGTCATCAGTCGACTCATTCACCAACCAATAACATTTGCACTAGTATAATAACCCCTTAAAACCCAATATCCAAAATACTTTTCAGTAAAACAGTAGGTAACAAAAGAAAAAGAAAGTGGATGGCTGGAAAGTTTGGGAGACAAATATTTATACACCTATTGTTTGAATTTCCACAGAACTAGTGAACAAACAAGAACATTTACCAGTGACTCAGAACACAGAAACAAGGAACATGAAGCATAGCAGTTGCCAACAATATCGACTCTAATGTAGAAAAGAATAAAGGTATTATGCCTTTATTTATTTGATTGTAAAGGATAATCTGATACACAGAGAATAGAAGGGAGATAAGATTGTAGGCAACAAAATACATATTGAAAAATAAGAATGTTTCTTTTCACAAGACCCTTTTCCATACAAAACTAAAATTATTTTTTAATTTTCACCACATGAAAATATAGATTTGTCTTTATACATAGCATCTCAGTTACTTTTGCCACAGTGTACTGCATGTCACATGACCATTAAACGTTCAATTCATTACGCTTGTGGAATGATATGTTCCCTCATTTTTCAGATGTTGTCACAATCTATTTTAACTAGATATTTCATAAATAACATGTGTCATTTTGATGCTGGAATTCATGCACCAGGTCAACAGAACAACCATGCCTATATATTGTTTTAATAAATCAAATGTCTTGATTCTATTAATAAAACACACTTGCTTTCACCTCATCTCACTGTGAATGGGTGGTTTTGCAAGGCTTCTAATATTGGTCAGAATTTGACAAATATTAAGCAAGCCAGACTTGAATTTAGGCAGTTGACACTTCAGAGGTAATTCACCCAAAAATAACTTTCTCACCATCATGTCGTTCCAAACCTGTATGACATTCTTGCTTCTGTGGAACACAAAATAATATATTTTGTATATATTTTTGAATATACATATTTTTTTATCCATACAATGAAAGCTAAAATAGTTCTGGACCCCACTGACTTTCATCAAACAGTTTAAGCATTTTTCTTAAGTCTTCAGCAGAAGAAAATTATATTTGCTTAGAACAACATGAGGGTGAGTAAATAAAACTATGGGTGAACTATCCCTTTAAACAAAAGCTGAGGTGGTGGATTTCACTTATCTATCTGGTATCTGACCAACCCCGTTAGCATGTCACCGTTACTTGTTTATCACACATGGAAGCTCAATACAGGAGTTCAGAGGTTAAACAGTCTGATGACCTTGTTCTGACAACACCTCCATTGACATTGACAAAGTTGCAATTACTTGCTTTTGTAAGCCATTTCAAATTTACAGTCATTTCCCATTTTGATTTTATAGACCAATTGTAAAGCATGTGTGTGTCACATTTAATACTGGACACCTTACAGACTAAAGGGAACCATGTATGGACAACGGCACCACAGTGACCATGCAAAAAACTATATATAAACACTCAACAAACACCATTACAATCATCACCATACATGCATACACCCAAAACCACCTCTTCATCTCTCTCTCTGCTCGGTAAAAATATAGACTATTTGATCTCTTTAGCTCTTAATGTATCAGTGAACAAGAGCAGAGATCTGATGTACACTAATCCTCTCATGTTTAAATGGTCAGTGAGGAAAATTGAAATAGTTACGGTACAGTTTAAAGCATTTCCTGCATAAACAGGAAATTATGCCACAGATATGAATACAACAGACAGGATATGACATACTGAGAGTACAAGTCGTTAAAAAAAAAAAAAAAAAAAACTTTAAAACCCCTTAAGCGTTAGAATTAAACCTACTAACACATCGACAAGAACAAAGACACAAGATGCCGTTAAAGCTAAAATGATACTGACGCAACAATGAGGTGAATGAACTACAGTACATATATTCATGCGACTGCAACAGAACAAATCCAATCCAGTGTACTGAGATCAGTGTCTGGCTTCACATTCAAAATCAGCCTGAGAGAGAGCGAGAGAAAGAGGCAAAGATAAAACTAGACAAGAGATCCGCTCATGAGCACAAACTACACAGGTGTTCCCTCTCTCAGGAAGATGAATCTGCATGGATTTCTGAGCGTTTCACAGCCTTGCATAGTATCTCTGATTGCGGGAGACTCTGATGAAAGACAGACAGACAGACAGACAGACAGACAGACAGACACACACACAAGGATGAGTAAATCGAGGCTGTCGAGGTGGATGCGGCTATTTGAAGGCTGACTTCAACTCTTTGAAAGCGGCTTGTCTTTGTTTCCTCTCTTCCGCCTGGCGCTTCTTCTCCTCCTGCTCATTACGGATTTCCGCCTCAAACCGGTTTGATTCATTAATGGCCTGCACCTGTCACAGAGGTAAATATACATTTTAGGTGATCCTAAATTGAATTTTCTTATCAGTGGTATTCAATGCAACTCATCTAGGCAGGAAATTAAAGTTATTATTAAAACACAAGAGCTATCATAGACTAAGGTGGGTTTAATAATATAAATTAATTTGCTGAGGTTTTTTTTT
The DNA here is from genome assembly GCA_030578275.1 of Meda fulgida. Lineage (NCBI taxonomy): Eukaryota > Metazoa > Chordata > Actinopteri > Cypriniformes > Leuciscidae > Meda > Meda fulgida. The sequence goes on along the minus strand of CM060623.1, from coordinate 20,314,888 downwards.
TTTTTGCTAAGGGGTGAAAATAAAAGTTTTAAATGTCATGATTCTTTACTTTTGCCTCAAAGAATGATTTGGCTCCCTTCACTCCCTCAGTTGACACATCAATCTCAGACAAACGTGCCAAGACGTGAAGTCCGCTGTCCTCTGCCAGCTCTCCTGCTGCTGCTTTTCTGAAGATAAGGAGAAACTAGAGGAAAGGATGGAGGTGATTAATGTGGGGAACGTTCACCCCAAAAAATACTAGTTGCATGTGAAGTACAGCTCTTCATAATGTACGTTTTGCTGTAAAATACAGCCAAATCTGCAAACAACTGTTTTGACACACAGGAGCATTTACCTCTCTGAAACTGAGTTTGCCATCCAAGTCTTCGTCTACTTCTTTGATCATGTTCTTCAGGCCCAGGTGAGTCTGAGGTGCTCCGAGTTTCTCCATCATCAGCTTCAGCTCCATCAGATCGATGTAGTTATCCTTCTCTGAATCATACCTACGCACACACAAGAAACCAAATTATTGAAACAGAAATTTTATGTACTACGTTTCTGAAAGGATCTGCCCATTTCACCACTGGGGATATTGCTGCAATGCCTTCAATGATCAATAGAGGGCAGTGCTGAAGAATAACTGGCCCCTAGCTTAGCAGGAAAAGCTTGGCTGTGTCTGAAATTGCCTCCTATACCTTTCTATAATGGCACAGCCATTTGTAGTTGTGTCGAAACCATAGTGGACGTTATCGAGTGCACTCATTAAATCCTGTAATGCACCGCACGACGAGTGTATACAACTGAAGTACACTAGAAAACACCCATAATGCACGGAGGGTCCTGCTGAATTATCCATCCATTCATTTTCCAAACCACTGGTCTAATGTCGGTACAACATAATATTATACAGGTATAAATTCCTTTTTAATTGATTATTAAATTGAAAGCTCACCAACATGTATAATCTCAAAATGCTTACACAAAATGTCAAGAAAATCAATTCATTTCTCAACAAATAGTGTAAAGTTGTGTAGATCTCAGTTGAAGTATTTAATTTTATGTGAATGAAAATGAGTGTGAGAGATAGAGGTGCAGTCAGTCTGTTCAATCGGTTGTGCCATGTCACATCAAAAAGAAAATCTCTGGAAATGTTTTTATGACATCAATGTAATGGTGGTAGTTGAATGACCTACACCAGTGGTTCTTTTTTTACTCCAAGGCCTGCTTTTTCCAAAATAATATTCTAATATTGGAGCAGATATGGACCTCTGCTATGTTTCTGGATGTCCGTGTAACGTTGAACATGTTTATTTTTTTAGTGGTTTTTATTATGTTAATACAACTAAAATGAACTCATTTTAAAACCATTGGAAGTTTTCTTAGGCTCCTCAGCTCAGACCCCCTGGTTGAGAATCACCGATCTACACCAAAATAGACTACATCAGGGGCCAGTTGCATAAACATTATGTGTTTAATAATGTAAGCCATTATGTGTCTTAAGAACTAGTATGACCAACTTGCAGTTAGTTCAAAAGAATTGTACTATCAAATTAGAGCAATCTACGTTTTTATGTACTTGAAGTTATGAACATACTTGATCGCTAACTTGATGACTAACCTGTAAAATTGATGTCTAACTTGTAAGATTAGTTTTAGCTGTTTATGCAACTGGCCCTAGTACAACCAGTTTTATTTTCACTTATGTACAATTAGATATGGCGTCTACTCTGAGCAATGTACATTTGGCAGCATTCAAATCTGTGAACTTTAAACAAAATCAGCAGACTAAACATAAGCTAAACATCCAGTCATTTCTCGTTGATCTTAAATCTCTCTCACAAACGAACACACTTCCTGTGTTACAGCAGAGATGTGATCGCTTATGGCTTATAAAACGAGACATTAATATCTGCCTCTTATTTTATAAAGAGAAGGTGTGCTGAACTGATCCAGTTGCACAAAGGTCAGAAAATTTGGTGGCTGAGTGGTTGTGCAGCAATGTGTGTTAGTAAGGATGGACTAGTCACTCTCACTCATTATGTTTGAGACCACTTCCTCCACACGTCCACAAGCAGAAATACGCATATTGCCCAAAGATGAGGTCTTATGTTTCCATGGCAACAGGGCCATTTTATTAAAAGTGGAGGCCAATGTATTTTTTGAGGCTCGGCTTTACAATGTGTTTTGGACATCTATATTTTGGAGAAAAGTAAAACTTAAAATTAAATTAAATAAGAGATAGCCTATAGAAGTAAAGTAAAAGACATTAAAATTAAATAAATATTCTGACCCATTCCTATTTCCTACTGGATTCTGGTGATGAGTTTATTTCCCTCATTAACTCCTAGGCAATCCCAGCATGCACCCTGCTCATGAATATAGAGTGTGTCCATCTGCCTCAAAGACATGGCTTTTATATTCCTGTCTACCGACACGAGACACCCTGCTGATGCCAAGTCTCTCTCACACACATACTGTAATAACTCCTCATTAAACCCTTATCACAGACTAACTGACATCTTCCTATCAGTAATTCAAAGGCCAAAAGAGTCTGTTCATGTTCAGGGGCACAAAATCTCTCAAATGAACCCTTCATGCTGTGGCATCTGACACATTGGGCTAACCTTGATCACATGGCTCTGAAAAATGCTGTTTGATGAGGGATCGCTGTTGTGAAGCATCTGAGCCATTTTGAAGGACTCGTGTTTCTCTGTGGATGCTGCTATCGTGGGTTTGGGTAAGGATTACAGTACAGCAGCAGTTAAACACACTAATGTGATTTCAAGGCAAGCAAGATTGATTTGGTGGCTTATTTTTAAAAGGCAAAATCAGATCACTTTAGAAACTGGGCAACCAGTGTCCATAGTGGTTTTAAATCAATAGTTTACGTCCGCATACGGTTAATCTGTTTAACAAAAGAAAGGTCAAGCATGCCCAGTGCGATTAAAGGTCAGCTGTAATTTAAATCCACCATGTTTAATTATGCAGTCAAACCTGAAATGCCTGAAATCACATACGCTTACTTTTGAAAACCTCGCCATGCTCTTCAATGACCCAGATCTACCAAAGATTACTGCTAAGCTTCACCTGAATCACTGTGTTAAATAGCATCACTTCCTCTCTGTCATGCTCAACAGGTGTTTTTCCCCTGAACATGGTAAATATTATGATCTTTTGTTTTACCCCAAACCCATTTACATAGAAACTTACATAGCCTGCCAGAAAGTTTCAGAATTTACAAAAATCTCATTGTAAAACCATGTTAATCAATATGGCACACTTCCAGCAGACTTGGTTCTAACACTAATATACACTAATGTTCAAAAGATTGGAGTCATTAAGATTCTTTTTCTTTTATGAATAGGTGTATTCAGCAAGTAGTCTATGCATTAAATTTATCATTAGTGACAGTGAAGACATTTTTAATGTTACAAAAGTTTTCAAATAAATGTATTAGTCAATTAATTAGCCTTGGTGAGCATAAGATACTTTTTTTTTTTTTTTTACATTTTATGGAAAAAAACAAACACCAAACTTGTATATCATTTCCTATTTGTTTTCTCCATTTACACATTTAAAAAATAACTCTGTCTTAAGCCTTGAACCAAAGCAATAAGCTCTGAGATAAATCACAACATTACAATATTTGATTAAAAGTGTTCCATGAACAGTTTGGGGTTATGAAAGGGTTACAAAACAAAAATGAAAATGTCTGCTCTAGGTGTATCTTAGTTAAAAAAAAAAAAAAAATTTAAAAAAAAAATCAAACTCCATCTACACTAACCATGTGTTTTGAGGCACGTCACAGGCCATTAACAACTCCAAAGTGTGAAAAACCCAACAACTCAAAACAGTAACAGTCCAGCTGGTTTCACAAATCTGGGTCACAGATTATTTCTTACCAAATGCAGCTTTTACAATCTATATGGAGATGCAGAGCAGATGCTGCCCAAGTGCCGAAATAAATGTTTTTCCCCCTTTTCGTCACCAAGTGCAACTTGAGGAAGATCAACATTTTTGCCCAAATAAGTCTTTAACTTGAATAACTAGAAAGCAAATGCAATCAGCACTTCCTTATAATAACCATGAGAGAGATTGATTTAAAGCCATGATCAGATTCAGACTTTCCTTAGCAAAAAGGTTGGACTCATTTGATTGGCTTTGCTGATAGCTGCATTTTAACCCTGAGTGAATTCACACGCTGTTGTTGGAAAGAAATCAAGTTTGATGACTAATTATAAAGAAAGTCAAGAGAAGGAACACAAAAGCTAGCATGTAGCTACATTGGTGCTCTTGGTTTGCGCTCTATAAAGAACTCTTGAAACACTTCTCCATGCAAGCCTGAACTTGAATGAAAGCTAAGGAATTTTTTTTCTTGCTCTTTAAAAAGGTAAATATTTAAACATGCAACATTTCTCCTGTGGAGTCTCAGTGTTGGAGTTGAGCACAGGGACTTCAGCTAATGTGGGTTTAGCTCGGGAACTGCTGACTGCTCCTGAAGACGGACACAAATGTGCTGAATGTATCCTGCATACTTGACATGACACATTGTAGAAAAACAACGACTTAGTCAGAAACCAAGTGAGAGAGAATGAGGAACAGGAAATGCATGAATAGTCTTGTGAGAGCTTCAATCTGTTATTTCAGCACTGACCCCTGAAAAACTTGCTGCACTTCCAAATTCCTTCTCAAAATTAATTTACAAAGGATTTGTTCAAAACGAACACATCAGTTGAGCCATCCAAAAGCAGACATCCAACTTAAAAACAATCATTTTGAAATAGGCAACTTGATGGACACTTCAAACCAATGACATTAGCATCGGTTCTTCAGATGGACAAATAAAAGACTGTAAATATAACAAGATCGTTCACTCAAATTACAATGAATGGGAGAAAGTGCAGCATGCAATAAATCTAAATAAAAGAGACAATCAGTAATTTGTAATAAAGTCACTGCATCACTGCAGCTGCCATTTAGAAGCTCTGGTTCCCATAAAAACAGATTTGTCACCTGGGATTGCTGTTTGAGCATAGGAAACAAATTATGGGACAGTTCATTTCAGATTTTGTTGCTGCTTCAATTTATGTTTGACAAGCAGATTCCAGTATTTATCCATTCAAGTACACAGGCGTTTGTCTTACATGATGCCCAAAATAGCTGCACGGAACCATTGCAAATATGGCCACATAGTAAAATGACTTTCCTTGAATGGGACTTTGACAACGTACAAGTAACTTTTTGCTAAGCTCTGCCACCTTTGGTCACTGTTGCTCACTCTGAGACTTCACAGAATATTCTATAGGAATAAACTTCTCATATTATGAGATAGGAAAAAGAGTTTGTCCATATTGTCGGTGAAAAGTGAGCTGTGTTTTGCTCACAATGAAGGCTGCCTTTGAGAGGATGCACTCCGATGGCGTGGACATGGAAGTTAAGTTAAATATGTCATGCATTAAACGCTTTAGCTACCGAACTCTGCACGAACACTTGGATTTGTGCACAATATAAGCGTATGTTTAGAGGTTAACATTGACAATAGAGCGAGCAGCTATGTAAAGTGGTTAACTTTAGGCTACTACTTACACGTTTTAAAGTCAATTAGTCAATAATTTAAATTAGCTTGAATGTAACTACACCCTTGCCTCATTTAGCATACACAGATACATGAATATGCAAATTATCCCCGCCTCTACCCCACTACTCGTTGATGTGGTTGGTTACAAGGTAGTTTGTGACGTCAAACCGCATTTTTGAGACTGTCTTTGGTTCTTTGCAGTTTTAAAGAGAAAATACTCAGCAATGCTGTTGACTTATGCCCAAGACAGACCATGTGCAAATTCATATTAAAAACACCACATAGACATATAAAACAACATTTAAAGCTAGATTTTCACTACAGGGCAAACTTGTCACTTGTCATCTTTTTGTGGTTAATCTTCACCCTCTCAAAATGTTCCCACACTTTGGATTTTGGATGGAGAGCAGTCGTGTTAGCGATCTGTTACTGCAGTACTTTGCCAAATCCTCTTTGTTTTTTTCTGCGACGACTGAATTTGTGTACATTTTTTAATTTGCTAACATTTAGTCGACTAATAGAGGACAGCACTATAGACCTTATGTAGCCCCGTCTCTTTTCAGTGCTGCGCTCGTTGTCTTTTGTCTTCTGGTCTGTATTTTCACAGCGATCTTGCGTATTTATGAATGAACGGCTCGTTTTAAAATCTTCCCGGTCAACTGACATTTGTTAAAGGGATACTTCACCTCTGGAAAGATGAATGTATATTTAAAATGCGTCATTTATGTAGTAGAAATATGAAATTATTTTTGAATTTTGAGCTTTCTAGACTGAGAAAAGCCAGAAAATGTATTTTTGGCTTATGTGGATGAAAGACAACAACTCCCAGAATGCACTTGCTTCGCTGCCCTAGGAGGCCACGCCTACTGGTAACAGAGCGCAGTAGTTAAACAACAAGTCTAGGCTACTAACGAGTGAGTCTCCGTGATGAGTCTGCCCGAAAATGTGTTTTGAGATCGCCCAAGATTCAGCTTTTGCATTCTACAGTCGCCATTCATCATGTTTACTGTGGCGAGCAGGACGAGTGAGGGCCGTGGGAGAACGGCGCGAGGCCGGTGGCGTGATTACAGATTAGCGACACCTGTGAGACGCACCGGTCTCGTATCTCTCACGGAGGAGCGGAAATTTTCTTAGCAATGTTAAAACGCACATCAACCGATCACTTGTTTAGCGTTCATGTAAACACTACATTCAGATTCACCAGTAGGAATGAATTCAGTTAGATTGAAACAAAAGGTGTGCATGTAAACAATGAATGGCGACTGCAGAAAGCAAAAGCTGAATCCCGGACATCGACGGCCGGACATGTCCGGGAAAAAGAGGATGGTAAACCCTACTACTCAGCTTTCTCCTACTAAGTTACTCAGCTTTCTCCACAGAACAAGAGCCTGCTAGCTTAGCTTCCAAAAAAAGATGTCTGACACTATGTGTACATTCTGTGAGTGAGATCCCACCCTCTATGGGCGGGTTGAGAACATGCAGGACAGCCCCTTCTACTGACTGTAATCTTTAGCCTCTGGCCAAAAAATCCTCCGATGACGCAAAATGACGATTTTGCGTCATCTGAGGATTTTTTCCAGACAAAAAATACATAAATCTCTCGTCTCAGGGGGATATGAGGGTGTAAAGCATTTCGAAAATACTACAGGTTTTCTACTAATACAAAGCTTAATGCTAAATCCTGAAGTATCCCTTTAAGACATCTGCTTTAAACATTACAATCCTTATGATAACTTTCGTTAACTAAGTAAATCCACTTCAAAAGCTAATTACTCCTGGACAGCAATGCCATAGAGATATACAGAGCGACCGCAAAAACGGAAGTTCAAAGACAATATTCTAAAGATGGCGGCACACTCGTTTCTGTTGTACATAAGGTATATACATAGTGTTAAAACAAATTGGATTGATTTTATTATTCTTGCAAATAATTTGAATCTCTCATAGTAACTACCAGCACTACAATCACCAGAACCAATTTGAATATTGAAAATTAATTTGAAAGTTTTGTCTACAACAATAAGATTTATTTAAATTTCTGTAAAATTCTGTAAAAAAGACTCTTACTTAAATGAACCATTGGAGCTAAATGGATTGTGCATTGTGGACTTTGAAAGCAACTGTTTGTCAGAATGTGAGGCATGTAATAGGATTTGGGATTAAGCAATTGCCGAAATTTAATAAAATGCTGCCTGATGCTAGCCTTAATACTCATGCCTGTCAGAACAGTCATGCTTTAATGCATGCCTATATCTACTGCCGATTTAATTATGAAAATGTCTGATTAAATTTGAGTGGAATGATGTCTTGGAGCTAAAAAGAGACTACATAGTAATCCAGGCTGCAGCTTAAGGTGGTCTGAAAGACAGTAGCATTTTCTTGTATATCAGCACATCAAGGACAAAAATTCATACAACACTATGACACACAAGGAGTGACCAATCAACTCTTTTCCATCCTCCCTCCCTTTTCTATCTCTCTTCCTGCCAATCTTCTTAATCCCAGGTTGCCAAGCAACAGGGAGAAGTCATGGGAAAACCCCTTTGCAAACACACAATCAATTTGGAGCACATTCTTTATGATGGCCCAGCGTAACAGGCGTGATCAATCAGGACCACACACACCTAAAAAGTGTGTTTGAGCATTTTACATCCACTTCACATCTGTGCAGCGTGTGTGATGATATCATTCACGCTCAATTTAATTTCTGGAGATGGGAAGGGATGAGGGAATGGTTCGGAGAGAGACACACAACAGCAAGCCTCAACATAAGAAAGGGAATGAAATCAAGCTTAATTACATTAACAGATGATTGGAGAATTGAAACTTCCCCATATTATCAGGCACAAAACTTGATATGCAAAACTGAAATGAACAACCAACACAAAATAATTTCTAAACGACTAAACCACAGCAATTGTTCCGCTTTTTCTTGATTTATAAAAATTAAGCTAAATGTATTACTCAAAAAACACAAAGATAACTGTTAGAGAAAACATTTCTGCTTTCAAAGCAGAAGCTAACAGCTTCCTGTTCATATTTCTCCAGAACATGGTCTTGCCACTACCATCCGACCCACTTAAATCAGTTTCCCCATGAATTAGCAGAGATCAATAGCATTCAAGGCTCTTCACACACTTGATATTCTTGCACAAATGGTTGATTTGAAACTTCTACAATCAAGAATATTGACAGAAAAATGTATCAGATCATTTTCTGCTTCTCCACTTGAACCGGACAGTGTAAAATTGAATTATAAAATGAAAATGATCCAGGATTCATATCGATTATTTTTACGATCTCTTTATGAACTTTTTGAAACATCAAAGTGGTAGTTGCGCAGCTGTCTATGGAGGGACAGAAATCATTCCGATTTTAGAAAAAATATCTTCATTGGTGTTCCAAAGATGACTGAAAGTCTTATGGGTTTGGAACGACATGAGGGCGAGTAATTAATGACAGGATTTTAATTTTTGGGTGAACTACCCCATTAACTATTTCCCTAAACATAGTGTTGCCGGTTAAGATTTTTCAAGTCGACTAGTAGTCATTCATTTAAGCCATTAGTAGCACGTTTGGTATTAATTGAATTATTTAAATTGAGAGATGGCATTGGAAAAAGAGTTTCAGGCCTGAGAAAGAATATTATATGTAACGTTTCTAACATTGTTCTACATTACAGAGAAATACTAAGGCAAAACAACGAGCCATTCAAATATAAAATCAAGAGCTCAAGCGCTCACAGAAACCTTGCCGCAGCGACATCGGCAAAAGTAATAATTGTGAATGTGCTGGGAAAAAACTGAAAGGAGACTGTCTGAATATTTTAATAATTTGTTGATAAAATAGTGTTTTCTAAATTAGAGTCTGCTGCAAAGATAAAGATGAGAGAAATAGGATAGAGAGAAATGCACTTTAGGTTAAACATCATGCAGTGAGAGTGGTACTAATTTAGCTTTCACACTCCGAACGAACACTTGGATATGCGCTGAAAAATAGCGCACATTTACCTAGGTTAACCTTATAGCAAATGGCCAAGTAAAGGGGCTAGTGTTATGCCTGGTATGTCTGGTACAGTGTATTATTTTGGGCTGTACCAGGCGAAAGATGATCAATCGTGACAATTTCTGTGGTCGGGGCTCCTCAACGGTGGTCCAACAAGGTACAGTTAGAGAGGTTCAAAGTCGGCCATTGTCAAACTTCTGACCTCAAGCTACGTTTTCAAAATTGGCATGCCAAGTTGGCCTCTTTTCCCTAGCCATATTCTCCTATTTTGCTTCCTCCTCTTTTTTACATCGCACATAATAACCACTATTGCCATAGTGCGATCTTGCTCTGTTTGTTCAACACTACCATAAGCTGATGACGTTTTATTCTTCTATACTAACTTTAATCGTAGCCTACTATTCAATAGGTGTCATTATTGTACAGTGTGATTTGTAATGATCTTTTAGGATTGCTGAAACGCATTATCTGTAGCAGGCATTAGGCTACTTCTTACGCGTTTTAATTATGTTCGAAATCAATGAATGATAGGATAACATTTGGATTTCCTGCCCGACATAATTACCACATGGGCCAGCCTAAAAGCATGTATGTTTCTGTGACTCATGAAAGCTCATGAATATTTAATGAGGTAAGCACTGATGCAGTTTTTGTTTGCAGTAAGGCACTGTATTTTCACAAATGTAGCTGATGATTGCAGGCAACACTAACCTTTATCTGTCGGGATTATAGACCAGGTGACTAACCATTAGTCCTTAAGCAGAATCCTTCACGGATCAGCCAATGGCCACACAATCTCAGAGGTTATTTATAGCGAGCGAACAGTGCAAAGCATGAAAATAAAACATCAAAAACAGAAAGAACTGGGAGGAATGGCCTGGTAGGACAAGAACTAGAAGAGGAGAACTGCCTGATGATGTGCTGAGGTTACATATGGGCTTTCTGGAAACATAACAGCTAATCTAATGCACTTCCTGCAGCCCAAATGAGTCATTATGAACATGTGATGACTGTGTGTGTGTGTGAGAGAGCCAAATAATGGTGTGCGTCTAAATAAACCACACACCTACACAATTACAGGCAACTTCTGAAGAAAAGACACCCCTTGTGTCTGTCTTTTATACGGCTCCACAATATTGAAGAAAAATGTGAAATTGGATAACTTATTAAATAATGTGATATTTGATATGCTATACGATAATGCTTAAAGTGTGTAAAATTAACTTAAATTATCTTTAAAATATATTTAAAATTATATAACCTACATATGTGTTTCACATTTCTTTTTGTGACAAGAAAACATACCTACAACTTTGAAAGTGAACAGCAGTGTTTTACTGTCGCATAAGAAGTGTTATTTTAAAATCAGTGTAAACCATGGGGTTTAGGGTTTCAGGAAGGCCTACAAGTTTATTATACAACAGAAACTGAATAATCAAATGCAAAAATAAACACTGCTTAGTTTTCACTGTATGAATTAAATACTGATTCTTATTAAAGCTACAAAAGTTTTTCAGTCAAGAGCAGTGAGTGATTTTCTCTTTGTCTTTTGTTCATGACCCCAGTTATTGCAAGCTGTAGCAATATATTGCGATATATACATTTGCGACATTTCGATATATTGTGCAGCCCTAGTCTTTTATACTACATATTGCTGTTAAATTGAATGAAGCAAACCAATAGGGGAACCTAATTAAAAGTTTTAGAGACTTCAATTCAAGACTTGATCACTTGCTATCCGTCTTAAATATATGAAGTGACCAAGTGTAAATACCCGATAATATCTTATTTGCTGAGACAGCGTGCATTGATTGGCTTCCTTTTCTCTCTTAACTTTGTCTTATCCTCTTAGGTCACTGTGTCAGTTGGATTTGGCAGCGTGCAGATTTTGTGGATAAATTCCTTGGCTGTATTTCCTTTTAATGCATCTACATCATAGAAGCACAACAACATCCTGCTATCCAAACTGAACAACTGCGCTAAGGTTTTTTTTTTTTTCAAACATACAGGATATTCAGAGATGAGGAAATGGGTGATTTAGAGAATAATCACATCATTCTGTTCTCTGCAGGGAGAAAGGCATAATTATTTAAGGACTTGGCAAATATATGAGCTTGAGAGTGAAGTGTTCATTGCATTCTGCTATAATACATTATGCATGACTACAATGAGTTTATGATGGCCGCCAATGAGAAACAAGCTATATTTTTTCTACTGACAACTCACTCCTACACCTCTGTGCCCTTCAGACATGGTATGGCTTACGTCTAAACATTCCTAAATGTTCAGATGTTATCTTTTCTAGGAAATATGGCCTAGAGTGTGCAAAAGACTCTTAATAATAAGATGATGCTTGAGGACTGTTGCACTATTCTAGTTGGGACTATTATTATGAAGTCTGTAGGGAGTGGCCGCGAGAGCAGTTATCTCTTCCGATCAGTGCGAATGACAGATTGCATCAGCCGCTGCTAGAAATCAGGTTCACCGCAATTACGAACAGCTGAAGACGTGTTTCAGAAGCATTATCGCCTTTCAAGTGGATGTATCTTGTGTTTGTGTGCGTCCTATAAAGAGCAAGTTTATTCCGTGATGAACGCTGATTGATGCTTGTTATCAGTAATGACACAGTTACCGGCTGTATAATGTTCCAGGACGATGTTAATGCTCCAGGACGATGTTAATTAATCTGTGCCAACTCTTATATTTAACTGTCGATCTTCAAAGTTATAATGTTATAGTAAATAAATGTAGATAAATAGCAAAGTAAATTTGATGGAAGATGTTATATCAGGTGTTTATGTATCATTGTTGTTTGAGGGGAGCAGCCTATAGTCAGTGTATGAATAATGATTTGTAATAGTGTTGCTGTTATATGAGTATTGCTCTTTGTGTGTTGCAGAGAAACCACACATGCATGCATCTACATCTTTAACTACAAGTATACCAAACCAGTCTACGTCAGCTAATACGTATTCAGCCCAGATATGAGCCAAACCCACATCAGTTAAAGCAGGAGTCATTGACTGTACAGCAGGTTTCTACGTGTGCTTAACCTGTTCACATCGTGTCATTGTCCACCAATCCTTGCATGTGTATCGGCAAGTGCATTTATGCTCAAACAACGCTAATTGAATCCATTCCCTCTGGAGGCTGAAAAGGAAGCTCTCATCAGTCCTTTGAACTCAATCTCTCATAGCTTGTTAATGTTTATGTAAAGGCTGTCTCCTCCTCTCATGCTGATTCTTCATACCAGTGATAATAAATTCAGTTCAAACTGATACTTCACTCTGTGGTGTTATGACCGACACACCTGGTTCACTGCGATCTAACTAGCCCTAGCAGCTTCAGGTAGTTCTTCGCTACATAGAGAAACATGTACAAGGAAAAAGAGGGCAGGCAGAAAGAGAAAGAGCAAAGAGTTATCTTCTTCTTCCTTCATTACTGGAGGCGACTCAGCAGGAACACGCCTCATAGGGCTAAAGCTTTTCGCTCATATGTAGGAACAGCATGGGGCCTGCACACATAATCTCTCAGCCAATTAGGGCAACCTGCCATTCACATGATCAGAGACAGTATTACCAATGAGAGCGGGGGGATAAGAAGGGTTGGAGTTCATCTGTTTGAAGTATCTAAGATAAAGATACCTGGCCCTTAAAATATCACACAACTGCATGCAGAAGTGGAATGGATTTCCATTTACTGGTAAAAATCAATTGTTTTAAATACTACAAGTACATTTTGGCAGAATATAAGATGAGTTGTCAATACAATATATAACCAAGTGTATCATTTTACCCCTAAATTCAACATACACAAAATGGTAACTGCAAAAACGAAAGCAGCCAATAACCTATATGGTACTGATATATTGTGCATCCCTAGTGAATATATAAATTTTAGCCAGATGGGAGTTTGATTGCTGTATGTGATGTAAACAAAAAAAATCCTTGGTGAAATACACACAAACTTTGAAAGACATGTTCAGACATGAATGAATTCCTCTTGTGAATAATCCTCAATGCTAAACTTGTATCTGCTCAAAATCAATCTTAAGACAGTTATGTTCTTTTATGAACTTTGTAGATGTTGCCACCAAAAGAGCAACAACCACAGAGGTTTCAGGTTCAATTCCTTGAACCTTTAAACAAAGCAGGTGCATTGGACAGCAGTATTGTAAACCTAAGTATTGTAGTGTACTTAGCTAACTGTGAACATTACATGCATTTGTACGCATTATTATCAATTACCACAAATATGTAAAATATCTGGGCTAGTGCCTGTTTTTTAAGCTGATAAAAATAGAAAATATGCAAATCACTATTTATAACAACCATACCATGAAAGATAAATGACCTACGCAAAGTTTTAACAGTTTCACATTAAGATTCCCTACAAAAACCACACAGAAATTATGGGTTTGAATGCTGGTCCTGAACCAAAAGTTTTGAATCCTTCTGAAAAGTGGCCTGAGGGCAAGACAAAGCCTGCATTCCTCTTATCAGCTGGACTCTGGCCAGTCTGTGGCTGTTACGCAGTTTTATTTCTCTCTCCCTGTGTTTTTTCTACCTCCCTCTGCACAAAAGCAGTTGGAAAGTAACATTCACAGCAACTGAAGCTTTTGAGCGTTTATTGAGTACTGAATGTGCCTACAGTATGTGATGCAAAGCTAAGAATATCAGTATTAGTTAGGAAGGTCATAGTTATGAGATAATCAATCAATTCTTAGTTCTTAAGACTGCATACAGGCACATAAAGCGTTCCCAACCTGCCTCCTCACCGGCCATGTCTAATCCATGTTTCGTTTCGGGCTTCAGGAAACAGCACAAACATCTATTATATAGCTGGAAATTAATAAATCAATTGAAGAGGTGCACAATCCTCAGTTGCCATGAACCTGTATGGAGCTAAACGACATGGAGAAGCAACTAAATGGCATGTTTGCAAAACCCTTATCACAAAGATTCTTAAAGGGGAATAGACCATGAAAACCCCTAGCTAATGTTTAACCTGTGAAGTAACCAGAGGCTTTGTTTCCTCTGTGACAAAGGGAGCTATGCACACTTCACACTCTCCAAAAGATGAAACCATCTCACCGGTCTCATTCCGCCCATATAAAGCCAAGGGCTACACAATCAAAGAAACCGAATGAAACCAGTGCTATAACTCACCCTGGGCAAGGTCTTGCAAAGTGAACTCAGCGTCTGGCTGCACAAAGAACTCGTTTAAAGACACAATAGAAAAGGTGATACTCTGAAACAATAGTCTATACAATTATTTAGCAGAAGAAAAAGCTCCAGCAAGCCTTTATCTACTTTTGTAACACCCATGTGGTTATCTAGAGGCAATGAAACCATTGCGATAGACTGGTATCACATCTATTTTGCAACTAGATTAAACAGTTGAACAGTCATAATGAATTGTTCTCTAATGCAGATTATTCTAAATCAATTATTTAAAGAGACAGTTCAACTAGAAACTAAAGTTAGGTCATAATTTGCGCACCCTCATGTTATTCCAAACCTGTAAGACTTTATTTATTCTGCAGGACACAAAAGATTATATTTTGAAAAGGTTTCAGTTGTTATTGTCCATGGGGGTCCAATGTTGTTTTGGACAATGTTGACTTTCATTGTGTGGACAAAAAAATAAAATACTGAGACACTTTTCAAAATATCTTCTTTTGTGTTCCATAGAGAGTAAATGACAATTTCATTTTTGTTTGAAGTATCCACATCAATGTGCTTATTGTTAACTAAAACTTAAATAAAAAATAAAGCTATATAGAAATAAAAAAACGAATTAAAAAAATAACAAAAGGCCATAACAAATGTAATCAAATTAAAACAAAACAAAAATACAAATTTAAAGCTAACTCAAAATATGAATAAATACTATAATAGTATTTAAATAATACAAAAAAACAAGAATCTGTGAAATTCATTTGTGACATTACGAAAAATGCTACACAAGCCAACTCATCTAGATGCAAATGGTTCCTCACACAGATTTGGGCGGCCTGTTTTGGCTAATTTACAACAATGGTAGCTTTGTTTGATAGCAGAAATGGGGAGAGGAACCCATCATTTCCTCAGTGCACTAGTTTCTCAACCAGCCCCCTTTCTCACATCGCTGAGGCCTGTGTGAAACCGACCCTGCAGTCACAGCTTCGGACTGACCACTCCACCACAGAGAGCACAGGGGACACATTCCTGGTGCGACTCTCACGAAGATTCGGCTTCCCGTAGCTGCCTCTAGTTCCCAACATTAAGCTCAGAGGAGTTTCTTTTGTTTCTGTCAGTGAAATTAGCCTAACATGAAAGGCCCTGTAGCAACCCCATATGCAGCAGACAGCATTTACTAAAGCTCTGACAATAGTTGCAAGTCGTACGTGGGGAAAATTCTTAAACTGCCTTCATTCATTAGCCATAAAGGAAGAGAGCAGTCTCACTAAGAATCCGGCCAAGGTGGCAACAGAATTGTGTCATACTGGGCAGTCTAGACTGCACGGCATGCCTTTTGGTTAGAGACGCAATGAAACCTGACCATGACCAAAGGGACTTTCTCAACCCATGGTTCAAAGTCCTACATATATCTATGTGTGAAAGCATGTGGAATAAATGATGCAGACTTGGGTGGGGCTGACGTTATGGTCCTTTCTTAGATGTGTGAAAGAGTTTCAGCCAAAACTTTTGCTGCAGAATGGAGTAAACAGAGAGTGACAAAAGTAGCATAGATTTATAAAACTAGACAGCTTGTTCCTGTTTAAATATTCAGTTTAGATTTAATGGGACAGAAATATGAGTAAAGACCTTATTAAAAGCATACTAAATAAATAATGTTGAAATGTGAACTTTTATTTTAAAATAATACCTACAACTAAACCAGAGGAAAAATTGTCACTATGTTTCTTTTAGGGCATAAGGGTAAATTGGACAATTGGACAAATGAATGGATGGATAGACAATTAATTTAAGATAGATAGATAGATAGATAGATAGATAGATAGATAGATAGATAGATAGATAGATAGATAGATAGATAGATAGATAGATAGATAGATAGATAGATAGATGCACATGTCATACATCTGCGGCGGCAGCACTGCAGGTGACAGTTGGTATTACTTGACAATTACTTACTCTTTGAACATCTTCTCCATGTCTTTGATCTGCTTCCTCGAGAACTCCTTGAACTCGGTGTAGGGGTTGAACACCTTCATGCTGGGCTGCTGGTGTCCACCGACGCCCTCGTTCAGCTCCCCGCGCCGCTGCAGTTTGGCTCCCAGCTCTGAATCCGCGCTGGCCGTGGCCGGTTTCTCGTGAGCTCCGTTCTCATGAGACTCGTCCAAAGCCACCGCGTCGTGGTCGCCGTCCTCGATCTGCAGCCGACGGTTCAGCTTCGATGACAGCTCGTCCGTTGCCATTTCGTCTTATTCTGAAATCTAAGTTAACTATCTACGGGGAAAATACAGTGGGATAAAATACTGCAAAGCGCGCAGTCCATAAAGGTTCAGTGGGTTAAATCCAAATTCAGATAAGCATTTGGTTAAATACGCTTTAAAATGCAAATAATTCGACTTATAACTGTGTGAAAGTATACGCGTCTGTA
Source organism: Meda fulgida (assembly GCA_030578275.1). Classification (NCBI taxonomy): domain Eukaryota; kingdom Metazoa; phylum Chordata; class Actinopteri; order Cypriniformes; family Leuciscidae; genus Meda; species Meda fulgida. Next base: position 20,297,718 of record CM060623.1, on the reverse strand, counting down.
AACCCACTGATTCATACGGACAGCGGCGCTCGTGCGTATGACGACGCCTCCGTGATCGCTGACGGTGAAATAAGCTCGTGCGTATGCCGTAAGATGGACACAAACCCGCTTCTTTACGCCACGCCTTTTAAAGAGACTCACAGGACAAGAAAGACCACCTTTTGGTCTTTTTACCTTTTGATATTACACAACATTATAATCTCACCGCATGTGTTTTTAGTTTCAGCCTAGTTATTTGAGACATGACGTTATTTGTCATGGGGGAACCAACTTCTTTTGTCGACCAATTCACATCGATCGAGCTGTTAAATCATGACATCAATTTTATAGACCAACACCAACCTTAATTTTTTATTTGATTTATTTCTTTATTTTACTTTTTTTTTATACCAACAAGTGTTAAACAAAGTAGGCTAATGCTAAAAACACGGACCATTACTAATGATGTAGTCTATCTCTTCTCAGTAGACCCACACGGAAGTTATGCCTGTAAAAGGATTTCCGCTGAATTTCCTTGTCATTCAAGTTCTAATTCTTCACATTTTGCTTGTACACATATTATTTGATGTATTATTTTTTTTAACATTAAATTCATGTTTTTGCTAATCTGACTATGTTCTCAATAAATAGTAAAATGTAATATACAGAGCTAGTAGCCTATCCATTCCACATTCATCAGATATTTCTGAATCAGTTCTGGGGAAAAAACACTGCAGATAAGGGATGTGAGAAAAACATTCATGTATAAAAGATAAACATAATACATTGTTTATTTCACAAAAGCAGGAAATTGTGTTTGTATGTATGTGCTGCCAGTTTAGTAGGTATTAGTATGTGAGATATCAGCATTAGATCTGAAGGCATCAGCGGAGTGACTAAAGACTGATTCATGAAACAGGAAGTCTCACACAAACACACACACACACATTTGCACTTGACTATGCACACATACTCTGTCTCTATCTGAGACATCCCCTCTGGTTATAGAGGAGGGGCTGCTATACCTGCGTTCTCTCCTAATATGGAGAAAGACAGAATGAAACGTAGGATTTCACCAAAGAGTTTAGACCATCACACCTCTCTGAGGAGCTAAATGTGATTTGGCATAGGCCTACTATAATAGCCTACCACCACAAAGTGAAAATCTTTCCTTTGTGTAGTGAATAGTGAAAAACCAGTCTGCATTAAAAGGGCCAGTACTCATGGTTCCAGATGTCTGCTTTATAAACACACACTTTTTTCCCCAGAGAAGATTAAGATACATTATGAGAAGCATAAATCACTGGGGACTTCATTTACTACTCTCTGGCCTTTTGCCTGAAGGAAATGTGAACTGTAATCCTTTCTGTACTCTAGTGAGATATATCTGGGTCCGACAAAATAAGCAAGGGAGTAGCAGAAACACACACAAAAGAATCTACCCTTGTCTCTTTCTGGCATCCATCTTATTCAGCCCCTCTTTGTGGTTTTAACCCAGCTAACAATTTTACGTTCTGGGAACGTTAGTTTTTGGTTCCCAGAACGTTCCCTATTGGTGATCCAGGAAAGTTTTCTTAAAGTAAAAAGAACGTTCCCTTAAGGTTATAAACGTTCCCTTTAGGTTATAAAAATAGAACCTAAAAAGAACCTACAGGGAACATTCCCAGAACGTTCTCCTTAGGTTATAAAATTAAACCTAAAAATAACCTGCAGAGAACGTTCCTAGAACGTTCTTGTTTGGTTCCCAAAAAAAAAATCAAATGGGAACCATACGGGAATGTTAGGGAAATGTTCAGTGTTTGCTGGGAAGTAGCCTTTTTTTTTTTCTTTTTTTTTTGTCTCTGTATGAATTAATAAAAAAATGAATAAAAGAAGATTAATAAGACCATGAAGTGAAATCTCAAATCAAAAAATGCAACATTCGCTAGTTTAGGTCATGGTAATTTCTGTACTCTGGAGTGTTGACTCATGAAAGTGACATCATTTTTTGACAATGACCTAGAAAAACACAATTTAGCTAAGCTGCTGAGTTGGTGTTTGTGTGTGTTTATGTGTGTATTATGGAGATTGCACAGCTCTCAGCTATAGCGCTATAGAGGTAATTGAGCATCATGCTAGTGCGAGCTGTTTGAATCTGGTCTTTGGATGGTTGCCCAATCTTATAACAGTGCGTTTTCTTTGTGTGAGAATAGAAACAGGAAGCCATGCAGAAAAAGGGAGGTTAACTTTTGGATAAAAAAGGAAATAGGCAAGTATCCAACATAAATATGCATTGTTGTAAAATTTTACAGCATTATGTTTGACTAAAGTAGCAGATTATCTCAAATATCTACGCCAAAAAAATATGTAATTTTAATTTACTACCTAAATCACATGCATAACTTTTGTCTGCATTCCAAAATGTATCAGACTGCAATTCAAGGCACAACGTAAAGAAATGTTGTATTCTCAACATTGCCACACAGGGCACTAGCTGTCTGTCAACAAAAATGTTGGAGTCTACTCTAGCACATCCCGAAGACTTTCAATGAATTTAAGGTCTGGACTCAGAGGTGCCAGTTCATGTGTGAAAATAAGGATTCATGCTCCCTCCCAACCATTCTTTCACAATTTGAGCCTGATGAATCTTGACATTGTCAAGGAATATGGTCATGAAACGTCTTCCTACATGGTTGTTAAGAAATGAAAACCACACAATCCATTAGGGTTAGAATTGCTGCCAAACTTATAATATGCTAGAAACATGATAATCACTGCAATAATGATCCAATCATAGAGTCAAAGCATTTGCATTTAAATTCAAACAGCAACTTTTTTTTGGCCACACTGTGTATATCTAAGTGAAGCGGTTTCTCGAAATGAGAAAAAAATGTAGGGAAGGACTTGATTTTGTCCATCAGGAATTGACTGCATCATTGGATCGTTGTTCTTTGCTAATTGCTGTGTTTTAATATGAGTGAAAGGTATTTGATAACAAAATTAGGATGCTAACAATTTTGCAATAAGGATATACAGTAGTTGCAGTTTTATGAAAAATTATACTATGACTGACTAAAGCAGCAAATTATGTGAAATATCTTGACATCTTTGACTTGATCGCAGGCCTGCTTCAGTGTGCACTTACTTAGCGATGGGTGGTCATAGTGAAGCATGTGTTTGTGTCCGTGAGCTTCAGTGAGCTGGGAGCTCTCTTAGCATTTGAGACAGACTGTCTAACTCAAGCCAATTTTACAGTTCTGCTGCTCTTTGTATTGGCTCTTTCTTCAAAGTCTGCAACTCTCGCTTTCTCCTTCAACGTCTCCTGCCAGGTCTTTGTTTGCCCCACTAAGGCCTTTATAAGCACAGACACACCCACGCATAGGCAATAGGAAATTCAGATTTGGAGTCTGTAATAAAACAACTTCAAGGGAACATGAACGGGGATTTAGGCTCTATTTACAGCAGTGAGTCTTAAAAAGTTATGACTCTTAAAAAACACATTAGGCTAAATAATGAATTAGCTAGTGCTGGTGCAGCTGGAGTTGTAAGACCTATTAATGACACAGTGTGATGTTTGGCTATAAAACTCCCTGCAGTCGAGCCTGTGGTGGATGGCATTAGTTCAGGCCCTGAACTAATGCCATCCACCACAGGCTCGACTGCAGGGAGGCTCTACATTTCTCCTAGAATCAAACGCATACATACACATACACACAAACAGGATAATGGCAGTACTAGTCCCAAAGGAGAATACACTGACAGTGAGTACAGTACAATGAGGATCAGCTGTTTTATGAATTATTAATGAACACAAGACCAGTGAGACTATTGATTCAGGCTGCTGCCATCAAAGTGAGCAAAGGAGCAGCTTTCTGATAACATTTATTGGATTCATTCAGAAACAAGGTCTGAACAGATCTGGTCTGTCTGACAGCTGTCTGTGCGAGTTTCAAAACGCAACAAAAGAATATAACTAAACAAAGGGAAAGCTTGTATATCTACAGTTTTTGGCTTAATTTACCCCTTTGACATAATTTAATTCAAAAGCAAATTACTGCGCATTCAATTGATTGGTCAATCGCGCCAACCATGGCAACGCTATGAGTCCACTCATCTAGTGTAAATAAAACTGGTGCATACAAACACAACTAGCACCATCAGTTAAATACAATAAAAATATCCAAATAAAACACTCAAAAGATTAAGTAGTTTGTTATGTGTTGTTTAGCTAACAAACAAGTTTTTTGCAAACCCTCACTCCATCAGAATGTTGATTCCTTGTTGATGTGAGAACCCTATATGACCGTATACCAGCTGAGCTGTAGCAATGGTACGTTTTTAGTCAATTTCTTTGTTGAATTATCATTATACATGAAATGACATGAAATACAACACACAACCATTTTCTTCCACATCTGGAACCAAAACCTCATAAAAACTAATGACAATAAGTTTTGAGACTAAGGACAGATGCTGGCTGGACCATGATCACATCTGTTCAGTGTGAGTTAAGGCAAAGAGAAAGAATGGGCAGTCAAGACGGTCGGCCAAATGCAAAGGAAGGTGAGATCACTGTATATATGAATCTGAGTTTCTTTTGATTTGGACCAGAGACCTGTATTTTGTCCCACCCTTAATCTGTCAAAGCCATGAATTCCCTGATATGCATAGGGAAGGGAAAGAGAGAATCTTAACCTTAGACACAAATGCACTGAGACATAATTAGGCAGAAACTATGAAGTCTCATGATGTGCCTTGATAAACATATTTAGACTTAGACATGTTGTAAATCATTTTAAAATGCATTATGTGTAATGATCCCTCCAGCCTTTCTGAGCTAAATTAAATAAGGACATATAGGTAAGACAAATGAACACACAGAAAGACAGCAACAACTACAATGTAAACAAGTTAAACAGGGGCACACCTAAGCAGAGGAACAGGATAATGCAGCATAATATTATTTTATTTATTTTATTTACTTATTTTTCATTCATGCAGTCAGTATGTATTCCTTATTAAAATGGTGTGTGTGTGTGTGTGTGTGTGTGTGTGTGTGTGTGTGTGTGTGTGTGTGTGTGTGTGTGTGTGTGTGTGTGTGAAGCAAGGTCAGTTAACTGAATGAACAAAGACTGTCATCTGCTGGCTGAACAGCACTATTACAACTGAAAAGATTCAGAAAAAACTGGTTGGTTTACATTGCTAAAGCATTGATAAAATTACACATAAGCCTATACATAAGGGTATGTACATAAGGATAAGCATGTAAACCCTGGATGAAACTGAAACCCAAACTATGAAAGTGAAAACTTACTCCACATAATTTATTTTACTTTACTCACACAATGATAAATCTTTTTTTTTTTTAAGGCTCGTTCAAATAATGAAGGTTGGTCTCACAGAACATGTTTTACATTTAAAAATGCACGTTGACTACCATACCTTGCATTAGTGAAATATGCTTTCTACAAAAAAAAAATAAAAAAAAATGTTGGTTCAGTAAACGTTGCTGAAAATTTTGGAAAGTTCTGAGGACCAATGAGAATCAGCAGACAACAGTGAGAGTTGGATTTTCCTTTCCCTCAGTTTCCATTGTCCTTGTGTTTGGCATCAAGGACATCTGCCATTTTTACACTTTACATCATCTTCTCCTTCCTTGCATTTAATGCATTTTCTTTCTTTCTTGAGTTTATCTCACAGCAGGTCGTTTTGCATTCTGTCAGTCAAATGTCTCACTGGTATTTCACTCTGGACGATTCCCTCCAGAATCCGTACAGTTCTCTGTGGGCTTATTTGCTGAAAATGTGGATCTGCTTCTGCATAGACATGACATGCCCCATAGCTCTCTGCCTGGCCGCTGGAAAAGGGTGTAGAGATGGTGGCATCCTTATGGTTGCATTGTTGAGAGCTCTGGGCCTTTATTTCTAGTGTAGGACTGGCCTTACTATGGCTCACACACATCCTATGGCAGATGTTTTGGGTATCCTGAATCACGATTTTGCGAAAATTGGGTTTAAAGAGAAGATAAACCATAGGGTTGTAAATGGCCAGAAATGGATTTGGCCAGAATAGCTGCCAGCGCAAAGGCGGTGGGTGGGACCTGCTCATTGGCACTGAACGCAGCCCACATGGCAACAACCGCATATGGGCTCCAAGCAGTAAGGAAGCCAATACACACAGCCACTGAGAGCTAGAAAGAAAACACACATTCACTTAGTTGACATGCAATTAAATAGAATGATTTGTTTTTAAATATTTTAAGATCATATTTTGACCTCTGTAACCCATATTTTCTCTCACATACTGCTTCAGGAAGAATGTATTACATTGATCAAAAGTGACAGTAAAAACATCTATAATGTTACAAGGATTATATTTCAAATAAATGCTGTTCTTTTGAACTTTCTATTTATCAAAGAACCCTAAAACATTTTTTTTATTATAATTATGATTATAATGAGAAATGAGAATGATTTCTGAAGGATCACATCACACTGAAGACTGGAGTAATGATGCTGAAAATTCAGCTTTGACCACAGGAATAGGCTACATTACATTTTAAAATATATTAAAATAATAATGTTAATAAAATTCAAATTGCAATAATATTTTACACTATTACTGTTTTTACTGTATTTTTTGATCAAATAAATGCAGGCTTGGTGAGCATAAGAGACTTCCTTCAAAAACATAAAAAAATCTTATTGCCCTAAACTTTTGAACAGTAGTGTATGCAAAATGAACAAACAAACTTTTATATTTCTTTATTAATATGTGTTCCTGTTTATGACCCAGATGGGCAAATGTGTGCAAATGTACACATATGTTTTGAGGGGACATTTCTCTGCCTCAAAATTCAACATTTAGCCCCAGCATAATTAACAGTGCAGCCCTCACTGCCAGCAGCAAAGTTACATGCAGGTACAGTATATTACCAGGGCTTCAATCATGACACAGTTTTGAAAAAATAGGCTGGGACAGCCAAAGGTACAGACAGACCTTGTCCAGAGGACAGAGGATTGGTAATCAACATTATTTGAACATTAGGTACATACTCAGCAATAGTATCACGTTTCTGCTGTCTGCTCTACAGGGCAATAAAATACGGTATATTTGCACTGTGAGACAGTTTGGACACTACACATGTTTTTGTGCACTTTTATTTAATCACAGCTTTTTTTGTTACCTGAAGGTCACTATAGGCATTGACAAAAAAAAAAAAAACGACAACAAACAAACCCATCAAATCCCATAAACCCTCTTTACCTTGACAATAAGAGTGTGTGCGTTTGTCACTTTGGTTTTTGGCGAGACATGCTGATGAACGGCTTGGCGAGACCCTCTCACTCTGAGCAGGATGAAGGTGTAAGATAGGAAGATGATGGTACAGGGGACAACATAACAAAAGATAAAAAGACTGATGATGTAAGACATAGCAAGGGCATCATGGGATGGAATGTACCTTGGAACATACAACATGGAAAAGGCATCATTGTAAAATCAGTTTGCATTAGTTTCACATATTAATGCTAAAATGTCTGTTCTCATACCAGTTTATGCAGCAGGCGGTTCCGTATGGTTCTGGTGCAAAACTTCCCCAGCGGACCAAAGGTCCCATAGCAAACACAGACACATGTCAAGTCAAGTGTATTTATATAGCGCTTTTCACAATACAAATTGCATCAAAGCAGCTTCACAATATCAATCAAATAACATAATGTTTGTTTCTTAGTGAAAAAACATCCACGTTTGGTAGGGCTGATCAATGGTATTAATGCTTGGTTAATTATTTTGAATATCCCCAACTGAGCAAGCCAAAGGTAACAGTGGCAAGGAACCGAAAAACTCCATCAAGTGACCTACTGGTGTCCTAAAACTCCATCAGGTGACCTACTGGAGAAAAAAAAAACCTTGGGAGAACCCAGGCTCAGTCGGGGGCCAGTTCTCCTCTGGCGTTTATGAACTAGAGGCCGGATTTATAGTAACTGTAATTTGATACAGAATTTTGTTTTATTTATCACTTCGGGGTGGGTACGCGAACCGGAATCACAACGTTTTATCTGGAGAGTGGGAAAGGGATCCTCCATAGGGAGAGGCTAGTTGGCACTTCAGCACTGCGTTGTCATCGGGTCCAGGCAAAGCTCCTAGTCAGATCTGGATACGGCCTGGATCCGGTAGGCTGCGGGAAAACCTCGGGATAAACAAAGACACTAAAATTAGCGTAGATGCCATTCTTCTTATGATGATGTAACGAGTACATCAGGATTTAAGGGAAGTGTTCCCAGTTCCGGCTGACCTAATCTATGCAGCCTAACATTGAATTATAGAAGTCTATAATATATTATGTGTATGCTAGGTCAAAGAAATGTGTTTTTAGTCTAGCTTTGAACTGACAGAGTGTGTCTGCTTCCCGGACAATGGTAGGAAGACTGTTCCAAAGTTTTGGTGCTAAATAGGAAAAGGATCTACCGCCCACAGTCGATTTTGATATTCTAGGTATTATCAACTGGCCCGAATTTTGAGATCGCAATAGACGTGAAGGACTATAATGCGTTAAGAGCTCGCTCAAGTACGGCGGAGCTAAACCATTTAGTGCTTTGTAAGTAATCAACAATATTTTAAAATTTATACGATGTTTAATAGGCAGCCAATGCAGTGTTGACAGAACCTGGCTAATATGGTCATATTTCCTGGTTCTAGTAAGAACTCGAGCTGCAGCGTTTTGGACCAGCCTTAGTTTATTTATTAAGCGTGCAGGGCAACCACCCAGTAGAGCATTACAATAATCTAGTCTTAATGTCATGAAAGCATGAACTAATTGTTCCGCATTTGTTAATGAGAGCATATGTCGTAATTTAGATATATTTTTAAGATGGAAAAATGCGGTTTTACAGATACTAGACACGTGACTTTCAAATGAAGGATTGCTATCAAAAAGCACACCCAGGTTCCTAACCGACGACGAAGACTTAACAGAGCAGCCATCAAGTGTTAGACAGTATTCTAGGTTATTACGTGTGGAAGTTTTTTGTCCAATAATTAGAATCTCTGTTTTTTCAGAGTTTAGTAGTAGGAAATTACTAGTCATCCAATTTTTTAAATCAGCTATGCATTCCGTTAATTTTGTGAATTGGTAAGTTTCGTTAGGTTTTGAAGAAATATACAGCTGAGTATCATCGGCATAACAATGAAAGCTAATTCCATGTTTCCTAATAATATGTCCTAATGGTAGCATGTACAGAGTGAACAGCAGCGGTCCTAGTACTGAGCCTTGTGGTACGCCATACTGAACTTGTGATCGATAAGACATCTCTTCATTTACTGCTACAAACTGGTAACGGTCAGATAAGTATGATTTAAACCATGCTAGTGCAATTCCACTAATGCCAACATAGTTTTCTAGTCTATTTAAAAGAATGTTGTGGTCAATTGTGTCAAATGCAGCACTAAGATCAAGTAACACTAATAGAGAGATACAACCACGATCGGATGATAAAAGTAAATCATTTGTAACTCTAATGAGAGCTGTCTCAGTACTGTGGTGCGGTCTAAATCCTGACTGAAAATCCTCGCAGATATCATTTCTTTCAAGAAAGGAAAACAGTTGTGAGGATACTGCTTCTTCTAATATCTTTGACAGAAAAGGCAGATTTGAGATTGGCCTGTAATTGACTAATTCTGAAGGATCAAGTTGCGTTTTTTTAACAAGCGGTTTTATCATAGCCAGCTTAAAAGTTTTTGGTACGTATCCTAGAGACAAAGACGAATTAATGATATTAAGAAGAGGATCTATGATCTCTGGAAGCATCTCTTTCAATAGCTTAGTCGGTATAGGGTCTAACATACAAGTTGTCGATTTAGATGAATTAACGAGTTTGCAGAATTCTTCCTCTCATATAGCAACAAATGAATAGAATTTTTCCTCAGGGAGACTACAATGCACTCCCTGATGCGATACTGTAGTAGACGGTTGCATAGTTATAATTTTGTCCCTGATATTATCAATCTTATAAGTGAAGAAGTTCATAAAGTCATTACTGCTGTGTTGCTTGGAAACTTCTGTGCTTGAAGCTTTCTTTTTCGTTAGTTTAGCCACTGTTTCAAATAAATACCTAGGATTATGTTTATTTTCTTCTAATAGGGTTGAAAAATAAGCAGATCTAGCAGCTTTTAAAGCCTCTCTGTAAGCAATTGAGCTCTCTTTCCATGAAATCCGAAATACCTCTAGTTTTGTTTTCTTCCAGTTGCGCTCCATTTTTCTGGCTGCTCTCTTAAGGGCCTGAGTGTGCTCGTTGTACCACGGTGTTGGACTGTTTTCTTTAATCTTCTTTAAGCGCAACGGAGCAACTGCGTCTAAAGTGCTGGAAAAGAGAGAGTTCAAAGTTTCTGTTGCAATATCGAGTTCTTCTAAGCTATCCGGGATGCTGAGATGATGAAACTGATTAGGAAGATTATTGATAAAGCAATCTTTAGTGGCAGAAGTTATAGGTCTAACATATTTATAACACGGAGTCGGCTTTGCAGCCTTGGCTAAATGTAATTTACATGAGACTAGATAATGGTCTGAGATGTCATCGCTCTGCTGCAGAATTTCAACGGTATCAACATCTATTCCATGTGATAATATTAGATCTAGAGTATGATTACGACAATGAGTGGGTCCTGACACGTGTTGTCTAACTCCAATTGAGTTTACAATGTCTTTAAGTGCCAATCCCAATGCATCTTTTTCATTATCTACATGTATATTAAAATCACCAACAATTAGTACTTTATCGTTAGCCAATACTAATTCTGATAGAAAGTCCGCAAATTCTTTGATAAAATCTTTATGGTGCCCTGGTGGCCTGTATACAGTAGCCAGCAGAAATCTCAAACGTGATTTATCGTTTACACTATATATTTTTACATTAAGCACCAACACTTCAAAAGAAGTATATTTAAAAATCGATTTCTTAGTGGTTTTGAAAATATTACTATAAATTACAGCAACACCTCCCCCTTTGCGTTTTAGACGAGGTTCATGTTTATAACAGTAATCTTGTGGGGTTGACTCATTTAAAGTAATGTAATCTTTGGTTTTAGCCAGGTTTCTGTCAAACACAGCACATCTAGATTATAATCTGAAATCATATCATTAACTATGAGCGATTTTGAAGTAAGGGATCGAATATTCAGCAACCCAAGCTTTATCATTTGTTCATCTGTATTATATCTGTTTTTTATTTGTTGAACATCAATTAAATTTTTTTTTACCTGACGTTTTTTGGATTTCCAAATTCGGGGAACAGACACAGTCTCTATATGATGATATCTAGGTGAAAGAGGCTCTATGTAATGGGATTTATCTGACCTTGGTGACGCGAGGCCGCTAGCAGACGGTCGGTTTAGCCAGTCTGTCTGCTTCCTGACCTGGGCCCCAGATTGTCATGTTTTAGCTCTGAGACTATGTGCCATATTACTAGAGAGAAGAGCAGCACCATCCCAGGAGGGATGAACACCATCTCTTTTCAACAGGTCAGGCTTGCCCCAAAAACTTTTCCAATTGTCTATGAATTCTATATTATTCAGCGGACACCACTTAGACAACCAACCATTGAGTGAGGCCAATCTGCTAACTATCTCATCACTCCTGCGAACAGGAAGGGGGCCAGAGAAAATTACAGTGCCTGACATCGTACTTGCGAGTTTACACACCTCTTTAATATTAATTTTGGTGATCTCCGACTGGCGGAGTCGAACATCATTAGTGCCGACATGAATAATGATCTTAGAGAATTTACGATTAGCATTAGCCAGACACAGACACATAGCACCAAACCCCAATAACCATCACACAAGCATGGTTGGACGAGAACTTGTTACCTGGGGAAGAAGAACAAGAATCTGTACTTTATCAGAGTATGTATCACTTCACTACATTCCAAACAATAATATTTTACTGTTTAATTAAATTCATTTCAAAGTAAATAAATTGACACCTGCTCCAAGACACAATTGTAATCATTCTTTTGAGTCGATTCTTTTCAGTGATTGATTCAGTGATATATATTTTTTTTTATACACAACTGTTCTTTGTTGCAAAATACGTGATGATTCTGAATCATTTTATCTGGTTTATTTTGCAATAACGATCGTACATTACTCCACTACCTGGTTACATAGCAAAATAATAAATACATAGACATAAAATATTAATTTGATGTTATTAATCATATTAATTGAATATGATATTAATTATTAATTTTAAATTGAGTGTATTATGTGAGCAGACAGATTATGGAGTACAAGAGTCACAATACTAGCACATAAGAACAGGGACGTGCACAGGAATTTTGAGGGGCAGTTGCTCTGACCTGAAAAAAGGTCAGAGCAACCTTGTCAGAGTTTTTCAGTATAAAAGTAAATCGGGTTTAAATGTCAGGAGTTCCTACCGGGACGAAAGTAACACTTGTTACTTTTGTCCCGCTACAGTGAAAACATATAGTTACATTATGTTGAGAAGTTATGTTATGCTTATTTAATTTAATTTTCATATTTTTCATGTTGAAAAAACATTTTATAAAATGGATTGACATAAAAAAATTATTAAAACAGTTACTTTTGAAACATCTGATTGAACTGAAATTTAAAATGAAAATGTAAATTACCTATTTTGCTATTTTATCTTTTGCAAAGATAAAGGCCAAAATATGTTTGCAGTTATATAACAAGGTCTCTCAGGTATATTTAGGCTAAAAAAATATAAAAAAATCTAGCAAAGAAATCTAGCTTGTATATTGTTGTTACTTTTGACCCACATCTGTGTTACTTTCGTCCCAACTGACGGGGTCGAGAGTAACACGAGCAGTCTTATGTTCAAAGTGAAACTATAATTAAGTTGTTCTACATTTTTACAAAATACCACCTGGTATTGATAGACCACACTTGTGAGTGACTGACCACATCAAAAATGTATCTCTGTCTAAACATCATCTTTTAAAATGATGTTTTTCTGAAAAATGTTACTTTCGCCCCTGCTCTCCCCTTTTTATAAATATATATATATACACAATATATGTCTTGCTACACTGCAGCATAATAAAATGGTTCTCACACTCCAGTAATATTTCTGTGAATTGAATTAATCTTGCAGTTGTTCATTGTTTTTGTATTATGTCTGAATATATTCAGTTGAATTTTGCCCTTACAAATTGCCTTTTCTGACCGTGTTTATGTCCAAACTCAATGCCTCATGGTCTTATTATTATTTATAAAGATCGCAAAAGTCAGAGATGGCAGTATTATGATATACAACTTTGTAAACAGTATAGAAAATTGATTAACAATATATTAAATGTCACCAAAATACACATGAGAAAAAGAGTTCCTCAGAGATGTTTCATATTCTAATTCATGTTGTCTAATTCAACTTTGTTTTTCCTCGAAAAGTTGGGGGAATAATGTATTTAAATTAAATAATTTTTATCTTTCCTCCTCTTTCTCTTACTCTCTTTTTGACACACTTGTCACTCTTCTAATTCTGACAGATCTGCTCAACACTTAATACTGAGTCAATCAATTAACATTTGGCTGCATTTAGAACTGAATTCAGAGCTTTTAATGCAGCAGGCAAGTTGCCAGAATTAGTGAGTCATTTGGTTCAGTTTGACAGTGAGACAGACTAATTAAACAGACTAGAAAACTTTAGTTTATGAACAATTATTTCATATGATTTAGTTGTTGTGTTCGTTTTGTCTTTTAGAGTCTTATATACCATCACTCTATGTGTGACACACATGATAATTGTACTACGAGTTTTATTTGGTTGTAATTCATTAATCCTTTTTGGCTAGTACAGTTATATTATAGTTGATAATATCAATCATCATCCATCTGATCCATCTGGATTTTTCATATTAGGACTGGCATGGTAGCAAATGTTTCAAATAATCCTCAAAATGTGTATTGTCTTCCTTATTTTCTCCCTAATCTGTTTCTGATCAGTTATCCAGTAATTTTAGTTTGGATTCATTTGACCGAAAGCCTCTAAACTAAAAGCCCAGCTGGATTTAGCTTTCAACCATTTTTGTCTCATCGTTCACAGTATACATTTTCTTTCTCTCCTGGGTCCTTGATTAAAGCAGACAGCTCTTTTTGAATTAACCTGCCGACTGCTTTTAAACCCAATAAACACACTTCTAGATTCCATTTCTGTGAAAAATTCACATCTTCTGCTGCCATGTCATTTGTTAACTCGAAGCCAGACAGCTTAATTGTCAAATTTTTCTTGATAATTGTGTGAATGCTCCTCTCCTCCCATTTCATGTTTTTTTTTTTTTTGCATTTTTTTTGCATTTTTCATAACTTTTTGGTGTCCTTATGAGCAGGGTCCCTCTCTTGAGCAAAACTACCTCGTACCTTTAAAAGGTGTCATGGTTTTGCCAGTCTCCATCGTCACCCAGCGCTCACAATCTCCTGAATATTAATCAGTCACATCTGTTCCCAATCTCCTCACCAATTACCAGCACTATAGAGCACACACTTCTACTTCCTCATTGTCTGGTCTCCAATGTGGATGTCGATTAAAAACCTGAAAGACTTTTTAAACATTTTAAAGATATTATTAAAATATATTGGTGTTAATTATTATTATTAATATATATATTTTTAGATGTATAAATCTTTATGTAATCAGACATTTTTACATTTTTTTTTGCAACATGATGTTTCAGCTATGTCAACATTCCAGTTTATCTGGTAGGCTAATTCACTGCCTCCTTTCTGATGCTTTCCATTTATTTTTCCATTTATGTTCTTAAATACAGACCGAGTGTGTGAACAATCAAAATTAAATAGAAAAAAACATGGGTTTCCAATATCAAAACATCAGTATTAACATAAATCCGTTTCATTCACAGTGTACCTCAAACTTAGCCTTAATAACATACAGCAAAGGTGAAATAAAATGACAGTTTTCCTATTTGGACAAAACAACCAAGTAACATAAAAAACAGCAACTAAAATAAAGATATTTACATTTAAGAAAAAAACATTTATCATGAAACCATGAAATATTCTTTTGCAGCAAACTTTCAGGAACATTAAAACATCTCTGCTTTCTGTTCCAGCTTGACACCCATAACAATCACCCTTGATTCTTGCCACAGAATAACAGTGAACCTAGTTTGGTGATGCCTATTTAGGCGGCCCTACACCATATCCACTCAATCACAAACTAGACAGAACCAGTTTTAGGTAAGTTACTCTAAAAAAGTAATTAATTACTAGTTGTGGCTAATTAATCTTCAACAGTGTAATTAGATTACTCTCTTTAAAAAGTATTGCATTATTTATTAGTATATACTTTCTAAATCCCATATCCATCTCGACCAGTTGAAAAATACAAGGATATACATGAAACGTCTCGGTTACATATGGTAACCATCGTTCCCTGAAGGAGGGAACGGAGACGTGCGACGAAAAGGAATCTCGCTAAAGAGGTCAATCTACTTAGGCCCTGTCCCAGTATCCACACTACGCCCTAAGGTCTTCCTTCAAGTGGACACTTGTTGAAAGTGCACTTAGAGGAGTAAGTGCACAAGGGACGGAAGCTGTGAAGAGCAGAATTGGGACAGTTTTGCACAGGTCACTTCTGTTGTGTCCACCTGAACCTGACGACCAGGTCGTGCTTTCCTACTGTTTTGCCATCTGTGTAGTCGTGATATGCTGAAAGAGCGGCAGCATGTACTTTGAGGGGGGAGGAAGACAGCCTTCACTCCAACCCTTGCTGCAAGAAGGAAAGCACAGACCCTATCGAACATCTTCGGGGGTCCTCTCGTCGAGAAGAACACCACTCGATGAACAGGTTCCACTTCAAGGCGTACGTACGTCTCGTAGACAGCCCCCGCGCTGAAGTGATGGTGTTAAATATCTCCGGGGGTAAATCAACTAGAACCTCCGCGTCCCGTCCAGGGACCACACATCGAGTTTCCAGAGGTCCGGACACGGGTGCCATAGGGTGCCCCGTCTCTGAGTCAGAAAGTCCTTCCTCAGAGTAATGGGCCAGGGAGGGATTGTCATTAGGAGCATGAGCTCTGGGAACCAAGTCCGGGTGGGCCAATAGGAAGCAACCAGAAGGACCAGCTCCTCTTCCTCTTTGACTTTGCACAGGGTCTGTGCAAATGGGCTCATGCCATGCTGCGATGGGGTGGAGGCAGCAACCGTCATGGCAGGATGTGTATATTCGCCTCAGTCTACTTTTGTACAGCCGAGAACTGCTGGGCAAAATTCTCGCCCGCTTCGGCGAAGAGGCTGGTCTGGGACACGGGGGAGTTAAGGAACCTGACTTTGTCGGTCTCCCTCATGTCAGCCAGACATAGCCAGAGATGGCATTCCTGGATCACCATGGTGGACATCGCACAACCCACTGACCGCGTGGTGACCTTCGTCGCACAAAGCGCGAGGTCCGTTTCTGCACGAAATTCTTGGAGAACTTGTGGATCATAACCACCCTCGTGCAGGTCCTTCAGTGCCTTGGCCTGATGGACCTGCAACAACGCCATGGCGTGTATGGTAGAGGCGGCTTCCCCACAGGCCTTGTAAGCCTTGCTGGTTAAGTCCAACGAGTACTTACAGGCCCGAGAAGGGAGACACGGTTCTCCGCACCAAGTGGAGTTAGGGCACAGTTGCATAGCAACGGCCCGCTCCCCTGGTGGGATGCGCGTGTAACCCTTAGCCGCCCCGCCATCAAGGGTGGTGAGGGAGAAGGATCCACCGGGACGGTTTCTGGCAGTAAAAGGTGCTGTCCACGCCCTTGTGAGCTCCTCATGCACCTCCGGGAAGAAAGGCACTGGGGTGGGTTGCTCAGAACCAGCACACGCCACCCCGAGATACCAATCGTCCAGTCTCTAGGGCTCGGAACACGGTGGAGGGTTCCACACGAGCCCGATCATGTTGGCAGCCCAGGAAAGCATGGCCATCATCTCTGGGTCCGAATCGGGCACCGCCGCCACACCGGAAGGGGGCAGCAGCGGCGAATCATCATCCGCAGTGAAGTCTGACCCACCCTCCGATGCAGCGATCGACATCTGTTCATCATGGGGAGCGCTGAAGGAAACGACTGGTACACACCTTGTTGATGGTCCAGAACGATTCGTTGGTGGCTCTACTGGCTGCAGTGCCTGGGGGGGATGAGGGTTCCTAGGGGGTTGGTTCCTCGAAGGAAGCCCGCTCACGGTAATCCTCGGGTCACCCGCATTACCGCCTGAAGTAACCCTCGGATGAGGGTTATATCGCGGTGGAGGCGCAGAGACTCCGCCCCTTTGCAGGAATGAGAGTCTCAACTGTAGCTCCGAGATGGTCATCTTCCCACAATGGGTACATGACTCATCCACGAACGCTGCCTCAATGTGTTCAATACCCAGACATGCTACAGCGCTTGTGACCATCCCATGATCCCAGGTAACGACCACATCCAGAAACACACAGGTAGAGTGACATCTTTATAAAGACGCGCTCTACCTGTGTAAGCCGTGTAAGTCTATCTGTGTAAGCTCTTTTAGGGACTGCTCTCCTTGGTGCTGAGGGACGCAGGGGAACGGTCGCAGCGACCAGAGACAGGAATGTGCACCTGTCTCTCTTGCTGGCGATCTTACCAGCCGTGAAAACAGCCTTTCAGTGCTCTCATGGCGCACCTTACCAGCTGTAAAAACAACTTTGTTGGTTACATTAAAAGCATACATAGATCCTTACTCAAGGAAAAAGTAAATAAATTGTAGTAATTAATTACTTAGTAATGCAGTACACCAAACACTGGACAGAACTTACCTTTCAGGAGAGAGTTTGTGCTTGACTACCCACATGGAGTCCAGGTAGAATCCAAAGTACAGCAAAATTCACAAACAGAATGATGGACAGTTCATGACTGAGAGATACTGGAAGACATAAAAGAGGTGCATCCCCAAATTCGGAGAGCTTGAGCTCTGGTGCTCTGCGTTGGAGGATCAGCAGGCGAATGGCAGTCAGTGTGCTTTGACAGTGAGCAAGACACAGTACTGAGGTCTGATGTCGCTTATAAAGCACAAACTCTCTGCTACTGGTCCTTTTGTTTTTCCTCTTTTGCCCCCATCCGACCCATCTTCCCTCCCTCTCCCTCTCCCCCTCCCTCTCCCCCTCCCTCTCCCTCTCCCCCTCCCCCTCCCTCCCGCTCAAGATTCAAATAGCTTTATTTGGCATGGTGAAAGAAATCTTTAAATTGCTAAAGCATTCATAACACTGTAAAATACAAACAAATAAATAAATAATTATAAAATAATATATATATTTTTTTTACATGAAAATAAACATAGCAATAGAAACGTTTAATCTTATTTATATCAGTGTCACTAGGCGTATAGCTCTGTCCTGCTGGAGGCTCTTTTTTCGTGACAGGACCTCACATACCTGGCAGCTAGGTTTGAGCTCGCTGGGCTTTCTCCTAGCAGGAGTGGGAGTTTGTCCATATTTGATTTCTGATGGAAGTCTTTCTGGTAGGTTGTAAAAAGGGGATAGAAAGTGTCCCTAATGTTTGTATAATTGGGGCAGGATGTCAAAAAAAGTGTAGCTCTGTTTCCACTTGATTCTCTGTGCAGTGGGGGCACAGTCGCTCTTCCTTCGGCAGCCCGGTCTGTCTGTGTCTGCCTGTCTCGATGCTCAAACTGTGTTCACTGAGTCTGTACATGCTCAGGACTTTTCTCAGTTTAGGGTCGCTCACTTTACTCAAGTATCCTGCCAACTCATATGTTCTGTTTAGGGCCAAATAGCACTCCAATTTACTCTGTTTGGCTATTTTTTTCTTGTCAGTTCTTTAATTCATACATTTGAGAAATCTTGTACATTTTTGCTGTTTTTTTTTATTAAAAAGTTATTTTTAGAGTGAACAAAAAATTTGAATATAACAGATCGTTTAATTTCCTCAATGCATTTGACTAAGTATTTCAATCACCAGACAGATATACCCGGCCGCTTGCAAAATCGTTAGTGATGCGATTAGCTTCCGGAAAAAAAGCATTGTTCCTCAAGACAATCCAAATGTGTTCTGGGCGTTCTTTTTATCTGACATCCAAGACATGCTTCAAAGTAATCCGTCTCAATGCAACCCATGTATTTTTAATAGAATCTGAAATGCGGTGGAGACTACAGCAAGAAAACAACCACCGATGAAGTGCTTTAGAGTTTCTGGGAAATTATGCATTTTATAGTAGCTATAACTTCATTATCCTTCAGAAACATGCATGTTGTCAGGGTTATGTTTAGTTTGTCTGTGTTTTAGTTTGGGCTGGGTTAGTTTGGGTTACCTGCCTGCCTGTCTGTTTTCCTTCTATTGTTGCCTTGACTATACTTATTAGTTCTAGCAGTAAGACTCAGGAAAATAAATACTGTAACAATAATACATGTATTGACAGCCCAGCAAGCAATAAAGTTCTTTGGCGTAGGCCCCGTCCATAGCTTGCAATCCGAGGGTCCGGACTCTGCATTTCCTGCCTGAAGACGAAGGCAGGGGCGCAGCCGACACCCCGGGAGGTATAGGAAGGGACCATCCTGGTGGTGGTGGGGAGGATGGAGGGGAAGGAAACGTTGTGGTGGTGGTGGGGGAGGATGGAGAGGAAGGGACCATCCTGGTGGTGGTGGGGAGAATTGAGGGGAAGGAACCGTCATGGTGGTGGGGAGGATGGAGGTGAATGGAAGCGTCAGCATCTGAGAACTCAGACATGTGTAAGTACCGGTCTTTTATATCGCAAGTATTTGAACACGATTGGATAGATGAGAATGTAATAAGTGACGTAGCAATTGAGACTTCCCGGCAGAACTTAAGCTAAAGCTTCCAATTCACACCTGTTCTATGTTTCCTTAATCAGCCCCTTGTGTATTTATAGCCTCGGTTTTGCTTGAGTATTTTTCCGTTCTCGTTGATGTAGTTCACAACAGTTCGTTGTGAAGTTCATTATTTTCCATAATGTAATGATAAAAATTAAACTTTCATATGTTTTAGATTCATTGCACACCAACTGAAATATTTCAGGTGTTTTATTGTTTTAATACTGATGATTTTGGCATATAGCTCATGAAAACCCAAAATTCCTGTCTCAAAAAATTAGCATATCATGAAAAGGTTCTCTACATGAGCTATTAACCTAATCATCTGAATCAACTAATTAACTCTAAACACCTGCAAAAGATTCCTGAGGCTTTTAAAAACTCCCAGCCTGTTTCATTACTCAAAACCGCAATCATGGGTAAGACTGCCGACCTGACTGCTGTCAAGAAGGCCATCATTGACACCCTCAAGCAAGAGGGTAAGACACAGAAAGAAATTTCTGAACAAATAGGCTGTTCCCAGAGTGCTGTATCAAGGCACCTCAGTGGGAAGTCTGTGGGAAGGAAAAAGTGTGGCAAAAAACGCTGCACAACGAGAAGAGGTGACCGGACCCTGAGGAAGATTGTGGAGAAGGACCGATTCCAGACCTTGGGGGACCTGCGGAAGCAGTGGACTGAGTCTAGGGTAGAAACATCCAGAGCCACCTTGCACAGGCGTGTGCAGGAAATGGGCTACAGGTGCAGCATTCCCCAGGTCAAGCCACTTTTGAACCAGAAACAGCGGCAGAAGTGCCTGACCTGGGCTACAGAGAAGCACCACTGGACTGTTGCTCAGTGGTTGCATTTCATTCGGAAATCAAGGTGCCAGAGTCTGGAGGAAGACTGGGGAGAAGGAAATGCCAAAATGCCTGAAGTCCAGTGTCAAGTACCCACAGTCAGTGATGGTCTGGGGTGCCATGTCAGCTGCTGGTGTTGGTCCACTGTGTTTTATAAAGGGCAGGGTCAATGCAGCTAGCTATCAGGAGATTTTGGACCACTTTATGCTTCCATCTGCTAAAAAGCTTTATGGAGATGACGATTTCATTTTTCAGCACGACCTGGCACCTGCTCACAGTGCCAAAACCACAGCCTGCCAACTCTCCTGGCCTGAACCCCATAGAGAATCTGTGGGATATTGTGAAGAGAAAGTTGAGAGACGCAAGACCCAACACTCTGGATGAGCTTAAGGCCGCTCTCGAAGCATCCTGGGCCTCCATAACACCTCAGCAGTGCCATGCCACGCCGCATTGAAGCAGTCATTTCTGCAAAAGGATTCCCGACCAAGTATTGAGTGCATAACTGAACATAATTATTTAAAGGTTGACTTTTTTTTGTATTAAAAACACTTCTTTTATTGGTCGGATGAAATATGCTAATTTTTTGAGACAGGAATTTGGGGTTTTCATGAGCTGTATGCCAAAATCATCAGTATTTAAACAATAAAAGACCTGAAATATTTCAGTTGGTGTGCAATGAATCTAAAATATATTTTAGATTCAGTTTAATTTTTTAGTTTAATTTTTATCATTAGATTATGGAAAATAATGAACTATCACAATATGCTAATTTTTTTAGAAGGACCTGTATATTTGGTTGTTCTGTTCAAGAGTTTATAGTACAAATTACTGAGTATTTTGTTTCCTTTAAGTTGTAAATAAAGGACTGCTGCAATTAAATCCTGCACTTTTATTCCACTTTGCAACTCCACTCCAGCCAAAGCATGACACATGTATAGTTGAGCAAATCTTTGAGGATTAGGCCTGGCCAAGAATATCTCAAGAAACACTCTCAAAACATATACGTTTTAATTTCAGACCATAAAATCAAATTCCTGTCATTAGTTTCAGCTTATTCCACTAATAAACCGTATTAAAAGACTAGTAAAGAGCTACAGTGACGTTTTTATTCTTTTTTGGTCAAAGATCTAAAGGTCTAAAAAACGAGAAAGATCTCTTCTGAATTCTAAGACGACTGAAACTCTCAACATTATCCTGTTAACTCCGGTCTTCAAATCAAATTAACTGTTGTGCTGCTTTACAGCACGGGATCACTGATTGGTCAGAGAGAATCATCACTACCAGCCTCATTTTATGTGCGACACGAGACACCAAACCCGCTAGATTTAAATGGTCAGCAACAGCCACCGCAGTATCATTTGTTTGCACAACTTTTTGAAACGACTTGCTGTAAACGACATCACACACAATTTGAAAAAATACATAGCTGTATCGTGGTCAGTAGATGAGGTGGCGGCACAACTATAACGATCAGACTATCATTTTTGATAGCCGAACTAAACTGCAGTGGAAAAGAAAACCGAGCAAAAAGTAAAGTGAGCCGAGCCGAGTAGTGCCGAGTCGTACCACACAGTAGAAAAGTGCCATAAAACTTGTGTTAGTTGGGTCAGTTTGTGTGTTAATGTACATTTTTGACCATTGTTTTCTACGTCTGATGTCATTTCTAGCCAGAAATTAATTAGTAATTAAATATTTGCTTAGTTATCATCAAAGCTCGCTCTATTTTGCTGTAGATCATTAAACCGTTACGCTGCATCAGAATTTTGTCTGAAATAAGTTTCATGAGGTACCTTCATATACAAATGCTACCTGCAAAGTCATTGCCTGATAAGGCAGAAACACTGATTTATTCAGGTACGAAACAAACACAACTATGTTGTGCGGAGAGTCGGAGACTTTCTTTGGAACTATTGTCATTTGCAGAGAAAAAATAGAAAATCTGGCAATATTGAGTCTAAAATATAAGTTACATTAAAGCTACAAAATTATTATTTTTTTCGCTGCTAACCTCTTACAATAACAATTAAAGGCGTAGGTTGATGACGCATAAGCAGAATTATGGAACTTGTCGTCATGCTGATATATCTAATAATGGATCTAATAATGTTTATGGATGAGTGTATATATTCATGTTTTCAACATGACTGTGTTATGAAGCAGGTCGTGATTGCAAATGAGAGACAGATATCAGCGCCACACGCGAGTCCCGCGGATATAAAGGAACAAGGACATTTCATTCTACCGAACTACCCACAAGTGCAGAATCACACTAAACTGCATTTGACTGTGTTGAAAGTTATAATGTTATTCTATGTGTTAGTTTGTTGGCTGTATGAGATTAGCAGTAAACTAGACCTTTTAAATTTCTCCTCAAAGACAGTAGGTGAAAATAAGGGATCCCACTGTAACGGCAGGGTAAACAGACCAAATATATAAAGACAAGAATAGCGGGGGAAAGCAAAGATGGGCAGATGGATTGAGGGGGGGAGGGCTGGAGGATGAGATGATATGGCAAGCAACGTTGCTTCAGGGTGATAGAGCAAAGTTTGTTCATCTGACTCAGCAGCAGCACACAATTTTGAGAGACACTCACACACATGATCCCATAACAGACATATTAAAAATTTATATTTTACAGTTTGTGAATATTACCCAATATTTCCCTGTAAATTTTTGTATGTATATATACAGTATGTCTGTGTGTGTTTGTGTGTGATTAATATTATATATATATATATATATATATATATATATATATATATATATATATATATATATATATATATATTTATATATACATACATACACATATGTACTTATAGTGTTGTAAATAAATATTAAAATAAATACTTTTTTATAATATAAATATATCAAATATATTTTTCTATAACTAAATTTAAGACGTCTAATACAGTATTATATTCTATAACATTAAATTATAAATATTTATAATAAATATAAATATTTATGTTTTACTGAAATTATAATGGAATTCATGACCCTTTATATAATTCTGTTCTGGGAACATCCAACATGGTCAGCTCCACAGACTTTAAAATAGCAGATTCAATCCAGGTTAAAAGTTTAATTCTGGAACCGGAACTGTATTAGCAGTTTGGAATGAAAAAATAGCCTCAAGTGTTGTTCTGGAATTGCATCCTAAAATGAACCATGGAGAGCCAGGAGATAGATATTGCTCATGGCTGAATGTTAGGCGATGTTTTCCTGGTTTATCAGCACTAACCGTATTACATCACCATTGATGCAAAATGTATATATTCATGTACATTCTGCTATGTTCCTGTTTGCCTGTTCAGTTTGACCTTGTTTCCTATGTTCCCGCTTCTTATTGGTTGTCATAGGTAATGATTTGATTTCCTTGTTATTGATTCCCTTCACCTTTGTGCCATCTAGTTTCCTTCGTTTACGCTGTATATTGAAGCCCTCAGTTTGAGTTTGTTCCCTGTATTGTTTGGTGAAAGTGTTTTTTTTCTCTCTCGTTCTTCATCTTTAGACGTGGTCAGAATTATTGGCACCCTTGGTAAATATGATCAACGAAGGCAGTGAAAATAAATCTGCATTGTTTATCCTTTTTTTTTTTAATCTAATCTTTCATTAAAGTAAAACTAATGAATGTGTGTGTAGGCAATAATTAAAAATAACCTGCAAGGAAGAGGATAAGCGTCTATGTTGTCTTAAAGTGCCCCTATTAAGCTTTTTCAGTTATTCCCTGTTGTGTGCAATATAGATGTTTGTGAATGTAAAATAAAGTTATTGTCTCCCAAAAGAAAGAATCGATTCTGAACTGCTGAAACGAGTCTTCAGTAACAATCAGTACAGACAGTTGGACACCAGCACGGACACGGACACACCGGCACGGTAACGGACACACCGGCACGGACACCGGCACTGTAACGGACACACCGGCACGGGCACACCAGCACGCTCACCGGCACAGAAACGGATACACTGGCACGGACACCGGTACGGGCACACCGGCATGGCACAGACACCGGCACAGACACACCGGCACCGGCACACGGACACCGGTACAGACACCGGCAACGACACCAGCACGGGCACACCCGCACAGACACGGACACACAGGCACACTGGCACTGGACACACCGGTCCCGACACGGACACCAGTATGGACAGGGGCACCGTCACGGACACACCGGCACGGGCACACTAGCACGGACACCGACACGGACACATCGCCACAGTCATGGACACACCGGCATGGGCACAGGCACACTGGCACCGGACACACCGGTACCGACACGGACACCAGTATGGACAGCGGCACCGTCACGGACACACCGGTGTTGTGCCGAATTTCGACCCCCTGCCAAATTATTACCCCCCTCGTTGAAGTCAATACCTGATTGCCTAATCCTAACCCCACCCCTAATCTTAACCCCTCCCCCACAACTAATCCTAAACCTACCAATGCTAGGGGGGTAATAATTTGGCGGGGGTCGAAATTCGGCACAACACCGGCACGGCTACTGACACAGACACACTGATACGGGCATGGATACACCGGCATGGACACGAATGCTTCATGACCGATTTAAAAGTTCTGTGTGACTGCATCTCTAGGCGACAATCATACATGAATGTCGGAGACAGTAGGAACTAATCTGTCTTAAATGTAGTGATGGAAACACAAACCTAAATCAGATCTGTCCCTAATCTTGTAGCAGTCGGACACATATTGTTGCTATGATCAAACAGCATTGCTTGTAATCATTATTTGTTAATTTATCAAACATGTTGAGTATAATTTTAATTTAGTTATTGTAAATCCTTTCTGCAGATCATGGATTTGCTTTGATCACACTGTCTAACCGTTTAGTGAGGTTGTGTCTGCTCTCTGTTTTCCGCAGTCTCTGTAATTGACAATCACATTCCATGAGCTGTGATTGTGAATAAGAATGGCAGCAGACCAGAGGCTTTAATTGGGAATGCCTGGTCTTGTCTGGTCTAGTTCCATCAAAAGGCCTGAAAAAGAAAAAAACCTGCCCACATGACATATGACATAAGCCCATATTAATGTTCATATCTACTGCACATCACATGATATCAGTGACGCAGATTCAATTTCACACTGGAGATAAGAAGACATAAAAGGGAATGTTAACTTAAATGTCAACATTTTAAATGTAATTTTTTCTGTGGAGCACAAGATGATTTTTGAAATCCATTTCTACTGTTGAAAAATGATGGAGCAAATAACAGCAGACTGACAGCAGCTAACAAGTGTGATAATAAGAGGACAACAAATGAGTAGTGTGATGAATGCTGAATGAAAGATGAAAAGATGCCATGTGATCTGGAACGCAGAATGACACACTGACAGTATTGGAGAGGACAGATACTGTGAGTGTGTTTCAGTGTGTTTTGCATGATGTGAGTGTTTAAAGCCTGGACAGGCAGCCATTTTCAGTGACATTGATCTTATTGCCCTCCCCCATTATCTTTATCTTTTCTCCTTGCTTATTTCTCTCACATTGAAATGCACCACACGCATTTGTGTCTCCTAACCAAAATGTTTTCATCAGGTGTTGATTCGTCACACTTCGGTGTGTTGGATAAATGTGTCACTGGAGGCTAACGAGACAGGAGACAGACCTCCTGAAATTAAAGCTCCTAAAAATTAAAGAGTGCTGTCATTGGATCATTTTCTTAGAAATGTGGCATATTGAATTTGTGGAAAGGTCCTGTTTAGTTTCGGGTTTAAGGGGGATGGGCAAAAGCCAGTGGTCTCCATTAGGAAAATATATAAATAATGGCATAATGAAAATCAAAATAAAGGTTTCTATTAGGGTTAGTTTTGAAAATAGAAAATATTACTTAGCCTATATAGGGTGCGTTCATCATACATTGTGTGTGAGGTCCAAATGATCCAAGGACAGTCAAATATTTGGGGTACCAGATGTTCCCCACAAACTCAGTAAATTGTCTTAATGAAAATGTAAAAATGATTTAAGGTTGGGAGATAAAAGAAAACATTAGCTCCTTATGGAACTCAATGGAAAGTCTTTGATAAATGTGCGTGTGTACTGCAGGATAGACAAATGGACATAAACCATTGAAATTAAAACCATATTGAATTTGTGGGGAGCTTTGTTGACATCAGGAACTGTTTTGTATGCGAGAGGGTGAGAACATTTTATTCTCTCTGGCATCACTGTCTGCTCTACATGGCAAAATATGTGCAATAACACCTGTCAGAATCTCAGTGGGTACACAAGACCCCAGATGAGAACAGGTGAATGAACTGCCTAGGCCGGTTTTGTATGATGTTCTACACAAATGATGTTGCATCCTCTGTATAACTGCATAACCTTTTAAGACTCTGATGGAATACAAGATATTTGTCATCACTTAATTATATCACAACTAGAATAGGCTTAAAGAAGCTTCATACAAGTCATTGTGAGATTCATTTTGTCTGCCATCTAGTGGACTAGATAGGACAATACATTAATGCATTAAATGTTTTCATTTAACAGGTATTTGCCCTTTAATCCTTAAAACAAACTATGTATTTTTATTTTTAGTTAATAGTAGCTGCTTATTAGGTTAGCAGACTATATATTTTTATTTCAGTAGGTAAATATTCATTAGGGACTAATACTTACTCCAATAGTGGCTTGCTAGTTGCTACTAACCGATTTTATTATTTCTTTATTACTATTCCTTTGTTAAAACAATTTAATCGCTATTTTAGCTATTTTTAATTGCTGCTCACATGAGTCACTTTCAAATCAAACGGTCAACAAATCCGCGTGACCAACTTGAGGGGGTGCTATTTAATTTCTTATTAGTAATTAAAAATACTAGTAACATAAAATGACTACAAGTTAATTTGAAGGAATAGCAGCTAGATGAAAACAGCTGTTAAAAAGGGAAAAAACGACTTGTCTAGAGTTCATGGGGGGGAAAATGACTATATTTCCCAGCAGTCTTAGCTAAGCAGCACTTTAAACGACACGCCCAGTCGCAACGCTGGACGGTGACGTTTGCAAATCTGATGTTTGCGCTTTGTGGCTGTTATCTGGAAACGCCACACTCTCAAACAACAAAACAAGCTTAATTCAAGTAAAATGACGATGTTAGCATATTAAAAAACATCAGCCGGGATATTTGTTTCGGATTCACGGTTTATGGCTTCAAACCTGTTACCTGAAGGCCTGTTGTGAGAGGAAATCCCCGGACTGAACTGCGACTCCAGGCCGGTCTGGGAGGACATGCCACCGGAGAGAAAGCTGCTCAAAACTAGCCTATCTTCTCGTGTTTTACCCGTAAAACATACGGCAAGTGTCTGAACTGAAGCCAAAAGACTTTTATAAGACATGAGACTGTCAAACTGACCTACAAAATGTGTTAAAACAGACCGAGGAGGGGAGGTTTATGGAGTGTTAGCAGACGGTGCTGATAAGCAGGTAGAGTAACTTGCCGACTCTGCTAGAAACGCATAAGTAATGAATTATATGTTAACAACTAAAGGTAGATAGTCAAAATAATGTTTTGTCAGTAAGGTCAACTACTTATTCAGCTACAGTAAACTTTAATTAAAGCTTTAGTATTTTAAAGTATTTTGTATGCGAACATGACAAATCAGATTATATGTTCTATTTGCTAGGAAAAAATATTATTTAAAGCAACAGTTATTTGCTTTTTGAGGGAGGTTAAGGTCTACCTATCTCACCACAAGTGTTCCAATCACCTGTAAGATGAGTGTGAGATAATCGTCATTTTCTCCCCCCATCCCAAAGTTTCTTATGTTGCAGAACCTCTGTTGATGAGGTCACGCTGCATGCATGTTGAGTTTTGGGTTTCACCTCCTGCTTGCGTTCCTCATGTTTGACACAAGCTGCTGATTTCTTAGG
This sequence comes from Meda fulgida, assembly GCA_030578275.1. Lineage (NCBI taxonomy): Eukaryota > Metazoa > Chordata > Actinopteri > Cypriniformes > Leuciscidae > Meda > Meda fulgida. Next base: position 20,269,187 of record CM060623.1, on the reverse strand, counting down.
GTCACCGTTTCTGGAGTGTTTGCAACTGAGGACTCGAATCCGTCAGGATGAACCGTTACCTGCCAGTGGCACGTCAGCACTTTCTGAGTGCTCTCGCAAGCACGAGTGTGGTGGTCAAATCCATATGTGCCACAGTAATCCTGCTGTACCTGCTCTCCTGGGCTGCTAACACCACTTACCTGCTTGCTGTCACACCTGGCTTCCTTTTTCCTCCCAACTTCTGGATTTGGACACTTCTGACCCATGCGGTGGTGGAGCAGCACATTTTTGGAGTGGCAGCAAACATTGCTACCGTGATGGTTGCCGGGCGGCTTTTGGAGCCATTATGGGGAGCGCTGGAGCTGCTGATTTTCTTCGCTGTGGTAAATGTAGCAGCCGGTCTCCTGTCTGGACTCTCCTACCTTCTCACCTACGCTGCGACCTTTGACCTGGACTACCTGTTTGCCGTGCGGGTGTACGGCGCACCTGCTTTTCTTGGGGGCGTTCTTGTAGCACTAAAGCAGACTGCGGGAGACACCACAGTGCTTCGAGTTCCTCAAATACGCTTGAAAGCTGCCCCGGCGCTAGCTCTGCTTGCAATAGCTGTGCTGCGGCTAGCGGGGCTGCTGGACACTTCAGCTCCACTAGCAGCGTGTGGGTACGGCGCACTGTCTGGGTGGGTTTACCTGCGCTTTTACCAGAGGCACTCTAGGGGGCGTGGAGACATGTCGGACCACTTTGCCTTCGCCTCTTTCTTCCCAGAGGCTCTCCAGCCGGCTGTTGGGTTTGTAGCCGGGCTTGTGCACTCCGTCCTTGTGAAGTTGAAAGTTTGTCGTAAAATGGTGAAGCGCTATGATGTTGGGGCTCCATCCTCCATCACCATCAGCCTGCCAGGCACAGACCCTCAAGATGCAGAAAGGCGGAGGTACATTTACTTATTTATTATTATTATATACTATTATTGTATTTATTAATATTTTGAGTTGGATTTTATTATTTTTTTCAGTTAGGTGTTCTCTTTATATTTTAATTTTTATTCTTTTTTAGCTATTTTTTTACATGCTTTATTTCTTTTTGTGTTTTAATATTTTTGTTTCGCTTTTATTTTAATTTTATTTTTAGTCATTTTTGTACTAAAGCTTAAATTTGTTTATTTCAGTTGTTAAGGCAACATTTCTAATTTTTGTTTGTTTACATTTTACACAAATCAACTCCACGGACATGGAAAATAGATGGACTGACACCAAAGTCAAGGCACTTTAATCTCAACCTTTACGCCAAGGAGAAAATCCAACTCTACTTTTTACAGGGACCAAGCGAAACATGATTATTGATTTCTGCTCAGCTAGCGACATTGGGCATCGTTTGGTATTTTTATGTTACCGTTGCCAAATCGATAGTTTTAAAATCCGTCTCTAACGTTAACAAATATATACACACCTTTTCAGTGGGTGCTTAATAAACTGGTAAACTTTATATTCGTAAAACGACTCGATGAGCTGTCATAAAGTCCGCGCTCTCACTTTCATTACTGCAGTGATCAGTAACGTCAGGCCTATTGCCCCGGAGACTGTAAGCTGGATCACGAACAGTTGCTACAAGATCCATCCTCGAGTAACAACGAGAGTAGATGACGACTGCTATGTTCATTCTTACATCCAACAACAAAATCCTCAATCGCTTAGGAGACATTCTTGTTTACAGTTGCTCCGGCATCGAAACACTGGCAGACTGTGTTTATCTCAGGGTGTGTCTACGCTAATACTGCAGTGTCAGTCAACAGTTGTGGGAGGGGCTTGTGCAAAAGTACATCACATTGCCCCGAATCTGAGAACGGCTTGTTCCGAGACAGTGCTTATAATTTATGGGGATTTAAAAAAAAAAGCACTGGGTGGATTTTTATCATTATAGGGTGGTTATATACATATTGGCACCAGGTTTCGGTACCCAATCCTAGGCATCACCCACATGGCAACCGCTATAATAGTTTTTCGTGTACCATTTACTTTCTTTGTTTAACACTTCTGTCTAATACTTCTAAGACTGGGACAGCACATCTCTGCCTCCTTCCACTGTAGAAAAATTAAGACAAAATATCCCAGTAACGGTCATTGCCTATAATGTCGTTCGGAGCCCGAGTCTGTCAATCATGATGCTAAATATTTTTAAAGCATCAAAAGCTAACTTAAACCAAACTTATTGGCTAAATGAACACTTGAATGTACATCTGTGTGGCCGGGATGAGAACTTCCTAAAATGACAGAAACCATGTTTAGAAAAAAATTTATAATGTGATTCTTTTTTTTTTTTATGTGGCTCGCATCCCATTCGATTACATGCAAAGGGCAGGGTTTAAAGGTCCAGTGTGTAATATTTCTGTGGATCTATTGACAGAAATGCAATAAGATCCATAACTATGTGTTTAGTGGTGTATAAAGACCTTACTTAATGAACCGTTAAGTTTGTATTACCTTAGAACGAGTCATTTATATCTACATAGGCGCGGGAATCCCCTTCTATGAAGGTTGCCATATTGTGACGTCATGTTTCTACCGTAGCCGACAGCGAACACACAGCGCTACAGAGCGCGTTTCGTCACTACCTTGAAAGAGAAGCCGCAGAAAGCTAGAAGCCAGATAGACACCGTGAGTAGTGACTTTCCTTTGTCAGTGGAGTAAAATATGTAGTTGGATTGTTTCATGTAACTTACTTCTTCTCCCTCTCTGTGTTATGGCTTTGCTATGTGGGGATAAATGTGCTGGTTGCGTTCGTGAGACAGCTGATTAGTACTCTTTTCATTGACCGTAAAACAGTATGTTACAGGAATCACCAACCCGTCGATCGCGACAAGTCGATCTTGGAAGCATTTTAAGTCGTTCGCGAAGAGTTTTCAAAATCAGAGAAAAAAAGCCTATTGTGTGTAGTAAATGGTGTCTAAGGGATGCGGAGGCGCGCGCGCTGTTACAATCATGTCATTTTTGCCGCGCGCACCTTTGGGCTCATGCGGACGCGTCGAGTTTAAACAAGGCTTTACGCTTTAACCAGCTCAGCCACAGTAAGCTCATATTAGCCAGGTAAACTTTTACAACCCTATTAGAAAAAAATATAGTTGCATAGTTTCATGTGGTTCTTCTCCCTCGATGTATTATGGGTTTGCTATGTCGGGAGAAATGTTCTGGTTACGTTTGTGAGACAATCAGCTGATTACTATTATTATATTATATATTAAGACCCTCACCTGACTATGGCTTTGTAAACTTTATCCATGATGTGGTTTATAATGGACTGTGGTACAGAAACAGTGACAATGTTACACACTCTCGGCTTACTCTGGCTATTCTCTGCTGTCTCAGTCGACGATATATTTGTCCCGTTTTAGCCACCGTAGCTTCTTCGAAAAGGAGGGGTGAGCAGTGGGCGGAGCCATTAGTGCAACTCGCAACCGCTAGATGTTGCTAAAAATCACACACTGCACCTTTAAGACCAGCAGCAACCTTCCGTTCTCTCTAATCCAACACAGAAGTGACTTAAACGGCAATTCACTTCAGAATAGAGCAGGGTATCGAGTTTTGTACTTTTTAGGCATTGACCGAATTGTCTCTATACTATCGATTAAAAAAAATATCTTGTAGTTCGGTACCAAATTTCGATACTTAAGGGGTTAATCTAGTCAACGTCAGTGAGCAATAAGCATGCAGCATGATTGGCTGTAGCGAGGGATCAAGGAAAAACACTAGTTACGCCCAGAGATGTGGCTCACACGTGAGGCTCTAGTGTGTAAGCGTCCCAATACCTATAGATGTAAAAGATGTGGAAAACATCAAAAGTGTAGCTACATTTCACCAGGCTCGATGCCAACAGTGCGTTATGCAATATTTGCGATAATATAATTGCTGCCAAGACAGGCAACACAACAAATCTGATGAAGCACTTGACAGTGCACGGAGTAAACATAAGAGCAAAAAGTTGTTCCGTCTTTGACTGCAAGAAATGGAGCGCGTCACATAAATGAACCGAAACTCAGCGATAGGCTACATGCCTCACAGACACGAGATATAGCCATATAGAAAGCTTGAAATGTTTACTTTTAAACCAACCAATTCGAATCGAAAACAAATTCTCTCTGATTATGTAATCCAAATGAAAGGTGCATTTCTCTCTATAGGCACAATCAGCAATGTCAGTTTCATCTTTGCAGCCAACACTTGACACAGAAAACACTAGATTATTAATACACAATTAAATTCTATCCTTGATATTTTTCCCAACACATTCATAATTACTGCTGCACGATTAATCATATCGCAATCGTAATGGCGACGTCAAGCCTATGCGATTATATGACACAAAATGCTACGATTTTATATGAAATAAACAAATTAGGACTGTTAACGCAATTAACGCAGCATCTGTTATTTTTTGTCATCCTTTGGCTAGTGTTACATGATCCCACTATTATTCGTGCGAATGCTTTATACCAATGCGCTACAAGTCAAAAGAGAGCGCGCTGCCTGTGAATGTCCTGACTCACAGAAAGACGTGCGCCAGTATCATGCGCATGCACAGACCGCGCGCCAGAATGCAGTTCTCTTTTGCGCATGAACGAACAATAACGTCATTTTTATCCAGACATCAATGGCTTATTTATCATTATAGGTGTTATCAATTATTTAGTTATTGCTAGTTTGAGTTGAGAAATACACATTTCAGAATTATCACTAATCTGTGTGTGCATTTGCTTTTGAACCAAACAAGTTGACTCATGAAACCATTTGTTTATTATATCGCAATCGCAATATTGACCTCAATAATCGCAATATGACATTTTCCCAAAATCGTGAAACCCTATTCATAATCTATAGGTTACTTTTGGCAGTTAAAAAAGTCAACAAACAGAAAAAATAAAACCAACGTTTTTATTTATTTTTTAGGTAATATGTAATGTAATCTTGTTCAAATGGTTTTCACAAATTTGGTATTGAAAAAAGTATCGTTTAGGAATAGGTATCGAAGTCAAGTTATCAGTTTTTTAATGATACCTAGCCCTACTTTAGAGATCCTACTGGTGGTGCGAATGCAGCCAGAAAAATGGCCCAATGGGAAACTGCAACTTCATTGTCTGATAGCAGCATCAATTTATTTTCTTATGTTTTCCCATAGGCAATTGGCATTGAAAGCTCTGAACGAGCGCCTGAAGCACGCTGAAGACCAGTCGGCTTGGCCCAGCATGGAAGATGAGGAGGATGACGAAGATGAGGAGGTGCGGACAGACACTCCTCTCCTTTCCAGCCAAGAGACTTTGCCACCAGCACCCAGCACCACACAAAATCCTACAGGACAACAGGAGTCCAGCATCATAAGTTTCGAAGATGCTCCAACCCATTCCTAACACACAGACGCACACAATCCTTCTTTTTGTCCTGCAGAGTTCAGTTTAACCTACACAAATGCTACTGGAGACATGACACACACACTATCTTGGTAAAGTTTTACATAGACAAACAAGGAGTTGCCACTAAATGAACACATCACCCAAATAAGTAAACTGAATGAAAAAGACATCCACACTCAGTTTTACAGCTGTACAAAAAACCCTGGACTAGCCTGAATCATAGCATCTGCAGTGCTCCAGTACTTCTGCTTTGTAAAAAGAATATCTTCTCTCCCTCTGGCCTCTTGTGTTGGGTTTCTGAGATTAATCGTTTCTGAATAAATGCTCTAATGGTTGATGGGAATAAAACTCAGTTTTTAAATGTATGGCAGACAGAAAATGGTTATGGGTTGCCTTTTTTTTTCGTTTGGTATTTTTTAGCCTTGTATCAGGAAAAGGCAATATTCCTGATATTTATTGAGCAGACCATGGGACTTATTGCTTACTGCTTACTGATGTAACAGCATCATAAGAATGTCTGGAACATTAAGAGCTGGATTGCTAAATATGAGGATTATTTGCAAATTTCGTGACTTTTCAAAGAACGTGATCTCTAATTTAAGGCTCTGCTCTTATTGGTCAGGATGTGGCCCTTTGATTTCCTGTTTTCAGTCACGGTGATTTAATAGGTGGAGGCATAGAGAGGAGAGAGTTGGATACAGTCATTTCAAATATTTTTTTTTTCAGAATAGTTTGAAATGATAATAGCAATATAGAATCTGAATCTGTCCCCTGTTGTACCCTTTTCCTCCTCTGTACTTTAATGATCTGTGTTGGCTTTGATAAGAGTGTTGCTCACTAAATTATGAGCTTACATAATGGACCTGTTTTTATAAAACACAGATTGTCTGCACAATGTGGCTTGAGTTTCATTTAATACAGATTTTGACAAATAGCTCTCCACATAGAGAATGTGGCCGTATATGATATTTGGGTAGGTTCCTAGATTTTTTCATTCATATTTTTAACCCTTTTTTCTCTTTGGGGTGTTTTTACTAGTAATTGATCTATTTTCTCATGGTTCCAAGGCATCAACCTTGATGCTTCTCTGGCAGTCTCATTCTCTGATCAGGTTTCAGCCTAATTTTCTGACCTATCTCCATCTCTAATAAAGACTAAATGAAGAACACACCTGTACCAGAGGACCTTATTGATTCAAAACAAATGATCAGTTCTTTATTTAGATCATCTGTAAGTGTTTATGGTGCACACACACACACAAACATATATATGCACACACAAATACATAAACGTATACATATATGTACATACAAACATTCATTTGAGTTGGTAAGATGTTTTAAATGTTTTTGAAAAAAAGTCTCTTATGGTTAACAGTGCTGGATTTATTTGATCAAAAATACAACACAAAACAGTAATATTATGAAATGTTATTACAAGTTAAAAGAATGTTTTCTATTTTAATAGAAAGCATTCTTTTAATTTTGATATGGCTACAGCCATATCACCCTGTAGCCCAAAACCATGCAGGGACCTGGATGGGTTGCTGATGTTAGTGAGGCCAGCAGGGGGTACTCACCAGAGCCGGACAGTAACGGAGTACATTTACTTGAGTACAGTACTTAAGTACAATTTTGAGGGATCTGTACTTTACTCGAGTTTCATTTTTGGGGAGTACTCATGACTTTACTCAAGTACATTAGAGAGGCAAATATTGTACTCTTTACTCCACTACATTTCTATCCATAACCGTGAGTACCCTACTACTTCTAAAAAAGAAAAAGGAAAAAAGAAAAATCTTGGAAACCCTCAATTTGTTGTTTCCCTCTCAAACGTCATTGGATTGTGCAGGCGCCACTGATTGAGACAGCCTATCAGCAATCACCTTCAGCTTTCCGCCAAAGTCAACTTCATGGTCAGATTTAGATAAGAGACGAAACCACGGATGAAACAATGAATGAAGTGCCAGCCCGTGGCCCCACCTCGCCAGACTATTTAAATTTTCTGAAATTTTCTTAAATGTTAAATAAAGCAACATGGTAAAAAGATGAAAATGAATTGATTTTACTTTCAAATTCCTTTTACATTCTCCAAGGTATTAACATTACCATCTTTCATAACTCCATGTGGGACGTTTCTGTACTTAAATGTAAGCACTGTGGCAGTAGTACTGCAATATTTAGAAAATGTACTCTTGTACTCTTGATACTCAAGTACTTTAAAAAACAAGTACTTCAGTACTTTTACTTAAGTAGACATCTGACTGTAGTACTTGTACTTGAGTAAAATTTAGCAAGGGGTATCTGTACTTTTACTCAAGTAATGAAGCTGTGTACTCTGTCCGCCTCTGGTACTCACCCTGGGGTCTGTGTGGGTCCTAATGCCCTAGTGTAGTGATCGGTAGTGATGGGGACACTACTTTAACAAGCACCGTCCTGATTGGTCATTAAAAATCCCATGGCACTTCTCATAAAAGAGTAGGGGTGTAACCCCGGTGTCCTGGCCACATTCCATCCATTGGCCCTTATCAATCATGGCCTCCTAATAATCCCCATCAACTGAATTGGCTCTATCACTCTCTCTCCTCTCCACCTATAGCTGGTGTGTGGTGAGCGCGCACTGGTGCAGTTGCACTGTGGCTGCCATCACATCATCCAAGTGGATGCTGCACACTCATTTTTGTCACTTTTGATCAATTTCATGTATCTTTGCTGAATAAAAGTTCATTAAGAAATCTTACTGACCCCAAACATTCATATGGTAGTGTATATACACCTTAAAAATGTCAGAACACTGAAAAATCTCATGATTGCAACACATTTAGGCCTTAATCAGAGAACATTTCTGTCCAACAAGACCTAAGATAATTGCAGTTAACAAAGGCTCTGCATGAGGCTTACTGTGTTTTACAACAATTGAAGCTGGGCCACAGAATAGCACCCCGACTCACTTTCTTTAGCCAATATGAAACAAAGATGCAATAAAAAGTAGATGGTGACTAAAGAGTTAATTCTGCTTATCAGGGTTCCTGCGCCTTGGTTAACTTCAAATTCAAGGACATTTCAAGGACTTTCCAGGTCCAATAACCTCAAATTCAAGGATATGTGGGATCTTAATGTGGGGACACATTTCAAGTGAGAGCAAGGTTACATCGTGTTACCTTGTAAGATACTTGTTACAGTTTTGTGCACGTGAACGTCATGGCAACGTACAACAAACTTACGTGGGAAACACTTAACGTAACGCGTAAATGCCCATAACTAATGTAAATCAAGCGAGCTAGTGCGCATAGGCCACAAAGTGAATGAAATGTTGGTGAAATAACACATTAGCGGACCAGAGGAAATAATATGGAATGTTGTACAGAAAACTTCTTGCACAAAAAAAAAAATTCAAGCACTTTCAAGGACCTGTATCTATGTATGTTTATTTTCAAAAACTTTCCAGGGCCTTGATATCTTTTTTTCAGATTCACAAACTTTCAAGGATTTCAAGGACCCGTGGGAACCCTGGCTTATGTCTCTTTTTGTGTTCCACAGAAGAATATAGGCTTGGAACAACGTGATATTAAGTAAATAATTACAGAGTTTTCTCTGTGGCATAAATACTAAAACATGGGTTTGTTTGTGGACTAAAGGCTGTGTAATGTGGTACAGTCGCCAATAGATGGCGCAACAAATCCGCACCCCCAAATACGCATTTCCTAATCCACTCAAAACAACAAACTCATTCAGCATGGGGATGTCCTGTGGTGCTAAATCCGATAGCCTCCTATTAAAAAAAAAGACTGTTAAACATTATATTTGGTGCTGATTATTACCTTTCACGCCGCGATACATTTCCTCTTCCAAAGAAACTTTATTCAATGTATATGCTTAAGTGGTAGAGGTTGTTTTAGGCTGGAATAAAAGTTGTACGTTGGTTAGATTATAGTCATTTTTGTTCCATGAACGAGACACATTTTTTAGGTTTTAAATTAATACATAACACAAAACTGCCTTGTTAGGGTGGTCCGTTTCTCATAATGACTCAATTCATCCACCGCCAAATAAATTCTCTTCAACGTGCTCGCGCAGGCGTGGCTCGAGCTCGTGCACGCCATCCCTTCCCCCTTCTGAATGCCCGCGCTCTGCGCGTGCTCGTCAACGGTTTATTGTATCGGACAGAAGAGGCGACGGAGCTCCACTGTTGGAATAAAACAAAACGGCTAGCCATCTAAACTGCAGGTAAGATTACTTTAACTTCTCGTCTCCGTGTTTATACATCTGTTATAAACTTTATACGGCCAATTCGACGCTGAATGGTTGTTTTAAAACTACTTTTTGATATCATGGAAAGGTAAGAGCTCAGCGACTGACCATTCGCCGCTTCCGCAAGCAACCGCCGGCCGGGAGTAACGTTAGCAGCTCACCCTCAGCGTCCAGATTTTTAAAACCGTTTCAAGCTTTATCCATGTATCTAGACCTAGAAATTAGATTTAAAATGTCAGGGGAAACTGGTGAAGTTTACACAGAAGTGTTCGGTCGTAAATTTCATCTGTATTACCGGTAACAGTTATATATGTGGTAGCTGCTAGAAGCTGTTTGTTTTTTTTAAAGCTGAGAGCTAACGTAAAACTCGACCTAGACATGCGCATAATCTCACATTTCAGACGTAACTAGAGGATTAATGATTTTATGCATCTTTAACCGTCCATTGAACCATTGTTCTTCAGTGGTTTTTCTTCGGTGGTATATATAAAATATAGCTATATAATAAGATTAGTCATCTAAAATAAGCATGTTTCATAAACTGTGATTTTGGCAAATCTTTGAAATTATAATCTGATTGATTGTTGTTTGTTTTATTAACCTGTAGCCTGATTTATATTTATCTGTTTATTGATAATTTGAAAGGTATGAGTTTCTCTGGGATAATAATTTGTTTTATTTGGTAGGACAAAGTACTTGATCTCTTTATCTATGATTTGCTTAATGTAGTGGCATTAAACTGTATTTAGGTGTGTGAGATATGTTTATCTAAAATATGTCACACAAACTGATTTTTTTTTAAAGTTGGAAACAAAAACATAGGCAGTCAGATGCATTGACCCAAGCTTAACTTTTTCTAGTTAGCTACTATGATACAGTAATGCAATCCTTTATTTTAATGCATGCAATTTTCCCAGTGAACATTAGAAGTCATTGTGAGTAATATTCCTATTAATATGTGTCATTAATCCTATACAGTGGTTTTAAACTCCCATTGGGCCTTATTTACACTGTCCATTGTAAATCTTTCATAAATCTATGCAAATATACATTGTTGATTGATATCACAGCCTTTTTACACAGAAACGTGTTCTCCGTGTTTCATGAATGAAGGTTTATTGAGCCAACAGGTGCCATCCAGACTAATCTGTATCACTTTAAATAATTAACCAAACATTAGTGTTGCCATGCAGTTACCAGGAGATCCCAGAAGCTATGTGGCCACATGCAACCCAATGAAGTTTGACTTCCATGAGGATATAAGAGTGTACATTTAAGAAGGTGTTAATAAACATCATGTTCATCTTCAGGTTTTGAGCCTTCTTGCCTTATCCAGGCCCTCGGCCTGCACAGCATCTCATATTAATATATCATCATTAGTATCTTGTCTCTATTTAAGTAGACATTTTTAGGTTAAGAGTGAGAATCTCCCACATCATTATACATTTATGATTTTAATATAGTGGGCCATATGGCAGATAGAACCAATAGTTGATCTTTAGTGCACAAGGCTTTGTCTCTTCTGCTGTTTTTCAGACTTTGATCTTCAGATTTGCTGCACTGTGTGTGTGTGTGTCCATGTTTAATCTACTGTCCATCTGAGCTGCCCTCATCGCCACGGGCCTGTTCATCAATAATGTGGGCTCTGTTCTGTAGATGCCAGCTTTATCTTGGCCACTGGGGTGCAGCTTGCACTTCAAAGAAATGTGGCCCAGTTAACAGACACTTCCAGATCTGCCTCTATTTAAACTGCTGTTCTGGATGAGAAAATGAAGTGACGCATCACTTTGATGCGATCGGATGGGTTGATTCTGCTGTGGTCATGTTGAAATGAGTCTGGTGAAGGCTTGTTGGATGTCACCGTTGGCTGTGATGAGTCAACTGAGGACTCTAGATTCTCTGAACGCTGTGTGGCTTTGATTACTGGGCCTAAGGGATGGGTTGGTGTGTATTTACAGAACTTTATAATAGTGAAGGACTGCCACAAAAGGTACTGTTCATATTAGAGATTGAATTTTGCAGGACATGACATGGTATACTTCACAAATTAAGTATACCAACATTATAACCATGACGATTATACCGGCTGCTGCGGAAAAGATGATGGAGTGTAATGCAGCAGTGTTTAACTGTGTATGTGTGTCTTTTGTAGGAATGGCAGCTATTCGCAAGAAGCTGGTGATTGTAGGAGATGGAGCGTGCGGTAAAACCTGTTTGCTTATCGTGTTCAGTAAAGACCAATTTCCTGAAGTCTACGTACCCACGGTGTTTGAGAACTATGTTGCCGACATCGAGGTTGACAGCAAACAGGTGAGCAAAACACACATGAGAAATACAACGTGCATAAACATCCTTGTTTTTCTACTGCTTTATGTAGTTATGTATCAAATAACGTCACTTACTGATGTTAATTTATGCTGGTTAATAAAACAATGGATTGTTAAATGAGGATGGAATTAAAGTTTGGCTCATTTGTGTTCACATGAAAACTCCAAAACCCAGTTTATGTCTTTGCCTGTCAGTTGGCGGTCTTAGATGTGGCTTTAATGTGAAAATATTGACCTGATTCACTTTCCTTATTTAGCTTAACATGCTGATGGCCCCTCCATCTGTCCTTCCATTTTAATGGTTTGGGATGTTCAGAATGTGCATTCAAGCTCAGTGTGTCTCTTTACCCGATAGGTAGAACTTGCTCTGTGGGATACCGCAGGACAGGAGGACTACGATAGGCTCCGCCCTCTTTCATACCCAGACACAGATGTCATTCTAATGTGCTTCTCTATTGACAGTCCTGACAGTTTAGGTAAGGATACACTTTTTGGTATATCTTTCTGTGTTCCTTTCCCATATGTGATTGTTTAAATTACACTTACTTGCTCATTTTCTAATAAAACTGACCTTTGTTCTCTGGCCTCTGTATAGAGAATATTCCAGAGAAGTGGACACCTGAGGTGAAACACTTTTGTCCAAACGTTCCCATCATCCTTGTAGGCAACAAAAAAGACCTACGGAATGATGAACACACACGCAGGGAGCTGACCAAGATGAAGCAGGTAAACAAATACAGAGTGTTTGCCTGTTCGAAAATAGAAACGCATACAGTATTTGGTAATTTTTACTATTGGCATAGACAAAATCAATGTGCAGATATTTTGTACTGACAGCGTATTTTGTGTTGGCTGTCCAATAGGAGCCTGTTAAGGCAGAGGAAGGTAGAGACATGGCCAATCGGATTGGAGCATTTGGTTATATGGAGTGCTCAGCCAAAACAAAAGATGGAGTTCGGGAGGTGTTTGAAATGGCCACTAGAGCAGCACTGCAGGCACGCAGAGGAAAGAAGAACAACAAATGCAGTCTGCTGTGAATACTCGCCATCGGACTTTATGCCTCTATTTGGGCTCAAAAAGAGTGTGTGTGAGGGGCACACTCCTATTTACAGAGTCATACATCCCCCTCACATTCGCCAAATGCTTTTGGGAAAGATCCCAGAAAAAACGCTTTTTTTCAGTTTTTTTTTCCTACCTTTTGGTCTTGTGTTTTTATTCATGGAGATGTTTATCAGTATTTAAGAGAACTTTGAGAAATGGGACTTTGTTGATGGTTTACCTGGATTTGTGGTATCATTTAAGCTTGCCCATCTGCCAAATGATGTCATGTGACCCTGTGGGCTGATTGGAAAGGAGTGATCCTGTGAGCTGCCAATCAATACTTCAGACCATCCCTCATATGCTGGTCTTTTTTCTGCAACATGAAACAGGGCTGAACTTGATTGTTTCTGTATGTATGAATCATTTTAAAGTTTTCTTTTAGATCAGGGCAAGATTGGGATTTTAGAACAATAGTTGTTTTAAAGCAAAAAAGGGCATGGGGGCTGGGGGGGTGGGTTGATATGTATACATACCTGTATATATGAGCATGTGTGTATTTATATGTACACACATTCAGGACTGGAAACTGTATTTGTAAACTAGACTTGGTAATCTTGTGTAATAAAAGATGTTCTATAAGGAGCAACCCTGTTTTTGTGTGCATGTAGAAAAATTATTTACAGTTCATGTCTACACCTTCAGAAACTACCAGAATATAAATGATACTAACAAGAAAAAAATATTTTGTTTGTCCTACCTTTTTTTTTCTTTCTTTTTTTTTTTTCTTAAAGGAGTAGCTTACTGCGAAAAATACGATTCTGTTATTTACTCATTCCAAACCTGCCGTTTGAGAAGTGTAGACATTTTGAAGAATGTTCACACTATTTTTTTCCATTCAATAAAAGCATATATTCACCACAGTCATGAATGGACTTTATGCACACCTACTGCATATGTATTTCTGCTTAAATGTGGTAAGTGCGCTTATCCCATAGCAAACTGATTACAGCAATTTTTTTTCAGGTTTCCATTAACTGTTAATCACAAATTTATATATTTCAATATATATATATATATATATATATGTCCCTTTGGACAAAAGTGTCTGCTAAATGATTATGTGTGTGTATATATAAATATATGTAAAAATTGTGCAACATATTAGCAATATAGAATAAAAATATATACTATATTATATATAATAATATTAAATATATAAATGCAATATAGTATATTATATTGAAGGAACATTTTAGTACTGAGTTCCAGAAGTTTTAAAGGGGACATATCATGACTAATTTGACTTTTTCCGTGTTTAAGTGCTATAATCGGGTCCCCGGTGCAATACCAACCCAGAAAAAAGTGAAAAGTGACAACCCAGTAACTTTGTTTTGGTAAGCCTTTCTCTGCAAGCATGTCAAAAAATAAGACGTGTTAAAATTGTCCCTTTTTGAAGGTGAGCAAAACCCTTCGTTTTGTGTGTGTTCCTTTTAAATGCAAATGAGCTGCTTCTCCCGGAACAGGGTGGCGCTTCAAGAGCTTGTGTGTTAGCAGTTAGCTTGCGGGGGCGGGTTTTATGTAAATATTAGGGTTTGTGATGTCACTAACCCAGGAGGAAGCTTGTGTAGTCCCTACCAGACATTTGCTGTAGGCCTTAAAAGGTGATTTCTATTAAAGAAAATATCTCCCTTTGCTTTGAACTTGAGTGTTGTAACTTTGCAGATGTTGTTTATGCTCAAACAGCAACATTACACACTAACTAAAGTTAGATTGCTCCAGAAGTTGCGGTGGCTGCTGAGGCTAATACAGAAGCGATCATGTATAGAGCCCATAGGTGTGTCATGTTCCAGATGGACAAAAAGTACTATAGAATTTATCACATTAATGTTAATAATTAGGTTTTGGTCCGTTCCTCGCAGAAAGCCCCTGTATGACTTTAACACAAAAGTTATATGGACTACATTCATGGTGTTATTTATGGTCATTGTATGTGTTTATTGTATGTAACTTAGTAGTGTAAACATTGTTCAAAATTTGTGTTTCACAGAAGAAAGCCATATTTCAGGATGAGTGAAGATGGTACAGTATTCAAACTATTCCCATTAAACAGTATTTTGCTTCCAAATCAAGAATTGTTTGATTTCAATAAAAGTGGAATAGATATTAATGTAGCTTCCTTAATGGTGAGATGACCAAACATTGTCAATCTCAGTACCCGGTTTTCATCAGGAACTATTTTTCATTTCAGATTAATGGCTGTTTCTTTTACACCAAAACAAAATGTAGATTGGTAACATATCATCATAATATGATATGTGTAGAAAAAACTGAGCCTTATGGGGTCATGAAAATGTAATAGGTGACAAGACAATTACTTCACAGGACTGGAATGAAAAAAAGTTTTTTAATGGAGGTGGAAATTCTGCTTTCATTTTGTCAGTGAACAGTATGTTCTGTTTTTACTCTGGTGACTAAGCCTCTGCACTCCAACTAATGTTGAGAGAGCTTTTGATTCAAACTTGGTGAAGAGGAGCTGGAATTTATTTTGAGTTGCCACCCACTGGATAATCCAGGATTCAGACCAGCCAGATGAAATTTTCCAAACCATCTTTACCAATATTGTTAACAATAGTGTAGTGGATAATTATGCAATATAACACAGCTTGCTTTTATTTGACTAAAGGGGGAAACATGACTTGCTGTGGAAGGAAGGAAATAGTCATGCAGCCCCCACCCCCAGCGAGCAACACCCAGACTAGGCTGGCTGAAAAACTGAACGCCTTGCCATTTTTCTGTCATTCTTGTGAAAGACTTCGCCGTGACGTGGGACTGAGAGAAAAGGGGCCGCCGCCCTTTCGCAATCTCTCTGTCTCTCTCTCTGTCTCTCTCTCTCTCTCTCTCTCTCTCTCTCTCTCTATCTCTCTCTCTCTCTCTCTCTCTCTCTCTCTCTCTCTCTCTCTCTCTCTCTCTCTCTCTCTCTCTCTCTGTCTCTCTCTCTCTCTCTCTGTGTCTCTCAGAGAGCTCCAGCCTACACCGCGACTGCTGCGTAAGTGCAGCGAGTCTCGGTGAAACGCCGGGGTTTATATATGCGCCTATTTTTAGCCTCAGCGCGTGAAGCTATTTTTAACCAATATGAGCTCATCGCTTTCTTGCACGTCCAATCAGAGCACAGGAGTGAGCACGTGGGCGGGAAGCACAGAAAGAGAGAGAGAGAGAGATAGATGAATAAACCGGAATAAACGGACAGCTGATGGAAACCGGGCTGGCAGTACGGGAGCGCGCAATGCCCTGCGCGTTCTCATGGTTGTAAAATTAATTAATAAATTAAATATTCATCAAAAATAAAATAACAATAATAAAACATTATTAAAGATGCATTATATTTATAAATTTGCATAATTTAACCCAGTAAAGCCTGGCATTAAATAAAAGTCCAAAAACGGTGTATTTTTACATTTTTAAGTACCACCACCTGAAGGGAGACGTATTTACAACTATGCTAAAAGGCCTTTTACTTGCTAAAAAATATTAAGTTTTGATCATTTGGACAATGTAGAGGCCTTAGAAATATGTGTATCAAATATGAATTAGTAGGCTTTGTAGGGTTAAATAATGACAATTATCATTATAAGATAATAAAAAAATAAGAAGGTATGTGCCATTCAAAATATATACAGGACCATGATGAATATGTTCTATATGGCTCTGTGGTAGCAAGTGCTGTGCTGAAGAATCAGCCTTAAAGGGACAGATGCCAATAGAATAGAGAAAATTCAGAGGAAGTCACGGTCTGTCCTGGGGACTAAACTACTGAACTCACCGAGGGTGGTGACCGAGAGGAGGATGCTGTCCAGACTCCAGCAGTGTCCAAACATTTAAACATTATGGATATCCCCTCGCATCCAATAAAATAAGAGCACCTTCTCGTTAACACTTAGCATGCCCTGGTGTACCACTGAGACACGGAAGGACAATCCTCTCTGCCCACTTAGTCTGTACAAAACTCATCCCTGTAGTGTGAATTATATTGCCACTTCCCTATTTGTGTGTGTGTGTGTGTGTGTGTGTGTGTGTAATTAGGCTACATTATACTGTATGATCGCGTGTATAACACCCGTAGGCTACTGTAAAATGACACAATGTGGAAATGAATAAAGCAATCGAATTAACAAAGATATAAACTTTTAACTGTTCAACAGTTTCCAGCTCAAAAACTAGGTTTATACCATGGCGACACCTGGTGCCCAATCATCATAATTCTACTTGTATTGTATTGTATTCGGCCTGTTTAACCTCATTAATGCTCGCAACGTTTTAATGTTCGTTTATGCTAAATGCATATTCAAGTATTTAGTAGTTTTCTCAAATTATAGATGCTGCTCAATCCAGCTCTATATTGTGAATGTGATGCTGACCCTTTTCCTGTTTTCTTTTCTCTGAAACAAACACTATTGTAATGCCATGATCTTTTGGACAGATGCCATAACAGCCTGCACTCTATTCTTTGAAATACCTTGGGGATACTATGGTATATAGACTATATATGGTAATCATACAGCAGGCGCTCAGGAAAATGAAGAAAACAATAATCAGAAGAAAAAGAAACCGACAAGAGACAAGAAAGAACTTAAAATAGACGTCTTGTTTAGCTAATGTATTTCAGACAGCTAGTAGTCAAAACTAACATGGATGAGATACCAACACGATCTCATAAAAGTGCGTAGCTATACAACGAATTGAATTTCTCGTACCATTTACACGCCAAAAATAGTTTTTACGTGCATATGCTACACTGTAAACCCTTAGGATCAAGGGCGGAGTGCGTGCGTATTAAAGTGCGTATCATATGCACGCGAAACCCGAGTATCATATACACGCAAAAACTAATTTTAGCGTATAAATGGCACGAGAAATTCAATTCGTGGTATAGATAAGCAGTTTCATGAAGAAATACCGAACATTATGATAAAATTGTAAAAATGTCGTCTATTTGTGTGTTGCTGCTCTGAAGTATTCCCTGTCAAATATACAACTAAGATAAGACAACAATTTCAACTCCATACTTTATTTGGTAGCCTTTAGCAGCCTTTATATGAGCAGTATAACGAGGCCTACAGCTAGTCAGTCATTGTCACAAAACAACCCCCTTCGGGATAATCCAAGATCTCGTTCAGGGTTAACAATGTGGCTTCTTTTCTTAAAGTCACCACAACATAATCAAAATGGACATTTTTTTAATGGAATATTGCTGTTTATTATAAATGATCAGTGCGCATTACATTGCTATTATTATTATTTAAATTTTAATTAATGTGCCCCTTTTAATCTTTACTCAGATAAACTTCCCCTACCACTTGCAATCATGTTCACCGACGAGACATATCACATAGGCTATGATATGAGATTACAGCACAAGCAAACGAAAACAATCCGATGATCCAATCAATTCCTTATGGACAAAATCAAGTCCCAACCTACATTTTTTCTTGTTCAAGAAGCCATTTAATTTGGATATAGGTCACACTAGGGACTATCGCAACTTCGGTTTAATTTGACTTGTAATGAGGGTTGGTGTATGAAACCATAATCCTGGTTTAGTCACAAGAGGGCGTCAAATCCATACCGTTTAATTTCTGACGATCTCAGTGATATTCAGTCAAAAAACTATGAACCCTCAGAGCTCTCTCTCCCCCCCCTCTCTCTCTCTGTGTGTGTTATACGTCTGCAAGGGGAGACTTATTCCTTTGATCTTTTTGTTATTTTTTTATGTGACCTGATTTAGCTACCATTAATTAATTACCATTAATGTGTGTGTGTGCATAAACAAGACAGTGAGGATGAGAGATGAAAAGAGAGAACCAACATGAGATTTCAAGCAAATGAATTCTAAGAGAGGGTCACATTCAGCAGCTGTCTTATTCTTTAAAAAAATATATACACATTAATGGAGGGAGGGAGAGATGGAAAGAGAGAGTGAGAGAGGGGTTGGGCACAATTGGGACAGTTCCCTCCTTCCCAGCAGGGGAGTGTTTGAAAGAAAGTAGTGAATGATAAGAGACAACTGAAGGAGAGAGAGAGAGAGAGAGAGAGAGAGAGAGAGAGAGAGAGAGAGAGAGAGAGAGAGAGAGAGAGAGAGAGAGAGATCATAAAGAGTTAAAAGATGCAGAGAGAAGCAGAAGGCAAGACAATAACAGAGTGAACAAAACAGAAAGAACGGAAAAGAAAAATAGAAATGCCAGCAATATTTTAAACACAGAAGACAGACCAAGAGAGGATTTTACTGCAACACTGACCTGAGCAAGATCATATTACACTGCACTGCGCACACACACACACACACACACACACACACACACACACACACACACACACACACACACACACACACACACACACACACACACACACACACACACACACACACACAGACACACACACACACACACACACACAGACACACACACACACACACACGAGGTGTGTTATGCTGAAATCAGGTAGACACCATTTGTGTGTGTGTTATTTCTGAGCAGAGGACGCAGAGTGTGTGTGTGTGTGTTTTTACTCCTTGCTAGAGTCACACAGTGTGTGTGTGCGTGTGCTTGTCAGACAGCCATGAGGAGGATGCTGGCTCTCTTCTGTTTAATTTTACTGGCGGCACCTCTAACGGATGCATGGAGACCATCTAAACCACGACTGCACTTCCAACACTCAGGTGAGGCAACTGACTTTCTATTGACTTTTCAATCTCCTAACCTTCACACAAACCTTTCTGCATTTAATATTTCAATCCAGACATTATATGTTCATTTTCAACCACAATGTAGATGATATATAATATATTTCAAATCATTAACAAAGCTTAGGTCATTTAACATATAGTACCACATTACCATAATATGTTCTGTTGGACTGGATATTTCATAGTGCAACACTAATGTGAGACAACTGACTTTTCACTGACTTCTGATGCTTTTCTATTGAGCAGTTGGTATTTTTATCTCTTAAAGGGATAGTTCACCCAAAAATTTAAATTCTGTCTTAATTTACTCACCCTCAAATTGTTCTAAACCTATATGAATTTATCTTTTCTGCAGAACACAAAAAAAGACATTTTGAAGAATGTCTATAACCAAACAGTTGATGGATCCCATTGACTTCCATAGTGGGGGTAAAATACTGTTGAATACTGTTGAAAAAATACTGTTGAAGTCTGATGACTGTCATTCATCATATGCACTATGTGAGACCACAGTTCCATAATGAATATGTTCAATTGGTCTGGTCTGCTTTTCCCAAAAGCATAAGCTTAAGGTGATCGCCGAACAATTACCACTAGTGGTGTCTACGATCAGCTAAGGCTTATGATGCTTTTGTGAAACGCAGCCCTGCATAGTGCAGGCAACTGACCTTCTATTGAGCAGTTGGTATTCCCTTACCCAAACACAAACCTTTCTGCATGTAACATTCTAATCCAGACATTATTTATATGTTCATTAAGATATATTCTTTCCACAATGCACAAACAAAAGTGTATATGAGAGAAAATAATGTGTGTGTGATTTACTGTATATATAAAGTGTTTGAGTTTAGAAAGTTCTTGGAGTAATACATATCTTAATTCATCCGTGTATGTCTGTGTGTGTGTGTGTGTGTGTGTGTGTGTGTGTGTGTGTGTGTGTGTGTGTGTGTGTGTGTGTATACTTGGATTTCTTAATTACCCAATTAGCCTTTCATTCACGCAGACTCTCAAAGGGTATGAACATAAGTGTGTGTTTGTGTTAGGGAACGTCTGGTGGTTGATTATTATACAGCTCATTTTGGCTTGATTTCCCTGATGAGATGATAAATGACAGCTCTAGAGTAGCGCACACATACAAACAACAATTTTGTGGGACTGCTTAAGTGAAATCATATATCCAGTAAATAGTCAGCAAATCCTTCAGTTCAGCACTATAAAATCTATTTTCCATCTGGTCTGTTATGATTGATCAATTTGATTGCTCTTCTGTAGGGGTGATTTATTGAACATGAGCATAAATCAATTAGCTAAGCTCTGGCAGTATGTGTGTGTGCATTTGAGTGCTATAATTATGATGTATACTATGTTTCTCAGGTCAAGGGTCAAGGTTAGTAGGTCTGACTGACTGAGAGATTTGAGAAATACCAGAACACAGCAATGTGTGTTCGCCCAGTTTATTTTAACTGCGTGTTTATGCATGAGCCCTGTTGAGCCTTGTGTTCCCCGTCACAGACTTATAGTCGCACCTGTTAACATTTCCACAACACATATATAAACATGCCAGCTGGTGGACTGAGCAGTAATAGCTGATAACTCAATTTGCACAAGAAGTGTGTACTGTTTGTTCTTGTCCACCAGTAGCACTACAGGAAAAGGTGTGCTCAAGGAAACACACCTTCATTCACACTTGCAGTGTATGCTTGTGGGCAGGTTTTTAAAAACTAATTTCCCAATTCGATTCTGATTAAACTCTTGTTTGGATTCCCATTCAAATTCAATGATTTGATTTTGATTTATTCACAAGCTATTTTCTTTTTAGAGCTTCTGCTGCCGAAATGAACTCTGTTTGCATCATTGAATCATTTTCTTGTTATCCTTGTAAAACTGCTAGAAACAATCTGTATTAATAGAGATGACTTGACAAGCTCTCTAATCGATTTAGGTTTCATTGTGATTCATATTTCAGAATATTCATTTATTATGTCCATTTTGCTTAGAAAGGAATCTCTCTCTGCTAATGCTGTAAAGAGCTTGGTTTGATTTATCTACTTTCATCATCATGTTGTGTTAAACCTCTTACCTTTAAAGAACTCAGATGACAACGGGTTAGATCCTATCTCTCATTGTCCACCCTCCTCATTGTTCAGTGAAATCTGAAAGACCTATGAAACACAAGAAACCTTTTTCACAGACTGCTGAGACGTTTCCAGTTATCAACATCGCAAATAAAGTTTTTAATTAAACAAAATCAATATACATTTATAATGCTATACTTTGTGTTATATTACCTTGGCAGTAAATAACCAAAAAAATGAATTAACGCTGCTGCGAGGGACGTGTTTCCATTACAACGGCTGAGGGAGTTTGGCATCTTTCTCTCATCTGACTGCTGTAATCAATCTTTTGATATTTTTCCCCTCTTTTGGAAAGGCGTGAAAACGCTACCATGGATTTTTATCTTTTGCTGTTAGAAAAAATGCAAATACAAAAATTATATTTGATGTCATCTCCCATTCACTGCAACAGAAGTTTACCCAGCTATGAGGACCTGGAAATGTGAAAAAGGTCATTTTTTCAGCTTTCATTTACATTTATTAAAGTTTTATTTGAATACTTCAGCTTAAACGTATTTATTTCAGTTTCCAAGGCAACATTTCTAATGTTTGTTTTTGTAAATGTACGTTTTTCATCTAATATTTATAAAATATTTTATTTTAGCTTTATTTGATTTAACGAAAATTTTAATAGTTATAGTTTTAGCAATAACAATAATGCAATACGGATTCAAACAGGCAACTCTTTATTAAAAGAATAGACTCAAAAGATAGAGTCAGTTGTTCATGAATCGGACTACACTAGTTGCATTGTATGTTAGTTTTAGCATGCAGTCCACGATTTCAGGACGATTCTCATATATTTTTATTTTTGTCTTTCATTTATTTTTGCTGAGATCTACAGTAGAATATGGCGCTGTAAAAAATATTAGGCAGACACTGAAAATAGGCATAATGTAAAATATTTATCTTAGAATTTTAATTGATATCGGGATTGTTCAAAGGAAGATCACGATTAATTGTAAAAACAATTTTTTTTTAAATATTGTTGCTGCGTGCTTGTGCTCGTATGCATCAGTATATATAATGTTTCTTAGCTGTATCACACGGCACACATTTGTACTAATCAAGTAATCCCACATCAATCTCTCTCATGACTGAGGTAATCTAATGTTCAGATACACTTACAGCTTGTGTGTGGTTAAATATACAACACTAGGTCTGTGTGTGTCTAAATATACCCTCAGCTGGTCATAGAATGATGGACAGAAGGGCTTGTGACTCACTTTGTGTTCATGTGTGTGTGTGTGTGTGTGTGTGTGTGTGCGTGCGCGCGTGCGTGCGCGCGTGTGTGTGTAAGATTAAAATGACAGTTGTAGTTGTACTAATGGTATAAGACCATCAGAATGTCTCACTGTTTGTCTAATTTAGTTTATGACTAAAAAGGTCAAGAGTCAAACTGATTACGGTCTAAGACTAGGGGATTCCAGACCACCTAGTCATGAAAACTCACTTCCTGTTAAACACACAGGAGACAGGTGGAATACCATCCCATAATCCATCTGAGTGGTTTAAGCACACACATACACACCCTTGTTGCCACATCAACTGCCCCCAAGAAAGTGGGCAATGAGTAAGACTGGTGCCACTGAGTAAAAGCCAGGAATGTGTGTGAGGTTGCAGTCTGTAACAGATTGCGTGCATCTCCCTCGTGAACAGCTGAAAATGTTTTAGTGTGTGTGGGTGAGATAATATTTTAAAGGAGTGATGAACACGCAAACCTATAGAAAAACCAACATGATATGTGTGTGTTTGTATGTTATTTTTGAGCGACTGGATTTTTGGTGAAGCCTATTCAAATATTATCTGACACACTCTCACTGCAATTAATTAATTTCCCATTATTCTCTGGGCATATTTTCCATCTTTTTATCTATTCTATTCATCTCATGGGTTATATGATCTCTCTGTCTCATCAGCTGTTCAGATTTTTGAACAGGTTATTCTGCCCTAAAGGGGCTATATGCAACTTTTTCCCCAAAATAAACGTAACAATAGCCTTTTTATTTTACCATTTATGACTCAAACATCTCCTGTTGAGCATACTGACACGTTGTCCGCTCACAGTGGGTGCACCTATAAGCCTGTATCCTATTTTCTGTTGGGTCTGATTTTTCCCTCGCTGTCTGCGGATGTGACGTCAAGCGCGTCAGCTACACGTTTGACCTTTTGATAAGAGAACACTTATCTCAATACATGTATTTGACTGTTCTTACCTCTGTAAACATAATGTTGACCTCCTTGCAGCAGAAGACTTGTGAAGTGTGCACGTACGAGCGCTGCGAGAGCGAGCAGAAAGGAAGAACAGTTCTGTTTTTTGGCCACAGGTGTCAGTCGCGAGTTTAAATTTCAGAAAAACGCATATAGCCCCTTTAAGGAACTGTAATGTTCCTCTGGCAGAGAGTTTTTAATGTATTTAAAAGGATAGTGCACCTAGTGCTGGGCAGTATATGGCCAAAAATCTGTATCACAGTATTTTTTAAGATTCTGGCGGTTTCGCGGTATGCTATATCATGTTTTTTTCTTTTTCTTTTTTTGGAGTACATTAAAATGCTATTAAAGTATATTATTAAAGTTATTAAATAAAAACATCGTATTGTTAAATACAAATTTACTTTGGTAATCAATTTATAAAACTAACAATTTAGTTAATCTTTTAAAATGTAATCAAATTAAAATTTAAGTATTCCTTTTTTTTGGCCGGTTTACTGTTTAATACACGTATGAAAACTTGTGCGATATTACTTAAAAATAATGTTTCAATAAATTGTATTATTATTATTACTTTTAAATGTGTGTTCTACTCATGGTTCTACTGTACAAAACAGTAATATTTTTGTTTCAAAATTCCTTGAGTTTGACCGAACTTTTATTTTGGCGTGTTATAATAAAGACATTTGCGTTTCAGTGTTTTATGAAACTGTATTATTATTATTATTTCTTGAAGTAATCTACTCTGCAATAGTGTTGGGTTCGAGTCCACCTTTGTCGAGTCCGAGTCAAGTCCAAGTCCTTAACAATGAGTCTGAGTCCAAGTCCGAGTCAAAAGAGGGCCGAGTCGGACTTGAGTCCGAGTCCTTAACATCCGAGTCCGAGTCGAGTCCAGCCGAGTCCACAAAGATTTCGAGTCCGAGTTCGAGTACCCCAACTCTACAACAATATATTTCTGTTAAAATTTCTTCAAGTAAAACTGAACTTTTATTTTGACGGGTTGTCGTCAAAGGCCTTTGATTCTGTATAGCTGCTATATGATATTCAAGGGATAGCGATTGTTTTTTAATGAAAAGGTAAACTGATTGTAAATTGACTCTTAGAGAGAGTAGATCTCGAGAAGATTAAGTGCATGTGTTCATATCCTCATACAGACAGACAGTAGTCAGTGGTTTGATTCATTGTATTACTTTTGATCTATGCGTTGAAAAATTACGTAACATTCTGTTGTATGCAGTAACTTAAGTTCCATTTTGTGACTGGATTCCGTGCGCGGGTTTTCTGCATCGCGGAAATAAGAGGGATCTGTATTTGCCATGTTAGTTGTGTGGATTAGTTATTGTTGTGTTAAAACGTTATAACCATTAAGTGTATGCAGTTAATGTTCTCTAATCTCTATCAATATCATAAACTCTGCGCTCTTCGTGGGCATTAAATCGATGTTACAGCTAACGTTACAACGGTAAGTTATTTGCGCCTATGCGAAATTGAAACCATGTACCGGCCAGCACTAAATTCACCCAGAAAAAAATGTCATTATTTACTCAATAGGCTACTCACCCTCATGTTGTTTCAAACCTTTGGAAACATGTGGCTTGGCTTTCTATCTTCCATGGAGCACAAAGATCATTTGAATAATCGGCTGCTTGTTACACTTCCCATGCAGCCTAGACTAGAGCTTTCAGGTTTTAAAGGGCCCTATAATGCCCTTTTCAGAAGATGTAAAATAAGTCTCTGATGTCCCCAGAGTCTATATATGAAGTTTTAGCTCAAAATACCCACAGATGTTTTTTTCATACCATGTTTAAATTGTCACTTTTTGAGGGAGAGCAAAAACGAGACGTTTTTGTGTGTCCCTTTAAATTCAAATGAGCATGTTCAAACCACTACAACAGAATACAACAGGATATTTCTGAATGGTTGATGAATTTATGTTGCTGATGTGGAGTTGGTTTACAGTATGTACATTTTAGGGCTAGTTACGTCACTAACCCGTGAAGAAGCTCATTGTAGTCCCTACCAGCCGTTTGCTGCCCTTAAGCAATTTCTGTAAAATAAAATATCTCTCTTTGCTTTGAACTTTGAACGTCGTAACTTTGCAGATGTTGTTTATGCTCAACAGCAACATTACACACTAACTTAAGTTAAAAAAGTGAAATCATAATCAGTCACCCCTTTAAAAAGGATGCAAAAGTGCCATAAAAGTCTCATTAAAGTTGTCCATATGAATCATGCATATGGTCCCAAGTCTTCTGACGTCATATGATAAACTTTGCATCTTTTTTCTCATACAAAGCTACGTCGTTATTTATATATCCTCAAGTGTTGTTAACTATTGAAAAAGGATTCTTTGAAAATGCTAGCCTGGCTAACGCCAGACCCAATTCTTGTTGAGACTTGGGTCTGGGAACCAAATGTACATTTTCTCGTATTTGAGGCGTGGTTTACGATTGCCTGGCGCCGTTTATTGGGTGCTAAGCATGACTGTCAAATGCGCCTGTACGTAGCTCATATGCAATCGTTTCAATTATACCAGATGACGTATGTAGAGCGACAGAAATTAGACAAGGAAGAAGACGATGGGTAAGATATTTTTGTGTAAACAATGACGTTCAGCGACTATTGCCGTTTGTGCAAGATAAACATGCGGTAGCTTCGCGTCTGCTGCCATGTTGAATCCATAGAAATAAACAAACTGATTCGGTGTGCATGTCGTCATCGTCTTACTCCCTCCCCGTTCTGTGATTGGTTCCCTAAATGAGGCGAAAACCTGGCCCATGGTATCCATACTGCCTTTCAGCGTGAATAAAATCGCGCTGCGGGAAGGCAGCATGGGGAAACCCAGAGTATGAAAATGCTGTTATTTCCTGTAAATAACGATTTAAAATTTATTTAACAAAGCTATTGTATATCTTCAGAAAACTTGAGATTTAGAACATGAGTTTTAGACCCTTTTATTTTTTTTGTCATTTTAGAGCTTGACAGCCTCATTCACTGTTATTATATTGGAAACATTGACCAGGATATTCTTCATAAATGCACCTTCTGTGTTGTATGGAAGGAAAAAAATTCATCTTTCTCAGTTTTTTTTCCCTTTCCTATATAAACAATTAAGCTAAATTGCATTATTTCTTTGGCCTGTAAGATATAAATGATTTGTGATGGAAAACAGAAATCCTGCATATAAGCTGAACTCACATCAGCCAAGATCTTCAATCATAATATATAAAATAACCTGTTCTCTTTCTTTCTATATATCTCCCTCTCTCCGCCACAGAGTTGGTGCAGAGCGGCAGGCTCATGTCTCTCTCTGTGCCTGCTGGGGATCTAAACTCTCTGCTGCCGGATGAAGACGGTCGTCGCCTTTACATTGGTATGAAAGACCATCTGCTGTCCACAAGCTTGGATGATATTACTCAAAACCCCCGCAAAGTATGTACACACCCCCACACACGCTGTTTCTCTTATATTATATACTCAAGTATGGTATTTTTCACTTGAAAATTTAAATTCTTTCATTATACTCTTGTGCTTTCAAAAGCAGAAGTTTAACAGAATGTTCATGATGCTCTTTTCCATACAATGAAAATGAATGGTTACAATGGGCCGTCAAGCTCTGAAAAATACAAACAACTTGTTTCTCACAGAAAAAAAGATCATATAGCCAAAAGATTTGGGACAGATCACATATTAACCATATGGAGCGATGTTATGGTACTTTAGTTGTTTTTTGTTCGGTTGTTTTTTTAGCTAGACCGTCCACTTCCAGTTCACTTTAATTGTACAGAAAAGAGAAGCAACTTGAGGAAAAGTTAATGAAAATAATTTTCATTAAAGGGATAGTTTGATACTGCAGATTATTGGAAGCTTTTAGTCACAGATTTGTATCTTATCAAAACTGTCCCAGCCTCAAAAAAACATTTTTTATTCGCATTTGAAATTGAAAGACTAAAATAATTGTATGATTGTTTTTCGAACATTTGTTTTACACTTGTTTTGCATGTATGAGGCCTGTGAGTGTATTTGTGCATGTGTGAGTAAGAGTGTGTGGATGAGCCCGCCCCTGCTGGTCTACATAACTAAGTGTGTGTTCATAATGATTTCATCTGAGTAATGCCAGAGTGGCATTCAACTGTAATTCCTCACATACTACATGATGAAATTTGGGCACCACATTCACATCTGTGTGTGTGTGTGTGTGTGTGTGTGTGTGTGTGTGTGTTTTGGTACTGTATTTCAGATATACTGGCATGCAAATCCAGATCGGATTCAGGACTGTATAATGGCTGGAAAAAATCTGCAGGTAAAACATGATTTTATGTACCACAGTTGACCATGTTGACAGCTTTTCTTGAAGTGTCTAATCACAAACAAATTAAATAATTTCAATCCTCACTGTCTGAACAGTTTATTAGTTCTGCCTGTATTGAAGCTCAGTCGACCTCACGAGCAGGCTTTGTTCTTGAGTGCTTGTTTCTTGTTTATGTCACAGATGGACTGTGCTAACTTCCTGCGTGTGTTAGAGCATTATAACCAAACACATCTTTAC
This sequence comes from Meda fulgida, assembly GCA_030578275.1. Classification (NCBI taxonomy): domain Eukaryota; kingdom Metazoa; phylum Chordata; class Actinopteri; order Cypriniformes; family Leuciscidae; genus Meda; species Meda fulgida. Next base: position 20,240,582 of record CM060623.1, on the reverse strand, counting down.
GCCTGTGGAACTGGAGCATTCAATCCTCGCTGTGCCTTCATCCCTACCAACCTCTTCCTCAGGGTAAAGATTTCCCACCATGCACCTCTCTCACATAACTGCTTCCTGTTGTGTTTGTGTACTTATCTTATTTGATGAGCATTTATCATGTACTATGCATCTAAGTCTCAAGTGATTAAATAGAAAGTCAGATTAAATGAATTATTTTATTAAAATAATTACAATTTAATAAATGTGTTTATTAAAATAAAAAGTGTGACGTACAGATCCAAAATGAAATAAAATATGTTTTTATTAAACTAAAAATATGTTAGATACATATAAAAACAAAAAACCTCCTTAACCTTATTAAATAATAATTATAAAATATTTAAAACCTTAAAAAGTTTAATAAAAATAAAGTGTTACATACAAATCCAAACAAAAATAAAATAAATAGTACTGTAGTAAAATAATTAAAACAAAATAAAGTTACATACAGTTCCAAACATCCTTTTTTTAATGTGTATAGACAAAAAGAAAAATGTTGAACTGTAAATAATGTAACTGGGGTTTTCAGGCCGAGGAACAAACGTGGCAGTATGAAGACACCGAATCAGGGAAGGGAAAATGTCCGTACGACCCTCACCAGAGAACAGCTACTGCTATCATAGGTAAGACAGTGTGTTAATAGTTTGTCTGTAGTTCATGTTTGTGTTAGAACATGCCAGTTTAACTCTGATCCAAATCTTTGTGTGTGTTTGTTCAGACGGTGAGCTGTACGCTGGAATCTCATCTGACTTTCTAAGTCATGATACTGCTTTTATTCGGAGTCTGGGGGAGCGACATGTGATTCGCACTGAACAATATCACTCTACATGGCTGCAAGGTGATACATGTGCAACCACCCATACACCTCAGCTAGCAAAAAAAAAAAATTCAAATATATACAAATATATACACACAGAGCATGTTGTTGACAACCATTAAGAATGCACTGTGCTCTATAGGTTAAACACAAGAAAATATCACATTATATACACAATAACCGATTTATGTGTTAGTTTAACTGTATTTTTGTCTCTCTCCAATTCCTCTCCAGGCGCGGAATTTGTACATGTTGCAGCGATGTCAGAGAGTGATAATGAGGAGGATGATAAGGTCTACGTGTTCTTCACTGAGCACGCTCAGGAGGCAGAAGGGGATGCTGGGAAGGTCCTCTATTCCAGAGTTGCCCGCGTCTGTAAGGTATCTAGCAGTGTCTTCCTACGTACCTAACTGCACTTGTGTGGCCACTGTGTGCCCATCTCTGTGAATCTGATTGAATGTGCTGTCTCTGACTGTTCCTCTGGTTGACTTCTGTCATTTTCATATGAAATATTATTTTAATTAAATAATTAAAAAGAAATAAAATATACTTAATTTTTTATTAAAATAAAAAGTGTGACATGCAGATTCAAACAGAAAGGTCATATATATATATATATATATATATATATAGTGGAAGGTCATGTACGCAGTTTACCTGGGAAAGTGAATGTGATGGGAGTGTGATGCTCTGGGCAATGTTCTGCTGGGTAGCCCTGGGTCCGGCCATTCATGTGGATGTAAATTTGACACGTGCTACCAACCTAAACATTGTTGCAGACCAGATGGTGTTCGCTGGTGGAAGTGGCCTCTTTCAGCAGGATAATGCACCCTGCCACACTGCACACATTGTTCAGTAATGGTTTGAAGAACATGATGAAGAATTCAAGGTGTTGCCCTGGCCTCCAAATTCCCCAGATCTCAATCCAATTGAGCATCTGTATGATGTGGTGGTGGGCCAACAAGTTTGATTTACAGCAGCTCCACCTTGCAACCTACAGGATTGAAGGATATGCCTCTAACGTCTTGGTGCCAGAGCCCACAGGACACATTCAGGGGTCTTTGTAGAGTCCATGCCTCAGTGGATCAGCGCTGTTTTGGCAATACATGAAGGACCAACAGCATATTAGGCAGGGGCTCATCATGCTTTGGCTCATCAGTGTATATCTCACAATTCTGAAAAAAGAAGTCATGCTCTCATGCTTGTGAGATATGAACTCAGAAATTCTGAGGAAAGTCTGAAATAGGAGGTATTAAGTCCTAATTACCTTCTCTTTTTTTTTATCTGTGGCGGAAAGAAGTTTCCATAGATTTTTGTCATTTGAACTTTGCAAAATTATTAGTAATAACCATACAAAAAGTACTTTAGTGGTACCAGTGGTAAAGTGATGGTATCAGATGGTAATGCCATAACACTGTCATATATGTCATAGAAAGGAGTGATTACCATATTCATGCACAAGGGAATTTTATGTCTACATAAAAGAACATGCCCAAAAAACACGGTATTAATATGGTACATATACAAAAACATAGTATAACAAGGGTACATATATAAAACATGTCATTAGCAATGTCCAAAAATCCATGGTACCATTTCCAAATAATCAGTAAAAACATGGTACTTCTTGTGTTAAAGAAGACCAGCAGGAAAGGGATATTATGGTACCAAATCAGTGTGTTTATCTCTCTTTTTTCTCTCTTTCTAGAATGATATTGGTGGTCAGCGTAGTTTGGTTCATAAATGGAGCACCTTTCAGAAAGCTCGAATTGTTTGCTCCGTACCAGGACCTGACGGCATACACACATACTTTGACAAACTCCGTGAGTAATACACATGCCACATGAAATGCCACACAAAAAGGATTTCACTCCCACATGATTACCTTACCAAAGTTTAAGCAAATCTCTCAAATTAAATAAGGCTTTGAGATAACCTTGTACATGTTTTAGAATATTATTTATACTGTTGATAATGTGTGTGTGTCATATATGCCCAAACGTCCCTGATTTATGGACAAAGTTTATCAGTATACTCACACACACAAACCACACACAGACTCTGACAGACAGAAACCGGTTTCTTATCAATCAGTCTGTGTAAACAAAGTTCTCGCATAGAATAAACAATTCTTGAATCCTCAGTCTGACTAAAGTTTTACTATAATCTCATGCTCATATTATATCTAAGATACACATTAAAACACATTCATATTCAAATGTTAACCTCAGTTATTAGATGACTACATTGACAATAGCACACCCCCTAAACAATTTTACACAAATATGATATAAAACACGCTCTGCAATAATCAGAAATCAAGAATGGCCTCCGTATCTGACTGGAGCTTTATCAAATCTGCAAGCGGCTCTGAACAGAACTATTCATTGTCCAGCGCCATGGTAATCTTTAAACAGCTTTCACAGTGCATGTTCAATTATGTTCAAGTGTTGGAGAGTTGTGAATTGTGTTTATTTCTTGGCCTACTAAAGTATTTAGAACATGCAAAACAGCTTTGTTCTGATTGGTGAACACTTTCATGTTCACTTTGACTGTAAAGTGTTATTGATTTTATATTATAAACCTGCTGTAATGCTAATATGCATCTCATCTTAGCTGTACTTTTGCCCTATGGTGGTAATCTATAGAATTCTCTTCCATGTCAAGTTTACATTGTGCTCCACGGGCCCTAAACAACTACATCTCCCACAATCTCCCCCTACATCAGGGACCCTCATGATGCCATGGCTATGATGAGCCAGACCACACTGTAGACAGTAAATGTTCATCAAGAATAGTTCGTTTATACTGCAGATTATGAGAAGAAGCATGGAAAAACTGACAATCAGATGCGAGTTAAGAACTACCAGGTTGCTGGAACAGTAGAATTGTATAGAATTCTATGTTTTTATGAAATATGGAACAGATGTAGCTTCAGTCTGGTGTAAATAAGTTTAAATAAGTTTGTGTGTGTGAAGGTGATGCTGCTAGTTGCTAGATTTTGAAGCTGTTGAATTGTTATGTATGATCTGTTTGGAAATTTAAATAATGTGTGGTTGATTGATGAATGGGTGTGTTTATTATCTTACATTCAGATGGATTAGTCTTGTGTTTGTGTGTGAGTGTTTTGGGGTCGGTAAGATTTTTTTAAATGTTTTTGAAAGATGACCGACCAAAGCTTCATTTATTTGACCAAAAAACAGTAAATACTGTAATATTACCACAATTTAAAATATGATTTTCTATTTTAATACTTTTTAAATGTAATTTGATCCTGTAATGGCAAAGCTAAATTTTCAGCAGTCATTACTCCAGTCTTCAGTGTCACATGGTCCTTCAGAAATAATTCTAATATTCTGATATTGACATAGTGAGGAGGACAACTGATATTTACATATATGTTGACTTGACGCTAAAGTGTTTAATGTTAGATATTTTAACACAAATGAATAAAACACCTATAAAGGTAAATTATTCCTTATGGTTATGCACATTTTATAGGATCTCTAGATGTTTTGTCACATAGTGGCCCAATTTCTTCAAATCCACCCTAAATGTTTTGCATTTTTGAACCGCATAAAGATGAATTTATCTTAAAATGAGTGCGCCAGGGAATATGCCATTTGTCTTGGTGGTCTGCTGAATGTTTTGAAAACCGTCAGTATCTGTGTGTGTGCATTTTCACGTCTACGGTGGCACCCCCATCCTGTTTTCAAATAATCTACTGGCTAACTCTAGATGGGGATGAGGGAGGACAGCACAGAGCAGGAGAATCAGAGGTTAGGATGGATAAGAATGGATAGGGGCAGGATAGAGAAGTGTCAACAAGTGCAGGACAGACAAAACTATCTGTCCTCAAGGGGAACATAAGCTTTTGTTGGGGGAAATTGACACAACTATAGCATCCTCGCAAAAGTGAAAGAGAAGAAGAGCCAGAGAATAGGGGGTGGTGAAAACAATCTGGAAAGGAGGAGAAGAGAAAGAGATGGAGGAGGAGGAGGGGTGGGACAGAAATGTGGGATAGTAATGGGATTGAGAGGGAAATAGGGAGTATGAATGCTTAATTAAAGGGATTCTGTTGGTTTGAGTGTAAGATATGAGGGAAAACAGAGCAGCTGTGTGTATGTGTGTGGTTTATCGCAGAGCGATGTGTAATAAAGGTTTCAACCATTTTATAGTGCAGATCTAGTTTATGTTCTCGGTTTTAAACAGCTTATGAGAGTCAGTAAATTTGTAGTAGCATGTCCGCTGTAGCATGAATGTTTAATACTGTGGTTTCCAACTGGTGGTACGTGCCCCTTATTTTTTGTTGATGTCAAGGGCTGTGTGTTTGATCAAACTAAGATATTTTAATGTTTTTGAAAGAAGTCTCTTATGCTCACCAAGCTGCTTTTGTTTGTTAAAAAATACAGTAAAAACAGTAATATTGTGAAATATTATTACAATTTAAAATTACTTTAAAAAAAATATTACTTCAGTCTCCAGTGTCACGATCCTTCAGAAATCATTATAATATACTGATTAATATTTTTTGCTGAAAGTGCAAAAAGTTGAAAAAAGCATTTATTTGAAATAGAAATCTTTTGTAACATTATAACGTTCTTTACTGTCATTTGTGATCAATTTAATGTGTCCTTGCTAAATAAAATAAAAAATTCTTATAATATAAAATAAATCTTACTGACCCCAAATGGCAAAGTATTTCATGTTGATCATTTTGCATATTGTTGAGTCTGTTAACCTCATAGTCATTTGAATGTTACTTTTTTTTGTTCACTTTTATAACAACTATTTTGGCTTTGTTTTGGGTTGCACAAGGCATCCACTATCAAATCTGGGTCCTGAAGAAAAACCAGTTGAGAACTACCATCTTAACATGTGTGTTTGATTTGATAAGGCGTTTGATCATATCTGACATGATTGGAATGTGAGAATGCAGAAATGAACTAGCATACCCTCAACATCAAAAGTTCATTGTGAAGATATAGATGTGTGTGTTTTTAAACAAAAGTCAAACCGCAAATATGCTGCGTTACACACGTTTATTTGTATGAGAAAGAGAGTGTGACCAGGTAAATATTGTTTTCATGAGTTTATACAGCCTTGAGAGGAAACCAGAGACCACACACACACTCTCTCTCTCTCATTAGCATTGATTGAAGCGCACACAAAGCACGCTTACAGTTTTTATCGATTGGTTAAACGCATTTCTTGAAACTATGCCTCGTATTCTCAAAACAGTAAACACAAATCCATAACGTCTCACCCAATTCCCCAAACAAAATTTTCTGGTCAAAATGAAGCTCTACACTCAAAACTCTCACTGAAAAACCAAACGTTGCCCTCAGACATCACACACAAGCCCTCACAAACACACACACTACAACATAGTCTTATGTACAATACATTGCAATACATTTAAAACAACATTTCCAAAACTGGTAAGTTATGTTGCTTGTGCCCCCTTACCCCCCCACAAACCTTTTCACATGATGAACACAAAAGACACAACCAATGGATACATTGGCACATTTTTTTTATTCCTTAATATACACCAAAAAACAAACAAGAAAACTCTGCCCCAGCATCCTGTCTTTGGTCTGGGACAGGCCCGAGAATCTCGTCCACATCACAGGCTATATTGGCCCCAGCCAGGCAGCGGGAGTAAGATCCTCTTGAATGCCTGTTCCCCGCTGGCAGGCTTCTTCCATTTCAACGTCTCTGTGTCATAGAAAAATAGAAGTACTGATTACTGTAACTGTAACACATCCTTTTTACAAAATGGAGGCATTCAGAAAACTCTATCTGTATGTGAGGCAATTTGATGCATTTCTTTTTATTACAGTAGTATAGGGCAACACTCTACTGCACTCAAAAGTTACAGTAGAGAGCACTCTGAAGTACATCTACTGTACCTGTTTTTCTCCATGAAGGTTCTTATGATCGAGGCGACGTTGAAGCGACTCAAGTTTGGCTGTACTCGTTGCCCAGCCTCCCTCATAGTCATACCATGGACAAAGACATGGGCAACTATGGCACTGCTTGTTTCTTTGGCCTTGCCCTTCCCCTTCACCTTCCTCATTCTCTTCCTTCACCTCTTCCTCCACACCCTACTGCTCTTTCTTTCTCCTCCACCTCCTACTTTTCCTCTTCCTTCACCTCTTCCTCCACTCCCTACTGCTCTTTCTTCCTCCTCCACCTCCTACTTTTCCTCTTCCTTCACCTCTTCCTCCACCCCATCTACTCTTCCTCCTCCTCTACCTCCTCCTCCACTCCAGTGTCCTCAACCTCTTCCTTCATGACTTTATGGATCCATTGTTCCACAACCCAATGAACTGACTCTGTCCCTTTTATCTATCTATTGGAGGTTCTGATTGGTGTGTGATCAATTTTGAACTCTTAGTGTTTCCACTTGGGTAATTGTGTGCTAACTGAGCTGAAGCTGTGCTGACTTGAGTGAACAATATTGAATACCTGTGCGTTCTAAATGACAACATGGTGTAGGCAATGAGAAATGAAGGTATTTGTGTGTAGAGTTTTGTAGTGACAGTTCAACAAATCTGACTTATGTGTCAAAACAGGGGAATAGTGTTTATAGTTTAGGGAAATGGGTGTGCTTTTTGATAAATGGCGTTATGATTTTGAAATTTTAGTTCAAAAGCCTGGTTATAGTGTATAAGCAATCAAGAAAAACTGTAATATTCTAACCCTGTTTTCTGTTTTTCCATAGAGGATATTTTCATTCAACGTGGAAAGGACAAAACAAACCCCCTCATCTATGGGCTCTTCACCACTACCAGGTAAGTCTAACTCACTGACCTGGTATCACATTTTAAACCAAGACCAAGAGCTGACATTACAAAAAAGAAAATTTCTGTTAACTTTTTCTCACCCTCACAACATTCCAAAAATGTTTGACTTTCTTTATTTCATAAAACACAAGAAGAGATGTTTTTTAGAATGTTGGTTCTGCTCTTTATCATAAAATGTTCTGACTAGGGGCTTTCAAGCTCAAAAAAATTACAAAAATCATCATAAAATGTGTCCATATAATATTACTTATGTGCTATATTCTAAATCTTCTGAAGCCATTTGAAAGATTTTAAAAAAAAGATCAAAAGTGACAGTAATTTATAATGTTGAAAAAGATTACTGTTACAAATAAATGCTGTTCTTTTTCTCTTCATCCATCACGGTTTACACAAACATATTAAAGGTGCAGTAAGCAATTTTTGAAAAACGCTGTTGAAAAGTGGATCAGACCGAACATCAAAACACACTTCCAAGTTCCAATCTTCCAACACTTACTGCCAATCAGCAGTAAGAGGCTTATACACTCATGATGGGGGAGGAGAGAGAGCTCAGTGCACAAGACAACATTAGCAAAACAACTATAGAAAGAGCAAGATGGCAGTGAAAATACAAAAGAGGAAAAGGCCAGGGGAATATAACATTAAAAAGAAGGGTTACGTTCAGGCAAGAGGTGGCACCTGCAAAATATCGGAGAGGCTTTCCAGCACTGGAGAGACCTTAAGGAGCGGGAAGGCCTGAAAACTTTTCTGCACACAGAGCTATTGTATGGCTTCAGAAATTATATTCACTTTTATGGTGCTGTCCTGTCGGTTTTTGGAGCTTGACGGTCCCTGGTCAGCCTTCACTTTAATTGTACAGAAAAGAGTAGTTCAAAAATCACGAAAACCCTGTGTGTGTATGTGGTTAAGGGTGTGGATAAAATTACAGTATTACTGAGTCATACTTTCCAGTAGGTCTGTGATGACATTAATGATGCACCCATGAAGTTTAAAACACTTTAGAAGTTGAACCAATTTTACATCAGCCATCTCAAATAGCATATGCATTCATCTTTCTTTGTGAAAATGTGTGTGTGTCTGCCCAAGGTTTTGAAGATCCTTGCTTAGGGTGGAGTGCACATGAAGTATGGATTAGGAAAAGGCAGTTTGAAAAGAGTGACAGTGTTATTGCTCTCTGTTGAGCTGTTCCAAGTGTGTTAAATCTCTCATAGACTCGTAAAGACTCCAGCTTTCACGGCAGACCCAAATTCAATTCACTTCAGACCAGATGCCACTGCCACTTTCATTTGTGCCACAAGAGCTGTGTTTTAATTGGATTTAAGCTAGGTCAAAAACACGTAGGAGAATTCATTAAGATTAATGCTGTTGCTTTGATACATTGTGATTGATTCCCAAATGTTTCTAGTGGATGCTGTCTACTAATAACTCTTAATCAATTCATAATTCATGTATCTATTTGTATGTTTGTGTTGGTTTCCTCTCCCTACAGCAATGTCTTGAATGGATCCGCTGTGTGTGTGTACCGCATGCAGGACATTATTAGAGCTTTTAAAGGAAGCTTCCTTCACAGGGAGGGACAACAGTACAAGTGGACAGAGTATGCAGGCCGAGTTCCCTATCCCAGGCCTGGCACAGTGAGTCTTCTCAAACGATAAGCCGATAATTATTTTAATCTTATGGCTGATATTCAAAATCTGTACTATTTTGTCTAAATAAACTAAAAAATAAAATAAAATATTTTAAATTCTAGAAATTAATTTAGGCATCACAACAGTGGTGTGCTATATGAAATTTATTTATTAATTTTGAGATTTGCTAAAGTGTCATTAAATTATTAGTATTTTGAAAGATTAACTTTAAAGTCAGCATGAAATGAATTTTTTTTCTAATTTAACATGATTTTCTAATTGTATGTTATAAATTTTTTTGTGAATGGTTCATCCGTGCATATTGAAAAAAATTTGACCTTGTAATGTTTAGTTAAAATATTATAATTTTTTAAACTTCCGCTGGTGAAATGACAGGTGAAGTATGGATTCTCCAGTTGTATAGTATACTTAAACTCCGCCCCTTTCTTACAATCAACTGCAAGGTCACATTCAAATTTGCCTCTAATCAACAACCGATGGATAGAACCAAGTCTCGTCCCACATTTTCTTTTTCACTTTTTTTTTCAATAATCGTTTCTCTCACATATACATCACAATACAGAAGAAAAGATTTGTCGCTACATCACGACTTTAAGTGAGCATTAAATGATGACAAAGGTAGTCTAAATGTAAAAATTTGGCTACTCTGCATGTAGTATTTAATATAAAATATTAACCCATACTGATCAATTATATATATATATATATATATATATATATATATATATATATATATATATACACACACACTCGCCTAAAGGATTATTAGGAACACCTTTTCAATTTCTCATTAGTGCAATTATCTAATCAACCAATCACATGGCAGTTGCTTCAATGCATTTAGGGGTGTGTTCCTGGTCAAGACAATCTCCTGAACTCCAAAGTGAATGTCAGAATGGGAAAGAAAGCTGATTTAAGCAATTTTGAGCGTGGCATGGTTGTTGGTGCCAGACGGGCCGGTCTGAGTATTTCACAATCTGCTCAGTTACTGGGATTTTCACGCACAACCATTTCTAGGGTTTACAAAGAATGGTGTGAAAAGGGAAAAACATCCAGTATGCGGCAGTCCTGTGGGCGAAAATGCCTTGTTGATGCTAGAGGTCAGAGGAGAATGGGCCGACTGATTCAAGCTGATAGAAGAGCAACTTTGACTGAATGAACCACTCGTTACAACTGAGGTATGCAGCAAAGCATTTGTGAAGCCACAACACGCACAACCTTGAGGCGGATGGGCTACAACAGCAGAAGACCCCACCGGGTACCACTCATCTCCACTACAAATAGGAAAAAGAGGCTACAATTTGCAAGAGCTCACCAAAATTGGACAGTTGAAGACTGGAAAAATGTTGCCTGGTCTGATGAGTCTCGATTTCTGTTGAGACATTCAGATGGTAGAGTCAGAATTTGGCGTAAACAGAATGAGAACATGGATCCATCATGCCTTGTTACCACTGTGCAGGCTGCTGGTGGTGGTGTAATGGTGTGGGGGATGTTTTCTTGGCACACTTTAGGCCCCTTAGTGCCAATTGGGCATCGTTTAAATGCCACGGCCTACCTGAGCATTGTTTCTGACCATGTCCATCCCTTTAGGGCCACCATGTACCCATCCTCTGATGGCTACTTCCAGCAGGATAATGCACCATGTCACAAAGCTCGAATCATTTCAAATTGTTTTCTTGAACATGACAATGAGTTCACTGTACTAAAATGGCCCCCACAGTCACCAGATCTCAACCCAATAGAGCATCTTTGGGATGTGGTGGAACGGGAGCTTCGTGCCCTGGATGTGCATCCCACAAATCTCCATCAACTGCAAGATGCTATCCTATCAATATGGGCCAACATTTCTAAAGAATGCTTTCAGCACCTTGTTGAATCAGTGCCATGTAGAATTAAGGCAGTTCTGAAGGCGAAAGGGGGTCAAACACAGTATTAGTATGGTGTTCCTAATAATCCGTTCGGTGAGTGTATATATAGAGTTCACCCAAAATGTTTTATTTGCAGTTCATTTACTCACCCTCAGGCCATCCAAGATGTAGGTGACTTATCTTCTTCAGTAGAACAGTAAATAAACGTTTTAGCTGAAACCGTGGTCCTTGCGGATTCATATAATGCAAGTCACTTTGAGAGTTAAAAAAACATACGGGCAAAATATGAATACCTGTGGCTTCTGACGATACATTACAGGTCTTGTGAAGCAAAACGATCAGTTTTTGCAAGAAACATTATTTGCAGGATTATTACCTGTAATCCAAAGCGTTAGCAAACGGTTCTGAGTATGTTCATGGCAGTCTGGAGCTAGGCGCCCTGTCGCATAAAGTTGTTTTGCCTGTATATGTTTTTTTGACTCTCAAGTGACGGTAGCCATTGACTTACATTATATTAATCACCAAGGACCACAGTTTCAGCTAAAAATCATCTTTAATGTTCTACTGAAGACAAAATACACCTACATCGCGGATGGCCTGAGGGTGAGTAAATTAACAGTTTTTAATTTAACAATTTTCATTTTTGGGTGAGCTATCCCTTTAACAATCATACATAATCATGTCCTTTAGTAATCTGCCAAAATGGTACATTCAAATTATTAATTGTATTTTTACAAAAAGAGACCACACAGTTTAAAAAAAAAATGTAATTGCCGTTTTTATAATATTTTGATTGACCTGTAATATTGAGGGCTCTGAAATCATGCAAATAACAGTATTGGTGAACTTCCTGTCAATATTCAGTGTCCCAGCAGCACATACGGAGGCTTTAAATCAACGAGGGAATATCCCGATGACGTTATCTTCTTTAGCCGCACACATCCTTTAATGCAGGAGCCGGTGCATCCTCTTGGTGGTCATCCTTTGCTGATCAGAGTGGGCGTGTCTTATAAACTGACCCGCCTCCTTGTGGACAGAGTGGAGGCGGTAGATGGACAATATGACGTGTTGTTCATCGGAACAGGTGTGTGTTTGTGGTCAATATTAAAATAAGCTGCAGCTTTACTCAATTTAGGATGTATATTATGTGAGATGTCCATATAGTTTGTAAATATTGTGTGTATTGTATGTGTGCAACAACAAAATATTCCAAGGCACACATGTGGTTAAGCATAAAAGGCCTTTAATAAATTGGGTCATTAAAACTGGTTGATCAACACTTAACACAGCCTTCATCAGGACACACACATTTTGTGTGCGAATAGCATATTTATGTTCGGCCACTCTCAATCTCAAATTCCTTTTTGTTGGATCTATTTAAAACGTCCATATCATTCCAACCAATAAATTGCATAAAAAGGATTACAATTAATGAAAGACTCAGTTGGATATACTTCACCAGAGAACAGATTAGTGAAAGTTTTATGTGTATGTGTATTCAGATTCTGGCCTGGTTCTGAAAGCGATTCACCTTCCTAAAGCTAATGGACAGAATCAGGAGGTCACTCTGGAACAGCTGCAGGTTTTTAGGGTAATCTGCTGCTTTAGCATTCCAGATTCATTAGGATGGCTTTTTAAACTTTAAAAATGAACTGCTCATATCCTGTCATTCAACAGCACAAGTCACCGATCACTGCCATGACGATGTCCAAGAAAAAGGTACAATGTTTATCAATGAAAGCACACATACACACACATGCAAATGTACATGAATATACACACTATTATAAATATTCCTATCATGTCGCCATGGCAACTTGAGAGGGGGGAAGATACTTAAAATGAAACAGAGTTTTCACACATTTTTTCCCCATGAAAGATCTAGGATGGAAAGAGCGCTGTAATTCTGGAGCTGTATATGGGAATGTGGTTTAAATGTTTGGGTTTCTGGCCCAGTTTTCCTGCTTACTGAAAAAAGCAGTAAAGAGGATCACAGCCCATATCATTGTGCGTGTTGTGTGTGTGCTTTGTCTCCAGCAGTGGCTGTTTGCTGGATCAGCAGAGGGTGTGGTTCAGTTGGGTCTGTTCCACTGTGATCTGTACGGCCAAGCTTGTGCTGAATGCTGTCTCGCTAGAGACCCATACTGCACTTGGGACGGGCACTCTTGCAGCCCATACATGCCAACTGCACACAGGTGACACACATCTCACACTTAGGCATATTTTAGCTGGAATACAACTGAATAAGAAATTTAAAAAGCATCTTGTAAGGGCAGATTGTTTGATAGAATCCATTACATCAGCAGTTTCTCATACATTGAAACCACTTTGGTATTTGGGATATCTGAAATAAATCTGATCAGAAACATTCCTCCCTGTCTACAGAAGAAATATTTGTCAGGTTAATGATGACGGCAACCCGCTGAACCAGTGTGTCAGACAGGGAGGTAAGAGACACGGACAACCAGACATTTACTGTTGTTAAACATCCTGCTTAGAACAACACTGTCATTGTAATGCTTATTTTCATGTGTTTTTATGATTTAATTCATTTAAATATTGGTGGCAATTTAAAGGTTAAATAAACACTTCAGTCTTAAAAATGAGGTGACCATGGTATGAAATGCCATGTGCGCATAGATAGACCAATAATAAAGTATAATTATTATAATAATAATTAAGTAGTAGTATTATTATAATAAAGTATTATTATTATTTAAATTATTTTAAAATTGAATTTTATATAATAATAATAATAAATATTATTATTATTATTAATTACAGTTTGATTGAAAGCCCTATTTGTTTCATTTAAATGATTCTTTAATTTAGTTTGAATTGTTTCATTCGTTGTTATTCAGCTGGTCTTCAGGTGGAGGCAGAGGAGAAGACACTAGTTGTTGCTGTGGGTAACAGCACCTACCTAGAGTGTCTACCCAAATCTCACCATGCCACCGTCACCTGGTATAAAGACATAGGCGAGAACAGCTTGGAGCAACATAAGGTACACCCATCCTAAAAATATGCATGCACACTTTAAAACCGTTATCAATATTGAGATGTCTCTAAATTAAAACCCTCTGTCTTTCAGGTCACATCTGGAAAGCAGCTGGTTGTCATCGACAGGGGCATCCTCATTCCCCGGACTGAACTCAATCATGATGGCGTTTATCACTGTCAGCTAGAAGAGCATCAGTTCCGCTGGACAGCCGTTACTATCCGTTTAATTGTGTGGAGCCCCGTCCTGCAGCCCTTCCTTGGCACCGCCCAGCCATGGTACCAGGATGTGATGGCACTCATCAACCACAGCAAACTGGAGCGACACTGCAAACAACTCAGCCAACGTCACAACAACAAGGAATCAGGGAATCACAAGCATACCATAGCAGACAGAAAGAAAGCAGACCGGCACAGAGGAGGTGGAGAGAAGGAGAAAGGGAGGGGGCGGAAGCACCGGAGCAAAATGCAGAGTTCAGCACAGAGGCTGCCGAGGAGCGCATAGACAGGTGTTTAAGAAACAAATAAATACAACAAAACATGCAATACACCGTCATATTAGGATGAGCTGCCTTGCATGCGCGCAGCATCAAGCTCAGTGAAAAAATACGTGAGAAAAGAAAGATTTTGATTAATAAGCATATTTTTCATTCAAAGAAAAATATCAGTATTGTTTGGGATTAGTACGATTTTTTTTTACTACATTTATTTATTTATTAAAATGCTCAAAAGTGAAAGTTAAGACATTGTTACAAAAAAATTGTATTTCAAATAAATGCTGTTCTTTTCAACTTTATAGCCATCAAAAAATCTTGTAGCGAAGCAGCTCACTAAGTTTTGGAACGTAGTTAATATTTGAATCATGTGAAGGACTGTCGCTGAGCAATTTAAGAATGATCTGGAATGGGTTTGGTCAAGAAAGTGTTTACTTTAATATAAAAAAACGATTTGATTATTTGAGGACTGCGTTGAGCATATTTGAAAAATCTTCTAAAGCAAGGGAGTGTCTCCAAATGATCTTCTGTTGAATAAAAGACAAATCTTCCAAAGTTAGGGAGAATCTGAAAAAAAGTTCTTTGTTTTAAAAAGACTTCATTGTTGATGGCACTTTTTTCATCTGTACTGAAATGCATGGTCTTATTTATCTTTAGTGGTATTTATTTTTCTTGTGTTTTTGTGCTTTGTTTTTATATTGTCTTGCGTTTTAAGTGTAAAAATTGTACATGGTGTTCTTTTCCTTTTTGATATTTGAATATGCTGTAATTCTGTCTCTGACATCACTCATTAAGGTTTCAAGATATACATTTAAATTAATCAGCTAAAGCAAACTCGCAACAACAACAAAAAAAGCATATAAACAGCATATTTCTCTGGGGAACGATGGAGGCACAAAGGGTGTGTTTTATATTATTGGGCTGAAATGCCAGCTTCTTTCTCTTGCACGTGGACACATGCATGATTGCCAAGAGGTTTGGCACCCGCCCTGAAGTGCCTCCATTCAGAAGGATGGAAAAATGAAAAATAAATTAAGGAAAAAGGGATTTAAAGGCTTAGAGTACAGTAGAGACAAAGAGAGGAGAAGAGCCAATTAAAATGTGGTCAGGCCAACACCAAATGACAGACAGAACCAGTGATCTGTGTATATGTTGGAGCAGCTTGGTTCGCCAAGACTCAAAAGAAATAAAACAAAAATGTTATGAGCCATAGCATAAACAGAAAATGTAGAATAGATGTTTAATGTTTTACATATAAGGAGGTAAATCCTGCCATCAGTGATTTGAACCTTGTGAATTGTGTAACATAATTTTCTTTGTTTTGCCTTTTACTGTAAATCTGGTTTTCATTAATGGACTTTGAATCTTGAATAAAGTGTTTTGGAAGACTCGTGAAATTGAGAGAAAAAGAACAGAATTAAACATTGCACTACTTGCTACGTATGTATACGGCTTTGTAATGATAATAACATCAGCATATTTAGAATAGAGTGCTGCAGGGATGACATCAAACCCTGGAAGACTAATTTGCCAGTGGTTCCTCAAGATTTTCCTATGGGGTTTTTCCAATTTATTTATAAAAAAAAAAAAAAAAAACTTCTGTGCCTCTGTGGTAAACATAACTTGATGATACTTTGTTCTACAATATAAACTGCACACACTCACGCCCCAAAATTTCTTATCTATTTACTTATTAGAATATCTATTAGAAATGTTTTTTTTTAATAAACAACAGCTTCAAAATGTGTATTTTTGAGACAAAATGTCCAAGTATTGTCAAGTTATAACTACCACAGAGGCACAAGTTATATTTTATAAATAAATTGGAAAAACCCCATTATAAAAACCCATGTGAAAATCTTGAGGGAACCATGCGACGAAATATTCGTTCCGGCAGCACCCCATACTGAAAACATGACTGCAATAGTACTATTCAACAACTGACGCATCTCTGAACTTCTCATTCTCTCCAGACCATTTGAAACCGAGCAACAGTCCTGCTGTAAGCAGAAGATTGTCATTGATATATCATCACAGAGTCAAAATGTTTTTTTTATTTGTGCTTTTGGTTCAAACACTAAACAGAAACACTCTCACATTCACAAACATGTGCAGGAATTTTCTCTGGGCTCTGCTTGCGGTGTGATAAGCATTTGAATTCCATGAGCATGTCAGTGTATATTGCATCTTTCTTATATAAAGGACAGGACACTGCTAAATTGACTAGGCGGGTTACCTTGGATACGGCTGCCCCTTAAAACACTCACAGAACTGAATACCAAATAGACTTGGAGAGCCTATGACAGTAAATGAGATTGGCGAAGCAAATAACAAAGCGGGGGGGGGGGGGGGGGGGGGGGGGGGGGGATGGGGAGATTAAAAGAGAAACACAAGGAAAGTCAGATTTTTAAAAAATTAATTTCTATTAAGAAATAACTGCTTTGATGTTGTTGAATATTGACAATAAATAAATAAATGTACTGTCTTCATACACGCTGATCTTATTTAAGCTAGCACAATTCCTGAGCATACATTATGCCAAAGTAAAAAATAAAATAAAAAAAGTTTCCATGAATATATAATCAATTTCTTCACCTCTGAAACAATTTCCTTTGACCTAGGCCGCAATGGCTATTGGTATTAACCAATAGCCAAATAGTTTTAGGCAATAAGCATGTTTTAGGCTACTGTTTTAGCCTGTCTACAATATTGCCAATAGATAATGCTGTAGGCAAATTTAATGTTAAATTTAACATTAATTTAGATTACGGCAATTTCAAACAACAACATATTTACCATGGATTTATACATTAAGATACTACGTGTACCGAAGGTGAACTTTTCCTTCCGACTCCACATTCAGGTCAAAAAGCTTCCTCATAAGTGGGCACTGGCAGTGTTTGAGCAAGAAAGTAGGTTTTTAAGGACGTTGTGTGTGTTTAGGAAGTTAGGCCTAGATTTTTTTTTAAAGAAAGTTCTTCATAATTGCTCTATTCTGCTATGGAACTGCCACTTTCACAATCTAAAACATTTCCACTGGATAATAATGATATCCCACCTTCGTTGTTGTTGTTGAAGAATAATATAGCCTACTGTTCCACTCTATAGCCTATCAAACTGAAACTACAGATGTAAAATGAAAATGTTGTTTCATGTTGACTCTACAGTACCCTAAAGAGGGAGAGAGATTATGTGAGGGTCAAGAGGACACAGCATTACTTTGGCTCTACTTCAGAAGGCTTTATTTCAAGGTTAGGTTTAAATTCTTTGGATAATAACAGGATCTTAGAGGTTTTGGTCTTGGTCAGGGTTTTGTGACAGGGTCAAAGCTGGCCTAAGTCTTGATGATGTGGTTGACAATTCCTCTAATTTAAGCCAATAAAATAACAGCAGGGTAAAAATACACACACAGCCCTCTGCACAGGACGTGGGAGAGAACTCCACGCTACGCCAGTCACTGAATCAATTGGATTCGACGGAGTCTACCGCCCCTTGTGGTGAAATGTGAGTACTTAATGTCTGTCTGGACATACTGTCTAGACTCTAGACATATTTCTTTCTGCAAATAATGAATAGATTACCATATTTGGTATTTAATAATTGTAAAACGCAGTCCTCTGATAACTATATTAAGGTATGAGAGTATATAAACACACAAAATACTTTTTTATGCAATGTAATACACGCCTTCTGTGTCATGAGATTCATCGCTGTTTGTTATGCGGAACTATAACGTCAACGTTGTGTTTCTATACGACAAATATTTCGTGAGGACTCAGCTGGAAACCTTCATCCTGGGCGAAGAGCTGCAGGTAAATATTTAACTTCATAAATCATCCAGTGGATTACATCCTGTTGAAACGTGACAAATCAACCCAAACTCAATCAGTAATTGTCGTAAAGCTGGCGGTTTTCGCTGATATCTCGCGGAATAACTATGATTTCAGAGGGCAGCACTACAGCTAAAGCTTATCGTAAAGCTAACGTCAGGTGACCACTGGTCGCTTCCTTAAACAGTTTTGTTATCTTTTTTTTATTTATTTATTGTTTGGCTGATCTATGTCTGGTTTGTCTGGCAAGGATGCTAAATTATTGAGAAAATGTCGTCGTCTGTAAGCCATGTCATATAAGACCCGTCATATTAGCAAATCAGTGTTTTGGGGATTTTTTTTAGCGTCATATGATTTCAGTTCTTTTTTTTTTAGAGACACGCACATTATCACTAGCTAAAATCTGTCTTTTTAGGTTTTTAGTGATTATGTCACTAAGTAAATGTCCCATTAAATTGATGAACAATGAATGAACTGACAGCTGTCAAAACAGACTCAGGAAACTGAGACCGTTCATAATGCCTCACGTGACGTTATGGGACCTGGCTGCAAGAGCATTCACGATAATGAAGTTTTGAGTTAATTCTCGCAAAATGAATAAACGAAGAATAAAAGTATTTTACGTCAGGTTTATTATAGTTAACTATAATAACCAAGACAAAAACAAACATTTTGTTACTTTACATAAAATGAATGTTAACTGAAATAAAAAATATATAAAAACGTACTATTATATTACAAAATGTATTTATTTCAACTAGTTTGCAACATTTCTCATTTTCATTTAGTTAAACTTGATGCACTAAAATAACTCAAGCTAAATTTAAAAATAATAACTAATAAAAATTACAAAAAAAATTAATAAATTAAAATTTAAACAGACTATATATATATATATATATATATATATATATAATCAACATTTTGATTACTAATAAATAATAATAATTCATTACATTTATATAGCGCTTTTCTCTGCTCTCAGAGCGCTGTACATAAGTGGGGAATCTCCTCAACCACCACCAATGTGCAGCGGTTTAACGTTTCATCCGAAGGACGGTGCTTTTTGACCGTATGACCATAGAGCTTTTAGAGCGGTGCTCCGGACCATAGAGCGGTGCTTTTCTTATGACCATAGAGAGCCAGGACCTCGGTTTAACATTTCATCCGTTTGGACGGTGCTTCACTATCCTGGGGCATTAGGTCCCACACAGACCACAGGGTGAGCACCTCCTACTGGCCTAACTAACACCTCTTCCAGTAGCAACCTAGTTTTCCAAGGAGGTCTCCTATCCAGGTACTAACCAGGCTCAACCCTGCTTAGCTTTAGTGAGCAACCAGTCTTGGGCTACAGGAGTGATATGGCTGCTGGCATAATATTTTGCTGGCATTGATTGAAAACGAATATTTTCTCAATGATAATAAATGAACTGTCTTAAATGGATCAGATATGCTACGTTGTTTTGATTTCCCCATGGTGTAGTTTGAATAGATTTTTTTTATGCTGTTACAAATAATTTGTAATGCCTTTTTCTTCTTCTACCTTTTATGTTTTTGGAGGGAAAACATTGATTAATTTATTTAAATATATTTATGTTTAATGAAATTTATCTTTCACTCTTTGTATGGTAAATGTCCCTTAGAATTCTTCAGAAACGCAGGCATGCAATACAAATTTGATTGAAAAAATAGAAAAGAGACGATAAAACATTTGATTGAGAATATATGACTTGCATTACACTTGCATCACAAAGCTTTAGCTTTACATCACTGATGATGATTAAATTATTTTTGTTGATTTTTTGCAGTGGGTGGAGGGATGAGCCGCTCTTCTGTGACCGGTCAGGATGCGAAGGAAGCAAGCAATGGGGTGGAATCCTCTGATTCTCTTAAGGCCTCTGATTGGTCAGGATCTCATGGCTTCACCCTTCAGGGGATAAAGTTCATTGATGGGGCTGATTTTGAGCCTCACATGGAGACGTCTGCCCTGTCAGAGACTCTCAAACACACAAGTCACCACATGGACCCATGTAGAGACACACACACACTCCAGCCACACACAGATCACTCACAGCCTACAGAGTCACTGATTCAACACTCCCAGTACACACATATTCCAACTGAAGATGGCACCGACGAGGACACGCTCTCCAGTGAGACCGAACTAACACACGGCTGCTCTAAAAGAGAACTGGAAGAGTGGAGAGCGGAGGAAGAGGAGAGAAAGAAGATTGACGGAGAGGTGAACAATGTCAAAAAGAGAGATATCAAGCAAAGGAAAGAGACACTTATTTCTGTACAGGTAAGAGGTTAAATCGAATGTTCTTTGGTACTTTGGTAATTATAATGTAATAAAATACTAACTTAATATTAATAATAATACTATTATGAAATGTATTAATTTAATATTGATAAATAATTTCTATAAATTAAATTATATCTAAATTTAAGGTGTTAAATGAATCTATGCTTTGCTAATCAATTAAATTAAATACTAATATATAATATAATAAACACTAATTAAATAGATTATTTAAATAATAATAAATACTAATCTAATAATACTAATTAATCATATTTTTTATATAAATTAATAATAAATAATAATTCCATTTAATTAATCAATTTGATTATTTGCCCCTTATTTACATTTATATTTAATCAATAACAATTTTTGTGATGCAAATATCTGTTGCTGATTATCTTGACCTTATTAATAAATAAATTAATTGCACATTTACAGCCTGTTGAAACACTCTCAACTGAACACCCTCCCACTCACTCCGAACCTAAAGAATGGCCTAATCCCGATTCTTCAGATGAAGTCCTACCAAATACTTCCATTTCTCCTGATGAGGCCCCTCCCCTTGTTCCAGCCCCTCCCCCTGACCAGGCCACACCCCCTCTGCTGCCAGACCTGGACGATTCTCCATGCCCAGCTCACGTGATGGCGGAGGTACGTGTGCGCTCTGTCCCAGAGCGAGATCGAGTTGTGCGTGGCATGCAGGACAGTAAAAGCCTGGATGAGATCAGTGGGGCGTGTGGGGGCGGGGCACGTGGAGGCGGAGCTAGAGGAGGCCAACCGGAAGGACGCAGAGCCACCATATCCAGCGCCCTAGAATTGGAGGGAACCGTCAGCCATGATGGAGATCTTACGCACTTCATCGCCAAAAATCTTGAACAGAAGATTAAAATGAGCTCGCGGCCGAGTCTGGACACTGATTGTGAGTATATGAGGGTGTCAAAAAACTGTTTTGATCTGTTACAATGCCTTTGTCGTCAGTATCAGTAATATTTAAACTTTGTATGATCACTGCAGCAGACTGTTCTGGGCCTGTGGTACGTGGTCGTGGCTCTTTGCGTCGTCCGGCTGATATTCCGCCCATTGACCCATCAGTGCTGGAGGACCTGCATAAACACACACAGAATGTGGCTCAGAGTGTAGAACTGATGCTGCGAAGCCTCAGTGGAACTATACAGAATGTGAGTATTACTTTGTATCAAAAACAGCCACCGAAGAAAGTACTTGGACACTTTTTTTCAGAACTAACTTTTTTAGTTAAATTTTTAACCTGTTTTTGCCCAACTGCTCTCAAGGTGATTTTTATTGGCTGTATGAAGTCAGTTCCACTCATCTTCACACTTGCCCTTTTTCCACTGACGTGATTTCAGTGCTGGTTCCTGGCCCATTCGTGAAATGCTCCACATATTTCTACCACAGAACACTTCAGGGTCAGAAAATACTTGCTGGTCTTGAACCAGGAAGAGATTGTCAGTGTAGAAAATGTATTGTCATGGCAGTTGGCTATGTAACTACTGTTAACATCTGCAAGGATTAATTCTAAACTAAAAGTGTTCATTGGTGATCACTTTGGTCATTAAATAAAAAATTATTAAAAAAAACAAGGAATATTTACACTGCTTTTTTTTATTATGCTTATGCTCAGCAAGGCTGCGTTTATTTGATCAAACACACAGTAAAACAGTAATGTTGTGAAAATTAATAGAATTTAAAATATCTGTTTGCTATTTTAATATTTTTAAAATGTATTTTTAAATGCTGCTCTAGAAAAAAAATCGAATTAATATCCATGCTGAAAACAGTTGTGTTTGCATATATATGTACATATATTTCATTTGAACGGAGTTATCTGTAGTTATAGCAATCTGATCACAATGTAGGTAAAAAAATTTAGGTAAAAAAATGTGCAGAAAAACAGGAAATCCTAAAACTTACAAGCTTTTTCAGTGTCCAAATAATTTTTCGGGTTCCTTTTATGTAGCTGACCCTCATTCCAACCAACATATGCATTTATACAAACCTATGAAGTGCACATACTGTTATGAACGAAAATCTCTTGTCTCTTCAGATGACTGCATTAAGTGTGGGCTATATCCAGACATATAGAGATTCTGTGGACAGTTTGGGAGAGTCCGTGGACATGAGTATAAAGGTGAGAGTGATTTATAGTTATCTATTCAGTGAAGTTTTAAATTTTATTTTATTTAATTTTTTGATCTGTGTGTGCTTGTTTATGTGTTTCCAGGGAATGTACACACTCATGGCACGGTGTGAGGAGCTGGATCGCTCCATGCAACCTATACATACTCTAGCTGCTCAGATCAGGGACATCAAACGAACCCTTGATGCCCTGGAAACCATCTGCAAGTAACTGTGGCGACAAACCACACCCCCTAACCGAGTGAGGACCCCGCCCTCTGCAGTCATTCTGCTACATACTGTGCAATGGAACCATTTAGCTAATTATAATGTTTCCTAGCAAGGCTCTGCAAGTGCTCGCCCCCTTAGAGACAGCTTGGTTCTTGCCCTTCCCCTCGGAGACCACATCTGTAAGCTCCTCTTTTTGTTGTGGCTCCTCCCCCGCTATGCCGTCCAACATCCTCCACATGACCACAGGAAGGAACGTGTCATTGGTGGTTTTGGGCAACTGATTGGTGTTATCATTGCCCCTGTTTATGAAGTGAGTGAATGCATGTATCGGTGAGTGTTTGTAATGGCCTCAAATTTAAGACATAGAGTAGAAGTGTAACACCAATATTTGCCAGTATGGAAGCCATGCTCTGTGTGTATTTGTTCCACTTGGACGTCTGTGTTTCTGCAGGATGGATGCTATGCATCCCAGATCAGTTCTAAAATATTTTCTGATATCATTTACTTACCCTCATGCTGTTTTAAACCTGTTTGACTTTCTTTCTTCCATGGAACACAAAAGAAGAAATTTTGAAGAATGTGCTGATCGCTCTTTTCCATGCAGTTACAATGATTGGTTATTGGAGAGTTAAAGATTTAAAACGGATGCAAAATACCACAACACGTGAATAATGACTTACATTTTGGTCTGTTTCCCACACAAAGCTATTGTGCGACTTGGGAAGAGTTGTGCACACATCACATGGACTACTTTTATGGTGCTTTCATGTCTTTTTTGAAGCTTGAAAGCTTGAGTCTCCCTTTAATAATTGCATGGAAAGGATGTTCTTCAAAATATCTTCTAAGAAAGTCATACAGGTTTGGAATGACATGAGGATAATTAAATGATGCAAACATTTTTAATTTTTTGGATGAATTATGCCTAACACAAGAACCGTATTGGCTCGTCTATGAATTTTAGACTCTTAATTTCCATATTGAGAGTCATGGCAGATGTCCCCTTAATTGATTTATTTTCTGCAAGTGTTTACCACTAGAAGCAACCCCAAAAATCAGAGGAAGGCGAGGAGAGATCGGAGGTGGGTGTGGAAAAAAACAGGATGGATGAAAGTTTATTTTTGAAAATGATCTTTACCTTTTTCTGTTTGGCCCTGTTTAAGCCGCCTCTCTCTATCTCTTTATTGCTGTCTTGCTAACTACAACCCTGATTTGTCCAACAATCTGTCATTAATGTGTATTTTAAATTATTATATAAACCAAAATAAATTTGCTAGAATGATCTACTTGTTTTTGTTGTGCCTCTTTGTTGACCTTATTATGACCTTAGTGAGATTCATTTACGCTGGTGGATAAAAAGGTTGTGTTTGTCAGCCCTTATCACTGATGAATTCACAGATATGTAGATACTTACGTGTTTATTATTGAGTTGGACATTGTAGTTTTTCTTATTATCCACCTCTAGTTAATATTTGTTTATTTAATAAACTACCAGATTTGCCTTGTAGTCATTTATATCTGTCAGTAAATGTTTGAAAAGGCTTTACGTTTTCATGACGGAGAACAGTGTTGTTTTGTACAGGCTGCTCAGATTAAGTGTATACTTGACTGGTTTCTGTTTTTTTCGATGTCAAAGATAAAATGGAGACTAAACATTTGATTAGATTTCAGTTTAGGCAGATAGAGGCCAGTTACACTCCGACCCGTCTGCATTCCGGACATCTCATGATTGTGATGTCGCTGTCCTGTTACACAGGTTTGACGTTGTAGCATGTGATGAGCAAATAAATTCACTTTTTTTTTTTGCCCACGTCTGAGCTTTTTGTGCTACAAGGGTTAATACCTACTACACTAACGTTCAAGAGTTGGGGGTCAGCAAGGTTTTTTTTTTGTTTTTGAAAGAAGACTCTTATGCTCATGCTCACCAAGTAACGGATGCAGTTATTTGGTTTAAAAAAAAAAGTACAGTAAAAACAGTAATATTGTGAGACAGTAAAACAGTAGTATCTGTATTTTAATATATTAAAAAATGTAATTTATTCCTGTGATGGCAAAGCTGAATTTTCAGCATCATTACTCCAGTCTTCAGTGTCACATGATCCTTCAGAAATCATTCTAATATGCTGATTTAGAGATCAAGATATGTTTCTTATTACTATCAATGTTGAAAATAGTCAAGTTAATATTTTTGTGGAAACTGACTTTTTCAGGATTCTTTGATGAATAGAAGTAAAGAGAACAGCATTTTTATTTGTAATAGAAAATGTTTTTTAACGATGTAAAAGTATTCACTGTCACTTTTGATCAGTTTAATACATCTTTTCTGAATACAAGTATCACTTTTTTTTTTAAGAAAAGGAAATTTACTTACCCCAAACTTTTGAATGGTAGTGTATGATATAAAGTAAATGGTACTCATGATGGAAACAGATGGTATAAAGAAGGCATAAGGTATACTGACTTTAGTCTCAAGTCTTTTGGATTAAAAGCAGAAACAAAATAATATCATACTTTATCTGTATAAAAATTTATTCGGCACTTAGCTAGTCTGTTTTGGACTATTCGTTTTATACAGTACATTATAGAAGGAAGCTAATTCAAAAACCATTCAG
The DNA here is from genome assembly GCA_030578275.1 of Meda fulgida. Lineage (NCBI taxonomy): Eukaryota > Metazoa > Chordata > Actinopteri > Cypriniformes > Leuciscidae > Meda > Meda fulgida. The sequence goes on along the minus strand of CM060623.1, from coordinate 20,214,804 downwards.
GGGACTTTTGTATTTAGATTACAAAACTGTATCTCAGTTATTTTGTTCATTCTCAAGTGCAGGTGATTCAGAACAGATCTGTTCATTCAGTCATATTCAGATTTAAATCCATCTCTGAGATTGTCTTTCACAGAAGCTCTTCTCCCAACAAAGATATCCCTTTGGGTTTTTATAATAAAATTCATTTTTACAATGAGCAATCAAAGTCAAGGCCAACCTGGGTTCACGAATGTCCCGTCACACTCCAGCTCCCAAAATGTCAAACATAATGAAGCTGAAGAGAACCAGCGAGGAGAGAAGGATTATGAGAGTTTTAAGTGCAGAACTTCCACTGTCCACCGGCTGCTTGGTAGGCACTACTGTCACTGGAACCACTGGAACCTCTGGAAGCACTGTACTCTGACTCTGGCTTATCTCAATCACTGTCTTTACTGTTGGCGATGTTACTTTCCCTCTGTTTTCTAGCACCGCGCCTGATTCTTGATCTGCTGCTGCACCCTCCAAGGCTTCGAACCACTGGCAGCGGAAGTTCTTCTTCCAGAGGTCAACGCAAGCAGCAGGAAGCTCTCCCGTGGCTCGGACGCCTTCTGCCCCGTTTGGGAGCAGCATAAAGTGGGCCGATGGAAGATGCAGGTATGTGGGGTCCTCAGGTTTCTTCCGCACACAGCGTCCACGGCCCTGACACAGTAAGACTCCACAGAGACGCGCTGCAGTGGTCACATTGACAGCGTAAGGGCCGAGAACCTGACGGACGTACAAGCCAAACTCTGAGCAGGATTTCTGTGGGAGGCATTTATGCAGATATAAAATAAATATCATCAATCATACAGCAATCTGTTATGGCTAGTGAAAAGCATTAAGATATACACTTTTTTTTTTTTTTTTTACGATTCAAAAGTTTGTGGTCGGTAAGAGTTTGTAATGTTTTTGAAAAAAGTCTATAATGCTCACCAAGGCTGCTTGATCACAAAAACAGTAAAAACAGTAATATTGTGAAATATTGGTACAATTTAAAATAACTGTTTTTTTTATAGCAATCTGTTTGAAAATGTCATTTAGTTTTGTGATGCAAAGCTGAGTTTTCAGCCAGCCTTCAGTGTCACATGATCTTTCAGAAATTATTCGAATATGCTGATTTGCTGCTCAATGTGATTGAGATTGAAAACAGTTGTGCTGCTTAATATTTTTGTTGGAAACATGATTATTTTCTCTAAAAATTCTTTGATAAGTTTCGAAAGAGAAATCTTTTGTAACATTATAAAAATCTTTATTCTTACTTTTAATCAATTTAATGCATCCTTGCTGAATAAAAGTATAATTTCTTAATGACCCCAAACTTTTGAACGGTAGTGTAAATGGACAAATGATTAAATGATTACCTGTGTTTTAACTGCTAAGGATTTTTCCCATATAACGACTCCAGATGCTCCCATAGCAGCACTTTCTCCAATTGTATTGACCAGGTCAGTCTGATACATGTACAATACAGAGTAACAACAAAGTTCATAGTCAGTATATTGACAGCCATCTTGGTCATACAATTACAATTACAACTTGTATCTACTTGGGGCAAGACTGAAATCTCCAAAAGTGTTTAATGTTTAAATAACATTTCAAATCAGGAATACAATCAGACAACTATAGTATCATAAATTGTGCTTCTTAAGGCTAAATTGAGACAAAAATAATTTTTTGAGGGCTGATTCAGCTAATGTAACATGGAACATATAACAGACTATTTTAATTATAATGTGGGACTGTTGATTGTCAAAATTTCTCCCACCCATTTTTACATGTCCTCCCTATGGAAGCTGTTTCTGTCTCGGAGTAAAAATATGAGAAAGGTAAATGCAACTTTATATCTCATAATTACAACTTGAGATCTCACAGCTTACTTTATATATCATATTTGCTCATTTATATAACACACTTGTGACTTTATTTTTTGTTTACACTTGTTACTTTCACGTAAATATATATTGGTATCTATGAATTTTAAATATTTTGTCTTGGCTTGTAGTTACAACTTATACAGAATGTAGGCCTAAATATGTACATATATGTAAATACATCACAGTTCTTTTAATTGAACTTAAATGTATCACAGTGTCAAGTTATTTCTCAGTTTTTACTATCTCACAAAATGTTAAACTTTTTTCAGTATATATACAGACACACACTATTATATTAACTATATACATACTGGCTCAATTAATATGGCAAACGACTGTTTATTACCTCTGAGAGAAAGGCGTTAGAGGATGTGTACACAATCTTGATCATCGGAAACACAGGAAGATCAAAGGTAGTCCCTGAAAGAGCCGCCACTCGTAAAGCCTCTCTGATCTGATTGGTTGCATAAAGCCACGCCCCTTTGGTTCCCTCTGGGAGCTTCTCCAGAGAGAGGACTGGATAAAGGGCACCGCTACGCTTCCACAGCCACATCAGCTCATCATTAAGGGCCATTTCCGCCGCAGGGCACCGTCCCGTATAATTAGCTAATGCTATCTGGGTGGAGTCAAAGTTATAGCAGTTAGGATACGGGGCCATGCCCCATAGTCTCTGTGGGCGGAGTCTCTTCACCTCCCGCAGCGTTTCCATCATTATGGACTGTGCTGCTGCTTCAAAGTCAACCTGACAGGAAATGACATCATGTAATCGATTAATACAACAGAATTCAGAGTGATAGTCTTTGTAATATCATTATATGTTATGATTGTCATCACCTGAGACCATTTTTCCACTTCCTCTGCGTTCCAGTCTGGAAAAAATCCCTGGAGAAGTGCCCTCGAATCCACAAGATACTTTGCTTTATTTCCCTTGTTTCTGTTCCACTGAGGTGCCCACTCCTGCCAGCGCAGCACCCCGAGCCCAGGCGCTCCTGTTTGGGGTAATGAAGCTGTCAGGTCGCCCTCAACCCTCTGGAGATGAAGGTCAAGGCTGCTGTGTTGTGGTAGGCCACCGTTGACAGGACGATCCTGCACAGTGAAATATGGGTAAAGTCCTAGCGTGTCCTCATAAAATATTGCAACACGGCCTTCCCACTCCATCCCAAATGCCGCTGGGTTCGGCCGACCCAAGCAGTCTTTATCTGGAACCCCCCACAGCACCAGGAAAGGCTGGCCGGCGAGGAGAGGGGCCCGGGCGGGACCGCAGACACATGCAGGAGTGAAGAGACAGAGGCGGAGGAATAGATGAGAAAAGGAGAGGAGGTTGAACGTATGCTTTCCAGCCATGAAGCTGAACAAGAGGTTTCAGGGCCCCTCACCCAAAAACTCACATAAAAGCTGCCTTGGAGAGGGATAATGTCTGGAGAGAAAGACAGAGGGTTGGAGAAATCTTTTTGGTGAGGTGCTTATTGCCTTATTTTATATAGACATTTCATTTGTGAGGATGTGTTATGTGTTTGTGTCCTTAATGAAAACAATGAATTCAGCTCAACATTTTTTTATTTGATCTACGTTCTCATGGCATGTTGTTGATCATGGCATGGGGCATGGGGCATGTTGTCACAAAGGTCAACACCAGTTGACAAACACCAGTGTTTGTGTGCGTGCGTGCGTGTGTGTAGTCCCTATGTATTATTTATTATTCCTGTGGAAATGTTTAACCGCTTTTGTGCGTATACAGACGATAATAATAATAATAATAGCCTAATAATAAACTGTCACAGAAAAATTAGCTTGTGTGACCAGTAGTCCCTATTAACCAACTAAAAAGATAGAGCTGATGAGCTACGTCAGAGGAAACAAAGAGAGGCGCTTTGGGATAATTAATAGCTAACAGGATTAATTAGTGCTGCCCACATTCAGCGCTAATCACTCTTTAAAGTGTACTAATACGAGTCTGCAGTTAATAAACTTCTCAACAGAGGGCGCCAGAGCGCAAAGCATCATCTGTGTCTCCCATACTTGGGCTTCTCATTTAACTGGCGCGACATATTTATCGAGGTACTTTGAAAAATACTGGGAAACCATATTTATTAATTACTTCAGTAGTGGCCTACTCGGTAATTATAATTGTGTTTATAGTAGATTATGTTCTTGCATACTCTTCTGTTCGTGTAGACCTTGAAAATACAGCCCTGCTGCAAAACCATATTAGCCTACTAGTCTAAAATGCCAGATAGTCTCCCATCCTGGTCAGACTGAGAGAGCAGCTTTCAGACCAGCTAAACCAGCTGAGCTCTAGCTTAGCCAGGCTGAGAAAACCTGCAAACCATCTTTTTCAGCATGGTAAGAGATAAAGAGATGTATCTGTGCTAAACACCCTTTATCCTACAAAAATATCACAGTTGTGATTTCTAACAATAATAAGCTGTAATAATTCTGCATTCATTTATTATGGGTTAAAAGAAGTAACAATAACTGTTATTATAACTATTTAGTATATGATGTATTTGGGGGGAGAGGATTTTGTGGCTTTCCATGCTAAACGTAACATGTACCCGTTTTACGCTGGAGTGCTCACTCTGAAGTGATTTTGACCACACAACCATGCCAGATAAAAGCCGTGACACACAGAGGAGCGCCAGTTATGTATGTGTAATGAACTGAATGCAAAGACATCTTTCTGAGTCAAATGAGTGTCTCTCTTTGAATAGGCTGTCTGAAACTGAAACTGAAGGACCTGAAATCTTCACTCGCACACATTTAGAAGTTTTGAGCAAAACTTATTTTATGTAAAAAAAAAAAAAAATCAGTTTGTTTTTTAAACTGATACTTGGTTTGGTTTCCCTCATCATTTTCTTGAGGAGATGGGATTGTGTTACTCACCTCTGCATTTATAGATCAGGTGTGTGTGCCTGGAGCTCCAGGTCAAAAAATCCAGAAGCAAAGGTCAAGATGAAGAGGACTCCTCTAGATGGGTAATAATAAGAAATGAGAGTTTCTGTACAGGTTTGAGTGTTCGGGTGGCTCAGAACAGGATGCCACAGAAGGGAGAAACTTCAGCCCAACCATGAGGGATAAGACGACACGCTGTCCTGACAAAAGGATGGATGAAGTGACAGAAGGAGGAAATAGAGAGAAAATCACCTTCACCAGGGTAATCTGTTTGTAAGCAGGGTCACAACGGACCATGACAATCACATGATCAGACTCACAGTAATCCCTTAATCCATCACTCCCTACCAAACAGCAAACACACCTAGAGTCAAACACACACACACATCTTCTCAAAAAAGTAAATACTAAGTAAAGACTGATGTGTTTCTTCCTGTTTTTTTTATCCTACATACATACATGGCATGAAACTGAGGTTTCATGGATGACCCTCATATCAGACTCTCCTTTTTTATCTCTGGTTTTTGCCTTTCTTCTGTTCCTTTTTTCCCCTCATTTCACTGTCAGTTTTGCAAAGTCCAATCCCATTTCCTGAAGAGGATCACTGGCAAGATTGTTCACAATTATATCATCCAAACATAATCTGACATAATCCTGAAGTCCCTAATGTATTACTTCAGATATGAGAAGAGAAGGATTTGGTTTTTGTTCCTGCTGTCATTCTAGGTTGATGGTTTGGTCTTTCTTAGGTCTAGACAAAAATGTTGCATTTTTCTAGTTAATGAGATGTATTTTTTATCTTGACAGGGTTGAAAGTGTACAGAACAGAACAGGGGAAGTGATAAATATATACTGTACCATCAAACATTTGGTGACAGTAAGTTTTCTTTATTTTAATTCTTGTATTTAGCAAAGATGCATTAAATTGTTAAAAATGGCCAATACAGACATTTGTTGCAAAATATTTATATTTCTATTTTTCTTCTTCTGCTTTCAACATTGATAAGAATATGAAATATTTCTTGAGCAGCAAATCATATTTGAATGATTTTTTAAGGATCATGTGACACTGAAGACTGGAGTAATGATGCAGAAAATTCAGCTTTGCCGTCACAGGAATAAATTACATTTCAAAATATATTCAAATAGAAAACAGTTATTTTAACTTGTAATAATATTTTACAATATTACAGTCTTATCAAATAGATGCAGCCTTGTTGAGCATATAAGAACGTAAAAAATCTTACTGACCCCACACTTTTGAATTGTAGTGTATATACTTACATTTATACGTTATTTAAATTTGAATTATAAATATATAATAATTATAGTTAGAATCATAAACACATTTTTAAAGCACATTTGTATAAGTAGTATTTATTGCACTGAATTTAATTTATTCTGATTAACAAAAATGTACAATGTCCAGACAGGATGATTTATATTACTTTGTTAAAATAATATTTAAAACTACGGTTAGAAAACTGATTTTATTTTCATTTTATTTATGTGGAATTTTTTTGTTTGTTTGTTTTGTGGGGAAGTATGATCTTGTTTGATTCACTAATTGTTTTATTTGATGTAGGTTTTGTCTATTCTCTGTTTAATCATCTGAATCCGTCCACTAATTTCAGATTCACTTGTGTTTGTTATCTGTACTGGATGCTATTTTGTTATCAGTTGTATGTTCATGTTATATGTGTGTGGATTTGTTACCTGGTCAAGGTTTTTTGTGTTTGGCTGTGCATATGTTTAGTTGAGATTATCTGTTTGAGGTATCTAAGGTGATGCCTGCTCTCCAGGTCCCGTCACTATGGTAACGGCTCAGATGAGTCCGGCCCAGACAGCGGATGGGGGGTTATGTGTGTTTGTGTTTGTGTGTGTGTGTGCGTGCGCGCGGGCTCGTGTACGTTTGTGCTATTGATGGTTTGTACACGGTAGCAGGTTTGACAGTGATTGTGTTGTGTTGGTTTTGTTAAGATTGACCTTTAGGTCGTCATGGTTGATGCTCAGTTAAAGTGAACACTGATTATATGAAAAGTGATTTAGTGAAGACAGATAATCAGAACACAGACTCCCATCAAGTTAACATCTAACTCACTTGTTGCTTCTTTCTGTTAATGCAGATGGAAACAGGTGTGGAGGCTTAGACTTGACCTCGGTCACCCCACTGAGTCAGTGTCAACACCTCTTTACTCCAATTTATTCTCTAAGTCCTGCTTTTTACACAATCACGATTCACAGCTCATGTGTTTTTGCTGTTTTCTTGCTAACCAGTTAGAATTATACCATGTAAAAATGTATGTATTTTACAATCATTTATTTTATATGTGAGCATATGATTTCTGTGTAGATAACAACATGCATAACACCTTTCTTGGTAATAGCCAGTATTCTGATGGTGTGGTTAAAGCTTTTTGTTTTCCGTGAAATTTTTTTTTATGTGGATGTTTGTGTCATACCAGGAAAATGTGTGAGCGGTTTGACTTTAAATATTGTATTTGATAAAATGTGCTTATATATACTAGAAATGTGTCCTGAATGTGAGCAATAGAGCTTCTTTGAAAGCAGTTGAGTAAAAAAAAAAAAAAAAAAAGGTAGTTGACAAAAAATAAATATTTTTGTGAGTGGTATCTAGGTGATGAATTCACCACTTTTGAAACATTCTTCTTTTTTGAAACAGGCTCATGTTCTTCTCTATTTGATTGAAATTTCACCTGGATAACCAGGTCAATCATCTTCATTAGCAGATGGACCAGCATGGACTAGCAGATGAGTGAGTGAGTGAGTGAGTGAGTGAGTGAGTGAGTGAGTGAGTGAGTGAGTGAGTGAGAGAATAGGTTTTGGCTGTACTTGAGGGCCAATTTTGTTTTAACTTGTGAGGACATTTGAAGTACTCGTCATTGTTTGAAAGGCTAATAGTTCATGTTTTACTTTAAAAGTAGAAGTTGACAGTGTAAATAATAATACAAATATTATTATTATTATAGTATAAATTATACTTATGGACTTTGGAATGTTATTTTAACATTTTTTAATTTTTTACTGCATGGCTTACTTCCTAAGCAAAAGCAAATGGACAAATTTCCCTGTAGTAATTGATATATTCGATAAATGTTGTCGACACAACCAAGAGCATTGCTTTAAACTTAGACTGAATCCCAACTTCATTGTCAAACCAACAAAGCTTATTCTCAGTCCCAGCTACAAACTGAAGGCTAAAATAAGCCTTGGTCTTAACCCGTGCTTCATTCCTAACTAAGCACAGGCACAATCTTAACCAGAACATAAAAACTGCCTTCTTAACCTTAGTTTGAACCTCAGTGTCAAACTGAACTATCACGTCACTGATTGTCGTCACTTTATCATACTGTCACAATACTGTGCTATTCTATACTGTACATACCTTGTATATATATATACTTTAAAAACAAATTGTTTCACTTTTATTCAACAAAGGCATATCAAACATTTAAAAAATCTTAACATCCCAAACTTTTAAATGACACTTTATTTGTACTTTATTTGAATTAGCTCTTATGTGTTGTTTCATACCGTGTCAGTGTAGTTTGCAATTGTCTTTACTTCTGCTGTACTGCAGTCTGAGCCTTGTCACAAGCATTCAGTGCCCAGTGAACCCTGTGTAAGCTGTGCAAATGACAAATAAAAATAAACTTGACTTCACTTCAGTCAGCCTCAAAACAAACCTCAGCCTTAATTTAAACCTCAACCACAAATCCCTTGTAAAGGAATGTTCCGGGTTCATTACAAGTTAAGCTCTATGGACGGCAGCATGCTGTCAGTATCCACAGAAAATTATTTTGAATCATAATAATAATGTCTTATACTGTATATAAAAAATCACGACTATAGTAATAATTAATCTTGATTATAATTGACTCAGTTTGCTAAAATAAAATAAATAATGTGTTTACAGTATAATACACTTTCAGTGCAAGTTGATGGAGCAAGCATTGTCCTGGAATAAACGTTAAAGCTGCTCAGTAATTGGAATAAAACGCACACGCTGTTTGAATCACTTTCATGATACTTTGATCCTTTAATGTCGGTTTTAGGACTGAAAGTTCCTGTTAATTGCATGGAAAAGAGCAACTAGTACATTGTTCATAACTTCTCTTTTTGTATTCCACAGAAGAACTTCTTACAGTCTTGGAACGACATGAGGATGAGTAAATGATGAAATATCTCTTTAACATTGTGCAGCACTGCCCTCTTGTGATTATTTGAGTTGACAGGCTCTCTGATGGCATAGTCATCCAGTTTGTTGGATATTTTGTGTGTGATTTTAATTATATTACTATAATCATGTGATTTCTTATGATCACTGATGCTACTGAAACACTGATGCTACATTTCCAAAATCAACCTCATCTTAATCATGAAACTTTGCAAAGTGTTGTGTGAGTGTAAGAGTCTAAACAGTGAACTTTCCCCAGGACCCCTAATGTCCAAAAATCCTCCAGTCACTAAAGACTTTGAACCACACTGAAAATCCCTCGCACTCCTCAGGTGGTTTATCCCCGTTGTGTGTGACCATGTGTATTTGTGTGCTCGTGTGTGTAAATGTGTTTTGGAGCCAGATGACAAAAGGAGAGTTTGAACATGGCATGGAACCGGAAAGGTCCACAAAGAGCGAGTGACAGAGAGATGGGGACAAAACCTTCTGGAGGAGAGAGGAGGGGCTGAGCCTTTGATCTGTCTGCTTTCTGAAAGAGGAAGAACAGAATCACAGGAGCAAGACGAAAAGAAAGCGAGAAAGAGAACGAGAGAGAGAGACAGTGAGGGAGATGGAGCGAAACAGGGAGAGAGACTGGAGCAGATTGTAATTCGGGGGGGTTATTCAGGAGCAATAGAAGTGGCTGAAAGTGCTGGAGGAGGAGGGGGAAGGTCGGAAAGAGAGAGAACTGGGAAAGTGGAGGGACAAGGAAGAGGGAGGGAGAGAAAGGGGGAATCTGAGGAATTTCCAAATGAAAGGAGAAGGTTTTTCTTTTAATGCGATTAAAGTTTTCCATCTCACTGCATCTCCTGCAGACATTTCGACTCTGGGAGCAACATCCCTCAAGAGTGTGACAGAGTTTGTGTGTGTTTCTATGTGTTTGACTCCGTGAACTTGGTGGCTTTGAATATAACAAGTGTGGGTGGAGTTTGAAAAGTGCGTGTGAGTGGGCAAATGTACCACAAAATTAATTTCAACTTGTCCCTCCTTTTCTAGGTTACAGTGAGGCACTTAAAATGGAAGGGATTGGACCAATCTGAAAATGTTAAGGTACTCACTTTTTCAATAGTATAGCCACAAGAAGTAAACAATACATGTGTGGAAAAAAAATGCTTACTAAACCTTTCTGTAAGTTATATCCAATTTTACAACTTTGTTGCCATAACACCAAAAAAAAAAAACCCAAATTGACAGTATAAACAAATAATTTAAACTGTTTGTCAGTCAAATAATACCTTGTATGCTTTTTGTACATTTTGTTTACTTTTTTATTTACTTTAATACTGTATTTGAAGGAGTCTCTTATGCACATCGAGGCTGCATTTATTTAATAAAAATACAGTAAAAACAGTCATATTGTGAAATACTATTAAAATTTAAAATAACTTCTATTTTAATCTATTTTAAAGTGTAATTTATTCCTGTGATGGCAACGCTGAATTTTCAGTGTCACATGATCGTTCAGAAATCATTTTAATATGCTGATTTGGTGCTTTCATTATCCATTTTATTATCCTATTTCATTGTCCTGCTTAATAGTTTTGTGGAAACCATAATATTTTTTTTCAGGATTCTTTGATGAATAGAAAGTTCAAACAGCATTTATTTGAAATATAAATCTATAGGGATGCACGATATATCGGTCACCATATTGGTATCGGCCGATATATGTTCATTTTTAATGTTATCGGTATCGTCACAATAAGAAAACATTAGTTAACATTAGTTAACTACATTAATTAGCATGAACTAATAATGAACTGCACTTATACAGCATTTATTAATCTTTGTTAATGTTAATTTCAACTACATTATTAAAATATTGGTAATATTAGTTAATGAACTGTGAACTAGCATGAACAAACAATGAATGACTGTTTTTTATCAACTACCGCTAACAAAGAGTAACAAATACAGCAACAAATGTATTGCTCATGGTTAGTTCATGTTAGTTAATACATTAACTAATGTTAACTAATGAACCTTTTTGCAAGTGTTACCAATGATTGGAATCACTTAATAAAAGGAAAATACAGTTAAGTGCGACATGTGCTGTCATATAGGCTATGTAAAATTTGAATGAGAACATCGCAAAAATTATATAAATAAAAAATGTACACATTTTGATTTATCAGCCAATATATCAGTTTGCAGCTTTCAAATGTAAAGAATTATCTGTTTTCAGAATCAGCCCAAATGTTCATCTCGGTGCATACTTTTGATCAATTTAATGCATCCTTGATGAATAAAAGTATTCATTTCTTTAAAGAAATCTTACTGACTGTTAAACTGAAGTCCTCACAATAAATTCAACAAGGGATTTATTGAAATGATTTTTTAAATCAACATTATACCACAGAAGCTGTTAAAGCCATTAAAGGAATGTTCCGGGTTCTAAAGGATGACACAGAACAGCACACTGTATTCCACTCTATTGAATTCTAAATGTACTAAATGTGTTCATCTGAACCAGTACACAGATATCAAGAAACCTTCATCCGTGAATTCATCCATGTGTGCTGTCTTGCTGACATCTCTCTGTTACTCATGGACCTCGGTTTAGGTTTGTGTGGGTACAGAAATGGCCTTTCGATTTAAGGGTCTCTATATGTTCTCTACATGTGGAGTGGGAGTGTGTGGAGATTCTGGTTTCGCTCAGGAAGATCAATTTTAGGATGTCCTTGTGTTTACTGGGGTCGTGTAAGTGTATGTTTGCCATATGTAACAGGTTTTGGATTTAAACCGAAGATTTTGAGCTGTGATAAAGAGAATCTGTGCGATGCCTCAAAAACAGACGCATATCACAACCGTGCCTCACATTTTATCAAACAAATTATTTCATCTAGCACCTTAAAAGAACTTTACAAAATGCCTCAACAATTACCTCACAGCTCCAAACTAATTTCTCCTCTTTGTTATGGCAACACAGGGGTTTTTCAACTCTGAAGGGACCACTGAGAACGCTCTCTCTCTCTTTCAAACTCTCTCACTTAAACACACACCCAGCAGGATTCTCCTCCCAGCATGCACTTCTGTGTGCAAACACATTCCCTTAGCCGCTGACCCCCGGCCCAGCTGTTACTATGGAAACCAGAGCCCCTCTCCATGACGACTGCTACCACCTCCCCATGGCTCAGCCCAGGCCAGGGATCTCCAGGTGACCAGTCCCGCTTTTTCTCTTTTTCTTCCCTTTTCATTTGTTTTCACTTTTTTGTTTTTTGTTCCACTGTCTTTTCCCCCACTGGTCATCTATCCCCTCACTCTTTTTCCATCTTCCTTCTGTATGTTTCCTCTTGTCACATTTAATTAAAATTGACAAGATTTTGGTGGCACGATTACAGGTAGTAACTGCTTTTTGCCAACTGTTCAGATTAGAAGAATTAATTATTGCAAAATATCCAAAGTAACCAGAAACAAACTCTCAGAGCTGTGTATGAATTACATAGTTTTATTTGTTTGATCAAAAATACAAAAAAATTAATATTGTGAAATATTAATATTGTGAATATTGTAAATAGTGACATGTTTTCTTTTTCAGGATTTTTGAAACCTCATCCTTCCATTAGGTCATTTTGACTTGTTTTTAAAAAATCAAGTGTTCATTGGAGTGGTCCAAGACCTTAGGATTTTTGTCGCACTTGAACCACGAATACACACAAAAACAAATTGACTGGATTCGAGGATTTTATGTGGTTGAAAAAAACAAAAAAAGGAACAAATCCTTCCCTCGCGGGTCATTTTGACCCCCTTAGGAATGAATGGAATGCTTCGGTATACATACAAAAACCTAAAATGATCAAAATTAAAACTAAACTTTACCTAAAAAGGATTTTATAATGTCTACATTATATCTTAATTGTATCTTAATGCATTCTGAAGAGAAAGAAATCGAGAACTGACTTTAGGACCCAGCAGAACAGCTCATTTGCTCCATATAGTGCCATCTAGTGTCAAGAGTCATGAAATTTCATGTTATATATATATACAGGTCCTTCTAAAAAAATTAGCATATTGCGATAAAGTTCCTTATTTTCCATAATGTAATGATAAAAATTAAACTTTCACATGTTTTAGATTCATTGCACACCAACTGAAATATTTCAGGTGTTTTATTGTTTTAATACTGATGATTTTGGCATACAGCTCATGAAAACCCAAAATTCCTGTCTTAAAAAATTAGCATATCATGAAAAGGTTCTCTACATGAGCTATTAACCTAATCATCTGAATCAACTAATTAACTCTAAACACCTGCAAAAGATTCCTGAGGCTTTTAAAAACTCCCAGCCTGTTTCATTACTCAAAACCGCCATCATGGGTAAGACTGCCAACCTGACTGCTGTCCAGAAGGCCATCATTGACACCCTCAAGCAAGAGGGTAAGACACAGAAAGAAATTTCTGAACAAATAGGCTGTTCCCAGAGTGCTGTATCAAGGCACCTCAGTGGGAAGTCTGTGGGAAGGAAAAAGTGTGGCAAAAAACGCTGCACAACGAGAAGAGGTGACCGGACCCTGAGGAAGATTGTGGAGAAGGACCGATTCCAGACCTTGGGGGACCTGCGGAAGCAGTGGACTGAGTCTGGAGTAGAAACATCCAGAGCCACCGTGCACAGGCGTGTGCAGGAAATGGGCTACAGGTGCAGCATTCCCCAGGTCAAGCCACTTTTGAACCAGAAACAGCGGCAGAAGCGCCTGACCTGGGCTACAGAGAAGAAGCACTGGACTGTTGCTCAGTGGTTGCATGTCATTCGGAAATCAAGGTGCCAGAGTCTGGAGGAAGACTGGGGAGAAGGAAATGCCAAAATGCCTGAAGTCCAGTGTCAAGTACCCACAGTCAGTGATGGTCTGGGGTGCCATGTCAGCTGCTGGTGTTGGTCCACTGTGTTTTAGCTAGCTATCAGGAGATTTTGGAGCACTTCATGCTTCCATCTGCTGAAAAGCTTTATAGAGATGACGATTTCATTTTTCAGCACGACCTGGCACCTGCTCACAGTGCCAAAACCACTGGTAAATGGTTTACTGACCATGGTATTACTGTGCTCAATTAGCCTGCCAACTCTCCTGACCTGAACCCCATAGAGAATCTGTGGGATATTGTGAAGAGAAAGTTGAGAGACGCAAGACCCAACACTCTGGATGAGCTTAAGGCCGCTCTCGAAGCATCCTGGGCCTCCACAACACCTCAGCAGTGCCACAGGCTGATTGCCTCCATGCCACGCCGCACTGAAGCAGTCATTTCTGCAAAAGGATTCCCGACCAAGTATTGAGTGCATAACTGAACATAATTATTTGAAGGTTGACTTTTTTTTTGTATTAAAAACACTCCTTTTATTAGTCGGATGAAATATGCTAATTTGAGACAGGAATTTGGGGTTTTCATGAGCTGTATGCCAAAATCATCAGTATTAAAACAATAAAAGACCTGAAATATTTCAGTTGGTGTGCAATGAATCTAAAATATATGAAAGTTTAATTTTTATCATTACATTATGGAAAGTAATGAACTTTATCACAATATGCTGATTTTTTGAGAAGGACCTGTATATATTATTTTTTCACAATAGGTCAGCAGAGACTCCCAATGTGAGATATTTTGATCTCAATTAACTGGGTTATGCATGACATGTTATTATTTTGAATTTAAGTTAAAAGAATGTTAAAGATTCTGCTTAAATTATTATTTATTTATTGTTTATTGATAAAATCTATTAATTTAAAGGTAAATATATTTATATTTTTAAATTGCATTAAAAATGTGAAAAAATATTATCACAATGAAATAGAATAAGCTTTCTGGACAAAAAAAAAGATTTTTTTTTTTTTTTTTACAAATTAATAATGTTTTTTTAATTTTAGGGCTTCTGGTCATTTTAACCTGTGAGGGAAGGATTTGTTACAACGTGAGAGGGAAGGATGAGGGTTTTAATTTATAGAAAGTTTAAAAGAACAGCATTTATTTGTAAAATAAATCTTGTGTAGCATTGTAAATGTCTGTACTGTCACTTTTATTCAAATTAATGCAGGATGCAAAAATCTTACTGACCCAAACTTTTAAACAGCAGTGTTTATCATGCATGGTTGCATCATCACAGATGTTATTGAAGGCAATTTTGTATGTAGGATGAGCATACACAATTCAATAAGCAACTCATATATGATCAACATAGGAATTGTATTCTGTTCATTACATGGAATAGAATTAGTCTCTAACATTGATCGAGTGGCTTTAATTGGGATGCAAAATTTCATAACCTAATCATAAACTTCTCTGCGTTAGATTTCAGCCCCACAGCAGCTATTAGCGACTAATAACATGCACACACAGGCAAACACATCTGATTAATTGTACATAACCTGCAAACATCACCACAATGGTTAGGAAATACTTAAAAGATGCATTTCGTCCAAACAATAACTCTCTAGTGCCTGGACACCCGTAGCGAAACTTGAATACTTAACCTACGACTTGCAAGATTAGTGCTAGTTTTATGGATCATTCCAACAAATCAAAATATAAAAATGGTTGGATGTTCATGTTTTAGAGCAGGTTTGTTTTTCCCCTGCTTTTCTCATTGCACTTTTTGTGTTGTTTTTAGTTTGGCTTCATAATTTGATTTTTTTTAATAAGCGCCATGCACTAACAGTTCCAATAGTTATTCCAGCGAGCATCAGTGCTGGCTGAAGGTTAGGTGTTGAGGTTTATGATGTTCTCCTCAGCCCTCAGCCAAACTACAGTTTTCTGTTATTAAAATTTCAACCTTCATTTAAGTTCCTTGAAGTTACGTGTGTTCGAATGAACGGGAAAAAAAACGGGGAAAAAAAAACATTTAACTCAGACCACTGCCACACTTCTCTCTGTATTTTACTGTCTCCTGGCATGTTCTGACCTTTATCCCAAAAGACTAACTGTGTGTGTGTGTGTGTGTGTGTGCGCGTGTGCGTGTGTGTGTTTGTCTGAGTGTGGCTGACTGGGAAATAGAGATATTTACCGCATTCCATCTCCCTGCTGTAGCCATGACAACCACTCAGCGGGAAGAGCTGCCTGTCTCACGCAAAAACACACGCACGCACTGACTAACACACCCACATCCACATACACCGCTGCCCCATAACCTGGACATAGAGAGTGGGCGAGAGATGTTACATAGTTGACAGTAGCCTAAGGCATCAAAAAGGTATTGATTACCTCTCACTGTTCAACTGTTATTTTTCCAGCTGCATAACTAGCACTGTGTACTTATTGTTGTTTTATGCCCCCGTTAATGTTATAAACGGTTTCTATGGGCACTTTAACAGATTGCTGTTGTTGTCGAAAAGCTTTGGCAACACTTTTTCCAGTAGGTGAATTGGCAATGAAGCTTCATTTAATTGAAGAGTGAGACAGAAGGAGAGTGAGAGAAAGAAGGAAATGATCCTGGAGGGGACCGTTAAGGACTTCTAATGTGAGTCCATGAACCAAGAGTCTCCACAGGGACAGATCATGACCATTTTCAGAGCTCAAAGGCTGGGGGAAATTTGCAATGCATTGTGTAGAAAATAAGACATGCATTAACTGACAGTGACAAACTTTAGTCGCAATGTTACAGAAGTTGCGGCAGATTTTTTTCTTCTGTATTGTGATGTATCCGAGTGAAACAGATTATTGAAAAAGTCGATCGTGGAGAGGTGGGGTTTATGCAGACTAAATGATCTGGCATACATCACCAGAGATAAATCTGTCATTTCAACAGAACATTGAGTTATGACATTTGGATTAAAAAAACAAACAAAAAAAACACATCCATGATTAATTTACAAAAAGATAAATAAGATACATTTACAAAAAGGGAGAATTTCCATTTCATGCCAACTAAAAAAAAAAAAATTCAATTTCAAATGACAGCAAAATGTTGCCAAAGCATTAACATATAAATAATTTAAAAACATGCATGCATATAGATAGTATAGTAAATTAATAAAAAATCTATCTCTCTCACATACATATTTTTGATTAAGTTGTAAGTAACTAATTGTTCAAATAAAGAGATTAAATGCCAAACTCTATCTCAATTCAGTTCAAATGAGCTTTATTGGCATGACTTGTGCAGAATGCCAAAGCATTGGGCATTACATGAGCAATGAACAAAATACTTTAGTTTTGTCTGCTGGCTGACTCTCTTAGTTAGTGGCAAGCTACTACATTTTTTGCTGTTGTGATCAAGCTGGGGTTTTCTCTTTAAAATATTTCTGAAATCTTCTTGATTTGTTAGTGTCATAAAATCTGGTACTATTTGTTAAAATCTTGTGAAGTAGGCAACTAGGCATATCGAATGTTCTCAGTTCTCGCGGCTGCCATCTCAGTCTGTTCCGTCCTCTCTCTCTAGCCACATGTATACAGTGATCACTCAGCCTGTATTTGGTTTGTGTCTTTCTCACTTTGACTTCTTTCACCCAGCTCAAATATTCTGCTGGTGTGCAGTTTTTTCTGGTTTAATTCAGTGGCATCTTTCCAAAAAGAAATGCAATTTTGTGCTTGTTATTGTATAATTTGGTTGGGGCAGATTGTGCTGTGCTGGTTTGGATGTAGTTTCAGCAGCAGCTGTGAACATGCGCTCCTGGAACCGCAGGGCTTCAGCCTGGAATGAGCTCAGCTCACTGCATTTTAGGTGCTTATAGAATTTCAGAGCTCTTTTTGGATACTGATTTATTAGGGGTATTGTCCTAATTCAGCTCTGCACGCGTTGTTGCTCTGTTTACTTTTAGGATGCGTTTACAAATTTGGGTATGCAGTTTCGATTTCCTCTTTTTGGGTCCCCATATCTAACTGCCAATAGTGCAATTGGTTTGATTATTGCTTTTAGGATTTTTAGCCAGATTTGAATTGGAATTTCATATTGAATTGTATTTTTAATCATGTTGAAGATTCTCATTGCTTTTTCACTTAATTCATTCAGAGTCAGATTGAAGTTTCTTCAAATTGAAACTTATATTTAGTCCCAGATAGGTGTATCCGTGGGTGTTGGAGGACTTGGTTTCCTGGTTTAAATCTGTATTTGTTTCCCTACACCTGGATCAATTTTGAAAAATCATTTGGTTAATTTTAATAGCCCACGTTTGACTGAAAGTCTCTATGATGTCAAGGAGCTGTTGTTAGTCCCTCTTGTTTGTTGACAGAATGACTAAATCATCTACAAAGAGGAGACATTTAATTTCTAATTCAGTCAGGGTTAGGCCGGAGGCAGTCAAATTAGTTAATGCTTTGGTTAATTTATTTTTGTAAATGTTAAATAGAGTGAGGCTCAATGGGCAACCTTGTCTGACTCCTTAACCTTGTTTTGTTTGTTCCCTATTTTTACAACACATATTGTTTTATACATGGTGCTGATTAATTCAATTGTTTTTTTTCCAGTAGTTCTGGGAGGAGACCTTTGTGCCTGAATCAAAAGCCTTCACAAAGTCAACAAAGCAAGCAAAGACTTTTGTTTGGATGTTTATCAATGATAGGAGGGTGTAAATGTGACATTTCTCCAGGATTTTGTGGGTTCGAGAAAGTTCGACAGTCTTATAATAATCAAACAGAATATTTTCCCCAGGTTGCTTTGGACTCATATGCCTCTGTAATTGTTTGGCTCAAATTGTCTCCTTGTTTAAAGATGGGCCTTAATTCCAGGTGTCGGGAAAACATCCTACACTCAAAACAATCATTTTGTTCAACATCAATGCCATGCATTGTTAGTTGTTAATCCATGTAGTTTATCTTTAAGCTTATTTATTGTGTTTGGGTAGTTTTATTTTTCAAAATGTGTCCTCCATATTTTCCCATTGTTCCTGCAATTGTTCCAAAAGTTACTGGTATTTATTGATTCCTCCATTGCATGAAATTACTGTTCTGTTTGCTCTTCCTTTTTTGCTCTTAGAGTTTGTTTGTACACTTTAAGAGCTTCATAATATTGATGGCGGAGTTCCTGATTGTCAGGATCTTTGTGTTTTTGATTTGAAAGATTTCGTACAGTTGTTCTAATACTTTTAGTATAATCATCAATGCTAAGGGGACAAATTAGTACAACTTGGCCATGATTTAACCAAAACAATCAAATTAATTAACATAGCAAATTAATAAGTCATGGAAATCTATTTTGTCTTCCGCATGTCATGTGTGAGACTCAGTACAAAACGATACATCTTACAAAAAGATTTTCCGCAACAGTAGTACATGATTGTTGGCCAAATCGTGGCCTCGATATCTTGTTCTTTCTTCCGCATGGCAAGCTCAGGGCTCGTACTTTTGCGATTGGATCGAATTCTAACCCTACTGAGCTCACCACTACCTCGAACAGGAATTGCAATAGCTTCTGCAGGGTCCGAGTAGAGAAGACTGCTTGCCCAGCATTTCTGGATAAAAAGATAAGAAACAGAGATTTCACTCTTGACTGAATGAGGGGATGGTCTTATGAACTCAACCCAAATCTACAGCAGACGTTACTAACAGTCATGCTCCTCTCTTACTAAATAAATGCACACTGATGATTTCTTTCATCCATGTAGTACTTTGAGTGTGGGAGTGATTACTATGACATAAAAAGGCTGATTTAAAATTGAAAGCTCTGAAAATAGTGTTTAGATGTGTGTGTGTGTGTGTGTGTGTGTGTGTGTGTGTGTGTGTGTGTGTGTGTGTGTATGTGGGAGGGGTTGCAGAGCTCTGTCAGAACTTCTCTTCCGCAGGCTGTCATGATCAAAGAGCTGTTGGACCCCCTATCAGACTCGCACCTCATCCTCACACATACACATAAAATGCCATTCACATTGCACTACACACACACATACTACCGTACACAATTTACCCAGCCATCCAGATCCCTAGTATACACAGAGCTCTTCACTTAAAATTACGTAAATAAATCACATCACAATCACTAATTAAAGCGTGTGCGTGTGACTATGTTGTGTAGTTGTGTGCGGTTGTGTTCTCATTTACTACTGGCACTGGTCTAGCTGCTGATTCAGTGGTTCTAAAACTAGATGCTTATTTCAGCTGTGCGTGTGTTTGTGCTTGAGCGAGTGTGTTTCAGGTGCCATGCGTGTCTGTTCCCTGGTGTGTGCGTGCATGTGTGCCCATGTGTGGCGGGCTGCTCTTTGTTAGGTAAATCCCAGTTGATTATGCAGTTCATTGTGTGGTTGTGCTGGTGCGGCGTCCAGAGAGCTGAGCGTGGAATTCTGAAGGGGAGCCTCGCTGCAGACCAGATGACTCTCATGATTTTCCTGTCCCTCTTTTTGTTCCAACGGCCGACGCTGCTGTTCGCACAATCCCTCCGTCTAATCGCACATGCAGGTGTGTCCAACTTTCAGCTGTAAAACTCAGGTAGTGTTTTTCACAAGAGAAACCACAGTCCTCTGCCTGGTAAACCGACAGACAGGCTACCAAATTACTGTTCAGCACTCTGTAAATACGGCTATTACCGAGCCTTGTCCTTCCACACAGTTGCTTCCATTTGCATTTATTCAGGTTTCTTTGAACACTTACAAATGTTTCAAACACCTGCATTCTCTTGCAGAATGACTTCAGGGTGCTTCAAGCATGCAAACTCTTAAACTATCCTCACCATTATCCTTGAAGAGATGCACGATATTGTCTCGGCTCTTTTATCCTTATTACTGATAGCAGAGTGTCTCTTGGGTGGATCAGTGCTTGTGATATTTCACATAGATATCACAAAGATCACCATGCTGTTTATTTAAAAATAAATAAGTCTAAAAAATTGCAACTTTTTTCTCGTAATTGTGACTTTATATCTCACAATTGTGATATAGTATCTCGTAGTTGTGATTTTTATATCTCACAATTTGACTTTACAGCGTGTCTATTTCAAATTTCATAATTCAGAATGAACAATTACCTGTTTAATTTTTTTATGAGGCATTGAATTTGATAGCAAATTGAATGTTCATCAAAAGTTAGATTTAGCCTACTAGCACAAATTAAATTACTCCTAGTCCTGTTTATTTTTCTACACCTGCTCTCCTGGTGTTTCATTTTTCTACACCTGCTCTGAGTTCTAACCTCATTAGAATCATCCTAAAGTATTAAGATTTGTTGTTCTTTAGGCATTATGATAAAACGGAGTCACATTTATATTACAGGGCTTTTTGAATAGCTGATAATGATAAATGGATTTGAATCTGTATAAAACACACATTAGACCAACAATTTTCCTCTAATATTGCTCCAACATCTAACAGAGTTGCCTGAACAAAGAGTTTCATATTGGAGAATGTCTCTGATTTGTTTAGGGTTTATGAGCTCCCCGCATTATTATTAATGTGTATAAATATAAATGAATATATGAATAAATTATGCAGTTATTAGAATTATTTTAGCTGTTTGTTGACTTTATTTATGCTGTTGTTATTTTTGTTGCATGCCACCATATAGTGTTTTTTTCTTGTGTGGTGATTTTAGGAACTCATCGTTTTACTTAAAGGGATAGTTCTCACCAAATTGAAAATTCTGTAATTTACTCACACTCATGTTGTTTCAAAACTGTATGACTTTTCTTTCTTATGGAGCATAAAAGAAGATAGGCTATTTTGAGAAATGTCATTTTTTCTGTCTGTACAGTGGAAGTCAATGGGCACCAAAACTGTTTTGGTTACCAATATTCTATATCTTCTTTTGTATTCTGCAGAAGAAAGAAATGGTAAGAATGAATTTAAATAAAGAATATAAATAATATACTAAATAAATTAAATTAAATATAAACGTTATAGTTCCTTATAGGATTCATAAAATTCCTAATTCTCTAATGCTACGAAGATGCACGTTACCTTGTTTTATTTTTCTCTTTTTTTTTTAGTCTGGCACTCAAGCGCAGATTTTGTGTGCCCTCTAAGACCACAAGACCACTCACTTCAAAAAAGCATCTGGTTTATCCCAATTGGCAGTGGACGTACAAGGCAGCCTCTTCCTCCATATGTGCCAACATAATTATTTTTTCTACTGGCACAATGCAAAACAACAAAAA
The DNA here is from genome assembly GCA_030578275.1 of Meda fulgida. Classification (NCBI taxonomy): domain Eukaryota; kingdom Metazoa; phylum Chordata; class Actinopteri; order Cypriniformes; family Leuciscidae; genus Meda; species Meda fulgida. The sequence continues at coordinate 20,192,785 of CM060623.1, read as the reverse complement.
CAACATGCAGCCGATGGAAGAGGAGTGACATCATTTGACATTTGCCTCTTGCCTCAAATGGCTAGGCAATCGCCTGCAGAAAAGAAACCCTCTGCCTCCAAAAAATGCCTTCGACCCCATCTTTCCATCCCTCTCCCTCTTCGTTCCACCGTGATGTGCCCCGCTCGGCTCAGGGGAGACAGCAGTGGAGGGGCAAGAGGAGAGAGGGTGCGAGGAAACACTGTGGAATGTGCTGGAGAAAAGAAGGGGGGCAGTCAACTCTCCAAATGGCTGTGGAAGGTTTTTTTTCTTCTCTCACTAGACACTTGGAGCTGTCTTTTGTCTCAAGGGTCTGAGTCTACACTACAGTGTTGTTAGGACAACCAACATGCCAGACAAAGTATAAAAGGGGGAACCACACACACATAGATTGGAGAGAGCAAAGAGGGAGGAAGAGACAGAGCAAGTGCAGGATGTCCTGTTGAGGTGTTCATAGAATGAAGGGGCACGATGAAGGAAGCCTCACACATACACACATATTTTACTGCGCACACTCCCAATGTCTCTGCTGTAGCCTACTATTAGAGGCAGAAAGAAACTGCTTTCTGGCGGTATTTGAAAGGAGGGTTAAAAAAGGCCCTATTCAGCGGCCGCAGCCCTTTATTAACGCGCGCTTCTCTAACAGATGAGGGGGGTCGGGGGGGGGGGGGGGTCCCCGCGCGCACACAGAGGTTGGTCTCGTGCTCAGGTATGATGTCCTTTCTGTTCTCGCTGCTCGCCTGCCATTGGTCGCCCGGGCTACAGGGGAGGGGGTCTGTCTGCTCCCCCACCCCTCCTCGCGGCGGCCCCCTCGCCTCTGTCTGCGCGAGAGTGAATGGAGGAGCGCACATCTGCACAACCCTGCTCAAACTCCGACCGGCTGACTGACTGACTGACTGACGCTGCTGTGCCCCGTGAAACCGGGACTCTGATTGGGCGAGGCGACATCCACCTGCTGGCTCACAGTCGCTAATACCGATACCTATTCATGATCATCCGAATGAGGCACTGGAGCTGGAAACACGGGCATTTGGGTCGGGAGGACGACAGGACGTGTTCCGATCCATGCTTTGGAATGAGGAATGCCGTTCCGCTAACTTTTCACCTCAGCCGCGGCCATATCGCAGACTTCTCCCCTCCGGAGTCTGGAGCAGCCGGACAGACTTTCACCGTTCATCATCTCTCTACGTTACTGTCAGACTGCTGCGCCATGGCTCCCCTCATCCGGTCACTGATATTATCGATCAAGGGCTATTCTGTCTATCTCTGTCTGACTCACTTATCTCTTACAGGGCAAAACTCGTGTCAAATGAGTCAACGTCGAACTGTTAAAACAGAAAAGAAGGTATAGTATGGCACGCAATTTTAACATTAATTCCGTAACAAGTTTATATTTTTATATTGTTGATACATTTAAAAAAAATGTTTTAGCCTGCTAGGAATCCATAAAAGTCAGTACTGTCTTCTATTAAATACGACCAATTCCACATTTCATTATGGGCTACTAGCCTTCATATTCTGATGCTATAATCTATCAAATTGGTCTCTTCTCTAATAATTACTATGGTACTTTGGTATTAGTTATTATCATTACTAGGCTACCTATGATGAGCTGTGGTTCATATATCAACTATTCTTTTCCAACTATTATCAACTAATGATTGTACATATTTTTAATAGTTTTACATATTCATTATATTCTAGTTATTTTTTAGTTAATACTATCCCTACCTATTCTAGTTTTTTCAAGAACCTAATCCACCATTTACCAATGAGACAATAGTGTCTATCCCAGTTATTAGTAGCATTTTAGTCTTTCTAGTAATGTTTTATTATTTACATCTAAAGTCAATTAGTTTCAGTAATAATATTGAATTAGGGAAAATTAATGGCAGCTAGTGAGGTAAAAAAAGAAAAAAGAATACATTTTAATTTAGCCTACCAGTAGTGAAAGGGAATGTTGCAAGGATGTCACACGGACGTTTCCAGTCGTTTCATCATCATGTGTGGGTCATCCTAATGTCATGTATGACGAGTGGCGATTTGCGCTGCTAGTTTTTACGCACCGAACTGTTAGTCAGCCGCTGGAGAACATAGCTCGTCCTTCACCACGATGTGTAGTTTTTCTTAACCTGTCTTGTATTTAATCTGTTTTACGTTTTAAGTTTTTTTTTTTAAATGCAGAGACTCTCGTCGGTTTGTACTCCTCCTGTTGCGCGTGCACGGATGGAGGGAAAATACTCGCAAGCGCTTTCTCGTTTTTACTCTCAGACACCGCAATGGCCGGACAACAGGTGCATGTGCCGGAGATCCGTGTTTTAAAAATGTGTCTACTGATGCCATCGACCTTAAAATCCATCGGTTTTACTATAAGGGGAATGTGAATTTTATTCACAAAAATGTAGCGCTAGCTGTTTGGGGTTTTTTTTAAGTTAGGGATATGACGTTATTTTTGTCAATGTTGGATCGGAAAGATTGTCCTGTAATGGTCACAACGGTAGTGGTGACGACTATTGCAGTGCGATATACGAGCAAACTTGTAATACCGGGCATGTCCACTGGATGTCGCGCTACACCATAAAACCAAGGAATCACGTTTTCTGTGTGCTGGCACAAAGATTAGATGGAATTATTGTGTGTAAATGTTTGAAAGAGTTCTCTCTCGTTGCTCTTTGCCCCGTATGGCTTTTTATTCCTATCTGAGAGTGCTCAGGACTCATATAGGGATGGAAGCCATGCAGGGCTGAGGGACTGTGTCGTCATAGAGACTTGGTGCCAAACACCATATGCCAATCATGTGACACACGGTGCCAAATACCATATGCCAATCATGTGACACACATACACCTATCCTGGCATGGTCCCGGCACAGATGCCCATTGAGTCTGGCTGGCTGCAGGGAGAATATCTGATTCTGCTCTGCCAATCAAGTACACAGACCGTTCTCTGAAGTCTCTTTCACACACACACACACATACTGGCTGGACATCTGCTGCCAAGTGATGCTAAAACAGCTGTTCATTTGCATCAGGTACACACACGCACACACAAAGTCAGGCCCAAATGTTAATGAACTTGACTGAATGAGGTTAATGTTCTATACAATACAAACTGCAGCAATTTTGAATATAAATAAACAGAATTGCATACAATTAACACTTCTTGTCTGTTCTATGGCAAGCTAATATCACACCGCATCATAAATATGATAGATTCTATGATACCTGTGTTTAACAGCACTCACTGATTAGTGTTTATCACAGCTCACATTTTCCCAAGCTTAATGAAACCCTTCAAATAATAAAAAAATAACTTTACAGTTGTCTCAGTGTGTTACTTTATTGATATATAAAACATAAAATGGGATTGTGTTGTTAAAAACCCTGATCCTAGTGGTTTCATCATCATCAAGCTAGATACTTATGCTATGATTAAAAGGGTTGGTTCACTCCATAATGAAAATCCCTCAAGGTGTTCCAAGCCTGTATGAATTTTTTTTCTTCTGCTGAACACTAAAAAATATATTTTGAATATTGACTTCCATAGTATGGAAAAAATACTGTACAAATCAATGGGGTCCATCAACTGTTTGGTTACAGACATTCTTCAAAATATCTTCCTTTGTGTTCAGCAGAAGAAAGAAATTCATACAGGTTTGGAACAACTTGAGGGTGAGTAAATGATGACAGAACCTTCATTTTTGGGTGAACTAACCTTTTAACACATTGATAACAATAAAATAAGTCTGTGCAACATCCCCTTCTAGCGTTTAAATCACCACATTGCAATTATACAACAGTAGTAGAGGCGGATGTGACGTAGATTCGGATCTGCAAGCAAAGTGCACGCTTTCGGTGTTATGAAAGGTGGGAAAGGGATTGTGTTGGGTAACAGTGGTCTTGCGGTTACATTACACAAGACGTTGACGTGTAATGCAAGTCTATCACACTTTCTCTGAATGCATTGGAGTTAATTTGTCCTGAAACAGTCCGCGATCTCACAGAAACAGCAAATGGCAAAGAGAAAAGAGACACAGCAGAAAACGGACACAAAGAAACCGAAGCAGATTGCAAAGAAAAAACCGGCACCCAAAACCCCCAAAAACAAAGGTATCTACGCTCCATAAAAAATTGACTTTGTCTCTCCGATGCTCAAACTTATGAATATGAATGAACAGTAGCCTAATAATTCGAATTTAGTGCACGGTTGATGCAGACATCTGCAGTATTGCAGGTGTGCAGCCACTCGCTCGAGTTCTCTCAAGGTGCTTGTTTTTAACGGATGCATTTCAAATGAGGCCCTTCTTCTTGTCCGTTCATTGAATGAATGTCACTGTCACCAATAAATGAGTCTGGGCGTGTCCAGCGTACATATTTGGGATCATGTGTGTTTTGGGTGCTTTAGGGTCAATTTTAAAGGGGTAGTTCACCCAAAAAATGGAAATTCTGTCCTCATTTAGTCACCTTTATGTTGTTCCAAATAAGTATGGGTTTCTCTCTTCGGTTTAACCCAAAAGACGAAATTTTTAAGAATGTTTGTAATAGTTGACTTCCATAGTATTTTTTTTCCTACAATGGAAGTCGCTACCGACAACTTTTTGATTACCAACATTCTTTAAAATATATTTGTGTTCAACAGAACAAAGAAACGCATACAGGGTTGGAACAACTTGAGGTTGAGTAAGTGATGACTGAATTTTTATGTTTGGGTGAACTACCCCTTTAATACTCTGACCCAGGGATCTTCAGTCATTTTATTTAGACATTATTTAGAATTCTGTAGAAAAACAACAACAACATTTTAGACTAAAATACACATTTAAGTAATAAAATGGAGACTGAAATGTCAATCAAGTGTGTCCAGCATTGACTGATGAGGTAATAAATGACTGATCTGCTTTCTAGTACATCTTTGTCCTGCTTGTCTGTTTCAGAAAATGGTATTGTGGTCAAAAACAACCGCAAAAACTCCAGGGTGACGACCTGTCTGTCCAAAAAGGTTAAACATGCCTCTGACGAGAGGACAAGCAAGTACTTCCGGGACAGCGAAGGTAAAACTGAAGAGCCAGAGGACATGAGTGTCAACAGTGAGGAGATGAGCCCATCAAAACAAGTGAAAGAAGAAGAGGAAGAGAGTGAAGAGGAGGAGGACTGGGAGGAAGTGGAAGGTACATAGTCTCATTTTGTGAATTAATGTTATTTGTTTAGACTGTATATGTTTATGCATTTCAATATCATTTCTAAGTAGGCATGTTTTTCAGCACTCATACACACTGATGTTACCCTGTTTTGAACTGTGTGCTTTCGCAGAGATGGCAGAACCGCTGGGTCCTGTGGACTCGACAGAACTAGCAGAACTGTCGAAACCTGTGGAGATTGAGATCGAGACTCCAGATATGGCTCGCAAGAGGCAGAGGAAGTGAGTGTGTGTGTGTGTGTGTGAGAGAGAGAGAGAGAGAGAGAGAGAGAGAGAGAGAGAGAGAGTTTAATAAGTGGCAGATTGCTAAGTGATGAAATTCTTTGATGTGGTAAATGTCCACAAGATAGTTGCAATCTAAAGGAGCTGTGATGGTCAGAAAGATTAAAGGAAAATCGTTACACCATGACAACTGTTTCCAGGGAGAAAAGGAAAGCAGAGTTTGAAACTTATCTGCGTCGAACGATGAAGCGATTTAACAAGGAGCTGCTGGTGGATACCCACAAGGTACGTGTGTTTATGTCTGTTTTTGTCTTTTTCCAACTAAACATACACATACTAACATTTTTGAAAGCCTTGAGGCCCCAATGTACTCACAGCAAAGTTATTTTTTGTTCTTAAAAAGAAGTTCAAAATACGTGAGCAGTCGTAAACTGTTCAAGGCAAACATCCAACGCCACCCTTTAAATTAATTTGTTAATATGTGCTGCACGTTTCCCTTTCAATAACAAAATAAACACAACAAAAATGACAGCGATGAGAAAACAGTAGTTCTGAAAACATATGATCATAGGCAATGTGGATGTTAGCACGAGCTCTCCAATTCGGCTCTAAAATTCCAAAATCAAGCCACGTTTATTTATATACCCCTTTATACAATAGATTGTTCAAAAGGATCTTTACAGTATTAAACATGAGAAAAACAGTGTCATTGTCTCAATTAGAAATACAACTTCATTTTCTATTATAAAGTGGCTCTCCATTGTGTTCATGTTTTTACTTGTGGATGTCTGACCTCGGCGAACTGAACAGAAGAAACGAACCGGAGAACATTTCCATGTGAAAGAAGCTGGAGCCTCAGAACACACCTACCTATTACATAATTGCCACGGACCAGTGGTAGTTCGATAGTGTTCACCAGCCAGAACGACTTTTCTGGAAAGTTCGCGTTGGCAAACTGTTTCAAACTCACGAAACGAGCACAAAACTAACTTCTTTTTGGCCTGATGTTGTTCGAAATGACATCACACCAGTTCATTCTTCAAATTCGCTTAAAGTATATCGGGCCCTTTATGCTCATCAAGGTCATAATTTATTTCAAATATTTAAAAAAATCAGTAAAATAGTAATATTGTATTACTATTGTATATTATTACAGATGGAGAGAAAATTAAAATAATTGTTTTCTATTTCAATATATTTTAAAATGTATTGTATTCCTATGATGGCAAAGCTGAATCAGCCATTCCTCTAGGCTTCATTGTCAAATGATCCTTCAGGAGTATTCATTTCTTTCAGAAAAAAATCATGCTGATCTTTGATTTTTGAATAATATAATTAGGGCTGTCAAGCAATTCAATTTTTTTATATAATTAATCTCAAATTAATTGCACATCAAATTTGGCTGAGAAATTACACCCAAAAGATAAAGTCATTATTGTGTTAAATGAGAAAAGCATAAAATAGACATTACAAAAAGTCGTTTTAGAAATAAATATTTTTTTTGAATTCAAATAAATTTAAGCCACAACAGCCATGATTTTTTTTCAGGAGCTTCATTTGAATTGGTATTTAGATGTATTTACAGACCAAAACAGTTTGGTTACCAATATTCTTCAAAATATCATCTTATATGTTTCGCAATAGAAAGAAAGCCATATAGGTTTGAAACGACACAAGGGAGTAAATATACAGATTTTTCATTTTGGGGCAAACTATCCCCAAAATAGGAAGTTCTTTTTTTAATGAGGGGAGAGGGAGAGGGGGTGAAATAAAATGACGATACATATAAAAAAACTGAATATAAACAATTATTTATTTTATTATTGAATCATTTATTTATTAAATCATAAATTATAAGGTAAGCTAAGCATTGTGTTTTTTTTTTAAATCATCATGTACGATAGATTATGACCATTAAAACAAAAATCAGGGTTGTGTATTTATAATATGATTTATTTGTGTATTGTATTTTTCATATTTTTAGCATAGTAAAGCAAAACTACAGCGCTGCCAATAGGCTATTTTATGGAACTGTCAACACGGGAAACTCCCACGGAATGCCTTCATTTGACAAACAACCCATTTATATATAAAACTATGTTATTAAATTGTATATAAAATTATTTTATTTACTAGTTTCGTGCTTGTGATTGATCAATATTCAGAAACATGTGCCGCTATTATTTTTTTTTTCAAAGTGAGTAAAACAGTTAAACTTCCACAAGGTGGAACCATAAAACCCCTAGCCTCCCCCCCCCACCCAAAAAATAGACTATATTGCATGTAAAAGATATCCGAACATTATTATTTACTGAACTGTTGTATAAAATCAATATCACATTTTCACTCCTGCTATACGGGATAAAAACAGCACTCGTGTGATATTGCGCTCCTTTCTCATGTGATATTGATGTTGCTTAACTAATACTATGTCATATATAGGCTTATAAATGAGACAAAAACTCATACAGGGGCATTTTTGCCCTGATATTTTGAATTTTAGGGGCATTCTGCTTTCTATAGACTACATCACGCAGTTGAGTTGTTGCCCTCTATCATGTTCATCACCAATCAACTGTGTGAACTGTAAGATGAACTACGTAGGTCTGGGGAGGGGGCGGGTGCATAAAATGCGTTTAATTAACTATTATTTTTCCATTAGTAATTATTTTAATTTCCGTGTTAAATCGACATCCCTATATATGATATAATGTAATATGTTTTAGCAATAATATGCAGTAGTGATGTATAATATGAACTCACTTTATTATTTTTTTGGGCTTTTTTACTTAATTGTATTGTACTGGTATATGATTTGATTTCTTATTTACTCTGTCTAACAGGTTCATTTGCTTTGCTTAATGGCTGGCGGTTTGTTTCGAAACAGACTTGTCTGTGAGCCTGACCTGTTGGCTATTGCCTTGTCAATACTGCCGGCCCATTTTACCACAGTTGCTATAAAACGCAGAAACACTGGCTTCCTGGAGGGGCTTCTCAAATGGTAAGCCTGATTTGCCTTCTTGGGGGAGTATTACACTTAAAGGCATATTCCACCCAAAAATGTAAATATCATCATTTACTCGCCCTCATTTAACTCCAAACTTGTATGACTTTCTTTCTTTTGTTGAACATAAAAGAAGATATTTGACAAAATGTCTCAGGTAGAAAAAGTCATACAGGTTTAGAGCTATATGAATGTGAGTAAAAGATGACAGAATTTGCCCTTTAATGTGTCGTAGTGCCGTTTTACACCTGGGCACGTAATGTTTTCTCTGATCGGATAGCTATCCAATCATGCTAAGACGAGATGTAAATGCCCTCCAAAACGCTTTTGAGTGATATAAATCTGATCACTCAAACCGCTAGAGGTGGTTTGAGATGCATTCCAGGTGAAACTGGACAAGTGTAAATGCATCTGGTTGTTGAAGCCTCATATGTACATTTTACTCCTCCCAAAATGTTAAAAAATAAACGCTTGAGAGCGTTGTAGGCTATATGACATGTTATAGCCAGATATATGACAGAACTGCTGCAAGACACATTGCTGCAGATGCTGAGTATCTCTTCAGCATGCCAACGTGCAAACTGCTGCAAATGAAACCAAAAGTAAGTTGCAGATGCTTAACACATAATCATCTTCATTAAAAGTAGTGAGACTTAAGGATCTTACCAGTTACATCTTACTCCTGTTGCGGTCTTTGATCTTGAAACTAGCTGATGATAGAAAAAATGCTGCTCACATCTGTTGGCCTATGTGGCTAAGTGTAAATAGAACCCTTTTAACAGGTATCCGATCAGTAAATGACCCATATGAAGTAACCTGGAGTAAACATGCCCTTAAATAATCAGATTGGCACAAAAATGTGCCTCTGCAAAAGACAAATTTGATCAAGTATTCCTGTGCTATATGCAAATATAGGATTGATAATCTCTGATTGCGTTGTATGTAAATTAATCATTTTTGTGGTGTTACCCACTCCCAGGTTTCAAGTGACGTTCACATTAAACCCCACCTTACCCGAGGAGAATGGAGTGGAGTTGAGGACGGTGCTGGAAAAACGAATTGGCTGTTTATCAGCAAGGGACCATGAGGAGATGACCTATGTGAGAGAGATCTGGCTTTCCTTGACCTCATAGTGGATGAATTATGCAAAAATAATGTGTATATAAGTAATGTAACTTGTACCTTAATAAGATAAAAGCTACATTACTATTCAAAAGGTACTATTATGTGTTTTGAAATAAGTCTGTTATGCTCAACAAGAATGCATTTAATTGATCCAAAAAAATGTCCAATTGATCCAAATCCAGTTGTCTATTTTAATTAATTTTAAGATATAATTTAATCCTGTGATGGCAAAGTCACATGATCTTTCAGAAATCATTCTAATATGCTTATTTGATGCTCAAGAAATATTTCTTATTATCAATGTTGAAAACAGTTGTGCTGCTCTATATTTTTGCTGAACAAAAGTTTTAAATCCTTTCAAAAAATATTGCTGACCCCAAACTTTGAGTGGTAGTGTATTGATGTTTAACTGAGTTTGGTGGTTCTGACCTGTGATGTCACTTTCTGTAGCTGTTCTTATTGGTCCTGCGGTCATTGCGACTCTTCTGTCGCTTGGTGCTGTCTTTGCAACCTCTTCCTCTGAAGCCACCACCTGCTACCAAGGTGATTTTTTGGATTCTCAGTTTCTTTTGCTTCTGAAAATTCTTTCTTTGTTTTTTGATGGACTGAGCATTTTTACTTGCTTTTAGAACAAGACCACACCCACCAAGAGCTCTCCAGAGAAAGATCAATCAGAGAAACCCTCCCCAAAGCCTAAGATATCCCCTGGATCCAAACGCCCATCATCAGCGACTGCTGCAGTAAAAGAGGAAAGAGGTGGAAAGAAAAAGAAAAAGGAAGGAGGAGAGAAAGAGGCAGCAGGGGGCCTGAAAGCCAAAAACAGCAGAAGAAGAAGTGTAGCTTCAAAAGTGTCATACAAAGAAGCCAGCAGCGAGGAGGAGGAGGAACAGAGTGAAGAGGAGTTTCAGCCAACCAGTGAGGATGGCAGTGAAGACTCCGAAAGGCCCATGAAAGTATGCAGAAAGTCAAAGCTGAAAGGCAAAGGTGGGGCTCCTCGGAGGTCGGGCAAGGTGAAACAGGAGGAGATAAGTGAAGAGGAGGAGGAGGAAGAAGAAGAGGAGAAAGAGAAAGGGAGAAAGAAACAAAGATGTAAAAGAAAAGAGGGGAAAGGGGCGGATGAGTGGTTGGAGGTTTATTTGGAAAGTACCGGGAGGTGGGTGTGTGTTGATGTGGATCAAGGAGTCGGCCAACCACAGCTCTGCTCCGATCAGGCGACTCATCCAATCACTTATGTGGTGGGCGTGGATGACGAGGGCTACCTGAAAGATCTTAGCAGCAGGTATGACCCCACGTGGCTGACATCATCACGGCGACGGCGCGTCGAGTCCGAATGGTGGGAAGAGACTATGGAGCTCTACAAGTCTCCAGATACTGAACGAGGACAGAAGGAGGATCAGGAGGTACGTTTGCACTCTCACTTACTCTTGGGATCAAAAGCTTGGGGTCAGTAAGTTTTTTTTAAGTTTTTTTATTTTATTAATAGTCAGTAATAGTCTTATTCAGTAAGGACTTATTAAATTGATCAAAAGTGAAAGTAGAGACAATTATAATGTTACAAAAGATTTCTATTGCAAAGAAATGCTGTTCTTTTAAACTTTCTAATTATCTAAAAATCCTGAAACATGTATCACAATTTTTTTAAAAAACTTTTCAACGGATAATAATTAGAGATGTTTCTTGAACAGCAAATGGGCATATTAGAATGATTTCTGAAGGATTATGTGTCGCTGAAGACTAAAATGATGATGCTAAAAATTCAGCTTTGCCATCAATAAATTGTATTTTAAAATACTGTATACTCAAATAGAAAACTGTTATTTTAAATTGTAATATTTCATAATATTACTGTTTTACTGTATTTTTTTATCAAATAAATGCAGCCTTGGTGAGCATAAGAGACTTCTTCAAAATCTGACCAACCCCAAACTTTTGAATGGTAGTGTTCACACACTAACTTGCCTACATCACATGTGATGTGCATTAAGATTCTGTGCTCCTCATCATCAGATGCAGGCTAAGTTACTGAACAAGCCGTTGCCGACATCCATTGCAGAATATAAGAACCATCCACTGTACGCGCTTAAGAGACACCTGCTTAAATACGAGGCCCTCTACCCCTCTACAGCCGCTGTCCTGGGGTACTGCCGAGGAGAACCAGTTTATTCACGGTAAACCCCAAATATTTTGTGTACTACAAGGGAATGTAGGTCTCACAACATTGTAATGTACGATATGAAAGATGGATGAATATTCCATTTGTAAATCTGCTGTAGAACTAGGCATACTGTTTGAATTATAAAATATATTAATACAGATAAACCACTTTTTTTTTATGTTATGACAAATAACCAGTATTAACCAAAGATATTAAACCAAATATATTTTTAAACCAAAGATACTAACCTGATATTAAACCAAAGACTTTAGATATACAAAGACGGTGCACTCATATTGCTTATGAATGGGGGAAAATGCAACGCGCAATATGGCTGAATAAGTCCCGCCTTCTAAATAATTGATTTCAATTGGTAAAGTCATTGCATCACTGCAGCTGCCGTTCAAAGCTCTGGTTGGCTGGTCAAGCCTGAAAAAAAGCTCTTTTAACGATATTTGAGCATAAGAAACAACATCTGTGGGTTTGTTTATGTCAGATTTTGTTGCTGATTTGAAATATGTTATTTAAATGCGAGGTCAACAAGCAGTTTTTGAGATTTCAGGATTTCCCCATTCAAGTAGACAGGACTTGGGCTGTGTCCGAAATCGCATACTCTCTTGAATAGGTATTTATTTTGAATAAGTAATTACTTCATTACCACTAAAAAAAGTAGGTTCTGTATAGTATGAATGTAATCCGGACGTACTACATTCGCCATGTTGTCATTATCATGTGACCAACCAACGTCATTTACGTTGCTTCACTGCCATTCACAAATCCTCTCCCGTAGCCTCATGGGATAGTATAGTGTCCATCGTATGGACACAGAGAATAGTATGTCATCCGGGTACTTTTTGCTTACTCTTTTATGAGTACTGTGAATTCAGGCATACTACTTTTTTCACATACTGTTTTTTGCCTAGTGTATAGTAGGGAAGTATACGATTTCAGAAGTAGCCTTGGTCTTGGATGCCCAAAGTAGCTGCCCGGAGGCGTTTCAAATATGGCCGCAGATTGAAATGACTTTCCTTGAAAGGGACTTTGATTTGATGCTGAAACTCATTAAACAAAAACCTAAAATCTAAAATCAAACTTTTTAAATGCTACACATGAATTTGGGCATCACAATACTTTAATGAATGTATAGTAATGGATATTAATTTTGATATTTGCTAAAGATTACATTTAACAGTTATTATAATATCTTTATAGTATTTTTTAAAGATTGAGTCAGTGTTATTTTAGTATTTATACAATATTACAGATTTATTCATATTTTGAATTGTCTAATTTTTATTTTACATTTAATATTTTCAGTTTTCATTAAAATTTTAGATTAAGTTTTAGTATTTTATCATTTTTAGTTTGATTTCATCTGATATTTATTTTCCATTTTCTTTCAGCTTTATTTTAATGACCAAAAACTATTTTTAATAGTTTTAGTTAACAACAACAATCACTTTAAGTGAGCATCAGATGATGGCGAAGGTGATCTAAATCTATTGAAACATTCTTTTTTGTGGATATATTTAGATAGTTCCCAAATCTGTGACACTAGAACAAATAGAAATGCATGCCATTTGTTAATGGGTTTTATTTATTTTCAGAGACTGTGTGCAGACGCTCCATTCTAGAGATACCTGGTTGAAGGAAGCACGAACAGTTCGACTAGCAGAAGAGCCATACAAGGTCTAAATTGATCATGATTTAACATGTTTTTTCATACGTATTTAACCTTTGTACAATAAATATGCCATGACTTGTTTTTAATATTATGTGCTGTCTGTCAGATGGTGGTTGGTTTTTCCAATCGTTCTCGTAAGGCCAGGATAATGTCAGAGCAGAAAGGTGTCAAAGATCTGCCTCTTTTTGGAGTCTGGCAAACCGAGGAGTACCAGCCTCCGATCGCCGTTGATGGCAAAGTGGGTTTGAATTATTTCATTTTTTTAAATAAAATGTAAGAATATAATTGCATGAGATATACAGATCTGTTCTTTGCTGGAGTTCTAATCTGAATTTGTGTGTCTCAGGTACCACGTAATGAGTTTGGGAATGTGTACATGTTTAAGTCGTGCATGTTACCAGTAGGATGTGTTCACCTGCATTTGCCAAATCTGCACAGAGTGGCTCGAAAACTGAACATAGACTGTGCTACAGCAGTGACGGGTTTTGATTACCATTGTGGATTTGCACATGCAGTGTAAGTTTGTTTTTATGTGTTTAACATGTCCTAACCAGGTGTCATTCGATAAAAGCGATAAATGTTTTGTCCTATCCAGCCACAACTGAGTGTGGACGTGGACATTTTGTCACTTGCTTGGTTTCTGTTTATGCAGATTCATACTGTGTAGCCCCACCCACTGTGAAATATGATGGGTCCAAGCTCATGCATCACATTACAATTCGGCTACTTAACCTATACCCTAAAAATATGTACTCTTTTTGCCAAGAAACAGTATATACGTTTTGAATGTGTAGCAGAAGAGTAGGCAAGTTTTGGGACACACTAGCACATCATTATTGCATCTTTCACAGACCTTGCTGTTGCATAGTTACGTGCATCCTGTCATCGTAAAATGGCCCATCAATCGTCTTTTCACAGTTAAGGTCTTCATATATACATATCACATTTCAGTTTATTTGATTTACACTCCAATAGAGTGGTGCAGGTTTAATGTATCTATAGGCCAACCGGCAGTTAGCATCACACTGGTTCCCTCAACAAAAACCCAATAAGATTTTTCAATAGGCTTTTGGATTATCGCAAAAAACAATATCTGTGATCAACATACGTAAGTTTATGATACTGTCCATACAAGACACTAATTTTGAAGCCTAAATGCAGCCACTAGAAGTAAAACGCTAAAGGCTATAAACAAACTGCACGACGGCCCCACGACTTCAACGTCGCCATCACTAAGCATCCGACAACTCTTTCCGTTTTTATATGAAAACATTTTCCAAGAAAGTTTGAGTTAGAATAGTTTGTAAGAGCACAATTGTATGCATTACGAGGCTATAAAAGCAGACTTTTACTTGTTCAGCCTGATGGCATTTAATCTCCCCGACAGCCTCTGTAGTCCCATTTAGCCACTTGTTACCAACCGCCTTTTTCAAGACGCATAACAGCTTAAAAAAATCGCGAGTGGGGTAATATTGATGTATTTTATGTCGTAGAATAAAACGTGAAAGTATCTTGAGCTTGTGTTCACCACACACCTTATTTCTGCCATTTAACCAAAAACCCATTCAAAAAACCTGCGGGATGATGGAACAGGAAGTGCTAAAAATAAATGCTAACTCATTTCTGCCTTTGGCCTACGAATTTACATCATACCTGCTGCACCACTCTATTCTTCCTACCATATTGGAGAGAAAAGAAGTAGCATGTTAATCTGACAAACACATCTTTTCAAAAGTTCACAATGTTGTTGCAGATCAAATAATTATTTTTCTTCAGGTGAGATTGATTATTAATCACTCAATATGAATCACTCAAACCATATTATATAAACCTTTCTACTAAACCTTCAGACTCGCAGACATGCACACTGTTTGCAATGATTATGGGCAATATTAGAGTGTGCATGGCTATCTGGTTATTTTTGCGATACTCATTTTAACATACTACGATTTGGGACACAGTAGGCGGATTGGAACGCAGCACTGATTAGCTGTGATTGTGTAAGTTTCACAGCAGTTTCACATTCAGTGTGGAAATGTTTCACATCTGGTTACACACCTGTAAGAAATGGGCAGTTCTTGTTGCATTCATTTCATACATGGTAAAAGAATAAGAATATAGTGTGTATACATTTCTGTCTGTATGAAGCATGTAATACATATAAATGTATGCATGTTTTCTGTACAATCTGTAATTTGACTGTGTTTCAGTAACGATGGATATATTGTCTGTGAAGAACACCAAGAAATCCTGAAAGCAGCCTGGGAAAATGAGCAAGATATCCAGCAGAAGAAAGATCAAGAGGTGTGTTGATTTCTTGGTCTTTTTCTAGTGCTACAAAAAATTGTCAACTTTACCCAACATCTAAAAAAAAACATTTTAGCTAGGATTCGGAAATAGTTCTTTTTGATTTTAATGTGAAAAATGTGTGTTTTATAAATATTATGTTGACATCACTGTTTGAATCTTTTAACAGAAACGTGAGAAGCGTATAGTGGCTAACTGGACCCTTCTGGTCAAAGGCCTGTTGATAAAAGAGAGGCTGAAGCGTCGCTATGGGCAACAGGGGCTCGCATCGAGGACGGAGCTTATGCAAGGGAAAGAAGGCTTGGCTGAAGGACTGTCCTCCGATGAGGAGGAAGAGTGCAGGGATCAGAAAGCTCCACCCTCTCTGGCTAGTTCATGGCCGCAGAACAGGCAAGAGGAACAAGAGGAAAAGATTGTAAGGCGTGTCACTAAACGAGAGAAACGCGGAGAGCAGAAAAATCTCTTCCCTTTTGAAAAAGTGTGACTAAATCGGCCCTTTATTACTTTTCTTGTAATACTCTCCATTACTCTCCACAATCTTTTATAATCGCAGTAAGGTGCATATGCAGGGGATTTTGAAGATGTCAAGCATTTATGTCGTCATTTCAGACTCTACATTTCTTTTTCTATCAGAATACATATTTTTATAGAACATGCTGTTGAAAAACAAAACCATGCAAATAAACAAATAGTTTGTTTCAGCTTTTTGTGTCTGTGAATGAGTTCCGAACAGGTCTGGGCATTGAGTAGAAGAGTCTTTCTCTCTTTGTAGGTGCCCAGCTGCCCACCCACTGATCTGGTTGTGCACAGAAAAGTACTTTTTGCTGATAATTGGGAAAACAAATTTCCTTTGGAAGTATCTTTCCAAACGGTTACAGTTAATTATATAATTAATATTTTAGCAGCACAGTATTTACCATTTTTAAACTAATCTTTCAGACTAATTTAGTGGATACTATTGAATATACATAAAACATTAAAGACGTCTTGGAATCGCAGGACTTTTCTTTCCGGTGTTGCTGTCTTTTCAATTGAAACAGGAAGTTTTACTGAATTCAGAATAGCACAAAACCATATCACTTGATTTCTGCAATATCTTTATATGGCAGACATAGTATGAGAACAATGGTAGTTTGTTATTTGAATTCAGTCAAACTTCCTGTTTCAATAGGAAATACAGAAACACAGGAAAGAAAAGTGCTGCGATTTCAAGATGTCTTTAATAATGAACCATGCCAAACTATCTCTAATGCCACACAAGAGTACCAAGCATATCCCATCATTCATCATTTTCAAGAACTCCAATGTACGTTAAATTCAGTAGATATTACATATTATTTGGTAGTAAAGTGTAAAGTGTTGCCTTTTTGTTCTCTGTGCTGAGATGAGTGTGTATTTTGTGAATTTTTGCAACTGCTTTTAATCACTTTAATTAGATTAAATTACGACTCTCAGTACTGGCAGGAAATGACTGAGGTACCCTTGAGCAAGTTACCTAACCTCTAATCACTCCCCGGGAGCCGCAGTGAATGGCTGCCCACTGCTCCTGGTGTGTGTGTGTCAACACTTTGCAGTGTGTGTGTGTGTGTCTTCACTACTCACTGCTCCTAATGTGTGTGCACTAACTTGGATGGGTTAAATGCAGAGGACAAATTCCGAGTATGGATTACCATACTTGGCCTTCACTTCATATCACTTCACTTCAAAATTAAATTGTACTGTCTGCTACATAGGGACTACTAAACAGACATTTTAAACTTCATTTTAAAGTGAAAATACTGAAAAGTTGTACAAAGATTGCAAGTGTGGGTACTGGGACAGACCCTTTGACTTTGAATACGTTAATTTTGTGAACTACATGCGTACAAAAGATAACACACGTTATCTTTTTAATTTATTTTTTATTTTATCTTTAATGTTTACAAAGCAGCTAGGTCTTAAAGCGTGTGCTTTTAATGAGGGGGGCATTTCTCTGTTTGCCTTTGCACTTACAAGCACGTTGCACAAATCAATCAGGTTTCTTGTTTTGTTGACCTACATTTGCATTGGCGCACGCGTGTGTGTTTGACTGCAAGTATGTATGTCAGTTTTGAGTATGTGTCTCGTGGCCCCTCCTCAGTAACAGGAGTCTGCTCACTGTGGAAAACAGCCTCACTCGAACACGGAAGTGACGCCGCTCTAGAATCCCCCCGTACTTCCGATCTTCAGCTCTGCTGAGACTCATCTAAGCGAACGGATCGGCTCTCTGTCCTAATATCTCTCCTCGGCCAGCGTCGAGTGGCGACCCGACACGGTCCGGCAGGTGAGTAAAGTCAGTATGTTGGGTACAACGGGGGGCTTTAAACGATCAGAGCAGTGGCTTTATCGAGCGAACAAAAATGGCCTTGTTTACATACGAATCCCCGAGCTGGAGTGCGCGCTAGCGGATGATTAAGAATAAAGCCTTTAAAACGATATTAAGCGATCTGTGCATTCGCTTTAACACGTTTAATTTGACTATATGCACTTCAAACAGCGGTATATGTGTATTGAAATAGTAAATATTAAGAAGGAGAAAGGACTCTGCGCATCGATCGCGCTGCTATAACGTTATGTGCAGTGCTGATCTAGAGTAGCAACAGCTGGTGCGGCCCGATTCATTTGGAGTAAACAAAGCAGAAACCGTACTGTCCGTACCGTGAGTTTGCAATATTTTCGCACCGACACCTACGCACTTAAACCATGATCCCTAACCCAGCTGAGTGTGATATTATGCTTGCCACCCAGGGCCGCACGCTATTTATAGTCCCGGTTGGAATGTGAGGGATAGACGGTGCCCGCGCGTGTGGGACCGGGCCAGGTCGTCCCATGACTGTGGGGTTCCAAACAATCCGGTACCGGACAGCTGCAGCCGCTCACCGACCCCGTGCTCACGTTGTGTCGAATGTGCAGAGATTGTTTATTCAGTTGGAATCGGTGACTGTCATCACATCAGCAGGCGCGCGCACACGCAGAGCTCTGATCTCTGTGATCATCAGACACGCGGGCACGCGGCCTGCCCTGCTCCTGCTGTCCGGTTAGACTGTGTCAGTACACCGTGTAATCCGTTAAAACGCAGCGCTAAGCCGCTCTGCATGTGAGTTTGTGATTGTCTTACGCTCAAAGAGATTCTTGGTGACCGTTAATAGGGAGACTAACATATACAAGTACAACCTTCAGATAGTTTCCAAGGTGTGTTGATTGTAAATAATGGAACAGCTCCTTGACCAGTGGTTCAAGCTTAGCTAGTGTCATTGAAATTGAGTACACTTGCAAGGCCACTTTTACCATTTAAATTTAGTCTTGGAAGTACACACCATCCAAGTTTGGACACAACTAACGTTACCCACTCATTATTATATAGTGCAAAAAAACCCATCCCATTCATTATTTTAGAATGATAACGTAAACCTTTAAAGACAGACCTACTACAAGCTTTTTAATCAATAGTAAGCTACATGCTTTTGTTGAAGCTGTTAGTGTGCATTATTTCAACTTACTTTTAAAAATAATAGTTAAACCTTGCAATTCCTGTTGAAAAACTACATTACATTAGCCTGGGAAAACCCAGACAACTTCCGGCAAATTTAGATTTGCTCTGAAAGTTAGTCTGGCAAAGAGCTCATTCAAGCCCATTTCCAATCCGTCGAAATCGAGGCACCAATCAGAAACGTTGGAGCGGGCTTTACACGGTGACGACAGCGCTGGGATTTTGAAGCAGATTATTTTGTAGCCTACATTACAAAAATGGATGCCGCCGTCGAACATCACTCTTTCGAATCAGCTATCGCGTCTGTTTTAAGCGATTTGAACGTTTTTTTGTGTGTTGTTGTTGTTAAAACCCGAGCAATGAACAACACTCGGAGATTTTTTTTTTTTTTTTTTTATGAAGAATGCACAGGACAATAGGTACAGAGAACAACTACAAATACTGTAACCTGTTCAACAAAAATTAAATGTACAGTGTACAGACCAGAGTATAATAACAAATAAATTAGTATAATTATAGAAGGGGAAAAAATTAAAAATTATGCAGTTCCTTCAAGAGATGAAATGTTCTTGTAGCCTTCATGTTTTGCATGTTTTCTATTGTTTTGTAATATGATTTAAAGTCCAGATGGAATGCCTTAAAACAAGGTTGTGAATTAGACCATTTACATTTGTGAATATGGTATTTTCCGAGGGTAACAAACAGTTAAATAACAAAAATTAATTTTTTGGACAAACCACAAAAAGTATAACAACACTCGGAGATGTTTCTCCGCCGGTCGCCGCTCTGCATTCGTCATCTCCTTCATCGCTCTGATTGGTTTTAGGTCTATCAGCGATGTCCGTTGGTGACGCCCCTCTGGAAATGATTTGTCTATGACGCTTTGCCAGACCATAACTCAGTTACAACTGCGAATGGTCTGGTTTTAACCAGGCTAACATTACATATGATTCTGCAGAGAAATATCCAGCAATCAGAGATTCACGACAAGCACCAACATAACAAAATATGTTTATCATTAAATCAAGATTTTTATATTTATGTTAAGTTTAATTTGTTTGTAATTTGCAATGCTTAATAGGATTGCAGTTCTTTTCCTCATTAAAGCGTTACACAGTCTCACATTTGTCCTATTGTCCAATTTATTGCTTCAAAAAGTAATGTCACCTTGTTATTCACCTTGTAACTGGTACTCTGTAATGAAGACTTTAAATATCCCTATTGGAGAAATACTTCTTGTTCCAAGGCTGCTGAGTGGGCGGCTCAGTGGAATACTTGATTCTGATTAGTTGATTGCTGGATTGAATATCAATTATTCTTATAAATATTTAACAAGTAAAAACAAGCTTTTATAAATAACTCAAATCAATATTTCATCTCCATGTATTTATGCAGTTGTATAATAATAATATTAGTATATTATTGTCCGTTATTATCGCACGATAATGTACAGTCAGATGGCCATTATCGCGAAACAAATGCCAAAAATAGCAGGTTGCAAAAATATCATTTAAACTCAAATCAATATTTCATGTCACGTCCATTCATTTATTTATGTAGCTGTGTATTAAATGGGGATAGCCTGTACAGTCGACTGGTCATTTTCACAAAATGAATACCTTTTAGGACAATAGCAGACTGTCTGAATAAAAAATGTAAATAAAAGTCAAATAGGAAAATAAAAATGATAGGTTTGTATAGAAATTCATAGAACCGTTGACCATTTAAGCATGAGCTTTTAGACTCTATAAGATTGTGAGAAATTTTATATGAATGATAGTTACCAAATAATGTTTTTGTTCTCTTTTTCAGTATTTTTTCTCAGTCTGAGCTCATCCCTCTCTCCAGTTCCTCATGAGTGACGGGGAGTGTGATTTCTTTTGCTTTTTTCGGTGCTGCTAAAAGCCACAGGCCCCCCCTGGGATTGGTGGTGCATTCTGGGGCAGAGAGGAGCAGCTCAGTAGCTGCTGATTGGTGGAGACCAGCTGTCAGTCAGGGAAAGGTCAGGCCCAGAGGGCTATGTCTGTGGATATGAGTAGCCAAGCCTCAGACAGTAACGAGGAATTCGAAGATGATGAAGACATCGTAGAGGGCGACATCCCTGATTATTATGAAGACCTTGATGACGACGTGGCGGTAGAAGAACCATTTGACCCGGAAAAGTACCAGTTCAATTGCTTGACATACAGAGATAGTCAGAAGGTACTAACTGAGGAAGTCAACAATGTAGCCAGTGCCCTGAAGGTGAGTGACAATGTTTAGTAGGATTAGTGTTGTGACTGACAATATTTAGCTGTATATTTATATCTTCCCAAGCTATAAATAATGACTCTTTCTCTCCCTTTAGGTGTCACCAGCTGTAGCCAAACTGGTCCTTGTACATTTTCACTGGCAAGTGTCTCAAATACTCGAAAGGTAATTAAGTACACACAAATATGCACACTTGGGTAGTTGACGTGTAAAGTTAAATAGTGATAGTGGTGTAATATTCTATACTTCATCTAAAAATAAATAAATTCTTTAATTATTTTTATCTCAAAATTCTTTAAAGTTAAACAAATGTTTTTCTAATCCTTGGATAATTACTCATGCTATTTTATGACATCTGAGAGACTACATTACCATTCAAAAGTTTGGGGGCAGTAAGTTTTTTTTTTTTTTTAGAAGAAGAAGAAATGAGGAGCTCTTTTCCAAAACGCGATAAACGGCACTTAAAAAAAAAAGAGTTTGTCATGTCATTTTGCTGTGTTCTGAACCTATTCACTGCTCCATCAATGTTTCCAGCATTCGCCAGCCAAATCGCTATATTTCCTTGTTTAAAATGTACTGCAAGATGCAGTTCTTTTCCAAACCGCGATAAGCGCCAAACCTATTTTTAGCCTAAACGCGATAAATCCTCTCGACCAATCAGAATTCAGAGAGCGTTCTACGCAATCCAACATCGGCGCGCTGAACAGAGGTTTGTTTATGTTCATTCATTCCTCAAAATGAGTGTTTTAAACTCTAAGAACACTTTTGATGGCCTTGATGAGCCAGTGAGACCTACACCTGGGGTAGATGCTGATGCCAAAGGTTTCTGTTTATAATTTCTGCCAAAAATGGCATTCGACAATCAAGGAGCAAAAGTCGAATATCGTTCGAAAATCATTTATTTTTATTAATCAACTGTTTTCTGTGTGTCAGTGTCTGCAAATATGAAATTGACGATCAGCATCTCTGTAGTGAACGCGCCTAGAGAGAAATGCATGTAATGGATTACATAATCAGAGAGTATGCTATTTATTTTCGTTTTTAATTGTTTCGTTTAAAGACATTTCAAGCTTTCTATATAGATATATTTCTCATGACTCTGTGAGGCATACGCTGAGTTTCGGTTAATTTATGATGAGATGCGCTCCAGTTCACGTGCAATGCAAGTGACCACGCCGGCGCATCCATGTCATGATTATATTGTCTATTTGCTTCTTATTTATTAAATCCAGGCAATTGGTTGATGAAAAAAATATTAAAATTAAGATACAATTTATACAAAATGAAATTCACTTTAAAGAAAGGCTTTCTACAAAACAAAACTTAAGTGGTCAAAATCATCCATTTTTGGATTTTTCTTTTGTGGATTTATAGCGTTTTGAAAAAAAAATACTTTGAATTTATCATCAACAATATTGTTGTTTGATTTAATAATCATTGTTCAACATGTTCAGATGTGAGGGGAAAAAACATTTTAACAGGCTAAATTGAATATACACAAAATGTGTGGGTCTAGGTAAAAAATAATAATTTTCCTGAAAACTATTGAAATGGATTTATCGCGTTTTGGAAAAGAGCTCCTCAAATGTAACACTTTATTTTAAAGTGTCCTTGTTACATGTACAATACTTACCATAATAATAACAGTAAATTATGGATAATTACATGCAACTAAACCTAATCGTACCCTAACCCTATAGTAAATGCGTGTTGTTAATTAATATTACTCCGTACTTAAATATATAATTACACTGTAACAATCACACCTTAAAATAAAGTGTAACCGAAGAAATTAATACTTTTAATCAGCAAGGATGCATTGAAATTGAAAAAGTACAGTAAATGCATGTATATGTTACAAATGATTTCTCTTTTAAAGAAATGCTGTTTTTTTTTTTTTTACTTTCTATTTAGCAAAGGATCCTGTAAAAATGTATTAGCATATTAAAATTATTTCTGAATAATCATGTGACACTGGACTGGACTGTGACTGGAGTAATGATGCTGAAAATTCAGCTTTACCATCACAGGAATAAATGGCTTTTTAAAATATTAAGAGAGAACTATTATTTCAAATTTATTTACTGTTTTTACAGTATTTTTGATTAAATAAATGCTGCCTTGGTGAGCATATGAGACTTAAAATCATTAAAAAAAGTCTTAACATCCCCAAACCTTTTAATAACCTTTTATTGTATATGTATATGACTAGGAGAACAGGAAAAAGACTTAGTGAAAATGCAGCTTAATACTGCTAAAATAATCACTATATTCAAATAATTTTTATCCTAAAATCTTAATGTTGGAAAAAAAAGCCTATCTCAATTTTTCTTGTGTTTGAAGGTATAAGTCCAACTCTTCGCAGTTGCTCTGTGAAGCCCACACCCAGCCCACAAGCACCTGCAGATCTCTCACTGTGAGTTCCCATAATGTGTCTTTTCTCATGACAACTGCCATTTAAAGCTCTTTTTTACATTGTTAACATTTGATATGTTTGACACGGCTTGCCAAATCAAAAATGGACATGAGATATCTATTCAAGTTGAATTAATTTTATTATATGAGACTGAGATTTGAAATACAAGAAACCAACACAGCTATGAAAAAATGGTTGTCTGGGACAAAAGTTGGTTATACTGTTTTCAATCATTACTGTATCTTAGAAGTACGTCCTTCTCTTGACACGTCTGTGTTTTCAGGCTGGGACGTCACTGCAATGTGGGGTGTGTCTGCAGCTGGTCAGGAGAGACTCTCTCCTCTCTCTACCCTGTCAGCACTCCTTCTGCAAGGCATGCTGGGAGCAGCATTGCACTGTACTTGTCAAAGATGGTGTGGGCGTAGGTGAGTATACACGTGCACATACACACATTGAGCACAGTGTGCAGTATGTATTGCTGATTAGAGCGATCTGGTTATCTGATCTCCTCTATGGATTTTGTTTGTCTACAGAGATCTCCTGCATGGCGCAGGAATGCTCTCTTCGCATACCAGAGGATTTTGTTCTTCCTCTGCTGCCCAGCGAGGAACTGAAAGATAAATACAGACGCTACCTCTTCAGGGACTACGTGGAGGTATGTGTCAGTCTGTACCCATATCTGTTATTTTAGAGATTATTTTCATATTAGAATTTTCATGCTAATTTTGCCTATTATATCTAGATTACTTTGCTTACATCTAACAGTTAGTTTTAAAACATTATATTATTGTTATATATTATATTATTGAATTATTATGCACGACCAGTCAATAGTTTTTTTTTTTTAAGAAATTTACATTTTTATTCAGCTAGGATAAATTAAATTGATCAAAGACTGAAAGTAAAACTTTTACATTGTTCCATTTCAAATAAATGCTGGTCTTTTGAACATTTCATCAAAGAATCACGGTTTCCATAAAAATATAATAAATGTATCTTGAGCACCAAATACGCATATTAGAATGATTTCTGAAGGATCATGTGACTGAAGACTGGCGTAATGATGCTGGAAACATGTTTTTACTCAATAAATTCAGCCTTGGTGAGCATAAGAGACTTTGTTCAAAAACATTAAAAAATATTACAGATCTCAAACTTAAAAATATTATAATGTAAAAACATTTAATTAATTTATTTTATTTTTATATTGGCCATTTATAGTCGTTATTAGCCATTACATGAAAATTATTTTCACAGAACTTTGACATCTCCAGTTTTATCACATTCTAGGATGTCACTGATCACTCTTAACCTGCTCGTGTTTGTTTGTGTCTGCAGAGTCATTTCCAGCTGCAGTTGTGTCCTGGTGCCGACTGTCCGATAGTTATACAGGTGCAGGAACCTCGAGCTCGTAGAGTCCAATGCAGCCGCTGCCAAGAAGTCTTCTGGTATTACACACCATTACACTTGCACACACTCCTCAATTCTTGGCATAATACATGTGATGTGAAAAAGTGCACGCAATTGCATGCGTGTTTGGATTGACTGTCCGTCTGGCTTCAGTTTTAAGTGCAGACAGATGTATCACGCCCCCACAGACTGTGCTATCATCCGCAAATGGCTGACGAAATGTGCAGATGACTCTGAGACGGCCAACTACATCAGTGCACACACTAAAGACGTAAAAAAGCACACACATATACATTTAGAATGGTCAAATGAAGTATATACTGTCGATAGTTAAGTTTGATAGTTACGATATAATTAATATTATTTTATCCTAATGTTTGGATTTTGTCCACAGTGCCCTAAGTGCAATATCTGCATTGAGAAGAATGGAGGCTGCAACCACATGGTGAATAGTATATTTATTCTTTTCCATTACCTGTGCACTTAATAAAACACCCAGCATGTCAGACTACTACTTTATTAGTTTGTCAACTTCATTAGATTTTTTTTGTTTTTGAAAGGGATTGAAGGGGCTCTTATGCTCACCAAGGCTGCATTTATTTGATAAAATACAGTAAAAACAGTAATATTGTGAAATATTATTACAATTTAAATAGTGATGTCACTGAGCACAGTAAAATTCCTGTTAGTATTACTGTTATATATTTTATATTATTATTTAAAACCATATTTGATTACCGTGATTTAAAAAAGAAAAGAAAAAAAAAGTCAATACGGCCCAGCATTAAAGTTAGCATGAAATAGAATTGTGATAGTCTTGTCTTCCCTACTGTGATTTAAATCCCTGTGAAACAGCTTCTCGAACAAGAAAAAAAAATGTAGGGCGGTACTTGATTTTTGCCTTCAGGAATTGATTGGATCTTTGGATGGTTGTGGTTTGCTATTGCTGTGATGTCATGTGAGTGACTGTTGTCCTGTCCTCACACCAGTAAACACTTTATCAGAGAAGAGATGTTGTTACAAGAGGGAGGGGAAGTTATTTTGATTAAAGATTACGAGGGCAGATTCGTTAAAAAAAAAAGATATCCATGGATGAATCATTTATAATAAATACTGCAATATTCCATGAAAAATAAGAATTGTCCATTTAGATTTCCTGGCGCAGCGTAGGTTTTGTTTTGTGTGAAAACATGGCGGAATGCAGTGAGATGATTTTTGTAGAAACCGCAATCCATTCTTTTGGCTTCTTTGTAACTAAAAAATTATATAAAATATATATTTTTGAACCTTCTATTCAATGTAAAAGTCTTTGCCATCGCTTATTTAATTGAATGCATCCTTTCTGAACAAAAGTATTCATTTCTTTAAAAAAAAATCATACTGACACCAACCTTTTGAACAGCAGTGTATGTTTAGACTGAGAATGGTGATAATAGGTGCATGTTTTTACTTAACATATATTTTTCTCTCTCTTTCTCTTTCCAGCAATGCTCAAAGTGTAAACATGGTATGTTTTTTCCCAGTGATTTTAGTTACTTGAAATCCCTTTTGACTGGTAAAGTGGTCTTGATTGTAATTTAATTGTTTTGGCTGTGTAGATTTCTGCTGGATGTGTCTGGGTGATTGGAAGACTCATGGGAGTGAGTACTACGAGTGCAGTCGCTACAAAGAGAACCCAGACATAGTGAATCAGAGCCAGCAGGCCCAGGCCAGAGAGGCCCTCAAGAAATACCTGTTCTACTTTGAGAGGGTAAGACAAAAATTATAAATCAAAAATAAATCTCTTTGGGGAAAAAAAAAAGAAAGATTGACCAAATGCCACACTCATATATTGTAGACAGGCATGCTAAACAATATCTTTGTTCCAAAACCTAGTGAGCTCTTCAGTAGTGATCCTGACACAAAAGGTTGTTCCAAAAAGTAGGCATCAACATTAGTTTACTCGTTACAGAAAGGTAACAATACAATTTTCTAATTCTAAATCCAATTTGAAATGGACTCATTTACCCAATATGTGTGGTATCTCTTTTGGCTAACACTTTATTTTACAGTGTCCTTGTTACACGTTACATGTACTTGCCATAGTAATAACAGTAAATGATGCATAATTACATGCAACTAACCCTCAACCAAACCCTAATCCTACCCTAACCCTATAGTAAGTACGTTGTTAATTATTATTACCCAGTACTTAAATATATAATTACACTGTAACAATAGCCGCGTTTCCACTGCCGGACCAGGGCCGAGCCGCGCTAGTGCGTGCCAGGGCCAGTCGCGTTTCCACTGCCACTTCCGGGGCTTGTTCGGGGCTTA
This sequence comes from Meda fulgida, assembly GCA_030578275.1. Taxonomy (NCBI): domain Eukaryota; kingdom Metazoa; phylum Chordata; class Actinopteri; order Cypriniformes; family Leuciscidae; genus Meda; species Meda fulgida. The sequence goes on along the minus strand of CM060623.1, from coordinate 20,165,174 downwards.
CTAGGATTTCTGGCCCATCGAATACCTTGGGCCAAAGCAGGCCAGCTCGGGCTAGAGTTTAAAAGGCGGAGTTTATCGGTGTTAGGGAAAGAAATGGTCTGTGGCAAGATGCACATTTCACTTTTTTATATTGTGCAAAATTATCGCTGCACGAAATGGAGAATCGCCTGTACTGGTCTGTTGAAGATACCAAAGCTCTTCTGAGCATTTGGGCAGAAGAAAGAGTACAACGTCAATTTGACGGCGTGTGCAGAAACGAGGATGTTATCAAGTACATCGTTGCTGAACTTTCTAAGCTAAGTATTCGCCGAACAACGCTCATCTTCCACCAAGCAAACCCCAAAAAAAGCAAAAAAACAGACGCTTCGGTCCTCTCCATCTCGATCGTTGTGTCTTGCCTGAATGAACTTCATAATCCCCGCTGAAATGGGTGAGGTTGTATGACGTTCGTTCCAGGAAGGCGTGTTAAGGGCGGGGTTTAGGGCAAGCCCGGTGCTTGAGGCCCGAGGCCATTGGCCCGGCTCGGCTCGCTGTTAGCCCTGGCCTGGCCTGGCAGTGGAAAGGCGGCTAATGACACCTTAAAATAAAGTGTAACCCTGTTTTGTTATTCTAAGAGTAGCATGCTGTTATCTTAGCAACATGCTAACAGCAAACTCTGTTGAAAGGGATTACGAGTCAAGTCCGTTTCTGTGGTGCACATGTAGTTTCTGCCTATATGGTGTTCTGTTTCAAAAAGAAAGCTGCCTATGAGGGAAACAAGAGCTCACTATATTTTGGAACTGAGCTATTATATTGTATTTATATTAGTACTGTCAAATCGATTAATCTCATCTAACTAAAGTTAGTTTCTGTTTATATAATATATGTGTGTGTGTGTGTGTATGTGTGTGTATATATATATACATATACATATACATATATATATATATATATATACACACTACCGTTCAAAATTTTGGGGTCGGTAAGATTTATGTTTTTAAAAGAAGTCTCTTCTGCTCACCAAGGCTGCATTTATTTGATTAAAAATACAAAACAAACCCAGTAATATTGTTAAATATTATTTCAATGTAAAACAGCTGTTTTCTATGTGAACATATTTTAAAATGTAATTTATTCCTGTGATCAAAGCTGAATTTTCAGCATCATTACTCCAGTCTTCAGTGTCACATGATCCTTCAGAAATCACTCTAATATGATTATTTGATGCTCAAGAAACATTTATGATTATTATCACAGTTGACAACAGTTGTGCTGCTTCATATTTTTGTGCAAACAGTAATTCATTTTTCTCAGGATTCTTTGAAAGTTCAAGAGAAAAGCATTTCATTAAAAAATAAATATTTTGCAGTATTATAAATGTTTTTACTGTCACTTTATATCAATTTCATGCGTCCTTTCTGAAGAAAAGTATTAATTTCTTTAAAAAAAAAATTGACCCCAAACTTAATTGATTTGACCGCACTAATTTGTTGCAGAAAGCAATTTTTTATCTTAACTGTATTGACAGTTAATTACTTAAAATTTAAATGCAAGCATTAATCCTTGCATTGTCTGTGTGTGTTCAGTGGGAGAACCACAATAAGAGCATGCAGCTGGAGGCACAGACATACCAGCGGATCCAGGAGAAGATTCAGGAGCGAGTCATGAATAATCTGGGTACCTGGATCGACTGGCAGTACCTGCAGAATGCTGCCAAGCTACTTGCCAAGGTACAGGCTGAATCCAGCTGTATTCCATACCAGGGCTGCAAGCAGTGGAATTAATTTTTTTTTTTTTTTAAACATAAAGCTTCAGGTTTGCCGTGTTTTTTTTAAGGCTGCACAATTTGGCCTAGAATTTTGTGATTTTATATATCTACAGTATATAACTATAAAATATATTTGGTTATTATTACTAAATAAAAATATTAAACAAAATAATAGACCTTATTATTGTTATATTTCACTATTTAATATTAATTGAGTTATAAATTTAATTTATAACAAGTTTGGTTGGCACATGTTGCTTTCCCAAATGCACGTTAGAAGTGACCTAAACTTACTGTGAACTGAACTGAACACACAGATCATGAACTGCTCACATGTAAAGGAACAGTGCCACTCTTCACTCTAAAACACTCTGCGCATATATTCATTTAATTCAATCTTAACCTTTTGATTAAGATTTTGCAATTTTGATTATCGCACTAATTCGTATTGTGATTTTTGTTTTGATTAATCTTGCAGTCCTATTCTGCAGACACAAGTGTTCATGCACTGGCGTCCGTGTTTCCACACACTCACACTGTCTTTGTTTTCTCTTAGTGTCGTTATACATTGCAGTACACCTATCCTTATGCCTACTACATGGAGTCTGGACCCCTCAAAAAACTGGTAAGCAACTGCGTGTGAATCTCTCATTGAAAATCAAAGATCTCTTTAAGATCTGTCCTTGGTAATGGGAAATCTCATTTTATTTCCTGTAGTTTGAGTATCAGCAGGCTCAGCTGGAGGCGGAGATCGAGAACCTGTCATGGAAAGTGGAGAGAGCAGACGGTTATGAGAGAGGAGAGCCGAGTGCTAATGATAGAGGGGTGAGAGATGGAACAAAGACTGAAGGAAGTTCTGAACAGGAACTAAAAAAAAGCACAAGTTCATCTCTAGTTTCATCACAAGTTCATTTTTTTCTTTCTTCTCTCTCTCAGGATCTGGAGAATCAGATGCACATTGCTGAGCAGAAGAGACGGACGCTGCTGAAGGATTTCCATGACACCTGAACATCCGTCCAGAGAGTCCACGTCAAGTTCACGCTTCTCTCAACTGTCTTGCCCCCTTCTCTCCAAAGATACCCCTCCACTTTTTTTTGTCAAAACTACACTGCATCTCAAAATATTTTGTCCATCTCTGTTTTTCTCATTTATAGCATCTTTAAAGCTGTATTTTTACCCTTTTTGTTTATTTTTTCCTTCATCCGTGCCCCTGTTTTGTTTTGTTTTTTTTTGCTTTGTAATCTTTACTTGGCTGCAGGGTTTGAGAATAGCACGATTGTATCCTAGCATTCGCATACACAAACATTTCATTCTCACATCCCCACGTCAGCTGACATTACACACAAGACACATGCGCACCCACACACACTCAAAACACTCCACCGAAACGGTCTGTAACTCTTCTTTTCCTCCTCCATTGCTCCTGCCATAACTTCTGCCCTCTATTCTTCTATCACTTGCTTTCTTCTCGTGTTTTTTTTTTTTTTGAAAATGGCTGTTGATAGTTCAGATAAAAATCTGAAAAACAAATGATGCTGTAATTTTCAACGGTTGTACATTAATACAGAAATAGAGTTACTGAGAGAAAGTTTTTAAACCAGACAGTGACTCTTGTCTTTTCTTGTGTACACACACTTTTAAAAATGTATTTGTGCAACACTACAGTTTTGGAAAGAACAAAAAAATTATACCAAGGGTACATTTATTTGATTAAAAAACAGTAAAAAGTGCTACGATAGTATTACGATTTAAAATAACTTTTCTATTTTAATATTTTAAAATAATTTATTTTAATATATTTTAAAATGTAATTAATTACTGTGATGGCAAAGCTGAATTTTCAGCGTCATTACTCCAGTCTTCAGTGTCACATGATCTTTCAGAAATCATTCCAATATTCTGATTTGGTAGGATCAGCTCACTGAAGATTTTTTTTATTAAATTATATAATTTATTATTTTGTAATTAATAATATTAATTTAACAAATTATACTACAATTGAAACGGTTGTGCTGCTAAATGTGTTGTGGAAACTGATTATATGATAAATCTTTTTCATGTTTTTTTATATAAAGTTAAACATTTGAAATAGAAATCTTTTATAACATCAAATGTCTTTACTGGCATTTCTGATTAAATTAATGAAACCTTGCTAAATTAAAGTTTTTATTATTTTTTTATCATTGATCCCAGACTTTTCAGCGGTAATAATATTTGTTACATTTATATAGCGCTTTTCTGGGTTCTTAAAATTCTTTACATATGGAAGGGGAAATCTGCTCAACCACCACCAATGTGCAGCATCCTCCTGGATGATGCGACGGCAGCCATAGTGTGCCAGAACGCCCACCACACACCGGCTTACTGGTGGAGAGGAGACAAGAGTGATGAAGCCTATCAGTATAGTAATAGTAGTATATTTAGTAAATGTAGTATGCCCATTTGAAATGTCATATGCATGTAACCACAGACTTTTTCAACCAAAATTGCTTCTGAGACCAGAATGTCAGAGCTGCCATATTTGAGTACTTTTATTTATTTTATGCTATATTTTTAGACTGGATTGGAGGTGGCATATTGGCACAAACTGAATAGTTGCACTGTTACAAGATAATTATAACTATAGGCAAATCATGACCATGAAATACAACATTTGGTTTTCATAGAAGTGAATAAACACAATAGTGTTTTAGGAACCACTTCATGATTTAGCTCAACTCTGGGCACATTATTTTATAAATGTTTTCATCAAAAGCCAAACATACACAACAAGGAACAGATGCATTAAAAATTTCTGTTATAGAAAAAAAATCATTACCATACAAAAAAATTCATATTAAAATACAGGGAAAATAAAAGGACAAGGTCAGAAATGTATACAAAATGTGTTTCATTTTTCTAAGAACCAGTGAAGATTGACTGTTCATTACTTAAATGTTCCAATGAGTTAAATATAAGTAAATATTGAACAAATTATTTCACAGTAAAAATAACCTTTAAATGGTGTTTGCGTGTTCTAGACTCGAGGGGCATTAGGTGTCCTCGCGCAGTCCCGGGCCTGCATATTCAGGTCAGTTCACTCATGCCAAATAAAGTCAGCAGCAGAGCAGAGTGCGAGAGATAAAATTAAATCGAAGTCCCCCTCGTAGTGTGGACACATGCGCGCGACATAACGACAGCCCACCCTCGTATAAACGGAAATTAAACCCGTTTTAGTGAATAAACGTCGCCCTGCTACAGCCCGGAAGTGACGTTCGAAGACACCTTATTTATATCTGCGGAAGACGAGGACGTCCTCCACACAGACACGTGTGATGCTTGTGGGCTCTACGGGGCAACTTCAGTCCCAAAAACAAGAGTACACTTGGATCTTTTTATTCAGATCGGTCTCTTCATTAAAAACCTATGATTTTTGCGATATTTAATGTCATTACGAGCTTTGAAGACCGTGTCGGATTGAAGCTAAGAGAATACCAGAACTAACTCACTGTTTTGAAAAACTCTTGTGAGAATTTGGACTTTGACGCTTTTCGTGCACTATGGCGGACTATTTAATCAGCGGACAGACGGGCTACGTGCCTGACGACGGTCTAACTGGACAGCAGCTCTTCAACTGCGGAGACGGACTTACCTATAAGTAAATACCCCTCAAGTTGTGCCTCATTCCCACTTGTGCATTCTCCATATGCTTACTATAAACAGGCTTGCCATTCAGCACTGCAGCTGTGCTCTCTCAGTATACAGCTTCGTTTAAAACAGCTAAAATGAGCTGCTGTGTCGTTGTCGGTCAGTGTTTATCTGGTTTAGTATTCAGCATGTTATATTGTGACAGCACACTGTCATTCATCTATTATGCAATTCATTCCACGTTGGTCAGTACTGCATAAACACATAATCGTGGAAGGCACATGTCAGTGCGGTGCCACCTTTGCCATGTGGAATCACAAAAGATGAAGTCATGTCGGAAGTACTGATGAACTGTGGGTATTCAGCACTGAGATCCTCTGCTGCCATTCCATAATGCCAAGTTCAAACAAGCAGAGTCATTCTATTCTTAAACCACTGACAACCCAAGCAACTTTTCCTTTACCAAAACCAATTGCTGTCTATCAGGTCTTCCAGATGTGCTATAAATAGGTTGAACTTTGTGAAGTATGTTGTGGTTGGTTTCTCTGCAAATTCTCTGGTGCCATGTAAAGCATTTAAAGTTAAATCTGTTGTATGTCTTCAGAAACTCCTTGCTGTTTACCATCTTACATAAGAATTGTACGCCAAGGAACTGTTTACATTTGACATAAGATTGCAGCATTGACGTACTCCTTTTATCATAAAAAGGGGCGTTACTTGACACACGAGTAAACCGCTTGGTGTGTGACATGGATAAAAATACTCTTTGGACCATATCAACGTGTTGTGTATGTGTCAGTGTATATGAGATTACAGCGCTGAAAGAGTTGCATTTTGGCGAATCAGACCAAATGGGTTCGCGGTTCTCGAGTCAACAACTCCCTGAATCATTATTAAACTCCAAACAGCGATTTCTGCCGAATCGCAAGAATAAACTTGCAAAAATATAATATTAATGTTTCTTGAATAATACATGCTCTGTTTCCACATTTCCAAACAACCTTGCAATTAGTTTGTCAAAAAGTTTTCTGATTGTCTATGTGTTAATTCTCATTGTAACTTTTCTGTTATCTGTCAAGTAATAGTGATACATTATGTGTTAAAAATCACAAAGCTCCAAATTAATTCATCACCATCACTCACATTTTCACACCCTTTTCTCTGTTCTCTTTTTAGTGATTTCCTCATTCTGCCAGGGTACATTGACTTCACTGCTGACCAGGTGGTAAGTTAAACAATCTCCTCTATATAATAGGTTTTCTCTTCTGGATGGATGATGTGGTTTAATTTTGTTTGGCTCTCCTTGTAGGACCTGACATCAGCGCTGACCAAACAGATCACAATGAAAACCCCACTGGTCTCGTCGCCAATGGACACTGTCACAGAGTCTGACATGGCCATTGCTATGGCGGTAGGAAGATGATTGACAGAATTCATCACATAAAGTTGTCTTACTGCATAGACATTTGAATAAGCACTAATGTCTATATGTGTGTAGTGTGTACATACCCTTACAAAAGAACCTGAACAGTTAATTTGCAAACATGCGGCCTCATATTTTGATATCCATAAAATCAATTAAAGACCCATGAATTAAGACATGAGTTTTGTGCCTCATTAATATATGTCTGTTAGATTTTAGACCCAATTTAGTCCTAAAAGATTATTTAAAAATCACTTTAGCAGCCATAAACATTTTACAGTCTTTCTCTTCCAGGAAAGGGAGCAAAATATTGATTGATGAAAAAGACGTCCAGTCTCCCCAAACCACATGCCACTGATTAGCAAAAGCAAATTTATGGTTTTTGCTGGGCATGAATAAACAAATGGCTTTTTTTTTAATAAGTAAAAGACCTCTTGGTACATCTCATCCCTCAATAGGGAATTCATCTAAAAAGTCTTTGAACCAAATTTACAAAGAACGATCTTTTATGCATGTAGAATTATGTTCTAAGGCCTAATGTAATGTTGTGTTGTCACAGCTGACTGGTGGGATTGGCTTCATCCATCATAACTGCACTCCAGAGTTCCAGGCTAATGAAGTCCGCAAGGTCAAGGTGAGTCTTTACATCTCAATGTCTTTGTCTTTTTATGTTTGTGTACCATTTTTCTCTTCTCTACTCATTCATAATATGTTATGTTTTTCTTCTGACCCCTACCATACAGTTACCTTGTCCTTCTAAATATGAAATCCACACCTCATTCTGTTTTATGTGTTATGTATTGATGTGACACCTTAGTAGAAATGCCTAATAGAACATCCTTTTTTACTCCTCCACTCGACTTTTCTTCCTCCCTTTCCCTCCACTTGGAAATTTGCCCCCGCTTAGAGGTACGAACAAGGTTTCATCACAGATCCAGTGGTGATGAGTCCTAATGAGCGGGTAAGAGACGTCTTTCAGGCTAAGGCTCGGCACGGATTCTGTGGGATTCCAATCACCGACAACGGACAGATGGGCGGACGTCTGGTCGGCATCATTTCATCACGAGATATCGACTTCCTCAAAGAGTCGGAGCATGACCTGCCACTCAGTGAGGTGGGTGGGACTTAACACAGAGGGCGAGGGCTAAGCAGTTTTACTGAACTCAACTCACCTTATCTTTCTGTCACGTAGGTGATGACTAAGAGGGAGGATCTGGTTGTAGCTCCAGCAGGAGTGACACTGAAAGAGGCCAATGAAATCCTCCAGAGGAGCAAGAAAGGTGGGCTAGACTTTAAGAGTTTATGAGAGCTCCTTACCCTTTTTTCTTTCTTCACCCTCTTATTGTTGAGGACAGTTTTGGAGTAATCCTTGAACCAAATAAAACATTCACATGAATGTTAACTATTCATTAACCTGTATAGCAGTGTTTTATCATGCACCACTTCTTGGCACTGGACTCTTAATACTAGATCTAATCAAGTGGTATTCACCAGATGACTCGTGCTTTTTTGCTTAAAGGTGAAGAAGAGCCAACTCTATGCATGTTTTGTAAGATTCGCCTCTCCGTTAAACATATTTTATTGGACTGTCCTGGGTTTAATACAAGTAGAATGCTCTTTTATGAAGTTATTTCGCAGAAGGACTTATTTAGTAAGATTATGCCTGAAAAGGTTTCGGATTTTTTATCATATTTTAATTTAAAAAATATATATATTATGACTCTTGTTTGTTTGCTTGGTTTTATTGTATTTATATGATATTTGTATTTTTGTAATTGCATTTTTGCCATGAAAATAGCCTTAAATGCTGACATAGCATTAAATAAAACTATCTATCTTAGCAGTGGCGTGCCACAAAATAACTGCAAGGCAATCACTTTGCATTTTGTTTTTTCTGGCTGCATGCAACATATACTACCGTTCAAAGGGTTAGGATTGGTAAGATTTTCTTTTTTTACACTTTTTAAAAAGTCAATTAACCTGCATTTAAATGTCTGTGTTTATTTGATAAAACAAAAAATGTAAAAATGGGTAATATTTCTAGAGATAATATTGTGAAAAATGGTTACAATTTAAAATAACTGTTTCATATTTTATTTACTTTTTAAAATGTTATTTATTCCTTTGATGCAGAGCTGAATTTTCAGCATCATTACGTCAGTCTTCAGTGTCACATGATCCTTCAGGATTCATTTTAATAGGCTGATATGGTGCTCAAGAAACATTTTTTATTACTATCAATTTTGAAAATAGTTGTGCTGATTAAAATGTTTGTGTAAACTATGATAATTTTTTTCAGGATTCTTTGGTGGAAGAAAGTCCAAAAACAACATTTATTTAAAAGAAAAATCTTTTGTAACATTATAAATGTCTTTACTGTCAATTTAATGAATTTAATGCATTTTTTTAATCAGAAAAAGAATGCTGTATTTAGTAAAGTGTCAATAGGAAAACTTCTAGTATTTTTATTCTCAAGTGCATTTATATCTTTTAAAAATAATAAAATTTGACCTGTGTATTTTTGTGTTTTTCTATCTATTATCTATTAATTTGTTTATATCTTAATTTGTTTATTTACCAATTTTTTTAATGATTTAGCCATAAAAATACTCAACTGCAGTCGGAACGCTGCAAGATAATTTTCCGATGTGAAATTCTTACACTCGGTGTTTGTTTTCCATAGGCAAGCTTCCTATAGTAAATGAGGAGGGCTGTTTGGTGGCCATCATCGCTCGGACAGATCTGAAGAAGAACAGAGATTTCCCACTGGCCTCAAAGGATTCCCGTAAACAGCTGCTTTGTGGCGCTGCTATCGGAACACACAATGATGACAAATACAGACTCGACCTGCTAGTGCAGGCTGGCGTAGATGTGGTCGTCCTGGTGAGGCCTGTTTTGGGCTTAATGCTTCTGTGTATCAATGAATAAAGAAGGTTTATTTTTGTCCAATTTGGTTACATTTTTTTCCTCTCTCCTTACTTTATAGGACTCTTCCCAAGGAAATTCCATCTTTCAGATTAATATGATTAAGTATATAAAAGAGAAATATCTCAGCCTACAAGTCATTGGTGGCAATGGTTAGTTTTAAACGCACGCTTTTTGAACATGACATCTACAAACACACAGTTAACATACTGAGTTGTCTCTCTGTTGTAGTGGTGACTGCGGCTCAGGCAAAGAATTTGATTGACGCTGGAGCGGATGCTCTGAGAGTTGGAATGGGCAGCGGCTCCATCTGCATCACACAAGAAGGTCAGTCCACCAATCGCACACCTGGCTGCCTGCCCCTCAGCCAATCACAGGCTGTGTTTCCATTTCCAGTTTCTCCAGAGGGAGCACCTAATGTCCAGTGCCTCCTCTGGTCCTCTTGTAACATTGTTAGAGTAGTCCATTACCCAAATATCCCTGTAGTTGGCTTGGTCTGTGAGGTAATTGTGCAGATTAATTGGCAGACAATCTGCACTGCTCCCATTTCCTGTCTTTTCCCAACTTTTTTTCTGGGGTTTTAGAATCTGTGGAGAAAAGTTTAAATGTTTTACTGCATATTCTCTCTTAGAAAAAAACTAAAACACAGGATATGTATGTCTATGTTTGTGTCCATCTGTCTATTTACTGTATATTCTCTGTCGCTTTGAATGATGAAGGTAGTGAAGGCTCTTCCTTGCTTTTCTCAGTTTTTCCACTGTGTCTATGGTATAATTCAGCTTTTTTTTTGTTCTTACCGTTTGTCTGTTACTTGCATCAGTCCCTTTTTTTATCAGCTCTGTTCCAAAACTTAGCAAAGACTGTTCCAGAAGGTAGGGTGTATAATTATGCTGCCTTCTGAGGTACACTACTGTTAAAAGTCTGGGGTCAGTAAGATATATATTTTTTTAAATAAATAGATACTTTTATTCGCATTATCTGCTATATGAAGCATTATCAAAAGTGACAAGTAAAGATAATATTACAAAAGTTTAAATTTTAAATAAAGGCTGTTCTTTTGAACTTTCCGTTTATCAAAGAATCCTGGCAAAAAGTACCATGGTTTCCACAAAAATATTAAGAAGCACAACTATTTTTAATATGAATAAAAAATAAGAAATGTTTCTTGAGCAGCAAATCAGCATATTAGAATGATTTCTGAAGGATCATGTGACACAGAAGACTGGAGTAAAGATACTGAAAAATCAGCTTTGCCATCACAGGAATAAATTAAAAATAGCCTTGGTGAGCAAAGGTGACTTGATTCAAAAGTATTAAAAAAATCTTACCAACCCCAAACTTTTGAACCGTGTATTTTGTGGATATTGCAGCTCTATAATGCATTGTGAGCAAATCTAAGATGGCTGACAAAGCAAGAGACAAGTTCATTAAAAATAAACTCTTATTTTATTCATTATTGCTAAATACTGTAAAACTGATTCAGGGTAATTTGAATGTATTATCTTACCCAAACATTTGTGTAACATTTTTATAATAAAAAAAGTAATATATTTTATTGTATCATGCTGTTATCTTAGCAACATGCTAATATCAAAATCTATGGAAATCAATTGCTAGTCGAGTCTCCTGTGAAGCGCTAGCTGTGTGACATGCAGAGTTGCAGCCTTTGTAATGCATTCCAAATCAATCCCTTATGAGGTTCCATAATAATTAGTAAGAATGTTTCCTCAGAAGGAAGCTGGCTATGTAGGCAGTGAGGCAGCTCACTAGGTTTTAAAACAGAGCTACAGTGTGCTCTCTTTCTCAGTCTCTATCTCCCTTTCTATAATTATGTCTCTCTAGCTCCTCTCAGTATTCCTCCTGGTTTAAAGCTCCACAGCCCCAAAACCCCAACTACTGTTACGGGATACTCCAGTAAGTCCCTCCCTCTGATCCCCATACAGAGATACCATTGGCTCACTATCTCACTCTGCCTGCCCTCTCCCACAGCCTGCTGCATTGATTGGTTAAATCCTCTGCATCATTAGAAGTAGCTGCTGGTTTTTGGGGTTTTGGATGCTTTTCATTGTCTGACTAACCTGTCAGTAATGGTGTTTGGCACTTCCTCTGATCTAAGTCTGTTAACCAGAATCCCTCACTAACATATGTGAACTAGCTTGTGCAGTGGCCCGGAAAAATAATTGGAGATGTAAGGCAAATTTAAACATGTATGAGTCATCATATTCATATTCATCAACATTTCACAAAACGTACCAAATATGCTGTTTAAAATAACAATAATGAACATTTGGTCATTTTCTTCAAACATCAGTGTATCATCTTCATAGTTAATGTGATGGGAACTAACTTTATACATCTGCTAAAAAATCCCTATTGGACCCGCTGATTAAAAGCCATTATCAGTTTGGCACAAAATTGATCCGAAAAGCCATAGCAGTGTTTGTTTCTATGTCACTTGCTTCCAGCATTTTTATTATACAGATAAAACATTGAAGTATGGCTAAAGTGTCCAAATACCTTTTTTAGAGCTTCTGAAAGAGCACTGGAGCGTATAAAGTGCACTTGAGTGTTTTGCAGTCATAAGTATCACTGCAGTAAAGATCTTTGTTTTATAGTTCAGTATAGTTTTTGCTCATTTCAGTCACACTTTCTTTTTTCATTTTACAGTATGCAGTGTAGATGGTGTGACTATAGAAAGGGTGTTATGGGGTCAGTGGATGACTCATTTCTCTGTGCTCCTCCCTTATTTCTCGTCTCCTCTCATACTGTCTAAAATAAAACTGCAAAATTGCCCAAAACTCCCTTGCAACTGGGTATCAGTTCTGTTGAATAGGATGGAAGGGGGCGAGCATGGATCTCCATGCATCTCGCATGCAACTTTTCACTAATAGTTATGCTAATTAATTATTATAATGTTTAATAAGTAAAGTTGCATTCATCAAAATAGTAGTGTTTGCACTAATGGTCTCAGACTTTTGGACCTCACTTTTGGGTTTGACAGGTGTGTGTGCATATAACATGCTCACCGCTGCTGTTTTATCGCTTTTGTTGCGTTCCTGCATAGGATCACACATACAGATATGGTAGTGGAGCAAAACATTTACTTGATTTTAAGAGGAAAAACTCAAATCGTTTTCCTTTGTTTTGTCCTTTCCATTCAGGCTCTCGGACGTTCTTGTTTGTCAATACTTGCAGAGGGTTTGCTAATGTGCACCCCTTTTTCTCCTCTCCTATCTCACAATTGATAGAAAATCTCACATCTAAAATTCCACTTTTATAAATCCACATATTTCATATAACGATAACCTTGTCTTTGAACTCTGTGATTTTTTTTTTTTTTTCCCGTTCATTTTTGCTTTGGCCTGATTGTAAATTCACATGTAATACTGTCTTCGTAACGTTGATTGTCACTGACTGAAGTCACATGACTGCACGAGTAAAGAATACTCTGATCGTGACAGTTTGTCTGCGTGTGTGAGAGAGTATGGATGTCTGTGACAGAACAGCAGTTAGTGAAGAGTATTAAAGCATATTATTGTCCTAATCTGCACACTTAGTATTAGTAGAATATGCAAGTGTAAAGTAAGTTGATAGTAATGGTAATTTGTAAGTAAGGGTCAAGTATAACCAGTTCTCTGTCTCGTTGTCCTCACAGTGCTGGCATGCGGGAGGCCACAGGCAACAGCCGTGTATAAGGTATCAGAATATGCTCGGCGGTTTGGTGTGCCCGTCATTGCTGATGGGGGGATTCAGACAGTCGGTCACATAGCTAAAGCACTTGCATTAGGAGCATCTACAGGTGAGATGTGGGTTACATATAGATTCACTTGCAATCACTGCAGTAGATTATAAGACTGGTTATTCTTTAAAATGTGGCTTGTTGTTTTGTATAATTATTACAATAAAAAAAATAATGATGGTGGTATTTTTCTTTTATTTATATACTATTATAGTATTTATTAATGTTTTGATTTTAGCTTTTATTATTTATTTTCAGTTCATTTTAATTTCACTTTGTTTTAGCCGTTTTAAGCGCCTGTCTTTTTTTTTTAAATCTGTTTTTATTTATTTTGTTTTAGTAATTTAGTACTTTAACTTATTTCAGTTAGTTAAAGCAAGATTTCTAAAAAATAGTTTGTCAACAATACACCGCCTAATTATAATAATCATCACCATTATTATTACTGATAATGTTTTTTTTTTTTTTATAAAATGATAATCTTAAGTATTAGACTAATATCATAATTGAAACTAAATTCTCTTCTGCTTTTGGTTTCTCTCTCAGTCATGATGGGGTCATTGCTCGCTGCCACCTCTGAAGCTCCTGGTGAATATTTCTTCTCGGATGGGATCCGTCTGAAGAAGTACAGAGGGATGGGCTCACTGGATGCCATGGACAAGAACCTGGGCTCACAGAGCAGATACTTCAGGTAGCACATAGAAATATATTGTCTCCCAAACATAATATTGTGCATTTATTGCGCTTAGTTCCTGCTACAGTTTACCCCAGGGGTCGGCAACAGGCGGCCAAAACTGGCCCGCCAGCAATATTTTCTGGCCCGCCGGATTATATATATTTTTTATTTTTTATCAGCCTTTTTTTATTTGTATTACCTGATAAAAAAAAATATTTGCACTAAATGCTGCACAAAACTCCTCCACTACTTGAGAAAAGCTGTAGCCGCGCGGAGATTTCTGTAATTTCTGCCCATAAGGAATCATGCGCCGCGGGATAAAATTTTAAAGTATAAAGATGGTAGCGGTCGGAACTCTGGTGTACCTATACTTTTGACGGAGCGGGCAGTCTGATTGACAATAGCCCACTCCCGACATCTTTTGACAGCGTATCCGCACTTCATCCGCAGAAATTTGAGTGATAGGCTTTGTCCCATTTAATTTATTTATATTTCATTAATTTTACTGTGACATTTTTTTTTCTGCTGACAGTACAATGTTAAATAATATTTTATATTGACACGAACACAATTTTTGTATAGCATTTATAATTGTTATAGGCTACTTAATCTCTCTCTCTTTCTGTTAGAGACATTTGAATGTGAGATTCTGGAAACGAGATCTAAATTTTGCAGACCCGTCATGTCGGGAAATAAAGCGGGTGAACAGTGTATTTTAAGCAGTTGCTGAATAGAACCTTGTGGGAGCGGGACGAAACAAAAACAGTCCCGCGCAGACCTCCTTAAACCTTAGGTGTGTATGTGTGTGTCCCTAATAAATAATAATAATAAAAAAGGAATAAAGGAATAAAGTCGGACTGTAAGCGAATGAGGCATGATTGCTATTCACACCTTTATTAAAATGGCTGTAATCTGTTACCACAATAGTACTTGATTTGTTTAAAATGATTTCATTGATATCTTACTAAGGTGTTAAATTAAAAATCTAAATTGAAATTTGTCTAATCCAGTAATTAATTTTTTCTATTTTTGATCTGAGCACACAATTAGAAAATCAGAAAACCCGTCGTTATTCTTTTTTTCATTTTACTTCAGGAAATAAATAATGGAAAAAAAGTCGTTTTTAATTTTTTTTTTTTTTTTTTTTTTTTGAAAGAATTATTGAACGAATGATACAAAATATTGTAAGCTACACATTTATTATTCACAACATTGAAACGAGAGGTGAGACAGAGTTCATTAAGAGTATTTAATTTGTATCCATAGGCCTACTCCGTGTAGCTGGCCCACCATCTACTGGCTAAAAAGTTACTTGCCGACCCCTGGTTTACCCACTACTTACAGTTTACCCCTTGTTTTTTTTAAACTACTTTGCCTCATGCTGACTACAGTTTCACAACTGCTTATACAGACTCATGCATGATGATAATTTGCCTGATATTGAAGTTTTGATAAAACGTAATATTTAACACTTATGAAAGCCAAGTAAAACAACAATTATGTAGAAGACAGAAAACCCTATATAATGTAAATAAACCAAATTCACTCTCTCAACCCCTCTGTCTTCTCTCTCTCTCTCTCTCTCTTTCAGTGAGAGTGATAAGATTAAAGTAGCTCAGGGAGTTTCAGGGGCAGTTCAAGATAAAGGCTCCATCCATAAGTTTGTTCCATATCTCCTCGTTGGCATACAGCATTCCTGCCAAGACATCGGTGCTAAGAGCCTCACACAGCTGAGGTACATGCAAACACACTAATTACTCACATACCTGCAATTATATGCACTTATAGGCGCAATGGATCATTTCTGTGCCACTAGTGATGCCAAACAAAATTGTAAAAAGTGTGATTGTTTCCAACCAATCATTTCTTATTTTTTGCAATTCTGTTTGATGCCACTAGTGGCACCGGAATTATGCACTGCACTTTTAACACTAATGCAGTGCTAAAACAGACACTCGCATGTTTGAGTTCATTACAGATTCTTTTTCATTGTCTCTTTTTGCCCCTTTTCTCTCTTTCTTTCTACATCTATCTCAGGGCAATGATGTATTCTGGTGAACTGAGGTTTGAAAAGAGGACAATGTCAGCTCAAATGGAGGGTGGAGTGCACAGCCTACACAGGTAGTTGAACATTCATACTCTTAGTCTGAAGATATTGTTCACTACCATTCAAAGTTTTTATTCAAAAGTGATAGAAAATACATCTATAATGTTACAAAAGATTTCTATTAGATATAAATGCAGCTCTTTTGAATTTTCTATTCATCAAAGAATTCTGAAAGAAGGTGTATCAAGGTATACACATATTAAGCAGAAAAACTGTTTTCAACATGAATAAAAATAATTGTTTCTAGTGGACCAAATCAGCATATTAAAAAGATTTCTGAAGGATAGTGCTGAAAATGTTGTTTTGTCGTCACAGGACTAAATTAAAAGTATATTTAAATAAAGTTATTTTATATTGCAGTAACATTTCACAATCTTGTCTTTACATGCATTTTTGGTGAGAATTAGAGACTTTTCAAAAACATAAAAAAAATGTTTTGAACAACTCAACACTCGACACCAAACTTTTGAACAATATAGTGTACATTATTTTTTTTTTTAAATAAAAAAATGACTTGACATTTTTGTTTTGTTCTTTCAGCTATGAGAAGCGCCTGTTTTAAAGACACTACAGATGACAGTAAATGCACAGCCAAATGCACATAAACCCCCATTAATGGACTTCCACACGTGCTTTTGCACATTCAGGCACCCGAACACACCGAGAACCTCAGCTTCCTCTTTCTCGTCTTCCCAGCCGCCTTTCCTCTTAGTGAGGAGAGAACCCGTGTGTAAATGTCTGTGAGCACATGCCAGTGTGCGTGAACGTGTGGTTGTGGGAAGAACATGCCGTCTGCTGTATGTATCAGATGCCTTACATTTCAGAAATTGTCAACGTTTTGTTTAAAAATATAATTTTTGCCACATATATTTGTCTTGACTCTTGTCTTGTTTCATAAAATACAAACATACCTGCATATGCATCATTATAAGCAAAAAGTGTCAACATTTGCAGTCCTGAGAAGAAAACAGGATTAATGAGTGCAGTTAAATCTGTGTGAAACAGGAAGTGTTTTATTTTAATGGGATTTATGTTAAGTTTGTTATAAAAAGAGAACTGACACTTCAAGTTAGGTGTGTGCATGTGAATACCTTCATAAAAATCTGCCTGTGACATGTATATTATAACATAGTTTTGACTTGCATGTGTTTTTTTTTTCATAATAAATTGATTTTCAAATCCTGAATCTGTGGGTGTGTGGGTAAGTGACTGCTAGACATTGACATTGGTATACTATTCCTCATTTTGCAAGAGCGTCTCAAGGGAACCAGCCTTCACCTCCAAAACTACCGGACTTTCCAAACAGGCGTTCATACATGCTCACTAATGGACCCGCACCTGGACAGGTTGGGTTGAGAGCACCAGGTGGCTCCTCATAAAAGAAATATGATATTGGCCCATTAGTAAGCTCATCCCAGCTGGGCCCAGATCTCTTAACGCTTTTATACACAGCAAAAAATGACTGACAGTTGTATATTAATGTGTGCAGCAGTATTGTCTTTCTTGCTTTCTGAGAAAACTAAAACATTTTTAAAATATTAGAAAAATCATATCTAATTCTCATATAGATTTATATTTAGAAGTCTATATATATATAAAATACATACATACATACATACATTACACCTACAATGAAATTAGTTAATCAGCCATAAAATATTTTGATAAAGTTTAAAGATTAACAGAAAAATATATATATATAAATCAAAAAAGAGAGATGACAGGAATTATAAGGAGAGAAAAGAGAAGGGAAAGACATATGTTTGGAGGGGGGAGGTTGTGGGTAGCATAGTGAAGAAGTGAAAGTGAAAATGTTCCTCAGATTTCTGAGGAGGAAGTTAGGAGGCATAAATACGCAAATGCTCTTGACAAACTCACACAAGTCAGGGAGCAGAGAGAGAGAGGGAGTGCGCTCAAGAAAGAGGAGGAATGACAGAAGCAGGTAACAGAATTATTCATCTCATCTCTTTAATTCCTGTCTATTTTTATCTTATGTTCAATGTGTCTTCCTCGCTTGTTGTTCATCATAGTGACAAGTTGTTTTCTTTCATTTCCCTTCACCTTTCCTCTACTTGTTTCTTTCATTTGCTAACTTATCTTCTCATTTGCTAAGTTGATCCCACTGAAATGGAAAAATAAGCATGTAAATGTGCATTGATACAAAATGTCTCTTAATCATTTGTCTAATTTTTCCCTCTCATTCATTTCACTGTGTTTGGGAAATATATGGAAATCTTCACGTTAAAGAAGGAAAGACAGTAAGAGAATCACTTGAACTAGAATTCACTTAAAAATTTATAAGGTGTCATCAAGGTTGTTATTTCTAAAATGAAGCTTCATATTTCAAGCTAGTTCCTCTTTATGATTGACTTCATGTGACTTGATTTAGTTCATTTTATATCCTCTCTTTTGATCTTGTCTTCATTTAACTTGCATAACCCTACTTTTTCTTCTCTCTCCCTCCCTCTCTCTGCCCACTCTTTCTCCTATATGGAACAGGTTTTTCAAGATACAAGTCTACAGATGAAGCAAGTTTAATTATCTTACGGAAACATCAAACTTGTTTGTGGTAAGCTGTTTCAATGTTATTTCATTTTCAATTATATTAAGGAACACATGAATGCAATTTGGATGAAATTTCCATATGGAATAATGTTGAATGACGAAGTATTGCTGGATGTGTTTATATTCATGGCGTGTCAGTGAAAATGGCCACAGCAGTTTGGATGGTAACGGAACCCATAATGCAGCTGTTCGGTTGATTGACAGCTGGCTATGGATTCTGTGGCCCTCCTTTCTTGCAGGAGCTTAAAGTTGAAAATTGTGTTTTGGCTTCATTCGCATATGATATTGTACTTCTGTATTTTCATCTTGAAATGTCTTTGAATATAACTATGCCTATATTCAATATCAAGTTAATAGTTGCTTAAAGGTATAAGAAAAAGTTTATTTAGAAATGTGTGTCTGTGCAAACCATGTGTATATGACAAAGTACTGATGTTGCTCTGGAATGACACGTTTTCTCCCGGATCGCCAACTAAATGTTTCGCCACCGGGAACTTCGTGTCAGCCAAGATTGACATCAATTCCTGACAATCAAAAATCTTCAGAATTTACCACTCTTCATTGTTCAGTAAATCACAGAATTTTTTTCAGACATTTCAATTTTGTCTCTGTAATTCTTCAATAAATTAAGAACATTTGTCATAACATCACTTGATGACTTTTTCACTTTTTGGCCTCAATAATTCTTTAGATTTACATGGTGTTATATACATTAGAGGTTTGTATTTTCAAAAGTTGACTGAGCTGGTTTGTTTTATATATTTACTCTGGCCAGAGGATACAAAGTAATATATTTGAGTCAGTGTTTCTGTTTTAGTTGATCTGGGATCAAATCCAAATCTTACTGTAAAGCAACAAGTTATGTTATTTGGCCCAAGTTCAGATCTTATAGGCCTACAGGTAATTGTTTCCTGCCTCAAATGAAGCGGAAGTACTCAAATTAACATCCAAACAACCAGCATTACAATATGCCTGGGTATGAAGTGTGACCAGATCTTATTTTGATATTTTTCTAAAGATTCCTATAAACCCTTTACAAATATTGTTTTATCACTGTTAGCCTACATTAAGGAAATATTTGAGTATTCCATCAGAAGTAAATTGTTAAAAATGTGTTGATGCTAAAACGCTTTATACTGGAAACAATAATCCGGATGCAGAAACATTTAATAGAGTAAAAGCTTTGCTTATATTGTTATGAAAATATAAAAGTCTTAAAAGGAATATTTCACTGCCCTAAAACTAGAATATTCTCTTATCATTTACTCACTGTCATTTACTCAGTTCAGAAAAAGATACATTTATAGAATGTCCAAACTGCTGTTTTCCATAAAATGAATAAATGATGACCATATCAGCATAAAGCAAGATTTGTAGTGAATATATTATGGACATAAATGCTTTTTTTTCTTCACCGAAAGCTACCAAATGTCTTGTGCAATAAATGAAGTGATTTTTTTTTATTAAAAAAAATAATGATAATTAGTTTTTTAAAAATAGGCTATATTTAAAAATCAGTAATAAGAAGGAAAGTAACTCCTGGAATATCTAAAGGTGTAGTTTATATTATTGAAAATAAAACTACAGCTTGTGAACAAAACGCATTATATCAGAAGAGCAGTTTTACTTTCTTTTTTGTCACTGACAGATCTGATTTTGCCACACCCAAAATGGCGCCTTTCAAAAGGTCGCAACCGGGAACTAGTGTTGCATGAAAATGTGCCCCCCTGTTACCAATGACATTTCTTAATGTTCCGGTCCCCATACATACATCTGTTTTTATTGGTGATCAATGTGAGCAGAGCACCGCAGTGCTGCTACAGTCAGTCTCAGTAACAATCCTCGAGTTCAGGGACTAATAACAATGCCAACATATTGAGCTTAACCATGGAGGAAGCAGTGCCTTTTAGCATCGTGTCCACCGTCAAAGCGCTGAGCGGAGCGTTGCGGGGAGACGCTGAAAATGAAGCCGAAATCATCATCCGCGAGCGAGAGAAGCTCTGGTTCAAGGAGAGCAGCGCCAAAAACCTGAGAAATCGCGACTTCTTGTCACCCAACACAGTTCTGACGACGTTGTACGCGGGTGGAGAGGTCAGTCTGAAATATGTGCTTATATGTGCGTTTATTTATTTTCTACGTAATGAGCTCTTCTGGCCTGCATCAGTGACAGATGCGCTTCTCCGCATGGGGATTTTACGCATGGCTTGAGGCACAGTGTTGGATGTATCAAGCTTTTGTAGTCCAAGACGTGTAGTTATGCATCAGAGAGTCACTGACACAAAATTCACAAAATGTAAGCCCGATCTCTGCACAGACACGCAGGGCGCCAGCTAGACTGTTGACATTGGTCGCATCGACAAAACATTTGAACCCTGCGGCAGAATTGATTAACTCTTCACTGCCCGTGACATCTGAGTCAGGGTATGCCAATAATAAAAACAACACGCATTTGGAGACCCGCAAAGTCATAATGACTTCCTGATTCTTTAGGTCATTAGGTCTCAAGAAACCTTGTTTGGTTTATGTAGTGTGAATTATTCAATGAGTTTAAGAAATTTTCAAAATTGCTGCCTAATTTAAGAAATTTCTGAACGTAAATGTTTTTGAATGAAGATTACAAGATGAAAGACATTATTTTAAAAAAGAAACAATGATGTGTGCAGATAAATCATTTATAATAAACCATTCTGTAAAAAAAAAAAAAAAAAAGATTTGTCAATTTTGATTTCATGGTGATGCTATAATCTTTGCATTCATGTTGGTTTTGTGCATTTTTTCGAATCACCTAACCATTTTCAACAAAAGTTTTGATTTGTTGTCCAGGTTCCCTGTGATGTTCTCAGTGGTATTCTCTCTCTTCGTGGCAGCGGTGTATTGCCAATAGGAGCCACCGAGGTGACAGCAGAAGGGCTGCGTGTGTGTGTGGATCGCTGCACGGCATTCAGACGTGTTTTATGTGGAATAATGCCATATCTGAGACCTGCTGCTCAGAGACAGGGCTGTGTCCTCATTAACTGCCCTGCCCTCCACACCAAACAAGCTGTGCCATCTCCCGATACGCTAGCTCTGGGGCAGCTTCGAACCGTTCTCATTGCCGACCACCTCGGGGCACAGCTCAGAAGACAAGGGTATGTGCTTTGACTTTCATTATCTTGGCATACATTTTGTGACCAAAAGGAGAGAGTAATCAACTCTTTTTTGTTCAATTTAGGTACACTGTGTCCTTTTGTCCAGCCTTGCCACAGGAGAGTGACATTGTCAACTTCCTGAAAACACTAGGCATTGATTGGCCGACAGTCCCTGTCAGCTGGACCAATGAGGACAGGGAGGAGAAGATGAAAAAAGCTTTAGAGAACTCGACCTACAGAGAAATGGAGAGGGGAAAGAGGAGAAGCAGGGGAGAGGAAATAGAGGGAGAGAAGAGAGGGATAAAAGAGGAAGTTAGGATAAACCTTAAACAAGTGGTACAGGACGAGAATCTTCAGGGTTATGATCCCAGTCTTGGCACTTGCACAGGTGAGCTGTAGAACCTGAGCATGTGTGTGTGTTTATTAAGGATATAACGGGCTACATTTCTCATGATTTGACTTTGATACAAGATCTGTGTCTGTTTTGTCAGTAAATGGCATTATTAGGGTTGCATGAGGATATTTGATGTTGAGATTTTAATTGGATTTTATTAAATTTTTTACTGTTATTTTAGCATTGTCATCGGCCAATACAGTTCCAATTGCTAAAATATATATATTTTTTAAAGAGATATTTTCTATTTAATTTACAAGCATTAAGCAATATTGGTTGGTTATCATGTGATACTGAAGCTTTTTTTATTTTATCACCATTAGTTGATATTGGTTATTTAATTGTACTTTATTATTTCCTCTATTTTTACTTTTAGATTATTATTGCAATCAATCATCTTAACACTCACTTAAATTTGATTTCTGGTAGTGGTAAATGTAATCTTTAGCCAATCTCAAAATAAGTATTGATGTATAAAAAAAGATTTATATATGTTGTGATGCCTAAATTCACGTTTAGGATTTAAAATATGATGATTTTAGCTTGTGTTTTATTTTTAATGTAATGGACGAAATGGTATAGAATACCAGTAATTTATCGGCCATAACATGAAATAATTATTACCACATTATTAGTAATGACATGCAAAATATCAACACTTAAAATATATGGAAATTGCATAAGAATAAATAGTTACTGCCTTTTGAATTTGATTTGTCACATACTAGCGTTGTGAAAAAGAAAAAATGTGCAATTTGTCTGTTTTTCTTTTTAACATTTTATGTTAAATATTTCAGTTATATTTTCAAACTACTTGCACCAGAGGCTGCGGCATCAAGATGAGATGAACTGAGTCATTCCTAGTGTTTAAGCGAATGATCTGTTGGATAGCCTCAGTTTTCCCCAGTCAGTGATTTCTCTCTTTCCAGTGCAGAGAGAAGCTTTGTGTCATCTGGCCCAGCTGGACAGCGCTACTGCAGATTTCCCTGTGAGTTAAAAGAACCCTCTGTCTGGCTCATCTCCGTCTGCTTTAAATTATAGTGAGTTACCATATTTTAGATGGACACTTGTAATGGATTTCTGTACTTCAGGTCTCTACGGCAACAGCCCTGCATGTCACTTCTTGTCAGGATGAGTTTCGTCAGCAGCAAACAGCCATGCTGTGGAGAGCAACGGGTGTAACAGCAGTGCAGGTTTCACACCCTCTGCCCACACAGACACATTTGCCCATCAGCTGTATCCGCATGCTGTACATGCTAAACTATTATACTAAAAATTATTCCCCCCAATAGGTTTTAGTACAGAGACCTGCACATGACATGAGGGAAAAAATATATATAGTGGCCACTAGGGCTGCAACTAACGCTCTTTTTGAAAATCGATTAATCTGTCAATCATTTTTTCGATAAATCGAATAAAATATCTAGAAATTATTATACATTTATACATAAGTTCATTTTAATCCATTATTTTAAACAATGTGATTCCACATCGTGCCCAATACTGTCCTCTAAAATAATGTGTAACATGAAACCAAACATTGTGAATGTATCTATGTAGGCTATGCTGTACATTATAAGAAAAAAGGGTTAAAATACAAACATTGAACATACAAACCAAAAAACTGTTTGCTTACTATTTTTAAAGCAGAAATTTAAATGATTAAAAAAAGTTTTTAATAATTTTTTTTTTTTTTTCCATTTTAGTCAGAATTATTGCACTCCTATTCTACAGCTCTGTCTGTTTGACGATTTACTAAAGCTCAGGAACGAATTACACAAATGAGGGAATGAATTAGTAAATTGTGGCCACCAGAATAATTTGTTCCCCCTTATTTTACTAAATCATGGCCATGTTGTAACTTTTTCCCTTGTTTTATTTGAATCAAAACGAGGGAACGAATTAGTTACTAAATGTACTAAAACGAGGGAACGAATTCTTAATTCATGGGAATGAATTCTTAGTTTGTGGCCACGGTATATATATTTTTCTCCACATGTCATGTGTAGGGCTCTGTATTCGTTACATCACAGCTAAATCCATGATTTTCTACTACCTAATTGGTAGCAGTTGGAATTTTGGTGAGGATCATGCTCATTTAAAGAGCTTTTGATTGGATAAAACTCTGATCAATATTTATGCTCCCCTTCCTGCAAGAGTAACACTATTCATTTTAAGTGTGTATAATTTTTTTAAGTGAATTCTTTGTCAGATTTTAGGTGTACTCTAGCATATTGATGACATCAAAGCTAAAAGAATAATAAAACCCATAAAAGTCAATGTAATGCTTCCAAATGGATGAATGCACAATTTCTAGCTCAATCGATGCACGGTTGGATGTTTAGAACATTTAAGACCATCTCTGTTGGAAAATGATTTAATGAATGATTGCTCTCTCCCTCTCTATTAGAGATTAGTGATTTGTGGTCCAGTTAAAACTCCTGGCATTCAGATGAATGCAGCTCAGTATCTTCAGTAAGGAAAAACTTTAGAACAGCAACTCTCTATCAACTGTTACAACAGCTCTTTGAAATTCTATATTAAAAAGACTACTAAGTCTGATAATTACAGCGTTTGTTTGTGTACTGCTGTAGGTTACGAAAAGCTCAGATGAAAGAGGCCTCAGAAATGAAGTATGGAGACCAAGTTGAAGGTGTGTTTATCTGTGCGCATCTTTTTATCTTTAAAAGCTACTTTACTGCATGTATTAGCTAAATAGCCCAGAAAAGTTTGTGATGCATGTTAATACCAGATTTAAACCACATCTGTGTGCTTGATATCGATTTACTTCTTCCTTAAACTATTTTAGGTCAGACATGGGATGACATCATTAGAGTCATGACCTCGGCCACCGTGAGGTTTGAACTGCTATCCACAGTACACACAAGTCCGGTGAGTATGTTTACATGTGCATGCGTGGAATATATTGTCCTGACTCCTGCATCAGAGATGATTGACATCTCTTTTTCAGGTGACCTTAGATGTGCAGCGGGACAGTGGAGTGTCCACAAAGGGCCCTAGGGGTGGAGTCTTTGTCATGTATAACTGCGCTCGTCTTCATACACTCTTCAGCAGCTACGAGAAAGGGGTGGAGCAAGGTAACACACACACACACACACACACACACACACACACACACACACACACACACACACTGTAGTGTTTTGACTTGTGATTTATGATCAAAGTAATAATGTCAAGATAGTAAACTTGGAGAGGTTGTTATTTAAAGCGTTTGCAGTATGACTACACCCAAATCTTAACAATCTGCTGATGTATACATGTTTAAAGTCCAAACTTTATTAGGCAATTGCTGTTTTTTTACTGCTTGTTACTGTTCTAAAACTAAGGTAAGAGAAAAGCAGCGAAAGATGATACATGTGATCAATGAAATGTACAGTATATAACAACGATAGGGAATAATATAGTCTGACAACAGCGGTGCAGAATTTGAGGTAACACTTTAGTTTAGGGTCCAATTCTCCCTATTAATTAGTTTCTAATTATCATGCTTATTACTAAGATATTGGCTGTTTATTAGTACTTATAAATCACGTATTAATGCCTTATTCCACATTACCAGATTCTACATCCCTTAATCCTACCCAATACCTAAATTTAACAACTACCATACTAACTATTCATTTGTTTATTGAGGCAAAAGTTGTAGTTAATAGTTTGTTAATAGTGAGAATTGGACCCTAATCTAAAGTGTAACCGGATTATGATTGGTTGTGATGTTTGGGGCAGTGTACAATTTTGTGATTTGTCTGAAGTAGAGAAATCCATTCCCATCTTTCTCCATTGGGCCTTTTGATTAATTGCATGTTAAGAAGTAATGTAACTAAAAATATTGTGTCTATTTGTGAATAATATCCATGTATATTTTGAAATATGTAGGTCTTTATCCAGAAATCCCTGGAGGGACAGAGCTGGACTTTTCCGCCCTGAAAGAAGAGGTAAAGCCATATGTAATTAACATTCTGTACAAGCACACTCAAACATGGTCATATTTTTTCCTTTTTCCACATCCTTTTTAAGTATTCAAGTTGATTTGTATAAAGACATATACCAAATGTGTTCAAACAAGCTTTGTTTTTGTGTTTCTATGATCTGGTGGCATAGAGTTGTTGATATGATGGTAATGTTGCCATTTCATAATTAGGGGGAGTGGCTTCTTCTCTTCAATTACCTCATTCCATTCTCTGAGCTGCTGGACCAATCAGGACAGGTCCTGGAGCATGAAGGGGGTGGAGCTAGAGTTAATTTAAGAACAGAACAGGTACTTATAAATGTTTCATTGCTCGGATTGTTTTGTAATGTACATTTATTTACTTTATTAGTATAATTTAGTCTAATCTCAAGTTCTACCAGTCATATATGTCGTATTCTATCTGTTGTCCTGGCTTCATTAATACAGCCTTCCATAATTGTTTTGTTTGTCCATCAGGTGTGCAGATTCTTGGTGTCTCTCAGTAAAGATTTTAGTTCTTACTACAACAGAGTTCACGTCCTTGGGGTAAGACATTATTGGGTCTGTTTGGTTGTTTGTGAATCAGTGTTAATTTCAATCAGTATCTATTTATATAAGGATAATTCAGATTCCGTTACTCTCTTTTTATGGCCCAGGTGATTATATGATTTAAGTCCTGTTCACACCAAGGATAATAACTAACGATAGAGATATAAAACGTTGTAAAAAAAAACAAAAAAAAAACGTTCTAAATGTTAAAGAATAGCAGAGTCCTATTGTTCCTATAATGATAACGACACAGAAATCACTTTCAGAATGATTTTTTTTTTCCAGATAATGAACGATAAAAAGAACAGCCAATCAGAATGTGCTTTAAAGCACTCAAGCATTTAAAGCGGCAGATGACAAGACTGTGTCGCGTGCTTATAATAAAAAGAATGATATTGTGCATTGATGTAGACGCTAATATAGTTATCTTTATAGCTTTCGTTCTTGGTGTGAATGGGCCTTTAAGTCTGTATTTTGTATATGTGTGTATCAGCATTTACAATAATTAATGTAATTAAACAAGTTCACATAAAGTTCAGGGCCATTAACTTTCTGCTCCTCCTCTTTCTCTCCCTCCCTCTCTCTTTAGGAGCCCCTGCCTCATCTTTTTAATCAGATGTTTTGTCGCTTATTGTTGCTGAGAGCATTAAGAGAACTTTACCACAGCGCCCTGGACTCCCTTAACTTGCCCCCAATCCCCCAACTATAGCATCTCCACTGCAGACATTATACTCGAATAGTCACAAACTGTCTCTTAACAGCCAGAACCCTTCCATTTTACTTGGTTATTACACTTTTTCCTTCCTCATACCCATAATTGCCTGACCACCTTGTCCAAAAAGTCCAATATTCCTCCTGCCCTCCAAAAAAACTGTTCTTAAATGTCATAGACACAAGGCAGGTTTGACCCCAAAATCTGTTACTCTTCATCCTTTCATCCAAAAAATTATTTTACCAATTTTTTGGAAAAAATTGCCCCTACAAATGTCAACAAGCAAGATGCTTTCATTCACAGTGAATTTGAATTCTCCTGTACCATACTCAGAGATTCTGCTCTCCTGCATGACAATGTATTCTATGTAATAGTATTTAATGAGTGTAAGAGCCCAGCTCTATTTGTTTAACTCTGAACACATTGACAGTGTAGCACAGTTGTTCTCACAGTCTGATAGATCCACACTCAATAAGGCATCTGTCACCTCTGTTTCTCATTAGGAATCATGTCAACAGGGTTGGCTCTTTCACACAATCATTTGGTATTCTTGAAATGTCTGGGATGCTACTTCCTTTAATATAAATATAGTCTTATCTGTACCAAATATAAAGTCTTAATTCTAGAGTTTCTCCCCAGTGTCCCTCACTGTTTGTGCCACTGTAAGTGTACAGGTGTACTACTGAGAATGCTTGTGTGCCATACAGAGTGTTTCACAGATCTGTGCCATATGCCACAGTATTGAAAACCCTGAGAGTACTTAACACGTTTTTCTCACACTTCAAAGTTTTTGATAGTGGTGATCTCACTCAATGTATTTTAAAAAGACAAACCCACAGAGACTTAATAATTAAAAGAGTATCTGCCTTAACCTTTGAACTGATTGTTTTTCAAGTGTGCAAATGTGTGACTATACCTGAACACAAGTTTTTTACCTGTGCAAAATTATTTTAATGGTGTGACTTTACAATGAGGTTTAATTGGTTTAATTAGGTAACTAACAGTAAACAATTTTTTTTACATAATTTGTTCATCTACATTGTTTATTTATTATTGTTTTTTTATAATACATCAACTAATGTTAATTTATATAATTCAAATTTGTTTGTTTTTTAGGTGTATGTAGAAATTAAACTTTTCACAGAATTCTGCATAGAAAAAATTCCTTGTTTTCAATGTTTTCATCATTGATAATAATAGGAAATGTTTCTTGATCACCAAATTAGCCTTTCAGAATGTTTTCTGTTTCAGCTTTGCCATCGCAGGAATAAAATAATGTTTTGATTTTAATATATTTTAATGTAGGCTAATTTAAGTTGTAATAATCATTCACAATATTATTGTTTTTGCTGTATTTTTGATCAAATAAATCAAATAAGACATTTAAAAAACATTTTAAAACAAATCTTTCGAACCCAAACGTTTGAATGGTAGTGTATGAAAATATTCAACTATCTGGGGCTTTTTTTCACCACAGGTTAATATCTGGTTGATTTCTGATACTGACTACTTAATCCAAACTCATCAGTACGTTGTATGATTTGAATAATAATGAAATATGAAGTGGAGCCAGAATTATGACCATGACCGTCATGTCTAAACTTCCCATAATTACTTTGAGGGGGGTGACAGCATCTCATCTTTGTAATGGAGTATGTGTTAAATATGCAGCTCGAGTTTGTAGTATAGTGCTCAACTGCAGGACTGAACATTAATAACAGCGACACTGCTAGAAGATGGCTCTAGTCTTCACTTCAGTGCAGTGAGTAAATGACATTAAGTTGGTTTAGACTCTAGAATACTGTCAGCCATGCTGGCCAAGTAACCACAGATACATCATCAGTAAAAAGGTGGTGTAATACCATAGTTCAACCACTAGAGAGCAATCTCGATTCTAGCTAAATGTTGTTCGCTGTCTCCCTCTTATTAGGGCTTGTAAGGCTGTCAGTCATCACTGCTGGGCATCTCTTCCTTGAAGACAAAAGAGGGAGGAGAGATGAAAAAGGGCTGAGAGCGAAGAAAAGGAGACTAGTGCGTGAAAGGAGTTCAAAGAATGAAGGAGAGTACGCTGTGTAATCGCTACAAGCAAAACTGCTGTCTTTTCAAGAGGTGTGTGTGAGAGCGAGATGAATGAATGAGGTCAGAAGTGCCCATGAGAATTGAATGATTTTGTAGTTGTCAGGGATAGGAAGAGAGAGGGAGGAAGAAAGGGTGGGTGGAGGGGGGGTGGAGATGATTGAGGAGAGTGATATTGATGTATGTTGTTCTTGTTGACTGGTGTGGAGCCGTAGACAGGAAATAACAGTGTGAAGTGGGTGTGGTTTGTGGAGTGCTGGGAAATGACACATGGACATAAATTGTTACTATATCTTTAAGTGTCGCTCTAGCAGTGATAAAGTCATGTGTAAAGTGGCCTCTTATTTGCAGTTTTAGGTATACCGGGTTTTGTTTTTGATTTGGAGCACATGCGGGGTCCAAAATTAACACTAAAAATTGGCTTTTGTGAGCATCTAAAATGGAGGATCTCGCCAATTGGCCAGTAATTTTATTAGGAGCTGCTAATCCATATTAATCCCCGTTCACTTTCAGTTGGAGCACAACTAACAGGCTTCCAGGAAATCTGAATTCACTTCAAACATTCTGTTCACACTTGAACAGGATTAGGTCTGATTCATATCTGGGTCGAGTCCACTCGTGCCCTTCAGCTGTTGACTGAAGCTTGTTGAAAACATGACTTACACTGAATTATACTAATTATACTCTGAACATTGCTGATGTAAATTCAGATCGAAGACTTGCACGTCTTCAAATGACTTTGACCTCAAATGGCAAATTTAACTGAGAGACAATGACCAATGCAGCAAGTGACTCAATGACCTGCGCTAAATTATTCCACTGTAGCACAGTCCAATATACACTACCAGTCAACTGACTGGAGTCAATAATAAAATAAATTCCATTTCAAATAAATGCTGTTCTTTTGAACTTTCTTTTCATCAAAGTATCCTCGGGAAAAAAGTACCACAATTTCCACAAAAAAAGCAAAACTGTTTTCATAGATAATGGATAGTAATTCACAAAACTGTTTTAGATAATAAACGATATTCGCTTAAATACTGACACAAGCAAATTATCAGTTCTAGTACTACTCGACCTCAGTGCAGCATTTGATACTGTCGATCACAACATACTTCTTGACAGGCTGGAAAACTGGGTCGGGCTTTCTGGGATAGTCCTAAAATGGTTCAGGTCATACTTAGAAGGGAGAGGTTATTATGTGACTATAGGAGAGCATAAGTCTGAGTGGACATCCATGACATGCAGAGTCCCTCAAGGCTCAATTCTTGCGCCACTCCTATTCAACCTGTACATGCTCCCAATGAGCCAAATAATGAGAAAGAACCAAATCTCTTACCACAGCTATCCAGACGACACACAGCTCTACTTAGCCCTATCGCCTAACGATTACAGCCCCATTGACTCCCTTTGCCAATGCATTGATGATGTAAACAATTGGATGTGCCAAAACTTTCTTCAGTTAAACAAAGACAAAACTGAAGTCATTGCGTTTGGAAACAAAGATGAAGTTCTCAAGGTGAACGCTTACCTTCAGTCTAGGGGTCAAACAACTAAAAATCAAGTCAGGAATCTGGGTGTGTCTCTAGAGTCAGACCTTAGTTTCAGTAGTCATGTCAAAGCAATAACTAAATCAGCATACTATCATCTCAAAAATATTGCAAGAATTAGATGCTTTGTTTCCAGTCAAGACTTAGAGAAACTTGTGCATGCTTTCATCACCAGCAGGGTGGATTATTGTAATGGACTCCTCACTGGCCTTCCTAAAAATACCATTAGACAGTTGCAGCTCATACAGAACGATGCTGCCAGGATTCTGAGCAGAACCAGAAAATATGAACACATCACACCAGTCCTCAGGTCTTTACACTGGCTGCCAGTTACATATAGAATTGATTTTAAAGTATTATTACTGGTATATAAATCATTCAATGGCCTAGGACCTCAATACATTGCAGATATGCTCACTGAATATAAACCCAACAGATCGCTCAGATCATTAGGATCACATCAGCTAGAAATACCAAGGGTTCACTCTAAGCATGGTGAGTGTGCTTTTAGCTACTATGCCAGCCGCAGCTGGAACCAGCTTCCAGAAGAGATCAGATGTGCTCCTACAGTAGTCACATTCAAATCCAGACTCAAAACACATCTGTTTAGCTGTGCATTTACTGAATGAGCACTGTGCCACTGCTCATCCGACTGTTGTACTGTATTTTATTTAATGTTTTAATTATTCTGATTTTATTTGATTATTTCTGTATTTTATCTTTTATTCTAAACTGTTTTGATTTTTTCTGATTTCTTTTGTTTTAATTTCTTCTATGTAAAGCACTTTGAATTACCATTGTGTATGAAATGTGCTATATAAATAAACTTGCCTTGCCTTGCCTTCAACATTGATAATATTAAGAAATATTTTTTGAGCATCAAATCAGCATATTATGAGTGATTCCTGAAAGATCATGTAACACTGTGTTGTGGCAAAAATTCTGTTAAACATCATCAATGCGTAAGAGACACTCAGAGTCAAATTAATAAAAAGAGAAGTATTTATTCTTGCAAGAATAGGTTCAGTCTAGTTCACAGAAATTACGCTGTGCAAGAGAGTGACACCCAGAACCCAAAACCAGAGCAGTCTTTATACTGCTTCTCCCAAGGTTGTTTGCTATAGGCCTTGCCTCTCAGTAATTTTCCACAGACAATGGACCCGTATTACTAGTTCAGCTTTATTACTAACTAACCCCTTTAGCCCCCCTTGCCTAGTTGGCCTCTGAGGTCAGAGGTCTTTGCCCATCTGGTTTTGGGGTGTCACGTCCCTGCTTCCTCAGGTATACAAACATACATAAATTTCAGAAACGTTTCCCCTCTACACAAAGAAAAACCACTGATCAATGTAAGATTAAAATTTCTCCAACAACTGACAACTGGAGTAATGATGGTGAATATTCATATATATATATGGCCAAATGTTATGGCAGATTACATTTTCTCAAAATATTGGCAGGTATTTTATTATTTTTTTTGTATTTTATTCTCAGTATATGGTTTCTGACATTATTGTCTTGGCACACAATTCAGTCTAAAGGTGATGAATTACACAATTTTTATTTTATTTCTCGTTTAATCCCTTCAAATATCAGCCGAGACGGCAGTGCTAGAACAGTGTAGCTCACTGCAGCATCTAATTAAAACAAAACGTGTGTGTGTGTGTGTGTGTGCAACATGCTGAAAAAAATTCTTTCTCAAAGCCTCTGGGTTCCCTCTATCAAACACTGAAGCTTAGAGATTGCGGCACCGTATTTGATGTAGATCTCTCAGCTGAAACTTTTGATAGTTTGACAAATTTAGACTAGCTGAAATCATTCTTGATGTGTTGAGATCTTTGAGACTGCACAAATCTGTCATTTAAAACTGTGTCAGAACAACTTCATGTGATCTTTCCTTAACCACCAAAAAAAAAAAGAATACTTTTTTGTTTTTGAAAGAGTAGTTGGTAGGTTGTTTATTGAAAAATGGTCTGCTTTATGAATCTGTGTCATACTTTGAATGTATTACTTTGGCATAGTATTTCAAAAAGAGTTGCTTAAAACTAGTTTTAGTTTGAGAGCAAGTTCTGCTGAGGAAATACAGATGCTAGCAGAGTCAGTAGTGTATTTCGCACTCATCCAGGCATGTGTGTTAACAGATAAGGACCTTGTGCAACAGCTTCTCTCTCCTTCTGCTTCTCCTCTCTAACATTTTCTGCTCCTCTGCTGATAAAAAGGGGTTAGAATTAAACATGTCAAGTTCACAGATCTTCCTTCAGAGAGGATGATCTCCCTGGTCTTCTGAAGATAACAAGTCTTAAAATGTGAGTGGTGTCCCCACAAGACTAAAAAAATGTAAAAGAGATTGCTTGCTATGTGAAAAGATAATGAACAACAGGTGTTCTTCTGACTATCGTGATATGCTTGCTGATGCTCATTTTTTGTTTGTGGGCTTGGGAATTCATGGTTCACTGTCACAAAGGATTTATTTTTATTTTTAAATGTATACAATTTTATAAAAACCATCTAGTTCTGAGTCTGTCAGGCTTCAAATCCAGCAGCTGGGTGAGAAACTAGCTAGATTGGAGTTTAAGCAGGTCTAAATCCCGAGTAAGACAGCTAGATACCCCTCTCATCTGTTGCTAATCCACTTTAATCCCAGTTCACTGTCACTCTGAGCACAACTAGAGCAGCTTCCACTTGATCTGAAATCAGTCCAGACATTCTATTCACACTCAAACAGGATTAGTTCAGATTCATATCAGGGTAGACAGATGCCCATGACTGAACAGTGTGTTTAAAGGGGTCGACTCATCGGATACCCATTTCCCACAAGTTGGTATGATTTCTTTAGGGTGTTCATGTAAAGTTTGTAATATACTTTGGTTAAAATTCCTCAATGGTTGTGTAAAACAACCATTGAGCAATTGGTCAACATTGGAACAATGGCCAATTGCAACAACAGCAATTGGTCACCCCAGCCCTCCCTTCCATGGGGGGTGTCGAATGGCTGAGGGCAGAAATATGCTAATACAGAACAGTCTGTCAGTGGTCGTGGGCGGAGCTCGAGCATTATGACATTATGAAAATCCACACGCCTGGTTATTAAGAGTGTTTAGACTTTTTGAGGATTAAAAAAAGGAGTGAATGATTTTTTTCATTGTATGTTGATTGTGTCCACACACTGCAAAGACACATTTATATATAAACACCATATAAAAGTGAATTTTGCATCCGGTGACCCCTTTAAAACATAGCTGCTCTTTAAAGGTAATTATATCCCATGCTGGAGCAAATTAATGTGCTCATCCTCTTTAGATATAATAGGATCCAGTAAGATTTGTTCTCATTAATGTAATATGGCATAATCTTTAGGGTCCTATTAAAGGCGCATAGCCAATTCTTTTCATTAAAATGACTCTCCTTTTTGGCATGAATGAGGCTCTTTTTCAGTGTTCAGATTTTTTAATACATGTATACTCTTGATGTTTTTATATGTTACTGGTGGTATTGATATGAATATTTAAAAATTGAATTATATATTTATTTATGAATATTATGTTTTGCCATTTTTCTTATATTTAGGCACAGATTTATACTTCTCTTTTATGTTTTATCGATTTAAATTAATTGGATTGTCCCATCTTGGTTTTCTGTTTAGCATGGGTAGTGCAGTTTCATATTGGTATGTATCTACACATAGAATCTGCTGTGTTGCTGCTGTGACAATTGTTTCTTTGAATGTTGGGAGAAGGTGGTAAGCAAGAAGAAAATATAGCTGCATTATAATACATCTTTCTTTTCTGGCTTTTTTAAAATGTCACCTCTCTCTCTCTCTCTCTCTCTCTCTCTCTCTCTCTCTCTCTCTCTCTCGATTTTCCTCTTATTTTCACACTGTAACTTGCTTGCTCATTCCCCTGCCTTTTTCTCTTTCCCTCTCTCATTCCATCTATTTTTTTTCTCATTCCCTCTATTTTTTTATTTTATTTGCTGATTTGGGTCACTGGCTGACTAAGAGACAACTCACAGCTGGCCTATAAACAACCTTCCCCTTTCAGCAGCGTTAGCTTACACACACACACACACACACACACACACACACACACACACACACACACACACACACACACACACACACACACACACACACACACACACACACACACACACACACACACACACAATCTCCTCTCACTCCAGCACTCAGCGGCACAAATCTCTCACACATTCTCACTTGGCATCACTTAATTTACTCTTATCTTTTGTATTTTCATACCCAGCCATTTTCTATGCTGTTTTGACTTAAGTGCAGTGCAATTATAAAGGTTTGTATAAAAGATGGTATTAACAAGAAACTGAAAGAATCCCAACCCCTCTGCCACAGACACATTTATCAATTTAAATTTGATTGATTTGCTGTGTTTGAAAGCTCTGTATATTTTTTAAAAATAAAATAATTAAAACATTTGAGTCAGGAAGCTTTAGATTATTTGATAAATATAAATAATTTTTTAATCCTTATTTTTCAATTGATTTTACATTCCATTATGACCCTTCCTTTTTCCATTTTCAAAAATAGGAATAGGCCTGTTTTACTTAATCATTATTCGGTAATTCAATCGTGATGTTATCATTATGCCTATTATAACTTTATCATCCAGCTGTGTGTTTGTGTGTTCATTTTTCAGCCCTCTGCACTTGTATTTCTTTACCATGATTCACCATTTTTGTCAGAATAGACCGCGAACAGCAGATTGCTGTGTTTTTTTATGAAATGCGAGTGATGCGTCAGTAATGCGATGATAACACTTTTTGAAGGGTGCGCGCGCGGGCACGGATGGACTAATTCCAACTTTTCAGGCAAACAGAGAGTGAGAGAGCTCACGGTCTGCTATAAGTCATTCGAAGTTAAATTACGAGAGCTCCATGTCGAAATCCAATAACCATGCGGCATACAGACTAGCTGAGATCAACGAACATACAGTGTTCGAATTAATCCCATAATCCTCTAAAATTGCTAATGACATCACTATATGCTCCCGTGCAACAGTGGCACGAGCCGTGGACGGGTCCTGTGATGAGGGCGTGTGTTGAGTTTACTTTGCTGTTATGGATTGTGGTGGAGCCATATTGAATATTCAGGTTCCGCTCACGTGCGCATCATTTTTATTAATTCGCGCTCACCAGGCACAGACTTGGTGTGGTAACGGTCTCGCCATGCTCAGAACAGCACACCCCGCACAATTTACACCATGCCTTCACCATATCTCAAGTGCTCTGTGTGTCTTGAAGAGGCAGTTGCATTTTGAGAGACAGTTTAGTGTGTGTAGGTGTCAGAAAAAATAATGCTTGAGATTTGTATACAAAGAGACTGCTTTATTTAAACCTCACTTTCTACATGCACCCACGCTTATATAGATGTATATAGGCTAGTGAATAAAAAATGGCCATCACAGTATGTGTGCGATTATCTGCCAGTCACTCTCTCTTGTGAATATGTATTATAGCCGCCTGCCAGTTCAGTTCCGGCCCAGCCGTGACAGATGCTCACTGGGCCGAGGACACCTGCTGCTCTGGTCACAGGGGAGGGGTTAGTGGGGTGAGCATAGGACAGGGTTGTGCGGTGCGTTGGGGGGCGGGACGCGAGGGAGTCTGCTGGATGCAAACAATTACAGATCAACAGTGCTGGTGAGACACGAACACAAACCCCTCTTCTTGACGGAAATTTCCCCCAACTCTTGCCGTTCCCATGGTAACTCATAGAATAGCTGCAGCCTTGCAGATGATAGCTTACCTGAATATGTGTGAGTGTGTGTGGGACCCCAGGTGTGCTCTGTGAAGTGTGTGCCCCTGTAATCCGCAGGCTGGATTTTTGGGGATTACAAATCAGCCCATTAGAGCTCTCACTCTTCTCATCTCAAAACCCGCACTCACAAAGGCTGTATAGAATAGAATAGGTCTTTTTTTAGTCTCATGCAGATAGGCGTCTTATTAATAATTTTGTGCAACGCTGTTTAGTGCAAATATGGCGCAGGCATGAATATAACAAAATTGTGCTTTATATTGAAGCGCTGTACTATTGGTTCTTGTGGTTTTCGAACCACAGAAATACAAGTCTTTTTTTTTTTTTTTTTTTTACTCACTTTGAATTCCAACTTCAATATCTACAGATACCCACGCCTGTGAGACAGGGTTCATACAAGATGCTTTAAAGTGCTTGAAGTACTAGTTTGACGTTTTGAAACTGAAGTCCTGGAAAACCCCCTGAAAACATATATGAAGAAGTACTTCAAAAGTGCTTGTGTTATTGAAAGACAATGTGAAATGAGTGTTTAATTGTTAAAACAATCTTTTCACACAAAATCAACACTGCAACCCGTCTGAGATAGATATAGAGCCATTTCGCATGGCTATGAGTGATTTTGCTCATAAATATCCAAGTATATGATACAGCTTTTATTCTTCAAGTCAATCATATATTCATGTAGAGAAAAAAAGCAGTTTGAATAAGGAAAGCGATATCTTTGTCATAGTATCCTTTCAATGGTTAAAGTTACCATAGTCATTGCGTGTGTTGCATTTTATTTGTACCATTTTGTTTTATTTGTTGTTTTTTGTTTATCTGTGTACCTTTTTTAGAATTTGAAAGATAATAAATATAGTGTTTAATAAGTGAGATCTCTAATTGTAGTCCTTGAAAAACCAAAAAAGTAGTGCTGAAAGTCTTGGAATTTCATTTTACAGTATAAGTACGAACCCTGGTGAGACTTGAGCTATGGATCTCAGCAGTCGGGAGGACACCAACTGAGCAGGACATGAGCGCTGTCTGTGAAAAGATCAGGTGCTCTACACTCCTTTATACATGGTTCAGGGATTTTTTTTAATCTTTACATTGTTGCATTCACATTTGATCCAAGATATTCATCAGATGGTTTAGTACATTATTGTAGAGATCATATAATTTGTGTATGTGTGTGTGTTCTGTTCACATTTACTCCCAAGATATAGTCCAAGATACAGTTCATTGGTTCTGAAGATTTTTACCCCGGGTAATTTAACGCATTTTTGCATTCACATTAGATCCAAAATATTCATGAGATCAGGCGTACGAAACCAATTTGTAACTGGTTTAGATTTTTTTTTAATTACCTTGGAGTAATTTTATGAATATTGCTCACATTTGATCCAACATATTACTTGGGATTATTGTTTTTAAATGTTTTTCCTGGAGTAATTTGAAGTATCTTTGTTGCACTCACATTTGATCCATTTGTTTTTATGCGTATGGCAGATGCTTAAAGTGATTTGCTTTCCATTCTTTACTAGTGAGATCAAACCCATGGCCTTGCTACTGTTTGAGCTACAGGAATGCTCATAAAAATCCTCAATGAGTGTATCAAAAGTCTTATCATTCACCAGTGTGGGCATTGAGAAATGCTGAAATTCAGATCATAGCCTATGCATTTTCATGACATGCAAGAATTTGAATTATGGGCTCTGCTTTATTTGGGGAATGATGAGTAACACTAAATATGATTGCACTTCCCAGAGGGTGTTTGGCGAGCCGCTGAATGGCACGCGTGTTACCCATCAGTCTATCACTCAGGTTTCACAGAGGAAGCTCTCAGTTATGGGAATCCCTCTCCTCCTCACTTAACGTGATTTAGGTCTGCCATGACTGTGTGATATAATACCATCAAGCGTCTAGACATACACACAGGCACGCCTGCAGAAAGAGACATGAATCTCATCCTCCACAGTCAACGAGGAAAATTCGCAAATCATTTTTTTCCTGCTGAGACATCACTTGGTAAATGCACAAAGAAAGCACAAGTCCTTTACCACAGTCATCTCTGCTCAGCTCAGACTACAGCAGCACGAGAAAACAGTGGGGCGCGAGGGCAGCTTATGTAGAGAGAGAGAGAAGAGAGAGAGAGAGAGAGAGAGAGAGAGAGAGAGAGAGAGAGAGAGAGAGAGAGAGAGAGAGAGAGAGAGAGAGAGAGAGAGAGAGAGAGAGAGAGAGAGAGAGGGCGTGCGCGCGCGCGCTCACAGTTTAATTGAGCCGTATGAATTTTTCAACATTCGTGGATTTGTTCCAACCGTGTCAGTGGCAGGCAGACTGCGAGACACAGATTGGTTTTTGTAACGCGCAAGTCTATTTCTGACTAAGCGTGGATTTCACATCCGCCATGCAGGGCTGTGACACACGCCTCTGAAATTCACCCACATGCAGTGTGATTTAAAACAGGAAAACAAAAATCATAGTTAAAAAATGTCTCCATGTCAAACAATACATTTAAAACGAGACAGTGTCTCGATACGAGGTAGAGCTGGCAGAAAAGAAAAAGAAAATGTGATATTAATGCAATACACTGACTGGAAAAAATTCGACTTGGGAAATCGAGAACAGAATAAGGCATGACGTCACAGGTGGACACCAATTGATTGTTACAGCTACAACCTTATTTTATACAGGTTATTGCTAAAACACAGTCCGCCTGCCCCCCCCCCCCCGTTGATATAAGCTATCAGTTTTTTTCGCACACTAAAAATAAAGAATAGGCTATATTTGATATTTTGCTGATTAAACATTTTTTTATGTTGGCTAGTTCATCATATAGCCTATGTTTAGAAATATGTGTAATGATTAAATTGGTATATGGTAAAATTGTGTTATGTTACATTTCATGTTTTTTAGTTCTTTTTTGTATTACATTGTGTTTTATATATTTTTGTCTTAGCTATAGATCAGGGAAAAAGTCACTTATCCAATGAGACATCATCATGTGGCTTTCTGTTACAGGTGTCATTATGTAGACATGTAGACTGTGTTATTAAGGAAGATATCAGTAGCCTATATTTTAGGTTACAAAGGTTGGTATTAACATTATGTAATTATAACAATGTATGAATTTGAGGTTTTTAATGGATTGTTCCATATTGTCACGCTTGTAGGCTACCTCTCCAGCGGTGGACATGGCGTCATCTGAGAGGAAACAGCCTTGCGCACACTGGAACGAACCATTCCCGTATGAGAGAGAGAGAGAGAGAGAGAGAGAGAGAGAGAGAGAGAGAGAGAGAGAGAGAGAGAGAGAGAGAGAGAGAGAGAGAGAGAGAGAGAGAGAGAGAGAGAGAGAGAGAGAGAGAGAGAGAGAGAGAGAGAGTGGGGGGGGGGGGGGGGGGGGGGGGAGAAAGAAAGAAACGAGAGGGGGAGGAGTGAGGGTAGCACCGGGTTCGATGTGAGCCATGTTGGATGTGAATGAGAGATGCTGCGCTCGTGTCGCTGCTAGTCGGAGCTCTACCAAACACCGAGAGTAGATGCGAGCTTCCCGGGATCACCGAGCGACCGGGGAGCACGGCGGAAGGAGTCGGGCGGTGGTGGATGTGCTGGCCACTTAGCCGGCGTTTGGAGAGAGAAAGAAAGACACTTCGGTTCAGAGAGAGGGGAGAAAGGGGGGAGAGAGAGAAAGGATTTCACCAGACTAATGGCTGCACTGCTACTGGACTTGGGCTCGCTTTCGCCGCTGTTGTTTGTCTTTTTCCTCAGCTCTTTGTTCACTGTTATCCCGGGGAGAGCAGCAGGGCTGTGCTGCCGCTCTCTGTGCACCCACCCAGCCCCCGGAGACGCTCAAACCGCCAGCCTGCCCGACGGAACGGTAGCGGGGGCTTTGGCTGGGGGCGATTGGAAGATCCACCCTGCACGGTCACATAGACGGCAATTGCAATGCTTGCGGTCTAGTGCAGTGGGAACCTCCTCAGGTCCGTTGAGTACAGATTACCGGAATTCTAGTACATGGGTATCAAAACCGGCGGCGCACACCGGACGCTGTCATCCCAAGCCTTTTTGGAGTAACGGTGGCAGCGGAGAGAAGGGCGTTGTTTCTCGTGTTCTCGCCTCTCCGGTTCAGTTTGGCAAAAAGAGGACTATACAAAGGACTAGAACGTGCTCGCGGCCACAGACACGCCTCGACACGGGGAGGGTTGTTGTACAAAGCTTGTTGGATAACTCTAGACCCGCAGATAGCAATTTCAGGCCTAAGCACTGCCCATGTCACCCAAAACGTGAGTTTGCCCCTGCCAAGACATCAACTCAGTCGTTATTAAAAGCCCATTCTCATTCTAATGTGGTTTCGGACGCCAATAAATTGCACAAAGCGACAGCAGAGCGTCCCCTTTCAGGCACCTTGAATGTTATCGATCTCACCAGAGAAGGCTGGAATGGGTCAGGCGTCGGAAATACCCGCGGGTGCTCGGAACCGTGCGCGCGACAGCTCTCTCTAGGGCTTGGAAGCGAAGCAAGCAGCTGTCTCGAGTCACACCGGATCACAGGTTGTTCTGAAAGGCATCCAGCCTGGCACAGCAGTAACTGGCACCGGTTCAACATTTCCCTGGGGCGCTACGCTGTTTGTGAAAGGCAAGCAAGAGAAAATACAAACACCACATCTTCAAATAACAACTCAAAGGTACAATTTGCGCATGCAACGTCTGATTGGAATAGTCCATGGAAGTATTCTTGTACACTCAAACGGACTGATGCTCGGGATTTAATGACACAGACTGACTGGGTCAGAACTGAGACTTCCTTTGATGACAGAAAGACTCATAATAGATCAACTGGAATCTGCGCTGCTCCGTCGTATAAAGGTGATGTAAACAACTCTGACTCATCTGCTACTGGCACTCCCAGGGGTCATAATGCATCACATATCTACCTCTTAATCGAGCTAAACTTTCCTAAACGTTCTCGTGACTCACTCTTTCACATGCGATGCAATCACACAGAGCGCGCGAGAGAATATTCAGCACCCGCTCATTGGACAGCGTCAGTCTCCGTTCACGAGCTCGCTTACTCGAGTGACTTTACTGAAAGTTTGTTGCTGAGGAATTGGAACAGTAACAATAACAACAACTGCGCCAAAAATCGTAATAATAACCACAACAACAGCAGCAGTCCTGGCGATCAAAATGCAACTGAAACTCAAAATGTTCCTGTCGCTGAAGAGCGCGAATTTGTAAAAGGGGAAAGTGCACGCTCTCCTTGCTCCGATAAGCGTGCAGAGTGTGGTCACTACAGCGCCGACGACAGCTTAAGCGCCGATGGGGGAGGCACGCAGCCGCAATTAAAGTCCGGTAAACGGGTGTCATTACAAGCTGAGAGTGTCAGCCAGCAAGAAGAGCAGCTGGAAGCCGCGGTTGATTGCGGTAGGAGGGAGACACAGATAGAGGGCGGGGTGAAAGGGGAGGGAAGGGGGGAGGGTGACAGACAGCATGTAGAGGGAGAAAGGGAGGAAAGCATAGAGTGGGTGATTGCAGAAGACACAAAGGAAGAGACAGTGTTAGAAGAGACAAATTTACTGAGAGAAAAAGAAAAAGGTCAAGGCAACGGCACCTCTCAGTCAGAAAGAGAGAGTGATGAAAACAAAGATGGAATGTATACTGAACAAAATGAGCTTAAATATAGTGTAGATGGGGTGAGGAATACACAAAAAAAGCAGTACAGTGAGAAACTAAAAGCAGTAGAGAGTGATAAAGTGCAGAGAGGAGAGAAGCAGGAGTACAACGAAGAGCAGACAGGTATCCCTCCTGTTGGGCGCTCCCGTAGAGCTGCTAATCGACATCCCCATTTCCCCCAATATAACTACCAGGTTCAGGTTGCTGAGAACCAGCCTCCTGGTACCTCAGTCATAGCTATGACAGCTGAGGACCCTGACGCTGGTGAGGCAGGCAGACTCAGTTACAGCATGGCCCCTTTAATGAACAGCAGATCCATGGATTACTTCCAAATCGACCCAATTACTGGACTTCTTGCCACCACACACATTCTGGATCGTGAACACATGGACTTACACTACTTCAGAGTTACTGTCACAGACCACGGCTCACCACGCCTTTCTGGAACAACTATGGTGACCATCACCGTGGCTGACCGTAATGATCACTCTCCTGTGTTTGAGCAAACAGAGTACCGCGAAACAATTCGAGAGAATGTTGAAGAGGGATATCCTATCCTACAGCTACGAGCAACAGATCTTGACTCACCCACAAATGCCAATATACGCTACAGATTTATTGGAGAAAATGCACCTGTTGCACGCTCTGCTTTTGAGATTGATCCACGATCAGGCTTGATCACAACACGAGGTATTGTTGACAGAGAAGCAAATGAGCGTTATACATTGCTGGTGGAGGCAAGCGACCAGGGGAGAGAGCCGGGCCCACGGTCAGCTACTGTTAGCGTCCATATCACTGTGTTGGATGAGAATGACAATGTTCCACAGTTCAGTCAAAAGCGGTACGTGGTTGCAGTTAGAGAGGATGTTCGACCACATTCCGAAATCCTCAGAGTCAGTGCTTCGGACCAGGATAAAGATGGGAATGCTGCTGTGCACTACAACATAATCAGTGGGAACAGCCGAGGACAGTTTTCTATTGACAGCGTCACTGGAGAAATCCAGGTGGTTGCTCCGCTTGATTTTGAGACAGAACGTGAGTACACGCTGCGACTGCGGGCTCAGGACAATGGGCGTCCCCCTCTCTCCAACAACACTGGAATTGTGAGTGTGCAGGTCACAGATGTCAATGATAATCCACCCATCTTTGTATCCACTCCTTTCCAGGCTTCAGTGCTGGAGAGTGCTCCTATCGGTCACTCCATTCTCCACATACAAGCTATTGATACAGATAATGGTGACAATGCACGCCTGGAATACCGTTTGACAGGGACTGGCACAGATACACCGTTTGTGATCAACGCTGCCACTGGTTGGGTCACAGTGAGCTCAGAGCTTGACCGTGAATCGGTAGAGCATTACTTCTTCGGTGTTGAGGCTCGAGATTATGGCGCCCCACCTCTTTCCGCCACAGCTAGTGTTACAATCACAGTAATGGATGTTAATGATAACCGGCCAGAATTTCTACAAAAAGAGTATTACGTTAGATTAAATGAAGACGCAACTGTTGGAACAAGTGTGGTCAGCGTAACCGCAGTTGACCGTGATGTGAATAGCGCCGTCACATATCAAATCACAGGTGGAAACACACGTAATCGCTTTGCCATTAGCACAGCCAGTGGCGGAGGACTTGTCTCCCTAGCACTGCCTTTGGACTACAAACAGGAACGTCGCTACGTGCTAACAGTCACTGCTTCTGACAGAACTCTCCACGACATCTGTCAGGTGCACGTCAACATCACAGATGCCAATACACACCGGCCCGTGTTCCAGAGCGCTCATTATTCAGTAAGTGTGAATGAGGACCGGCCCCCTGGTAGCACCGTGGTGGTCATAAGTGCCACAGATGATGATGTTGGAGAAAATGCACGTATCACTTACTACCTGGAGGACAATATTCCACAGTTTCGTATCGACCCTGCATCCGGAGCGATCACACTTCAAGCCGAACTAGACTACGAAGACCAGATGACTTACACTCTTGCCATCACTGCTCGTGACAACGGAATCCCACAGAAATCTGACACTACATATGTGGAGGTCAACGTTAATGATGTCAATGACAATTCACCTCAGTTCCTGAGCCCCAGGTATCAGGGTGGAGTCAGTGAGGATGCTCCACCTTTCACTAGTGTCCTACAGATTTCTGCTACTGACCGTGATGCTCATGCCAATGGCCGTGTCCAATATACATTCCAAAATGGAGAGGATGGTGATGGTGATTTCACTATTGAACCAACCTCTGGGATAGTCCGAACCGTCAGGAGGCTTGACCGTGAAA
Organism: Meda fulgida; assembly: GCA_030578275.1. Taxonomy (NCBI): domain Eukaryota; kingdom Metazoa; phylum Chordata; class Actinopteri; order Cypriniformes; family Leuciscidae; genus Meda; species Meda fulgida. The sequence continues at coordinate 20,120,270 of CM060623.1, read as the reverse complement.
GTGTTCCTTTCTACGAGCTGACTGCATTTGCCGTGGATCGCGGTGTTCCACCTCAGCGTACACCTGTACACATTCAAGTCAGTGTTATGGATGTCAACGACAATGCTCCTGTGTTCCCTGCTGATGATTTTGAGGTTCTAGTCAAGGAGAATAGCGCCGTTGGGTCTGTCGTAGCTCAAATTACAGCAACTGATCCAGATGAGGGCCAAAACGCTCAGATTATGTATCAGATTGTCGAAGGCAATATTCCAGAAATCTTCCAGATGGACATTTTTTCAGGAGAACTCACCTCTCTAATTGACCTTGACTATGAAACACGGAATGAGTATGTAATTGTTGTCCAGGCCACGTCAGCGCCGCTAGTCAGTCGTGCCACTGTGCGCATTCGACTGGTTGACCAAAATGATAATGGGCCTCAAATGCAAGACTTTCAAATCATCTTTAACAACTTTGTTTCCAATCGATCCAACACCTTCCCAAGTGGGGTTATTGGACGAGTACCTGCCCATGACCCAGATGTTTCAGATCGTCTCTACTACACTATAGATCGTGGAAATGAGCTGCACCTGCTGCTGTTGAACCACACAAGTGGAGAGATCCGCCTCAGCCGGAAACTGGACAACAACCGACCATTGGTGGCCCCGATGCTCATCACCGTCACTGGTAAGACCAAAAGAAGGAGGGAAAGATATGAGGGAGAGGGGGAGGGAGAAAGAAAAGGAAGAAATGGGGAAATGAGGCAAGGGCTATTAAGGTCATGAGGATGAAATCAAATCAGGTCAAATTGGTTTTGCTAACTCTTTTCTTCATAGCTCTATTATGAAATATTGCCGAAGGCAATGTGTCAGTGTGCAGAGTCGTAAGTGGCAAAATGGAAAGAATAGAAGATATCTTTGGAGAGAGCTGACCCTTGACTTGCATTTTTCCCTCTAAAGACATTTTGCGATCAATGTAAATTACTTTATGCTGACATGATTTCTTACTGAAACAAGCAGGTAACAATACCCTTCATACGTCTCAGTGGTAACATGAGAGAGTGTAAGTGCTGAGAAGAGCATTGCTTGGCCACAACGTCTGATATTGTTGATGGCATTGCTGGGAAGTGTACATAATTGTGGCTTTTGAAAGGTTATAAATGGTGATTTGTTATTTAAAGACATTGTGATGGTAAATATATCAAGATCTGTGGGGTTTTGTGGCTGTTTTGTGTTTATTTATCACTTAGAAGAAAATGTCCTACTTGACTTGAAAAATATTGCTGATTTTTTATTTACCTTACCTGGCAGTTTGTGTGTGTGTGTGTGTGTGTGTGTGTGTGTGTGTGTGTGTGTGTGTGTGTGTGTGTGTGTGTGTGTGTGTGTGTGTGTGTGTGTGTGTGTGTAAGGGATATAGGTTGGGGAGTTTGTAAGACTGCAGTGTTGGACAGCTCAGTTGCCCTCTGGTAAAATTCTAACTCTCTCTCCTCTGAGGAAAGCACACTTCCATTTCCATCCCCCTCTTGCTCTTCATTCCTCATTCATTTTTTTGCTTCCTTGCTTTCTATCTCTTTCTTTCCTTTTTTTCTCACAGAATATTTTTTTCTGTTGGGTTAAATAGTATAAATATGTGTTTCTAAATGAGCGGAGCAGCTTATGCATTGTTTGACTTTATCAGAGTTTTGATGTCCCAAGGGAAACGGAAGGTTAATTTGACGGAATTCCCTATGAAATAATTTCTTTGTATTCCAATTCACCCAGAGAAACAGCAGTTACCGTTTCCTAATAAGCACAGCTCATTGTCTGTTAGATGAGATGACATGGGTTGAAGCTCAATGTCGCTTTTATCTTGTTATTCTCCAAGCAAGGCTTGTATGGATGTGATTAGTTGTAATGTTTATTTTGCCTTTAATGATGTGATGTACAAAATGCACGTTTGAGGTTTAGCCATGTCATATTGGTCTCAGAGATAATGCATGTATTTCAAAATAAATGTGTGTGTGTGTGTGTGCATGCATACTTGTAAATGTAGTTTAATAGAGGATTACATACAGCCCTCTTATCTTGCTTGCTCTCTCTCTCTCTCTCTCTCTCTCTCTCTCTCTCTCTCTCTCTCTCTCTCTCTCTCTCTGTTCTACTTTACTTTGAGTGCAATAGGACGTCCTTAGGGGAAGCCTGTCTTTGGAAACAAACAGAGCACAGTAATCAGCTGTCAAACTAGTGCCCAAGATTTTGTGTGTGTGTGTGTGTGTGTGTGTGTGTGTGTGTGTGTGTGTGTGTGTGCGTGTGTAATCAGATGGTTTAATATTCATTCATGCAGCCATCTACATCGTTTATGCCTACATCTGGGTTTGTTTGAGCATTATATTAAGTTTGTGTGTTTATACACATGTGTTTGTGAGTGTGTAAGTGTTTTTAGTTGAGTGCCTTTCGGCTGATAGAAATATATTTCCATGTGACTAATTCCAACTTTTCACTTTATTTTTGTGCGCAAACCACACATACAGTGACCCATGACACCTAGTGCCTGTTTTGGTCATGTTAGGTTTGTAATTTCAATGTTCAGAAGTTTGTCAAATGTGAGAGGTGCTGTTGTGAGAATTTGTCAGCATATGCATGTATCAGGTTTGTTGTGTCAGGTAGTGAAACCTACAAAACCTATGTATTTATTTCATGTTTTTGTGAGCTGGTAAAATGTAGTTTTCCTAAGACCACAGCAAGAATTGCATCAAACACACTCTCACAAACAGTTATTTCTAACAATCCCCTTGTGCAAAACAAGCCTAAAATAAAGGTCACTTTAGAATGGGTAAGGGAGCTAGATTATAAAAGATTAAAAGGGTCTGAGAGAGAAGTAGAGAGAAATACAATGAAGAAAGGAGAAATGCTGGGTTTAGGGAATGTGTATAGGAGGAAGAAGAAAACAGACTGATGAAGAGAAGATGAAAACACTGAAGTATGGAATAGAGACTTAGAAATGGAGGGAGGTGAATGACTGACGAGTGATTGAACAGAAGGAATAAAAAGAGGAAAGACTCGATGAGTTCAGGTCTACGCTTTGAACAGCTGAAGGAAAATTATTTCAGATGAAAGAAATGGAAAATTGCCCTCATTGAAACCAAGCATACAGCTCTTAACATGCTTTATATTGAATGGCTGTATATGCAATGCTTCAGTTTGTATTTGTGCCTGCACTTACAAATCATCTTCATAAGCAGTATTTTGATATGGTTTTCCAGTAAAATATATAAAAAATTCTTATAAACAAGATAAATGTAATTAAAATCTAAAATTTTTCTTGTTTTGAACATACATTTCACAACATTTTGAAAGATTTGATAAATAAAACAAACAAACAAACAAACAAACAAACAAACAAACAAACACAAACAATTTGTCAACAGGGTTAAAAACTTAATTTAAGATATATTCTCTTAAAAGAATAACCATTTTATTGATACCATAAGATGACATACACTACCATTAAAAAGTTTCTGGACAGTAAGATAAAAAATAAAAAATAAAATTTGAAAGAAACCCCTTGGGTATATTTATTTGATCAAATACAGCAATACTGTGAAGTATTATTACAATTTGAAGTTTTCTATTTTAACATATTTTAAAATGTGAAGGTAAAGCTGAATTTTCAGCATCATTATGATCCTTCAGAAATCATTCTATTATGCTGATTTGGTTCTCAAGAAACTTTACTTATTATTATCGATGTTGGAAAATTATTAATGTCTTTACTGTCAGTTTTGATTAATTTAATTAATCCTTGCTGATTCAGAAAAATATTACTGCCCTTTTAAACAGTGTACAATATAGAGCAATTGTTTATGAGTTATAATCAGGGGCTGAATAGAGTATCCTTTAAAAGTTCTTTCAGGCAATCAACTCTCTTAACGGTAAAGTGGACTCATAAAGTGGACATACATATATATATATATAAATGTATATTTGTTGATCCTGGAACAACATTCCAATCAACCAATCCGATTTTAGGGACAAGTTTACAGTTTATGTAAAGTTAAGGGTTACAAAAAGGGTTAAGGCACTACTACCTCAGGGTTATTCACATATTATTTCCCTCTGTTTCTGAGAAGTTATGGGATTAGGTTGGCACTACATTTTCGGGCAGGAATGTTGTTCCAGGATCAACAAAATAATTATGTTCATAATTATATATCTTGCCTGGCAAAATCACGGTGACTTCCACTGACTGCTAATGTCAGATGCCATAGACAGATATTAAACAAAGAGCAAGTAAACACACACGAATGCTGGTGATTTGACTCTGAGGGAGCTTGAATGTGTTGATTCAATCAGCATGAATAAAACTATTTTCCTGTTGTAAGCTTCATTAATCATTTAAATAAATGTTTTGTTTAGTTTTATTTAGATGATGAGTTACCAGTGTGTTACCCCTGCACATGTTGTGGCCGTTTAGAATAATTACAATGATTTACTTGTCAATTTGCCATAATTGCTATTATTTGTTTGACCTCAGTGCTTACTGGAATATGACAGAAAAATGATAGATAAGATAAGAAATCGGTGATTTGCTTCCGTTGTGTTTTGCGCCATGTGCTTTTCGTGTGCATTAGTTTAATGGCTGCATGGTGTTAAAGAGAGAGATGGGGACTGTTTTCGGGAGGTCAGTAGGGAGTCACTGCCTTATAATCCCGTAATCAAACCAGCTGCCTCCTCGCACCCTTCCCCCTATCTCTCCTGTACCTCGTTCTCTCCCCCTACACCTTCTTTTTGTCCGTCTTTTTCTCATCTCAGCCTCCCACAAACACACATTCCCGGATCTCTTGTCTTCTTGATATTGCCTTCATCTTTCTGACATCTATGTAAACACTCCTGCTCCCCTGCCTCCATCCTTCCTCTTCTAACCCATTTTGCTCTCTCCATCTCTCTCTCTCTTTCTCTCTCTCTCTCTCTCTCTCTCTCTCTCTCTCTCTCTCTCTCTCTCTCTCTCTCTCTCTCTCTCTCTCTCTCACACACACACACAGGGTGGCATTTCATCAAAGGAGGATATAATCTCCTTAGACACTGAGACATCCAGTGACATTAAAAACCTCAAGCCAGGGCTGTCATCCTCACGCGTTGTAGACGCTCACACATTGCACTTGACAAAGACTTTATTTCTCCAGCTATTACAGCAGTTCAGTCAAACACTTCATCACTGTGGGAAAACTGTACAAAAATTTTGAGCTAAACTGTAATTTACAAACTGTACATGCAAACACTTTTTGGTGTGGTCAGCCAAGCAGGATTAAAGGATCTTTAAAGTGCCTCAATTATGCTTTTTCAAATATCACCTTATATGCAGTGTGTATATAGCTGTTTGTGAATGTGGAGGAGTCGCTTCTGAACTGCTGTAATGAGTCGTCACCAATTCCAGCCTTATTTCCTGTTACATAGCTACGTAACAACGTAACAAATTTGCATAATGCCAGCCTGTGATCTTCATTGGCTACCTGCGAACAAGGTCTAACCCACGCTCATTGTAGTTGTACCACAGCTATTTGTTTTGTACCCTAAATTTAACAGGATTTTTTTTTACAGTGTAAAAATTGCAGACTTTACCTTTAAGAATGCCAATTTGTTATAAATTTGGTTTATGGATTAGCATGCAGGTGTGTTTGAGTAGAAAGCATGTTTTGTTTCTGTCTGTGTGTGAGAGAGAGAATTGGGGGATGGAAGATGTATTTTATGAGAAATGCTTATCAGCATGAAAGGTGTGACTTTTAAGTAGATGACATTATGATCTAACATCTCTCTTTCACCCCTCCCCCCTTCATTTTATCTTCTGTGCTTTTATTCTTTCCCATCCCTGACTCCATACCAGCCTCCAGCAGCCTCACCCCAAGCTCTCTCTCTCTCTCTCTCTCTCTCTCTCTCTCTCTCTCTCTCTCTCTCTCTCTCTCTCTCTCTCTCTCTCTCTCTCTCTCTCTTCTCTCTCTCTCTCTCGCTCTCTCTCTCTCTCTCTCTCTCTCTCCCTCTCCCTCTCCTGCTCAATCTCTGCTGAATCATTTCCTCTTCTCTTCTTTTCTTTCACTCAATTTAAATCGACTTAAGAGTGACTTGCTGCCAAGACCATATTCATGCACTTAATTGCAAAGACATTTGTATTCAGGGGAAAAATCATTTAGAAAATGGAAGAGCAACTGTGAAAATGTCATCACTTTTGTACAAACAGCAAGGACATACTGAATAACACGATTCAGAATTGTTTGGACTGGCAGGGTGTTAGTGGTACTGGGGTATCAAAGTCCTTCAAACACTAGCATGCTTCACTGGTCACTATAATGATAATAGTGCAATGGTGTGTATTTTCAAACTCACAGCCCAATACGTGGTGCATGGTCCAAAATTAAAGCCAGTGGCTGTTTAAACCCAAACAAATATGGATAAAGCTGAATGTCAGAAGACTTGTCAAGAACTGGTCTGGGTAATATTTTACCCTCCAAAAGAAATATTTTATCCTCTCAAAAGAAAGAAAAAAAGCCCGAATTTAGGACCATTTACGTTTTATTGCATTGGGGCATTATTTTCATGATAATTAATCAAATTTCCCTCAGCTGTCATCACTTTAATACAGATCAAGTGTATGATCATTATCATCATTATTGTGGAAAAATAATGCAACATCTGCATGGGGAAATGTTTGCTTTTATGCAACATTTTCGATCATGTGGATTACAATTGAAATGACCGGAAAATGTCGCTAGTGGTAAAGGTAGTGTTTGCTCTCAACATGAAAATAATACACACTGGATGAAACAGTAATAAATAAACCTGGTTTTAAAAATCAACTACAATTTCTACATACAAAACATAATGTCTGAAATGTAATCTGGACATGTTTACGATGGGTTCACCCACACAGTTTCTGATCAGTCACAGAAAACCTTGAATCTTTTCATTATTTTTCTCTTTTCATCTTTCCAGTTTGCTCTCTTTTCAATTCTAAACTGTCTGTATAAGCAAAATTGTATGCACTGTATAAGCATTTGTGTGTGTATGACCATAAAGTATGTGCATTTTATGGACACGTGATTCACTGCGGAGCATGTAGCTAATTTCACAGTCAGTGAGCTGTAGATGAAATCACAGGCTATACTGACACCGACCCGACTTCGTGTTGAGATGGACCTCTGAAGTAGTACAACTCTCACAGCATCAATAAAGTAAAACATACACTGTGACTATCAGAGAAACTGAAGTGATGTTTTGATGGAGCTGTCAGACATGTTCTTATCACTTAAATTACAAACTAAAGTGATTTGACATTCTGCTTTCACACATACTGTGATACAGGACAAGGCTTGTCATTTTTATGCTTATTATCTCTTCTTAACTCACTTCATCTTCCTTTTGTCTCATTCTGTGTGTTTCTCAGATGGCATTCACAGCGTCAGCGCTCAGTGTGTGTTGCGGGTTCTCATCATTACGGAGGAGATGCTCAGCAGCAGTATCACTGTGCGACTCCAGAACATGTCCCAGGAGCACTTCCTGTCCCCGCTGCTCACTCACTTCCTGGAAGGGGTGTCAGCAGTGCTCTCAGTCTCTCCTGATGATGTGTTTGTGTTTAACGTGCAGCCGGATGCAGATGCAGGAAAGGTGCTCAACGTTAGTTTCTCCGCGGCATTGCCAGGAGGGCAGTTTTTCCCATCAGAGGCTCTGGAGGAGCAGCTGTACCTCAACAGACCTAGACTTAACACCCTTGCACATATGGAGGTAACACACACATTTCAGCATCATTACTGCAGTCTTTAGTGTAACATGATCCTTCAGAAACCATTCTAATGATGATTTGCTGCTCAAGAAACATATCTTATTATTATCAATGTTGAAAACGCTTGTGCTGGTTAATATGTTTGTGGAAACCGTAATATATATATATATATATTTTTTTGATGAATAGAAAATTCAATAGAACAGCATTTATTATTATTTTTTTTATTCTTTACTGTCACTTTAGATAAATTGAATGTGTCCTTGCTGAATAAAAAAAATATCTTCCTGATCCAAGATTTTTTGAATGGTAGTTTAAAAATGTAAGAAAATAAATAAACTTTTCAAATTGACAAAAATGTAAATCTAAAGTTATTTATTCAATTCATAGTTAAAATGAAACAAAAAATTAATTTAAATTTACTTAAAACATGTTTGCAATTTATCTTTATCCATTTGCCAGTTGAGTTTTGATTAAAAAAAAAACATGAGAGCAACCAATAAATGTTTGACTGAATTTTAAGACACGCTGAATATATCGATAATTTATCATCTCCCATAATTTTGGGGGGTTAACACAAACACTTAAAAGCACCTTTTGTTGTGTATTACGGCAGGTTCTCCCATTTGATGATAACGTGTGTTTGCGTGAGCCATGTCAGAACTACATGAAGTGCATCAGCGTCCTTCGCTTCAACAGCTCCGCTCCCTTTATCGCCTCCCCTTCCACGCTGTTCCGGCCCATCCATCCCATCACAGGCCTGCGCTGCCGCTGCCCAGCCGGATTTACCGGAGATTACTGCGAGATTGAAATAAACCTGTGTTACTCAAACCCCTGCATGAATGGAGGAGTGTGCGCTCGCAGGGAGGGAGGCTACACCTGCATCTGCCGAGAGGATTACACAGGTGAGAGTGGGACTGTGTGTTTCAGTAAGAGATGTGCTATTGTGTCTTTCTAGATGATGGGGAGTCTTGTAAAGACTTGCAAAAGAACGCACTTTGCAGTTTATTCTGGCCAAGAATCGCCCACTTATGGCTGGCTATACACACTGCCAAAACAAACAGCAACATTTCAAATGTGCACTAAAGTTGGCAGTTGGATGTACAGTAGAATGATGAGAATCATGTTCATACTGCCCAACAGACAGCAACGGATCCAACAAACCCAACATCTTTTGGCATTTGATGTTTCTTGATTAGACAGGAAAAGGACAAAATATATCTTTCAAAGATTTTATGGTAAAAGTAGAACTTCCAATTACATTCCAATTAGGTTATGATTAACAAATTAGTAAAAAAAAAATCTAATTGATTTAATTTATTTTCAGATATATCAGTTGTAATGTCCATTTTGTATATATATATATATATATATAGTATGTATGAAAGAAATTCTCAGCTAATGCTTTAAATTATTTAAGGAACCTTCTTACTTGGTAAAAATATGAATTTACGGTAATTAATAATCTTAAAACAGGGTCCAAACTGGAGTTCATTTACTATTTATTTATATTAAATATAAAAATAGTAAAAACAGCTCTGTGGATACCAACTGAAGTAAACTTTAAATTGCATTTCTAATGTAAAACTGTTTTTTATAGCAATGTATGAAATTATAAAAAATGACATTAAACTCATGAACTAGAGTCAAAGGTTGATTGGTTGTCTCCACGATTACACTGTCCAATGGCATTTTAACTTGATTGACAAATCAAGTTAAATGGATAAAGAAAAGCATTTGACAAAACAAGAAAAGCAATTGGAAAATGGACAAAGAAATGTAACTGGCCATAAATGTCCATTTATTTAAAAAAAAGAAAAAATATTTATTAATTTATTATTTTAACTACATTTTAATACATTAAATTAAACAATATTTTTCTAAGTGTCACTCCTCGTCCTCTATCCACCTTATTTTTCCATGCAGAAGTAAGCTGTTTTCTGCAAATGTGTGAGACTTTCGATTCATTAGCCGCTATAGGGAAATAACGTGAAAAATATCCAAGTGCAGTAAATGGAAAAACTGTTTGCGCAACAAACCAGTGTCTTTATAATTAAATAAGAAATACCAGTTTGCACCGGAAGCCAGGAACATTACATTTACAAATGGCCGCGCCCACTGTTATGTAAAAAATAAGGTGGTAACTTTTGGACTTCAAATACTGGTAAAATAACAAATACAGAGTCTATAAATAGATTTGTTTTGCTGAGGGCAATCAATCTTGGGATTTTTGGAATCTTGGGATATTGATTATTGAGTAATCAGTAGTAATCAGTTTTTAGATTGTTCAAATGAATATCACGATTAGTGATAAAATCAATGTTTAACCCAGCCCTGGCCATGTGCGCCTCCAACATTTCCAAATCCAGTTACTAGTTTTTCTAAAGAGGCACTCAAATTGTGCAGCAGCCTGCCAATCAAACATTGCCAGTTTTCTGTTCAATATGCATCTGATGGCCAGTGAAGCGGTCCGTGGGCGCTCCATCTGATGCTGAGACTAGACGGTGGTGCCTGGTGGAACAGCACGACCGCTAACCGTTTGTTTTTCAGTGTGTGTGTGGTGTGTGGCTATTGGGGTTGAACAGACCTGAACTCTCAGCAGTGAAGTCATTCTGAAGTTAAATGAGAAACTCTTAGTAATACAAACGCTGCAGTATGAGAGACAGTGAAAGAGAGAAAAAGAAATCCAACGGAAGGATGAAAGCAGGGGCTGATGCAGGATCCCCCCGAGGGCCGTACCATGTGTGTGGGGGTTGGGTAGGGTGGTTTAGCCCAAGAGAAGAAGAATAGCTTTGATGAATTAAACATCATTTGAACGAAGGGGAGAGAATACATTACCAAATAGTCTGGATAGGTACAGGGGAGCGGAGCGAAACAGAAAGAAAACGAGAGAGGAAGAAAGAGGGTGAATTGCTCTTAATAGTAACTTGTGAAAAGTGAACAGCTGGAGAAAAGAGAGTGAGCGAGCACCAGACACAAATATAAAAGGACAAAAGTATCTAGAGACTAAAGATAGCGAGACTAAAGATGGAGAGATATTTGCAGAGAGGGTTTTAGAGCCTTTCCCTGCTGGTTTTTAAGTGATTTAGAGTCAGCTCAGAATCAATGGTGATTTGTTTAAGTGTGCGCTGGTGTGTGTGAGAGCATGTGTGTGTTCTTAAAAGCTCACCTTTTGTCTATGTCTAGATAAGCGCACTTGAATGCTCTTTGCTTTTATGTGGGTGAATATCTCTGTGTGCTATCGCTTGTATTTTCATGGATATGTTTTGTTTTTGGACTTTAAGATGAACTTGTATACCTCATTGTGTTTGTATTTTTGAGTTTGAACATGTTTGTGTGTGTGCGTGCGTGCATGCGTGCGTGCTTGCGTGCGTGCTTGCGTGTGCGTGCGTGCGTGCGTGTGTGTTGTCTGTCAGTTCTGGTTGAGAAGTTTAAAGAAATTGCTGTTGGTCTGTGTGTCAGTAAGTGCTCTGTGAGCAGGAGCAGTCAGTGTGAAATGTTTTCTCAGAATTGCGTGTGTTCATGTCAAACAGCCCATATGGCTTAACTAGAGCCAGGGGCGGTGAAACACTTTGAAAATGGAATTGGCAAACATGTTAAATAATAATAAAGCATTCTAGAAGCAATTTAATTAAATTCTTATGATAGATCTTGCAATATTGGAACACTCTTTCCTATACATTCAGCTCCTCTACTTACAAGAAACTATATAATTAAGCAGAAGATAAACACATTTATTTGCAAAAACATTCTTAGATCTTTATGATGAAACTAGATAAAAACATTTTTCAAGACAAACTTTAATTTAAAAGTTTCATAAGCAGTCTCTCATACAGACTGGTAAATAGATATATTACTATGTTAGGGTGATTGTGAATGATCAGCATATTTATTGTATTGAAATTTGCCATGATTTTATGCTCACTGTCTGTCTGTAATAATCACAGATAAATTGCAAAAAAAGTAGGCCTAGCAAATTATTACAAATCATTTAAATATCAGACAAATTGTATTTATATAGGCCATGACAACAATTTATATTACTTCATGTAACATTAAATGATGAATATAGGGTTTTCTCTGTTATGAAATACATTTATGATATATTTTAGTTGATAATATATTTGAGTTGGTGTTCAGGTTCCAGGTGTTCAGGAGTTTTCCCTGCTTATATATTTTTATTCTGGGCATAGCGACTTATTTAAAGTTGGCTTTTGAATATTCAGTGCTGCTGTCAAGAGGAATGTGTGCTTAAATCCTTTTCCCTTTGCAAGGTGATATGTTTGTAAGGTATGATGAATATGCTAATGCCTCTTGTTGAATATGCAGAGAACTCTCAGTCTAAGTAGCCAGTAGGATAAAGGCTGGACGGAGCTTCTTTAAATCTGCAAGTCCATGTGTCTTGTGGGTTTTGGTGTGTGTTTATATATGTGCATGTGTGTGTGGCTGGTTTGTATTCATATTGAGCAGTTACTGTAGTGTAAACATTGATGGTTTGTTTGCATGTGATGTGTGTCTGTCCATATGTGTGTCCTGAGGCATTTTGTTGTATGTGTGTATATTTCTGTAGTGGGTCAAAGTTTGAAGTGCTTTTAAAGGCAGTATTTTCATACTCCCACTAAAGGGAGGCTGAGATGTCTACATATGTGTCTGTGCCAGAGGTTTGTACATGCATGCCCATTAATGTGCTTTATTTAACCAGTGCCAGAGGCTCACCACCAACACAATGCTGGAACATCACAATGCCAGAATTTGGCTCACATTTGGCTCAGCAACATAAAGCCTAAGGGCAGTATTTGCTGATGTTTCAAAACCCAAACAACAAACTGCTTTATGAAGGAGTGTGTGTGTGTATGTGTGTGTGTGTTTGTCTGTTTTAGGTCCATTGGGGTTTTCCTGTCTACAGGTTTATACAGAGTTTATACACATTGCAGTATGTGTGTGTATGTGTGTGTGTGTGTGTGGGTGTGTGTGTCTAAGCTAGATCCCTGCTGATACAGTGATGGTACAATTGTTAAATTATATCAAATTATTTAACAGTTACTTTAATGTTCAGGTTTTCAAATTTTACATAAAGCTGTGCAAAATTATTCATGGATCAAGTAAAAATAGAACTCTGAAAAAAATGGTAATGTGGTTTAGTTCCATTCGCTCCCTATTCCCAGCATGCACTAGGGCATGAATAATTATTAGGGTTTCATTTTGGAGTGTTTACCAGTTTTATTTACATTTTGTTGCTGGTTTTGTTGTCACATTTGGTATTGTTTTGTTCCACCTGTAAAATCAGATCTGAATGTGAGGGGCGGGTTTTAAGTGCACTAAATGATCGAAGAAGTCTGGCAAGTCTGTTGTTTTACTGGAAGATCAAGCTATTTTTAAGATTTATTTGTTCTTAAAAATTACAAGCTCAAAAAATGTAGCAATAAAAAAAAGCGTTAAGGAATAATGCACAACAAGATATAATAACAAATGTATGTTGCACAATAACATACATTTAGGAAATAGATTCCATAGATTTTCATTTCATGCCGACTTGAACAACTTAACTTTAACTAAATAAATCATTTTAAATTTTATCACAATAGGTGTGTGCTCATTTCTTTTGAGATTTACTAAAGATTACATTTAACGGTGTTATTAAATTATTATGGTTTTTAAAAATTATCTTCAAAATATCAGCACCTAATTTCAAAGATCAGCATCTAAAGATGAGCCAAATGTATTTGAAGATGTATCAATGTGTGCATGTGTATATTTGATGTGTTTTCTCTGTCTGTCTCAGGCGAGCGCTGTGAGTTTGACCGGCGTGCTGGACGATGTGTGGCAGGCGTTTGTCGTAACGGTGGTACGTGTCGTGAGCTCTCCGGAGGGGGATTCAGGTGTGAGTGTCCTGCAGGAGGTTATGAGAAGCCCTACTGCTCTGTCACCACCAGATCCTTCCCGCCAAAATCATTCATGATGTTCAGAGGGCTCCGTCAACGATTCCACCTCTCCATCTCTCTCTCGTAAGTATACATGGACACGTTGCGTAATGTAAAGGCATGTAGTCTGATCTTTAGTCATGTGTCAGGTCCAAAACTATGACAGAAAAAAAAACTATATAATTTAGGATTTTTTTTCTGAGATAGGAGAGATTAATTTAAAACAGTGTTTATAAATGCAAATATGAATGTATACATATTTATATATCATAAATCGGATTTTCCCTTCTGTATTCTATTCCTTACATTTTCTTTTCTCTCTTTCATGCTCTTTTCATTAGAAAAGCTCCTTAGCACTCTTCTTTCATCCCGTTTTTTTCCTACTTCCCCTTGTGAGTGTTATTTTCTGGTCATGTGTTTGATGTGATTGGTCAGGGTTTGGTTGGTGTGGCACAGAGGTAATATAATGGCTGTTTGTTGTAATCTCCAGGGTGACTAAAACAGAGCTATTTTATTTATTAATATGGTCAAATATCAACACATCCAGAAAGGGCACAACCTTCTCTCATCCCCCTAGACACGCCAGAATATTAAATCCTTCTCTCTCTCTCGGATAAAGCTTGGCCTCTCTGCACTGAAAGATAACCATTGTGCTACAGTGTGCAATTTACCAACTGGCCATGTCCTATAAAAACTCTTTTAAATCTAAAAGTCTTTGCTCAGGAGAGCGTAAACAGGGTCCATCTTTCTCACAGCTCAGGCCTTTTGTCAGGGTTTTGTCTGGACCAAACTAGTGCATTTGTGAATTTATTTGCTTTCCAGAGAGGACATCCAGAGGCATGTCAGCTATAAATGTATGTGCCAAAAAGAGATATTATTTTGGCTTTCATTTGGCAATTTAGTAGAAATTAAATTGCAAATTTAATTAATTATTTATCATTTTATTTATTGCAGTTCATAACATGCAGTCAGAGAGTTTTGCCTTAACATTAATGAATCTTATTTACTTATTTATTTGTGGTTAATTATTAATATTCAAATTCGATCTAATTAAGTTTTAGTTATTTTGTTGTGTGTTTTTGTCATTTGTAATAGTTTTTAAAACGGGGTCTTTTTAGTATTTATGAATTTTTATTCCAGTTTTAGTGTTAGTTATTTTAGTACATCAAGTTAAACTAAATGAAAATGAGAAATGTTGCTTTGGCAACTTATTAATATAAGTAGCGAAAATGTTTTTTTTTTTTTTTAAATAGTTTTAGAGTCAGTTTTAGTTAACTAATAACCCTGGTGAGTTTTTTTAATGTATAGCTTTTTCTACAGAAATGTGAAGTAAACTCATAAGAACACATCAATATTGCTCTAAATGTGGACACTTTTTGACTTTGAAAGTTCTAATGGATAATGTTTGCTGATCCTCCTGCCATGAAACCGTCCCATGTTGACTGGAAATTGAGTTAAATTCATTTAGAGATCAATTTCTGCTGTGTACATCAAAGACAATTTGTGGGCATTACATTATTACACTCTAAATGGACCTGTACTGATTCATTCCAGATCTTTGATGAGCTTTAATTGTGTTTTGTAGGTTTGCCACATTGGAAAGTAATGGTTTGCTCTTCTACAACGGCCGGTTTAATGAGAAGCATGACTTCCTTGCTTTAGAGATACTGGATGGACAAATGGTTCTTAAATACTCCACAGGTAAAGAAGAGTGCATGTGTGTGCTCAGTTTTACAATCCTTGACCCATCTATGGTCCAAATTTGGGATTACATAGAAATATGAAAGGGTTGTGAGTCTGTCCCTGTAATATCTCCACAGGTGAGTCCTCTACTCTGGTGAGTCCGTACCTGCCTGGTGGAGTGAGTGATGGCAACTGGCACACCGTTCATATCCATTACTACAACAAGGTGAGAAAATGCTCTGAAGAAGCTGAATTTTCATTTTTGGGTGGACTATTCCTTATTATTAAGTATTAAGTATTCTTCTGTTACTATGGACTATTTTTCCGTTTACTACGGAACTTTTGGTTGTTTCCTTATATTCAGAATGTAGTTGTGTGCTTTGTGTTTGTGTACTTATGGGGAAACGTTTGTGTATGTATCCTAGCCAAAGCGAAGTGTTAGCGGTGAAGTTCAGGGTCCATCCGATGAGAAGGTCGCTGTCTTGAGTGTAGATGACTGTGATACGGCCGTTTCTCTGAGGTTTGGCACTCAGCTCGGCAACTATAGCTGTGCTGCACAGGGGAGACAGACCAGCAGCAAGAAGTGAGCGTGCGCACACTCACACATACACATTTTTGTCTACTTTGCACATGTTGGTTTTGCTCAGGAAAACTCATTTAGCATCGCTCTCGTTCTCTCATTCTGTATTGTTTCTCTCACAGGTCTTTGGATCTGACTGGCCCGTTGTTTTTGGGTGGAGTTCCTAACCTGCCTGAGAATTTCCCGTTTGGTACAAGAGAATTTATTGGCTGCATGAAAGACCTGCACATTGATAACAGACCAGTGGACATGGCAGGATTCATCGCTAATAATGGCACTTTACCTGGTGTGTGTGCGTTATGTGTGATAATGACGTCCTGTGTCTCTGAAATGACATCAACATACACAACTGTTCAAAAGTTTGGGATTCCACAAAATGATTAAGCTGCACAACTGTTATTTATATTAATAATAAGAAGAAATGCTTCTTGAGCACAAAATCAGCACATTAGAATGATTTCTGAAGAATCATGTGACACTGACTGAAGACTGGAGTAATGATGCTGAAAATTCATCACAGAAATAAATTACATTTTAAAATATATTAAAATAGAGAACAGTCATTTTAAATTGTAATAATATTTCACAATATTACTATTGTTACTGTATTTTAGATCAAATAAATGCATCCTTAATGAGCATAAGAGACTGTTTACGGTAGTGTATACTTATTTTTCTGTGAGTGTTAGTGGTTATTTTTGGCCTATTATTGTCTGCTGTCATGGTGATTGTGCTGTAACTGTCTTTTTCTGTGACTGGCTGCAGCATTTATGATGTAATGCTCTGTCTTTATTAGGTTGCAGCGCCAAACTGCCTTTCTGTAAATCAAACCCGTGCCAGAATGGCGGTACATGTCGGGTGAGCTGGGAGACGTATTCCTGTGACTGCCCTGTTGGATTTGGAGGGAAGGACTGCAGCTTAGGTGAGACCTACATACATGATTTCTCTGTTGATCTTTAAGTGAATCTTAAATCAGGATGCCAGTATCAAACAGGAACAATTACTAAATGTTAATGTCATGATGGCTTGTTTATGATGGTAATGTTGGAATGATTCTTCCACAGTGATGTCCTACCCCCATCGTTTCCTTGGAAGCAGTGCACTGTGGTGGGACCTGAAGAATGAAGTCACCATCACCACACCCTGGTACATGGGGCTGGTGTTCCGCACCAGATCAAAAGAGGGAGTTCTCCTGCAGGCTCAAGCTGGACAGTACACTAACTTGATTTTTCAGGTATACTCACTTATAGAAATGCATGCGGAAAGGACAAGAATACAACTAGAAAAGCTTTAACCCTTTCAAAGTTATGGTCTGTTCTGCGTCTCATTACTAATAAGAAATACCTTGCAGAGATGCAACCCTAAGAGATGCACTGTTTTTTTGTTTTGCTTTTGTCAGCCAATAAAAAAATATACATATAAAAAATGAATTAAAAAAAAAAAAAAAAATATATATATATATATATATATATATATATATATTTTTTTTTTTTATTCATTTTTTTTATGTGTTAAGTTTATAGTGAAATGTTTGTCCACCAAACATATTTTAATTTTGATATTAAATTCATTCTTTAAGTTTACATTTACATATTTAAATTTGACTTAATTTTTAATTTAAATTTGAATCAAATTTAATATCAAAATGAACTGTAATAACCCAACTGTCGTAACTGGTATTTTAACAGAAGTGTTGCAGATTCACATTAAATAATCTAATTGGTGGAAGGAGGAAGTCCACTTTATTTGAATACAATTGTAGTAGTAGTTTCTTAATGTGTTTAGCTACTATTTTTTCAAAAGCATTTCATTTTAATTTAAATAAAACGATGGAAGAAATATCCATTTAAGGCAAGCACTAAGTAAAATCAAAGGATTGAATCCTCCATGAATTATGAACCAAGCTTTCCCTGTGGTATTCTGATGCTCTCTGGCAATAAGGAAAAACCTGGCCTTGTTTGCCTTCAAATATTCCAAGAAATGTCTTAATTCATTGAGAGCCTAATGAAAGAAAAACATTATCTGTTTCAGGGTAGGAAACAAACATTTTCACTAGTAGCACAGTGTTAATTACATAAAATCAGCTTGACTTCCCATAGCACTTTGAAGTAGACAATTCTGCATCTAGCTCCAAAGGCTCCAGATACTTAGCTGATCAAATATAACTCGCATATCTTATGCAAACAATAAATGAAATTGAGAAATCAAGTATGTGTCTGATTCTAGGTGGTTTCTGGTCAATTGGTGTTTTCTGTGGCACGGGGTTCGACTCGGCCGGTCAGGTTGAGACTGGATCAGGTTCAGGTGTGTGATGGACGCTGGCATGACCTACAGCTCGAGCTCCGTGATGTCAGGAGCGGCAGAGAGACTAGATATATTGCTACAGTACGATTGGACTTTGGACTGTATCAGGTACACACACTCACACACAAACACATACACCCACACACAAGTGGTCCGCTAACCCCTATTATGTCGCTGACTCATTGTTATAATCCCGTGTTGTAATCCATAATCTGGAATTCTGAAATATCAGATCTTAATCTTTGTGGATTAAATTACAAATCAGACACAGGTCACTGGTCTAGTGATGAAACACTGAAATACGTGCGATGTCACTAAAATGGACTAATTTAATCTCACTTTATTTCCATCTCTTTCTCTGCCTCTCTTCAAATCTCTCTCTCTGCCACAGGGAACAGTCATTGTTGGGAATGAGATTAATGGTGTGAAGGTGAAGCACCTGCATGTGGGTGGAGTTTTAGGATCAGGAGAGGTGCAAAATGGGATACGTGGCTGTATTCAGGTTTGTCATTTTTGCAGTCTGTTTTTATAACCTGATATTACCTCAATCGCACTTCTAACCTTCTTTAATGTATTAATTATTGGTAGTTATCAATTCCTAACGGGGTCATTCGTTTTTAACAAGCTGACAATTAGTTAGTCAGGAAATAATTTTACCAAGTAAATTTCCATTTATAGTTATTATTATAATAATTGTAATTTTATTGAAAACTTAGGATGTTAATTTTATTAATGGATTATTTATTTATCTAATGTCAAAGGTCAACTGTTGAACACTACTTGTGATGGACAGCAAGGCTGTATCTATTTGAACAAAAATACAGTAAAATCTCTAATATTGAGAAATATTATTAAATATTATTATATTATATTTTAAATAACTTTTCTTTTTCATGTAATTTTCTACTTTAGTTTTCTATTTTAATATATTTTAAATTATTATTATTATTATCAGTGTTGAAAACAGTTGTGCTGCTAAATGTCTTTGTGGTGTTTTTGATCAATTTAATGCATCCTTGCTGAATAAGAGTATTGTTTTCTTGTAAAAAAAAAAAACTTTTGAACAGTAAGGTATCTGATCTGGGGGTTGTATGTTTCTAAATGTTTTTTTTTTGGAGATGTCATTACTTTGTTTGTATATTTATGTCTGTGTGCTGAATGTTCTGGTATGTGTCCTCAGGGGGTGCGTCTGGGGGTGCGTCCTGATTCCCCTGCATTACCCCGCCCCTCCAGAACCATCAGAGTGGAGACTGGCTGTAATTTTGGAAACCCATGTAACACATCCCCTTGTCCTGCCCACAGCCAATGCACCGATGAATGGGATCGACACACCTGTATTTGTGAACCAGGTAAGATATGAGTTAGGATTGTTGGATGCACTTGGACCACTAGCGAAGATCTATGTTGCATTTTTAAAATATAATGCAATTTTTCATTACAATTTATATAACCAGCATAAGAATTTGCAGAAATTTACTTTTTTTTTTTTTTTAAACCATTCAGTATCCTAAAACTTTGTTTATTTTCAGGTTTAAGTTTTTGAATTTGGTGTTGGGTGCCTGCATATATAATATGTATTAATAATACATTGATCATGCCAGTGGTTTCTATGCTAACAGTCTGATAATTCGCCCACACATAAATTTTCAAGATCTGCCTGTGTTTTTAATGAGCTCCCATCATGTCTAAATGAAGATACAGACTCGTTCACTTCATTATTATGCTGTTAGAGTTGCATCAGCCCAGTGTTATTAATAGTGCTGTGCAGAAAAAGAAATCAAAGACTCCCCTCATAAACTCTGAATTAATTTCTCAGACCCCCTCCTGCTAGAGTATACCCACACGTACAACCTCACAACCTAACACACACACACACACACACACACACACACACACACACACACACACACACACACTCACACACTCACTCACTCACTCACTCACTCACTCACTCACTCACTCACACACTCACTCACTCACTCACTCACTCACTCACTCACTCACTCACTCACTCACTCACTCACTCACTCACTCACTCACTCACTCACTCACTCACTCACTCACTCACACACACACACACACACACACACACACACACACTGCAGTGTGCTAGTGCTTTTTCACTTTTAGTCACTTTTTCTGAAGGCTTTATTGTAATCCTGCAGTAACTTCCATATCATTCAAAGCAATGGAAAGCTTCACCAGAAGAGCATATGGTTGTATTACTGCATTCCATTTCTGATAAGCTTTTCTTCATTCGTCTTAATATGGTTTGCACACACTTCTATACAGAGTAGTACAAAGAGCGAGAGGGAGAGAGAGGAGGTTATTGTGGCTTTTGATCAGTTGTTGTGCAGATTAAGGCTTTTCTATATAACTCTGGTGAAGAAAAGATCAAGGCTGTGATGTTTTATGTGTTGTTTTGAGTAGAGAGTGAAAAACTTCCTGTCCATTCAGCTCCTATCTGTCTTATGCATTCAAATAAATATGTACGTGAAGGTCTTTTTTCCTTAATTTTATATAGTTGTAGATTTCATTGGGGCATATGTATAATTTTCTTCATTATCTAGGATGGATTTCATAATTTATTGCATGATCTGCCCCCCCTCCCCTCCTCCCCCCGATATTCGCTTAATTATGTTAGTCATGATTTATTTTATTCTTTTTTACTCTTTAAACAGGCAGTGTTTTTGCTGCTGTGCCTTTTAGCCATGTGAAATGAGTAACAGCATAAACTGAGGGTTTGCTGTCGCATCCAATATATTTGGCACCGCTTCATCCTGCATTACATTGTTGTATGTTCACAAAATATTTCACTCTGAAGCATGTCGCTCAAACTGTCATGGTTGAATTGATGTGATCAGTCATACAGTTTTTTGGAGTTTACTTTCAATAAATGATCTTTTGATCTTTTGAAAGGTGTTTACAGGCATCTCCCTCCATCTGCCATTAATCTGTCAGATAGTCCTGCCCCAAACTCACGTCATTGGTTGAGCCAACTAGCAGTCACAGTGATCATACTTTTCAGTGAAATAAACATTTGAATAGCTTACTTAAAGTGTCTCTGCATTTTAAGCTGAGACAGTACTTTAACAATGAAAAAATTACACACTTAATCTTTAAATATCAATGATACTTGAGGTTTTGGAACAGTTTTTTCCCCCCAACTTTTCCAACTTTTTTTTTTCAAATACAGGATTCTATGGTAAAAGTTGTATGGATGCATGTCAGCTGAACCCATGTGAGAATCAAGCAAAGTGTCACAGGAAGCCCAGCTCCTCTCACGGATATATCTGTGACTGTGAGGACAGTCACTACGGACAGTACTGCCAACACAGGTACACATTCATACACACCAAAACCATGCGTAATTACATGAGCACAAATACACACTAACACACGGCACTACTTGAATTCACTTCATGCAGTGAGAAAAAAACTATTTAGTCCTGTTGCCCAGTAACAATTTCTAAACATACTTAAAACAAGGCAAAATTTGTTACGTATATTTTTCCTTTATTTGATTTTTTTCCAAAAAATGTTCCACTTGTTTTAAATGTAACCAAATTTAGTGTGATTTATACTTAACAAATGCCAATGGGTTAATGGAAATACATTTACATCAAGATATATTTTCTGAAAACAAATCTTTTTATCTTAACAGGTTTGCTTTTTCAAGAAAATGTTACTTTGTTATAAGGCAAATGGGAAACGAGAAAAATACTGAAAAGGATATCTGCAGTGTTCCTCCTCTGTCCTTTAGCCCAGTTACTCTTATTCTCATCTGTAATCTCTAATAAATTGACAAGCAAATGTACCAGCAAGATAATCAGTGAGAGATGGACAAAGACTTTATAGATGCATTCAGATTTACGGCCGAACATGTGTGCATGTGTGAGTTTTATTTTATTTTTTTATTTTTTCTTCACACTAATCCAGTGTTCAAGCTTATCCGAAAGGCTGGATGTGTATGGCGGGTAGGTTTGTGTTCATGTTAATGATGCATTTGTTCTGCTTAGCCGCATGTATGCGTGTGTGCTTAAGGTTTGATGCCTTTTAACGGATGAAAGTAGACTTAAGTTTGTGGACAGAATGTGACTCATGTGACCCTAAATCAACCCCTTCCTCAAACACACACGCTCAGCCAAATCCTTAACAACAGTGGCAATCTCATCTGCTCTCTTTTATCTGTTGGCTCCATCTCTCTCTATCTCGGTGTCGCGCTGGCTCGCTCTCTATGTCTGATCTGCCCTAGATACATAGGTATTTGATCAAATCTAACTGTGCATCTGTTCGTAGGATTGAGCAGCAATGTCCTCGTGGTTGGTGGGGCAGCCCGACATGTGGACCCTGCCACTGTGAAGCAAGTAAAGGCTTTGACACAGACTGCAATAAGACCACTGGACACTGCCACTGCAAGGTATACACAAATAAACAGTTAACCTAAAAAATAATAATAAAATAAATATGATCACAGATTGACATAATAAGATGTACACTACGGTTAAAAAATGTGGGGTTAATACACTTTATATTCTGTAATATTATTGATTTGACTGTACAGTGACTATTGGAATGATAACTGAACAAACCTGGACAAGACAACACTGTTTTCTACAGAGCTGGTTTATAACTAAATTGTACTCATTTCATTTTTGATTATCTTTACACAGTTACTTAATCATTACTTTCCTGTTTATCCCTGTAAAGCTGCTTTGAAACAATCTCTATTGTATAATGCGCTATTTAAATAAGGCGACTTCATATATTGTGTTATATTCATATGATGTCACATGATATTTCATAAATCATTCTAATATGCTGATTTGGTGCTCAAGAAGCATTTCTTATTATTATCAATGTGGAAAACATTTTGGATTAACTGCTTCATATTTTTGTGGAAACAGTGATACCTTTTTTCAGGAAGTTTTAAAGAACAGCATTGATTTGAAATATAAATTCTTTGTAACATTATAAATATCTTTACTGTTTCTTTTGATCCATTTTCCTTATTGATAAAATTATTAATTAAAGATAATTATAGAAATCTTACTGACCCTAAAATTTGAACAGTGTTATTTTTGAATAGTCTTGTACCTTTGTGTGAAGACACAGCAGCACACACACCACTCATGGAAGAATTTTGGCCCTAATAATGTAAGGAAAGATGTCTACTATCTTAGATTCCTAAACCTTCTTAGAGATGCACAAGACTACTCTATACACACTCGATTAGAGCACGCCATACTTTCTCAGGATCAGCTGTCACTGACGTGAAACAAGCAGCAGCTTCATAAACATGCTGAGCGTTATTCTCCTCAGAGAGCACTTCATGTTCCTGTTCTTCTCAGAGTTTCAGGGGAGTGAAAGCAGACTTTCTCAGGATCAGCCTGTGGTGAATTTTCAATGTAGATTTTTGCAGTTAGAGCTTTTAAACACACAGTTTACATTTATTAAACACATTACTGTTTTACTATTTTTTTGTGTGCAATTTGCATTACCAAATAAACGTAAATTCATAGAGTATTCACAAACAGTCCTTTTGCCATTATGTACAGATAATACCTTCCAGTTTTGTTCTTTAAATAGGACTACTAGTTAAAGTAAAAAACAAACATGTATTTTAAATATGAACAGTTACTTTTGAGTTGGTACTATTTTTAGGAGTAAATGCCTACTACATACGGTCTTGCTGGCCAGGGAAGTGTTAATTGGTTTGTGTGTGTGTTTAAGTGTAATTAAGAGATTCGAGATGTGTGTTCTTCACTCTGGGGTGCTATAATAAAGCATTACGCTGTACTGCATCAGGCTTTTCATTATCCATATATTACACTCCAATCTCAAAGGAAAACATGAACACACACAATCTTATAAGGTTTTTGAAATATACAGTTAAACCTTTTTTTTATTATTATTGTAGGTATTATGTTTTAAACTTGCATATCAATATATTTTATTATGTTATAATTACTATGGTTTGTGATTTTTGTGATCAGTTCATATTGTGTAAATGCATGTGTTCATATGGATGTTTTTGTGTGTATCAGGAGTTTCATTACCGACGGCGGGGCAGTGACGTCTGCCTGCCATGTGACTGCTACCCAGTGGGCTCCTTTTCTAGGTCATGTGACACTGAGAGCGGCCAGTGCCAGTGCCGACCCGGCGTGATTGGCCGACAGTGCAACATGTGTGACAATCCGTTTGCTGAGGTCACACAGACAGGCTGTGAAGGTACATACCCATCCATCCAACCAACCAACTAGCAATGCCTCCTTGTAACAAATATTTGTTAATCATTTCCTCACCCGCTTTTCTCAGTGATCTATGATGGCTGTCCGAAGACCATAACATCAGCAATCTGGTGGCCCAGAACAAAGTTCAACCTGCCTGCTGCTGTCCCTTGTCCCAAAGGATCAGTTGGTGAGCTTGTAGATTCATATCTGTGTCTTATGTATCTATTTTGAAGTCCATCCAATCCATCAGTCCATCTCTTTTTTTTTAAGGAACTGCAATTCGGCATTGTGATGGAGAGAGAGGATGGCTGGACCCTGATCTGTACAACTGCACCTCTCCTCCTTTTGTGGAGCTAAATACAGCCGTGAGAAGCTATATTTCACATTTATTACCCATTTATAATAAGGGCTGTTTCACACTGTTTTTTTTTTCTTCCAGAAAATAAAGTTTTTTTTTCAGAGTTATAATATTGAAAATTATTTAGGGATCCGTGGATATTAAAATTCTCATAACTAATAAATGGCTGATATTAAAGTTCTACACAATTTTTTTCATTTTAAAATGAATTTATGCAGCATAAAATTATAATGTGTATTAAAAATACACACTCGTTTTGATTTGATTTTCTAAAGATTGCTTTTAACAATCTTAATACATTTTTAGTTTTTTTTTTTAAATATTTATTTTAATTGAGTGTGACTTGTGATTACGGCAAAGCTCATTTAAATATAAAAATGAGCATGCACTATTTTAATGTCCAATGTTGACGGATAGATAAAAGAATATCTAACTGATATGGTACTGATACATTATGCATCCCTAATATATATATTTTAATAGAGCCTGCAAGTTATAAAAATGTTTATTAGGATTTGGTCTTTGAGAATGATTACAAATACATTGAGCAAATATATTTATATAACATCTACAAATCATTAATCTTCATGAAACTGAATCAAAAATCCAAAGTGTTGCTGAAACGTTTTAATCGTCATAATGATTTGAATACACATAGCTCACGCTGACACAGGATGTGTGAAACAGAGCTAAGGTCCATAACTTTCTCACAGTGATACTTACAGTATTAAAGCTGCTTGTCTACATTATTTAACCATTTTTTCAATGTGTGTGTGTGTGTGTGTGTGTGTGTGTAGCTGGAGGCCTTAGAGAGAAATGAGACAGAACTCAGCACCATCATTGAGAAGAAACTGGCCCATCAGCTTCGTGATGTCACAGAGGCGACAACCCGTCTCTATGGCAATGACCTTCAGATAGCCGAGCGGCTGCTGTCTCGCCTCTTGACCTTTGAGAGCCTCCAGTCAGGCTTTGGGTTGACAGCCACTCAGGATGCACATTTCAATGAGGTGTGCATTACCTTAGGGAAACCGATGAATAGCTGGAAATTTGAGATTCAAATTTTGAAAGAAATAAAACTAGTTTATCAATGTCTCGTTCTGTTCTGTCTCTCACATTGTGTCTCTATCTGCAGAATGTGTTACGAGGCTGTAGTGTTTTGTTGGGTCCGGGCAGCGCTGCGTTGTGGAGAGGTCAAAGTTCAGGTCAGAGCGGAGCGGCGGGATTGGCCGATCTGTTGGAGCAGTACTCCCGCATACTAGCCCAGAACATGAAACAGACCTACCTCAATCCTGTCGCACTCGTCGCCTCAAACATCGGTCAGCATCAATGCACAACAAACACATACACTAGCAATCAATAGTTTGGGGTTCATTTATTATAATTTTTTTTAAATAAATTGATACTTTTATTCAGCAAGATTAATCTTACATTAAATTAATCAAAAGTGACAGTAAAGACATTTCTAATGTTACAAAAGTGAAAAGAGCCGGGTCTGTTTAAAATTCTCAGTCGACCTCTCTGAAAATTGTTTTCAGATCATTTTTTTTTCTTGAAATACTCAAAAATAATTTTCCTCGCTACATTTACAATATTTAAAGGATTTCTGTTGATTTGTTTATTTTTTATTTGTAAAGGAAACTTTTAATTTTGAAAGTTTCAAGACCAACATATACATATACACACACACACACACACACACACACACACACACACACACACACACACACACACACACACACACACACACACACACACACACACACACACACACACACACACACACACACACACACACACACACACACACACACACAAACACTAATTATTAATAATAATATATAATAAAATAGTTAAAAATATTAAAAATTAAAATGACAAGTGGCAAGTTTCACAACATTGTGAAAATCAAAGAGATTTTAGTAACGATAGAGCAGACTACATATATAAAAACAGATATTAAATATCAGTCCCCCCTTTAAATATATCCTGGTAAAACTATATTTTTAATAAATGTAATTTAATCACTAAATTATTTGTTGATCATTTTACGGTGATGGACATAACATATTTTAATTAAATGGTGTGTGGCATGTTTTCAAAAGTAAAGATTGATTGTGTATGTGACAAGAAAAGCATTTCAACTCTGGAGGACAGAGAGGCTTAGTCAGCTGATGGTGAGAAAAAGTAAATATTGGAAATATTCTGTCATGTGCAGTGTGAGCTAAAGCTGAGAAACCTCATGTGAGACTAACACCTGCACTGTGCACCTACGGTATGATCTGCAGAAACTGCAACTGCAGCACTACAGAGAGTAGATCTATTAAAAGAATCCTGTAGTTCACTCAGTGTGTGTGTTTGTGTGTTGCAGTCATGACTCTGGATCGTGTTGACAACCACACACACGTGCGGCGGCGGTTTCCACGGTATCACAGTACTCTGTTCCGAGGTCAAGCGCTTTGGGATGCTCACACACATGTTGTGCTGCCCCCTACTGCACTAGTGCCACAGCGCAACATCTGTAAGTCACATTCACACACTTTAAGTTCACTTAAAAGGCTTAAAACCATTGAGCAATACTTTGTGTTTAGTTTCAGCTCCATCTCCTGCTGGCCCTGTAAACCTGTTGGCCAATCAGACGCTAGAAGCGACGGCAGCACGACGTTCTTTGTCACTGCAAGAGCCGCCTGTCTCCATTGTCATCCTCTTCATCTATCGAAGCCTGGGAGCCGCACTTCCTCCTAAATACCACACGGACCGTCGCGGGGTCAGGTTAGAAAGGGTGTCAATTAAAGATCACTTCAGAGTCAGATAATGTGTATATATGTGAGTGTGATCATCTTTCTAACTGTGTATGTGCATCTCTGCAGGTTACCCAGACACCCTGTGTTGAACTCGCCTGTAGTGAGTGTGTCTGTGTATAATAACCAGACCTTCGTGGAGGGTTTTCTGGACACTCCGGTCTTGCTGGAGTTTCGTCTTCTCGAGACCAGCAACCGCAGCAAACCGCTGTGTGTGCAGTGGAATCACAGCAGCTCGTGAGTCTGTGGTTGCTGTCCTTATTACTTCATTTTCAAATTTGAAACAAGAACAAATAAAACCACTATTAAAGTGGTTACTTGGATTAAATTACCGGTCAAAAGTTTGGAATAATTATGATTTTTTTTATTTTTTATTAAAGGGTTAGTTCACCCCCAAAATGAAAATTATCCCATAATTTACTCGCCCTCGAACCAGGTGTATATTACTTTCTTCTTTCAGCCAAACAAAATCGGAATTTTATTAAAAAATATCCCAGCTCTTCCAACCTTTATAATGGGAGTGAATAGTACAGATTTTGAAGCCCAAAAAAGCACATCCATCCATCCATCATAAAAGTAATCCATACGGCTCCAGGGGTTAATAAAGGCCTTCTGAAGCGAAGCGATGCGTTTTTGTAAGAAAAATATTTTAAAAAACGATAAAAAAGAATAGAATAAAAACGTCCAGATGCAAGACATTTTGCTTTAAAAATTCTCACTTTAGACTTCTAATTTGTGACTGGTGTTTTGTTTTACTCTATCCAATACGTCATGCGTCAGGTCAGAGGTCAGTCTTTGGCTTTTTTTTACCCTGATACATTTCTTTCAGGATCCTTTGATGAATAGAAAGAATCAAAAGAACAGCATTTTATTGAAATATAAATCTTTGTACATTATAAATCTTTACTGTCACTATTGCTCAATATAATCGGTCCTTGCTGAATAAAAGTATTCATTTCTTATTTCTTAATACTTAAAAGTATTCATCTTATACCAAACTTTTGAATAGTAATGTATCAAGGATTCCACAAAAATATTAAGCTGCAAAACCTGTTTTAAACATTGACAATAATAAGAAATGTTTCTTGAGCTGCAAATTAGCATATTAGAATAAAGGATCATGTGACTGAAGACTAGAGTAATGATGCTGAAAAATCAGCTTTTCCTTCACAGGATTTTAATTTGTCATTTTAAATTGTAACAGAATTTCACAATATTACTGACTTTACTGTATTTTTTGCAGCCCTAGAGAGCATAACAGACAGAAAAAAAAATCTTTCCGACCCAAATTGTATATTGTGCTTGTGTATATTGTTATTGTAAGGAATAAACGGTAAATGCTCTGAACGTGTGTGTTCAGTGTATTAGCAGGAGGCTGCTGGACTGTGAGAGACTGTAGTGTGGTCTATAGGAACATGTCACATGTTCGCTGTCAGTGCCACAGACTGGGAACCTTTGGAGTCCTTATGGACAGCTCACAGAGAGAGGTACTGTGTACAAACACACACACACAGACACGCACACAGACACACACAGAAAAATCAAGGCCACATAACTAATAAACAGCTCTTCTTCACAAAAAGATTCATAGTTTCCATGTTTTTTAAGAATACAATACTACATAGCAACAGGATGTTCTATTGTGACATCTCCATCAGCACAATCATCACTGCTAATATATATTTTCCTTCTCTCTCTCTCTCTTTGTTAAGCAGCAGTTAGAGGGTGACCTGGAGACCCTCGCCATAGTAACGTACTCCTCGCTCTCAGTTTCCATGGCGGCGTTGTTGCTAACAGTGGTGGTTTTATCGTGCCTGAGGGGACTGAAATCAAACACACGCAGCATTCATTCCAACATGGCTGCCGCTACTCTACTTTCCCACCTCACATACCTTCTGGGCATCAACCAGACGGAACAACAGGTCAGAGAAGAGAGATGTCTGTGTGTCTGAATCTAAATGTGGGTTAGTGAGACAGACAAAGAAAGTTTGGTTGGGCTCGAACACAAAAACAGTATAACCGTCAAAAACACAGTCTGTGTAGTCTCCTTTGTGCTGAACATACTTTGTTATTTGTAGATTCATTCAATCAATCAATCAATCAATCAATCAATCAATCAGTAAATAAATAAACTGGTCAAAAGAGAACGTAAAGAATTTTATAATGTTTTTTTTTTATAGCAAATAAATTCTGTTCTTTTGAAATTTCTGTTCAACAAAGAATCCTGGAAATCAACATTGATAGTAATAAGAGAACATCTAAATATAATATGTGTGTGTGTGTGTGTGTGTGTGTGTGTGTGTGTGTGTGTGTGTGTGTGTGTGTGTGTGTGTGTGTGTGTGTGTGTGTGTGTGTGTGTGTGTGTGTGTGTGTGTGTGTGTGTGTGTGTGTGTGTGTGTGTGTGTGTGATAATAATAATGCATAATAATGTAGATTCAAACTATTTGAATCAAAAATCGCAAATTTAATATAAATATTATACTTTGTTGTGTATATATATC
Organism: Meda fulgida; assembly: GCA_030578275.1. Lineage (NCBI taxonomy): Eukaryota > Metazoa > Chordata > Actinopteri > Cypriniformes > Leuciscidae > Meda > Meda fulgida. Next base: position 20,090,170 of record CM060623.1, on the reverse strand, counting down.
AGACCGTGCTAAACCATGCTCACGTGGAAATATAACTGGAAATGTTCCTCACCATGTGAGGATGCTCTGTTAGGTGCTAGGGCTCAGGTCTTAATAGGATTGTTGTAGTGGACATTCAAGTCCTATTCTATCAACATCCACATATTAATACTGTTAAAATTAAATTTATGTAGGGGGTGCGTTGGGAGAGGACGCTGGCGCTGTCTGTTCGCCGCTTCTCCAGTCACGCAAAAATAACGTCGTTTTTTTTTTGTCGTATTTTACAAACTCTTACTTTGTTTTATTACTTTTACTATCCGTGCCAACAACCAGTGGACCTTTTTAATAACGTTTACTTTCCGCACCACCGAATGGTGGATCTGGATAGGTATCAGGTAGCTTCAAGTCTAGTGGTCGCCTACCTGTTGCCGCTAGCAAAACACCTGCTCGGAGTCTCCCTGGAATTGGTCATCGCCGCTGCTGCCGCAGTCGGAAAGTCTCCACCTGGACAGCCTGGACTCGGATGTCCATGCCATCGTAAAGTGCATCTAGGAAGCCTGAAACCATCCGTCGGCACCACCACTATGTTGAGTTATTCCGTCAACCAGCTGGTGAATCTCAACAGTTTCCTCACTTCAGCGTGTACTGCAGTGACTAAACAACTAGGACTTCTCCGCCGCCTGCGCTATATCCATAGAAGTTCCCGCAAAAAGTTTTTCTGCTCTCAGACAAGTCTTACCATCCCGGCTCTCTGGTCAACAACGCAAACTGTCGCTCCACGCACACGTCATCAGAATGCTGTCTCCTCCCGGATAAGTAGCTTGGACGTCTCCATAGCAACACCTCTCAGTGAGCTGAATGGAAAACGTGGAGTGGACTCAAGTCTGCTACGACCAGTACAAAGATTTGTTGCATCATACAAGTAGTAAAATCGAACTCTTAAATGGACAGTCTATTACAAACAAATCCTGCTTAATTCATGACCATATCCTGGATAAAGGTCTGGATTATATGTGCATTACAAAGACCTGGCACCAACCAAATAAATTTTTTTCTTTAAATGAGAGCTGTCCCCAAGGATATAGCTATCTCCAGAAAGCTCGCAACACAGGGCGTGGTGGCGGCCTGTCAGTCATCCATCGCAGCCTTCTGGAGCTATCTCTGCAAACATTACCAGAATTGTCTTCATTTGAATGCCTTGCATTTAAATTCAAGTCCCCTTCCCCTGTACTGTTCCTTCTCATCTACCGACCACCAAAACCAAACCTATTATTTATCACTGAGATGTCAAATCTACTCACAACTTTCTGCACATCCTCTGCCGATGTTATCATTTTAGGTGATATGAACATCCATGTTGACACCCCCTCCTGCCGTTTCTTGGCTGAATTTCTTCAACTACTGGACTGTTTTAACTTAAAACAACTTGTTGGTGTCCCCACACACACCAGGGGGCATACCCTGGACTTGGTCATTACAAACTCTGCCCATCTCACCAACCTGCAGGTGTATGACCTAGGTGTGTCTGATCACAAGGCCGTTTCTATGGATTTGGCATCTCCATCCAGCCTCTCCAAGCCTAAGCGGAATATCTGTTTCAGAAAACTAAAAAACATTAACCAAGAACTTTTGGAAGCAGACCTTCAGCATCTTTCTACACACCTTTCATCAGCCGACAAAGCAGTGGACTACTACAACAGCCATCTGAGCAGCCTCCTGGACCTCCATGCCCCTGTTAAAACAAGAACAGTCACCTTCACCCGCTCAGCACCCTGGTTCACAGACGGGCTTCGCAAAATGAAGGCAGCAGGCCGGGTCCTTGAGCGGCGTTTCAGAGACTCTGGCCTCACTGTCCACAAACACATTTACCGAGAGCAACAAAAAAAAATATGCACAGTCCCTCAAAGAGGCAAGGTCACAGTTTTACTCCGATGCCATCAGAAACAGCCCAGGAAATTCCAAGCAGCTTTTTTCCATTATAAACCATTTTCTCAAACCACAATCTCCCTCACTTACCACCACTACAGAAGAGCAGTGCAATAAATTCATGGATTTCTTCACATCAAAAACTGCACATATTCGCTTAGCCCTTTCTGGTCCTCCCACCCAAACTGTCCCCCCAACATATACCGTCTCCAAACCCTTAAACTACTTTCCTGAGGTTTCATCCGAAGAGGTGCAGAACATCATCAGGAAGATGAAATCCTCCACTTGTCCCCTGGACCCTCTCCCAACCTTTCTGGTAAAAACCCATATCAGTGTCCTAAGTCCCCTGATCACCGTTGTTATAAATAATTCCCTCCAAACTGGTCACGTTCCACCTGTTTTAAAAAATGCCACTATCACACCACAGCTCAAAAAACCCACTCTTGATCCGGAAGTCCTATCCAACTATAGGCCCATCTCCAATCTCCCCTTCATATCAAAAGTACTTGAGAAAGTAGTTGCCACCCACCTTCAAAACCACCTCAAACATAACAACCTCTTTGAAAAATTCCAGTTTGGTTTCTGCTCTGCACACAGCACAGAGACTGCCCTAGTCAGAGTCACAAACAACCTCCTCTTATCATCCGATGCTGGCTCTCCCTCCATTCTCATCCTCCTGGACCTTTCTGCTGCATTTGATACTGTCGACCATGGCATTCTTTTAAACCGGCTTCACCTCACTACTGGACTAAATGACATTGCCCTCAGTTGGTTCAGATCATACCTCACAAAACGGACAGAATACATCTCCCTGGGCCACTCCAAATCAAATCCACACACAGTTACTTGTGGTGTCCCCCAGGGGTCAGTCCTTGGGCCCATTCTCTTTATCCTCTATCTCACCCCCCTTGGCCAAATTATTAGCCGTCACAAAATTTCATTCCACTGCTATGCCGATGATATACAGCTTTATGTAAATGCCTCAGCTGAAACCCCACCCTCACAGTCATCCACATCAAAACTCACCTCTTGTCTGGAGGAGATAAAGGTATGGATGGAGCACAACTTCCTTCAACTTCATAGCTCCAAAACAGAAGCCATCCTGGTTGGCACTCCTCACCAGGTCAAATCAGCTTCCATAACCAGCATCACTTTATCTGGCACCATCATCCCCCTCTCATCAACAGTCACTAATCTTGGTGTAAAAATGGACCCCCAACTCACTTTCGAAGCTCATATAAATCACCTGTGCAAGACTTCTTTCTACCACCTCCGTAACCTCTCCAAACTCCGGTCCATTCTCTCCCTCTCAGATGCTGAAAAGCTGGTTCATGCCTTTGTCACCTCCAGACTGGACTACTGCAACGCACTTCTCATTGGGATTCCTAGAAAGAGTCTGCAGAGGCTTCAGTACATCCAAAACTCTGCAGGAAGGATCCTGATGAGAGTGCGGAAACATGATCACATTACGCCCATTCTCTACTTACTCCACTGGCTTCCCATTTCCACCAGGATTTAGTACAAGGTTTCCCTTCTCACACATCAATGCATCTATGGCCATGCCCCCCCCCCCACCTCAAACAACTTATCAACCCACAAAACATAACCCGTTTCGTCCGCTCCACTCACTCAAACCTCCTTCACATACCCAGAACCAAACGTAGGACAATGGGAGATAGGGCCTTTTGTGCTGCTGCCCCACATCTGTGGAATGCCCTCCCTGACACCTTGAGGGCACCTCAATCCACTGAATGTTTTAAAAAAGGCCTTAAGACATTCCTTTTTGGCAAAGCTTTTTCTCCCCTTTAGATGTTTTTTTTAAAAAAAACTGCTTATCTTTTATAGTTTTTAACCTGTAGCACTTTGAGATCTATCGATGAAAAGTGCTTAATAAATATAATGTATTATTATTATTATTATTATATATAATAATTCATGTTTTTTTTCTTTGTTTTAAAATACCAAGATCCTAAGACTTGAAGTATTTTGGAGCCCACTTACACTTTACATTTAACAGCTTATATAAAGCCAAGTGTATACAGCAGGTATTAAAATCATGAATAGTTCAGTATCAAGATGATTGTCAGGATAAAGCACTAGGCAGCTTGAATATGATTTGTCATTCAAAAACCAACATTACAGCCATTAGCGCAATATGGTTCAAAAACCACTTACAAAAACACAGTGATTTGGGAAACCGACGTGATTAAACACTTTTTCTGACACAGACACTCTTTCCGTGTCTCTCTCGTCCTCAGACAGACACTCACACATTCTATCTCTTTCTAAAGCCGTTTAACACCATTTTTTTAAAAGACATTATTCTCTAGAGTGCAAACCACTCACACTAAAAGCCTGTTACTGCTGAGTTCATTAATTTCAACTGCTGGGCTGGGATGTGGGTGTGTATCTGTGATAGAGTATGTGTTCATTCATTATTCATCTTCTCTCTCAGACTATGACTTTGCTTGCGTGTATTGATTTTAGACCGTATATTCTCTTTTTTTTGGACATGTACAGCAGAGAGTATTCAGTAAATGATGGGAATGGGATCAGGAACTGTTTTGAGCTGGATGTGAACTCACAATACCTGACTGAGCACCTCAGCTCAATAAGTGAGAACATCTGTGCCAACCACTAGGCCAAGGGTTTTCAAACCAGTCCTGGAGGACCCCCAACACTGCACATTCTGTATGTCTCCATTATCTGACATAGTCTTATCAGGTGTGTTATATGAGGGAGGCATCCAAAATGTGGACATGTTTGAAAACCCCTGCTGCAGTAGTCAACTCAATGATTATTTTCTCTGTGCTGTACTCTGACTAGAAATTTAATTATCATCAGTATGTACAACTCCATGTTTTCAGAATAACACACTTTTATCAGACCAAGGACCCGTTCTTTCATGAGAGTGCAGAAATAGAGTTGCAGTGGCGAGATCATTCCATTTTTGCGCTCAACAGATAACTTTGATTTGCTAAAATGCTCAGTGCTGCAAAATTGTTTGCAATGGGAGTAAATCTAAATATAATGCTGTAATCAACACTTTTCACAACGAGTTAATCTGGACAGCTGTAATTGTAAATACATCATGACGTTTTTCAAAAGAGTTCCTCGTAATACTTCATATTCAAAGATATTACCCAATCACAGTATGTTTACATTGAAGTCTAAAAGGAGATATGCCCATTTAAAAGTCAGCATGAAACGGAGGTTGCGATAGTCTTTTCTTCCCTATTCTGACATATATCTGATTGAAATAGCCTCTTGAACAAGAAAAAATGTTGGGCAGGACCACTGATCTATGTAAATGGCATTTATATAGATCAGTGGGCGGGACTTGGTTTTGTCCGTGAGGAATAGATTATATCATTGGATCATTGCTATTGGTTAATCTCATGTGAGTGAGAGGTTTTCCCACCCTCGCATCAGTAAACACTTCATCAGAGAAGAGAAGAGATGTTTCTGCAAGAGGGAGGGGAAATCATTTTAATTAAAGATTATGAGGGCCAATGAATAAATAAAAAAGATACATTATTCATAATAAACACAGCAAACAATATTCCATTAAAAAAAGAGATTTGTCAGTTTTGATTTCATGGTGATTATCAGCGTAGAAAAGTGTAGAATTTTTGAAGCCCTTTATCAAGTATATATACATCCAATATGCTGTTATATATTCTCTTTTTACTAACTAGTTTATTGTCTCTGCTTGGTGCAGTTCCTGTGCACAGTGGTTGCAATTCTGCTCCATTACTTCTTCATGTCAACCTTTGCGTGGCTGTTTGTGGAAGCGCTGCATATTTACCGCATGCAGACAGAAGTGAGAAACATCAACTATGGAGCCATGAGATTCTACTATGCTATTGGCTGGGGAGTCCCTGCTATCATTACAGGTATGAACAGACACATACATACTCAAATGTATGCTTTTATATAGCTATGTTCTGTGACATGTATGTATACTGCAGGGCTGGCAGTCGGGTTGGATCCAGAGGGGTACGGCAACCCAGATTTCTGCTGGATCTCCATGTACGATAAGCTCATGTGGAGCTTTGCGGGACCAGTTAGCGTCGTCATACTGGTATTGTGCTCTTCTGTGTGTTTGTGTATGTTGTTTGTGCCATATAAAGGACCTCGTCTTTTTATTTCTCTCTCTGTGTGTTTTGGATGTATGTGGTACAGCAATGATGGTCTTAATTGGCCATAATTCATTGTTTTACAGATGAATGGTGGGATGTTTTTAATGGTCCTGCGTATGACATGCAACCCCACTCAGAAGGAGATAAAAAAGCTGCCTGTGATGTAAGTACAACATGCATGTATTCAGGAACATTCAAAATGGAAAGTGGGACAGAGGACATTATAAAACGTATTTTCATGAATATTAATTAGCTGACTTAAGGGTTAGTTCACCCAAAAATGTAAATTATCCCATAATTTACTCACCTTCAAGCCATCCTAGATGTATATGACTTTCTTCTTTCAGCCAAACACAATCAGAGTCACACTAAAAAATATCCTAGCTCTTCCAAGCTTTATAATGGGAGTGAATAACTGAGATTTTGAAGCCCAAAAAAGCGGGCTTCACTTCAGAAGGCCTTTATTAACCCCCTATATGGATTCATTTTATGATGGATGGATGCGCTATTTTTGGGCTTCACAACCTGGAAGAGCCAGGATATTTTTAATAAAACTCAGATTGTGCATGGCTGAAAGAAGAAAGTCATATACATCTATACTATCAAATCTCTAAAAAATAATTATTTTATATTGTGTTATTATAATATTTTGTTGATAGTAAAAAACAATAATAATATAAAATAGCTATTAATATTGCTGTTGTTGTTTATTTTCCTGAAATTGTAATTGTAGTTATAATTGTTAAAATGGTAGTTTATTCCTTGCGTGTGTTTCTACCTGCAATTCATGAGTGTCAAACTTGTTTTCAGCATAGAATTAATGCATTTCATCTCTTTATTCTATAATAATAATTATTTTTATTCTATTTCTTTCTCTCTCTCCCTCTCTCTCTCTCTCTCTCTCTCTCTCTCTCTCTCTCTCTCTCTCTCTCTCTCTCTCTCTCTCTCTCTCTCTCTCTCTCTCTCTCTCTCTCAGTTCTACTATCCGCAGTGCCTTCCTCCTGTTATTGTTGAGTTCTTGTGTTTGGTTGTTTGGTCTTATGGCTGTTAATAACAGTGTCCTGGCGTTCCACTACTTGTTCATTGTCCTCTGTTGCGTACAGGTAAGTGTTTGTACTGGCTCTTGCACATCTTTTTCTTTTGTGTGTGTGCTTGAGTTTGTCATTTTTAGCTGTAAACTTGGATAATTGTGTCCTATGTAATGTAATGTTCTTCTCCTACTCGCTTGTCTCAGGGTTTGGCTGTACTGTTGGTTTTTACTCTCCTGAACTCAGAGGTGCAGGAGGCCTGGAAACTGGCCTGTCTGGGCAAGAAAAGCCCCAGTGAAGAACCTCAAAGACCTCCACAGATTACTGTTAGTGAACATAAACACATATATTAACATATGACCCCCACATCCATGCAGTTACAGACACACACACACCTATATTTGAACCCATGGAGTGAAAATAAGCATGTGGATTTGTAACCTGCTCTATGTGTGCAGGGCCAAAACCCATTCAACAGCGCCTCCCTGCTGGAACAGAGCGGATTACACCGGATCACACTCGGAACTTCAACTATCTCATCAGTCAGCAGTGCTAGGTCTGTCAGCACATCAGTTTTAGATTTAATATTCTTAACATAATTTATATCTAAACAAAGAAGGATTATGATATAAAAGGAATAACATGGTAACACTTTACAATAAGGTTCAGTTTGTTAACATTAGTTAATGCATTAGGTCTCATTAACTATTAAAAGTTGTAAAATATGAATAGAATAGAATGTTATATTTGCATTCATACATTAATTGTTAATTCATGTAATTTAAATGAATGTAAAGAATTGAATTTAAATGTAATTATTGAATTTGAATGTAAACTAATTTATTATTTTATTCAGCACTGTCAAAAGTGACAGTAAGACTTACATTTGTTGCAGAAAAAATCTATTTAATCTATTCTACTTTCTATTCATCAAAGAATCTTGAAAAAAAAGAACACGAACAATGTATCGTGGGTACCACAAAAATATAAAGCAGAATAACATTCAGCATTGAAAATAATACAAAATGTTTCTCGAGCTGTATATTAGCATATTAGAATGATTTCTGAAGGATCATGTGACACTGAAGACTGCAGTAATGCTGAAAATTCAGATTTGCCATCAAATTAATAAATTGCATTTTAAAATATACCAAGATAGAAAACAGTTATTTAAAATTGTTATAATATTTCACAATATTACTGTTTTAATGTATTTTTGATGACATAAGAGACTTATGTAAAAAATCTTACTGACCTCAAACTTTTGAATGGTAGTGTAATTTGTAATAAAAACAAAATGCAAACTAAAAGAATTTTCACTACTAGTTTCACTACTTTTGGACCTCACTAAATAAGAACATTTTATAATTATAAATGATAAATAACTGTAGATTATATATCACTATTTTATTATTTTACAGTGTACATTATTGTACATTGTATTCTGAACTGTGAAAACATGTAGAAAAATGTGTATACAAACTGAAAGCTTAAAAGCTGATGTATTATTTATGTGTTTGACAGGGAGAATCTCTTGGCACGGCAGACTCTAGAACACAATCTTGCTCACACAGGGGCCACTGACCTGGACGTTGCAATGTTCCACCGCAACGGAGGTACACTAACACACAATAACCTGCATGCATGTACGTATTCACACACACAACACTTACACTCCTTAACTGCTCGCTATTCATTCTTTATTCGCTAGTGACCATGTCTTGTGACAAATCTCTGTCAGAATTAGTGACATTATCTCTTCTTCTTTCATTGCTCTTACTCTGTCTGTCTGTCAGGTGAAGACTCAGACTCAGATTCTGATCTCTCACTGGAGGAGGAGAGGAGTTTGTCCATCCCGTCATCGGAGAGCGAGGACAATGTGCGCCTGCGTGGGCGCATCCAGCGACGCTTCAAACGGACTGGTCATAGTGAACGTCTACTCACAGAGCCCTCCCACAACGGTGGAAAAGGTACTAATATCATTGTTGCAGATGCCTATATTTTTGCTAGTGAAGCCAAAGGAGTGCAGAACATTAGTTTCATTCTTAGTTTCATGGTGCCCAACTGTTAGTGTATGTAACTGTTTATGTGTCAGATCTGGATGGCAATGACCTGCTCTCCTATTGGCCAGCGCTGGAAGGCTGTGAGGCGCACTCTCTGCAGAAATGGGGCTCAGAGCGCCGCCTAGGAGGCGACTACAGCAAGGATGCAGCTAATAACAACCAGCCAGATGCAGCGCTGACCAGCGGAGATGAGAATGGGCTCACACACAGACACCGCAAGGGTGAGGCGCACGTTCCTCAGAGATGTTATCCAGTATTGGCCAATACCCATTCATGATGTTATTTAATTTTGCAATTAATTACTAAATTATTAAAATTTTAACTAAAATAAAAATATAGCGTATGAAAATGAAAACCAATTTAAAATGTTAATACAAATCTAATTGTATCTCAATGATACTAAAAAACACTTTGATATTGACATTTATTTACAAAAATTTGACCTTTTTTAATTTATCGGCTTATTTCCCCTATTTACCTTTAGATTACCTTTCTGTCATCTAACACTTACTTAAAATGTTAAAATGTATCTTAAAATGTAATAACACTTTTAAATGTACACCTTAGCAAATCTCAGAATGAATAACCATTTTCCATACTGTACATTATAATGTTGTGATGTCTAAATTCACTTTTAGTATTTAAAATGACAGATTTTAGCTTTTAGCGTTTGTAGTCTTTTTAATTTATTGGAAAAAAAAATAACAATGTCATTTTAATTTTCAATATGTTGGAAATAAAACAATAACAAAATAGCTATAGGCTTATTGTTATCAGCCAGAATTTTTATATCGATAGAAAGCTTAGAAAGCCGTTCTAAAGCCCTCTGCATCCATTTCTCAGGAATCCTGAAGAATCGTCTGGGCTGCCCTCCTGCTCTGCAGGGCCTGTCTGCCGTGGGTCGCGCTCCCAGCGAGATGTCTTGGTACAGGACCTCCACGTTGGGTCACAGAGGCGTCCCAGCTGCCTCCTACGGTCGTATGTACTCTGGTACTGGCTCACTGTCCCAACCCGCTTCCCGATACTCTTCCCGCGAACACTTGGATTCACTTGCGCGACGACAGCGTTCCCGTGAAAACCTCGACCTGTTGCCGCGACGACGCGAACTTGGTGCTGAACACCTGGGTGGGTCCAGAGAGAGGCTGGGCCCTGTTCACAGTATCCATGCCTCCAGGGAGGATCTGGTGGGCAGGGGTGGTATGGTGGGTTTAATGGGGGCAGAGGGTTCATTGAGTGGTTCGAGAACACAGCTCAACACTCTAACAAGGCAACAGGCCTCTCGGGAGCACCTCGGAGGGGCTCTCATGAGCAGTCGGTCACGGGAGCAGTTGGAGTCTAGCGGTGGAGCGCAGCCCTGCAGGGAGTGGCTGAGAACCCTGCCGCCCCGACAGCTCTCACACCCCGAACCGCACCCACCCTCATCACCCCCTCCACCGATCACAGAGGAACCCCAAGAATCCCTGCCCTCGCGCCGTGGTCGCCTAGACTCCGCCCCACCATGTAGGTACCCGTCATCTGCAGCTGCACCCGGAGCCCCATCTAGTCGCCCACCCTCTAGTGAACACCTGGATATCCTCTCCTCCATACTCGCCTCCTTCAGCTCCTCTGTCTTAACCCCGCCCCCTAACCCTGCCTCAGCTGGCCCTTCCCCTTCCCCACCTCCTCTCTCTGCAACCTCTCAGAGCGTCTCTGAAGTGTCACCTGACTCTGAGTAAGTCCAGCCCCTTTTTTGTCTCACTGTGCGTCCGTTTAAATTCCACATTGTTTTATGGTCATCCTTGGTTCTGTTCTCATAAAACTGAGTCGTTCTCTCCTGGTAATGATATGAAGATGCAACTTTGTTTGCTGTAAACTGAAAAATTCTATCATCATCATCTACCCATTCTCACACTTCACAACAGTCACTTTTTCCCCGTGAAACACAAAAGGAGCTATTTACAAAATGTCCAAGGTGGTCTTTTCAATACAACGAAAGTCCATGGTAATCAGTTGCAAATTGTGTATAATATATATATATATATATATATATATATATATATATATATATATATAATTTAATTATTTCATAATCTCAATGTAATTTAGATATTTATTTTATTTAAAGAACTTATATAATTTTTAAGTGAGTTATTTTGTGATCAGCATGAAAAATGCTATAATATTATAAAATATTAAAAAAAAACATTTAAAATAATATAAATATATATATGAAATAATATAAATGTGTGTGTATATACAATGAAAAAAAAAAAAAAATATATATATATATATATATATATAAATATATATATACTGTATATATACTGTATATATATATACATAGTATATCACCTTGGGCACTAAGTGAGCTAGGACTGCCTCTGGTGCCCCCTCAAAAAAGTATGTACATGACGTTGACATCTTTCATCTTTTGTCTCTTTGTAGAGTTAACAGAAGTGACGGACAATCTTGATGATTCCTTCACAGCCCCATAATGCACCTATGCAGATGGGCTCAAGAGAATCACAGGACATAGCCAACCGGAGCGATCAGGACTCCCACTTCACCCTGGAAAGAGTTCAGGGCATGAGAGTGAAGTTGTTCACCAAGGGCTTGAGATATCACCCTCCTGAGAATAGACAGGAAATCAAACCAGAGAAGGTGATGATTTCCATGATTTTCATTTGTCCAAACTGCAAACCTCAGATTTCAGACCAACAGCTGAGAGGACTGGTCAGAGACAGAGAGAGAGAGAGAAAAAAAACTGTACAGAACATTTTTATACTTTTTTATCTTTTTCATCAAAGAACAAAGAAAATCTCTAGTGATGTTTTTGAAGAGTGTGTGGATATGTGTTTAAGTGGGTAGGGATCGAAAAAACATTTTCAAACCCATTCCGAGCCAAAACAGTCCCAAACATTCCCACTCCAATCTTTATATTCCAACATGTGTTTATGCAACAAGCTACGCCCACTGGTAGACTGGGAGAGAGTCTACGAAGAAAGGATTGGCCCATGTAAATGTGGAAGTTATTGGCCCAAACATGGGATTGGTGGGAAACTCCAGAGACAGTGATTGTAATTGTAAAGAATTATGAATCAGAAGATATGATTGGACCGTAATGATTGTCAATCAAGAGATTGTTTTCAGAAAGGTGACTTGATTGGAAGATTTTAGGTTGCTCTAAACACATATGTTTAACAAACTCCAACAAACTCATGCTTGTATGAGATGCCTGACCAATTTCTGAAGTATTTTTGGCCAAACTGCTCTGAAATAATATTGAAGCATTTGTTGAAGTTTGTTGCAGCTGTGTGAAGAGACCTTTACCTTTAATAAGTTGTGTTATTAGCCTCCAAGCATATTCAAGACTTATTTAGAACCTCGTTCATATCCAGACGTATCAAAATTCAAATACTGCTTAGGGAAAAGTTAATCGCAGATCCCAAATCAGCTGTTTAGGAGAAACTATTTAATCCATCTGTATGGTTTCTAACTAAGATACAAATATCGGTCTCTGTTAAGTATTGAAGATACTTTGTGGAAGGAACATTGTGATATGAGTTAAATACAGTGATTAAGGTAAGATCATCTAAAAATATCAGGCTCCTGTTTAAAAGGGAAATCATGCTTCATCATATGACTTTATTAGTCATAGTATTACCATGAGTTTTGCCAAAAGAGTGCCCTATGTCACCCCTTTTATACCTCTTACCTGTCATAAAGTGCTCCAGTACTTTTTCTAATCATGATTTTATATTTTATTTATGACTGCATAACTTTATCTTGTACAGACATTAATTTATTTTATTTATTGAAATTAATTTCTCTACCATAATCATTGCCGGAGTGTTTCTAAAGAAGTGCGTGTGGGAGTTTTGTTTTTTATAAGAGCGAGATTTCATCTGTTTCAAAAGTTTTATGTGTGAAATTTTTGTATATGTTCTGTCTGATATGTCCCCCTCCTCTTCTGTTCACAATGCATTCTGGGAAAAGAAATGTCCTCTGTCCATCAGAGAGAGTGAGAGAGAGCGGTGAAAGACAATGATTGGGTGGAAGAGAGAAAAGGGGAATGTATAATGGCTCAACATGTTTATTATAGGACATGTTGTATCGCTTTTACTCATTGGAGGGTTATCAGAAAAAAAATCTGCTACCAATGGGAGTTGAAAACGAGACCCGTTGGGCGTCAATAAAAAAGTTTTCGCTGCCATGCTTCTGTATGTTGTTGTTTTTTGAATATTCAAGACAAACACTTCTTTAGTTTCAAAAAAAAGATTAACTTGTTCATCACATTACACATCAAATTTCAATCGAATCAAATTAAATGACATCTACATGTAAATTTAAAATCTGCTTTAAAAAAATCTGCTTTTAAACTAGTACTCACTAGTTTAATTCAGTCTAACATTTTGTATCACTGATTTACACAGTCCATTTCCAGGCTACTATTGTAACTATACCTTTAATTATGCTTTTTTCATAACTTGAAAAGGACAGAGAGATCTGCCAAACACTGTATACTAAGACAAATGAACAACACTAAATTCAACCAGTCCATGAGTAGGAAGTCCATTTACGAGAAGCACTTGTTTACCTGAAAAAAACCTGCATAGTATAAATGAGCTACGGTAAACTGAATCAAATGGTTGGTCCTGAAAACACTGTCCTAAAACGGTTAGAGCCAAGGAAGGATTCTGGTCTGGCAATTGCCTCTTTCTCGCAATTACACTTTTATAAATTGACTATATTTTCCTCATAATTGCAGAATAATTTCCTGCTATTTAGATATTATGAATCACAATTGCATCAAAAGGGGGCCTTGCAGGACCTTAATCCATTGTTGGTTTGATCCTGATACAATCATCAAATTAAAATGCTGTACAGTAACGGAATCTCATTTCAATTCATTTCCTCTTCCCATCAAGCAGGACTGAATCTCACTGCTCAGTTCTGGCCTGACTATGTGAGGGTTTGGGGCCGTTCACACAGAATGTATTTTTTGACGGATGTTTGGACATTGCTCTCGTGTCTCGAATATTTTGCTGTCTCGTGCATGACATGGCGTTCTAAAAACAAGGCACTCAAGTTAAAAGTTTAACTTTTAAATAACATGTCTCTAGACCTTGCATTTCTTGTCTTATTACTCTGCGTTTTGCATTTTTAAACACAAAGACGCGTTCTGTGTGAACGACCCCTTATGCTGCATTCCATTCAACTCAGAAAGTCTGAACTTCCACAACTTTTGTTTGTATTATATCACTCAAACATGACACTCAGTGAGACATACACATCGAGCGTCAGGCCTTTAAAGTGCCTTTAAATGGATAATTAACACAAAAATGAAAATTCTTGTCATAATTTCTCACCCTTATTTTGCTCCAAATCTGTATGACTTACAGAACACAAAAGAAGTTCTGCAGAACACAAAATAGATTTTGAGAAACTGTTTTGTTCCTTTCAATGAAAGTCAATGGGGTCCAAAATAACATTGGACCTGATTTACTTTCATTTTATGGAGAAACTATACCCTTTTAAAAATATATTATTTTGTGTTCAACAGAAGAAAGTAAGTCTCATTCAGTTTGGAAAGACATGGGGGTAAGTAAATTATTAATTTTCAATTTTGGAATTTTGGTCCCATTAAGTAGAAATATCCTACTTTTGACTGAATGGAACGCAGCACCAGTGTTAAAGAGAGAGAGGATAACAGGAGATGAGATTTCTATCTGCTACTGGAACAAAGCCTGCTTGAGTGAATTCCCCCTCCATATGATACACATGGTACATTCCTAAACACCAATTAAGTTTAAAAATATATATTGTTTTGTAAATAAACAACATTGATAGAATAAAAAAATGACTTTCCAAATGAAAGTAAAAATAGCTAAGATGTCATAAACATCTGTCTGTGTCTGTGTTCATGTCTGTGGATTTTCGTTTTCCTCGCTGTCACTACTGGAGGGCAGATAATCCGCGCCTATCTTCCGTAGTTTTGCTTGATAATATCTCTTCTTGGCCCGTGCCGCCTTCTCTTTCTGTCTCACTGCTTTCCTCTTCTCCTCCCACACACACTGCTGCAGCAGCAACAGACTCATCGTCTGCTGATGCTCCAGCTCAAACAGTTCCTGTCGACGTGCCTCCCATTTTGAGTCTGAGGTATAAGAGTCCATCGGCGGTAATGAATTCTCAACTGATCCTCTGGCAGGAGCACGTGGCACCGCAGGCTCTCTGTGTATGACCTCAAAGTTTGCACTCCTAGTCCCTGATCCCAGCCCTGAGGTGCTTCCTGCATGGGTTGGGTAGATGAGGGAGGGACGACTGGACCTGGAAGAGACTGAATGTGAGCAGAGAGGAGAGGACACAGTGCCAGGAGGAATCCCTCCTGAGTTGAAAAGTAGGTGAGTAGGTGAGGCCAAACCAAGTTCAATGGCTAAGTTCTCCTTGCTGTCTACTTCCTGTAAAAAAAAAAAAATCATAATTGCTGTACATTTGTGCAATAAGAGTCAAAAAGTCATGCAGTACATGCAGTAAACACAGGAAATGTGCAGTGATTGCAACACTGGTGAAAATAATAGTGTATGGAATACAGAATATTACTGTACATAACTCCCCTTATATATTTTTCCTTTAAACAATTCTACATTTATTCTACATGTATATAATATTTAAATAATTCTACATTTATATAATATATAATGATAATGACCAAGGCAGCATTTATTTGATCAAAAATACAGTAAATAATCTATTTTGTGAAATTTTATTACAATTTAAAATAACTCTTTTCTATTTTAATATTTTAAAATGTAATTTATTTCTGTGATGGCAAATCTAAATTTTCAGCATCATTACTCCAGTCTTCTGTGTCACATGATCCTTCAGAAATTATTCTAATATGCTGATTTGGTGCTCAAGAAACATTTATAATTAATATCAATGTTGAAAACCGTGATACGTTTATTTCTGAGGGGGGTTTAAAGTTCAAAAGAACATAATTGATTTGAAATTTTTGTAACATTATAAATGCATTTACTGTCACATATCAATATAATAAAAAGGATAAAAGTATTAATTCCTCAAAAAGAATTCTTACCCCAAATGGTTATATATATATATATATATACTGTATATTATCATACATTTATATTCATTTTCACCAGTGTTGCAAAATGCATGTAAAATGTTGACCTGGTAACACTTTACATTTTAACATGTACATTTTTCATGCCTTATACATCATAAGATAGTCAATCATATTTTTTGTCATAAAATCTGCAATATAAAAGAAAACATTCAGCTTAAGAGACATTTTAGCAATCATTTCAAGGCCGATTTCAGTCTTACATTATTTTGACTGTGGTCAGCATCTTCATGCTCACTCCCATTCGAGCCTGAAAGCCCCATCACTGCAAGAGAGAGAATGACTCAATTAATATCCTTCCATGTATAATTACAGAGTTGACAGCTGGGCAGAAGGGTAGTATTTCATCCTGTAGTAGAGATGACATGACTATTAATTACCTGCTCCAGGTGAGCCGCCCCTAACTGAGGCATAGCTGCCATCTCCATCTACCTCCTCCAGACAGGAGATCAGGTTTGGCACCAGGGCAATGACTTCTCTTTGCACCTGACAGAACCACACACAACCACACTGCGTTGACTCTAGAAGCAAATGGAACTCTGCTACTAGAAGTTCCAAAGCATGTAACTGAATTACAGAAACATAAGAAATACTTAATTTACCTGAGTGAGGGCAGACACAGGAAGCCCAGCTGCCTGCTGTTCCTGTCTCTTCTGCAGCGCTACACGACATTCCACCTTCAGTCGTTTCCACAGCGTCTTCAGAGACCCGATGCTGCTGGGGGGTCGACTAGGGAACGCCGAATTGAAGGCCTGAGCCAGCTCTGCCCATACAGCGTTCCGGTGCACAGTAGTGTTGGTGTCTTTCCGAAAGTCCTGGACTGTGTCCACCACCGCATGGATTCTCCGAAGCAGGAAAAGCTTTTGCTCCAGTGTGAAGTTTGGCATGCGGTACGTCATGGTGGTCAGCATGAGTGTATTTGTGTGTTACTGGGTACAAAGGCTTATGTTGAGGTACTATGTGTTACTTCATTTATAGAAAATCTATAAAATCACTCTTTGTTTTTATATTCAACAGAACAGTCTAGTTTAAAAACTTTAAGTGTTACATGTATAGTTTTACATGGCAACATTTTCAGTATCACAGTGTCAGTTTTTGAGTTTTACACTCCAGCATTACAGGAAGGTGAGGTCGGTTTGGTCCCGTTATGTGCAGTGTGCTTCCAGAGTTTCAGGTGCAGTGATATGTTAAACTCTGGATGCCACAGGTAAATACGAGTGTGTGAGGTCGCTTGATCATCGGTGCTCAACGGAAATGCATCTGGGGTCCACCTGATGCGCAAGGGGTCACCAGGCACACATGTGAAGTCTGTAATTCAGCAGACAGAAAGCAAAATGAAGGGACTACTTCTTTAAAATCTTAATATTTGCTCCACCTCTTGGAAGAATTAATTAATTAATTTCTGGGGAGGGGGAGGGGGGGAACCCGTGTGCTCCATTTATCAATTTCTGAGAATCGGTTCTTTTGAACTGTTCGTTTCAAAGAACCGGTTCATAAAAAAAACGTTCAGCAGTTCTTATACGTCTTGATGTCGTCGTTAAAACGTAGGAAATTATGCCGTTTATTATTTTTCTGTATATTTCTTTATTTTTTCGATTACGTTTTGTTAATAGGATTAATTAATATTCATCGTTAATCTTCATTGTAATTTTATTACTCCAAGTTTTTTACAACCATATTCAGCTCATACAATTTTTTTTTACGTTATTTATAAACTAAATGTAATGTGTATTAACAATGTACGGTAATATTCGTTTACATCTCTTGGTTGAAAATAAAGTTTTTGTACCTTTGTACATTTTGCATTTAAAAAATGATTTAAAACCAACTTAGTTTCGTGTTAATAGTAGGCTACAGTACACATTTCCATGTGCAGTTTTAATTATAGCAATTCTGCTTTTTAGTTATTTAAGTAATAGCACACATCCTATGCTTTCATTCTCGGCTGGTTTCTTGACTCGATTCAGTCCGGTCTGAACCGACTCATTGCATCGATCAGACTCAAAAGAATAATTTGTAAAGGAATCGCATCGCTATTATTACACGCAAGAGAACGAACAAAGCAAAAACAAGCTTTTAAATCCATGACTTGTCTAGTACTACAGGTGCGGGTGGAGCAGGCTGCATTTTATTTGAATGATTAATTACGAATCCACTGTCTGGTTAGCCACGGCGCTAAACCCGAGCATCGCACTACAGAAGTAAACCCGAGCTGCGATGTAAGACTAACGTTGCAGCTAGAGCTGACTGTTTTAATGAAGCTCTCGTGCATTACACAACCGCTATGACAAACTGATATTATATCATTTATATTGACCCTACTTACATGCAATCATCAGTCTGACGATTTTATCCCGAATATATTACACTTTGTCCCCACCCCCTGGGTTTAAGCGGTCCGTAAGAAATTTAAACAACAGACTGGAGACACATGCGCAAAAAGACGCTCCGGGCGTAAAGAAAAGAAAAAGAAAAAGAAAAGGCAGTTCACCCGTTTGTGTATTTCATATGATTTGTATATCATTCTCATGAGATATGTTCAACACATATGGTTTGTGCATCAGGCAAAATATACAAATCTACGCGTTTTAACAGTAGAAAGCGCAGGACTCGTTTCATCCAATTGAGCGTCAGTGTGGTGCAGTCTGTGCAGTATTGAACAGCGCGATTGGACGCTGCGCGATGTCAACGAGGAAGCGAGAAACACATGCATGCGGATTGCAGAACGAAACATGTTGAACTGCGACTGTGGTACTGGATCTAGTATGAAAGAAAAATACACCAGTTTTCCATTTCAACTCTTCTCAAAATAAAGGTACGATCTCTACAGGGGACGCGTAAGTGAAACTGAGCTGAATACAATTTATGGTAATCGTGTCCTGTTAAAAGGTGACTGAAGTTTCAATAAAAACGTAGCAAACAGGTACAAAACCTACTTTAGTAGTTATCTTTTGGGACGTGGACGTTAGCTGGTCATTTAACAAATTAAACTTCCCATTTAAACCAGTTAATGATAATGTTAGACCAATGACAAGATTGGCCAATTTTTATTCATCTCTGGCCAGTTAGAACCAACTGTCATGTTACAAAACACAGCAACTAACAGGGTAAGATGAATACTGTTACTCAATTTATGGTGTTTGTTTACTTGACATCACCTTAACACCTACACTTTTGTCAGCTGAAACCCTCTGTCCTAAAATGTTTACCTGAAGTATGCTCACTGTTATCTGATGTCAGTTATTAGACAAATGACATGAAGGTAAGCCTAATAAAAAAAATTAAAAAAAAAAGATTTAGATTTAGATTTTTTTATTATTATGATTTAGAAAAATAATATATATCTCACACACTCATTACTTAAAATCACAAAATCAAATGTTTGTATATGTTTATGGAATATTGATGATGGGCCGCTGAGTTATTAGAAAATAATGCACACTTGAGGATTGTTGTGCATTATTTTTCTAATAATTCAACGGCCCAGAATCAATTATTCCACTTATACTATGTTTACCACACCTCCAAACATATATATTATTAATTATTATTATTTTATTAGCTTTTAATGAACTCACAAAACCCTGACCCAGATGAACACTTGATCAGTGTGAGTATGTAGCCCTGGACTGATATAACTACACTGATTTGATTCGATAGTATAGTAAAGGCTATTGCGAGCATTATGCATTTATTCTCATTCATTCATTCATTCATTCATTCATTCATTTATTTATTTATTTATTTGTCATGACTTCTGCCATGTGAAAAACTTCAGGACGTCATACAGTAATGAAAAATACTGTAATATTTTTGTTGTGCTCTAGAAGTCTTCAGCCTGTGGTGTGGACTGAGTGAGATGGCATCTCCTGTGGGGTCTGCTGTGATGGAGATCGCTGTGCTTGTTGCTCCAGTGACTGCCCTGGAATTCATGGGGGAGGATTTCCTGTTGACAGGTGACTGACATTCATTCTTTTAATGAACGGGTAGCAAATCATCAAACTAAAAATCCATTTTGGATTAAATTATGCAGGATATGACTCATGGGTAATTTTGAGGTGGTTTCTCTGCAACCATAAATTTCTCGAAATGTTCTTGTTTGATCTACTTTATATTTATTTAATCCATTGGTTAACGTTAAAAACTATAATATCCTAAGAAGTTAGAGACTAGAAAGTCTTTAAAACCTGCATGACATACAGATCAGAAGAGTTTGATATGTAGGCCAGATGTATTACAATATGAAACAACTTGTATACTGTTACCCCTAACCATAGTTTTCATTAAACATATAATGGGTACTGGAACTGTTTTTGTCATGTGATTTGGAATTTTATGTTCAATGCACTAGGGCTGCACAAATAATTGTATGGCTGCTGCGATTAATTGTGAAAAGTATTGATAACTTCCCACATAGGTCTGTTCCTATGTTCTTGCAGTGATACAGAATCCAAGACATGTCTGTTGAGGAATGTAATGGCTATAGAATAGCCTGTATATAATAACATGTAATGCATTCTAATATTCCAATATTGCTTTTCTATAATTTATGCAAAAAAAATCATGCTGCTAAGGGGACCAATGTGACCATTTATTCTCAAATCATGTGCATATTCTGCAAAATTATTAATGAATATTTAATTAATATACTCATCTTTTGCACTACCGTAGTAACTTGCCATTAAACCTCATTCTCAACCTTGTTTTTTGCACATTTGTGACTACATGATAATTTCTCTGTAGAATGCACCTTCCATATTTCTTCTACTTGTCATTTGCACTGAACTGGTCTGTACCTTCTTTACCTCATAACCTCAAATTTTTTATAGAAACAATATTTTATTGTAAATTCTATTATTGACATTTAATAATAACAACTAACAGTATCAAAAGAGATTGACAATTGTGCTTGTATATTTTTTGTCTTTAAAATGATGTAGACCTAATATGCTCAGCCATGTCTCTATATATAATTGTATTATTTTCTAGTTCATAGCCATTTTTTTTTTCCAAAAAATTCTCATTCTGCAGTGTTACTACCTGCAATAACAATTACAGGACTTCATGCACCTGAACGCCGGAAGTCTTTCCCAACTCATAGAGAAATGATCCTTTACATTTCGTATTTATTAGCATATTTTCCAAGCTGTTAATGTAACATTTAACCTATGAAAATGGTTTAGAAAAAAGCACATGGGAACATAGTACTTTCACTTTACACTGTCGCAATGCTTTTAACTTAAGTGCTGCAAGCCATGCTTGTTTTCTCTTGTCAATCTTTGGCATAAAATGCAAGGTATATGGCGCCGTATACGGACATTCTTTTCTGAACTGCTGGTGCTCAAAACACGTACTTTCCAGGAATTTCTTTAGTTTATTAGTTTTTTTGTGGCAGTCAACAACAGAACAGCTTAACCCTGTGCTCATTTTAATTTTTAGTAATGTTTAATTCAGTCGCTCTTCTTACCCTATTTTAACAATGGGTTCTTATGAAGACTGGAACAGGACAGCATCCAAATGGAATTTAGAATCCATCATGGCAGCATTTATCGTTTGCTCAGGAAAAAGGTGGATTTCATTTTTTTAGAAGCTCTGATATCAACTGTGTGCAGCTACCTCCTGTGCACTACATTTTTTCCCTTGCCCTAAACAACAGTCAATGTTTTGACAAAATGGACCTACTTCAGCGAAATATGAACAGGTGGTTTCCAAAAGTGACCACTGCACCTGTAAGAGTCAAATGGGATAAGCCAGATGTTCCATCTTTTGACAAAGAGAGTCTTGGTTGCTGAATTTCATTCCTTTATTAAAAGAAAAAAAGTGTAAAAAAAAGCAGAAATGTCTCTCAAAATTCATAATGTGTATTTATCTCTATAAACAAGTTATTCATTTGATTCTTCCCTGCAATTGTGTCTTTTTTTTTTTAGGTGAGGGACCAATCCTCTCTCTTTACAGTCTTCAAGCATCTACTAAAAAATGTGCATCTTTAAATGTTCTCCATAACTACCGTATCCATGGGATACGACCTGGTAGAAAACATCAGTCTGGAGAGAGTCAGTTCAACAGTGTCATTTCATCTGAAATTTCTGTTTGGGACAATGACGAGGAGGAGATAATTGTTTTTGGAGGAAAAGGAGTTCGGCTTGTCAGCTTCAATTCTGCAGGACAATACCTGAAGCTGATTGGTCCACTCTTGGAGCTTCAGGACTGGGTGCTCGACATTCATTGGCTAAAAGCACAACCCCACACATTGTTAGGCATAGCTTTGGCCCACAATGCCCTGCTACTTCTAGAAGCAGAATCTGGTAACATTCTCTCCTTCTACTCTTGTGTAGAGTCTTGTCTTCTCTACTCCGCACTTATGATTGGTCCAAATTGGGACTCTTTAGTGCTGGTGGGTGGGACTGTTTTTAACCAGCTCGTGCTGTGGAGGCCCACAGGGACCAAACCCAGTGGCCAATCCCAGGTGGAGAGACGTATACTGGGCCACAGTGGAGTGATTTTCAGTCTTTGCTACCATTTGAAATCTGGGTGGCTGGCGTCTGCCTCGGATGACCGCAGCGTTCGTTTGTGGAGCGTGGGCACATTGGGTGGAGATGCAGGTTGTGGAGAGGAAACACCAACATGTCTTCGGGTGCTTTACGGGCACCAGGCACGGGTCTTCTGTGTCAAGCTTACACCCAGCCGTGTATTCAGTGCAGGAGAAGATGGAGCGTGCCTGCTCTGGGAATGGGGAGGTGAGGGGAAGGTGGGATGTACGTTTAAAGGACATAGGTCTGGTGGAGTGAAGGCTCTGGCTGTCAGTGGGGGAAGTATAGGCTGTAGTGAGGGATGGATGGCTACTGGAGGTGCAGATGGTGGGGTAAGAGTGTGGAGAGTGGCAGAGGAGACGAAAGACAGCAAGGAAGCTCGGGCAGAAACTCAGCTGGATCTGGAATTTAAAGGGCAAGGTTGTCCCAAAGTGGTCCGATTAGTGGGTGAAGATGAATCGAATACAGTTCTGGTCTGTACTGATCAAGGAGAGGTGTGCCTTAGTCAGGGTGACACCTGGGATGTCACCTGGAACGGAGGAGCAGAATTCCAGTCATATTGTGTGATGGAGATCACAAGCATCCAAATCCAGAATTCAAATTGCACTGTGTGGGTGTGTGCTGTGGGTAATCTGAACGGAGGTGTCCAAGTGTTCCTTATAGGGCAGCCAGTGGTGGGACTCTTGCTAAAAGCTGGACAGGGTAAAGTTCACTCTGTACTTTGGCTCAAGGGACTGTCTGGAGGGTCCTGGAGTTGGTGTCTTCTGGCTTCAGGCTCAGAGGGATTGGTGTACCGGTGGACAATAAAGGTGATGGAGGATGAGTCAGGCCTGCATATGAAAGAGGAAACTCTTCTTCCATTCCTGCTTCCACCCTGTGCCAAACGCTGGCTGACTGCTGCAGTTACCTTGCCACAAAGAAAAGGGTTATACCTGTGTGGTGACCGGAGAGGGTCACTACTGCTCTATGCCGAAAGAGAAAAGAATGACACAAGAAATGGAGGAGAACGAAGAATGGACTTACAAGATCAAGAAACCGAAAACCGGCAAACGCAAATTGGCGGTCCTATATCTCCCATCAGTACCCTTTACGGAGTCCATGGGAAGCAAGGTGTTACTTCCGTGTGTGAGTATCAAGACTTATGTTACAGTACAGGTCGAGATGGATCTGTAAGAATACTAACTGTTGAAGAAAACGTCCTGAAGGTGCGTAGAGTTCAGCGGGCCTGCAGAGGCATGGAGTGGCTGGAGAAGGTTCTGTTTCTAGGCTCGGATGCACCAGAGGTACAAGGAAATATGCTGAATGAGAGAATTGAGAAGAGGAAGATCAATCAAGAGAGTGAAAGCGTAGCTGAGGCTCGGTTTGTAATGGTTGGCTTCCACTCTGTCCACTTCATTATATGGGACCCTCACCGACAAGAGAAGCTATTATCAGTTGCCTGTGGAGGCGGTCATCGATCCTGGGCCTACAAATGCCCGATATACACCCACACGGATCCTCATGCACATGCAATCGGACATGGTACCCTTGTGTTCATCAAACACGGAGCTGTCATGGCATCACGTTCATTAGCGTCCAAAGAAACCGATATGAATGGACACACCCTGAAAGAGGGGCTACATGGGCGAGGCATCAGCTGTGTGTGTCATCTTGGTAGTCTCACAAAGACTAGAGAGTTGTCAGAACTTTGGGAGATTTTTGTTACTGGAGGGGAGGATACCACAGTGGGTGTACTTGCCATCAATCCACAGAGTGGAACTGTTAAAGTCCTTGCGGTTCTAACAGACCATATCTCAAATGTTCGTGCTCTGGCTGCCATCAGAAGAGAAGAAACTAATGAAAGAGGGAGAGGTGACCGGACAGATACCTCCTTGTCGTCTTTGGTGTTCTCTGCGGGTGGCCGGGCTCAGCTGCAGTGTTACCGGCTCTTGATTAGTTTGGATGAGCAGCAGGGTCAGCCGATATGTCAGGTCACTCAGATAGCTGGCCATCGATTGGATGAGCAGTGGGAACGGAAGCGGAATCGACACAAGACCATCAAAATGGACCCAGAGACGAGGTACGTATGTGTTCGTCAAAATACTCTCTTTACTTTACAATTGTGGAACTAGAGTTGTTTGTGTTGTCTTAAAGGGATATTTCACTCTAAAATTAAAAACCGGTCATCGTTGTTTACTCACCTTCATGTTGTTTAAAAAATGTATGAATTTTGGGGGGGTCCAGTGTTGTTTGATCGTTGGTAGTAGTTGTTTTGAAAATGTATGACCACCAGAGACCGGACAATACAACTTACTCCCTCCCATTTACTTTGCAAATGCTTTCTTGTGTTTGCAGGTACATGTCTATGTCTGTGGTGCGTAATGGGACTGAATATGTTCTGGCTCTGGGCTGTAGTGATGGTGCAATAAGGTAACTTGGTTTGAGATTAAAAAACGTATTAATAAAAATTTGTTTCAAATATGTTTCATGTTTTAACATTCTGTGATTAATGCATTGAGACGGTGTGTGTTTTCTCTTTTAGGCTGTTCAGTGTGACTGAGAGCAATAGGAGTGTTGACATGCTTTGGGAGTGTTTTTACCATCAGAGGTGTGTGCTCAGTGTCGCCACCTACAAGCTGGAGGACTCCCAGGGCAAAAAGTAAGGAAATGCTGTACATTTATCAAAAACATTGTTATTCCATGTTTACATTATTTCTTGCACTTATTTGCTTTTGTCCATCTCTTTCGGTTTCAGGGTTTTGTTGCTGTTCAGTGCCACTACAGATGGTTGTATATCTGTGTGGGATTTAACAGCAGTTTTGAACAGTAAGGCTGGTGTCAGCTGGCAGGGTGAGTCATACATACACCAGAACATAAACACTTGTTTTTTTGTTTTTTGATTATTTTTAATGTTTGTATAACTGTTGTATAAACTTCTTTGTTTTTGTTTTTTTGCTGTGGTTAAGAAGAACTTAAAATTATGTTATTTGTTTGCATTTGTTATATATGTTAAAGGTATAGTTTATTCTAAAATTAAAAACTTTCTTTATTTACTCATAATAATACAACATTATTATTACTAGACATTCCATGCAACTGTTTTACATAAAACAAAATCTCATAGTGACCACAGCTATTGGGCTCCAAAAATTACAGTGCATTTGCTCTGATTCAAATATGGAGTATGTGTATTCTTATAAATAAATAAATTATTTTGATAAATTACAAACCCAAGAGCATTACAAAATGTTATGCATAAAAAAACTGTAAAGCTGTCCCAAAACCCCACAGTGTCGGTTGCCATGAGGCACGAGTCTGGTAATAGAACTTTAAAATATGTGTTTGTCATTAATGATTTACCCTTTCTTTGCTTCAGGCCCATCAGCCCCTTTCTTTTCTATACCTGTCCATCAAAGTGGAGTCAATACACTTGCCTTATCACCGCAGAGAGAGATGGGGCAAATGGAGGAAAACATGATCTCATTGGCCAGTGGTGGAGATGATGGAAAGCTGTCTCTACTGAGTATCAAGATTGATCAGAAAGAGCAGGAGAATGGAGCCATGTCTCTACAGCTACTTTCTCATAGGTCAGTGCCACTGGCACACTCTTCCCCTCTCACTGGGCTATGTTTACTAAGCCCCACCCTATTGGTGTCCACCTCACCAGACCAACGCTTGTGTTTGTGGAGTGTGAACAGCGATGGCCTCCGCCCACTGAAGGTGCTGTTCTCACACACCGCAGATGCTGCTGGATTGTGGGCGTGGTTTGGGGTGGGACAAGAGGGAGGAGCCTGGGTGGTTGTTTGCGGCCAGGGCTTACAATTGTTTCAGTTAACGGAAAGAGAGATGGATGAACCAAATGAAACTGTTAACAAGAGTGCAAAAGAAGAGGAAAGAAAGAAAGTGATATTTTCACATCGTGTTTCTAGGTTATAATGATTTTTTATGATTTATAAATGAAGATGCCAAAGAATTTTAATTGTAAAGTTTGAGATTTTCAAATAAAGATCTTTTTAATATGTCATATGTTTACTGTGCCAGGAAAAGTATCTTGTGAAGAAATTTTTATTTTCAATATGGCCTAACAATGAATGTGTATACAGCTGTACAAAACCAGTCAAATTATGGACACGCGATTGACTGAATTTGTTCCCCATTATCCTACAGACATTTTGATGGCCAGTGTTGTTGTTAACTAACGCAAAACTATTAAAAAACATTTTCGGTAATTTAAATAAAGCTCAAATAAAATACAGTAGTCAACATTTGAAGTGGATCAAAAAGTTGATCAAAGTTGTGCAAGGCAAGAACGGGTATTGTTCAAAATTAATGTATAACTTTGAAAGGTTTTGATCCACTTCAAATGTTGACTACAGTATAAATATTTAATGAAAAACTTTGTTGAAGTACTAAAATTATATATATATAAAAAATGAATTAGTCTATTTAAATAATAAAAATGACAAAAGTACGTAAGATTACTAAAACTAAATTTATAAATGAAAATATCAAAATGAAAGCCAAATAAAAAACATTAATAAATACTATTATAGTATATGTTTACTAAAATAAGAGAGGCTTGTGCTTGAAATGCTTGTAATCATTAATTATATATAAAAAATAAATGACAAATAAAATTATTAATGAAATGGATGAACTGGGCCGAGCATACATGTGAACACCTTCAATACTGTTTAAAAATAACCTAAAGATGATTGATAGATCGTTTTGATTTGGTTTTTACCCATTTTGTGTTCTGGGTTTGGTGACTATTTTTCTAAAATGCAAAATATAGAATTTAATATGGAAAGAATGAGTAGCTGTGTCCAAACTTTTAAATGGTACCAAATATGTTGCGACTGTACGTGTGCATGTGTGTGAGTGGCTTATGGCTTGAAGATATATTCATGCGTGTGTAATGGATCAATGCTTTCCTGGGCTACAAGCCAGCAGGTGTGTGTGTGTGTGTGTGAGTGAGAGAGAGAGGGTACACAGTGTGTTGGGGGGGCTTTGACTCTGCAACTAAGTATAAATATTTCACCCCCTTCTCCAGTTCCCTTTTGTTCTTTATCGTAGCGGCTCGATGGCCAGTCCTTTTAATCCACAGCTGAACGAATGAAAGCAAGAGAGGAAAGGAAACACGTGAGGGAGTCAAAGATATAAAGCCACAAGGTTTGCAGAATTTGAAAGAAAGGAATGAGAATATTTTCTGATTACATGATGTTAAAAAGGAGTGACAAAATGTGAGAAGACAAAAGTTGAAAGGATAATGTGAGTATAATAATGAGTGAGTAAAATTCTGCAATAGCAACCAATGTTACTTTAGTATAATTGAGATACCATTTAAGTTTTTATTGATTTTTTGAATTAGTCTTTATTTTTTATTTCTTTGATTTTTATTTTAATCTTAGTTAAGGTGTTGGTAATTTTGTTGTGTTTTTGTAATTAATGTATGTTTTTATAATTTAAAAAAATATATATATATGTCATTTTTTTCAGAAAGTAGCTGAAATAAAACGTCTTAATGCATGCTATAATATTTCAGTTAATGTTTATTTTATTGTGAAGCTGATGTGTTTCTGTGTTTGAAGTGAGTCACAGTGTGTGTCTTGATCTTTTGAAAAAGGATGTCACGGTTCAGGGAAACCCTTAAAGAGGACGAATCTGGAAAGAAGAACTCTAAGATACCTCAAAAACGAAAGAAAAACAAGGCTGAAAATGACACGGTATGGCTGTTCCACAAAAATTACTTGAAAATGGATTGAATATACAAGTGAATATACAGTATCAGCATATTAACTCAAATAACATCACACTGATTAAACAGTCATGTGTGTGATATCACTATACAGGACAATAGACTGATATCGAAGGATAGGCTTCCTCTGATTGGTTCATCAGGCAACAGAACTGCAGGTATAGTCAATACATTGCCTATAGTTAAATTACTTTTATGGTCTATATGGAATCAGTGCATTAATACAGTATATGGCAAGATTTTGTCAGATATTAACTGATTTGACTGGAAATCAAATGTTTTCATAACATTGTACGATAAGTAATGCTAATCAGTCCTCATGCGTGACATATAAACTGTGTGTTTACATTGATCTTTGTTTCTCCTGTCTACACAATGTTACCTGAGCTCATCAATAGACAATACAAGTGCAAACTCGAGGATATTCAGGAGGTGCAACGTTAATTAGCTGCTATTGTCCCAACATGTGCCTTTGTAATGGACTTGTTAGGTGAGGGGATAATTAGAACTGAACATGTGTGTGAGATAAAGTTAAATAGTGGTATTTTGAAATATATGAGATCCTGTCTCCCATATCAAAACAGGTACTTAAG
This sequence comes from Meda fulgida, assembly GCA_030578275.1. NCBI lineage: Eukaryota > Metazoa > Chordata > Actinopteri > Cypriniformes > Leuciscidae > Meda > Meda fulgida. Next base: position 20,061,049 of record CM060623.1, on the reverse strand, counting down.
TTTATAAAGATATAAAATATAAAGTCGGAAATCTGAGAAAGTAGCAATTGTGAGAAATAAAGTTGCAAATACCAGATATAAAAAACAATTACAAGTTGTAATACTCGCAAATACGATATAAAGATATTGTTGTGAGACATAAAGTCATAATTATGAAAAATAGTTAAATAGCTATATATAAATATGATAGTTGCAATTATGGAAAAAATCACAATAATTAAATAAAATTACATTTGCAAGAAAGTTGCAGTTATGAGAAATAGTCGCAATTTAGAAATATGTAGTCGCTATTAAAAATTTTTTTTTTTAATTCTAATGTGGAAACAGACTTCAATACAATTCTGATTCTATTTATTAATCTATTCTGCATTTAGCAAGGCCTTCTCTATCCACTCCCCAGCATCCTCCTCAGGCCGACATGAGAAAACGTGGTCATCCTCCCATCTCATCTGTTGCCGCTGACAGCATGGCACCCTGGGAAGGCTCCTCCCACTCCGAGTCCTCCTTTACTAGTTTCCCCCCTCCACTTTCACCCCTTCCTCTTGCCCACTCGAAGCCAATCACAGCTCCAGATCCTCCGCTACCCCCTACACCGCCTTCTCAAATCAAAAACATTGAACCTGAGAATGGTCAGAGTGCCAGAGTAAAACGCAAGCCCCTCCCACCAAGACACCCCTCTAGACCACCCCGTTTACCTCCTCTGAGGCAAGTAACAAATCTTAGCTTTTCTCGAAGTTTCACTTTTTCGTTTTTTGAGCTGCCAGTTCACCAGTCTGCACGGAGCAGAGCGGAGCGGCTCAGAGATCTCACTGTGCTCCTGAGGCAGTTTCAATACTGAGGAAAAACATGCTACTGTGAGCTTACATCTGGGGCAGAAAAACTATGTATGCACATTTACATAATGCTCAATATTACCAGGCTATGGCATGACTTCGCATCAGCATTATATGCTTAATTCGATATTTAGATTAAGAGTGATGTTGGATACATTTTTGGCTTTTTATCCTGTTTGTGGTGCACATTTCTGCTGTTGTACTGAAGGTTAAAGATGCACTTCTTAATTTTTATGATGAACTATATATATGGTCACCAAGGTGCATTTTGTTTTATCAAAAATACAGTAAAACATAAATCTTGTGAAATATTACTTAATACAGGTTAAAATGTTCTCTATTTTAACACATTTTCAAATGCAATTTATTCCTGTGATGCAAAGCTGAATTTTCAGCATTACTCCAGTCTTCAGTGTCACATGATCCTTCAGAAATCATTCTAATATGCTGATTTGATGCTCAAGAAACATCTCTTATTTTAAATGTTCTTCTACTTAATATTTTTTAAGAAACTGTTATAGTTTTTGTACAGGATTATTTGATGAATATAAAATTCAGAAGAAGCATTTATTTATTATAGAAATCTTTTATAACACTATAAATGTTTTTTACTGTCACTTTTGATTAATTTATTGCATCCTTGCTGAATAAAATACCAGTAATCGTGTGTGTGTGTGTGTGTGTGTGTGTGTGTGTGTGTGTTTTAAGAATCATTACTTTAAAAAAATGTATATGTATGTGTGTATATATATAGGCCTACAGTATATACATACAGTGACCAATGGAGTAATGGAAATTACCCAGCTTGTGTTTGTTCTTTTTTTAGGTTATTAAATGTATATTTAGAGGATGTGTGGTTGTGAGTTTGTACAACATTTTGCCTTCTAATGTTAAGCACTGTCAAAGTTTATATTAACCAATGAGAGACAGAGTTGGGGGAAATTACCATGATGATTATTATGTAGGGTGGAGACAGCATCTGTGATGAATTATATATGAGGTAAATATATAAATTGGACCTTTAAACAAAAGAAAACAATGAAAATATTTAAGGAGAGACACTGAGCTGAGATACGGGGTGACACAGAACGGAATTCAGGGAATTCTCTTGAAAAGGAAAGAAAACTAATTGATAAGCTTATTTCCACTTTTATTGCACACTCAACTGTCCTCACGTGTGCTCCTATCAAAGAGTGCTGATAGTCGTAGATGAGCTTTGATGCGTTATCAGTTTTGGCTGCTGATATCTTTGCACACTATTAAAGGGATAGTTCACCCAAAAATGAAAATTCTGTCATAATTTACTCACAATCAAGTTATTCCAAACTTGAATGAGTTTCTTTCTTTAACACAAAAGAACATATTTTAAAGAATGTTTGTAACCAGACAGTAGACTTTTATAGAATTTCTTTCCTACAACTGAAGTCAGTGGCTACTGACAACTGTTTGATTGCCAACATTCTTTAAAATATCTAATTTTGTGTTCAACAGAACAAAGAAACTCATACAGGGTTGGAACAACTTGATGGTGAGTAAATGATGACAGAATTGAGATTTTTGGTCCTTTAGTCGGGACCAGATATTTTACATACTTTATTTAGTGCATTCCCACCAAATATTTGTAACTGTTATACTTTTTAAACTGTAATACTGTGTGTTAGTATGTGTACTAACTGTATTACTGTGTATAAATACAGTAACTGTGTTACTGTGTATAAATATGGCTTTAGAAAATGGTACAACATTTATTCTGGTGTAACATCTGCTTGTGTTGAGATCTGTCCATTTATTGATAAATGTATAAATAAAACATTGCAAATAGACTTGATGCATGTAAGTGAGAGTGAGAGTCAAAGGTCAATTTTCTAATGACTGAACAAGCATTATTTGTTGAAGAGTGGCGTGTTTTCTTATTGGATTATAAAGCCCTGCCTCCTACAAGGAAGTTGCATAATCATTATCTGGAGATCGTTATTAAAGTACCACAGTAAAAATTGTAACAAGTCTGTTGAGTACAAGCTGTCGCCCATGTGATGTGTAATATGATCTCTGTTCTCAGGAGTGGTAGATTAAAATATTTTAACCTTTGGTCAGACCGAAGCTGATCCAAAGATGAATTTCTGTGAACATTTGAGACAATAAATACACTTTGGAAGTCTGGAGGAGGGAAAGAGTGCAGAATCTCTCTCTCTCTCCAATTATAGACTTCCAGTTTAATTGGTTTAGATGTGTTTGCTTGTAAGAATGATAATAGATGGTTTGCTCTGAGTTCAAGGCCATGTCACAACAGCTTAGCATATACACTCCGTTTTAGGATTGTGCCTGTTTTAGTTACTTTTTCTTGTTCTAACAGATGGACAATCATAGACTTTCACAGAGTGAGAATTTCAATTCTAATCCTGTTTATGGTCCGAATGAAGCACAACTAGATATCCAGGGACAGCCAGGTGGAAGGCGCATCGGACAATTTGGGGAAAGCTGAAGGAGGAGAGCCGGTGAGTGTGGGTGAGAAGAGTATAGAAGCTTATTTAAGAAGCATGCACATTTAAGATAATTGTGATCACAAAATAGGCACAATGTCCATGAGACATACACACACTAAGCATTAATTTCTCTGTTGTTTAGCATCAGGTATTCAGGTCCAAGGCTGAAGAGCTGCTTCCTGTCTATTGCACCTCTCTTGTCATGGCTGCCACAATACTCGCTCAGGAAAAATGCTGTTGGAGATGTAATATCAGGAATCAGTGTGGGAATCATGCACTGCCTTAAGGTTTAAGACTATCACACACAATCCTGTGATATTTGAGCTGCTATATGCTATAAATATATATATATATATATATATATATATATATATATATGTATGGCTTACAAGAAACTTTATTTGCTAAGTATAAAGATTTTATCACAGTCAACGTAGATTAAAATGAAGCTGAAATTTGGACATTTGACATGCAATGAACCAGAATCCATGCAAGCGAATCCATGAAAGAATATCTCTGAAGAAAGATATGCAGAGATTTGTAATGGCCAAGTCAAATTCCAGAGCTCAGTGTCAAAATTGGGCTAAATGCTAACATTTGTAGTGGCTATTTAATATGAGGCCCTGTTTACACTTGGTATTAAAATACGTTTTGGTTGATCGGATCACAAGAGGGAGAAGCAAAATGCAGGTGTAAATGGGGTCTAAAATGTTTTGAGCTTGTCCTCTTTCGACCACTTTCAGAGGTAATCGAAAATGCATTCAACTGGATTTAATTTCGTAGTGTAAACGCTCATGAGACTGCCTACTCTCTGCCTACTGACTTAATGTGTAAACATTATGGGAAGCATGCTTACCAGATGGGATTTAAACTCTTTTGGTTGGAGACCCAAGTTTGGTTTGAAGATGAAAACATACTGAGAATGTTCTCTCATCATTCCTGAATTCTAACACACACCAGGTGTAAACGCAATGTGTCTCCCTTGTCTACTTGTGATTTGATTGACCAAAACACATCTTAATACCAGGTGTAAACAGGGCCTGAGACAGATGGACAATGAAAAGAAACTCCTACAAGATGTTTATTTCTGCTAAAGGGCACAATAACAGTTACTAAATGTAGGGGTGTACTTATTTTTTCCCACTGAAGATTCTGTAGATCTTTTTTAAATAAGTCATATTTTCTTGTTTGATTTGTTAAATTGTATCACCTTCATCCATCAATACTTTCAGAATAAAGTACTATCGATGTTGAAACAAGTTCTTCCAACTTTTCATGTGGTGCACTTATTTTTTCACAGCACAGTATAAACACAGCATTTATTTTGAACGATGTTTCCAGAAATCAATGTTGCTTTTAATAAATAAATTTTGAAAGACTTTCATCCTGAAGGCTGACTATTTATGCATCAGAAGTGCTAAAGAAGCTAAATTTTCCCTGATCGGAGCATGACAGGTATATTGTCGCCATAATGGCATAATTACATGTTATTAAAGTGTGTTTAATTACATCTAATTTTTTGCTGTGGTGGGTGGACAAATATCTTTTCCCTTTCCAATTACATTTCCTTGTTTTATGTGACAGCTGAAGGGAGGAAAATGACAATCTGCATGCCACAAATAAGCCTCGCAGCTAAGGAGATAGCACATTTGTGCTTCACTTGAACATTCTTGGCAGAGCCGGCAGATTTCGAAGCCCTCACATCTGAGCTTGCCCCTTCTCAGCTGGACACATCTGGACATGTGGGAACTCGGGAGATAATCCAGTCACCCCTGGTGAGCTGGACCAATGTCACCGTCCAGAGGGGTTTCCTTCTCTCGCGGTGGGAAGCTGCTCTCGCTTTAATGATGTGGTTTTAGAGCAGGCCGTGAAAACTCTCAGGCACGTCAGAGGACTTCTGTGTGCAATTGAAAAGCACTTCAATCTGGTGCAAGAGAGCCCAAATGGGATATTTCTGAAAATAGCCATTGCTGTTTTAATGAGTTTCTTCATTAAAAGTTCAACTTTTTCCTTCGGGAGCAAGACAGAATCATTGGACATAACTAGAAAACTGAGAAAAATGGGAATTGTAACCAATTATATATGATCTTCAGTACTTTAAGCGGCATTTCTGTTGGTCAAAATGAGGAATATAATTATTTGTATAAGTAAACCGTATCCTTAAAGGAATTGTTTACTCAAAAATTATTATTCTGTCATCATTTACTCATCTTCATGTTAATCAACTGTATTTAAAAAAAAAAAAAAAACTTTTTAAGCCTCTGTCAAAAAATCTGTCAAGAGGACTGTGGTTGTCAAACTCCCAAATCAACCAAAATAAATTAGGTCTTTATGACTTGTGTGTGCGATATTACGAATCAATTTAACAATTTAAATCGTTATTTAATGAAAAAAAAAACGTTCCTCTGCTATTTATTTTTTATTTATTTATTTTATTAATTTATTTGACAGGGACAGTGGAAATTAATTAGTATTACTGCAAATGCACCAGAATTAGCCAAAAGGCTATTTTTCATCCGTTGTCCCTGGATAGATCTAAATATTGTCTATACCTTAAAAAGAAAAACAGCTTTTAGATCAAATATGACAGCAAACAGTGACCACCTGTGCTCCACAGAAGAAATAAATCAATATTAAATTGCATTGCTGTATGTATTGCTGATATAATTACTGCCAAGCAAAGCTAACTAAGCAGTTTTTTTCCTCTAAGCAGAGGGTTAATCTAAAATTACATTAACTTACATTAACTAACAAAGAACAATACATTTGTTATAGCTTCGTTAACATTAGGTAAATACACTTGGCACGGACACACCGGCACAGAAAATGGCACCGGCACGAGCAGGGATACTGGCACGTACACGGACAAACCAACACGGATATAATGGACACGGACACGGACACGGACACGGACACGGACACGGACACGGACACGGACACGGACACGGACACGGACACGGACACGGACACGGACACGGACACGGACACGAAAACAGACAAAACGTGAATTTGACTTGGTTACACAAACAAAACTAGACAAGACACAATGGAAACATGAGGGCTATTTATACACCAAGACTAATGACTAACAAGAAACACCTGTGAACAACCAAGACAGTCAACCAATGACAAACAGAAAAGATAACTATGAGAATTTCAAAATAATAGACATGAAACATGAACATGAAACAAAATCCAAAACTAAATGTGACAATATTATTACAAATTATAATAACTGTTTTCTATTTTAATATATTTATATAATGTAAAAATGTAATTTATTCCTGTGATGGCAAAGCGGCACGGACACGGACAAATGTTTAACCAGCAAGGCTTTAAAGCACATGCAAATAATGAACTTTTGTAAATTGCAGTATCCGCGTGATGTGAATGTACGTCGCATTGTATAGTATGTATTGTATGCAAGTGATAGAATACACTGTAGCACGATACTACGATATTTCTTCAAAAGCAGATCGTGGAGACATTTTAATCGTCCACGATCAAAAATCGTGATATTGTACACCCTCAACCTCCATTACAGCTCCCTGCTTTCCATTCATTCAAATATGTCTATATTTTATTATTATTTATGTATGTGCAGGCAGTTAGTAAAAGCATTAAGATCCTGAAGTAAGTCCTCCAGACCAGCAGGGGGCTCAGAGTGTGCAGCACTGCGTTATTCTGGAGCTCAGTAGAGTCACCTTCATGGACTCAGTGGCCATGGGCACATTCAAATCCGTTAGTGGCACAGAACACACACACCACACGTAGAAGTGTTGATATTTGACCAGAGATGAACAGAAATAGATTACCTGTTACTGACTGTCATGAACTCCTAACTAATGAATGGCAGTTTAAATTCTGTAAATATATATATATATATATATATATATATATATATATATATATATATGTGTGTGTGTGTGTGTGTGCATATGTATATATATATACACACACACACAGATACACTGTATTCCTTGTTTTTTTTCTAGATGGTTTACTATCTCAGATAAAGAACCATGCTTTAGTTCCAGATTTTTCCGTTTTTCCCCTCAGTGCATCATGCAATCCTACTCTACCAAGGGCTACAGGTGTGTGTGTGTGTGTGTGTGTGTGTGTGTGTGTGTGTGTGTGTGTGTGTGTGTGTGTGTGTGTGTGTGTGTGTGTGTGTGTGTGTGTGTGTGTGTGTGTGTGTGTGTGTGTGTGTTTACATGTTGTTATATCTGTCTTCTGGTTATTTTGCTTTTTTTTCCTCTTTGTGTTTGTATAGGGCTGTTGTAGTTTGCTGTAATTCAGTAGCATTTTCTGTTCTAATTAAATTACACATCTATATTTTGCAGAACACAGGCACAGATGCTACAGAGCTGTGACCTTTAATGACCTCCCTTCACGAACAGCGGATACATGGACCTGCAAACCCGAAAGAACCCTTCAACACTGGGGTTTAGATGATGCACTTTTAGACAAAACAAGAAAGGAGAGTAACTTCCTATTTTGATTTAATGGTTTGGAGCAACTTTTTGCTTTTATCTGGATTTAAGGTGATATGTGGCAACAGCTGTTTGTTTATCGGCTATTGAATGTGAAATAATTTCTGACACCATAAACAGATTTTATATGGTTTATTTGTTTTTGTAATTTTTCTACTTTTAGGTTAGATGGCTGTTTGAAATAGTTAAAAAAGGCTGAAATATATCATTTTTTAATTGTCCTCAAAACTTTATGTACTGCATGTCTTTCACTGTAATCTCCCAGTGTTTTTTATGTTAGAGTCCAATTTGTTTTGTAGACAGTAAAAAAAAATCAAATATGTTCAAAAGAACAACATATAGAAACATGAAGAGTGTGGAAAATAAAGATCTAAATAATTATTACCATCCCAGTCAATACAATGGGGTGTCTGACAACAGCCAAACTCCACCAGCTTATTACAATTCAGTTAATATACTTAGAGTTCACACAAGTGTGTTGCGGTAATGTTCTTCTTGTACCCCCAGTGAATTGAACCATAAATGCCATTAGAAGAGACTTTGTTCTCAAGCCAGGTGCTGGGGAGAGGCCACATTAATATTTAATACAGCTCATCTCGCTCACACGTTTACTGGGGACAAATAAGCTTATATTATATAAATCTAATCATGACCACTACAGACTAACCCTAACGCTACCACCAACAGAAAACCTTTAGCATTTTTAGGATTTCTGGTTAAATAAAATAAAATTGTATTACAATTGAGGGTGTCCCAAAAGTTCCGCAAAGGAATGTTTGGTCAGTATTAGTTCACTTTTGTCCAAAAACTATAGGTGATGTACATACACACATCAAGTTGAAAGGTTAAATACATATTACTTGATTACATATTTACAATTTCATATACAAGTCTGTACATTCTCAAATAAAGACAAGAAATGTCTCTATTTCACCAAATCAAAACATTTCAGAGATCTTGAGGCAGGACGGGCAAAGATATGTTTCAAAGATCTACCGTTAACAATTCACTCAGAAAACACCTTGTTCATTCTGCCAAACCAATTGGTTTTGTATATCTAATCAGACTGAGATAAGGTGGTGTTTGTCTCTAGTGTGAAAATGTCCAACATTGACTCCAAAGAACCCCCCCCCCCACCCCACCCCTCCTCTGTGTTTTTGGGACTTTGCACCCCATATGAGCACATTAGAATTCTGTCAGTAAGTGTGTGAATGGATCAGACTGGTATCGGAAAGGGCAGGATACACATTAACAAAACCTGTGATAGAAGAGAAGAGAAGAGCCAGGGACGTTAATCTATCCATTGTTGTCCAGAACTTCACTGCACAACCAGACCTGGAGATCTCTCACTGGAATCTCTCACTGGAGATCTCTCACTAGAACATTAAGGATTACATTTTCATTGAGGACATGCTTTTGGGATCTATACACTGGAGGTGATCTGAACAGTGAGTGTGAGAAGAGAAATTTAGTAAAGGTTCACATTCACGTCTGGAATAGAGAATTGAGTATTCAATAGAGTTTCAAAATGGAAAAAGAGATGAAAGGCACAGAGCTCAGGAAGAGGGTACCATATCACATTCACAGAGATGTACTGGATGAGCTCAGTGTCGACCAAGTTGGTGAGAAATCAAATGTCAAAATTTCAGCAAAAGAAAAACTCAAAGATGCTGTCAGGTGCGTATTTCTTAGTGCTGAGCTTAAATTACATTGCATATTTAATAATCCATTTGTGAAAATGCTTCTTTTTTGCATTCTTTCCATTACAGTTTGTATTTACAGCATTAAGAATGATCATGTTGTTCAGTATGATTTGAGAATGATTCAAAGAGCTTATTGTGCTTTAATGGAAGCAACAACATCTTGGAGAAGTCTCAAACTTTTAAACACCACTTTTAAGTTGCTCTTCTTCATTTTTATAATTTTCTCTATCATTTTCTTTGTTTGTCAGGTGTACAGGCCCAAGGTTTAAGAGCTGTTTCCTATCCTTTGTTCCTCTCCTGGCATGGCTGCCGCGATACCCATTTAGAGAAAATGCTATTGGAGATTTGATATCAGGAATTAGTGTGGGAATCATGCACCTGCCGCAAGGTACAACACAAGCACGTGCAAAGCACACCTGTTACTTGAGATACTGTAGACCTAAACAAAAACACAAACAATCATATGTCACGTGTAATGTATTTTGTGTGTGTAGGTATGGCATATGCTTTGCTGGCTGCTGTCCCTCCTGTTTTTGGTCTCTATTCCTCCTTTTACCCCATTCTCATTTACTTTGTATTTGGAACATCCAAACACATCTCTGTGGGTAAGAACACACACTTTCTTTGATTTAATTTGTTCTTGAAGGGATAGTTCACCCAAAAATGAAAATTCTGTAATGATTTGCTCACCCTCATGTTATTCTAATCCTGCATGACTTACTTTCTTCAGTAGAACACAAAAGAAGATATTTTGAAGAATGTTGGTAACTGTTTTGGTTCCCATGACACATTGACTTCCATTGTATGCACAAAAATACAAGGGAATTCAATGGGAACTGAAACTATTTGGTTACCAATATTTGTCAAGCTATCTTCTTTTGTGTTCCACACACAAAAGAAAATCATACATGTTTGGAACGACATGAGGGTGAGCAAATGATGACAAAATCCTTTTTTGGGGGGTGAACTATTTATAAATCATATATAGCACTTATGTTACAAGCATGATGTCGTTAGGATGCGGGACACTTAAAGGGATAGTTCACATAAAAATGAGAATTCTGTCATCATTTACTCACCCTCAAGTTGTTTCAAACCGGTATGAATTTATTTTTTCTGCTGAACACACAAGAAGATATTTAGAAGAATATCGGTAACCAAACATTTGATGGGCCCCATTGACTTCCATAGTTTGGAAAACAAATGCTATGGAAGTCAAAGGGGCCCATCAACAGTTTTGTTACTGACATTTTTTCAAAATATCTTCTTGTGTGTTCAGCTGAAGAAAGAAATTCATACTGGTTTGAAACAACTTGAGGGTGAGTAAATGATGACAGAATTTTCATTTTTGAGTGAGCTATTTCAAACCTGTGCTTTAGGTGCCATATGTGATTTGAGAGCTGCCAGTGAACATTATTGGCAAATAGTGACACATTTCATTCTGTTTTCACATAAAGCTATTGCACGAATTGAAATATAGCTCAATAGATATTGTAGACAGCCTCAATAGACAGCCTTTTGTCACTGTTCACCTTGTTGATTCAGGATGAGTGAGAAAATAATGATAGATTTAAAACATTTCAGTGAACTATCCCTTTAAATCCATCTAGACATTTGGTCCCCACAAACATAGCAAATATGACCCACACTTTCTAATATGTCTCTGTCTACAGGTACGTATGCAGTTATGAGCGTTATGATTGGCAGCGTGACGGAGCGTTTGGCTCCAGACTCAGACTTCATAATGCCAGGCAATGACACCAACATCACCATCTTAGACATTGTCGGCCGTGATGCGGAGAGGGTCAAAATCGCTGCCACTGTGACTTTCTTATCTGGCATTTTCCAGGTAGGTTTTCTTGAAATTGGAATTTGAGTATGTAGTTTTGAAGGTGTGTATGTGATTAAGTATTTGTGTGGTGTCTGTGTTTGTAGTTGCTCCTCGGTGTGGTTCGGTTCGGTTTTGTGGTGACGTATCTGTCAGAGCCATTGGTGAGAGCTTACACAACAGCAGCCGCCATCCATGTTATCGTATCCCAGCTGAAATATTCCTTCGGCATCAACCCACGTCGGTACAGCGGACCTTTGTCTCTTATATATGTGAGTATGAACACATGCTTGCAACAAAATGTATAACAATAAATGCCATGTGATCAATGGTTCTGGAGCATCAATTCTGAATGACTGATGGCACAGTCCCAAACACTTCATTGAGGACTATGCTGAACTGGGACATGAAAGGCCGTAGACAAGAACAAATGTTGTGTTTAGTGCCCCCTAGTGGTGGGGGTTATGACTTATGCTCTGAAAGCTATGGATGATTTAATAGTTCTTTCACTATTTTTCTTTCTCTCTCCAGACAGTCATAGAGATTTGTGCATTGCTTGGAAAGACTAACATTGGTACTCTGGTAGTTAGCATTGTAACCATTCTTGGCCTGATCGGTGCAAAGCAACTTAGTGCCTTGGCAGCACGCAAAATTCCTGTTCCTATTCCTGTTGAGCTGATCACTGTGAGTTACTTCATACAGTTAAACACACACATGTACACACACATTTACTTTACTTTTATAGCAAACTGAGGGCAGAGATTTACACTTTTTTGATAAAAGATAATTGCTTAAGCCTTACAATAATACAATAATATTTAATGCATTAATTAACAATGATCTATACATTTATTACAGTATTTATTAATCTTTGTGAGCATTAGTTGATCAAATACAACTGTTCATTGTTAGTTCATGTTTGATCTATTAAATAATATTAGCAGATGAAACTGGTCCATTATACTTACAAAAGTTGTTAAATCTTTTTCATGTTTTAAAAAAAAGTATCTTATGCTCACTAAGGCTGCATTTATTTAATCACAACTACAATAAAAACAGTAACATTGTGAAATGTTATTACACGGTAAAATAATTGTTTTTTATTTGAATCAATTTATAAATGTAGTTTATTACTGTGATAGAAAAGCTGAATTTTCAGCATCATTACTCCAGTCTTCAGTGTCACATGATCCTTCAGAAATCATTCTAATATGATTATTTGCTGCTTTACATTTTAAAATATATTCAAATACAAAACAGTTATTTTAATTTGTAATTATATTTCGCAGTTTTACTGTTTTTACTGTATTTTGTATTTTATATATATTTTTATTTTTGATTAAATAAATGCAGCCTTTGTGAGAGACTTCTTTCAAAAGTTTTTTTAATGTTTCCGAACTTTTGACAGGTACTGTATATATACTATTGACTAACCCTGACTTACTCTAACCTAAACCTATACATATATATAAATATGTTGTATATATAATAGCCTTTCATTCAAAAATTTTATTCTATCAAAAATAGATCCGTTTTTTTAGCTCTTCCAGTTTAGAGGTAATGTACCATATTTCTTTGAGGGTTTCTTAAAGCTTTAATCTTGTTTGTGTATATAGATTATTATTGCTACTGTGGTGTCATGGCAAATGGATTTGAAGACACAATACAATGTTGAAGTGGTTGGACAAATTCCATCAGGGTAAGTCCAACACACTACAACACAAATACGACTGTATCTGTATAGCATTGTTTTTGGTTAAGGCTACAAAATTATGTTCAGCACCATATCTTTATGTTCATATACTCATCTGTACCTCTTCTTTACACTGTAGTCTGCAGGCTCCTGTGGCGCCCGCTGTTTCACTGATGGGTTCAATGGTCGGTGATGCTTTTGCACTGGCTGTTGTTGGTTATGGCATTGCTATCTCACTGGGTAGAATTTTTGCCCTTAAATATGCTTACAAAGTCGACAGTAACCAGGTAAGAGACTCTAAATGGCTATAAAAGATACTTTTTTAGTGTGTGTATATACATATATTTTTTTATTATTATTTATTTATTTATTTTCTTCTTTTTTTTACAAAGCACAAATTAAATTGTAAAAATTCTAATTAATGCTGTACATTTGAACTTTAAATTCATCAAATAATCCTGAAAAAAACATATCACGTTAAAAAAAAATAGGCAGCACAATTATGCAACATTTCTTATAATAAAAAATATGTTTCAAATTAGAATGAATCTCGAAGGATCGTGTACCACTGAAGACTGGCGTAATGGCTAATATTTATTTATTTAATTTTTTTTACTTTTCATGTCAATTTAGTGTCAACATAAGCAAACAGCATAGTAAAACTGCAAGACTGGAAAACATGGTTTTAAGTGATATATTTAAGATCTTTGAATGTCATCTCAGTACAAACACAAAAAAACAAACAGGGAATTTAGCAAAGACAGAGGACAGTAACTGATTTATTCTCAAAATGCAAAATGTTTACACGAAAAGCTGTCCCTTGAAAAACAGGAAAAGGGGTGACATACAAAATGGCAGTTACTCTTTATTTTAAGGTGTTATTGTTACAGTTAAATCACACAGGTTAAACAGGTAAATCACATTAGGCTTAGGGTTAGTTGCATGCAATTATGCATAATTTACTGTTATTACTATAATGTTTCATTTGAACATCTTTACTACTTGTAATGTGTTCTCCCCTTGGATCAGGAGCTCATAGCATTAGGTCTGTCTAACTCCATCGGAGGCTTGTTCAAGTGCTTTGCTATCAGCTGCTCTATGTCTCGCACCATGGTGCAGGTCAGCACAGGGGGGAAGTCACAGGTGAGAACATTAACAAAATGCAAACTGACATTTCCTTTTACACCTATCTCTTCCTAACTTGTTTTTGAATAGATAGATGGATCCTTGTGAAAAAGAAGTGCACCTAATTGAATGTTTTGATAACACAAAAGAACAAGTAAAGTATACCTGATTAATTGTAACTGTAGTGTCGTTTATTATTACATTTAAAGTTAATATTTTTAAATACACTAAATTTCAGCTTCATCATTAAATACGTGACACAAGTTTACTTAAGTATGTAGCAAATTAGCTCTAAGAAATATTAATAATCAATCATAACTTGTTACAATTGATAATGAATTTGTGGATCAGTAAATCGGATTAACTTGATGTAGCTACATTAACATTACAACCAATGACTCAGTTCATCCTGTGAACCCTCAATATTGGTAATTAATTGATTAATAGAAATGTACATTTCCGGGGCATGGGAAATGTCTTTCTTACTGCACAGTACTATTCAGAGCCTGTAGCCAAAAATCTATGATTAGGAACTCCAGATATGAGCTTGAGACATGGACAACTTTACGTGTGATATGAACATTTAAACTACTCTAACATACACATACATACATGCATACAGTTTACCAAGGAAAAGAGAGCTGAAGCAGAATACAGGAAAGCAAGAAGTTATAGAATTGTTTGAAATTCTGCAGATCATCAGCCTTGAGCAAACCACCAGTTTAGTTCTAACACGCCCTTCTTTAAAAGGGGTAAGGATACATAATGTATCAAATTATGAGACTAAGTTTGATACTTGCATGTCTCGCCCATTTGAATTAAACTGTCCTGATGCAATTTGTTGAGGCTCCAGTTGATCTTTTCTGGTGTTGTCTTGATGAGAGAGGGCCATTGTGAGTCAGAGGATCTTTGGTGAATGGAAAGACAAGGCCGCAGCCTGGCACAAGCTTAGGGGTCCTTAGAAAACTTCTAGTTCAGCATCATCTTCACATCAGGACTTCTCAGGAAGGACCAAGAGAGAAAGAGGACAACAAAGGACTAAGAGAGCTGATCTTGTGATTTTAAAGCGTGAAAATGTCACACCCTCTGGATGTGTGTGAGCCAATAAGAAGTTTTGCCTTTGGAGGATTTGGATTTTATGACCCTTTGTGTTCTAGCAGGGCATTTGAATGTGTAATTGTATTGGGTGTTTAAGAAAAAGAATCTTCAAGATTCATATAATACCCATGCGTCATAAAGTTAGCAAAATTTAATGTAAATTAACAAATGCGGAACGAAGATTGGAGTTTAACATGCCACACGTATGATTTTGGTTAACCATAGTTTGCAAATCTGAAACATTAATCCAAAAGAGTTTAGAAGACAAAATGAACCAAACCACTTAAAAGGAAAATCATGAGATGGGAAAATTAGACACATATTTATACATTTCTCACATGGTTATATAATATATAGGATTAAAAGGGTTTATTTCTCCTTCTCAGCAAGAATTGAGTGAGCGTCACAGCCCTATGCATAAAAAGTCTTATCAGTCTTAATGTGTCCTGTAACAGGACACCGAGTTCTGCCAGTGTGTTAGCTTTATCTGGGATGTTCTTTTGGGATAAGTTTCAAAGACCTTTGTTGGGTGAGTGAGTTTGCTGGATTATTCATTAAATATAATGAATAATTTGTGTGTGTCTGATTGGTCCAGATGCTACAACTGTGTCAAAAAAACAACTTATATAATTTATTTTCATTTCATTGCTAATAACATGCAATTAAGTGTCCGAAAACATTCAATAGTATATTCTTTTAGAATGATATCTGCGTAATTGGTATACTTTTTAAAGCTATAGACTGTAAAAATTTATTTTCATGATTTGTTGAAAAGATCTTAGATATTGATGTGGTTCAGATAAAATCATATTTTGATTTTCTATTTATTAAACCAATCTCCTTTGTATTAACTCAAAATTTTAATTTTAATGAACTCAAAATTTTAAGGCATCCAGGTAACATGTTTTTTTTTTAGTTAAACCAACAATTATTGTTTACAGTGTATGCTAAAGTGTACTTCTTTTTCACAAGGGGATGGTTCAATCATTCGATTTTTGAATTCGATTTTGTAGAGTCAAAGTTCAAATTGAATCCTCTTTCTGTCAAACTTTCAGGTGGCTGGAGCAATTTCTGCTCTGGTAATTCTGGTGATCTTGTTAAAGATTGGAGAACTCTTTGAAGAGCTGCCAAAGGTTAGTACCCTAATTCAGCTCTTGTGTGGGCCTGTCATGAATATTCATAGTATAAGATATCTGGGCTGAAGTCATGAATATGCTAATGTGTCCAATTACATAGAATATATCATGACAAATTGTTCATATGTGTGCTTGTTTCTTTAGGCAGTGCTGGCTGCTATAATCTACGTAAACCTGCAGGGCATGATGAAGCAGTTTGGAGACATCTGCTCTCTCTGGAGGACCAATAAAGTAGATATGGTGAGAGAGAACAAGAATGAGAAAGCAATGCTTATGCAACACGTTCAAAATAGACCTATATTCAAACAAAGTGACTGAGAGCAAGAGTGAGTGAATAGAGTGACAGAAAGAATGGAATAAAAAAAAAAGGTCTGAATTGACGGTTATATTATTCTGTCTGTTGTTTGTTTGTTTGTTTAGGTGGTGTGGGTGATGACTATGATCTTGACAGTGTTGTTGAATCCTGATTTGGGACTGGCTGCATCTATCGCCTTCTCCATCCTCACTGTCGTCTTCAGAACTCAGCTGTGAGTGACAGAAACCACATACAAAGCCTAAATAATTCACAAACCATATTCCCATAATCCTAAACTCTAAATGACTAAACTACACTACATACATGTGCACCATTTGCATCATTAAATGAGAATGTAAAACTGATTATACATGCAGTCTCCTGTTTCACTTTACACTGTTGAAGGTCCCAAGAGAAGCTTTTTCGAACGTCATATTTTGTTTCCTTATATAATATGAAATTAAAGTCCTGTTCTTGACAGCAGTTGCATATAAACTCTCCTTCTGTCCCTCCTTGTTTTGTTTGCTTTCTTTTCCTTCAATACCTGCTTCTTCTCCCTACAACAGACCGGAATACTCTCTCCTTGGCCAGATTCCTGGCACTGACATCTACAGACCAGTAGAGGACTACAATCAGGTGAACATGGCCACGACACCACCAACCACAACATCAAATACATGCGACTTTGTTCACTTCAACTGATTCTATAGTTTTGATGTTGTTATATTTGGAATAGCAGAGGTGTTGCTCAATTTGTCAGATGGTTAAAGCATAGTTCATCCTACATTTTCTGTTCTCATGAAACTGCCTGGCACTCATAGTTAAAAAAAACTATCTTAACTATCTTAGATGATCTGATTAATCAATGACACATAACTATGCAAAAGCATGACGTGTCTTTAACTGTTTGACTTGTTGTAGTTGCATTGTTTTAGTTTTTAACAGTTCTCAGGGAGTGTTTGAATGTGTGGGTGTTGTAGTTTCATTTATCAATTGTGTAATATGTAGGTGCTTTAAGAGAGACCTAGTGTATGTGTGATAAATAGTGTTTATAGACTATCCAAAATGGGTCACATGTGTATGTTGCAGGTTATCAGGAGTATAAAGTGGTCCGTTTGTTGTAGTGCTATTAAAACTTTATTTTGAAATTCCAATTCCATGTCAAATGTAATTGCCCACAAGTTACACAGTCTTTGACCTTTAGCAAAACATTTTTTTATTAAGACCATTGTTTGAAGACAGGAAATTGACTCAAGAGAAAAACATTCAGTCAATAAAGAGCTATTACATAGCAACATCTGCTTCTGTTAAATGATTGGTAATTGTTTTTAGGATTTTCTCCTAGAGCTTTAGTCAGAACACATAACATTTAATTTGGTTCAGTTGTATTTGCATAAATACCTTTGATAATTTGAGAAAAGTATGATATATTGCTTGACAAAGGTGTGCATCCAATTATTGATTTCATTATTTATTTAACTGTCCGTTTTACACCCTTACAGGTGAAGGAGATTCCTGGTATAATGATTTTCCGTTCATCTGCAACATTGTACTTTGCCAATGCTGAAATGTACATCGATGCACTCTATGAAAAGGTAGACATATGCAAACTCACACATATACTCTGATACATATTTATTCACACATTTACATAAAAAGCATTTACAAGACTCTAAAAAATTACAAGATCAGCAATTTATGACAACATGTGTTTTTACATTGCTTTATCTTATCAAAGTAAGTTTCAACTTTTTTGTTATACAAGATTCAACTCATCTTTTTAAAGTCAGTTTAATGAAATTTAAATTGAAATGACTAAAACATCCAAGTTGATTGAACTTAAAAATTTAAGTCAGCATCTTTTTTTTACAGTGGGTAATCATCCCAAACATACAATCCAACATAAATATGCACTGTGAGATTATACCAAACAAGCTACTGTACATATAACAAATGCACAGGTCAGGATTTTCATATAGTAAAAGTAAATGTGCGTTTTTTCCAGACTGGGGTAGATGTGGCTAAACTTCTCTCACACAAGAAAAAATTGGAAGCAAAGAGACTCCGAAAAGAAAAGAAAGCCGCAAAGAAGGCGAAGAAAGAGGCCAAGAAAAGAGCTAAAGAAGCTGCTGTTCAAGCTACTAAGGTCTGCATTTTGAAGAGACTGTGTGTTTGCATGTGGGTGTGTGAGATAATATGTGTGTTTGAGTATTCTGACTGAGCCAGTCGTCTGCTTTTAACCAGGGGGAGGATCTGCAGTTGTCGGCCACAGATGAAAGCGGGGAGGAGCCAGAGTTGTCACACACAGGGGCAAATGGGGATGTTTATGAGATGTCATTCAAAGATCCAAAGGATGTAGTAACTGTGGAGGCGGGCCCTGACTCCGACACTGACAACACACTCCCACAGGCAATCATTCTTGACCTGAGCCCAGTCAACTTCCTTGATACAGTTGGCGTGAAAACTCTACGCAATGTGAGACACAATCTGTACTCATTAACGACTCAATGAATGTAACGTTTTAACCCCATTGAAACCCTTTGTTTAATGGCAGATCTATAAAGATTTTGGAGAGGCTGGTGTACAGGTGTACTTATGTGGCTGCCAGAGTGAGTGAACGATACATACCAATACATTTTGTCTGAATACACTCTTAAAAATAAGGATTTCAAAGTATTTGATTTTGCAGTGATTTTATAAAACCATTTTGGGTTCCCCAAATAACCATTTAGTGCAACCATTTTTTTTTATTGTGAAGAACATTTTAATGATCTAGAGAACCTTTTTCCACTGTAAAAAACATTTTGTTCAATGGAAAGGTTTCGGATGTTAAAGGTTCATGTCATGGAACTAAAAGGACATGTCATGTGTTGTCTTCATGACGTCTTGAATCACACCTGAACACTGAGTATGCAGTCAAGATAGACCTGTTTGTCATCACTGATTGTAATCTCCCTCTCTCTTTCAGGAGGCATTGTAGAGAGTATGGAGAAGGGTGATTTCTTCAATGAGAAACTAACTAAATCGATTCTCTTCTCATCAGTACATGACGCCGTTCTTTATTGCCAGCAAGGAGACAGCGAGGAGGTACAGTACATCCTTATCTCACACACACATACACAAATGTCAGAGGTTGCCTAATCGTAATCAGACATGTGCTGAGTGTTGCTGGCCCAGACTGTATTTCGAAATAAACATGCATGAATAAACATAATTTCTTGCCTTTCCTCTTTTAAAGGTTTTGCAGGGAACACATTTGTAAATCCAAACACCAAACGTGATACGGAACACTCCAGACCACAATTGTTATTTACACAAATAGTATTTGTTATTGGATTGTTATTTATTGTGTATTTCACCTTGGGGAAGAAAAAAGTCAAGGAGATGTTTTGATGAATAATTTGTTTAAAAAAAAAACACTTATTAATGTGAAATATCTAAGAATGTGAGAATATGCCATAGAGTTGTATTGTGAAAGTCAAATGTAAATCAACTTTTGTAATGACAACAATCCCCCCCCCCCCCCCCCAAATACAACGATTTTTGAGAGGCTATTCCTGGTCATGGCACTGTAGAGTTCCAGGTACATTTATGACACTGAAATATTACACATGAATGTAAACCAAGTTTCTCACAAAATAATCAGACTACTGGAAAGCTTTACTATACATTAAAAGTAGAGTTAATATTTTAGCAATATATACTACAGTTCAAAAGCTTGGGGTCAGTAAAGACATTTCAACATTTCAATTTTAAATAAATGCTGTTCTTTTGAAGTTCTATTTATCAAAGAATGTAGCACAGTTTCCACAAAAATATATGTTTCCTGAGCATCGAATCAGCATATTAGAATGATTTCTGAAGGAGACTGGAGAAATTATGCTGGAAATTCAGCTTAGCCATCAAAGGAATAAACAGTTATTTTCAACTGTAATAATATTTCACAATATTACTGCATTTTTTTTATCAAATAAATGCAAGAAAATTCTTTCAAATACATAAAAGAAATTTAACGACCCCAAACTTTTGATCGGTATTTTATTTACCATATAAAATTCAGTGTATAAGCTATGTATGCTATGTGTTAACTTTGTATGCATGTGTATTTAGAATCAGCATATCTTAAATAAACAGTCATTTTCTTATTCTTCTGGTGTAATTGTTAGTCGATTATATCTGCTATGTTATACTATTTTGGTTCTGACAAAAAATTTCTACGAAAATATTTAAACAAACAATCAAGTTTGGAGTCCTCTATTTTATGTTCATGATGAATTGCTAATAACAATCTCAGTGATATTTAAAAATAAATTATGTAGTTCTATCAGATATATTTACTTTACTTTTTTAATATCAAGTTTTAGTGTGAGAATTAAATAAATTAATATTGTTTATACAACATTTATAACGTTTCGTTTGATGGGCGCTGTTTTCATGTATGATGACACATTCAGAGAGTTCAAAAATGATGTTTATGTAAATGTATAGGTCTCCCCTTAACAAGTTTGAGAGAAACTGGTATGAACATTCTGGCATAAGCCCAAAAGGGGCAGATCATGTGGAACCTGCCCAACCAGCGCATTGTTTCAAGAACAGAAGAACAGACCTTTATTGTGGCCAAAGCACAAGCGGTGTGAATATACACACACACACACACACACACACACACACACACACACACACACACACACACACACACACACACACACACACACACACACACACACACACACACACACACACACACACACACACGCAAAATAAAAATATATCACACATAAACTCACTAAAGAATTCAGTATGCGATTTTATTAAAATTAAAAATTATTTGTGACCAAAAATGCTGTTGCTGCATCTTTAACTTCGTTGTTAAATGAAGAAGTCAGGCTAATGTTTATGATTTAAGTTTCATGAAAAACGCAATTAACAAACAGTGGATATAATGATAACTTGTCTTGCAATTAGTTAAATCAGTGAATTCAGAATATCCGAATTCGCAGTATTTATATTAGGCACAAAGTACCCGGATGACTTGCTCGGCGAGATTCTGAAGTCTGCATTGTTTAGGCTATACAACATGTATAACATGTTTCGTTTGATGGGCGCTTTTATCATGTATGAAGACACATTCAGAGAGTTCAAACAATGATGTTTATGTAAATGTATAGGTCTCCCCTTAACAAGTTTCAGAGATCATGTGGAACCTGCCCGACCACCGCATTGTTTCAAGAACACCTTTATTATGAATTTGTGGCCAAAGCACAAGCGGTGTGAAATGGACTTGGACAAAAAGGTGAAGAAAGAATATGTGTTATATTGATCAGTATTACGACATCAAGACTTGTAATATATACTTATTAATCTTAGCTCTTAGACTTATTGAAAGACAGTTGACACCAAGATGAATGAGTAGCTATAGGCTAATCAATTAGCTATAACGAAAGAAAAAGGTGCGTGAGAGAGAGAGAGAGAGAGAGAGAGAGAGAGAGAGAGAGAGAGAGAGAGAGAGAGAGAGAGAGAGAGAGAGAGAGAGAGAGAGAGTGTGTGTGTGTGTGTGTGTGTGTGTGTGTGTGTGTGTGTGTGTGTGTGTGTGTGTGTGTGTGTGTGTGTGTGTGTGTGTTGGCGGGTTCTCACACAGCTCCCCTTTCCTTCTTTCTCCACCCATCAGGCGGCCGCTCAGTATCTGTGGTGTGCGGATCCGAGCTAGAGTTGAGCCCAGTGCGTGGAACAGCAGCAGACTGAGCGTCGCTGTCAACCATCGGCTCCGGAATACCGGACCACTGACTGGAAAAGTTGACTTGATTTCTTTCTCCAGCATTCCGTCTGTAGCAGGTTCAGGTAAGTGACTGGTTGGATTTGTTGTTTAATATCTAGTAAATGTTTCTACATTACTGGGGGGAGTCACCTTTGCCAAGTAGCCTATAGCCTATACAGACTTGATCAGAGCCGCGCAACGACGCGAATTCACATTCGCAACTGTATAGGGATTGAAAACAGATTTGTTTTATATTATCCAATGGTTCTCCAAGCTTAAATGTATGATCAATTATATTTGTTATGTATACAGTAGTATATAACCAAAAACAAATATAAATTACAAAGTGTAGCCTGCAGTTGATGATAATCAGTATGATATTTATACACACAGCTGGCCATGTGGAACATTTGTACAAAAAAAAAAGTCAATTTAGATGGCAAATGGATGTTGTGCAAATATAAAGGCATTGATACATTCATATTAATTCATATTATTGTCATCATTAGAAGCCTAGCCTGACAGAAAATTGTTTTGGTGACATTTTTACAGATTGCCTTTACACTTAGCTGAGAAACTCGTTACATTTTGAACTTTATAGGTTATTGAGACATAAAATAGGCTAGATGAGCTGTGAAAATAAATGTGAATAAAAAGGCCATTAAGATGGCAAACATGTAAATATAACGGCATTAATGAATAGCTATTATTAATAGTAGAATATTCACAACGTTATGTTTTATTTAAAACAGTTTGTCATTATTTTGTCAAATTAATAGGCTAATAGGTTCTGCGTGCATGGTTTGCTTATAAACACTTAACATTTTTTTCTATTTCGTTAGCAAAAACAGCAGCTTATATTGGTCGAGAACTATTTACGATTACGCACGAAATCACGGGTGTCCTGTCATAGTGTTTCTCCGGGCTGAGAGATATGTGTCTATGGAGGTCTATATAAATCAGTCAGTGCTGGCCTCGATTCTCCATCGACCACATAGATTGGCTCGATTTAATTGGCAGGTCGATTCATTGGCAGCTTCTCATTCTGTCCCTGACACGCTGTCAGTCACAACAAATCCGCCGCAGTGCGCGCTATTTTTGCTTCTGTGTACACTAGGCTACAGGAAACCGCTCAACGCGATGACAGACTTTCTTTGAACCGTCGGTCCATTTCAAAGCGCGCGCGCGTGCATGTGCGAAAGCGAAGGGGCCAGGACAGTCCGTGTTATCCCTCCGGTCCTGACGTCAGCGAATGTAATTGAAAACACTCTGCCGGTTGCTGTAGGCTACGGTGCGGTGCACCAGATGAATGAAATTCCCGGAATGCATATGTTAGCCACCTGCCTGTTAGTCGCCGCTGTTTCATACTGGTACAGCAGTGAGCTTCTGACAGCGCTCCGTCTGTTTATTTCAGACTCAGCCCTAAGCGGGGACATGCCGGAACCCGAAGGGACTCGTCGGTCACCACAAGGTGTCCCTTACACCGAACTGCCGCACATCGTCAACGCCGACGGACTGCACTTGTTCTGCCGTTACTGGGAGCCCGACAGTCCGCCGAAGTAAGTGCGAGACATGACAACACAGACACAGAGATTAGGTCAGGCCCAAAGCGATCCCTCCGTTACGGTCTCCGGACGAGAGCTGATAAACGTTCACAGAGGTTTCCTAACGGTGCTTATTTTAACTTGCAATTCCTTCACGCATCTAAACAGTTAATTTAAAATGCAACTCGCATTCTACAAATAGGCTTAACAGCGCAAGTTCATATTGCAGTAAACGTTAAACGGTTGGTTGATCTGCGGTTTTCCACAGAACTTCTCTTTTATCACAAGATACAAGAACTGTTGGCCCACTCATGCGATGTCTAAGTTGGTGAGCGAGGAAATAGACGAGGGAAGTATCTTGTGAATCCCCCCCCCCCTCTCTCTCCCCCCCCCCTCTCTCTCTCTCTATATATATGCTAAATAAAAATATCACACATAAACTCACTAAAGAATTCAGTATGCATTTTATTAAAATTAAAAATGATTATGACGCACTCAAAAATGCTGTTGTAAATGCCTTTAACTACGTTGTCGGTAGGCTAATGTTTCTGATTTAAGTTTCATGAAAAACAATGTCCGAATTCTCAGTATTCATATTAGGCACCAAGTACTCGGATGACTTGCTACTTCTGGCGAGATTCTGAAGTCTGCATCCAGTGGACACTTTATTATCCCATGAGGCCATGGGAGAGGAATTTTGACTGACACTGTAGGTCACATGACAACATGAAGAATGTAGTATGTCCAGATTACATTCTGGACTTTTTCAATATTCACTAATTAAGTACTTACTTAAAGGAATGACCTACTCAGAGAGTATACCTGTGTGATTTCAGAAGCAGCCTGAGTCAACTTTTTTTAATGAATCAGTACAAGAATCGGCTCATATTTATGCATGAATTGGGCTACATTGGTTGCTTTCTATCCCGCTGAAAAATGATCAGCACTTTGGAGAAATTACATTGTAAATGATGGAAACTGACATTAAATGAAGACTCCAGACAAATCAGTCTTCTAGAAAAAGCTGTTTTATTTTACATATCCAGTCGGTTCATCATGGGCTGTACCCTCCTGACATAACTTGTTATGAAATTGACAGACTTGTTCAAAATAATATGTTTACTTAATTGAGCAATTATATCATACAGGCAGTGCCTGCTTTCACCCACACTGGTTTTCAAGTGATGTAAAGCCGCTGGTTTCTCATAAACACTGTCTTGTTAAAGAATAACTCATCTGGTTAAAGTGAACGAGAGAGGGGCCCACTAAGTATCTGTGAATGCTGAAGAAAATGTCTTGGTTTCCATGCAGAATTTGAGTCGAAAGCCCTTGCTCATGGCCTCTTTATGACCACTTATACACACACACACACACACACAGACACATTATCACAGTACAGATCTGCTCCAGTACACTTTTCTACTAGTGTCATCATCAGCTGTGGTTCTTTTGAGTAATTGTAAAATAGGTCATCATTTTGAGAATGTGGTTTTGTCATATGCTTCCATATCTTCCTGCACACATTCAAACAGGCAGTTTTATGTTTGTGTGTGTCATGCTTATGTCAAACAGGTTAAACTCTCTGTTGTTTTGCCATCAGCTATTCACCCTGAAGTGGCCTTAGTGTAGCCCAGCTGAGCATGCCGTTACCATAGTTACTACCTCTTTCCCTCTCTCAGACTAATTTGATCTCTAATGCGTGTGAGTGTATATGATGGGAGATGTTCATGTGCATATATAATAAGAGTGAACTGGTAAACTACAAACCATGTGATCCTCAGTTAAATGTAACAAAACCCCTAATATTTTGTTTTGGAATGTGGAAGATGTAGCATTTCCCATGTGACTGAATGTGATCGATTCAGAGCAAATAACGTCTGCAGCCATCAGACATTTATATCAAACATCTGAAGGAATGCTATCTGTCATTCTGTTTATGGTGAAATATTCAGCCTGTTTGATCGCTTGAAGGTTACGTGTGTAAGTTTACTAATTGTTTGGAAACATCTCAGCGTAGGGCTCTACAGCATGAAAAATACTTTGCATCATTCAGCAATAAACTGATTCAATATGTGTTGTTTTATTCCATGTAACAGCATCCAAATGAGGTCAAATAATGAAAATTTGAATCCCACCTGACAAGATAATGTTTAGACTCTGCTCTTGGAAGACAGTTTATATAGTCTATATCAGCTCTTTTCAAACTTTTATATATACGAGTAAAATATATAAATATTAATATAAAAATGATTATTACATTTTTGCATTTATCAGACTCTTTTATGCAAAGCAACTTATAAAAGAACAAAATAAATTTGTCAAAGAGCCAAAAATATTCATAATATAAAATCTCAGGTTTATTTGAAAACTATATTAGGAAGCAAGCTAGAGAAGAGAAAAAAATGCATAGAAGAAATGTTAGGGTGTTTGTGTGTTAATATAAATGTGTGATATTAAAATACAACAAAATTATACAATTGTTACAAAAATGTAATTAAAAGCCAACATTAAAGGGTTAGTTCACCCCAAAATGAAAATGATCCCATAATTTACTCATCCTCAAGCCATCCTAGGTGTATATGACTTTCTTCTTTCAGCCAAACACAATTGTTATATTCTGTTATATTAAAAATATCCCAGTTCTCCCAAGCTTTATAATGGTAGTGAATAGTAAGATTTGAAGGCCAAAAAAAGCGCATCCATCCATCATAAAAGTACTCCATACAGCTCCATTGGGTAAATAAAGGCCTTCTGAAGCGAAACGCTGGGTTTTTGTAAGAAAAATATTTATAATTTTATAAACTCAAATCAAAGGCTGCGTGTCCAAAATCATATACTCTCTTGAGTAGATACTTATTTTGAATTATTAATTACTTCATGACTGCTAAAAAGTATGTTCTCTATAGTATGAATGTGTGTAGTATGAATGCAATCTGTACGTACTATATTTGCCATGTTGTCATTATCATGTGACCTACCAGCGTCAGTTGCGTCGCTCCACTGCCATTTATAAATCCTCACCCATGGCCTAATGGGATATTAAAGTGTCCATCATATGCATACTTCAAAATCTTGCCAGAAGAAGTAGGTCATCCGGGTACTTTTATGAGTACTGTGAATTTGGACATGTTTCTTTTGTCACATACTGTTTTTCACCTTATATAATGTATAATAGGGAAGTATGCGATTTCGGATGTTGCCACTGGCTTCCGTATGCAAGTCGATTTCCAGCCGAAAAATGAATTCTGACCCGACACATGGCGTATTGACGAACGCTGAAGCGCAGAGGATAGAGCAAAACAAAACACTGTTCACTAAGTAGAAGTCTAAAGCGAGAATTTTTAAAGAGAAATGTCGAGAAATGCTTGAGTTTGTTGCCCAGCTCTATTTGTTTGAACCGCTGGTCTACTCTTACCTAAGCTTACGCTACTCCTACATCCTACGTCATACGCCGGAACTCGGCTCTGTCGTGAATGCGTTACCGGAAGCTAGTGATTACTGTTTATAAAGTTATAATTATGGATATTTTTACAGTCTATGGGTGAGGCGTTCCTTTAAGAAGGCCTTCATTAACCGCTGGAGCCGTATGGATTACCTTTATGATGGATGGATGCTCTTTTTTTGGACTTCAAAATCTCAGTTACTATTCACTATTATAAAGCTTGGAAGAGCCAGGATATTTTTAATAAAACTCTGACTGTGTTTGGCTGAAAGGAGAAAGTCATATACACCTATGGCTTGAGGGTGAATAAATTATGGGATCATTTTCATTTTTGAGGGAACTAATCCTTTAAATTAGGCTTTTATATTGTAATTTTATCTGGTAAATGTGATTAAATTAAAACATCATTATGTTAAACATATTTAGTTAATAAATATCTTAAATGAACATGCATTGACAGGCATTGAATTGAAAAGTACATTTTATAAAACCTTTTTTTTTTCCCTCTCAAATTTGTTGTAGACCTTCTAGCACATTCTGGCACCCAAGTAACATCTACACCAAACCAACCTTTGAAAGTAAACATAAACGTAGTAAGGCTGTCTGTTGGAAGTTGAACTTCCACTTAAAAGAATTGTAATGACAGATGTGAGCAGCTGAAGTAACAAACTGTTTACAACTAATTCAGCGATTGGCTTAGCATTCAGAATAATGCCTCTACTCACAGTCCAGACATCATCTCACAGTGTCCCTTTACAGTCGCTTACATGTTCATGTTCATGTCCAGTGCTGATGCCGCCAGATGCAACCGAGAAACAGGAAGTGGGTGAAAGTTGAAAAGACCACAGTAGCTCATTGTATGACCCCTGTAATGATTGACAGATCACTCAATAGATAATCTGGGCATTGAACCCATGCAAAGTGAAGTGAAACACACTCTTACAGTCTGATAAATTGGGTCATGCCAGTCAGCGTGTTTCATTCTCTAGTGTCTAATGGCATTTGGAGAAGAATTCCTTTACCAAACATGGATATTTATACAGCTGCCAGTGCAATGCCAAAAGACACACAAATTCGTCCCTCACAAGCGTAGCCAAAACTGTACAAGCTCACAGAATTTATCTCTATTCTGCTTCTGATGTTTGTTCCTTTGTAGATCTGTTTTGGAATTCCAAAGACGTGCACACACACATAGCAAATACACACAGTAGTCTCTCTGTCTGCCTCACAAACTCCATTCCCAGGGTTCAAGGACTAAAACTTTTTAATCTGAAGATGATCATGACTACAAACACACACAAACGTTTCCATTTTATCTCACACCAGCAGCTCTTAGATTGAGTGGATTTATTTTTAGTGAATACATTTCTGTGTATGATAGGGAAATTAATTGAAAGATTAGCAGATTCTGCAAATAGAAGTAAACCTACGCACTCTCTGTCCTCTGAGACCATGTGAGCCCATTATACATTTACAAAGACTCTTTTTGTTACTGGTTAGAGGCTGCTTTGAGGTCATAACAAATCTGAAATAGTGTAGGCCTAATAAATCTAAATTCTCCATCTCCCTCCTTCATCTCTTTCTGTCTTATTTGTTTTTTTATTTGGTTTTTGGGTGTGAGATACTAATGAGTGTATTTTGTTATTCTGGTGTGAGACTTAGGATGAGTCTGTATTTCACTTTGGGAACTGAGAAACAGTTCTGAATAATATCAGTAATGACTTTCGCTTCCATTAACGGTTCTTGCACGTACATTTTCCACCGATGCGGATGCAGACTACTTAACAATCGTGAGAAAACGGGTCCTCAATCGAAAAATGGGTCTCTATTAAGACCCCAAGTGATCTCATTGGCTTAATGAAATTTATGGAGGTTTAATGGATACTCTCCTCTAATTGTTGTGATATGTCGCTTGAACTACATTATAATGACCAATAATGCACTCACTTCAATATTAGTTCAATATTTCAGGATTAATGTAATGGTTCAATTATTTGTTTATTATTATTATTATTATTTTATTAACAGTGAAAGAAGTGAAAGAAAAAAGAAAAAAGTGAAAGAAATTGCATTTTTTTATTATGCAATATATAGTAAGCAATTAAATATATATTATAAATCAATGTCGTTTGTGTGTACTTAGTAACATACAATTAATAGCGGATAGTTGAGGGAAAACGATTTCTCATGGAAACCCCGACGCAACAGTGCCACTGAATCTACAACCTGAGACAGACAGCGTGACCATTGTTGCTCAATTACAGAGCGAAGGAGTCGGTTCTTTTGAGTGATTCACAAACATTCAGAGAAACCAGTGTAGTCTGATTCACGATGAAAGTAACTCAAGGACAGTCAAAAGTTCTGTGAAAATATCCATTTGTTTGTAAAACACATGTGTAGTAAATGTATTTATTGTTGAAGATATCTCCTCATCTTGCAATGAAATTGCATTTCAAATGTTTATTTATTAAGTACTAAAATAATTGTTAAAGAAACTGTTAAGGAACTGGAGTTGTTTGGAAGAATATGAACTGAAATTGTTCCATTCTTTACGATTCCCAGCCCAACTCAATAATTTGCATTTTTCCTCCATCAGGGCGCTGGTGTTTGTTGCCCATGGAGCAGGAGAGCACTGTGGGGGATATGCTGACATTGCTCACAGTCTGACCCAGCATGGCATTCTGGCGTTCGCCCACGACCACGGTTAGTGGCAGACTCCTAATCAAACGGCTGAAATCCCCAACATACAGATTTGTTGGTTAGCAACCGCACAGCAGTGTTTTGGGTGGTGTAAGAGGGCGTGCTCTTTATAAGGCTGTGAGAGTGTGGGGTGAAAAATGTATTTACGCCCACATTTGATTCCTGGTAATTCAACCACCCTGTTTTCTTGAAATTTATAACAGATGTTGTGGGAATGGAGTCATGGACATCCTGGGTTTAGAGTGGGGGATGGAGTTGAGAAATTACAAAAATGAAATGAAACAAGAGAATATAGAATATAGCAGGTGCTATGTGTACAGAATGTTAAAGAGGTTTTGTGGCAGTGCCATGGTAACTAATGATTCACACAGAGAGACAGCAAGCCGCCTTGTGATGAGCAGTTGGGGTTCTGTGAGTGTGTGATTTGACTGTCTGGTGACTCGGTGTGAGTAATTGGTTCTATTGAAATACAACAAACAGAAATCATTACAGTCAGTCTCTTTCTATCTGTTTCTGGATTTCTTTCTGTCCCTTTGCTCCTCTAACAATCAGTTTCACCTCTCATTATATATATAAACCACATGCTTTTTGAATTTCTATTCTATTAATTTTTTTGTTGTTCCATTATTCATTTTATGTTAATTTGATTAAATGTCATGTCAAAAAATTTCCTGAGCTCTTCTTTGTGAGCTGTTGGCATAATTTTGTGAGTGACAGTCCTCTTTTATCTCCTGTTTAAAAGGAGAGCTGATATACAAAGACGGGTAAATGAGGGAAAGATATGTTTGTTGTCTTATTCTCTTTCTCTTTCTGTCTCAGTTGGTCATGGGCAAAGTGAAGGTGAGAGAATGGATATCAAAAACTTCCAGATTTACATCAGAGACTCCCTTCAGCACATTGACATAATGAAGGGCCGGTACCCCAAGCTGCCTGTCTTCATCATTGGACACTCAATGGTAACATACATTATAAAAACCATCCCCCTATATTTTTCCATAAGCAAACAGAAAACACACTGTATGTGTTCTGTCTCTTTCTAGCTCCTTTCCACTTTTTAATGTTGTTTATTAGCATGACAAACAATCCTACATTTTCATTGTACAAGCTGTGGCTGAGCTTACTTAAAAGTACAAGACCAATGTAAAATAAACGAGTTAAGTAATAAAACTATAACATAAAGGAAGCATAAATTATATAAATAATTATAACAACAATAAGAAGAAATAACAATAAGAGTGATTATACTTTAAGGCAAGAGAAAGAAAACCGCACTTGCATTTCACTATCTAGCACATTTTAATATTTTATTGTACATATTGATTTGCATTGTATTGTATTCATGCATTCATGCAGCTTGATTTTAGCAGCCAAGTTTTTAGCTCATTTGTTTGCATTCTCACAAGTGTGCAAAGGTCTCATAATCATATTTACATGTTTCCTACGTTTATATGAAAATTATTTCCGAGAAGTAGAATGTCTCAAAAAGATGTAAATATTTTTTGTCTGGAAATTTCTATACAATCATTTAACACTGTTTAATAACTATTCAATGTCAACTACAACTGTTGATAAAGTCAAAGTAAACTATTTCAGACTCTCTGTGACTCATGGGGTGGAGGCCACAGGAAGAACTGTTTTTCTTTTGCTTTGTTCCATTTCCATGTTCAGTGTGTGTTAAACCCATACGCTGTATTTTTTTGAACATCACAAAGTTGTGTTGTGATGGCTATTCTGGTAAAGTAAGAAATCCTTCATCTACTGCTAATGCCCATAATGCACCTCTCTCCTGTTCCTTTAGAGCAGATTCTCAATCTAGATAATGAAATATGTTTTTGCTGCTCTCCATCTCCCTCTCTTTCCTTGACTTTTATTTAATTCTTCCCCTCTTTCTCTCTATTATCTTATGTAACAACAGGCTGCTTGGTCCTTATATAATCACAAATTATTTTTTACACAATGCTTCCTATAAGGAAATTTACAATCTTGCTACAGTCCAGTCAATCCAGTCGTGGGATTGTGTGTCCTTGAACTTTTCGCTTTCTGTGACCTGAGGAACTGAAGCTACTGGCTGAATAAACATTTGCTTTCCTATCAGATGTTTACAGAGGAAAACGATCAGTCTCATAGTGTGTGTGTGTGTGTGTGTGTGTGTGTGTGTGTGTGTGTGTGTGTGTGTGTGTGTGTGTGTGTGTGTGTGTGTGTGTGTGTGTGTGTGTGTGTGTGTGTGTGTGTGTGTGTGTGTGTTTGTGTGTGTGTGTCTTGGTAAACCCTACCTTATGGGGACAAAATGTCCCCACAAAGATGGCAATATTCAAAATCCTTGTCCTTGTGGGGACATTTTTGGTCCACATAAGGAATAAGGAACAGCTTATCATTTTTCTGTGATGTTTAGGGTTAGTGTTAGTGTAAGGGTATAGAATATACAGTTTGTACAGAATAACTATGAAAAGTCCCCATAAAACATGAAAACACAACGTGCGTGTGTGGGGGGAGGCATGTACAGATTGGAGGAAAGGCATGTACAGATTGGTGTGTTTTACTCCCTGTTACTCCCAGTGATGCATCATTTCTAATTAAAAAACAATGACCTCATATAATCAAATCAAAGCAGACCACCTATTTTCTTGATGAAGCTTTAGTGTTAGTGTGTGTAGTGTACACACTACTTTATTTTGGAGTGTAATTTTGTGTATCTAAACTGAGTGTGTGTTTGTATGTATGTCTAGACTGAAAGTGTCTGTGTGTGTGTGCGTTACTTAAAACAGACCATTATTGGAGTCTCTTAGAAATGTGGTGGGAACTACTCTTTAATCTCTCCACCTCTTTTGAATCCTGGCCTCTACTCATGAATATTCATAGATAGGTTCATTATAGAAGCAAGATGAAGAAAGAAGAGGAGCAGAGCATCAGCAAATTACAAATTAGGGGCTTCTCACTCAGATTTACCCATGTATGGAAGTAAAATTGTCATATTTATCATTCAGTGTAATACAGACAGAATTTGAATGCAGGGGTTTTCAAACTTTTATATAGGCAGCTAAGACACCTAAAATTAAGCATATTAACGCTTTTATATTATTTTGCCATAATATTTTATACCAACTTTTAGAGTGCTGTTAAATGTATAAATATATATTTTTTTCTATTTAGAAGTACTAAGTAATCACCAACTAAACTAGTGTAGTTTGCTGTTTTCAATAACATGCCCTGGATCTGTTTGTTTTACTACAGGGAGGGGCCATTTCCATTCTGACCGCATGTGAGAGGCCACAGGATTTTGCAGGTGTGGTTCTCATTGCCCCCATGGTTCAAATGAACGCTGAATCTGCTACACCCTTCAAGGTAAAACGTCACTAAACACACTATAGGGATGGCAAATTCTTCTTTCTTCCCAATTGTTTGCATTTAATATCTATCACAACTGAAACACAAGGCTGTAAATTAGATCTGCTGCCCCCTGCAGTCAGACGGTTAAATGCAATCAAATAACAATAGCTTTCAAATGTCAGCTGTCAAATAACTGCAGTAAAGCTCAGTGCTTTCATCTATTCAATCAATCTCTGCCTCTCTGTAATGGCACTTAATTCGTTTTTTTTTTTTAGTGCATGTATGAAATCAGTTCCCATCACATTTCAACTATGAACAAAACATGTTTTAATTGCATGTAACATAATGTTAGCCTTTGTCTTCATTTTGAAGAGTAACTATTGTTTTATCATATAAAATATACACATTTTTGTGAAATATTTTGCTTTTTTATAATAATAAAAAGGTGTCCAGATACCTTTTTGGGAAACGGTATGTTTATTTTGTATGATGTGAACATTGTCATTTTTACTAGCCGTTTCATTTGTTAATCTGAGAATGTTTCTATGAAGAATTTGAAATATGTAAATATTTAGTAAATTCGGTCATTCAGTGTCTGATGCAACAGAAATGTTACTGCTGCTTTTAGATGTTCAGGTCTCTGAAGTAAATCATCTGTGTGTTCTTGGATTCTTTGCAGGTTTTCCTGGCAAAAATTCTAAGCCGTTTGACTCCAAAACTCTCTCTCGGCTCGATCGAGTCAAGATGGGTCTCACGGGATCCCAAACAGGTACAAGAATGTATGCGAAAGGTCTTCTGTAGAAGTAGGGAAATGTGTATGAGTGTAAATTTCACACTGACAGTTAGTGTTTGAATAGGGTTAAGTAGACTATCTGGCAATGTTGTTATGTTATGATAGCTTTTGAAAAAGTATTTACACTGTAAACCTTCTCTTTCAGAGTGAGGCACATATGGTACATAGTGATGAAAACACACATGAATGTAATTTTCTTCATAGCTTGGCCCTGCAATACTGTTAAATTGACAGAAACAGCTTGTGCCATTTATTCACTCATAGTAGACAACATAAACATCTTACAGTACAATAAATTTCATTCGAATTGTTCAATAACTTTTATATGTTTATTGTATGGTTTATTGTTCCCTGTACATCTTCTCATTAGGTGGAGGCATATGACACAGATGAGCTAAATTATCACGGAGGGCTGCGCGTCTCATTCGGAATGCAGCTGATGGATGCGGCTACTCGCATTGAGAGAGAATTACCCAACATCACGTGGCCCTTCTTTATTCTCCATGGCGACGCCGACAAGCTTTGTGACATCAGAGGCTCTCATCTGATGTATAACGAGGTCAAGAGCATTGATAAAAAACTGAAGGTGAATCAAACGTGCATAAACATTGGCCAAATAAATGCAAGAATGAACATTTTGTCCTCATTTACTCACCCCCATGTCTATCCAAACCACCATGACTTTCTTCTGTGGAAAACACACAAAAATAATGTCTCAGTGTTTTGTCACCGACTTTCATTTTGCGGACAATAGCAGTTCTTTTGTCATCATCCTTCAAAATATTAGTTTGTGTTCCACAGTAGAAAGAAAGTCATACAGGTTTGGAATGACATGAGGGTGAGTAAATGATGCAGGAACTATCCTTTTGAACTAGAGGTTTGTCTTGTGAAAACGGTCTGAGCTGTTGTTGTGGCAGTAGATGTTTCGGATATAATCACAGAATAACCTGATCCAGATGCACATTCTGTACTCTTATAAAAACCACACACCTCCCCCTCCATGTTTCAAAATTCCTACACAAGCCTTGCCTAGTGCATACTAACTCACAAAATCTGTGTGTGTTTCTATGATGAACAGGTATTTGAAGAAGCCTACCATGCCCTGCATCATGACTTACCTGACACAGTTGAGTGTGTCTTAAAGGATGTGAGCACCTGGATCCTGGAGAGACTCCCCACCCCTCATGGGTCTTAGCTGTCAATCACTTCATGCACACTTGCCTAAGCCCCGCCCTCTATCAAATCTTTCATCTCTACTAAGTGATGTCTGATTGCACTACATGCCAACAAAACTACCCTCATTAAAATTACCTAGGTGATGTAAGAGGTCATTAGCAATAGTAAGTGACCTTTGAGCTTAAGATCTAATTACGTTTTAGTATGGCCAGTGAGGGTTCTGTGGGAGTTTATGTTCCGTCAAACTTCAAAGGTATCAGCACTACAGGGCATGGCGTGTGTTGCCACTGTAATATAGAACACAGCTGCAATTTGCTCTTCGTGATGTCCATTGCGCATCAGAGATGCAGTGCTGCCCCCACTGGACAACAGCAGTACTGCATCCTGCTTTGAGCGCAGTTACCAAGGCAACTCAACCATTGCCTATGGCTTGGCAGGAAAACAAATTGAACCTACAGAATGAGAATATGGTAATGCTCTGAAACATTGAGAGAGCAAAATGTCTGCTGGGCAATTTTAAAATTGCTCTCGAAGAGATCAATTAGACAATCTCTAACAGACACATCTATGCAGGAGATCCCACAGATTCCCACATATACACAATACATATATAGCCACAATAAGGAGAATTAGAAAAGTTTTTTGGCTTTTCTTTTGGTGGTTTGACTGTTTCAAACACCTCAGACTGTTCCATTCCTTTGAGTAAAGGGAGAACTGGCTGTTCTGCAGCTGCATTTACTGAATATGAAACCTATTTGCAGCTTATTCTTCCTTATGGGCTCTGGAATTGTAATATCTAATTCCTTTTTTTACAAGTGTTACGTTACTAAATGAATATGTTGCCGTTGATATTATAGTATGATCACAATAGCTTTTGACCTCATTGTACGCCTCAGGGTTCTCATGGGGTTTGTAGTTCTAAACAACATGAAATTGTAAAAGGTCAGTCGTTCACACCAGCTTAACATTTAACACGACTGTTTTGATTCCGATAAAGGAGAGTTTTGTTACAGAGATTTGCCTGTTATCCTCAAAGGCATTTTGTCAATGAATGTGGATCAATGAAGGTTTTTTTTTATCACTGAATGTGGCACATTTTTAATGGAGACTACACGCAAAAACTTTCTCTAGCTGAATTTTATAGATTGTCATTTAACGCTCTGACTAAGAGCAGAAGGAAAATGTGACATGAACAGAACTGGAATGCCTAGGGCAAGATTTTAAATAGTGTACATGTTTGTGAATGGGTTTTGAAGGGAGAATATGTATAGAGAAGCTATATATGGATGTCTGTTTCTCACGTAAAGTATATTGTCTCAATCATTTGAAATGGATCTCCTCACATACACATGATATAACACATCTTATGAGAGTTTTTAGAAGAACTAAATCTTTATCACTGATAATCCTTTGTGACTTTGACTGTTTCCTAAGGTGGAAGTGCTAGTAGCACTGCTAATATTCTCAAGGACATTATCTTTACAATAGGCAATAACGCATTATTCATTTGGATTTGAAGAACTGTCCATTTTAGATGCTTGCCTTTACTATGACATCTAAAATTCTCTCCTACAGTTGCACTGTCCTAGTAAATGCACATTTATTATATATATATATATATATATAAAAAATTCTGAATGCTTGCATAAATGCTGTAATATATTAAACACAGAAATCAAAGATATAATGTGATTTAAATAATAATTAATATGGCCAGTTAATAGTCTCTGAATTGTAAAGTCTATAAAATAATAAATTTGAAATGCTAAATGATATATGGATTATGTGGATTTATTATTTTTCAAAATGATCCAAACACTGGACTTTACTTTGTTCAATTGTCTGAGAAAGATTTATTTATATTTGTTTGTTGATTGATTGATTGATTAATTAATTTATTGATTTACTGATTGATTTGAGTGATTGCATGCGTGCATTTCATTTATCATAGATTTACAAAGATGTGACTTGGGTCATATGGTCATGAGTTATGTTTAAGCCCCTCAGGCTAAAGCACCAAAAATCCCCAAGCTTGTTAAAAGTCCCTTTCATACAATACAACAGAGATTTGTGGCTATGTCTTTTTAGATTTGAGTGCCAGAACCAATTATGCCTGGAAAAAATAGTTTACATATTCTCCAGTGAAAATTCACTATAAGGATATTTTTTAATAACCACTCCGATTTGTTCTAGAAAACTGTCATTTGAAGTCATGCATCTACTCCATGTTCCCCTTGGTGCACATCTG
Organism: Meda fulgida; assembly: GCA_030578275.1. Lineage (NCBI taxonomy): Eukaryota > Metazoa > Chordata > Actinopteri > Cypriniformes > Leuciscidae > Meda > Meda fulgida. Next base: position 20,023,377 of record CM060623.1, on the reverse strand, counting down.
TCCTAGTTTCTCTAAGGCAACAGGCGTGTGCTTTTACCATCAGTCTTTTAGACTGTCAGGAAAGCCCATGTGGAATTTGCTGACTTTTCCCTGTTTTTATTTTTATTTAAACATGGCCAAATGTGTTAAACACAGCTGAAAGTACCTGAAAGCATGATGAATATTGAATAAACAAACATTTAGAAGTAGATTTTTGTGAACGACTAACATTCCTCTTTTCTGTGGACTATGTTCTGCCCTTGCACAACACTATGTATTTTTTCCTTAATCTGCTTATGAGTTTAAAAGTTATGAGGGTCAGTCAACATTTACTTTTATACTGTCGCATGTCCTTTTGTGTTCCACAGTGAATGAAGGAAAAAATCAGGTTATGATGCTGAGTAAATAACAGAATGATCAACCCCGTTAAAAATGTTTTTTTGCCCGGCAGGGGGCGCTGGGGTTCCTCGAGGAAAATAACTGGAGAATTAAAGGTTGGTTCTGTGTGGCCATGGTAACGGCTTTACCTGCGACCTGAATGAAGGAGACCAGAGAATAGGAATAGATCAACTGCTCTATTTACTGACAGGGAACTCCTTCTCTCTTGGCGTCTATGTGTTTCGTGAATTGCTCGTCTGAGATTTTTTTTTTGTTGCCATGGAGCCCTTCTAGGAATCGACAGAGTTAGATTGTAACTTTGCTGTGTTTTCAAAGTAGCCTAAATCAAACAATCAGCTTTTACTTTCGATAATAAACATTTATGTTTTATGTTTTATGGTTGCATATACAACGCATTTATAGAATTCATGACTCAAGTCCAAAGATTCGTGTAAATTAAACAGTTCCACCGTGCGGCCTTTATCGATACTTTTGTTCTTTTTCATTCACTTCTGTTACAGAGAGTGCTTCCGTATATTTCTCAACGCTCAGCTTAGTTTGAGTTCAGAATTTGGCCCTGAACCCCCAGTACAGCCTCTTCACCCACTTCCTAAATCTCGCACACACGCTTTAAAAGGGGTGGAGCTAAGTCTCATGCTGCTCTGCGATTGGCCATTTTCGAAGTCCATCAGGGCTTGACGCTCGCTCTCGAACTCTGACCGCGCCCCCGAGGCTCAGCGGCTCACGGTGGAACAGGAGAGAGTGTGCGCGCCTTGTCAGGAGGCACCAACGGTCTGTTCTTACTGGAAAAAACGAGAATATTTCAGCTCATTAATGGCGAAATTAGTTTTATTCGACGTCCAGAAACATATCCATACCGGACCGCGGCTCTGACAACGACAGGCGACGAGAATATCCGCAGGTCTCAGCGGTTGGAGTTTACCGAGGATTTTCATAGCAGTTTCGTGCTTGGAGGCGAGCGAGTGCCGGTGTCGTCGTCTCCGTGGGCGCCTTTTCGTGCTTTCTGACAGCTGACACTTGTCCGACTTCCGAAGACCTGATCTGTCTCCCTCCTGTCCGGTTCACTGGGTGTCCCTGTCAGTGCTGGGCCGCCTGCACACTCACCCCGGCGCGGCCTCGCTTCTTACCGAGTCCCCGGCGACGACACAGCTAACTTACCTCCCCGGTAGAGAGCCAGTTACCCACACTCCTCTAAAACACCTGCCGTGTTTAGAACTACCAAAAACAGTGGATCCTAAGAGAAATAACGGACAAGAGAGACGGGGATCTGTGCGCTGGTGATATAGACCGACAGTACTGTCATACAACATTTCAACAGCTCTCTGAATTTACGTATTAAGTTTTTTTTTCTTTCACGCGATTGGCTTCTTCTCTCGAGCATATCCGTTATTAAGGTATCGTCAATTATACAAACTAATCACGCGTTGTGCAAAAGCAAGGCCTCGTCTGCTAACTCCGATAGCTACAACGCTAACTCACAGCCTGGGTTTAATCAGCTTCTAATCTTATTAACCGGACTTTTTGACTCTTATTCGTCGCTTATTTTGTTCCATTCGACACAATAGCGAAGCGATTTTAATTTATAGTTACTGGTTCAACGCACAGTACGGTATTCCTAGCCAAGAGATCTATTGAGCAAAAGCAGGAGGAAACAGAGCTGTCAGCCTTTATTTTCTACTACTCGGCCTGATTAACTCCAACCTTGGGAAACAAACCCCCCGAATAATCTTATGTGTTGTTATTGTTTCAGCTGACCTTTGCTACCAAAATTAACTAAGTCCCTCGCGAGCTTCTTGCGCAGCAACCCGTTGCATGTACTGATACAGGAAAGACTTGATTTATACTTGTGTACCATAGTTCAGGAGCAATTTAGAACAGGGTCAAATATCTGCACAAACCTTCCACTACTGTTTAGCCATGAGTATTGAGATTCCAGTCGGTCTGACGGAGCTGCTTCAAGGCTACACCGTGGAGGTGCTGCGCCAGAGGCCGCCGGACCTGGTGGAGTTTGCCGTGCAGTATTTCACCCGTCTGCGGGACACCAGGAACCAGGACGGGTCCGGGGTCGCCACCGCCAAAACCGGGGGGAAGGGAGTGATGTTTGATGGCGAACCTATGCAGACAGAGTCGAACGGCGACGACGAGGACGATGACTCAGACTTCGAGCGTGAGTCCCTCTTTATTAAATCAGCTTATTACGCCACATGTAAAAGATGAAGATATTGCTGCTTGAGTATGTTTTAGTGTATACCGTGTTTGCACGGCTAACAAGGGTGTCAGATCTCCCTTGAGAAGGGTAACGCGAGGAATCTAAGCTGTTTCCATGGCACTCGCTCGAGCTCCCATCCAAGCGCTTGATTGACAGAGTGACAAGTGGCGCCCGCACAAGGCATCCCCAGAATGCATGCAAAATTAAGATGGGATAGTATGCACATAAATATTTATGCATTTCTGTTCTTGAATAGTAACGGCTGTGGTGTGTGATCGGTCTAGCGTTGTTAGCCCATTCGTGCTTGTATGAATGGATGCGGAATGGCCATTGAGAATGCTAACAGGGATTTTTCATAATGGAGAGAGGTGCGCTCGCGCACATCAAAGCAACCCTTCTTTCCTTTCATGTAGTGCAGAGCGAGCAGCTGCAAAACCAGACAGGTTTCACAGGCAGACTTTTAAGTCATCATTGTGAATTAAAGCATTCTTGAATAGAATTCACTGAGAGAAAATCTGGACCATTGAGAACAAGTGGGGAAGAGGTGTTGAAATGGATACAGGGATTGTTACACATTCCTAAATCGCTTGGGCCTAATTTTGATTTCATCAAACCGCATGATATGCAGTACCTGCCTTTGTCTGTGGATTATGTCTTGTTTACGCTGATTGTTTAATATTTAATTCTATAATTGTTTTTACATCCTCTTGCAATACAAAATGGGGAAGTCAATGCCAACTGTGTGTTAAATCTGATCTTAGATCAGTGAGTGTGAAGGTTTATATGCTCTTTCAGTGGTTTGAAATTGAGCAGGTAGGCTACATCATTCTCACATCCTAATATGCATACTTCACTGCTAGGCTTTATTGAATGCGAAATTCAGCATGACAAATTATAGTATGGCAGAATACTTACCATATTTGGTTGGACTAAAGCATGTAGATGACATTTTAGAGACCACTTTTAATTTGGATGTATGTGCATTTACTAGGCAAACAATACAGAATGACCCACTGCGTCCAACAAGATTCTTAAGTGTGCAGCCAGTTTCATATCCCACAATTCTGTAGGAAGCTGACGAGCTGTCAGATTTGAAAGTTTGGTCAATCAAGAAAAAACTTGTTTGGCTTTTCTAGTGCAAGTGTTGTAGTTACCAAGAAAGTTATTGTTATTAGTGTTGTCACAATTCTGGAATTTCTAAATTCTTTACGATACCTTAAATTAGTCTCAAACGCGCATTCACTAGAGCACCACGAGTCACGAGGTATACGTGTTCTTGACGTGAGAGCAGACGTTGTTAAGTTGGACAGAGATTAATATTTTGTAAATAAAGTGGTAAATTATGATTTTTGCACAAGCAAAGCACTCACATCGCTTCATAAATTTGAGGTTAAACCACTGGAGTCACATGGATTTAACTTAGTGATGACTTTACTACCTTTATGGGGCTTGAAAGTGCTAGTCAGGTAGGGACAGAAAGCTCTCAGATTTGATTAAAGATTTTTATTTGTGGTCTAAATATAAACTCATGTCTTACGGGTTAGCGCAATTAGCCACGAAAAATAAGTCAATTTGGAACTTGTGAGCTGTTTAAGAGGCGGCTTTATGCGCCTCTTATATAGATCGGTGTGCTCTTTGTTGTGATCGCAAAACCTGCAGGAATGAGTCAAATTATGTGCAATTGCAATACCCACAACCCCACAAAATTCATGCCCTGTAACACCAACACTATTCAACCAGAGTAGTGTTGCACGGTGCACCGATACTTCAAAAGTATCGCGATTCTCGGAAATTAAAAACATCACGATTCCTAAATTTATTAGTATCGATACTTCTAAGAATGGGCGCGTTCCAAATTTGTAAGAGGCGTATTTCATGTTGGTGTGTGCAACGCACGCTTCCAGTGCCTCCCTGGACGTCTGTGTTTTTTCTCACGCACGCAGCAAAGAAGCTGTAGCTGTCATGTGACCAACACTACCGCGAGATGCTGAATGTGCGAGCACAAGTGATCCTGTGGCCGTCGATCCACGACTGCAGGAAAAAGATGACGTGAAGAGGAATGAAATATGGAAGCACTTTGCCTACCTTTCGGACAGTGACATAGCAGCAAAATAGATTTAAAATACTCCGTCATTTTTGTCTACTTTTTTATGTGCCCAATCGAAATAAAACGCTGTGCTTTTGTAAAATAAAGAAAATAAACAGGCTGTGCTTTCTGCCTCTCCGTCTCCATCTCTAAACTTAAACAAAACTCAGCGAATACTATTCACCCAGGCATGAGCAATATATCTTTATAATAAGTGTGTACTTTTAAATGATCTAATTCAAAACTAAAACAAATATTCTCTGTTTATGTAATCTATATTAAAAGAGATAGATGCCCGTTGTTCTCATTATCCTTCTCGCAGCTCATTATTCTTCTAATGTGAACACGCCCACGGAGAGCACGCGCTATTGTCCCGGTTTTAAAATAAAGCACAGCAATGATATTTGTGTTTCTCCCTTTTCAGGGAAAGTATCAAAATCGCAATTCTTGACTTGGATTTGGTATCGAAAAAATAATTTTGGTATTGTGACAACACTAAACCAAAGCGAATTAAACGGGTTTATAAGAGTGTGCAGGTGTGTGTCAAACTTTCAATTTGCCTTCGGAGAGAAGAGAGATTGAGAATGTGCAGCTGATATCAGTGTATCGATACTGCAGAACTGTACTGTATATACACGGGGTGGTGATGGCGCAGTGGATAAGACACATGCCTTTGGTGTGAGAGACCAGGGTTCGAATCCACTGTGAGACACCAATGTGTCCCTGAGCAAGACACTTAACCCCTAGTTGCTCCAGAGGCGTGCGACCTCTGACATGTATAGCAATTGTAAGTCGCTTTGGATAAAAGCGTCAGATAAATGTAAATGTAAATGTATTTGAGAACACCCGAGTAGATTATTTTCACAATAATTCTTAGTACATCATAGGCCAAAAACATTGGGAAAATGGACAGTGCCAAGATGGCAGATGAAATATGAATGAATTTTCAGACAACGTACAAGTTTGTATTAATCCGGTTCAGGTAGAACAGTTAGTTAGCTCAGATAGTCCACTCATGATAGTGGGATGGGTTTTGCGTTATAGACACTTGTTGTTCCACAGCAGAGCTTCAGTGAGCTGAGGAATCCAGAGCATGCCGGGACATGTTTGAACAGTTAAAGCATAAGACCTAGGGCTGAGCGATATGGGCAAAAAAATCAAATCTCTGTATTTTTTGGTTAAATGGCGACATGTGATATAGCCTATATCTTGATACTTTCTACGTTTTTCTATTTGGATAAAGAAAATCTGTATTTATTTAAAAAAAAAAAAATTCACATCCTGCCCAATGATATCCTACAAACAATGTTGATATTGAAGGATATGGAAACAAATATAGTGAATGTAATGTAGGCTATGCAATATATTATTTGCAAAAAGGAGGTTAAAATCACATTGCATTCTAGCATTGTAACATTACAATCTAAAAACATGCTTCTAAACATGCAATCTAAAAACAAAATATGCTTACTTGTAGGTTTAAAATTCCACATATGGCACATTTATTGTCTCCAACAACAAATATATTTTAGCAATATGTATATTTTAGTCAGAATTATTGCGCTACTATTGTGCTCCGCCTGTTTGGCGCGTATGCGTACGGCAGCGCTCATTCACGGAAGCTTGAATTTTAGCAGAGATTCACTGGCAGAAGGCTTGTCCTCTCCTGACAGTGAAATGGACATCTGTTTGACTTTCTAACATTTACAGATGGAGAATATAACTGTGAAATGTAAGTTAAGCACTGAGGAAAGCACCACATCTCAAACGCATTAAACAGCACAAGTATTTATCTGTCAGTCAGCAACAGTATCTGTCAGAGCATCTGACTGGGCAAGCTGCTTTAAACTTGTTAACTATATCTTAGCCCTTAATATAAGCTTGTGTCATGTTTAGGACATATTGTACTATGTACTTTCACTGCAGCAGCTCACACTGTGTCCTCCGCTATTTTTCAGATGTGCTCATATAAAACTACTATATCGATATAAACGGTATTGCCTCATTCCATATTGTTTCTAAAAAAATATATCGTACAAACTCGATATACCGCCCAGCCCTAGTAAGACCATCCCACCTTGATCTTACTTTGCGTCATGCTGTCAAGAAAACATCTACACATCCCTGCAGAACTGGCAATGGATCACGCAGAAGTTTGGATGGATTTGATGGCTCTTAGACTTGCATACTTTATCATGTATATTGTTGGTTTCTGTGAGAATTTAGATACATGATCACAATTGGTTTTGGGTAAAGAGTAGTTAAAAGTTTTGTGAGCAATTTCAGCTGTTTTTTTTTTTTTTTTAACTTCCGCCAGACTTTGGCACTAAATTAGAACACCACCATCCCTTCAACCACATGGCTTCTCTACAAAACCCCTTGCCTGAATGCACAACAAAGCATTTCTGATTTGCTTCAGGCTGTTAAAGAGACTTTGTCTGGTATCTCTGAAAATAAAATAAACAACAACAAATAAAGCTCCCTAGTTACTAATAGAAAAGATGTACTGTTAATGAAAGTGGAATGAATTAAAGTATTAAAGTGTGTGTCTAAGTGCATAGCTTGTCTGTCTGGAGGATAGTGTACTCTTTGTTTTAAGCAGGATAATCAGAAAGGAACAGAGCAGTCGGCGGTTTTAAGGACTCAGAGACTCTACTCGCACAACAACCTGCAAATAGGCTATAGGGTGTCAAAGAACCTGTTTGTGCTGCTCCTAACTGCTAAGTTGCCTGTTGTCAATTTAATAGGACACAAGTTGCAATAATGTTTTTGCATCATCTCAAACTTCATATTGAGTGTGAACCTTTTCCACATTGCAAACATACGAAACTAAACCTTTAAAAAGAGAACTAGTTTTTTTCAGGCATTTAGTGTGTTGTCTCACTCTCAACCATGATGTGCTGTATCTGAGAAGGTCTTCATGGCCTTTACCTTGCCAAAATCATGTTTTTGCAGTTTGTCGAGAACTAACTAGTAATAAACGGCCTGAATAATTTGTGTTAAAATGGCTACCATAAAAGTAACATGAATAATTGTCTTTTCCTTTTTCATATAGAAAAAGATTGCACTATATTTTAGGGGTGTCACAGTTCACAAAACCCACGGTTCAGTTCGTATCAGGGTTTTGGGGTCACGGTTTTCGGTTCTGTAGGGTTCTTGTTGTTATTTTTTCTTTTAATCTTTAACACTCCAGACATTTACTTCAGCATATTATACATAGCTTAATTATCCACTATTTAGGATACAGTATTAACATTTTTTTTTATTATCATGTAATCATGCACAAACTGAATTTGACTTGACTTTAAGCACATTATTGGGACCATCTCTGAGGAAAGCTAGGTGAGATTTTGATACAGCAAGAGAGACGCCATGCTTTTTGTTTATTTGGCAAAAAAAGGAGAATGTGAATTGCTATCTCTACAGGAACTTATCTGCCTTTTTAGCACACAAAGATTGAAATTAACTTGCATTTATCAAACTGCCAACTTCAGTTTAACTCTTACAAAACTTTTATCTATTAAAAGAAAAATAGAGGAACTCTTAAAGCTCTGTCTTTTAAATAAGTCAAAATACGTTAAACATAATTGCCTATAATGAGGCTATAACAATAGCAATGGCCATAATCATAAAGTGAAGCATAAGTTCAACCAGCTCCCCACAAAAACAGTATCAACCTTGCTCACAGTCACAGTTCTATCTATTGTTTTTTTTTTCCGTTGTCATCATATGTAACATGAAATCCAAAATGTTCCCACACACCAGATTTATACGACACTGGTGCTTCCCCCAACTCCAGGCAGCCTTCCTTATCTCTCCCACTGCCATTTCTACACGTGATGTGACCTAGCACTCCGTACTCCACTTTTACTGTCTATATGCATGTCCACACACCTTTTATTTCGTGCGAAAAGGAAACGCATGTCTGAGGTGACATACGGAAACGGGGCTACATTGCACATGCGTCGAACCGTGCAACGTACACACACTCCTAACCAAGACAAGCGAACCAAATGGTTCGGATATTTTTTCATGTACTCTACTATATATTTCTTAAGGTGCAGGGGAAAAAAAGGAATTGCTTTTCTACTTGACCTTTTTTGAGTTTTAATCCTTTTTCTTTATTTAGAGTTCAGAAAGAAGAAAGGAATGTTACATGTTTTTGGCTTTACAGAGGTCCCGTCACATATTAAGAATACGCACCAGCTACTGACTGTCATTCATAGAAAACGCTTTGGTATTTTTTACCTGTCTATGTGTGTATTGTTTGTGTGTTTTGTATACCTGGGTGTGTCTATCTTTTATTCTTCATGTTTGAGGTTTCCGATAACAATCTGGACTTTAGTACTTAATCCTATCTATCAGCAAGAGGGTGACTAACTACCCCTGACCCTGTTTGTTCTTGCCACCCTGGTGATTGATTTCAGAAGCTGCATTATAGTGTGGTCGTAAGAGCTTATGACTTCAGACTTCAGGTTATCATTCCTGCATTTTTGAGTCCTGCACTTGCAGAAAATAAGTTAAGATGAAGTTATTTAGGTTTAAGAGTTCGTATTGCTATACATTAATTGCATAAACCATCTGTGCAACAGAGCTGTTTGCTCTCAAGACATCGTGGGTAAGGCCTAGGGTTAGACAGGATGTGGAAGCCCTGCACATTATCTACGTTTTTGCCTACACTATTTTAGTCTCAAATATAATCGTTAATTTCCTCTCTCCTAACCATTCAACAGAGTGGGAAACATTGCTCTGATCCCCTTTTTTGCATGTTAGTTGACAACAACACACACAAATAAACAAGATTACTCCTCTGCCTTTGTAATTAGAGCTGTCACTTTTGTGAAAAAATCCTGTTAGATTTTTGAGACAGAAGTGTTCATTGAATCGATTGTAAAATCGATTTTCCATGTCTAAAGACGTTTCCATTTTCAAAACCAAATATAGGTAAATCCACGGACAACTAACCGGCATTCGGACGAACGTAAAGGGTGCGCTTGAGACGTGCACAAGGCAGCAATATTTCTGATGATTTATTGGCGTGAGGTTTCGTGCACAATGAAAAACAGGAGTGCAATATTCAGGGTTTGAAATTAACACCCGCCAAACGCGGGTAAAAAATAACTTTGGCGGGAAACGCTGTCAAATCACGAGCCAATTTGGCATGTTTCTGTTTATTAATTTTTCTGGGGGAGTTTGTGTAGCCAAATCTGTGCGGATTTAGCGCAAATATGCAACTCGTGAGTCATCATGATATTTTAAATACAGCGTATTGCGCAGAATCTGCGCATTTCTGGCTTACTTAAACACACGTCACTAAGCAACAAATAACGGCGCGCTTGTTCACTTGTTTTGAAGTAATAGCGGATATTAAAAAGCATTTGGTTAACAGAAAAGACATTGTTATTTTCCAACATCCTACATGTTCTGTGTACTGTATTGATCTGTCCACCTAAAACACATTTTTGGTAAAAGAAAAAAAGAAAAAAAGAAAGTTAAAATCGATTCCTTGTTTTCGTTTTCGAAACGTGTGTTGGTTGGTCCAATCGATTGTGCAATCAATTTTCGAACGTAAAGTGACAGCCCTATTTGTAATATGTTTGCAGTTCAGTCTGATTAGTGGTGGTGGCTCAAGGAGAAGAGGTCATTGGGACAGGAGGAGTGCAACCAATGGAAGGACTCCAATTGCGAGGTGTATGTTTTGATTGGACATGCCTTGACCTTTAGCTAGCACCACGTAATACCGTATCAGCCAATCAGAGACTGGTTAAAAGAACAGACAGGGACCTTGTCCAGTCAGGGTCCAGATGAAGCAGACTGATGGCCTTGTCTAATCAGAGGCAGTGCTGACCTCGCCTCAAATGTTCATATTATGCACACAAACACACATTTGCAGATATTTTAGCGCCACTGAATCCTCGCATATGCTTTTGTAATGTTTATAGAAAGTGAATAAAATTGTTGTTTTTTGAGTAAATATCGGCTACTGTTGATCCTGTCATTCATGCTCTCTCACTGCAAGTATTCTGGCTGTCAGTAAGGGGTTAAAGCCACAGGCATAGTGGTAGACAGATCCACACTACCCTATAAGGGCTACAGAGAGAGAAAGGGAGAAATGGAGCACTGAGTAAGATAGTCAAAGTTTTTAGAGAGTAAAGTAAAAGGGGGGGATTCAGACATCAAGATTGATTACTTACAGCAGGAAGGGAAGAAAGTATTTTCCTCTTGTTTACAAGTTGTACAGCTGTTTGGGTTTTTATTAATCAGTCGAGCAGCTTTCTCTGTGGCTGCATCCCAATTCGCCTACTTATACTATGCCTTAAAAGTATGTACTCTTTTTGTGCAGAAAAAGTACATACTTTTGAATGTGTAGCAAAAGAGTAGGCAAGCTTTGGGACATACTACTTCGTCATCTTTAACGTACAGATCTGTCGCGTGCATCCTGTAGGGCTGGGTATCGAGTTCGATACTTTTTAGGTACCGACCGAATTGTCTCAGTACTACCGAGTATCATAACATGTCTTGTTTTTCGGTACCACATTTCGATACCTAAGGGATTAATCTAATCAACGTCACTGAAACAATGAATAAGCATGCAGCATGATTGGCTGTGGCGGAAAAACACTAACGTTAGTTTACGCGGTTGCCCAGAGAGATGTGTGTGTGTGTGTGTGTGTGTGTCTCTGTGTGTGTGTGTGTGTCTCTGTGTGTGTGTGTGTGTCTCTGTGTGTGTCTCTGTGTGTGTCTCTGTGTGTGTCTCTGTGTGTGTCTCTGTGTGTGTGTGTGTGTCTCTGTGTGTGTCTCTGTGTGTGTCTCTGTGTGTGTCTGTGTGTGTGTGTGTGTGTCTCTGTGTGTGTGTGTGTGTCTCTGTGTGTGTGTGTGTGTCTCTGTGTGTGTGTCTGTGTGTCTGTGTGTGTGTGTCTGTGTGTGTGTGTCTGTGTGTGTGTGTCTGTGTGTGTGTGTCTGTGTGTGTGTGTGTCTGTGTGTGTGTGTCTGTGTGTGTGTGTCTGTGTGTGTGTGTCTGTGTGTGTGTGTGTGTGTGTGTGTGTCTGTGTGTGTGTGTCTGTGTGTCTGTGTGTCTGTCTCTGTGTCTGTCTCTGTGTCTGTCTCTGTGTCTGTCTCTGTCTCTGTGTCTGTCTCTGTCTCTGTCTCTCTGTCTCTCTGTCTCTCTGTCTCTCTGTCTCTGTCTCTCTGTCTCTCTGTCTCTGTCTCTCTCTCTCTGTGTCTCTCTGTCTCTCTCTCTCTGTGTCTCTGTGTCTCTCTCTCTCTGTGTCTCTCTGTCTCTCTCTCTGTCTCTCTCTCTCTGTGTCTCTCTGTCTCTCTCTCTGTCTCTCTGTCTCTCTGTCTCTGTGTCTCTGTGTCTCTCTGTGTCTCTCTCTGTGTCCCAACCCAGATAGATAGAAAATATGTGGAAAAGATAAACAGTGTACCTACCTATGTACCACACTCGATGCCAGAAGCACGCGATGCAATGTTTTCGACAAGATAATTGCTGCCAAGACCGGCAACACTTGAGTGTTTATCCGTCTTTGACTGCAATGGAGCGCGTCACAAATGAACCGAAACTCAGCGTATAGGATACTTGACTCACAGACACAAGAAGGCATATAGACTTAAATATAAGTTCAAATATGTCTACTTTTAAACGAAACAATTAGAAAGAAATAGTTTGCTTTTGCAATCCATAGGCGCGCATGCGTGTTCACTAGCCTATACTGCAGGAATGATGATCGAGGCAACATCGCCATATTCATCTTTGCAGACAACACAATCAGTAAAAACTTGTTTATTAATAAAAAGTTTAAAAATATCCTTGCTATTTTTTCCCGACACATCCATAATCGTCAGGCTACTTTCGCTTCTGCTTTGCGGCAAGCTTTATGCAGGGTTTTTTTTTTATAAGCTTTGAGCGCGTATAGTTCGCACGCACCCTAGTATTTAATTCAATTCACATTTATTTGTATAGCATTTTTCACAAAACATATAATTTCAAAGCAGCTTTACAGAAAATGCATGTCTAAATTACAATTTAGAGTGATCTGTTAGATGTGACTGTGTGTAATGCATTTCAATTAATTTTCATTGTTTCATTGTAAAACAATGTATTAAGGCAGAAACATTAAGTTTATTGAAGTAAACAATATGTTGTTAAATGATTAGGAAACAGAAAACTTTACCATTGGTGCTTTTTTACTGACTGAAAATATGAGTGTAAAAAAATTAACAAACTGAAAAAAAGGTAATGTAATATTGTTAAAATAGGATTTTAGGATTTTCATAAAATTGGTATCGAAAAAGGTATCGTTCAGGAACCAGTATCGAAGTCAAGGTATCGGTATCGAAAATTTTGTTACGATACCCAGCCTTAGCATCCTGTCACCGTAAACTGCCCTGTCAACCATCTTGTCACAGTTAAAATCCTCCATTCAATCTAATTTCATTTCCTACCGTTTCGGAGAGAAATGTTCATCTGCCAGTCGTGAGTCTTTCATGCGGAGACTCTCCTCGTGGGTTTGCAATTTGAACGCAAGTTAATGGTGCATTTAAAAGTTAATGGCTAAACGTAACTTTACAAAAGTTCACAATGCTGCTGCAGATGCAATATAATGTAGACAACATGGAATAAATACATTTTCGTCAGGTTAGATACTGATAATTAACCTCTCTACATAACCGCCGGACTCGCATGTCCTCCATGTCTGTAGTTTTTTTAACACTTTTCATTCGTGTTTGTAGTTCTAATCGAATCCTTGTCCAATGCACGATGGGGTTGTGGGCAATATTAGCCGTTAGAGTGCGCATCAATCTGCACTTCAGATTCTGAAATGGTAGCCCATCCGGGTCTCTTTGGAACACTCATTTCAACATACTACGATTTGGGATGTACTAATTCTATTTTCAAATACCGTTTAGGACGGATAGTATGCAATTTGGGACGCAGCATGTGTGTGAGTGGGGGTTCTTTATTGTGTTATGGTACTTCAGTAGTGTTACATTGTGTAGACTCCCTTGTGCTTTTGCGAACGTGTATAGGGCCTGTTTACACCTGGTCACTTTATGCATTTTATCTGATCAGACAGCTATTGGAGATGGATTTAAATCACTCAAACCACTTCAGGAGGGGGTTTGAAATGCATTCCAAAGGATACTTGAGAAGTATAAATGCATCTGGTTGTTGAAGCCACATATGTAAATTTGACTTTATCAGCGGTTCCCTGATTCCCGCAAATTAGTTAAAATCTCCTGGAATCTAGAGCGAGCAAGCAGATGAGACAGAAGAGACTACTCCAACCGTGTAGCACGCGCACGGCGGAGAGGGAGAGAGTGAGAGACCTTGCGTGTGTGTGTGTGTGTGTGCGCGCCTCATGAGGCGCTTGTAAGTCAGAAAACATCCTGATTGGCCTGTACGTCTGAAATGTGGCAATATTTTGGCTTCAATAGAGAAGTGTCACAAATGCAGAAACTGTGTAAGGGGCCACTCACATATCGCGTCTATAAACGCCTGGAAAGTGCGGCCGCGCCGCTATCTCCTCCTTTCCACAAGCACTTGCGTCTGTCGTTGCTATGCAACCATGAACTTGCCTGAAGGCTTTCCAGTATCAGCAAAGGATTCATTGATTTCTATCCCTTGTGTTAGCTTTTCTTTTAGACATTTTGAGCGTGCTTGCCGCGTGCCTGCATTTGAAATAACGAATTTGTATGCTCAAAAAATGCGAAATGTGAACATAAGTGACGGTGTCACTAAGTCGTGCGGAAAAATTTTGGCCACGTCGAGAGGAAACTAATCTCCACAGTCATCTGAAACGCAGCCTCAGGAATCTAGGCTATATGAAGACATCGAAAAGTGTAAGCCCACATCTACCAAAACTGCTAACGAAATGCCAAGTAACAATAACAGAGTCTCACAGACAACCATTAATCAAACTTTTGCAAGTGTAAGTTAACTTCTTCTGGAAAAAAACTGAGATATTCTTCTTTTATATTTTACCCTACCTGTTTATTTTAGTATGATCATTACATATATAAATTATATTTAAAAAAGCTTTATAAAAATAGCATTTCTCTAGGGAAATTTTATATCGCAAGAAATATCGTTATCGCAATACTCAAAAACAATATCGCATATTTTCCCAGTATCGTGCAGCTCTAGTATCAGGCCCTATGAGTTGACCATAGACCGATTCATTTGAGATAAAGCAGTAGCGAACCGGGACTCTTGAACCGTGGCCCTCTTACCCCCTTGCCTCGTCGGGAAAAAAGTAAACTCATCCTAAAATTGGCCTAGCTTACGGTGTCCTCTTCTATAATACTGCATGTTACCTTTGACAAGAAATGCCACAAGCAAACATTAGTATGAGCGTGAGAGTTATCACCAAAATTAAACAAAAAGAAATTAAATGCAAATCATCATTACAAAGAATTGCATCATCACACAATCGGTGTGTGCATTTCAGCGGAATATGGTGACAACTAGCTACAAAACCAGCTGAATTTAATGTGTACCGACGCATCATGACAGCGCTCAGACCAGAGCATTAATATTTTATCATATATTATACCATTTATTTAAATTATACTGGCACAGCAGCCAATTAAATGTATGTAACAGACTTTATCGAACATATGATTTAGGAAAAATGCAACTTTTATGCACAAATGCAAATGTTTAAGGTCGCTAAGTTAGTAAATTTACTGACTTGACTAGTTATTCTGCAAAATAACTGTTTTTCTCAACTAAAGCGATGGTCAGAATAAAATCAGTCACGTAATAATATTATGAGAGAGAAACTGAACTGTTTATATTTTAGTTGCTGACTCTCACATAAGTGATTTTTCGCTGTACCATCACAGAGATCACACACACATTATTTTTACTTTTAAAATTTCTCTCTCTACCCCCCTCCCTCTGGCTAATATTTGCCAGCAATGAGAGAGAGAGTGATAAGACTGTGTGTGCATGAGGATATCTAGAATGACATGGAGGGAGATAAGACGGGTTTCTGTTGTTTGTAGTTGCTATTGCTCATACCATATTGCCAATCATGTGGCTTACTGACTTCTTTTTTTTTTTTAAGCAGTCATATTGAAAATGGAAGTTTTTCCATATTTTTTTTATTATTATATTTTTTTATCATGGAAAATATTTATATTCCCTATATCTAGATGATATATAGACTACGGTTTAAAAGTTTGGGGTTGGTAAGAATGGTAAATTCTTGGTAAATGTTTTTAAAAGAAGTCTCTTATGCTCACCGAGGCAACATATATTTTCATTCACTAAACAATGGAAGCAGAACAGTAAAAAAAAAAAATAATAATAATTATATATATATATATATATATATGCACGGCGAAGCATGCATTCATGAGAATATAAAGTGCGGGACGTGCTTGCGCTTCCGGGCTCAGACCTGAAGCGCGCGCACGCCTTTCACACAGCATGCGAACACGACTTCAGTTCTATTTCGTGGATTATTAGGATTGAATAATCTAAATTCTTGATAAAAATGTACGTCCTAGCGAGTATTCACGTAAACACAGTCAGGTATGTCTTTAGTGAATGTAAACCGTTTGTAAAAATGCTTGAGTGAATACATTTTAACTATTTTTTAAGAATCAGTCTATAGTTAATTTATAGAGTGAACCCTTTATTTTTTCAGCTACAGTACTAGGTCTATTTAACAGTAGCATTCAAAAAAGAAATTAAGCACTGTTTATTTTATGTCTCTTATAGTATTTGTCATATTGTTTGTAATTTGCTTTTTTGCTTATTTTTAATAACAAAGATAAAATTCAATTAAATATTTATATTGTAATTATAAAATTACATTAAATAAAATAAATAACTATTTATATAGCTCGTTCAGAATTGTGAAAGGTTAGCAAATCTTAACATGATTGATAATGTCAATGTTGTAAAGCTCTTTATGAGGACGTACACACTGGCATGCAATTTTTATTATTTAATTTAATAAAGGGGAGGTAATGGTCAAAAAGCAGGGAAGGTACAAAGTTTTAAGTTTTTTTTTTTTATTATTAATTTATAAAACAATGAATTGTAAGTTTTGTCATATATTTCAATTACTTTTACTGTTATCGTTTTTCCCCCCTAGTATCAATTCAGTATCGGTATCGAGGTATTTTAGTCTGGTATCATATCGAAGTCATAATTTTGGTATCGTGACAACACTATTTTCTCACAGCATTTGATATCATTAAACTTATCAATTTGATGGCGGATCCAGAAAAGTTCAAACAACAATCACCAGTGACAACTGGAGATTCACCTGTTGAAAAATGCAAATATACCTTAGTATATTTAGGAGTGGTTACAGAAAAAAAGAGACTGCAACCAGGCCCATGCAAAAACAAGGATAAATATCGGAAGAGGATTAAATGTAGTCACGCAATGCTGATCTTGTTAACATTAACAATTTGAGAACAAAGTATAATTTGCACGGTTTGACGGGATATGATAAGCCATCGATAGATTTAATCAGCGCGATTTACTGCAATGCTTTTCCCTTAGTTGGTCAGAACAAAAGTGGATGTTACTTGTTCAGATGACATTTTCCGGTGAAAATTCTTATGTTGGTCATACTTCCAAAAAGTAGAATCTGTGATTCTGAATGACAGTATCCACATCGGCGCGCTGACTGACAGCCGCACATCCTCCTCAAAACATTGGTTTCATCCGCGCTGTGCCGTGCCGAGGCACAACCCACGTTAAGTTGATAATTCCGTTGAATAACTGAATAACTGCAATTGCAGATTTCAAACAGAGATGGCGACAAAGAAAAACTACAGACCGCAGCTTTAAGAAACATTTCTTATTATTTTCAGTGTTAAAAATGGTTGTGCTCTTTATATTTTTGTGGAAATTGTGATACATTTTTCTGATTCTTTGATGAATAGAAAGTTCAAAAGAACAGTATTTATTTAAAAGACAATTAAATATCAATGTCTTTGCTATCAATTTTGATCAACTTAATGCATCCTTGCTGAATAAAAGAATGAATTTACTTTAAAAAATGGCTTTACTTAAAAAAACAATTTCTACAAAAAAAGTGGATGGTGATATAAGTACTATGATACTCATGCTATAGTATTCGACTTCAGTGTCGCCCCAATGGCGGGGGGAGGGGGTAGACTTCAGTGTCGCCCCAATGGCGGGGGGTGGGGGTAGTTGTTATAGTCTTCCTTGTATTTTGTTGTCATGGCAACTTTGTCCACTTGATATCCCCTACACGTGAGGTTGAAGCACCCTATCTCACTATACTTCATTTCTTTGAGTGCTCTCACAACAAGTGTGTGTATTAAGCCGCCTTATCTGGGCATTGCTCACACACACAGTGTTAAGTAATTTGCAAAGAGGTGTAAATCTGAATGCTTATGTGTGAATGCCCACAATTCTGTGGCATTTAACGGTAGCATGCATTGAGTATTGAGTTGAAGGTTAATTACTGTAAGAATGTGTTTTAAACATGATCATACATTTAGGTTTGTGAAAATCTGTGTTTGTTATAGAGCTATAGGTTATGAGCAGAACGTCTTAAGACGGTAGTTCACTAATAAGGCAGTGTGTATGTGAGAGAAAGCTCATTGCTAGTTTTACACCAAAGAGTTAAATGGAGTGATGGATTTTAACAGTGCCATGAGAAAGGAGGAGGAGGGTGTGCAGACCTGCAGGGCTCCTGAGAGTCGTGCTAGTGCACTCAGCTGTGATCGTACACATAATTGCAATCTCCTGAAACTGGTACAGCCTTTAGGACAGGCCTTTCACTGACCTTACTGAATATTTAACACGCCCACACAGTTACTGAAGGGCACATGTGAAATTTGGAGACTAAATTTGTTTGTTAACATTGTCTGAGAGTCTGCAGCTCTCAGCGAGCATAGGGGAATTTGAACTGTCATTAACTCTCTCTATCTTTCTCTCCACAGCTCCTCCCCCCAGCAGATTTAACCGGAGAGTGTCGGGTGAGTTCTGTTTGACGTCATTGCACTAATCATGTGGTTTAAAGTGTGTGTGTGTGTGTGTTAGATAAGTGCTCTGCCTTTCCGTCATTTCCCCTTGTGTTTGTTTTATTGTAATTAATGTACGAGCCCGTATGCCCACTCATTCTGCCCCTTTCAACTGTTCCAGTAAAAAAAAAAAATCCCCTCTTACACATCATATGAAGGAATCTAGATATGCTACCTGTGAACTAGACACATTAAATGCATTGTCCATTCAGTCCTCTCTGTAAATGAAACACTTCTAGCACAGAGGTTTTAAACTGGACCCATCGGGAGCCCAAAAAAGGGTTCTATGTGGCCTGTGGAAAATTTGAGAGAAAATAAAACGTTTTACAAAAAGTTTACCATGCAAAACAAACATCTTGCCAATAGTTAAGAGAACTATATATATATTTTATTTATTTATTTGTTTGTAACAAAAAATGTAAGTTGTGTTTGTAGTACATTTACTGTGCCAAAGTTTGAGGTCAATAAGATTTTTTTTATTGTTTTTCAAAGACATTGTTCACCAAGTGCAAGAATATTCCAAGAAAATACAGTAAAAACAGTTATATTGTCAAATATTATTACCATTCAAAAAAAACTTTAACTATAGCTTAAAATAATTTTCTATTAGAAATTAGAATTTTAAAATGTTTATAAAAATGCATTTCTTTAAAATATAAATACTGTGTAATCTACTGTCTTGCTCAATAAATGTATTAATATCTTTAAAATAAATCCTACTGTCTTTTGAAAAACTTTTGAACTGTAGGGTAGGTTTTTTTTTGGCATAATTTTCTTTAAAGCTGCTTTTGATTGTGAATAGCCAAATACTTAAAATTGGAAACATCACATTACTTACATTACTTTGATTCACACTCATGTGTCTTTGGTGAAGACTCTTAGTAATTAAATAGTAATTTGTTTTTATAGTGTGTGCGGAGGCATTTAACCCTGATGATGATGAGGAAGACTCTGAGCCGAGAGTTGTTCATCCAAAAACAGATGAGCAGCGTTGTAGATTACAGGAGGCCTGCAAGGACATTCTGCTGTTCAAGGCTCTAGATCAGGTACACACACACACACACACACACAGACACGTCATCCAGGTTGTGTGTGCAGGCCAGTCAGTCAGGTTTGGTTTGCATGTGCAACTGATCACATGTGCCTTGCTTAATCAGCCACTGTCGATTCATTGTTGGAGGAAATTATTTAACATACTGATTAACACTCTTCATTTTCTGCTTTGTCTCTCTCTGGTACAGGAGCAGTTTTCAGAGGTGCTGGACGCCATGTTTGAGGTTCTTGTGCAGCCACAAGATCACGTCATTGATCAGGGAGATGATGGGGATAACTTTTATGTAATCGAGAGGTGTGTATTTTAAAGTGTTTTTTCGAATATTACCTTTCATATAGTGTGTATAGGTCTGCAAAGTTTCAAAGATCAATGTGCACTATAAATTGAGTTATCTCCTAATATAAAGAATTGAAATTTCTGACCTGCCGAAACGAGTCGTCAACAATTCCAGTTTTACTTGACCTGACCTTGAAATTGACCTTAGATTCATGTAAACCTATTGTAGGAGACCTCCAAAACAAAATCTGAAACCTTTAAAATAGCATAATAGGGGCACTTTAATAAACAGTTTTATGTGTGCTGCCAGTTTGTGTATGGTATTCCTTTGCAGGGTACCCGCGGGTCTTAAAAGCCTTGAAAAAGTCTTGAATTTGATGATCTCAAATCAAGGCCTTAAAAGCCTTGAATTTAGTATACAAAGTCTTGGATCTTGTTACAAAGGTCTTATTTAGTTTTTACCAAAAGTAAAGTAACTGCAGTTTGACTAAAAGTTGACAAAAAATGCAAAGACTTTTCGTCAACTACAACTATAAAAAACAGGATGACTCAAATGTGATTAAGACCAATAAGCATTTTCGTCTGAAGACTAAGACTGAATCAAAAATGGCTGCCAAAATTAACACTGGCCTACACACACGTGCGCGCTACAATGCTGTTGCGAATGTATTAAATATGACTGATATATAATTCAATATATATTTAATTCAAGTAACCTCCTTGTACATAATTATTTTCTACGGTTTAAAATGTATACAGATTTGACATTTTCCCCTCATACTTCTGTCGGAATGGGTACGAAGTTGGCATTGAATTTCATTTGAAATGGTATTAAAAAGGTCTTAAAAAGCCTTGAATTTAAGTTGGAGGATCCTGGGGGTACCCTGCTTTGCAACTTTTTACGTATATACTGATTTTGGGTAACAAATGAAACACTTATTTTCAAATGAACAAATGAATTACTTATATCAGTTCTTTTCCCAGTCATATTTAAAAAATCTGACAATTTACTTTCAGCATTTTATGTAAAAAGTTGATATTTTTCTAATAATAAGCATATATAAAAAAGAAAACCTACAAATAAATCTACTGCTACTGGATACTTGGTTACTGTTAATTTATAAAAATGTACTTTCATTGCCTACTGTATCCACAGCGCATTACATGTTTAAACGAAAAGCTAAATATATTGTCCAGTTTGTTATTTGATAAAGGATTTAAAAAAAATAAAAACAATAAAAACCTATTCATTGTTTATTCCAAACCATAGTAATGTTCCTCTTTTTGAATGTCAATACCTAAAGGTCAGAATATCAGAATGAAGTGTATCAACAATATATTTACCACACAGCACTAACTGAATGTATGTGTTTGTGTATTTGTAGGGGTGTGTATGATATTGTGGTAAAGAAGGATTGTGTGGGTCAGTATAATAATAAGGGCAGTTTTGGAGAACTGGCCCTCATGTACAACACTCCACGTGCTGCAACCATCATTGCTACAGAGGCTGGAGCCCTCTGGGGACTGGTGAGTGTGCAGAGAGCATGCCATACCCTGTTGACAAAGTGCTCTATAACAGCACCGCCTTGTGGTCGGAACACTGAATGACTGCTGCTTCACTCTCACAGTGCTTTCATAGCAATTATGAAATGACAATAAGTGTGACAGAAGCATAAATCCAGATCCTTATACAACTGAGTTTTCAGCTGAACGGTATGTCTGTTTCAGGATCGGGCGACTTTCCGTAGACTCGTAGTGAAGAATAATGCAAAGAAGAGAAGGATGTATGAGATCTTCATAGAGTCCGTTCCACTGCTCAAATCACTGGAGGTGAGAAAATGATTGTAATAACATTTATTCTATTGACAAATGTGTTTAGTGGTTCTGTGGAAAAGTATCAGGGTTGCACAGCTGAAGTGAACATTGAAGAAAAACTTGAAGAGAAAAACATTGTTGCATTCTTAGACCTGTAATGAAATGATGAATACTTACCCCATCTTACCCCTCGTTTCATAGTTATCTGAGAGGATGAAGATTGTTGATGTGCTGGGTGTAAAATCATTTCATGATGGAGAGAGGATCATTATGCAGGTGAGCTTTGCAGTTGCCCCAAAACGTAGGACACAAGTGTATAAATATCATTGGACAAGACCAGTCTTTACAATATGTAGCATTTATTTAAAAAACTTTCAAGTAAAGCAGTTCATTAAAAGAAATTTAGGTTTTAAATGTAATACAAAAGATTCACAATTATGGTGGTCAAATGTTCATAATTGTGACACTTGTATCTTAATAACTCCAATTTAACGCCATACAGTAAACTCGCATAAAGCAATCTATACTACATAGCAAATCTCATCTGAATGATTGTTCATATCATTGCCATTTTTAAACTATCGCCCAGCTCTAAACTGCTAAATGGACTATATTTATAATAAACTATAAATATTTTCATTATGAAAATTGATAAATTCATATTAATTTCTGTAAAGCTGTGAAACATTGTGTGTATGGTGAAAAGTTCTATAGAAAAGTAAATTGACTTATTGAGAACTTAATCATATAATCTTAATAAAAAAATAATCATTTGTTTGCAAATCCCACTTGGTCATATATTTGTACATTTACCTTTATACATATGTCACACTAATTTTGTGTAAGTCAGAACCATTGAGATATCCTCTGTTCAGATCTTACACACTTGATCAGCTACAGGGTGTCCAAAAGAACCAGCTCTAAAACACACAACACACACACACACACACACACACACACACACACACACACACACACAGCAATTGTAATTCTAGCACTATAATAATGGAGCAGAACTGAAGATCAGGACTCTTGACTTATGCTATTGTATCATTAATCATTATTATTATTGTGGACTGCTCTATTACCAGGGTGATAAAGCTGATTGCTTTTACATTGTGGAGTCTGGAGACGTGAAGATTATGATGAAGAGTAAAGTGAGTTCTGTATCCTCCCACCCCCCACCCCTACTACTTCTGGAGACTTCTGCTTAACCAATGGCTTAGGTTTGGGGCGGGACTATTTGTTTGGCTCACCAATAATTTTTGCAGTTCTACTTGGTGATTTGTAGCAGTGCAAAAACATTCTTTAATTTTCCCTCAGTAATGCCAACATTTCATATTTAAATAGTTCTTTCTGTGTGTTTCTGTGTCTCCCAGACGAAAGCAGACAGACAGGATAACACTGAGGTCGAGATCGCTCGCTGCAGTAGAGGGCAGTATTTCGGAGAACTCGCTCTCGTCACTAATAAACCACGTGCTGCCTCAGCCTATGCTATAGGGGACATCAAATGCTTGGGTAAGTGTCTCTGTGGGCATCTGACTTATATTTATGTATTTAAGTAAAATGTGTGCCAAGTGCTCATACAACATCAAATGACTGATGTTCATATATTTCAGTGATTGATGTACAAGCCTTTGAGCGCTTGCTGGGACCCTGCAAGGAGATCATGAAGAGGAATATCGCCCATTATGAGGAGCAGCTGGTGGCTCTGTTTGGATCCAGCGTGGACCTGAGGGACTGAGACAGACTGGCCGTGCCTTACACACACACACACACACACACACACACACACACACACACACACACACACTATACAACACAACACACACACACACACACTACACAACACAGGTTATACACTCCCAAAACATTTTGTAGGCACACATTCCTTTTTATGTGCACTCATACTCCATCAAACACGCTCACACTTTCAAATCATACCTCACAAACACACACACGCCTGTTATTGCGTCAGCTGTTCAGTACGAAATAATAGCACTACCAGTTCAACTGCTGTGACCCTGAACTAACCACAGCCTGGAGAGGACATATGTGCACACACACATTCACTTTCACCAAAAATTCCCAGCCAAGGACCCATCCTTTCTCATGGTCACTTGCAGTCACAACAAAGAAAAAAGAAAAAGAGACCAGATAAAAGAATCTATGTTTAAACAAGAAAAAAGTTGATATCTTTCAATAAAAAAATGCAAAAAAGTGCAAAAATTTTACGTTTTAGAGCATTTTATGACAATGCAAAGCTTTGATAAACTTGTTTAAATATGACCTGTTCCCTTTCCTGCTCTTGGTGCATAAAAGTTTTTTGCTGGTGGTATCCACAGTGACTAGTTCTCCTTACTTAAACTCCACATTGTATTGATTAATGTATAACTATTATTATTATTATTACTACATATTTTTGTTGAAGGGTTGACTCGCTGTTACACCGCCCCCTAATTGGAGGATGCGAGTCCGAATCTAGTGCAAATTGTTTTCCTTTAGTCTTTCTGAATGAGTCGTCCTGAAAAATGAAGCAGACATTTTGGTAACCTGCTGGGACTCATGTTGCGAATGGTTGGTTGTGTGTGTGCGTGCGTACGCGCGCTTGTGTGTGTGTTGGATAATGCGGTCTGTAATTACAGGAACAGTGCCATTTAAATGTCAGGAATCAGTTTTGTTTGTAATCTTTTGATTGGAGACACCTTTCAAGTGTTTTGGAATGGAGTGTTATTTTTTCTTTAGGGCGTTAGCTGGCTATTGTTAGTTTATCACCTTTGAGGGTTGGCTAGTTTCAGCATTTACAGATTGTACTTTTAATAAACTTTGGATAAATCAGGGTGTCTACTTTTATTTGGGGATTTTTCTTTCATGGGAAGGGTGTTCTGAAACACAATATCTTACATGGGCTACATTAAATGAGTTGATGGAAATGTGCCTCTATTGATTATTTACTTTTCCCTACAATTACCTGAGAGTAAAATATCAAATTGTTACTTTGTTTTAAACTTTCTAATGGGCTCTATTGAGCAACTGAGCCATTTATCTTTAGTTTCTCACAGGTTATTTATGACTAGAAACAGTCTGGTTGTGTCCTACTGTGTAAGATTAAAACACTCTTCTCAAGAGACACTTGCTGGCATTTAACTGCTCTTTTCTTAGCAAAATTCATTCATCACGAAATGAAGGCTTCAAGTGAATGTCTGGTTATTTCAAGGACCTTGTCACAAGTTTTTATATATTATTTTTTGCTATATGTTCACGCTTAAAAATTATTTGGTAATTTTCCTGTACCATTTTGTGCAAAGAAAAAGTCTTACCCAATTGGTTCCATTGTCTTCAGCATTAGTCTGAGAATGATTCACTGGGTATGTAACACTTTTAATTAAGTGTCAAGAAATTACACCAATTTAAATGTTTTGGTTAAAAATACTCACCTGTTAATCAAAAATGGCTTTTATCTGGCACCAGAAAATTTAGTTTTATTTGTAACTTTTTCTGCAACAACATTTTATGACTTTTGATAAGAAAATCTTATTTTCATGATTAATATTGACCGGCTGTGTTGGTAATGGATCTACCAGACTTGCTAGAACGTTATGTATACAAGGAAGTTGAAGAAACCCTAAAATGTCTTTAGGTATAGAGAATTTGTTTAGACTCAGATGGGGTGTTCCCACTCATTTATGCTGTGTACTGTATATCAAATGTCCCACAACAAGGCAACTGTTAACTTACAGCGTTTCTTAAACTTTTGCAACAAATTTTCAGGACGTATCAGCTCCTCGGCATGATTCGGTACTAGAGCTGCAGGGTCCCTGTCACAAGGTTTGTCCTCCAGCACCGTGTGTCCAGCTGTTTAGTTCCCCTTGGATTCCACATACCTCGTCAGGGCAGGGACTCGGGAGAATAGTTTTAAATAGTTGAAATAGCACTTACACAACGGCCTGTATCAGTAGGCTATTTGCTGAGGAAAAAGCCTCTAAAAAAAATTTCAACTTAACAAAAAATCTTCAGAAGTCAATATATTATTTGTTTTACTGTCATAACTGTCACTGGTCTAAAGTTCCATTTTGCAATCAGGTCTGACAGGACGATTTATTCTTGTATTGTGCGTGTGGTGTTGGTTTTATGTAAGACGTTATAACATCTTACTTTTTTCCATCTTACTTTTTTAAGTGTTTAAATCAAGACAATTAACGCACAATCATTAAAGAAATCATTAAAATGTTGTCATTAGGCAAGGCTTCCCTCAAGTTGTCTTGTTGAAGACCAAAGAAGATATTTGGAACAATGTTGGCAACTGACGGAGCTATTTACTTAGGAAAAGGAAAAGAAAAAGAAACTACTGGAAGTCAGTGCCGTCAACTGCTGATTACCAACATTCTTTTAAATATCTTATTTTGTCTTCAACAGAAGAAAGAAAAACGCATACAGGTTTGGAATGACATGAGGGTGACTTGGCTAAATTATGACATAATTATCATTTTTGGTGAACTATCCCTTTAAGTTTCAGCTCTGATTGTAATTGTATGTCACTGAACGTACAGTATTTTGTAAACCATTGAATTGTTTTACAATATTAGTGCATAATGTTTAGGTAATTTATGTTCTTCCTTATTTGGAAGTAGGCTACTCATGTTGTAAATAAGGTTTATAGCCGGGGTTACAAGCATGTGATCGGACGGGGTTGGGTGGGAGCTATAATTAAAGCAGTAAAGCTCATTTAATTAGAGAGAATAACCACCCCGTCCAACGGAGCGCAAACATGGAGTTTCCTACTAAGATACGCGTCATCCCGCGAGAAGAACAGCTACATCATCCGCGGAGCTTCCACGTACTCGCATAGTGTGGAATGGACTATTATGTGGAGTCGAAGAGACTGAGCACGAGAAAGGGTCTTTTAGAACGCTATTCTTCTAAAAGCTCATGGCGCCATTTCAATCGTAAACTTTTTCAATCTGTCATAAAATAAGCATTATTCACTATTCAGGTAGCCCAGTATGTATAAATAAAGAGTGAAAAATTATTTCAGTATTTATTTTTGCATATGATTCCCCTCGCGCATGGCTCCAAATATATGACTTCTTCTGGTTATTAAAAACACGTTATAAAATATAAATAGCATACTTTGGTCTAAAGAAGACATTCAAATTGTATGTGATTGCAAATGTTTGGGCTTGTAAAAAATATTAATTTATGGTATATTTATAATTAAACCACAAACTAATTTAAGGTATAATAATAATATCGATCATCCAGAATGTACAAGGTTATGTACTCATAGTATTGTAAGAGCTGGAGAGCTGGTCCAGTAGGTGGCAGTAAAACGACTTGTGCTGGTTCATCTACTCCACTAGAAGAAGAGGAAGATTCTAAAGACAGCTGATGTGACAGCGATAAAGTTTTCAGCATGTAGGTATCTCAGATTAGAACTCTCATATAAACTAAATCCCAAATAAATTGCACGTGTCTCCCACAAGCAGTCGAACGGGAATCGTAACCGCTTGCTGTGTTTGTTTATCTGTTCACTTCTCTGACTTGGGTCTGTCGTGTTGTGCTCTTGACTGTTGCGGCATGCTGTTAATGTTGTTTTAAAGAAGGAGCTTTTAGCAATTAATGTTATAAACGTAATACGATAGCATATAAGCTCTTGCCATGTTTAAAAATGTTAAATCAAACTCTCCTCAATTCTTGTCAGAGAGTCGCATTGCTTTTGACGATGAATGACTCCCACGTTGGAGATTACAGTACATTTGGGACTCCTATTTTTGCCATTGTGATTTTTTTCTCCAATTATCCTGAATACACCCCTACTTGAGAGACAGGAAATGTGTTTCTGTCCAGCTGAGCATACACTATCAGTCTGAATGAAACACATGGATCATAGGCTATGGTTCAGCTTAAAACCTGAGCTCAATTGATTTTATAGTAAACCAGACAAAAATGGACATGTTAAATTACTTTAGATAGCTTTACTGCGTCTCTCACCATATTAGGGCTGGCAACATAGCACAACCCTTTTGAAAACCCACACACTTCCCATCAGCCTTTCACACTTGGTAGTAAAGTTAAAAAAGCTGTTTCCTTTCACTACTGATCTAGAACCAGTCTCTCCACACTAAAACCACAGTAATTAATACCAGCTAAACTGACTCCTGGCCAGTGTTAAAGGAAGCTTACAGAGAAATGGATTTGCTTAAGCCTCTTGTTTCCTGATTTTAACTCTCAGTTGCATGAGAGATAGTTTTGAAACATTAACTGCCATTTCTGTTTCTCTGAGCACCACAGGTGAGGTTGGTTATTTTATTCTCAAACTTTTCTGTGTTTTCATGGATTTGTGTTTTTTTATATGGAGTGATTATGGTGTATGTTGACATGCTGAATCTGAGTTTGCATCCTTTTTGTTAGTCCATTGATGGTTCAAGAAACTATTACTATCATTCATTTACATTTTACATTCACGTGTATGCATTTAGCAGTTGCTTTTATTCAAAGCGACTTACAAAAGAGGAACAAAAGCAATTAGTCAAAGAGCCAGCAATATTCGTCATATGCAATGGCTTATTAGAAAACTAGATCAGAAAGCAAGCAAGAGAAGATGAGAAATGCATGTTATTTTTGTACGTGTGGTTCTGTTCATAATTAAAATGTCCTAATTAAAAAATAGTGATAAATCATATTTGCCGACATTTTTTTGGGATTATCAGCCGCCAACCTTGTCCCCTTGGTCAACAAACCATGCTTCCATTTGTGAACTAATCTATCTAAAATAGAGGTGTGTTTCATTTCTGCTGTTTTTTTGTGTGCTTATTATTTGGGGTCATGAACTGCTATATTAGGCCTATCAGAATTGTATCGATGTTTGTACCGTAGATATTGAATTTGGTGATCTCTGACCAGCAAATTCACATAGCTCAGACAGAGACATTCTGAAAATGTTTTTAAACTGAACTCCTTGAACACAAATGTCGAAGCAATTTTTTATATATATCTGTCTACTCTACAGTTGTATTCTTTTCTAGACTACTTCACATTAGCATGAAGTCCATGTGGTGTAACAGGAATCACACATTCAGACAAACCCAACAGCCGCACATCAAGACCACATCTTATTCTGCTATTTTAACTTCAGCAGAGAAATGTGTTATGAGATAAGAACTACTCAGTCATGAAATGGGTTGTTGCCTTTGTTTCTGCTTGTGTTTATTGGTTCAGTGCTGAGAATTACTAACAATAATTTTAGCAATCTAGCTTTTGTCTGCATGTGGAAGTGATCTGATAAAAACTGTTGAGCGTTGAAAACAACTGACTACTGTTGCAATAAGTTAAAGAAATAACTGTAGAAAATAAGTGATTTTAAAGAAATCAAGTGGATACTCCACCTCTGTTCTGCACACTGCACAGCTCTTAACGGAGGAAAAAATGTTAATTTTTGGGTGTAAAATCCTTTTAAATAGAAATTTATGTCATTTACTCACTCACGTGATTCCAAACCTGTATTGAAGTTTCTTCAGTGGAACACAAAAGAAGATATTTTGAACTGAAAGCTATCTTTTTCTGTACAAAGTCAATGGGGTCCAAAACAACATGTTTGAATTCAAAATAGTCTTTCCACAGTAGATTTTTTTTTTTTTTAATAAAGAAAGCTTTAAACTGCGAAATAACTCCTAAACTGTTCAAAAGCGACACTCTGACCCCAGTGTTGACCCAGTGTGCTTGGCGTGTGTGCAGGTGCGATGGCGACGTGAGCTGCGCAGTAGTTCGAACCGAACCTCTTCATGAGCGCTGGGACTTAGTGGAGGCGTGTGCTGAATTACTCAATGCCCAGTGGCAACGCAGCATGGGGGCGCGAATTCACTCGCTCCGCCAGTCGAGCCACAGCTATCCTGTGTGTCTCCTGCTGCTGAAGGGAGAGAGGCGGAGTCAAGACGAGAAGCTAATAGGCCACGCCCGCTTGTCCCGTGTCCTGGGTAGCCGTAGTTTGTTTGTGGAGTCGGTGGTGGTGTGCAACATGCTGCGAGGGAAGGGGTACGGCCGTACCCTGATGGAGGCTGTTGAAAGATATGCCAAAGGACGGGGCTGCACCCGATTGTGCCTTACCACTCATGACAAACAACACTTCTACGCCCATCTGGGGTTTGTGCTGTCCAAACCTGTCCAAAGTGTCGGGACGCTGGCCTCCTTCATGCCCATGGAAGTGTTGCACAAGTTCTGTAGAAGCACAGAGAACGAGGAAGAAGAGAGGAAGAGTGATGGTAAGTTGTTTAGCAATCCTGCACCATCTACACCTTCTATTTTACCACCACCACCTCCTCCACCACCACCACCTCCTCTACTCTCCTGTCCTCCTCCCCTTATTTCTGCTCCTCCACCTCCTCCATCTTGTCCTCCGTCATCCTGGGCTCCAGTAAGTCAGACTTTGGAGCAAACGCCATACACAGACAACAGAGGGTTGCCCGTCTTCTGGATGCACAAGGACATCTGAAACTCAGGCTACACTCCTTCAGTCTGTAATTATTCAGGGATACACAAACACAGTGTTTACAGATTCAAGGAAGATTCTGTTTGAACTGTATTGACTGGAAATACTGTGACAATCTGAATGTGCCTTAATCAGAGTTTACTTTGTTTTAACTTATTTATTTTCTTTTTTATATTTAAAAAAATGATTGAAAGGTAAATATTTTATCACAACCCTCTAAAGGAAATGTATTCGCTGAGATTTTGTTGCTTTCAAATGGTTATATAAAAAAATAAAATATATATATTCTATAACTTTCATGTTTTGTGCTTGTCATTTAATAGGATCACATTTCTTTTTTTATCAACATTGGGATTTTATGTTAAAATTCACGTGACTGTTCAAAAGTTTGGGGTCAGGAAGATATTTAAATGTTTTTGAATGAAGTCTCCATGCTTGCTGCTCACTCCGGAATACAGTAATATTGTGAAATATTATTACAATTTAAAATGACTAAATTTTCTATTTTAATATTTGTTTAGATTTAGATAACCTTTATTGTCATTATAAACATGTATAACGAAATTTGGAAGTGCTTCCCTTTGTGCTGGATTATACAACAACACAAACAATGTTACATACAACACAAATATTGAACATACTGTATAATACAAAAACAATACATTTGTGGTAAGTTTTAAATATATCAGTAATAAGAAATATATTGCACTAAACCTGTGAATTGCAAAATAGCACCCCGAGACTGTAAGTATATAGAGGGATCAATGCTTATTAGATATATTTATTAATACATTTTAAAATGTAATGATATTATTTTGTGTTTCAAACTCAGATTGTGATAGAGAAGCCAGAATGTTGTAGTGCATCTTTACAGTACAAACCTTCCATGTAATATCTCATGAGCTCATAAAAGTGGTGTACACATAATTATAAAAGCATTAGCAGTTTTAGATGGAGTATATTTCTTAAACTAAGTACACAATTTGAATAGTTCCAGTCTCATTTCTAGATTATTTCCTGCAAGTTATGTCACTTATAATGAATGACACTAATTGTGTGTATTTCATAGGCATGCATTTGAGATCTTCTATTCATCCCATCCTCACCTTAGCCCTGTCAGCCATTTTGTTTCCCAGCAACCCCGTTCAGAATATGGTTCAGGGGGCGGAGTCTGTCATCGGGAGGCGTGGCTTTACAGTGATCTGGAATATGCCTACAGCTCGATGTCAGCGTCGGTACGGAGTCTCCCTGCCACTGCGCCAGTACAACATTATACATAACTCACAGCAGAGATTTCAGGGTCAGAATATGAGCATATTTTATCAGCGGCCTCTACCCCTACATCAACCGCCAGGGGTCAAAAGTCAATGGTGGCCTGCCTCAACAAGGATTCCTAAAGGCTCATCTCTCATTGGCTGAGGTGCAGATCATTGAAGTGTTGAGACAGATGTTCAGCGGATTAGCTGTGCTAGATTGGGAGGCGTGGCAGCCAATATGGATGTGGAACTTCGGGACCAGAATTGCATATCGGAAATTTTCGAAAAAGCTGGTTAGGTGGAAACATCCAGATATGTCAGAGGAGGAAGTGAAATCCAAGGCGGAGGCTGAGTTTGAATTAGCAGCAAGAGCGTTTATGGAAAAGACTCTGCGCCTTGGTGTTCGCCTCTGCCCAGAGGGATTATGGGGGTTTTATGGGTTTCCCGGTTGCTATAACAATCATGGCCAAGGACAAAGCGGCTACACGGGGCAGTGTCACAATGGCACAGAGATTTTGAACGATAGACTGGCGTTTCTATGGCAACACTCCACCGCCCTGTATCCCAGCATTTATCTGTGGCGTAAGCTGGCAGGACACACACATGCTCAACTAATGGTTAGACATCGTGTACTTGAAGCCCTCCGAGTGGCATCCCAGCATTCACCTGGCACTGAAGCACTTCCTGTTTTTCCCTATGCCAGAGTGGCGTTCACACACACATTGAAGTTCCTGAATCAGGTAGAACACCCTGACCATTTCCACATGGTGTTTCACATTGTGAAGGTCAGAGCTCCGAGCTCCAGTCTTATCATGCATTAGTGGGCTCTTCACCTCCACCCAGAATAGACACTGAAAGAGGAGGGGGTTTAGTTCCGAGCTTTTGCCCAGTACAGTTATAGTGACTCACTTCATCCTCATCTTCAAGTGGATGGTTCTCCTTTAGCCCAGATCCAAGCTCAAGTATGTGAATTCTTGGCCAATGGATTGTAAGCGCAAATTTCAAAATGAATATCAATTTAAAATTATTAATTTTAGTGTTTAGTGTTTTTATAATTTATAAACCATTTATAACCAAATATTAAAGCATTTTTATATAAGACATTTACAGGTTGTTGAAAATATGAACATAATTCAGAAACAGACGGAATATAAAATTTGTGAATCCCTATTTCTGACCACTGTTATTGTAGTATTATTTAGCTAGTTTTATTAATATTTACATTTAGGTTTTATTTAATTTAAATTTCTACTTAATTTTAGTTTACATTCTAGTAGTTGTCATTTAATTATTATTTTATATTATTGTTTTCATTTTATTTTTATTTCAGGGTTTACTTCATTTTTTTAAATTAATTTTAGTACTAGTTTTTCCATCTAATATTTCCATTTTATTTAATCTTATTTCAATTAACATTTTTTATTAGTTTCCTTTATTTTAGTTAATAATTTTAGTACTTAACTTATTTCAGTTATTTGCAAAGCAAACATTTAATTTTCATGTGGTTTAAGTTTTTCATTTAATTATATTAATATTTTATTGTATTTCATCTTTATTTCATAAACAACATTTCATCAACACTTGCTCTGACCCATTCACATACTTTAGTTTCAAGCTAGTGTCTTAATTTAGGCTGATCTGACTTTAAAAACGATATTATTGTGTGAAACTTTATCATATTGTGTATCTTTTCAGACGGATTTGGAGCACACACTAGGTGAGAGTGCTGCTTTAGGTGCTGCTGGAGTTGTGTTATGGGGCGAGCTGAGTTTCGCCAAGTCCAAGGTCAGCAGGTCACTTTTTTGAGCGTGTGTATGGTCTGGATTTAACTACACTGTGTGATAACCTAATGAAATAAGTTCTATCATATACAAACTGAAAATGTATAATTTAAGACTTTGCACATGCCTCATCATTAGTCTTTGCTGGAGCTGTTATGATATATAATAAGTTTCTGTCTTTCTCCAGCCGCAGTGCGCCCTCTTGCGTGATTACCTAGGCTCAGTATTAGGAGAGTATGTCACCGCCCTGCAGGCCAGTGTGAGGAACTGCAGCGAAAGAATGTGTAACACTCAGGGACGCTGTGCTCGTCGGGACCCTCACTCAGGTTACATGATCCCTCTACATGGTACCCATGAAGCTCTTCCTCTCAGCGACATGAGGTCAAAGTTCAAGTGTGTGTGTTATGAAGGATGGAGCGGAGAACAATGTGATCAAAATAATTTCTAAGAACTGTTTGCAACCCATTTCATTTCTGTAATGTGACATTTATGAGTTAAACAGGATTTTCAATGAAAAAAAAAAAGTAGAGTGGGACCATCAGGAATGGTTGGATGGTGAAAAGTGGTGTTACATACCAGAATGGAGTCAGATTTGAATCTTTGCTAAACAGTGCCTAAATAGCTATTTAGCTGTTTATTAATATTATCCAATTGAGTGAAACAGTTCT
Source organism: Meda fulgida (assembly GCA_030578275.1). NCBI lineage: Eukaryota > Metazoa > Chordata > Actinopteri > Cypriniformes > Leuciscidae > Meda > Meda fulgida. The sequence goes on along the minus strand of CM060623.1, from coordinate 19,989,347 downwards.
GGAAGTTTTTTTCCCATTCATTTTTTTTTTTTACCGTAGAGACTTTAAAAAAAGTGTTCAAAAGTTATAAGCTATTAACCAAACCAAAATGTAATGACATGAAGCACAACTTAATAATTTGAAACAAAAAAAATTTATTTGAAAATAAAGTTTCAAGACTGTGTACTTAACAGCTTTATAATGATGGAAAGAACTACAATCTCATGAAGCATTGCAAAGGATATTATTGAAATAAAAACAAATATTTAAAGTTAGGGTAGGCAGTTTTTGTCTATAATTTTTTTTTCCAAATTAGTTTAAACTGTCTTTATATACCAATACATAATTAAAATGTAAGTACTCTGAAAAGGAGATTATACAAATCGAGTGTCTGCAGTCCTCTCAGGGCTGCAATAAACACAGCTACTTCCATTCCATTCACTCCCACCCCCTCCCTTATCGGCTCCTTCCAAAGCCACGCCCCCAAAACACACGAACGCGCAATGCCGACCGCTCAGCTGCAGGACGAGTTTACCAGCGCCGAGCGGAGAGCAGTCATGTCAGAATCACATGTAATAAAATACTTAACTTTATCATTATGAATATAAACAACTAACATGGCTATTAGTACTCACTATCAAGCTAGCATATCGATACTGGTAAAGTTTAAAATACATTGAGTTTGATTCGTTAACGAGCTAGTAACATAAAGCAAAGCTAAAAACAGGTTGCACTGATACACGTTTTCCCGTTACCATCAGTTACTCTGTGATGAAGGTGAATTTCGCGTAAGATTCATAACATATACGGTGTTTTGCATGTAAGAGCTTCCACGATGAAAGCGTTTTTCACAATTCTTTCTCTGCCATAATTGTGATTCTTAGGCCGGGGACACACTGGCTGCGTGGCGTAAGCGTGGCGTTTCTGTTGCGTGTCAGCTGCGTCGCGTTTTCTGTGTCTTTGCACACCAGGAGCGTGTATGACGCAGCACTGCTGCTTCGGGTGACATAGAGGGATGGCGCCGACAGGCCAGTCTACATTTGGATTAGCGGTGTGTTGCTCTTGCCTTTACGACAACAATTTCAACTGTTATCACACATCTTCCAAAAATCTGAAAAATAAGTGGGCTGTCTGTTTATTTCAATAACATTTACAAATGTTGTGTAGCAAAGAGCCTACTGTATATTTAGCCTAGGCTACCTGATGTTTAACCGTCACTCAGAAGACATACTACGTTCTGTCCTATCTTTATATCATCCTGAGGCCCAGAAAGTTTTTTTTCCATTTTTTTCCCCAATGTAGGCCTAATCACATTGTTAAGAGCATAAGAAACAAATTAGAATATATATATATATGTGATATGCTATGACCTCTGTAGTGGACACCGGGACTCGATTGTTTAAAAAATAAAATGACATGAAATTATATGTATAGGCAAAAATAATGTCAATATTTGAAAATCGATAATTATTATTTCATTTTTTAAAGGACATTTATATCTAAATTTACGTCAAAACCTAGATTTTCAAACATCAAAATGTAATTTATTAATATGTATTCGTGTACAAAATGACATAAAAACATCTTTTCCTATTCTATTTTGCCTGGAAACGCTTCCTACACGCTTGCGTATCGCGTGAAAAATAGGCGTCGGTTCTATTTCTAGCTTGCACGCGTTTTCCGCGCGGCTCATGCCGCGCCTGAGACGCACGTGTCACGCAGGCAGTGTGCAAGCTCTAACCTGTTAACATGGGAGCCGAAATTAAAACGGACACGCCACGCAGCTGCAACGCTTACGCCACGCAGCCAGTGTGTCTCCGGCCTTAGCTTCCGTGCCTCTTCCCCCTCCTCGAGTCAACGGGTGCGCGCATGTGGGCAGCTCCTGTAGCAGCAGGGGTGGTAGCCATGGTAGCGAGGGAGAGTGACAGTCCCCCAGCCAATCATTTCATTCGTTCCGAATGGAAATAATTAGCTGTGTTTATTGCAGCCCTGAGAGGACTACAGACACTCGATTTACATTTACATGCTAATTTACACTTACATTTTAATTGTGTATTGGTAGCCTATACAAAGACAGTTTAAACAAATTTGGAAAAACGTTTTTTAGACAAAAACTGCCTACCCTACCTTTAAGTAGTTTGATTAGGGAAACTTGTTTAAAAAAATAAAACAGCTGTTATTAAAATAATTATTAGAAATAATGTAGAATGGCGACTTCAACAAAAACATAACACACTGTAAAAAAACAAAAAATTGTGATCAGAAAGTCATGACAACATGTTTTTACAAGTTATACAAGTTCAAATCATTTTAAAGCCACTTTAATGTAATTTAAGTTGAAATTACTTATACATTTAAGTTGATTGTACTTAAAAATTTAAGGCAGTAACTTTTTTTTTTACACAGTGCATCAATTAACAAACTCATAGCTCACAGTAGGTCTGTCATTAAAGGTTTATAAGTTATCATTCCCTTATCGGGAAAACAAATGTTTTTTTGTTGTTTTTTTTACTTCTGGAACCTGACTGTTGTACTCTAACCCCATGGCCTGAGTGGCATAAGCAGAAAAATAAATTCATTTTAAAAGCACAGATAAATCATAAACAAAAAGACCAGGGACATAATTAATCGTAAATTGGGTCAATTTTTATTTCATGTCAACTTTAAAGTGCTTCAAAAACTCAACAAAATGTAAGATCCATGTCATGTAGGTTTTTTTTTTTTTACTCTTTAATTCTTTAAAAAAATGTTTTTCATAAATAGAACATCATGGTCTATATAATTATTTACAGTCATTGTGCTCTCAAAAGCACTCACAAAAGCTCACCGTAGTGAATGTTCTTGCTCATTCAAATCATCATTGATCAGGCTTGATTTATGTCACAATCTACTATGTTTGTTTACAGTGATACCAACTAATTAAAATATATTTTACATATTCTTTCCAAATTTCCTAGTGTGGTTTTGTATTATCATTTGCTATAGTGAAACTAATGTAGCAAGTTGCCAACACGTGTACAACACAATACTGGTAAAAAACAACAACACTTAAATCATTGTCTGTTTACACTCCACAAACAGGGTAAGTGAATGTTTTTGAGCAAGATAATTGACTAATGGATTCCACCAGAGTAATAGAAGCCTTTAAGACAGAAAGTCACACACATTGATGTAAAGTTCTGGATCATTAGCAGACTCATAATCAGTGCTCTTCTCTCAGTGTTGTCACAGTGCACTAGTGTTTCTGCTGGTGAGTGATATGTTTTCATGGGCTCTGCTCTGCTGCAGATGTTGTAAGAGTTGGGAGATTTCCTCAGCTGTTTCCTGTTTCTGTTTCACCATCTCCAGAAGTGTGTGGAGAGCACTGCTCTGCAGGACTGGAGGGTTAGTAAAAGAAAACAGATGTTATTTGGTGAAATAACAGATGAACAGGCCCTCTAAATGAATGTTCCGGGTTCAATGTGTTCAAAAAGCTCTGTCAACAGCATCCGTGGAATGAGGATTACCACAGAAAGTAATTTTGACAATTTAAAGGGTAAGTTCCCCCCAAAATGAAAATTACCCCATGATTTACTCACCCTAAAGCCATCCTTGGTGTATATGACATTCTTCTTTCAGACGAATACAATCGCAGTTATGCTAAAAGAATGTCCAGGCTCTTCCCTGCTTTATAATGGCATTGAATGGTTGTTTCTGTTTTGAAGTCCATCAAAGTGCATCCATTCATCATAAAAGTAATCTACGCAGCTCAGGGGGGCTAATGAAGGTGTTCTGAAGTGAAGCGATGCGTTGCGTTCGTGTAAGAAAAATATCCATATTTAAAACTTTATCGACTAAAATAACTAGCTTCCGGCAGACGGCCGCATGCATACTAAGCAAGTCGACTTGTGCCATAAGAGTAACTCGCCTGTATGGCGTAGGATGTGGGAGTAGTGTAAGCTTTGACCCCTCTCGCGGTTCAAACAAACTGGGCTGGGCAATAAACTCAAACTTCTCTGACATTTCTCTTTAAAAAAAATTCATTTTAGACTTCTCATTCGTGACTGGTGTTTTGTTTTGCTCTTTCCTCTGCGCTTCCGCGTTCGTCAATACGTCATGCGTCAGGTCAAGGGTTAGTCTTCCATTGTAAATCGATGCGTTTGGCCGTCTACCGGATAGTTATTTTAGTCAATAAAGTTTTAGATATGGATATTTTTCTTACACGAACGCATCGCTCCGCTTCATAAGGCCTTTATTATCCCTATGGATTACTTTGCACTTTGATGGACTTCAAAAAATATACAGCCGATCACTGCCATTATAAAGCTTGGAAGAGCCAGAACATTTTTTAATATAAATCCGATTGTATTCGTCTGAAAGAAGAATGTCATATAAATCTAGGATGGCTTGAGGGTGAGTAAATCATGGGGTAATTTTCATTTTTGGGTGAACTATCACTTTAACAACAAGAAACTTTGTGTTCGCCCAAAAACATTTTGTGTTCCTCCAAGAAACTTTGCATTATAGTTCGCAAACCTTTGCGTTCCTTCGCAAACCTTTGCGTTCCTTCGCAAAACTTCTGAACTCAGAGTTTCTCGGGGAACAAACATTTTGCGAGTGAATGCAAAGTTCCTCGGGGGAATGCAAAACATTAGAGAGAAAACGCAAAAGCATTAACATCATTTTTTCTACCATCATATTTTTTGCCCCATCACCATGTCCCTTTGGGAAAATGCAACGTTTTTTGGGAGAACACAATACTTTTGCGAGAGAACACAAAAGCATTGAAATATAATTTTTCCTCCTATCTCATATATATATTTTCATCATTGTGTCCCCTAAGGGACTGTATAAGTCAACATTATTCCACACAAGCGGTCAATGGAGCTTAACTTATATTGAAGCCAAAACTATATTTTTTTTCATTTTAGCCTTAAAACACATTATTTAGCTTAAACAAACAAATATTCTCACCTAAAAAACTGAAGATAAGAATGAGAATGAGGAGGAACGCAATGATGGCTGCACATGCTAAGAAATAGTGTCGTCTAGTGGAAGTGCAAATGTCATTCACTCGGCTCATACAGGCTGGTTGACCTGTTTGATAGACAACTGCCCGGTCTTGCATCTGGAGGTTCCCGTTGGAGGAAGGAGGTGGTGGACGGGGTGGATGAACACCTGGCAGTGAGAGGTAGGTTTGTATAGAAACCAACAAGGATTTTAAAATCATACAGTCTCTTACATGATGAAATACCTTTGCTGTGCTGTTCAGAGTGTGTGCGGTGCAGGTCATTGATGGAATCAACCGAATGGAGCTCAATCTCTGTCAGGTCTCGCTCGCTGACACGAACAAATGCTGGAGGAGGAGAAGAAGTGGACTTCATGATCACTCCCACTATTGAGAAACACAGAATGCAAACCTGATTTAAATATTTCAAAAACATAAAAAAAAAAAAAAATTCTGTCATCATTTACCCTCCCTCATGCCATTCCATGCCATTCATGACTTTTTTTTCCTCCATGAAATTTTGCCCGCAATTACATTTAATGACTGGCTACAGACACAGAAGCACCATATGGTCTATATGGCTTTGTCATAGGCCTATGTGAACTTCATGTGAGAAATTGAAGAGCTCCAGTAAGCTGATAACAGTAATTGGAATTTCATGGGACAGAGCAAGGAAAACAGTCTTTAGATTTTCTCCTTTCGTGTTTCCATTAAAGGGATAGTTCACCCAAAAATGTAAATGTTGTCATCATTTACTCACCCTCAAGTTGTTCCAAAACTATGAGTTTCTCTCTTCTGATGAACACAAAAGAAGATTTTTTTTAAAGAATATTGGTAAACAGACACTTCCATGGTATTTTTTCCTACTATGGAAGTATATGGCTATAACGTCAACTGCCTGGTTACCAACATTCTCCAAAATATCTTCTTTTGTCTTCAACAGAAGAAAGAAACACATACAGGCTTGGAACAACATGAGAGTGAATAAATTATGCCAGTATTGTAATGTTTGGGTGAACTATTCTTCCTAACAAATAAAGAGCAGAAGACGAAGATGTGTTCATATTCCAACGGCATGATGATTAAACACTAAATTAACTGGAATGCCATAGTTTTACAGTTAAGTGCAGCTTTATTGATGTTAAATATGCTGCATTTACCTATGTGATGCAATAGTGCCATTTCTTTTTAACAGCTATATTTATCTCAACCATTTTGCCAAATTTAATGCATGACTAAAATCCAGTGTAACTTGTGTTGTAAGTTTTCAAAGCCTGGAAACACCAGTGATATTCTCCTATATGAACAAACAGGGACATTTGTTTGTTTGATACTGTTCACAATTGCACTCAAAATCTAGTCTTTTCAACCCCTTATAGCCTAACCTCAGATAAAGACAGTAAACACAAGTGCACTGCATTCACCAAACATCTCATCATATTAGGCTACTCTAAACCAGGACTCATTCGAATAGTCTCAGATGAAAATTGGCTGAATAGATCAAACTGAGATCGGGTGAATTCATGTAGCCTAAACTTTTTGATGTCTCCACTATGGCCCAGATACGTAACACATTTCGTAGTATTCATTTTAACATGTTAAACTGCCTGTGCGTGCGTGTGTAAACTTACCCTCAGACTGGCTTCATCAAAGGACGCCTGTTCGTGGTTGCGTTGTTGACAAACACTAAAGAAAAGGTAGAGAAAGCAGCTGTGATTTGGATGGTCTTCTTCTCATTCGGTCTGAAACGAAACGGTCTGTGCCCGTGTCGTCCACCCTAGACACAGCTCAAAATCCCCAGACCCAAAATAGCTACAGTCTCATGGACAAGAAGAGAGGTTATTTATAGATTTGGGGCCAAATAATCATTCAGTAACATGCAGACTGTGTGCATGTTGTGATACGATACAGGCATTACAACTTTGACAGCTAGCGCAGAGAGAGTTTGCAGTTTAATAGTAGGAATTCTTATTTCCACTAGATTCTTCAATTAGTATTGGTGTAGAATAAAAACTACAACATATAGAAATGATGGTGTTTCACAAACTAGCGAATTGGTTTGCTATAACTAGCAGAACGAGTTGTGATTCACATCGTGCGTCAAATATTCATAAAATAATTGTATGTTGCCATGTTTGTTTGTTTATAAGGGCCACCTCTTTGTCACCTCTAAAATTATATGTCTTATGTTAAGGCATAATATTATGGGATGTGGGAATTTCTCAACCGCACGTGCACGTCAGGAAATTTAACTAGCCTACATTTCCCAGGATTCTCTGAATGTAGTTATACGGTACGCTCCTTGTTTTGCAGTGAAAGCAGAATTGCGAGAGTGAGCTTCGAGTTCGAACGAGCTGACAGTGAGGTCGTGTTGCCTGCGTTGGGCTTTTGAAGAATTGGTCTGAAACAAAACACAACATGCTTGCTCGGGCTTTTGCAAACGGACTCTGTATCCGAGTTTCAAGGGAAACCACGCGGACTGTCGGGTTGGGGGGAAAGGGGCGGCAGGACAGACAAGCTTCGACTGAGGTATGCACGGTACTGGGAACCTCAAAATCATCTGCTAACTACTTAAAATAAACCAAAGTCTTTGCAAAACCGTGAAAAAAGACTAAAGATATATAATGGGAAAGTTTGCATGTTGCATTTCAGTGTAATTCTTATTCTGAATTTCTTGTCGTTCGTGCACGAGGAACCCATCTGCTGTCAGTGTCCGCTCGAGCTGCTGCGGTAATTAAGAGCACGAGAGCGTCCATCCGTTCAGGGACCTCGCGGCTTTCACTCTGAATCACTGAAACACACTGATGCTCTCCTATTCAAATAGGTTCCCCACGGAGTGTTGACCTCTCTCTCTCTCTCTCTCTCTCTCTCTTTGTAGAAGTTCACTTCAGTTGGCAATATTTTATTTCGTACGGGACACCCTGTAACGTCATCAAACGCAGACAACTGTTTGAGTTATTTTTCTTGAACTGTTTAAGTTAAGTTAAAACTTGTATGAATACGAAATTGTATATATTAGGTCATGCTCTACTATTCTTTCTGCCTTTGCTAGTTAATTTCCAATGATCCCATGGTGTGACAAATTCATTAAACCACATATTCTCTTTAGTATCTCAAATAATATGATAAATGAAAACGACATGTGCTAATTGCAATAAAATAATTTAACTGGTAATAGGTTGACGGGACACCGAATTCTCTTGAACTTCTAAACAGTTTGTGACAAGTAATAAAGATAAAGTCTCAAACACTCACACTCTCTAGGTAGATCAGATAGTGTCCTAGTCTCTCATTCAGACTTCTTAGTTGACTTTGGACTGGTTTCGTAAACTGTAAATAGCTAATGTGGCCTAATGTGTGGTGAGTGGCTGGACACATAGGCAGGAGCCAATCCTTGAGGTCAAAGGTCACAGTACCACACCATAAGCTGATTTAGTATCACGCACATGATCTTATTCATTGTGGAATTTATTTATTAAACCCATGCTTGACAACATATAAGATTCTATGGAAATTAAAGTTTTTAAAAAATGATAAATATTATACTTTTTTATTATTATTAAATAAATATTAACTGTCTTTGTCCCACATGATTTATTTGCTGTATCTAGGTGGCACTCAAGAAGACCCCACTGTATGATTTCCACAGGGCTCAGGGTGGTAAGATGGTGGAGTTTGCTGGATGGAGTATGCCTGTGCAATACAAAGACAGTCACATTAACTCACACATGCACACACGCCAGCACTGCTCCATCTTCGATGTCAGTCACATGCTGCAGGTCAGTGTGTAGACATTCAAAGTACTGCCTTTGTAAGTGTATGTAGACCAATCCATGTGATTTTTTTTTAACCCAATGGTGATTTTACTAGAGTAAAAAAATGTGTGACATGAAAATTCCATCAGTTTAAAGTGCCAATATTCCTGACAATATTGGAAATTCCGTATTATGAGGTAGAAGTGTGAAGTCTGAATGTGTCTGATTTGTTGCTTTGTCCTCAGACTAAAGTCTATGGTAACGACAGAGTGAAGTTTATAGAGTCTTTGATTGTTGGAGACATTGCTGAACTAAAAGACAACCAGGTATGAGGCACACAGAGTGGTAATATCCGCAAATTTAGTCACCATGAAATCAAAATCGATAATTCTTGTGTTTTTATGGAATGGTATTGCAGTATATATTATAAATAAATTATCTGTGCACATCATAATTTTTTCCCTTGAAATCTTTAATCAAAATAACTTACCCTCCTTCTTGCAACTTCCAGGGTTTTTGTGGGTCTCGAAAAGGCTTTAAAAAGGTGTAAAATCAGAACAGAAAGTCTTAAATTCAAAAAGTTATGGCATTAAATGTAGCATGCATTGCAAAAAAAAATTATATCTTCATCAGTATTTTTGTCCTGTTTTCCAATACAAATATCTAAACATCGTATATAAGATGCAAATGTAAAATGAAGAACAAAATGAAGTGTATTTATGATTTTAAAAAGAACACAAATAAATTATTAAAATGTTCCTTTGTATTAAGTTGATTTTTCTGAGCCCATTGTCAGATATTTGTTTTTTGTTTTAAGCGTAAACTCACTTCATTTTGATCAGTTTCACAGAAAACAAGACTTTTTGTATCTCCAGTAATTTCATCTTAATTTAAGAATCTTTAGACAATTGTACTGGAAAACAAGACAAAAACTGTAGAAGAACATCACTTTTTTGCAGTGTGATCAGAAGATAGAGTAAAAGTTATGTCTGTATTCTATAAGTTGAGAGCAGAGGTATTCAAGCTACTTTTTTTTGTAAAATGAATTGAAAAGTAATGGATATGTGTTGGAAGTTGTATTTTCAAACTCATTGTGTTTCTCTCTAGACATCAACATATTGATATCAATATATTCCTTACATTTTCTTTACTTGGTCTTAAAAAGGTCCTTAAAAGTCTTCAATATTCCTCCATAAAACTTGCAGAAACCGTACACGGTTACTAACGTAACCTCTGTTCTCTTTAGAGAGGGAACGAGTACTGCGTAATATCTTACGCTATGGGGAAAACCTATTTTCCACGAGATATTGAAGCAAAAATTATCCTTAATTTTTAATCAATGTAAAACGCTCTGTGGCAGCATGCAGACATAGGCGAGACAGCTTGCGCGCCTATTGGCTGCCCTGCGGCAAAAGCAGCAGCCTATCAAGAGCGGCTCTGCGTGACGTCATGACCAATGGGGGCACTTCGCGCCCACCTCGTCACGTCCCGCCAGAAAAGGGCGTGGTCTCGCCCTATAAAAGCCGGTCGTCAGGCTGATACAAACTGGTTTTCATCGCCGAAGCGAACCAGAGTGCATTGTAAGCACGGCAAGATACGCAGTACTCGTTCCCTCTCTAGAGAGAACAGAGGTTACGTTAGTAACCGAGTAGGTTCTCTTACGAGAGTATCTCTCGTACTGCCTAATATCTTACGCTATGGGGAACACAGTGCAACACGCCGTGCGTACAGGGATCCAACACCAAAGTCCCAAGGGCAGAAACCCGGGGCGCATATAGTGCATAATCACCATAGACTCCCATGGAGTGAAGGAAGAGGGGCTGGAAGCGTCATTCCTTATAAAGTAGCATGCAGAGGAGCTAATCATATGGAAATTATACACAGTCACGCAGTCAGGGTGAAAGCTCTCAGCCTAAACTGGGTGACCATACGTGTGTCAACACTCGTGGAGCTGCTGTATCGGTCAGTGAGCGATACGCAGGCCAAACTCAGCATCTGGGCCGGCTCAGCGGGGCAGATAGCACTGAATTCTAGACCGCCAAAAGCTTAGCTTGTAAGGAGGGAACCTCCAGGTTCTAATATTTTATAAATGTAGACGGCGAGGCCCAGCCCGCGGCCGCACAGATATCTTGTAGGGTAATCCCGCTAGACCATGCCCAAGAAGAGGCCACGCCTCTCGTGGAGTGCACTCTTGACACCCAAGGGGCATTGCAGGCCCTTAGAGGTGTAAGCTATGGCATCGACTATCCATCTGGATAGGCTCTGTTTTGATGCAGCAAGTCCCTTAGAACGTCCGCCAAACAAAACAAAAAGCTGCTCAGTCTGTCTAAAACCAGACGAGCGGGACACAAGCTCTTAGTGCCCTGACAGGGCAAAGGAGACTCGCGTCCCTCTCCTCATTGAAAACCGGAAGGGCGGACAGGGAAATCACCTGGGCCCTAAACGGTGTGTTGAGGGATTTCGGCACGTACCCGTGCCTAGGTTTGAGTATGACCTTTGAGTCATTAGGCCCAAACTCCATACACGACGCGCTCACAGAGAGCGCTTGCATGTCCCCCACGCGCTTTACTGAAACGAGAGCCATAAGAAACACTGTTTTGAAAGACAGGTGCTTCATGTCTGACAAATGGATTGGCTCGAACGGGGCACCCTTCATGGCTTCCAGAACTGTGGAAAGGCCCCACATCGGGACTGAAGGGGGCCTGGGAGGGTTCAGTCTCCGGGCTCCCCTGAGGAAACGCACGACTAAGTCGTTCTTCCCCAGTGACTGGCCAGACGCCGGTTTTGCAAACGTTGCTATGTCCGCCACGTATACTTTGAGCGTGGATGGGGTTCTGCCCTTATCCAGCAGCTCCTGTAGGAAGGAAAGTACTTCCGTAACCCCGCTGTCTATGGGTGAAAAGCCCTGAGCTTGACACCAAGCAGAGAACACAGACCATTTCGAGGAGTAGAGCCGTCTAGTAGACGGAGCCCTAGCCTGCGTGATCGTGCTTAGCACTCCCTCCGGGAGGTTAGCGGGTACCCGTTGATGGCCCATGCGTGCAGGGACCACAGATCCGGGTAAGGATGCCAAATCGGGGCCCCCTGCATGAGAGAGAAGGTCTCTCCTCAGTGGCACAGGCCACGGGGCAGTGCTGGTCAGCTGCATCAGGACTGGGAACCAGGGCTGGTTCGTCCAGAGCGGGGCCACAAGTAGCACTGGGCATCCGTTTTCCCTGATTCGTTCCAACACTTGAGGCAGGAGCGAGACAGGGGGAAAAGCATATAGGGGAACGCGGGGCCAAACGTGGGCCAGCGCGTCTTTGTTTTTCGAGAAAAAGTTCGGACAATGAGCGTTTTCGTGGGATGTAAACAGGTCCACCTGCGCTCTGCCGAACGTTTCCCACAGCAGTTGGATCGTCTGCGGGTGCAGCGACCATTCCCCTGCTGGGACATTGTTTCTGGACAGTCTGTCTGGTCCCACATTCAGGTGACCAGGCACATGCGCTGCTCTCAGCGAGAGCAGGTTGTGCTGAGGCCAGACCAGAAGGCGTTCCGTCAACCTGTAAAGGTTTCGGGAACAGACGCCGCCCTGGCGATTTATGTATGCCACCACTGACATGTTGTCCGGCCGGACCAGGACGTGGCGACCTTTTATCCGGGGACAGAAACGCCGTAGCGCTTTGTCGACTGCTATCATTTCTAAGCAGTTTATATGAAGGAGCTTTTCCCGTTCTGACCACAGGCCAGCGAACGGTCTGCCCTTGAGCAGCACTCCCCATCCCGAGGTGGAGGCGTCCGTAGACACCACCTGCACCCTCGAGGAGGTCCCCAGACTCACACCTGACTGATATCAGTCGGTTGCTTTCCAAGGTTCCAGAGCTGAGACGCACTTCAGATCGACCCTGAGGCGAAACAGACCAGCGGTCTATGCCCGGGGTGGTACTCGCGCTTTCAACCACATCTGCAGCGAGCGCATGCGAAGCAGGCCTAGCTGGAGTACAGAGGCTGCTGAGGCCATCAGGCCCAGCATTTTCTGAAACCTTTTGAGCGGGACTATAGAGCTGTGGCGGAAGGATTTCACGACGCATTGAATGTCTCGTCCCCGCTCCGGTGACTGGCGTGCTGTCATGGATAGCGAGTCCAGCACTGTTCCCAGAAAATAAATTTTCTGACTGGGAGACAGTGAGCTTTTCGCCCAGTTGACTGTGAGGCCCAGATTCTCGAGGTGCTCGAGTAATGTGGCCCTGTGTTCTATGAGCTCTTAGTGTGATCGAGCTAGAATCAGCCAATTGTCCAAGTAGTTCAAAATTCGCATGCCCCGAAGTGTCAGGGGTGCGAGAGCCGCGTCCATGCACTTCGTGAATGTACGGGGTGCTAGGGACAGGCCGAACGGCAGGACTGTGTATTGATATGCCTGGCCCTCGAAGGCGAATCTCAAGAATCGCCTGTGATGGGACGCTATTTTTATCTGGAAATAGGCGTCTTTCAGATCTATTGACATAAACCAGTCCCCTTGGCAAACTTGCGCAAGGATTTTCCTGGTTGTAAGCATTTTGAACTGGCGCTTCACAAGTGCTCTGTTCAGCTGTCGCAGATCTAAAATGGGTCTGAGCCCCCATCTTTTTTCGGTACCAGAAAATATCTGCTGTATAGGCCCCCTTCGCTCTGAACCTGAGATAAAGGTTCTATAGCCCCTTTGCTCAGTAGTTTCGCTATCTTGGCTATCGTTTTTCGTTTTATCGCTATCGTTTTTCACCGTCGTTTCGACGCGCGCCGTATAACGCCTGGGACGTTGAGCGAACTGTAGCGAATAGCCTCTATTTATAGTGTTCAGCACCCATTCTGATACCCCGGGGAGCTTTGACCACGCATCTGCGTGAATAGCTAGAGGTAGAATGAAATCTGGGCTCTGGCCGCGGCATGACGGCGGCTCGAGAGCCTCGGTGTACTGAGAACTCAGCGCTGTGCTTACAGTGTGCGAGGCGGGGGGCACGCTGATCACAGCGGGCAGCCTGGCCACGCTCAGCTTCTCTATGACTGGTAGTGTAGAGAAAGCGAGCGGGGCGAACCCCGTGGGATTCGGTGTGTTCGTGAGAGAATGTGGGCTCGGGATGACGGGCACATCTACTCCACTGAGAACACTGTCGGCTCGCGCCGACTGAATGTGTGTTAGTTTCGTTTTTACAGAAACCAAGGGGCACGCATCGTGTAGTGTAAGCGGGCACTGAGATATGGGCGCGTTCACGTAGTTTTTTGCATAATCGACATGAGTCGATTTTATTTGTGCTAGCCCTGAACCATGGCGGGCTGTGTCTGGGTGTGGGAATGGGCACTGTGGCGTGGGCATTCTTACAACACTCATAACACCATCTGCCGTGGCCAGAACACCAGAAAATGCACTCTTTATTGGATTTATCTGGGTAGCCGTAAAAACGGCTTTTGTGTGCAGGCAAGCGGGCTCTGGAGCAGGCTTGCTCACTGCAAAATACGCTGGAACAGTCACATTGTTTGGAACTGGACGAGCGAGACGTTTTGGTGAAAATCCGGCCGCAGCGGGATTTGAACACCGTCGCTTTCCTAGAGAGGCTAGGAAGGCTTCGAGACCTCGGGCTTGATCTCAATCCTCGGCCGGGGCCCGCGCTGAGGGGGGGCGGCGTCCAGCAGAGCGAGAGCGTGGTCTATGGTCTCAGGCCTGGCGGCGCTGTGAAGCGGCGGGTGGCGCAGGCTGTGGCTTTGAGTTTCGGGCAGACGGTTGTTTCTGGCAGCCCGTAGCGGAGCTCAAGCGCTTTGGAAGGAAGTGCTTCATAGCCTGCAACGTTTTTTGTGCCTCTGAATCTGTCCGCGAAATCCTTGACAGCAGATCCGAAGAGGCCCGCTGACGAAATGGGTGCGTCGAGGAACACAGAGCGCTCAGCATCCGTCATCTCAGACAGCGTCAACCATAAATGTCTCTCAGCCACGGTGAGAGAGGCCTTATTCCGCCCAACGGCCTGTGCGGCGGCTTTCGCAACGTGTAGAGCGAGGTCTGTAGCGCTTCTTAAGTCCGCCACGCAGATCGCTCCTGGTCCTTCCTCGTCCAGTTTTTGGAGAAGGTCGGCCTGGTAGATCTGCAGGACAGCCATCGTGTGGAGCGCTGAAACTGCTTGCCCGGCGGCGGTGTAAGCACGTCCGTGCATGGCTGACGTCACTCGGCAGGCTTTAGATGGTAGCGCCGTCTGAGTGCACCGTCCAGCGGAGGGCGGGCAAAGATGGGACGCTACAGGTGCCTCCACAGGAGGAATGCAAAGGTATCCTCTATCTTTCGCACCGTCCACAGTGGAGAATGCAGCAGAGACAGAGGTACGCAGCCTGGCGGAGAAGGGGGCTTCCTCCGTGAAGTTCAGGGAGGAAGGGCGCGGATCTAAATTGTGATGGAGCTTCGTCTTTCCCGAGAAAGCGACCGTCAAGCCTGTTGTGCGGTGGTGTCGTGGGCGCCTCCCAGTCGAGGCCAATGGATTCCTCGGCGTGAGAGAGCAGACGCATCAGCTCAGCTTCAATGCCGGCTCGTCTCCCAGAGGGCTGGTGGGTAGTGGGGGGGAGGTCCGCAGAGCTCGCCCAATCCTCACTATCCAATGCCAGGAGAGAACATGCCTCGGTAGGTTCGCCGATCTCAAGGGCGGACGCGGCCGGCGGATGCGAACCGGCGAGCTTTGGCTAGCAGGAGAGAGCTCCGGGGGGCGCTGAGCACGGCGCTCCTTCCGGCGCGGTACCACGGCGGGCAGAAGTGCAGGCACTGAAAAGGATGCCAGGCGAGTCCTCAGAGTCACCATAGGCAGTTGCTCGCAGTGATGGCATCCACCTTTGGCGAGCGCGAGAGCCGCATGATCCTCTCCCAGGCTGGACACGCAGATGACATGGCGGTCCCCGTCGCTGAGTTGGGCTCTTTAAAAAGACGCTAGCTCTTTAGAGAAAGGAGAAGTGTGAGTTGCAACGGCGAACAAACACTCTCAGCAGAGTAAAAGGATATTAAACGCCGGAAAGCGCAGCAGGTACGGCGGCTGAAGGCGGCGAGGCCAGCAACTCCAGGCTCAAGGGCTCGTCCCGCTGAAGGCTTATTTCCACGGCGCGGCTTCTCACTCTGGATCCAGCGATGTGTGAGCTTCACTGAAGAGATGAAAATCAGTTTGTATCAGCCTGACGACCGGCTTTTATAGGGCGAGACCATGCCCTTTTCTGGCGGGATGTGACGAAGTGGGCGCGAAGTGCCCCCATTGGTCATGACGTCACGCAGAGCCGCTCTCGATAGGCGAGCTGTCTCGCCTATGTCTGCATGCTGCCGCAAAGCGTTTTACATTGATTAAAAATTAAGGATAATTTTTTGCTTCAATATCTCGTGGAAAAGAGGTTTTCCCCATAGCGTAAGATATTACGCAGTACGAGAGATACTCTCGTAAGAGAACCTGCTCTTCTCTTGATGATGTTGTTTTGGCGCAAGGGCGGGACAACCTGTCACTCACATGAGATTGCATCAATAGCAAACCACAACCATGCAATCAATTTCCAACGGACAAAGTCAAGTTCTGCCCTACATTTTTTCTTATTCGAGAATCCGTTTCATTTAGATATACATTGTAATTGGGAAGAACAGACGCCAGCTTTAAATAATTTTACAAATTGCTTAGTCATCCAAAAAAACATTTTTTCCCTAGGGCACTCTCTCCCTCTTGACAAACACTAAAGGAGGAATCATGGATGATCTGATTGTGACCAAGACAGATCAGGAGTACCTGTATGTTGTCTCCAATGCTGGCTGTGCAGACAAAGACTCTGCTCTTATGCAGGCCAGTAAAAGTTCATGAAAAATAAAACATGCTCATCATTTGATTGTGATTGGTTGGTCGTGACATTTTTAATAATGACTGTGAAAATGTTATGTAGATATTGCAAAGATTTATTTTAACCTTAAAGCTGCAGTCGGCAAGTCTGGCAGATTGAGTGGACTTAGGCAAAATTTTGAATGTTTACAACTCTCATGCCCCTCCCCCACTATCAACGAATACCCTCCCACCGAGTTCGTGCTCGTCAGTGCGTGTGCACCACGAACCTGCCCAACAAGTGCCAACGTTAGCTATCCATACCAACACATTTGGGCAAACATACTTAGATTACTAACATAACACTAAGAAATAAAGTAACTGGTTTTTTAAAGCACAATTACCTGTCGAGAAGAAATGTTGCAAGCTCTGCATCCAGCTTGAACCCAATTAAATCACGTAAATCTCTCCACCTTTCAAATGCCGATCAGATGTTGATCCTGGTTTTATTACGGGTGCTTTCTTTCTTTACTTTCTTTTTTTCAGCAGGTGTTCTCTTTTCCTGTGTTGTTTTTGACCTCCTAGCTCTTGAGGTTAACTGAGGAATTGGAATCTTTTCCGCCATCACTCTTCGTTACTGCGCTAACTTCAGGCGTGTGCATGTGATTGTAACGTGCGCGAGGGGTGGCGTGTGCACGACCTGTGATTGACAGTCAGATCTCACACTCCCCTGCGCTGACTGGACAATATGAACCGGGGGCGGTGGATTTTTGCAAAACAAATAATACGCTCCAGGTGGAGTTAGAAGCTCTGGTTTTTTTTCTAAAACCACTTTATTTATGTTGTTCTGTCGGATTATAGTGTCAATTTCACTGAATATGATCAAAAGAATGTTGCCGACGGCAGCTTTAAACACCACAAGGGGGCATCCAAATTCCTTAGCATTTTTTCATTTCCAGTTTTATTAAATAGTATTGTTTATGAATCTGATTCTTTAATGTAGTAATGTAGTTTGTTTATTTATGAGTAGTTATGTTTATTTGCATGCATGTGTTTTTTTGCTTAAAAGTTTGTGTTTGTGTGTAGGCCAGACTGCATGAGTTTAAATCAGCAGGTCATGATGTAGATTTGGAGTTCATGGAAGAAAGTCTCATTGCTCTGCAGGGTAAGTTGTGGGTCTGTGATATACTTGCATGGTAATACTGCCCACATTCCTGCTTTATTCCTTTAGAATACATTGGTGTGTTTTAAATGTATTATGTCAATTTTCAGGCATTCGATTGATTGTATGTTTATTCATGTGTACGCAGGCCCATCAATGGCCCAGGTTCTGCAGAAAGGTGTGGGTGATGACCTCATGAAGCTGACCTTTATGACCAGTGTTTTGACCCCGGTGTTTGGCATCCAGGGCTGCAGGGTCACACGCTGCGGATATACAGGGGAGGATGGAGTTGAGGTGTGTTATCTCTATCTGATTGTATGACAACTATCCTGATATTATTTACTACCATTCAGAAATTTATTGTCAGTAAGATTTATATATCACTGTTTCCACAAAAATATTAAGCAGCACAACTGTTTTCAACATTGATAATAATAAGAAATGTAACTTGAGCACCTAATCAGATTTTTCGACTCTTTTCTGGAAGATTGTGTTTTCTGAAGGATCATAGAAACAGTTATTTTAAATTGTAATAACATTTCACAATATAATACATTTTTACTGTATTTTTGATCAAAGAAATGCAATCTTGGTGAGCATAAGAGACTTCTTTTAAAAACATGACTATTATAAGTAATTAGAGGCACAAATCTCATATTTTGTTTTTCCAATATAGGAACTATTAGATCTTATGAAAAATATTAGCTAACATAAATAAGTAGCTAGTTTTAAACACTTTTTGGCTGGGCTTGGTTTGTCTTTATTTTTTGTTGCATGTATGTAAAGTTTAATTTTTTTGTCTGTACACATGATTTATTCAGATATCAGTGCCACCTAGAGACATTGTCTCGCTGACTGAAAAGCTGTTAGCCAATAGTGAGGTGAAACTTGCTGGTCTCGGTGCCAGAGATAGTCTCAGGCTGGAGGCAGGACTTTGTCTCTATGGCAATGACATTGATGAGACCACCACACCTGTGGAAGCAAGTCTTGTCTGGACTATAGGTGCGTCAAGACTTTTATTTTCAGTTCTCATGAAAGTGTATTGGGTGTTAATCTATTCGTTTGTGTTAAGGTAAGCGCCGTCGACAGGCACTAGATTTCCCTGGTGCTGACATTATTGTTCCACAAATAAAGGCAAAGACTCAGAGAAAGAGAGTGGGACTGATCTCCACTGGACCACCTGTCAGACAACACACACCCATCCTGTCAACTGATGGGAGGGTTATAGGTAACAAATGCATTTGTTTTTAAAGTGCCACTTTTATGCTTTTTCAGATATTACCTTACATGTATTGTGTAGTACAGCTGTTTGAGAATGTAAAAGGTCTGCAAAGTTTAGAAGATCAAAGTGCACGATAGTTGCCAAAAGAAAAAACTGATTCTGAACTGCCTGAAACGAGTTTAGAATATAGTCATACTTTCTGCATTAACCTATGTAGGTTTGTAACAAATTTGCATAGTACCAGGTCCTCATTTGCTGCCCGCAAACAATGTCTACTTTGACCCGCCATCATGCACAGTAGTTGTAGCTGAGGCCTGGAAGAGTTTGGTTCATGTTGTTGACATGTTGAGAAGATGCTCTTTTCTGTGCTGCGAGAGCAAATTCACTTTGGATGCACTTCCAAAGGATGAGGACTTGGGCTTGAATTAATATAGTAAAAATGACACCATTATTACTGAGTTTGTATCACTATGTAAGCACTGAATTCTGATATAGTATTTTTTTTTTTTTTT
This sequence comes from Meda fulgida, assembly GCA_030578275.1. Lineage (NCBI taxonomy): Eukaryota > Metazoa > Chordata > Actinopteri > Cypriniformes > Leuciscidae > Meda > Meda fulgida. The sequence continues at coordinate 19,969,955 of CM060623.1, read as the reverse complement.
TTTTACATGCTCTGTAAACGGTAGACCAAGCATAACAGACTGGGCATCATACCAATCAAAGCAGAGTAGGCTCATGCAAAAGAGGGGTTTAAAGAGACCAAATCCTTTATCGAACTGTTTCAGACACTGAGAAAAGAGGTGATGCTGAGAAAATTCAAGTGTTTTTTGACTTTGGATGCATGTAAACCTATTGTAGCAGACCTCCAAAACAAAATTAGGAACCTTTAAAATTGCATAAGTGGGCACTTTAAAAGAAAAGTTCAAAATCATTATTTACTCACCCTCATGTCTTTCCAAACCCATATGATGTTATTTCCCGCCCACTTTATTTTAGGGGAGGTCACCAGTGGATGCCCCTCCCCCTGCCTCAAGCAAAACGTTGCCATGGGCTATGTGGAATCTGGCTTCAGTAAAGTGGGCACATCAATCCAAGTGGAAGTGAGGAAAAAAGCAGTGCCAGCAGTGGTCAGCAAGATGCCATTCGTGCCCACCAAGTACTACATGGGCCAGTAGACCTACTGATCATAAACCCGTCTGCGTTTAAGAGAGGGTCTGTCGTAGATCTGTCTGGAAGTATTTAGAACTGGATCACCACTGGAATGGAAACCAACATTAGAGATGATGTAAAGCCTGGGACACACGTCAACATTGAGCATTCCATAATCCAAACACAAATGCAAACTTTAAACACACAATTTACTTTTGTGTTATTTTAAGTAAATTGCATTCCAGAACATTTTGTAATTGCGCAACGTTATGGTCACTTCACTAGGAATTCGAATCAAATGGACTTTCTGGATGTGGGATAGGACCACTTGCTGTTAGTGTGTGCGTCTAACATGGAGCACTTAAAATGTGAGAGTGTGGGAAGGTGAACTTGTTTTAAAGAGAACTTTGTAAGATTCATTTAAAAAGTTTTCTACACATCTGGTATGTTTTATGACAGTGTACTTATTTAGTGTCATAGTTCTATGATAGACAATAAGATTATTAACAATATTAGTCTGAATGAGATGTATACTGTAATGTTAGAAAAGTGCCTAGTTTCTCAGGTATAGTTTATTATGCTGTAGTAATAATTAATGTCATCATCATTTAACTTAAGACCACATCACTGTGAAACCTTTCTGTCTGAAAGAATATTTACATTTTTGTTTCTTTTTGGGATGTGATTAATTAGTACAATTTTATTTTATATAATTTTATAAACCTTTACCTGATTGGTAATATAGTAATACAGTGATAATACCGTTTGTACTGTGGGCTGTGATTTAAAATAAAATATATCAAATTGTTATATTAATATATAATATAATTTGGGTTATTTGCAGACAATGAGTTTGACAATTATAAAGGAACTAGGTGAAAAGTATGTAACGTTTTACGATGAGTAATTTTAGTTGGTTGGTTGGTTAGTTAGTAAATTAATAAATAGAAAAAATTAAATATTGATATTGTGAATAATTAACTTGTGAATGAATTTTAATGGCCGATGTTGTACTCCGGTGACGTGTACCACCGTCTCATTCTATGAGAATTACTAGCGACATAAAACCATAAATGTCAGGGTATACTGACAGCTCTGATTAGCGTCCTTATTGTTTTCAAGCAGAAAAAAGTTTATAAAGATGTAACTTTTCTGCAGACTGTGCAATCCAAACATTTCTAAATGGCTGATCATTGTTGGAAATGTAGTTCTCAATTTTACCTCTGGCAAAGAATGAAATGAGTCGGAATCCCTACAACGAATACATTACCCATAATGCCCTTCTGCTGTGCGCTCCATAGAGGAGGAGCGTGCCGGTGTGCGAGCGTTACCAATGGGAAGATGGTGGAATCTGAAGCAACAACGTGCACGATACTCCGTCTCAAACATTTCCAAAAACATTTACCATCACAACCTGGTATTAGATATCGGTTCCCCGGGGACAACCATAGATAATATATACTAAAACTAAGATAGAATTATAAGTATTATTTTGATTTCGGTGCGAGGCGCACCTTACATTGTGGTACCTGAAACGTGGGGCCAAACTGCACAGATCACAGTATTTTGATACTCTGGACAGGATTTCTCGGCTGTGATTGTTTATATACAGATTACTGTGTATCGTGTGTTGTTCTCTATAATCTGTGTCATTTGGTGTTTCGAGCGGCTTTCAGCATGCCACGAAGCAAAAAGGGGAAACGCGGTGGGAACAGTTCGAGTCAGGGTGAGTTTATCTGTAACACCTTCTGCTGTCATAGACAGTATAAACACAATCACACGGCAAAATATCACTAAGCATTTTTTATCTTACAAAATATCTTTAAAACAAAATCATTATGCTTGCATAAACTGTGTAAAGAGTCGTTTTCAATCTCTCTTGAATTATTGTTCCGACCGACACCGTTGAGTTTTTTTTTTCTTGTAAGAATAAACCTCACTACATTTTAATTTGTTAAAACAAGAAAATAATGTAACATTTTAAAATACAGGGTAATATGTACAAGCCATGCTTGGTTGGGTGACATCGACCAGCTGGAAACTTTATTTCTTCTCTCGGTTTTAAGCCAAAGTATTGAAATAATGATGCATATTAATTTACAATTTTTTCAGACATTACGTTCCCCACATAGCTTTGATTTTGTCTTGCTGATGTGGCTGTAACCATTTCAGCACCATTTACAGCTGAGCTTCTTTTCAAGAACCAGCCTTCTAAAAACTCGAATTATGAGTTAACTAAATAAAATAATATTTAAACATTTAAACATATCTAAATATTTAACTATGACTGTTTGGGAAACTGTGTTTGCCCTTAACCTCAGCAGTAAGGATAGAAGCAGAACGATTGGCTGTCAGGGTTATTCAGTCTGCAGCATGACAGGTGAAGCTCATGCCGGCTCGTGTATATTTAGCCCAAGTATTATGGAGCCACGAACGAAAACTGGGCCTTCCAGGACCACTCACGCGAGGTGTATTACAGAAATGTTTGATTAAACATTGAACCGTTCGTCTCGAACGACAGGTTTTCTGTTTAAAACAAGTTTTTCTTTTCTCGTGGGCCTGCATTTTTATCTTGTTAACCGGTAAATGCAGGCATGGCAAAAACGGGTCTTTCTCGTGACAACTCACTGCGACGAGTGCTGAAGAGTTTTGTTTGAAGATTGTCAAATCACTTGATTCAATTTCTGTGTGATTGGCCTGGCTGAAAAAACAAACAAACAAAAAACAGGTTAAACAAATCTACGATGGTTTACTGGTCTTCGCTAGTTTCAGGCGGTTTTTACAGCTACTTTAATATAGTTGTTTGTAGATGGCAAGTGGACAAAGTGAATTCCCATCCTAATCATCTGAAAAATGAACCAAAACCTGCTAACCATATAAGTATGACCAGATTGGGAGACCAGCACACCATTTTAGGTGTTTTTCGGCATGGCTGTATTTGGCTATATCTATTTTGAAAGATTAGGGAAGTTATTTGAGGCTACTGAAATAGTTACTTTTCTGTGTTGGCTGGCTTTGTCCTACAGTTAAAGTTGAAATGTCAAACTGATCTCAGATAAGATCTGTGAGTAGTTTAATCATTCTCTTCCTCCTGTTCACTGTGAGCAGGCTCACTTCGACAGGAAGTGCTTCAGCTGCAGTTGTCAAAAACTGTCCTGTCACGTCCAGGTAGTGTGACCTGATCTTGATTGTGACGTGACCTCATGCCTCTCACCCCATTAATGTTTAATGAGCAGCATGTCAATGTCCATTTATTTGTATTTGTTTACATCATTTCTCTAATGCCTTTCATGACTTGAGAACCAACATTCCCCACAAGCATCACTTCTGCTTCCTTGTGAAAACAGACCCTAGATCAGTGTTCTTCCAATCATAAAGAAACTGGGATGATTTACCAAAAGTAGTAATTTGGACTTTTTTCAGTGGTAGAATTTAAATTCCAAAGGACCCCCTTGGCTACATCGCTCCATTACGTGATGAAGCTCTTGGAAAGTTGGAACTCAAATCAAAATATTTGGACTAACTGTTTCTATCCACATTTTGATTTTGCAAAGTCTGAGACTGTTGTGGATTTCCACCAATTCCCAACCATTCTAGACAGCTCCTCCACATGGAATCCATCCATCCTGAATGCACTGCTGCTTCCCATCCCATTCCTGCTGATCTGATGTCTTGTTATGCTGATGCATGTATTAGTACAGCAGTTAGAATGCACGCACTACCATTTCAAAACCTATTCAGCTGTCATATTGATATCGATGAGAGATTTATTTTATTGTGGCCAGACTGTGAGCTTAAGAGAGTCTTCATAAAAAATAAATAAAAAAAAAACAGTAGGAAAATCTTACCGACCCCTATCTTTTGAACAGTATTATGTACATTAAGCAGACCAACTTACAAATAAGGAATATCTTCACTAAAATTCCCCCAAGGAAATCAGACTACCGGTAATCAAGGTAAATCATGATTAAATCAATCTAACTATATAATTTTAGACAATACCTAGTAAAGTAGTATAAAAGGCAGATAAATAATAGTTTTAACGTTGAATCTTTTCAAGAGTATGAACTATATGGATCTACCTTCCAGAGATTAGCCAGATTTAGTAGATTCTTGATCCAGAGTGAATCAGTGAAGAATCAGTGAAATCATTAGGTTGCCCTTAAAATAAAGCTTATCTGTCAGTTTGACTGGATGAGCTGTCAATTCTCCTTAATGATTTATTTTCAGACATCATGAGAATAACGTTACACTTGGTATTTTAACATGACATGTTATAACAAGAATATCTATGGCAAGAGCTCTTTTCAGTCGCTGCTTACTTCTCATTATTATTTTATTTTTTCCATTTGCAATCTGCTGTAAAAGTATAAAAAAGGACAACATATACTGCACATTTGTGGTCTGTTCTCCCGAATTTAATTTGCGATATATTCCATTAATAATTCACTGGAATTCACGAAGAATCTCTCGGTTTTCTCCTCAAATCCTCACTTCTCTTTCCAGGTTTGTTTTCACAGGTAAATACAATTTACAGTTTATAATCTGTCAAAATGACGGAAATCACTTTGAAATAGTATCACGTAATGATGAAGTTAATGAACATTTTTGATTAAGGCAACATTACATTGTTACATAATACAGATATTACTACAGTGACATTTAACTCGTCCGTTATTGCTGTGGAAAGAATCATGTTTTTTGGTTATTCGTGGTCTGTTGAAAGGACCCTTGTTGATGCTTTTACACTTTTAAATTTCCTTTTAATGTTCGATGGTTGAAGTGTCTGTAGGTTAATGTTATCTCATTGTGACACTTTTTTATTTTTTATTTATTGCGTTCATAGAGCGAGCCTTTTCACTGATTGTGTACAGCTTCTAATGGAAGTTACACCCATAATTTGCGCAAAGCGTCATGGGGCGTAGGAATAAGGTCGATATAGTCAGACTGTTCACACTTTGTCAATGGTACACTAGAAGATTATTAAAACAAAGGGCACGGATTGGTTTTGCAATCCTACATGCGTGGTTGTTTTATCTGAGCACTGAAGTGAATCATTGTACAAAGGATTGGTTTAGGTACATGAACTTTGTGGACAGTTGAAACACATGATCACTCTGACCCATCTATTCCCCTAACCTATGATCATTCCCTTCTGTGTTCCCTCTTTTATTTATTTAAACCAATGTGTATCTCTTATTCTTGTATCTCTCTCTGTTTCAGGGAGGAATGGGGTGAGAGGCGAGTCTGGTGTGAGTGATGATGATTTAGCGTCTGATGTTCTCAGTCACTGCAGCAGCGCCAGTGAGAGCGCATCTGTTGTAGAAGAGGTTACAGGTACATGCACAATTACAGTTGCATAAATGCACAAACTTTATTGCAAATATGTATTGCCCCTTGCACATCCACACACTGACTCTCTGTGCAGGTGAGGCAGTAGATGACCAAACTGCTCAGGAAGAAACAGAAGACAAACTGAAGCAATGCATTGACAATCTGATGGACAAAAGGTATCAATACACTAAAATACAACAGTCTGCAATCACACAGTTACTGAAAAGCTTATAAACTCTGCAGCTGCTTCACTCTGTTGTTTTATGTGTTTCTCAGTGCTAAGACCCGTCTGGCTGGATTAGAAAGTCTGCGCTTGGCGTTTTCCTCCAGAGTCCTGTACGAATTCCTGTTAGAGAGACGTTTCACCATTAGTGACTGTCTGGAGAGGAGCTTGAGGAAAGGTTGGAATTAAGACTGATTTTTCGTCTTTCTTTTGATATCAAACTTAAGTTGTATATGTTCTGTACACCAGAGGGTAGTGTATCAGTCTATGTCAATAGGCAGGCAATGATGTTTTGAGAAGAAAAACACACTGTCAGAACTGTTTTTTTTTTTTAAAGTTACAAATCAGACCCTGGATTAAACACAAACAGTATGCTTGTATCCACTGTTCTTATAAAAAATTATTTTATAAAAATTAAAATAAGCCAGTCAGGCTAATTACTGAAAAGACAAAATACATAAAGGTAGGCCCTATTTGGTAGATGTAGCAATGTTCAGGGAAGGAGGCGGCGGGAACCGGCGAACAATCAAAATATAATTTATTTAAATAAAACAAACAAACGAAAATACCGCCAGCAGCCCCTCGCGGACGACTGCTGGCTACCGAAAATAAATATAACTGCCAGCAGCCCCTCGCGGACGACTGCTGGCTAAAGTAAAATACAAAAACAAAACACAACTAAAATACAGGCCTGTTCCTCTCTCGATCATCATCAACGTCGTCGCTCCTCCTTTATGCTTCCGCTCCTCCGTGAGAGATGCGAGACCGGTGTGCCTCACATGTGTTGCTCATTAGCAATCGCACCACCGGCCTCGCGACGTTCTCTCACGTCCCTCGGCCGTCCTGTTCGCCACATACCCCCATCGCCCCTCACAGGCCGGGGGGTACCCACGAGCCTGTGCCTACTCCCCCCCCCCGGCGGCGGCGATCCCTGGGGAGTATGGACAGACAAACCGAGGGAAACGGAGACGGAAGCATGAGGAGCGACAGATCGAGAGAGGGGAGAGAGGAAATTGGTCCGGTTCCCACAACGCGCTGCCATCTGGTCCCCCACCAGCTGGCGATCTCCTCCGCGGTGCCTGGCGGTGACGCTGGGTAGCCCTCGGTGGACGGCTCGACGCTCCTCCGCCGCCCGGTGGACGGCGACGGCTCCTCGGGTGCCTTGGGCAGACGGTAGGAGTCCCCCGCTCCCTGCTCCTCCCCTTCACTGGTGAACGGCAGCAGGCTCCGGCCCACGGCGAGCGGCGGCGACTCCTCCTCTCCCTCCCGGATGGCAGCCGCCCCTCCAATACCCAGGCGGCCGGCAGCGAGCTCGACCGTCCCACCGGCAACTCACTCCAGCGCCCCGCCTCGAGCGTCCGTGGCCGCGAGTCCCCCGCTCCCTGCTCCTCCCCTCGCTCGGCGGATGGCAGCAGGCTCCGGCCCATGGCGAGCGGCGGCGACTCGCGCACCATGCTCGATGGCACCGCGGATTCCCCACACCGGCGAGGACTCTCTGACAGCGCGTTCCTCCCTCTTCCCGGGTTTCGGCACCAGTGTAGCAATGTTCAGGGAAGAAGGAGGCGGGAACCGGCGAACAATCAAAATACAATTTATTTAAATAAAACAAACAAACGAAAATACCGCCAGCAGCCCCTCGCGGACGACTGCTGGCTACCGAAAATAAATATAACTGCCAGCAGCCCCTCGCGGACGACTGCTGGCTGAAGTAAAATACAAAAACAAAACACAACTAAAATACAGGCCTGTTCCTCTCTCGATCATCAACGTCGTCGCTCCTCCTTTATGCTTCCGCTCCTCCGTGAGAGATGCGAGACCGGTGTGCCTCACATGTGTTGCTCATTAGCAATCGCACCACCGGCCTCGCGACGTTCTCTCACGTCCCTCGGCCGTCCTGTTCGCCACAGTAGACCTATTCAAAACAAGCACATCCTACCAGCCATTGCAGCCCATTAACAGATTGTTTCGCTCACATATTCTACCAGCCAGCCATTACTGATACATTGTTTAGCGACCTGACAGCAATTGGTATACAAAATAGGCACTAACCAGGACGCTAACGTCACCTACAGGAGCCCAGATGACCAATAATAGCCTTGCTAATGAGCTCGCAATTCACAACTTCACCAGGCGTGAAAAGCCTCAAAATCTGAATTGAAAACCACGTTTACAAGCAAACACATTTACAAAAAATAATGCACATAACAGGTTCGAATATTAAAGGCTGCCTAATATTCGTTCGAATATCATTCTTTTTTTTAAATATTCGAATAACAAAGTTTGGAGTCAAAGCCCTAATTCATAGTGCTCTCTCCCGACACCCGAGAGAAAGGAATATGATTTAGAAAGCGCAATAAACTCCAGCAAGATAAAGTAATTTTATGCAAACCATTGACCTTTATCTACAAATAAAGTTTAATAATGGGAACATTGATCTTGAAGAGAGTGTCATCGTGTTACTATCGTAACAGAACGCAGCGTGCTGTTTGAATGCTGAATGGAGAAAGACTGAGGAGAGATGAGTTTCCATTAACTTTAATTTAACGACTTAAATATTCCTTTTTACCTCACATTATGCTATCGAATGACTTTAGAAGTCTAGGAATTTAGTGCACGAAAACTTTATGGTGCTTTACAATGTTTTTTATGCCTTTAGTGGGGCTTAACAATAACACCAATAGTATGCACAATATCGGACCTCACTGAGAAGCTTTAGCCGTGGCGGGATGATTTTTGGTGTGGCGGACCACCACGGCAGAATGAATGTAGCGGAAACACTGCATTCTGCTTGATCTTACACACTAAAGATATCAGAAAGTTATAACCACTCTTCGTCCAAAAGCTAACTCTAATTTCAATATATACAAAGGGCCAAAAATCAAGATTGATTGAGGACAGTGTGCCAATATAAAGCATACCATATTACATTTCTAAATAATTTTTTTATTATATAAAATTCACTTATAATTCAATGCAATAAAAGTCAAAACAAAACAAAAAAATAGAAATCAATTAAGATATGTCATGTCCCTACACACACACATACCCTATAGCGGGCCAAATCAAAGGCCATCACTGTTCAATTTTGGTCTGCAGTCACTGGTTTAAACATCTCTGGTGTAGAAGCTTTTGTTGTACTGATGCTTGCAGTGTGTGATTATTTATGTGGGGAGAAATCCCAAGCTGCACATGGACATGTATCTGTTGTTTCTCCCAACTGGAAAATGAACTGGGTTGAGTAAAGTCTCATTCCCTCTAGGTGGAGGAGAGGAGCAGGCAGCTGCTGCAACTGTGGGCGCTCTCTTGTGTGGGCAGCTCGGGGGTGGAGTCGAAGGTGAGGAGGGCTTCAAGATGCTCCGCCCCATCCTCAGCTCCATCCTGATTGACAGCTGTGCCAGCCTTTCAGCGCGACAGAGTGTGAGTGATGCCTCAAAATATGTCCATAAACTCTTATTAGATCTATTAGATCTATTACATTGACTTTTAAAATGTGATTGTTTAACTATACATCTATCTTTTGTCAGTGCGCTCGAGCTCTAGGTATTTGCTGCTATGTCTCTGCCTCAGACGATCCAGAGGTACGGTCAGATCTTGTAAAAAGCATATTCATAATTATAGATCTGCATGTTTGTAGAAGTACCATCTGTCTTTTTCCACCTGTGTTTTTCAGGACCTGATAAAATCTCTTGGACATTTGGAGAGTGTGTTTGTGGCTGCATATCCCCTGGGTGATGGCACTCTGCCCTCTGTCAAAGCTGGGACCGCTGCGCTCCACAGCGCCGCCCTACAGGCTTGGGCTCTGCTCTGCACCCTCTGCCCTGCGTCACGCATCGACACCATTCTCAACCAGTGAGTTTGACATGCAAGGAAACACATCTGTGTACAAACTCTACAAACTTAATAACGGGGGTAAAAATATCATATCTTTTTTTCAGGACAATCACTATTCATGATTTTATCAAGATTTTTTCATGTTGGTTTTACTATTTTGCAAGTGACTGAGCAGAACATCCAACTAATTTCCCTGTAACGCAGGGAACACAATATAAAACCATTTAGGTCAAAGTAGGGGTGGTGAAAATGAAAATCTGTTTTCATTGTTATTAAAAACAAGAACAAAGATGCACATTACAAATACAATATAATATACAAATGAAATGAACAGTGCTTTTAGTGTGTGCGCACTTCAGATGTACACGCTCAAAAAAGTGCATGTCAGAACAGTGCGTGAATAAACATTTTAACCAGCAAGGCAATGCAAATAAAAAACTTATGTGATTGTGAATAACTGCAACGTTACGTGAGAGTAAGCCTACCTCTTTCTTAACGCATCGATTTCTATAAAGCCCCTCCTTCCGAAAAGCGTAGTGTGCTCTGATTGGCCAGCTGGCCAGAATTATAAAGATGGTTAATGTGGTCAGTTTTACCATATCAGTTTGAGTCCAAGTCGGATTCTGTAAATGCAGATGACAAGCCGATCGATCGCAGCGTGACAAACGCTGCCAGTTTGAAAGCATAATGGGCGCATGCTGCTTCAGCTTTGCTTGAGCGGCCAGTGTGAAACAGAACACGTAGTTCATCTATGTTTGTCATATTTTCACCACAGGTTATAAGCAGAGAACAGAGGATACTATGTTTGTAAACTTAAATCTATCTCGGCACTTTTGATCGAAAGAGCGACAAACTGTATGTGTTACTCTACACTCCCTCTGTTGCTCTGGCTGAAAGGATAATAGTAATTGTAAACCGGGATAGCGCTTTGTTGTTACAAAGCCACAATCCAAAGCAGGTCTAAAATCTAAGCTGAAGTAATATTAAACATGTTATAATGTATCTGTAAGACTGGAAGAACTGGAAGAGAGGGCAATTCTGAGAAAACAAAGGAAATTAACATTTGAACTCTCTCTTGTGAAGTTAGCATCACCATTTAAGATGCAAGTCTCACATCAGAATACATATCTTTCCCTCTTCCCCCACTCCTTCTCTCTTATGCTGAGATCACCAAAATTCACCCAAAAATCTATGTGGTTTAATGTGTATAATTATCATGTTTGGTATCTTTAGAAATGTCTCTGTTTTCTGGTACAAATGGTACAAATGTCTAATTCCCAAAGAAGTAAAACAAAAGGTAATAAAGTTTATAAGAGTTTAGAAATAACTTGCACACAGACGAGGGTGTGTCTTCCAGGCAAATGGCATTCTGCTTCCAAAAGGTGTAAACTCTGAATGCAAAGTCCCATTTGTTAGCCAATGTTTCCATGTGAAAGAAGTTTTTGTGTATATAAAGAAATGCAACAAGAGGCTCAGGGCGATTTGTAACTCAAATTAGCCTGTGATGCGGAGTGTGTGTGCAGGCACTCCACATCATGTATTTTATAATTGTCAAGTTCGCATCTTCTCTCTTTATTCCAGTGCATTTGATGTTTTTTATTTATTAACTTTGAACTGATTATGAAACTGGCATGATACATTTACCTGACATAATAAATTGTTACATTTGATTTTATTCTGAATTACTCTGAAATTATTTTCTCTAGTAGATCAAGTGAAGTCTTATGTTTCCGCAAATCTGAGTCCAGGTTTAAGTACATGTTATATCCCAGTTCAGATGGAGCGTGAGGCACATCTGGTGGGATTCTAGATTCTTGACTAACTGCTTGACTTATAGTTATGCAGTCGCAAATAGAGGACTAGTTAAAAATACTATTAAGGTAATAGCAAGCGTTAAAGCAGCATTATCTTAATGTACTAGTCATAACCTCTGGTTATTGTTCGGGCTTTAACTAAGTTGTTATATGGGCGACTGTAGGGGGCTACATGGGTACTTTTTAATAATAGCAAGCGTGACTGGCGAGTTTGTGTTCGTGAGATTCGAGTATAAATACGGCCGGAGTGAGACTCTGAGTGACATAGATTCCTAATGAATGAGTAAAATATAAAGTAAAGAGTTAAACAGAACAATCAAATGTATTGCTAAACTATTATATAATTGACCAATAACCAATTAGCAATTTAACCTAAATTTGAGGTTGTGATAAAATTGAGTCAGATATTAAATTGAGTCAGATAAAAGCTCAAAAGGGAATTCAATTACTTTGCCACACGGAAAGACGGTAACGCGCTGAAACCTTCACCCGTTCTATCGGATGCCGACATTGGGACGATCTAGACGGCCTTACATATCCAATGTTTTTTATGTAATGCTTTATCTGGGTGTTGTCTCATGGCTTTTTATTCACCCAGATAAGAGTACAGATAGTCCAATTTGTCTGTAATATAATCTTTCTCTTTGTCTGTACTTCAGCCACTTGCCACGTCTGCATGCGTGTTTAGAAAGCAGTGAGGTGAACTTCAGGATTGCTGTGGGAGAGACCATCGCTCTGCTGTATGAACTGGCCCGTGACATCGATCAGGTGTGTATTGTGTAGTGTTGAATAGGTTTGAGTGTCAGGATGATGGCAGCATACATAATGTGTGTTGTGCCTCAGGAGTTCGAGTATGAGGACTGTGATGCATTGTGTGACAGTCTAAAGAGTCTAGCGACTGATGGAAACAAACATCGGGCTAAAAACGACCGCAGGAAACAGCGCTCAATCTTCAGAGAGGTGCTGCACTACATTGAGGTGAAAGAAGAACTGCAACTGAGCCTTTTTTACTTTTAAACAACGTCAGTTAATTACATTCAGATATTTTATAGCTACAATGCATACTGTGCTAATTATCTGGGTTGATCCAGGACTGTCATAGATGATTATGGTTTAAAAATGTACATACAACAGACCAATCATTCCCTTCCATTTTTCAGAATGAAGATTTCACAGAGGAGAAGATCCAGTTTGGGATTGAGGCCATCTACATTGATGGCTGGATGCGCCGCAGGATTTATGATGCCTTTAAGGAGGTGCTCGAGTCTGGAGTCAGACACCACCTACAAGTGAGGAGGACCAATTGCAACTCACTGTTGCCATAACACTATGTAGTACTGGAGAAAAATCTAGATTTTATTCCAATTAATATTTATTTAAATGATCTTAAATGGTTTCTTAAAATCCAAGTTTGAACTTGTAATCTATACACACAAAAAATAAGTGAGAAAATCATTGTTTTATAGTGCCATCTAGCAGCAGTTCTTAACAGTTTTGACTCATATGCCTCCCCATTGTCTAGAATAATATTTGAAGGCCCCTGCAAATAGGTTAATAGTTTTCCTCTGGTACATAATTCAAAACATTCAGTTAAAATAATAATAATTAGCAAGTTTAAGAATTCCAGAATAGCTGAATCTTTTTCAGAGATCCCCCTCTTTTTAACCATTGATTTTACATGACTTTTCCAGTTTTTTCCAAGGATTTTTAGCATACCTTTCAAAATGTGAATTCTTTATAAAATACATATGGCTTTTTAAGATTTTATTAATTTACGTGCCATTTCCATATTTACATATACACTCACTCACTCACTCACTCACTCAGTGTTGGATGTAATTACATTACTAAGTAATTAATTACATGTTAAAATGTATTTTGATGTAACATGATGCCCTAAAATTCTTTGGTCATTTCAAGAATAAATTATTCAATTTTTGAATCCCTTATTTTGATAAGGGATTTAGTAAGTAATTAGTATTGAGTAATGCAATACTTTTTAGAGGGCTATATATATAAAAAGAGCATATATATAAAAATATATATAAAATTTCTTATTTTAATGCTTGTTTTGTCTTGATTTAAAATTATTTAAAGTTATCTTGAGGCCCCCTTTGAAGTTTGCTGCGGACCACTGCTATAAAGTGTTTATTATAAATAATTTTTGTATCTGTTTGTATAGTTTAATCCTTTGCTGAGGGATATTTTTGGACTTGGACCTCCTCTCATCCTGGATGCATCTGTTAAAGCCAGCAGGATCTCCCGCACAGAGAGGGTAATCTCTCGTCTTTTAATTTATTAATGTATTAAATCACTCATATTGTGACTCTTGACATCATAAAAAGACTTAGTTTGCAGTCAGATTCAGTTAATTTTGTGAACTGTCTGTCAAGACAATTCATGCAAATAAAAGCAGCACCCTTTATTTTAAATTTTAAGTTTTTGCACGCATATTATGTAACTTTTGGCTTCTATTCACAGCATCTGTTTAACTCTGCTGCGTTCAAAGCTCGGACTAAATTGAGGAACAAAGTGAGGGACAAACGTGCCGATGTGATGTGAGGATGAAGGCGACAGAGAGAAACACTACATCCTAAAAATCCCCTCGGCTCACTTGAAATTATAGTTTGACATACTGCCACGCCAGAGACTTGAGAAAATGTGTGTGTGACTGACTGACTGTATGTCTTCCTGTGTGCGAGTGCAAAAGGCCGGGGTGTGTATGCGGTGTTGTTTTTATTTAACATCACAGTGTGTGATTGCTAGGAATCCTGCAATTAAACAAAACATGAAATATTGCATCTTTGTAACAACCTTTTCTAAGGCTGTATTAAGCTTTTCTGTTGAAACCTGTTTTACCACCTCAAGAGTTTTTGGGAAAAAAATTATTTTGATCATACACACTTTTCACAAACTTTTTACATTTCTGCAACAAAGAAAGAAAGAGGCCAAGAAAAAGTTTTTCTATATGCATTTTATAAACGGACTATGCTGATGCACCTATGATCTCATGATGTGAACAATTGAAAATGCATCTTGGACTGCAGGTTTCCTGAGTTAGTGTAGACCGTTTTGTTAAACCTTTCTCACTGCCACTAAATCATCTGTTTTACATCATACTCATCTGCTGAAAAAGTGTGATTTTTATTGTCTCTAAGTGTGACACATTAAATTAATACTCTTATCCCCAAGCTTATTTTTGCCTATTTAGATCATGCTTCTAACATTTGGTTGAATTTACGTCTAAATATTAAGCTACCTTGTCATGACTTTTTTTTTTTTAAGTGGAAGTACTGTATTCAACAGCCAGACTTTTGAAGATAAATAAGTTATGTAATTATCCTTCACAGAGTTGGAAGTCTTTTTGACAGACAAATGTATTATTTGTAGTAGTAAGACATTAGCCTATGGCTTTCATTAAACCAAAATACAGTAAAATTGCATCTCACTTTCCAGGGTCTCCCTTTACAAATGTATATAATTAAAATGGGCTTGATAGTCCAATTTTATATATATATATATATATATATATATATATATATATTTATATATGGAATGATTTGAGTTATGGTTCGGCACTCTTGTTTTGTAGCTCAATATTTTGAAAAGCTTTTTACGACGTCTCCGCTCATGGGAATCTCGCGAGATTTTAGACCAAACAAATCGGGCTCTTTTGACTAAAATGTTCAGCCATACAAGTCAACATACAGAGGTAAATTATAAAGTTTCTGCATACTTAATAAGGTCATATCTATCACCTCACATTGTGTCATGAACGAATAAGCAAACGTACCAAAATACAGAGTTTAAAACGCTACAGGTGAGTAACAGTTTGATGCAGCGTCAGGAAGCGACCAACTGCAGACCTGCTAATCGGCCCCTGGCTGGAGAAGTCCGTCAAAGGATCAGCTGTTATTTCAGAGAGTTTTTGTAATAGATTCATCGTCCCGCATAATACAGATACCTTTAAACGTATTATTTTTGGGTTCTGTACACATGTTGACATTAATTTTGCTTTAAATTACATTGTAAGATTTAGAAATTGAAATTCCTTTTCTTTTATTTAATTATAAAAATGCAGATTCAGATAGATTTGTTGCAAGCAAACATAATTTTGCCATGGATTAGGGTTTCATGAAGGCTACAAAGCCCATTATCAGGAGACACATTAAGGTGATGTTTTGTTCTTACATTTTCATTTAGCTACACAAAACTATTTTGCGAGGAGAGGAGCAGCCAACTCTGCAGAGATGTGAAGACTGTTGTTCCTTGTACCACTGCCCTTTCTGTGTGCCTGAGATGTTCAAACCCACCATCAAAAGCAAATGTTTGAAACATTTAAAGGGTCACAGAAGAAGAGCAATACGACACAAAGGCTAGTAGGCTACTAAATAATATGTGTGAGAAATTACATGTATATTGAATATTGATTACCTGAAAGTGTCTCAGGTAGTGAAGTCACAAGAATAAATTATTATTCTTTGTCTTACTATAATGGGTCTATAATAGAGGACCCCTTTCCTTTTTATTCTCTTCCAGAATTCTTCATTTTCAAATGTCATTTAAAGTGCCGAACTGGTCCACACTTTCACTGTGTCAGCTGCACATCCACTTTTATGAGGAAAGATGGTTTTCTAAAACACCTGGCAATGTGTGACAACAAAAAAAACAAGATAACAGTTGTGGAGTTGAAATCAGAGAAGAATTCACCTGCACCAGATCTTCATCTGACTGCATCTGAGTCTGGCAGTGCTGTGGAGATGCCTGTCAGTGATGGACACAAGAGCCGGATCTCTGAGGATGCTCAGAAAATCAGACGAAGAAAAGCAAACTTTGAACAATGCTTGTGCCCTAGAATGGTAAGTTTCTTTTACTTTAGTTTTTTATGTATCTTAATACACTACCGTTAAAAAGTTTTTTATTTTATTTTTATTTAAAGAAAGTAATACTTTATTCAGCAAAGGGAGGCAATTGACAAAATGTGACAGACATTTTTTTACAAAAGAATACTATTTTAAATAAATGCTGTTTTCAAATGTCTATTCGTCAAAAATCCTTGAAAAAATGTATCATGATTTCCACAAAAATATTAAGCAACACAACTTTTTATGTTTCTTGCGCACCAAATCAGTATGTTACATAGAATGATTCCTTAAGGATCTGGGCCCGTTTTAATAAAGAATCTTAATGCAAAGAGTAGCTCCTAGTGACAAAATTCTAAGAAAATTCTTAGAAATGTGGGCGTTTACTCTTAAAACCTCTTTTAAGGGTTAAGATGCTTTCTGAATTACTTTTTTTCTTTACTAGGATTTTTTCTTTAATTTTAAGGTCAAAATTGTTAGGAGTATGGATGAGGACTTTTAAGAGGCTTAAGAGATTCTTTAGCAGAGGAGAAAATGACAAAACGATGAAGAGGGAGAAGAAATGAGATGCAGACAATAGATGACAGTGAGTTAATAAGACGCTATTAGATGAGATCGTGCAGGGATCATGTTTGTGACTGATCTTATTAGAGACACGCTAATATCTCAGACACAGCGCAGGAATGCCATAACGCCAGAAATGAAAGTAATCACTACATTAAGATATTTGGCAAATGGGAAAATGCAATAAAGAAGCAGTGATTTGGGTCTGTCACAACCTTCTGTAAGCAGTGATCACACAAACATTACAGCACTTTCAGAACCTCTTATTGTGTCGCAGTTCATTTAGTTTCCACTGGACATTCCCACCCTGCAGGCTCAAAAAAAACTGCAGTTATGAATAGCAGGCTTCCCTGGTGCGCACAAGCAGGGGAATGAACCGTTAATCATTTGCGCTATAAGCTCCCACGTCCGCTTCTCGCTGTTGTGACACCCGGCCCGAATTTTCCTTTAATGATGGCCTAGTGTTCATCCACTAACCACTAACTAAGTCGGGCTTTCTCATCTTTCTTGTTTTTTATTCCATGTTTGCTATATTAAAACAAACATTCAAACAACCACTTAAATAGACAGCAATCAGTGTAATTGGAAAGAGTGGAACATTTTTTATCATTCTAAGCCAATCAAATACCTTAGGAAAATAACAGCAAGGTAAAAAAAAAAAAGGATTTATATACATAAATATAATGTGCGTGTGTGTGTGTGTGTGTGTGAGTAAACTCTATACTTAAAATGGCTTAAAATGGCTAAAACAAAATCCTTCTTGGACAACCAACCAATCAGAGTCTTCAAAAGATTGTGTCATTCATAGCAACGGGGTCAACCCCGCCTCCTCACTAAGATGAGAGTTTTTGTATGGCGGCAAATCAATGTCAATAAGAACCGAGCGCACAACTGATGCTGGCGCGCGCGGTAAATGACTTTCGCGAGAGGATAACAGATCCACACGCGAGGAAACGGGGACTCGCGAGCTCATTCATACCCTGCGCGCGCTCATGACATCTCCTCTGCACGCAATACAGGCCCTCGTGCGACTCCCCTTTACCGGAAGTCAGTTGTGATTGGGGCATGTCCAATGACTTGTAATTCACTTGACTTGAGACATCACTTAATTTGTTTTATTTATTGTGGTTAATTAATGTGTAATGTGATTTAATGCATTGTTAAGAATATATTCTTACCAGATATTTTTTTAACAGAAAGTATTACTAGTGATTGCATTGTGTTGTTAAGAGATATTTACAGACTGTAATGACACATTTCCATGGTTATTAGCATTGTAAATCTACCAAAATTCTTATAAATTTTTACATTTTATATTTAAAACACTATGATTTGTGTTATTGGCTTAAAATATTTAAAATAAATTGCAGAAAAAGTCATATTTGCTGTAGTTCACCACTACCACTAGACCCCCATTTACCACTATTTACTTTTTTCCGACCAAAATTAAAGTGGATCTGAGAACCTCAGAATGTAAAAAGTGTCCATTAAGGGCTTTGGATGAAAGATAAATTACTTGTTTATATCAATAAGCAAGAGTTGTTGTGTAAGCTTTTTGTTTTCATCCTGTGTATTAGGCCTACTATTATGTCAATTTTGAGTGGTTCATTATATTTTCTATTAAATGTAAAAGGGGTTCTGGCAGCATGAATGCATTTTTTTTTTTTTAAGATATGTTATTTGCAGATGGGGTTTAATAATTTATGCTGTGTACTACTTGCCTCATTCTCTTATTAAGTTATTAGCTTACAAAAAGTTAGATGATTAAGATCACTATATAATGTTGTAATAGCTTTGCTGGGTTTAATAATTTGCTGGATTTAATATAGTTTCTCTGTATTCGGTAGTAAATTCTGAAAAGGCATTTTTTAAGCTATAATTAATGCTGTGTACTGTATCTTAACTTGAGAAGCCAGAACCCCTTTTACATTGAATAGAAAATATAATGAACCATTTAAATTATGTAAAAATTCATAAGAATTTTGGTAGATTTACAATGCTAATAACCATGGAAATGTGTCATTACAGTCTGTAAATTATCTCTTAACAACACAATGCAATCACTAGTAATACTTTCTGTTAAAAAAGTATCTGGTATGAATATATTCTATATTAACAATGCATTAAATCACATTACACATTAATTAACCACAATAAATAAAACAAATTAAGTGATGTCTCAAGTCAAGTGAATTACAAGTCATTGGACAGGCGTCCAATCACAACTGACTTCCGGTAAAGGGGAGTCCCGCCCCTCGACTGTCAAAAATAAAATTGTACGAGCGAGCAAAAGCAGCAGGAGCAGGTCAAGCGCGAGAGCGTGTGGAATGATCGTGCGCGCGCACGAGGGCCTGTATTGCGTGCAGAGGAGATGTCATGAGCGCGCGCAGGGTATGAATGAGCTCGCGAGTCCCCGTTTCCTCGCGTGTGGATCTGTTATCCTCTCACGAAAGTCATTTACCGCGCGCGCCAGCATCGGTTGTGCGCTCGGTTCTTATTGACATTGATTTGCCGCCATAGTTTTTGTCTTTTCCTTACTCAGAGTTGCTCTCAGATCGTTCCCGAATCGCTCTTAAGCTAAGACTCCTACGTAAAAGTTTTTCAACTAAATTAAGAGTTTTCTGAGAGGATTCTTAGAATCTTTATGAATACGGGCCCTGATATATATATATATATATATACACACACACACACACACACACACACACACACACACACACACACACACACAAAGGGCACGTTTACACAACAATGATGTAAAAACTGAAAAGTTTTTCCTCTTCTGTTTTTTGGATCTGCGATAACGACTATAAATACTGTATTATGCTGTCAGGCCAGTAGTTAGCAATGTCACTTTGTAAAGAAACTACGCGCCTATAGACTGAACACAAAATATGCATGTGTGAGAAGTTACCATATTCACAGATTTGCATTTTTGTTAAACAGAGATGGTAACTGTGTATCGTTTTAAGAACTTGCACTTTGAAACCCGTTTTCAAAAGGTTGTGTTTTCAGGCCTCCAAAACTCTGTTGTCGTGTAAATGAATGGCCAAAATGGTCCCTAAGACTAATGCACTGAAAATATTCATTTAGATGAATCATCATAAATAGATAGCAGAAAAATCATTCCTTTAAATCCCATGATGGGCTTTGTTGTGTCAAAATTTATGAAGCTTATTGAGGAAATTTGTATAAAGATACAAAACACTTTTCATCCTGTGCATTTGCAGGCTGTAAGTGAGGAGACATCGAGCCCGGGGCCGACAGATTCAGAGATGGCAGACCAAGGGTACACAGGTGATGAGTCTCATCAAATAGAAAATATTCTGCAGAATGCAATGTGCTCGTCTTGACCTTCCATTTCCAGTGTGACAAAGGAAAGAAGTGATATGAGGCACAGAGTTAAACATATTTTTATCGACTTGTTATTTGATCATAGTGCCAAAATAAAGACACAAGGCATTAAAAATGCTAAATAATTAAGGCAAGGCTCCACTTGCTGAATTAAACAACATGATGAGGGCATATGACAACAATATAGGATTGAAACATTTATCCTTGCATGCTGTTTAACATACATTTTTAAAAACTATTCAGCGAACAGTGCAGTATGTGATATAATGTGGAATGATAGTAGTTCATACTGAATAATAGCCTACTGTATGTAACCTTCCTTACCACTTGCCCAACAGGACTAGTGCTGGCGAGCAGGTCATTAGAAATGTTTTTGAGCTTTTAGGATCAATCTTTAGTGAGATGTTATAGATGTTTTAAAATGAGTCTAAGGCCTTTGTGTACTTAACATACTGAAATCAATGAGCAGATTAGGCTGGAATACACGACACAACACTTTTGCCCATCTCTGCAGTCTGAATGCTTCAATGTTTGTTTCTGAAAGTTAGAGCCAGTCTACAGATTTTGAGTTAGAGTCAGAGAATTTTGCAGAAAATTGCAAAATGTATGGTGGTGCACACTGAATAAATGTTTTTTTTTCCGCTTCAGACCATTAAACGGTTGGTGTTTTAAGATGAATTTAGAACATTGCTTTCATCTTTCAGGCAGGTTTCTGTGAGTGTGTTTGAGCGACTTGAAAGTCTGGTAGTGTGTGATCATCTGTCATTCAGCAAGTGCCTACTGTTTTAAAAATCTGTTCAGATTTTAAAAGTAGTGCAGTGCATTCCTGCCTTAAGAATCTCCAAGAATTGTCCATTTTGATTGCATGGTGACTTTAAATCTGACTCTTTGTCAGTCTGGCTAGCCAAAAAACAGAACTATGAAATCCAGTGTGTAATGAGTCTTATATATTAACATGCTCTGATCAGAGACCTTAATATTTTACTCTCTTTAATCTCATGTGAAGGAAGGATTATGGAGGAGCAGGTGAGAACATATGAGCCATCTAAATCCCCAGTGGATGAAGGAGATCCTTCAGTGTTAAATCTCTCTGTAGTGGATCACAATGTCACAGAAACCACTGCCTCAAATTCTGCTGCCAATCCTCATCCTATAGAGGCCGATCTCACCATAAAGACTTTGGTAAATGAGATGTTCACTGGTCACACACCTGTGGAAAGCACCATCCCACAAAGATCCAAATCCGACGCACAAGATCTGTGTCCTTTCTGCGGTTTAATGCTGCACAGGAAGAATCTGCAGGTGCATTTAAGAAGGAAGCACCCAGATCAAGTTTTAAACCAGGAGAAACCTGTCTCTGCTCAGGTGAAAAACCCAAAACAACAGAGACTCCCTTTGCGAAAACAACAGAAGGTGAGAGGAGAAATTCATCCTTTGCAAAGTTATTCTGCTTTTCTTTTTCTTTTTCTTTTTACTCTTTAGAGCAGTTTCCCAAACTGAGGTTTATGAATTCCTTGCGGATTTGTGATGAAAAGCTAATGATTAATGGACAATTCAAATAAATAATTTAAAAATAAAAACAAAATAAAACACTTATTAAAGAGTAAATATTTGATTTGTTTAACTGCATGTCATGTGACTGTTTACTGACATCAGAGAATTGTGAATATGCATAGGCCTATGTATTGTTAAATTATTGAAATATTAACTTAAAATCTCTGAGGGGTAAGCCATTATTTTGGTTCTTTTGAACAAAAAAATTGGGTCCTGCTTTAGAGTAAAGGGATAGTTCACCCAATTATTCTCCCTCATTTTATTAAAAATTTCTCCTTTTGTGTTTTCCAAATGAAAGTCATACAAGTTGTCACTTGTCAATGACATGATGACTTTCATTTCTGGGTGAACTATCCTACAGTGGCCCAGTAGTGCACAACACAACGAAATGCAAACACAAGTTAACGCAACGAATCGCCACAACACAACAGAAATGCTCCAGCGTGCGTATATTTTTATGAACAATATTTTTGTAATGGGACACAACTAAACAAATTTGGGGCAACTATTGCGCAATCATTTTGCTTTACATTTCTATTGACTATTTGTTAAACGTTAAAGCTAACATGCAGGCCTATACTATTGTCAATGGACTGAAGAAACAACTTTTGAACAGTTTTTACTATACCAATGTATTTTTATGAACCCTTGAATTTCCCATATGGGCAAATACATAGGAGGGTCTGTTTGCGTCCTGCATGACAACGCCTACGTCCATTACAAGAAACGCCTACGTCCATTACAAGAAACGCCTACGTCCATTACAAGAAACGCCTACGTCCATTACAAGAAACGCCTACTATCACCCATGACAGTTATACAGTAGGTGGCGGTAATACTCCTAAGAAGTGAATGGCCATTAAACATGAAGAAGACGAAGGAGAAACGCCTACTAGCAACAACAACATTCCCACGGCCGCTCAAACGATAGACGCGCGAATTCTATGTCGTCAAGATGGTTCAATGTCGAGATGAGAAAGTAAGTTATTGAATTAAATATTAACTTTTGTCTTAATTGTTGTTCATACAGTGATATGGCATGTGGGATTTTAGGTTAACTAACGTTATGTGTGTGAACTGCAGCACAAATAGGTTGGGAAATGAACTGATGTTTTAAGTGTGTTTGAAATGGTATAACTATCTTCAGTTTCCTTTTCCCCCGGTTTGTGTCCAGAGTCAGACGTGTCTTAATACCTATGTTCATTAGTATTGAAACCCTATCTTCACACATACACGTTTTGTAAATTAAATGTTAAATGTTCGTCTTTTTGGTTGTGACAATTATAAGTAATGTGGGCTTTTAAGGAGTTTTAAATATTTTATTTACCTCTAGTTTCATGTTACCATTCTGAATGAGGGAAGTTCTCCCGGACCTATTTCCCTTGCTGAAAATGAGTACAAATGCCTGTTTTGTAAAAAGACTGGAGAGTATCCTGCTCTGGTGGCACATGTACAGACTCACGAAAGGTCTGTTGTCAAGCATGGAGGTATGTTTTAGAGTAATGCTATGAAATGCTATTAAAAACAAACAAAATCATGTTGTCGCTCTAAAAATGATTGTCAGCATATAAAATTATGTATATGCATTCATAAAAGTATTTTGTGATATATTTCTCTCTCTCTTTTTTTTTTTACAGGGTATAAAATATATAAATGCCACTTGGGATGTATAGATAGTGGACACTATCACTGCTGCTACTGCCGTCAAAGTATAATTCGAAAAAACTTATTTATTAACCATGTGCAGAAGTGTGCATCAACCAAAGTTCACATTCCATCTACAGAATCTTCCAGAGAATGTTTAGAAACCTGTGCTTTAAAACCAATTAACTTTCCATCGTCCCACAGCATCTCAACAGTATCTGCCACATGTGATCCTATCCCTAAATTTTTAACCACTCCAGGTTTACCTCAAGCTTTGACTTCTCCACCAGTCGCAAGCACTTCTGGATCTTCCATTTTTTCTGCGCCCCGTGCCTCAGCAACAGAACATTTTTCCAGCACTCCACCTACACCAAGTTCCTTGACAGGCTCGAAGACTGCTGCTTTACATCCTACAATTGTAATGCCCTCAGACATTCAAAATATTGTGACTGTCAACCCAACTGAATGCATCTCCACCAGTAACAAAAAAATACTTAAGTGTAGGCCTAAGCGAACAATGTGCTGCTTTTGCAACAAGATTTTAAACAAAAAAAACATCAAAATTCACATTCAAAGACGTCATTCTTTGTCTACTCCAGATGTCAATATAAATCACCATCATCCGTCAACGTGCATTGACCACACAAATGGAGTTTCTGCTTTTGGAGGAACAGTCTCTGGACCAGTAAGACCTGTACATGCTCAGAAATATACAAGGGGACATCTCCATAAAGGGGCCTGTGAATTTGAAAAGGGCTGACGTGCATTGAGCTTTTACAGAAGAGTGGATTAATGGGCCTATCCATTGCATCTGTCTTTGGTCATTAGTTTACTGTCTTATCTCTACTGTACAGTCCTATTTCTACTGAAGATGAGACACCTCTCAATAAGGAAGGTCTTTCAGTGGTTATCCGAAATAAGTGGATTTAAAAAATAAATTAAAAAAGATGTCACCCACCTCATATTACTATAGGTTGGGGAGAACAATGGTTAGGTACAAAAAAAAACCTACACATTTGGCACTGCCCATGTTCAAAAAATAGTAATCTATGTCCACATAAGTCCATTGCAATATGGCAATTGAACCAGACAAATCCTGAGCTTTTGAAAGGTAGTTTAGGCAATGATGTTGTATTTGACTCCTTTTCAGATTTATCTTGTGAATGAAAATAGTAATGACAATATGTGTCTATCCACCCAATGGAAAAGCACTGAGTGCCAGGGTCTATTATTTATTATTAATATTATTATAAAAACAAACAAAACAAAAAAATCCAGCTATTCTGCTAAACACGCACGCACAATTTTGAACAGGTTTTTTTTTTTTTTTTACCATACCAAATGTTTTTTTTTTTGGACCCTTGAATTCTTCACATATTTAGTCAGCCATTTCACAACACTGTTTCTTAGCCATATAAAGGATGCATTAAAGCTAAAATTTTGGCTTCATAATAGAGGTAATGGTCTAACAAAACCAAATTTCAAACAGCTTTTAACCAATCTTTTAATATTACACTAAATTCGTATATACCTATAAATTACTTTGCTAATTTCAAATGCAATAAAAGCAGTTGAAGGGTTTATTTAAAATATAATAATAATAAAAAGTCAGTACAATGATTTTTTTTTCTAAATTAGGATTTTATTAGACCATTACCTCTAATATGAAGCCCTATGGCAAATACATGAACGGGATTATTGGGGTTTGTTTCTGTGGTGTCTGGCTTTATTCTGTATTAACTTTTTTGTATATCTGAAATTCCTATTCATCTGGACCCACGGGGTCATAGCATCGTTTCAGATTAAAGATAAATATCAACGTTGCAGTTGCAGCTAAAAAGAAAGGACAATATCATGAAAAGGCATCGTTTTTTAGCATAGCGTGATTTTTACATGCAGCAAACCGCAATACTTTGCTCGTAATACTATGGGTTATATTATTATTCTGAAACAAGCAGTTCTTAAATATTGGCGCAGTCAAAAAAAAGAGCATGTGTCAAAATTGTGAAAAATAAACCGAACCACCCCTCATAGCCGCAGAATGGATGCGTCCGCTGAGAAGGCACTTTGACCGCTGTTGAAACATCGGCTCTCTTCGACACTCCAGCGGTTTTCCCCGATCTCACTCTTCTGTCGCGACAGTCCGCTTTCACTCGACCGGCGCGGGTCATTGTTGTTGACATGCGTTGCGGAGGAGTGTCTGTTGTTGTTTCAGCCAGATTTCGTTTGCGCCTTTCTGGCCCATATCTATTATAAGGTGCGACCGGGACCAATGCTACTTTTTAACGTTATATTAACGTCTATTTTATGAACATGTTGCTTTATTATTGACAGAATAAACATTTTAATGAGCTTACCGTCAGCGTATCCTTATCATAGCGTTATACAGGCCAGTGAGTTAAAAAAAAAAAGTTATTTCATGGAGCAAGAAATATTGCCTAAATGTGGGGACAATAGCTGATAAAAAAAATTAGTTGCGTTACATGTAACACATTTTGAGTTTTGAATACTGCTGTGCACTAGTATGTGACTATAGTAATTGGGCTAAAAAAAATGGGTTATTAACAGTCTGTTCCCACAAGTAAGGCTAGTTCAGGTTTGGCTCCTCATCAGGTTTGTTTACTCATGTTGTTTTTGGTTTATTTTGTTAACTGGTAGTTGATATGTTTGTGGTTTCAGGTTGCAATGGAGAGCATGATCAGAGATATGTTCAGACACTGTATCAGGTTTCCTGTGCCCATTTCGGTCTCTGTGGTCACTGAAGAGCTGTTGGACACTGCCACTGACAAGCGGTGCATTACTGTATTGGCCCGTGAGTTTAGTGGAGAGTTCTGTTGTGTAGTTTTATGGTGTATTTGCATAGTTTAGTCATATGAACACTTCATGGTGCTAGCTTTTCAACACTCTTTCTCTGTAGGATGGAGTCAGTGTGATTTGGAGAGAGGGGTGAAACTGCATTTCTCTCAAATATGGACTCTACTGTGTAAACATGACACAATAGAGCATGTTCTGCC
Organism: Meda fulgida; assembly: GCA_030578275.1. Classification (NCBI taxonomy): domain Eukaryota; kingdom Metazoa; phylum Chordata; class Actinopteri; order Cypriniformes; family Leuciscidae; genus Meda; species Meda fulgida. The sequence goes on along the minus strand of CM060623.1, from coordinate 19,943,274 downwards.
AACTGGAACAAGCTCACACATAGAGAAAGAGTAAGATATATAAGATGTATGTATGTGTCTATATATATATATATATATATATATATATATATATATAATGCAGATATTCATGTATCCTCAAGAGGTAAAAAGAAAGATAGTTTTGACTACAAGTAGACATCAAAATTCATCTCTCACTCAGGTTGCTCAGCTGCCAGTCTCCTTCTGGGACTCTTCAAGCTGTCATCCGAGAGGAAGCAGAACATCAGTACCTGGAGGTAATGGCTGATATCTTTGAAATTTACATTTGAATGTGAGGAAAATATATTAGTTCTCTTTGTTTTTCTTGGTAGGTTTGGGGCCAAAATGGTCTGGAGAAAAGCTTGGACCTCATAGCTCTGAATAAGCATGGAAAAGTGTACGAAGATGGTAAGAAACACTTTCTGCTGTCCGTGTTATTCACCAATAGTCTCGAATCACTGGCCCATGGGCCGAATATGGCTTATTGTGAACAAATGGCTCTTGAGTTCGTTCTTTGTTGTGAATCAGGCCTATGTCTAAATGAGGCTTTAAATCTAAAAACTGACTCACTCACTGGACCATAAGCCATTTTCAGTCATGTCTCATCTAGGATGAACCGAGAACCTTTATATGAGGTGCACTTCAGGTTTGTGAGAGTTATATCAGTCTACAACTGGTAAAACAAGAAACTTCTCTCTTTTGCGTTTTGTGACTAAATGGAATCTGGCCTATGGTACAATGATGTATAACTATTCAGTGATGTCTTTCTCTGGAGGCAGTCATATGCAAATGTGTTTGCCAGTATGACGTCACATGTCACCCAATATCAGAACGAGCTGTTTTTGGAGCGTGATTAAATAAATGCTTTGTTTATAATGAGGAGGATGTTTTAAGCTATTAAACTTGCAGGATGTTTTAATAGTTTAAAGACCTTATGTCACAGGATTTCTCATGATTCTTTTAAAAATAGACCTGTATATTGAGTGGTTCTGTAATTTGGATATGAATTATTAATTTTAGTAACCAGTGGCTCCTTATTGATTTATAATTACTCTGTCTGGAGCCCTGATCAGTGTGTAAGGATATTGGTCTGATTGTGTGTACTCTTTCTTTGTGCATCATTAGCTCAGTTTGCATGTTTGGCCTGGTCACCATGTGAAAAGAAGTTGCTGTATGTGGCTGAGAAGAAGAGGGTGGAGCCGTCAGCTCAATCATCATTTGCATCAGCCAGTGAGGATGGAGGGCTAGTGTTGCTTGAGGAACAGGTGAGATGTCTGTCTATCAAATCATCTCAACTGAGCTTATCCCACATGTAGCTTTGTGCATTATCTGTTGTAACTAGATGTTAGAAGAAATGCATTTGAGGTTTTAAAAGGCTTGTGACATTTCTCAGGATAAGAATGTGTATATTGACGACTGGGGTGAGGGGCTGGTGGGTAAAAGCTGTCCAGTCTTGTGTGTAGCTGATCTCCTTAAAGCTGCAGTCATTGTGTATGCTGGCATCCCTCCTAATATATCACCAGCACAGGTGAGAGAGATATATCTCACTATTCTTATTTACCCAATTGATAATCGTTATGTTATGCCATATTGGCTTTAAATGGTAGATGTTATATCAATAATCTCAAATTCAAGTGCTTTAAATAATAACTGAATTATTAAATACTCCTCCCTCTCTCTCAAGGCGCTGTGGGGGCCTAATGGAAGGGGTGTGGTGTTTGTGGGCCAATGGAATGAGCCATTCAGACTGGGCCTGAAGTTCTGCTCCAATCGTAGGTGAGAGGCGGAGTTAGAGAAAGCTTCAATCCCTTTTACAGCTAGTACTTTTCCTTAGAAATATTGATTCAGTTATATTTCCATCCTCAAGTGCTACTATTTAATAAGATGCTTATCTCAGTTGGCTGACTTACTCTGTGCCAAGATTTTGAAATACTGTTTTAAAATATAATATTTAGCTGATTTTCTTTTTTTCCAGATCAGCTCTCTTCTACTTGAATATGAAAGGGAACTGTGGTGAGATTTTTTTTTCTAACATTTTTTTATATAGGATTGTATGTATGCACTTTTATAACATATGTTTGTTCAATTTGACCTTTGACCTGGTCAGAGTGCTTGTCATCTGACAGCATGTCTGTGTCGAGCCCTCGGATGAGTCCAGACTCGTGTTGGATCGTCTACTTACAGGGCCAGGTCTTTGGACCACATCATCAGTGCCTGAGCATGATGTTGGTAAGAATGCAAATAATTGATTAACATATAATGTAATAATATTTCACTTAGGAATGTTTAAAGGAAATGCCAGACTGGAGTATTTTGTTTAATATTTATTATATTATATACTCAACTGGTCAAAAGTTAGGGGCCAGTAAGAATTAATTTGATTTTTTTAAGAAATTAAGACCTTTACACAGCAAGAATGCATTGAATTGATTAAAATGGTCAGTAAATGCTGCTCAAAATCTATAAACTTTCTTCTCATCAGAGAATCCTGAAAAAAGTGCATCATGATTTTCAAAAAACAGCAGAATGTTTTCAACATTGATACTAGTAAGAAATGTTTCTTGAGCACCAAATCATGATATTAGAATGATTTTTGAAAGATCATGTGTCACTAAAGACTAATGACTGCTAAAAAATCAGCTTTGCCATCACAGGAATACATTTTTCATATTTTACAATAGAAAACAATTATTTTAAATTGTAACAGTATCTCACAATATTACTATATTAGTTTATTATTACTCTATATTTACTTTGATCAAAAAAATACAAATTTGGTGAGCATGTTTTGAAACAAGACGTTTCAAAAATCGTACCATCTCCAAGTTTTTAAACCGTTGTGTGTGTGTATACATTTAATATTATATTATATTTATTAAAATATTTTCTCTGTCTTTGTCCCTGTTAGTATGATATGAAGAACAGAAGCACTTCGGTTTTGGTAGATGTGGTCAGGAGAGCAGAAAAGGGTACTTAAAAACAAAACACATAAAAACACATGCACACATTGAAGAGTGAGGTCAAGTCAGTTTAATTTGTGTAGCACTTTTCACAATGTTTTCTTTCCACACAGGTCAGTTTGCTGGTATATATGAATCGTTGCCGTCTCAATGCTGGTCTGCAGACAGTGAGAGAATCTTCTTCAGCAGTGCCTGTGAAAACAATAAGGTTAACAAATACATAAATGTACATGTAGCTGAGGACAAAAAATACAGGTGCTTTACCAAAATAATAAAAAAAGTGCAAAAAAAAAAAATCCACACTGTTAAATAGCTTGCATAGAAATGTGTGTGTCCCATGTCTCCACTATGGATTCTGAATTTCTAATTCTAGATTTTGTGATTTTTTTTTTAGGCAGTTTTCTCAGTCAACAGAACCACAGGAAGAGTCACACAAGTGTGCGGACTGGATGTGCTAAGACTAGGTAGTGTGAATATGGAGTAATGTCATGTCTGCTTTGACTTCAGGCTGTTTGTTCTCTTTACTATCAGTGTCATTGCATTTGTGACTTTAATTAATTCTGTATTTTTGTGTTTGGTAGATGATTTCGGGAGTGTGCAGCTGTTGACAATACAAAAAGACCTGATGGTGATGAGCTGCTCGTCTCCAAATCAGCCACCCTGCCTGGTACAACCACACACACACGTGCACACACTTTACTAAAAATAGAAGATACTGCATGACACAGCTTTGTGTGTTTTCTGTAGAGAGTTGGCTTCCTCTCAACAGTTGATCAGGCTGAGGATTTGCAATTTTGTAATCTGGGTGGAGCAAATGTGTATGAGGAATTTTATTGGCAGCCCATGTTGATCACACCCCCTTCTCAAGAGGAGAACCATCAGTTCTGTGAGTAACATGGATCTATCATCAGATATACAGCCGCTACTAGCAATACTACTTTGTGATTTTTCTCATTCCTCCTCTCTGCCTCTATATAGCTGGACTGAATTTCGGAGCAATTTTGTTGAAGCCTTGCAGTCCTCAAGAGAGAAGGAAAACTCCTCTAGTGGTGAATATACACGGTAAGGCTGGTACTTTTTTCATGTAATTTTAATGTAATTAAATTCAAATTTAGTCTATCTCAGTTTTTTCTGTTTGTTGATGTAATAGATGATGGTGAGATCAGATCATACCGGCTGTTGTCAGACTTCTTGTGCATCTCACCGTATTATTACGATTGATGACAAAAGAAATATTGGCTATGTAAACTGATATTTCCCACTGACACACTACAGTAAAAGATATAAATAACATTATAATGGATATAAAACCATTTTTGGGGTGAAAATACTAATGTGCCTAAGACTTTTACACAGTACTTTACTCGTAATAATCACGTTAAAAAAAATAACCGCAATCAATGGTCATTTAATAATCGCAACATGCCTAGATAATGCTTGAATACAGTTATCAGAGCGCACATGTGCAGTGCTGTGATGCACGTTTACGTGAGCCCTATTATAGTATAGTTTGTGCTAATGCTTTGTTTGGAATACGTAAATGAAAATGTAAATTGGACTGCAAAGTTTAGGGTTCATATAAACATAACTTTCAGAATCTGAAATTGGATTGGATTGATGAAAATTACTGCATGTAAACATCTATAGTAAAATATTTCTCTGAGCAGGTGGTCCTCATTCTCATTTCGCTGCTGACTGGAATGCCACAGCTGCTGCTTTAACCAAACTGGGCTTTGCTGTTCTTATGGGTGAGTGTTCATATGTCATTCTTGTTCCTGTCACAACATAAAAAAAATCAAAAATGAGCGCTGAAGTATTTTAACATTTTGTGTGTTAAAGTGAACTACAGGGGCTCCACTGGTTTTGGTCAAGATGGCATAGAGTCTCTGCTTGGAAATGTTGGCAGTCAGGACGTCAAAGATGTCCAGGTGTGTATATGCACAAATAACGTGCCTGTTAAGAAAAACAAAGTATTGCATTAGGTTGTTTGTCATTCTTTGTGTCCAGAGGGCAGTGTTGTGCGCTTTGCATAATGAGACTACTCTCGATCCTGATAGAGTGGCAGTGATGGGTGGCTCTCATGGTGGATTCCTGGCCTGCCACCTGGTCGGTCAGTATCCAGATTTCTACAGAGCATGTGCAGCACGAAACCCCGTCATCAATGCTGCCACGCTGCTCGGGACCAGTGATATCATAGACTGGTAATGTATCATGTTTACATTAATTATTACTAGGGCTGTGAAAATGTCTGAAAAACTACATTTTGAATTTATTCGAATATTACTATTGAAATTTAAAAGGCATAATTTCATTACTTTTGGCTTGTCTCCTGAGGCCACAAGGGGGTGTAATGAGCTAAATATTAACTCTCCACATTATATTGTTTATTCAAAGCAATAAAATAACATGAAAAAAAAGTTTATAAATCAAATGTAATTTTGTAATTTGCTGTAACTATTATGATTAAAACAGCATCATGTATATGTAACCCCTTCGGTTCTACTCTACCCGCTCGGAGCGGGATTCAAACTGGCATGAGAGTCAGGCGTGCTAACAAGGACGCTGAAGGCCGCAGTCTCTAGCGTCAGTCTCTTGTGGCCAGGGGAGTGAGGTTTACTTGCACAGCTTTTACTAGCTGGCCTCTGTTTACATATGTGGTTTAATATAAAGAGCCAAAGCACTGATCACACTGAGTGCTTTTTTCCTTTAAAGAAAACAACATAAGATGCAGTGGAATAGAAAAAAAATCCCCACAAGTCTCAAGACGTTTTTTGAAAGATTAACTTCTTTTAACTTTACATGGCTTTTTAAACAAACAGTTCTCTTGTGCAAGATGTGAATGCAACGGTCAAAGATGTCCGTCAAGCGCATGTTTACATGGAAAACAATAGAAAAGCAGAGCAGAAAAATGTGTTCTGTATGAAAGGCTTGGTTATGGTTTTGACGTAACCAAGATCTTCTCTCTATTTAGCTTCTCAATTTCTGCAATGTTTTGAATAAAAAAACGCAGCAGCATTGCCTCTAGTGAGTTCAAATGGATAGGCTAACAAAAATATTAAAGCGCAACGACTCTTGCATCATCATCGTATCTCGTGTGCCATTAAGGACACACTTTCCACATTATAGGACACTGATTAAGAGGACACACTTTTTTTTTGCATTCTTTTTTAAATAATTTATAATAAACTGCAACATTCCATTAAAATAAAAAAAATCTATTTTGATTTGGGTCTTTAAAAGCATAGTTTCTCTTAAGATCCAGGAAAAAACACAGTTAAGCCTAATTTATTCCAGCACTAGAAGGAACCTCTGTGTATAATGCAGTAATGTAGTATTGCCTTAGTATTCTGAAGTTATAATGTTAAATCTGTTGGATAATGATCAATATACTGTATTTCAGTTTTTACAGTGGCCGAAGGTAACTGTAATGGTGCTGTGTGCTTGTACTGCCCCTACAGGAGATATTCCTCTGTTGGGCTTCAGTATGCTTTTGACCAGTTGCCCACATCACAGTCCCTCACTTCCATGCTAGAGAAGTCACCTATAATACACGCTTCACAGGTATACTCTGACACACACACACGCATTTCTAATCTATCTAAATAAGGATTTCGCACAGACTTCTATTGGTATTATGTACAGCTAGTTATGAATACTGAACCCTAAAACTTTCTGCATTTGTACAGTTTATTTTTGTACCATTTTTTACAAATGATGATAACCCTAAAAGGAGGTTTTTGGATTATTTCTTAGGTATAGCACATTCGTAGTACAAATTTGTCATCCAAACTATGCACACTCTCACACAGACAGGAAAAGTGATTAATTTACGATAGAGAATTTCTTGTGTAGCATAATAAGCTTAATATGTAAATATTAAACCTTAATGTGGTCTGTGTATGTGTGTTTAGATCCGAGCTCCTGTTTTGTTAATGCTGGGTGGGAGAGACAGGAGAGTATCGCCTCACCAAGGTCTGGAGCTCTACAGAGCACTCAAGAGCAGGAATACACCTGTCAGGTGATTTAAACAGCCAGTATTTGGCCATTTTGAGATTTTTGGTTTTGGCCATTAACATATTTTATTGTATTATCAAATGTAATTTATTCCTGTAATGGCAAAGCTAAATTTTCTGCATCATTACTCCAGTCTTCAGTGTCACACGGTCCTTCAAAAACATTCTATGCTGATTTGGTGCTCAAGAAAGATTTTTTTTCTTATTATCAATATTGATACGTTTTTCAGGATTTTTTGATGAATAGAAACATTTATTTGAAATAGAAATCTTTTGTGACATTTATAAATGTCTTTGCTCTCACTCTAAATCATTCTAAACGTAATAAAAGTATTAATTTATTTAAAAAAAAATCTCACTGACCCTTCAGCCGGCTTTTTTCTTTATCACACACTCTCTCTCTCCCTCTCTCTTTTCTCTTTGTCTGTTTCTCAGGTTGTTGTGGTACAGTGATGAGGGTCACTCGCTGTCTAAAGTCAACACTCAGTCGGACTGCTTCCTCAACATCGCTCTGTGGTTTAAAGAACATTTAAACTGACATTTCTCAGAAGCTTTTTTTTTTAATTATTTCTGTCTGCACATTATTGTGACATTCTTGCCAAAACTGTAAACATCTATGAATGCTGCACTGAAGCTACATTTACATGCTATGGAGGTCGTTGTACATTAGGGGGCAGACCTGTCTGTTAAATCAGCACTGCTAAAATAAGGGGTCAAATGCCAAAGCATGGAATCTGTAAGTTAAGAAATCTGAGCTCAAGTACTGAGATACTCAACTATTCTTTTTAGAATCAATTTCTAAACATCCACACTCTTTTGTGAGATGTTTGCTCTTCATTCTGTTTTTAATGGAGAGTAACATGGCAATATTTTTAGATCAAATCTGTATGACTTAAAATACATAGAAATGGTGCTTGTTTGTAGATTTAAATTAGTTTGAATATTAAAAATAGTTCATTTCAGACAGGAAGTACAAGAGAAGAACAAAAATCTATATTCTAGTTTCAGAAATGTATCTGCAGAGATTCAAACATTCCATGTTTATAAACATGATACAAGAGAGAAATGTGTGTCATTTATTTTGGACGATGTACATGCATTTCATCCAGGTGTGCATGCTAGCTTTGCTGGCTGCCGTAACAGCTCACATATCTTAGACTCGTGTGTCTATTTCATTTACAGCCGCTTAAGAAAGATCCTTCCTTCAAAGATTTTTTTGTTTCATAGTTTTAGCAACATTCTTGTCCTTTGAACACTTAATCCTTAAATCCCCCTTGACAGATTCATTCAACTCTTGTGTTTCTGTCGTGAACTCTGTTTTTAATGCTTTTTAAATTATTATTATTGGGTATTTTGGTTTGCCGTTTGTGGTATGTTGAGCACCAGCCAGGTTTATGTTACTGTGTTTTAAAAGGCCAATTGTAGCATGAGGATTTTCAATATGCTGGCAGTCTCAGGGGGAAGATTGCTTTATAACCTGTTAAGATTTCTTTGCTAATGACCCACAGAGAGACAGAAGTAGAACACAACAGGTCACCTGAGACCACTGCCTGTGTGTGTGTGTGTGTGTGTGTGTGTGTGTGTGTGTGTGTGTGTGTGTGTGTGTGTGTGTGTGTGTGTGTGTGTGTGTGTGTGTGTGTGTGTGTGTGTGTGTGTGTGTGTGTGTGTGTGTGAGAGAGAGAGAGAGAGAGAGAGAGAGTGTGAGTGAGTGAGAGAGAAAGAAAGGTCTGTATTATTATTCACCCTTTGATCGGGTTTGGTGTAGGTGTTTGGGTCTTGGCAGGTCAAATATCATTAGGTCTTTTATCTCTGTCTTAGTCTGCCTAGCTGCTGGAAGACTTATAAAGGAAGATTAAAGAGCAAGGCAGAATTTGAGAATAAACACAAACACCAAAAAAGCAGAAAATCATTGCCAGGGAGTGAGAAGCAGATTAGAGGAAGTGGGGAGAAAAATACGAGTAGTTTTAAGGTCACACTGAGTATAGGGAGACGGGGCTAAAAAGGAGCCACTGCTTTGTTGGTACTTTCATGAGCTCTGTGTAATAAGCTACTTTCTGTGTTTTCGTTAAGTTATCTGATGGTTCAAGCATTTTTTCCCGGGAATCCTGGGAGTTGGGTCAGATCCAGTAGGCCTGGGGTACGTTGAATCAACCACCATAAATTTGATTTAGACAGAATCAGTGATTGTGCACTGAATCGATCTAAGTTGTCAAAATACTATAGAATAAATTAAATCCGACTTTGTTATACTTTGGTTCATGTTGCCTCAGTTGCTTTTGGTCATTATAAGTTGTTTTCTGTGATCTTAAGGTAGATCCCCGTTTTTCAAACTGATAAATGGGTATATTTTCGCCGGTTAAAAAGAAAAATAATATAAATCAAACTGGCACAACTTATCCCACTTATTGGCTCATCTTACCCCATGCCTGAAGTTGTTCAAAACTGGTCACTGTCCATCCCAAAAAAAGGATGCCCACCCTTTAGAGATCAAATGAAATTGGCTTTTTATCAGTTTTTACATATTTCATTTATGGAGTCATCTGTATATTTTTGCAATGTGCTGTCTGTCTCTGTTAATCATATGTTTCTAGGTCATTTCAGGAGCCAAGATATTAACTTTTTTTCTGAAACAAGTCATTTAAAAGCAGTTGTTTTAGTACTATTTATTGTAGTATTTATACATATTTTGAATGATCTTTATTATATTTAAAGTTTTCATTTTAATTTTATAAATGTGCTTTTGTAATTTTTATTAGTTTTTGTTATTTTTAAGTATTTCTATATAGCTTTAATTCTTTATTTCAGTTAGTGGTTTATGCAACATTTCTAACTTTTTAGGTTTTTCATATTTTATTTTATTATAAATCTTTAATTTTAAAACTGATTTTTTTAAACTAAATTGTTTTATTTTAACTGTTTAAAAGTTTTTAAAACAAGAAAGTTTCAATTGAATATTGAATGAATATTGCAAAGGAAAAAAACAATTTGTCTTATCAATATATTAAAAAAAGACCCATTGTACTGTAGTGTAACTAAATTCCCTGCAGTCTCCCATGAAGTCCTTCGTGCTCTGATCACAGACTAATAATGTGGAAAATTGAGCAAAAGGGTAACAATGCTATAAAAGAGTCCAATCCAGAGAAAGTAATGGTGAGTGCGAGACAGAACTACCAGTCATACCCATTAAGGAAAGAATATGCTGCTTGTGTGTGGTTATCAGTGTGTTTAGACAGAAGGCTTGGGATGGGATAAGAGTGAGTAGAGGAGATTAAACAAGAGCATTTCCACCTGCTTGTGATTTAGTGCTGGATAAGAAATGTGATACTGCTTAGTGTGAGGGATGTGAGTGATATGTTGGGTGAGTTTGTGCAAGCCTAAAAACATTACTACACTCTCATAGGACATGAAGAGTGTGTTTGTGTTTATGTGTTCAGGGGTCCGGAGGCTAATGGACTTTTGGGGTAATTAGCATGCTGCTGAAATCCATTAATTCATCTCACCTTTCCTCCCCCATGCTTCCATTCGTGGGCCAGTCCGCAGTTCTCTGCTCAGTTGTCACTGTAATGGATGAATCCATTAGCTGCCCCTGGCAGAGGTGATCGGTCAGAGAGTAAACTGGGTAGAAAGGGCAAAACTGTCACCAAACAACTTAAGCTTATAGCATCACCACTTTACTTGATGAAATGTGTTTAACACGCTCTCTTGTGCTTTGCTTTGCTTTTCTTTTCTCCCTCTATCCTTCAGATAAACACACATGCCCACACACACCTTCATATTACAGAGGCTCTCCTCAGCCTTCCTCTGACATCTTCTCATTCCATTGCTCCCTCCCTCCCTTCCGTTCATAGGTTTGCCATGTTACTCTGTTGTTTCTTGGGAGTGATGGAGCTGGAGAATATTTGGTCACTTATATAGAACTGACATTCCTGTCAGCGTTTGAGTGTTATGACTGGGCATTAGGGTGAGACTGGGTGCTGAAACAGTGTGTGAGTTCTGCAAGCAATAACAAATCCAGCAATTCACCAAATTGAAATTCACAAGTGAGCAAAGAAAAAAATCTTAAACAGAATCTTATGGAATCTTACACAAAAGTTTACACAATTGTTTGCACATGTGCAGGTGTTAAGTTATATGATTTTGTGCATGCTCACTCAACTGGACTATGTTCAGAATGGAATACTTGCATACTACACAATATGCACTGAATCCTGCCCATTATAAAAAAAATAGTATATACGGATTAGACAAAAAATAAAAGTATTCAGACATTATGCAATTAAATACAGTAGTATCCAATTTTTTCTTCATGATCTCTTTGTTGGTCCAATTAGCTATTTCCATCGACCTATTTTTTCTTTTCTTTTTCCTTCACATTTTGGGTAAATTCACTTTTTTTGCATAAAAGATGCTTAATGAAAGCGCCAAGATGCGCTTAAATTCATATAAACTATGATGGAAACGCATGTACCAGATAAATCTCTCGTTAGAGAATCAACTGGGCTAACCAATGGACCAATTTCATTGCACAGAATCTCAAATGTTGGTTTGGTCATTCTGAAATGCCTGAGCCAAAGTTTGTCATCAAAATGGTTTGGTATAATGACCTCCAAAAAGTGTCTCACATAATTGCATTCCCAAACACTAGGCATCCGCCTCTGAACTGAAGATAACATGACATTTATTACATTTCGTCTGTGTGCTCTGAGGCGCAATTAATTCACGGTTTACGGAAAAATAGACGGTGACTTCCCCGATTGCAGCAACTTCCATTTTACTGACATTTTGTGATGGACATGTGATGGAAACTGTGCTATATTTGCTAATGTTTCATGCGATATTCCAATTGTAAAGTAAATTTTGCTGCGTATAACAGTGGACCCGATCTAGAAAATAAATGCAATTATTATTATTTCCATATTTATTGAATTTTGTGTTTAAAACAAGTAGTCAACCATACTTTAGTGGAATTGTTGTCAGCATTTACAATATTGCCAAAGTGTATACATCTGTCATGATACAGTATTCCGTATCTGTATGCAGTTTATAAAAGTAAAAATAAAGTATGTCTATTCTAGGAATCATGGAGGAAATTCATATTTAATCATTTGGTTATTAAGACTTAATCACGTTCATTCACATGCACACTGCCTGATCCCAGACTATAAAACCTGCCTTGATATACTAATTAAAATGTTCTGTGTGTAGTGTGTGTACTGTGTAATTATGATTATGGTGCATTAATAGCTGTTCTTCGGTGTTGTTAGTTTTAATTGAGTCATTAGATCACTTTTTTTCTGCCCTTGTCTTCTTCAGACTCTTACCATGTGCCCCTGCCGTTTAAGCGCTTATTGTAGTGGGATGTTTTTCCCTCCCGTATCTTTTTGAACCCAGAGGATGCGCTTATCCAATACTAGATGTTTTTGGCTCTACATAACAGAGTTTCTCTTAATATTTACACAGCCTGAAAGTAGGATATGTGGATTTAGTTAAGTGCATGCTCAAGGGAGATGGAGGAATTCAGCAACTCTATAGTTTAGGGTTCAAACCAAAGATTTTGGTTGCCAGCCCAGATTTCTAATCATCGCCCTGGCACCAATCCTGTCATGTCTATTATATTTTGTTGTTTTGAGGATAAAAATTTTGTCTGCAGCAAAGACCGATTGGAGACAGTGTTTAGATTCAGGGAGTTTGCTAAATAAAGCATAAATTGGGGGAATTTTGATTGTATCAGATGGTAACATGGTACTCAAGACATATCATTGTATTTACTTTACCTAATCAAATCATGGTGGCACTTTTTGGTAACTTCTGTTTTGTGACTAAAACACTTTCATGGATAAGTGAATCCATCATTTGTTGAGCTCTTACCAACCATAATATTTTATGGGTCATACAAATTAGTTCTCTGCATACATTTAAAGACAGTTGAAGTTTAAGACTATTTGCTCAATTGTAAATGTTTTAGGCTGATAAACAGTCCTAATGAGTACAAACGTAATCTCCCTGATTCCGACCGCAGTAACAAACAGAGACGGACATGCTGTAATATTTTCTAATAAAGCCTAATAAAGCCTAATAAAGCTCTCGGAAAGAACGACTGTTTTACACGGGTGAAGTCAAGACCACTGCTTACATCACTGTAAACTTACTTCAGCCCTGAGACACATTTAAACGATAAATCTACAAGATATGTAATGTTCTACTTTAGTCATGTAATATATATCCCAGCTTCTTGTTATATTCAATGCATGTGAGTATGGTATATATTTACCGAAAATTAAAAACTAGTAACTGAAGAATTGCAGTCGTAAAACATCTAAACCTTGATTAGATTCAGTAGCTTGTCACACACACACACACACACACACACACACACACACACACACACACACACACACACACACACACACACACACACACACACACACACACACACACACACACACACACACACACACACACACACACACACACACACACACACACACACACACACACACACACACACACACACACACACACACACACATGCTACCTTTTTTTGAATGGATTCGCATGTTTACTTAAAAAGTATATTATCATTTAAAATGTGACGCATGCAAACATGTTTCCCAGTAAAATTACCCAGACTTCACTGTTGCTCTCTCTCTGCAGGACAGCTTTGCGATAAAGTAATTTGGGAGTTTTGGGCTGGGTTTTGTGATTGGCTGTTGTAACAGGTTTCAGTAGCAACTATGCTGTTTTTTCAGGAGGAGTATAAATATCAGTGTTGGAATGTTTTTGACGATTCAGAAGAGAGATCAGAAAGTACTGTGTCGGAGGGTTTCAAAGTTGTTTTTTCTCTAAATGCTATCGGTCAGTGTTAGACTGCACATGCTGTATGTTTCTATAGCCTGATTCTACACACCTCACCAAGGGAACACACTTCATCAACGGTTAAGAGGTCCTTCACTGAATTCAGTACATACTATTACTCAGCCTTTCTCTCGCATCCACTTCATCCTTTCTCATACAGCAGTTTTTCTATACTGAACAGCAGATTACTTTTCACTCTCGACTCCTCCATCACTCCTATTGGATCAGCTCTTCTCACCCTATAGTGCTGCTTTCATCTGATCAGTGAGGTTCCCATCACTCGCTCACTCTTTCTCTGATGAGGTGTTGTGTCATTAGACTTCTGTTTCCCAGGAGACCGGAATCTTGGAGTGGGTTCTGGAATGTTACTATCTGAATAGAATCTTGTAAATCCCAGGTTTTCCTCTCCTGAGAATGTCATGTAAATAGCCTAAATAATGCATGCAGTTTTCGTTTGAGTTGAAAATTGGAAGATTTCATGTATGAGTATGTAATTGTTAAATGGTGTTCTGTTTGTAGTTTATTTGTAGAAATTGATATAAGACAATATTGGGTATTACATTTTTTTATGCTTATTTGTGTTATTTGTATATTTATATTGTATTTGCCATCATTTAAAATTCACTTAAAGTGCATCTTAAAAGAACAACACAATTGAATAAGGTAAACATTTTTACTTATAGAAATCATTACTTCTATGGAAGCTTGTTTCCACCACGGAATAAAAAATCTAAAATGTATGTGCAACTTTTTATGTCACAGTCCTGACTTTTCTCCTTGCAATTGAGAGTCAAATCTCTCATAATATCTCATATAGTTTTTATTTCTTGCCATTCCTTTATTTCTCTCCGAACCTTCACAGACTTAAGTATTTTTTAAGAATTCTATATAAACACCCCCTTTGAAAAAAAGAGGGGCTTTCAATTAGACAATATGCTAACTATAAGCAACTTTGTAACTACATGCAGAGGTGGATAATAAAGTACATTTACTGTACTGTACTTAAGGACACTTTTTGAGTATTGTACTTTAACTGTACTACATTTGAAAGACAAATATTGCTCTTTTTACTCCACTAAATTTCTCTCAAGGTCCTTGAGTAGAAAGTAGTAACGTCAGTCCGGGGATTTTGTTCGGAAATGAAAGTCGGGTTGATGTCAGAATCCAACGTCAGATTTTCATTTTCAACGTTGGGTTTTTGGTCTTCTAAAAGCAAATTTTGTCATTGTTTAGGAGCACAGCTTATAGATAACAGTAAGGCTAACATATTCATACTAAAAGCCCAAAAACTTTTCATATACTTTAAATATGGCACTATTTGAGGGAACATCCATTTGGGTGTCCGAAACCATTGTGGACGTTATTAAGTGCACTTATTCAATCTCACATTCAATCCCACCACTGGAACTGTGTTCTAGCAATAAATTTGATATTGATATGAGGGTATAAGGCATTTCAGACACAACCAATATCTGATTAACAGTTATATTATTTCCAGTCTTCTCGAGGAGATGTCATCCTTTATTCTTTTTCTTTTTTTTACCTTGTAGGATGTTACAACGGGGTCCCTGTCATCAGGTGGACAGTAACAAAGTACATTTACTTGAGTACTGTACTTAAGTACACTTTTTTGAGTATCTGCACCAGACAGTTGATGGACCCCATTGACTTCCATAGTAGGAAAAAAAAATACTGTGGAAGTCAATGGGGTACATCAACTGTTTGGTTACAGACATTCCTCAAAATATCTTCTTTTGTGTTCAGCAGAAAAAGAAATTCATACAGGTTTGAAACAACTTAAGGGTAAGTAAATGATGACAACATTTTCATAAAGTGAACTCTTCCCTTAATATTTGCCAACATGTTTGATGTTTCTCATTAGACAGTCTACTGAAGTAACTTTGCATGTACATGTCAACTTAGTCTACTAAGCCATAAACTAACCCTAACCTAATGAGAGTTAGTTGACACGTAGTTGCAAATTCATGAGATTTATTGACGTGTAGTTTCAAATTTACTTATAGTTAGTAGAATGTCTAATGTGGACTATCAAAATAAAGTGTAACCTGACTTCCCTTTCGTTGTCACTCCGAGTTACGTCGGATGACGACGAATGGGGTTTCGCTTAGAAAGCCTATCAGCTTCGAGTATTTAAAAACGAGCCAATGGCAAAGAAATACCATGGGTCTGCGGAATTTGCATGACGTAACTCCGCCCCACCTCGTGGGTATAAAAGGAGGACGCTGGCAACATGCAGTTATGTTTTCGCTTCGGAGCCAAGAGTCCCTCTTCACTCCACAAAGCCATCTCTGAATTTGTCAGCTTTACATACGAGTTCCTCTGGTGTTGGTGTTTGTGGCGATATCCAGCGAGCGCGCGCTTCCTGCTTATCTGTGCAGTGGTTTGCCAGAGAGTGCGTGTCTCCCCGGGCGCTTCGACATCAGAGTGTTTCTCTCTCATAAAAGAGCTTGCACGCGGCACGTCTTTTTAAAGATGCCTCGCCCGTGCACTTCTGGTTGCGGCAGATATGTGTCTGACTCTGATGGGCACGAGCGTTGCCTAGTGTGTTTGGGCATGGATCACGCTAGAGCAGCGCTCGTGGATGAGTCATGTTCTCTCTGCGGGAACATGACCATCGCGTCACTAAGGTCGAGACTCATTGAACTCGCAAGAGTTAGAGTCCCCTCATCCACACCCTGATCTAACGCTCCCCCGAGGAGTGCTACTTCGGCTGGTGGCCAGGGTGACCTGAGGGTAACGGTCTGGAACCAGGCGCCGACTATGTGTCCGCGACCCCAGCCCCCCTCTTCAGTGACGGTGCCCGCTAGTGAGCCTCCGATTCCCGCGGGTCTACCTTCGGGTGGCCCGCGAGTTTCGGTTGAAGCTACAGAGGAAGATGTCATGTCTGTAGCAGCATCACAAGGTGGGCTTGATTCTTCCGGAAGTGAAGATTCAGCGAAGCTGCCACCTTCCGGTGTGCATACGGCTGTGCCTGAATCGGATCCGGAAATGACGGCCATGCTTTCCCGGGCAGCCGCGAGCATTGGTTTAGAGTGGAGGCCTCCACCCTGTCCCGAGCGCTCGCGGCTGGACGATTGGTTTTTGGGTAAGGCTGCCGACCCCCGTGGTCCACGGCAAACCCCAATACCATTCTTCCCGGACGTGCATGATGAGATCTCGAAGTCCTGGAAGACCCCCCTGTCTTCCCGGGGCCGCTCGCTGATCCCATCCGCCTTTCCTCCCCTCGATGAGGCGGCCGCCCGTGGGTACACTGGGCTTCCCCCGGTTGAACGCTCTGTTGCGGTGCAACTGTGTCCTCAGAGTGCTTCTTCTCGGGGCGAGCCTAAGCATCCATCCAAGGCCTGTAGATTTTCGTCGTCTATGGCGGCGAAGTCTTACAGAGCGGCGGGACAGGCGGCTACCTCTCTGCATGCTATGGCCACTCTGCAGGTCTACCAGGCCCAGATGCTCAGAAACATGCACGAGGGCAGGACAGACCCAGGGCTCTTCAATGAGCTGCGTGCCGCAACCGACCTCGCTCTCCGGGCGACGAAGGTAGTCGCGCACTCCCTGGGTTTGGTGATGTCCACTGCGGTGGTCCAGGAGAGACACCTGTGGCTGAACCTGGCTGACATGCGGGATTCCGAGCGGACTCGTCTGCTCGATGCGCCCCTGTCCCAGGCCGGCCTCTTCGGCGGCGCAGTTGAGGACTTTGCCCAACAGTTCTCAACTGCACAGAAACAGACTGAGGCTATTAAACATATTCTGCCCCGCCGACCCGCTGCTGCCTCGTCGTCGGTCGGGCAGACGTCTCAGCCTGTTTCCCGCCGAGGGTGCCCTCCTAAGGCTCCCGCCCCTCCCGCTCGGCCAAAGCAGCAGCCTTCACCCAGGCCGACGCGAGGAGGAAGCCGCAGGAAGGCGCCACAGCCCGCTCCCGCCCCCCGCCAAGCGCCGGGCCAAGCGGCGCTCCTGAGACGGGCTGCTCAGGGATGAAGTTTGTTTCTCAGGAGATGGTAGCAGGGCCACTCCTTCCCCCGGTGGAGGGCCGGGGGAGAATCTTTTGTTCTCCACTCCCCGCTGCTCACCCACGGGTGGGCAGCACCCTAATGTGGTTAAAGACAGAAACAAACCTCTCACCCCTGAGCACACAGAGTTCTCGGACGACACAGAGCGCCGCCCACCAGCCGTGCTCTCCTCGTCCCCCTCTGTCCCAGAGTCGGTTGACACGGCGTGCCGCCCACGGGCCGTTTCGTCCCTGTCCCACTCTGTCGCCAGACCCCTGGCAGAGCAGGCCCCCGTGGAACGCTGGTCCTTCCCTGGCCTCCTCTGTCAGGGCGCGGATGTTAACTGCGCCCCCACAACGGATCGCTATGCCGTCCACGTCCAGGCCAGTTACTCCGCTTCGCTGCCCCTCCGGGGGGACGCCGGTGGTCCGCATGACCCCGCTGGTGCAGTTCCTAGAAGCCTGGCTAGAGCTTCCCCAACTGTCCCACTGGGTCGCCCGCACCATCCGGTTCGGCTATGCGATTCAGTTCGCACGGTCTCCTCCCCGATACAGGGGAGTCCGCTCCACTTTGGTCGGTGGCAACGCCCCGATCATGCGAGCAGAGATTACCACTCTGCCGGCGAAGGGTGCAATCGAGACTGTCCCTCAAGCCGAGATGAGCTCCGGCTTCTACAGCCCTTACTTCATTGTCCCCCAGAAAACCGGTGGGTTACGACCAATCCTGGACCTGCGAGTATTGAATCGCTCCCTTTACAGGATGCCGTTCAAAATGCTCACCGCCAAACGCATTTTCGAGTGTGTGCGGCCCCAGGATTGGTTTGCAGCGATCGACCTGAAGGACGCCTACTTTCATGTCTCCATTCTCCCTCGTCACAGACCGTTCCTCCGGTTTGCTTTCGAGGGACAGGCATATCAGTACGCGGTTCTCCCGTTCGGGCTAGCCCTGTCTCCTCGCGTCTTCACGAAAGTCGTCGAGGCAGCCCTTGTTCCCCTTCGGGTTCACGGGGTTCGCATCCTGAACTATCTCGACGACTGGCTGATTATAGCTCACTCTCGAGACCAGGTTTGCGGACACAGGGACCTTGTGCTCCGGCACCTAGCCCGTCTGGGCCTTCGGGTCAACTAGGAGAAGAGCAAACTTTGCCCCGTGCAGAGGATCTC
This sequence comes from Meda fulgida, assembly GCA_030578275.1. Taxonomy (NCBI): domain Eukaryota; kingdom Metazoa; phylum Chordata; class Actinopteri; order Cypriniformes; family Leuciscidae; genus Meda; species Meda fulgida. The sequence goes on along the minus strand of CM060623.1, from coordinate 19,924,279 downwards.
TTTTCTCGGTATGGACATCGACTCGGTCGCCATGTCCGCGCAGCTTACGAGCGAGCGCGCGCAGTCACTGCTGACTTGTCTGAGACAAATACATGGCAAGAAAGCGGTTCCACTGGAACATTTTCAGAGGCTCCTGGGGCATATGGCATCTGCAGCCGTGGTGACGCCGCACGGATTGCTTCATATGAGACCGCTTCAGCTTTGGCTTCGCGACCGAGTCCCGAGGTGGGCATGGCAACAAGGCAAGCTCCAAGTTCCAGTGACTTCGAGCTGCCGTCAGACCTTCACCCCGTGGTTGAACCTCAGTTTTCTCAGGGCTGGTGTCCCCCTGAGACGAGTGTCGAGGCATGTTGTTGTCTCAACAGATGCCTCCACCACGGGCTGGGGCGCCATGTGCAATGGTCATGCTGCCGCGGGCTCCTGGACAGGACCCCAGCGCCTATGGCATGTCAATTGCCTCGAGTTGCTGGCAGTGCGCCTTGCTCTGCACCGCTTCCGAGCGCTGCTCATGGGTCAACACGTACTAGTCCGATCAGACAATACCGCCACAGTAGCGTACATCAACCATCAAGGTGGTCTACGCTCCCGCCGTATGTTGCAACTCGCCCGCCACCTCCTCCTATGGAGTCAGAAGCACCTGAGGTCCCTTCGTGCAATTCACATCCCCGGAGCCCTGAACTGTGCTGCCGACGAGCTGTCATGGCTTCAGCCCCTCCCTGGAGAATGGCGACTCCATCCCCAGTCGGTCCAGCTGATTTGGGACCAGTTTGGCGACGCACAGATAGATCTGTTTGCCTCCCGCGACTCATCCCATTGCGCCCAGTTTTATTCTCTGACCGAGGGCACGCTCGGCACCGATGCACTGGCGCACAGCTGGCCGTGGGGCCGCAAGTATGCGTTTCCCCCAGTGAGCCTTCTTGCGCAGCTCCTGCGCAAGGTCAGGGAGGACGAGGAGCAAGTCCTTCTGGTTGCGCCGTACTGGCCCACCCGGACTTGGTTCTCCGAACTAGTGCTCCTCGCGACAACACCTCCTTGGCCAATTCCTCTGAGGATGGACCTCCTTTCTCAGGGACGGGGCACCCTGTGGCACCCTCGTCCCGATCTGTGGAACCTCCACGTGTGGCTCCTCGACGGGACGAGGCAAGTTTGAGTACCCTACCACCTGCTGTGGTGGCTACCATCACTTCCGCTAGAGCGTCGTCCACGAGACATGCCTACGCGTTGAAGTGGAACCTCTTCGTCAATTGGTGCTCTTCTCGCCGAGAAGACCCCCGGAGATGTTCGATCGGTTTCGTGCTTTCCTTCCTTCAAGATGGGTTGGAGCGAAGGCTGTCTCCCTCCACCCTCAAAGTTTATGTTGCCGCTATTGCCGCTCACCACGACTTAGTGGAAGGTAAGTCTATAGGGAAGCACGACCTGATCGTCAGGTTCCTGAGGGGGGCGAGGAGACTGAATCCTCCTCGCTCTCCTCTCGTTCCCTCTTGGGACCTCTCAGTGGTCTTAAGTGCCCTGCAGAGTGCTCCCTTTGAGCCTTTGCAATCAGTGGAGCTTAAGTTCCTGTCAATGAAGACAGCGCTCCTGATTGCATTGGCCTCTCTCAAGAGGGTCGGGGACCTGCACGCATTCTCCGTTGACGAAGCGTGCCTGGAATTCGGGCCGGCCGGTTCTCACGTGATCCTGAGACCCCGGCTTGGATATGTGCCCAAGGTTCCTACCACTCCCTTCCGGGACCAGGTGGTGAACCTGCAAGCGCTGCCCTCGGAGGAGGCAGACCCAGCCTTGGCACTGCTCTGTCCAGTACGCGCTCTCCGCGCTTATGTAGACAGGACGCAGTGTTTCAGGACCTCAGACCAGCTCTTTGTCTGTTATGGTGGGAAGCTGAAGGGAAAGGCTCTCTCAAAGCAGAGGTTGTCTCACTGGATTGTGGACACCATTGCTTTGGCTTACCAGCAGCAAGGCCGACCGTGCCCCCTTGGTGTGACCGCCCACTCCACCCGGAGTGTGGCATCCTCCTGGGCGCTGGCGCATGGCGCCTCGCTAGCAGACATCTGCAGAGCTGCAGGCTGGGCGACACCTAACACGTTCGCCAGATTCTATAATCTCCGTGTGGAGCCAGTGTCCTCTCGTGTTCTCGCTTCAAACAGCTAGTTCCGGACCCGCTCAGGTGTCTTCGCTTGCTCGCCATTCCACTCCGCGGACTGGATACGTGCGATATTCTGCTCAGGTGAGCTTCTCCGAAAGCCCTGAGTTCCTCCAGCACCCCTGATGCTAGCGCCAGTGTCTATTGCCTGGGCGTCGGCTACGTGCCTCCGTGTGCATGGTCCCTCCCATGAGCTACCCCCACACGTGTATTTCCACTGAAAGCCTCTTTGAGCATGTGTCTTTCCCTCGGCAAGCCACCTTGCCACCCCTGAGGTTGAAATATTCCACCTGCGGCTGGACACCTCAGAGTTTCTCCATATGTTTTCTTCGGGCCATATGTGTATTTTCAAATGCCCCCCCACTGGGTTGGTGATATTTGCATATTTCCCCTTAAAAGCTTGGGATATGCTTCCCAGTGTACCTTGGTATTTCTGTGCTAAATAGGAGTCCTTCGTCCTAATATCTCGAGGGCTCAGATTTTCGCAGGGCGCTGGAAGACAGCTGTGAAGGTGGCGTGATTTGACTGGTAACCCCATTCGTCGTCATCCGACGTAACTCGGAGTGACAACGAAAGAGAACGTCTCGGTTACGTATGTAACCCTCGTTCCCTGAGTAGGGAACGGAGACGTTACGTCTTCCTGCCACTTCCGCTGTACCGCGGGGATCGCCTGAGTTCAGTCTTGGCTCCTCAGCGAGGAAACATAACTGCATGTTGCCAGCCTTTTATACCCACGAGGTGGGGCGGAGTTACGTCATGCAAATTCCGCAGACCCATGGCATTTCTTTGCCATTGGCTCGTTTTTAAATACTCGAAGCTGATAGGCTTTCAAAGCGAAACCCCATTCGTCGTCATCCGACGTAACGTCTCCGTTCCCTACTCAGGGAACGAGGGTTACATACGTAACCGAGACGTTTTTTTTCCTCAAAGGGGGTGTATACATTACATCAGTCTGTTTAATTCTAAGGTTCGGAGAGAGGTTTATATATGGTTATGAAGTAAATTACGACTTATTTAGATGTAAGAAACATGGCTAACATTATAAATACACTCCAAAAAAAAGTATGAAAAGTTTATGACCCCTTCAAGGCATCACATGATGTCAGCTATGATAAAACTATAAGAAAATACAAAGATCTGGATTTGGCTTGGTGCCTGTTCAGTAGGGTCTCATCTCTCATATCTCACTGCTGTCCCACAAAAACACTTTTCTCTCAGCAGTTCAGATACCCAAACAACGTCAAAACGAGAATGTCAGAGAGAAAGAGAAAGTGAGGGAGGAGTAATACATAGAACGTAAAGAAGATTGATCATAAAAAGATGCATCCCTTCCTTCACTCATTCAGAACAGGGTTCCCAATAACACCCGTCAATTCACTTACCGCCCCGTCAAGCGTCCCCTCGCTTTAATAAATCAGTAGGCAGAATGAACAACCGCAGCAAAGACAAAACAATGTGTTCTCAATTAGCAGCCTCCTGAGGAGCAAGACGGAGGGAAGGAAAACGGTGATGGGTGAGAAAAGGGACGTCCTGAAAAGAGAGAGGTGGAACGAGGGCATGGAGACATGATGCTTTGCCCCAGATGGTTTATGGTTAATGGTTTAATTATCTGCTTTTGAAGCTTAACAAAGACCGTCTGGAACTAAATGCTCATCCCAGCTAGAGAAAGCGAGACGGGACATCTGACAAGCTGATCTCTCTCTCTCTGTCTCTCGCTGTGCAATTGTCTGCTTGGTTGATCAGTTAAAAACAGGAAGTGGGCCAGTGGCTATATTGTCTGTCACTCTCACACGCTGTCTTGCCTCTTTCTCTTTCTCACTTTTCTTCTTTCAGCATAATCCACCATTCATCGCTCCATTCAAACCAAAATCCCACATTGCACGGTCATGGACGTAAAGACACACACTGCGTTCTCATTAAAACATGTGCTAGCACAAACACAAGCTGCATGCTTGTGAATACATTCACACAAACACATCATAGCAGACCCCAAAAGCCATTGAGGTTATGGCCGGCCCCAAGCGCACACACTGCACACCTCCATGGGATTCAGCTTTGAAAGAGATGCCTCTGCGCTCACATCACTATTGGGTTTGTTTGGTGTGGGGCTCAAAGGGAGTGAAACTCTTTTGTCCGTGTGTGTTCTGTCTTTTGAATAAAAGCTGAGGGCAAACATTACTAGGGCATCTATTTGTGGTCTTTAACCTATAGCAGAGATTCACTAGGGGCTGTGGCATTAGAGAAAAGGCTTCGGAATTCATACTGATATTTTAGTGATAGTTTTTTTTTTTTTTTTAAATATATTCTCATTTTAATGCTTTAAGACTTTAAGAAATGGTCATTTTTACTGGTTTGCCAACTAGCATTAAGAAGAGAAGAAGAAACTCAATGCTGTTATCAAATGTACTGAAGAGTGTGAAGAGATGAGTCGCACACAGGAGGATTTTTCTGTTAAAATTGCTTGAGTATAGACTTTTTTCCCCCACCAAGTCTATTTGAAGCACTTGGAAAAATGAGTGTGAGACTCCTGGGTTTTTATTAAGCATTCAATTGAGTCATGATGTTTTGCCATTGTATTGCATTCACTTAACTACATATTCATTAAATCTCTTTTTATATTCCATAAAAAAAAGAAATTCAGCTTTGGAACGACTTGAGGTTGACTAGATGTAAGTTCATTTTTGGGTGAACTATCTCTTTAAACGTGAGTTTTAAGGAAGCTAACGATTTACTGCATCAATCATCCTGTGCTGATTAAGTGTTAGTTTGAGCATGTATAAGTTGTGAAATCAGTTTCAGATATCACAGCATTTCTCAATCATTCCTTTGCACACACTCACATGCACACACATTCCAGTACATACTCATGTCATCCTCATAATTCATGCATCTCTGGTTAGTCTTCCTGTCAGCACAGAAAATGTGGGTGTGTGGTTCGGGTTAATTATGTGTGTGTATGTAAAGAGACACTTGTTTCGTGCTCCTCTGTCACAGAGAATGTGAGGGCTAGAAAGTCTTTAAAATCAGGCAGCAGTTCATGCATTGACTCGGGATGGGGGTCACGACCCTTGACCTTGGAGTTATCCAAGTTGTCGTCTCCTCCCCAGACACAAAATGCAGAGCACAAACCAGCCATATACACAGGGAAGACCTTTGCAGAGCTTCTAACAGACAGTGGCTCTAAAAGAAACACATACAGCAAAACCAGTTTGATATAGACATTGCAAGTAAATTGCTATGAATGGCTGATTTAAATGTTAGCATTTTTCTATCACCTATCTGACCCTGAAATCCAAGATCTTGCTCTTTTCCAAGATGTATTTTTTTTTAATGTCACAATCTCCTGTTTAATGTAGGCCTATGCAATTCAAGCTCTCACATAAACTTTTCAAATATACATCCTTGCGGTGAAACAACTGACGGTAATGCTGGACTGGTAATGGAAAATAAAAGAGAACATATTTGGAAATGTGTTTATGTGGGAGAGGAATTCATGGGTGAATGTGCACGATTCTCCATTTTATGCATATTAGTTTTAAAGCATTACTCTAGATTAGCTTTGAATGCTGCTAATTAGCAGGGTTACCGTAGCACCCGTTTTGCAGAAAAATGAGTTATGTGCTTGTTTTTGTTAGGGTTTTCTTGATAAGCAGTGCATGACCACATCACAGACATGCCGCTTGGCAGCACTCCACAACTCTGCTGCTTTACAACCCATGCGTGCCCTCTGATTTACACGGCAAATTCTAGTGCTAGCCAAAATCTCAGAGAGAAATACAGCTCTTCTTTTATCATTGACACACGAAAATTTGAATAATGTCATGAGCTACTCACCACTTTGTCACTCTAAACCTGTTTGACTTTCTTCCAGCCTGAGCTGGTTGCAGTTTGAATCAATTCAGACCCGTTTTATTAGCTGATTCATTAAAAAGATCCCATTCAAAAGAGTGATTCGCTTACCAATTGGATATTGCTGTTTCTATTTTCTGTGCCCATAGAAGAAAGTAAATCATACCGGTTTGGAACAACATGAAGGTGAGAAAATGATGACAGAAGATTCATTTTTAGGTGAACTATTCCTTTAAGAACACTTTCTGTGACAGTTTACTGTCATGATAAACTACGACACAGAGATGAAATCCGGCCAGATGGAAGGTGTTAGGAAGATGGATAAAGCTGGACTGTATTACTGGTTTCTAGTTGATGGCATTCCTTCTTGGTTAATTTAGCTTTCTCTTACTTCTCTCGTTCAGACTTTTGAAACCACATCCCATGGCTCGCTGCATCACTCAGCACACCTTCCGTCTTTCCTTTCATCTCTCCATCTCTCATCTCCTTATTTCCCGCACCATTATTTTTGGATCTATTCTGTTTTTTCTTGACTTGTCCTTGCTCTCCCTCTCTCTGTTTCTGTTCAGGCGAGCTGTAGGGAGACGCCCAGTTCCTTCATGGAGGTCCGGCTACCCGTTGCTCTCCTCAGGGTTACTGGGCTCATGAGTTTCTAATGTTGGAGGTCTTTTTTCTCAACGATGATTGCTTTGGGGCCACTGAGCGTTTCAGGGTCCACTGAGCTTTCTAGGGGCCCCCATTCTTGCATGAAGACACACACACACACACACACACACACACACACACACACACACACACACACACACACACACACACACACACACACGCACACACACACACACACACACACACGTTGTGTTTTCATGTTTTAGGGGGACTTTCCATAGACATAATGATTTTTATACTGTACAGACTGTATATTCTATTCCCTTACACTAACCCTATCACTAAACCTACCCATCACAGGAAACATTCTGCATCTTTACATTTTCAAACAACATCACTTAGTATGATTTATAAGCTGATTTCCTCATGGGGACTAAAAAATATCCGCACACGAACAAGGATTTCGAATATTGCCATCCTTGTGGGGACATTTTGTCCCCATAACGTAGGGTTTACCAGGCCACACACACGCACGCACGCACGCACGCACGCACGCACGCACACACACACACACACACTGTCTTCCTGACTGCTAAACACCTGTTTGTAATAGCTTGTGTTTTTATATTTACATACAGTGAAGGGGTTTTGGCCTATTGTGGATTTAATAGTTTGGATTTAGCCTGTTGTCTGTTTTATCCATTTGTCTTTTTCTGCGTTGTCTTTTTGTCTCTCTCTCTCTTTCTCTCTCTGTGTGCCACACAAAAGTTGAGACCAGCTTTGTGCATTAGAGAGTTTGTGTAAAGTCAATATCCGTTCATTCAATAGAGCTGCTTAGGAGAATGAGATTTGGCCTTTATTTGAAAATAGTCAGCTACAGAAAACATGTGAAAGGGTTTTGAATGGTGATAAAAGTTTCCATTTATTGGTTCTATTTACAATGAACACATTCTTTCCCTCAGTCTCGTCAAATAAATTATTTTTCCTTGAAATACAAACAGAGTGCCAGATCTGTTTGGTACTAGGTTGTTCTTTCTCTTTTGATGTTTTACAGAAGTTTTCCCCCATTGTGTTTCATTGTGTTTAACTGAAGGTCAAACTTTTCCAAGAAACAGGCAATATACCCTAAAACAAACCTCTTCTTTCTATCACTAACACAATTGTTCTTCAGGTAACTGAGGGGCAAATTTACTAAATCATTTTGTGAGTTGTATTTCGTTGTAAAAACCTGCATACTATTCACTAATCACCTCCAATTCAGTGTAACCAGCCACTAAATATGAATGCTTCCCTGTATTTAAAATCAATTATTGCTGTTCTTTTCAGTGCAAATATGTACACTACCATTCAAAAGTTTGGGGTCAGTAAGATTTTTTAACAACAATAGTGAAATAATATTACAATGTAAAATAATTTTCTATTTTTTAATCCTTTCATACATGAATTATGATAACCTCAGTCAGGATTTTTTTCCTGTGTTTTTGTTGCTCTTAGGGCATGAAAAAGAAGATTTAAAATGAAATTTCATTTTGCAAATAGATTTCTAGATGTCCACTTGAGTGGAGAGTATGCGTTTATGGTTTTAACTGAGATATTGTATTAAACATAATACAGTAATAACACAGTAATATTGTGTGTATTTAACAAACCAATGAATAAAATGATATAAAATCATGTGAAAATTATAAAATATATACAAAAAATATAAACGCAAAATATTACAAATGCAATTAAACTTCATAGAAGTTGAACTTTGCATATCTTTATCAGAACATGAGGACGTGATTCCATCAAAGATCTCTACAACCTGTCAAGGTACAACTGTTATTGAGATTATGTAGAAAACGCTCACGCTCCCTCCAGTCCACCGGAGAATGTTGATTTCCCTTATTAGCTGATAATTGTGATAATGTTCAAGATGGACACATTTCTACCATAGCTCTTCTCTGAGAAAACCTTACGTTACGTAATCAGATTACTTTTTGATGTAAGGAGTAAAGTAACGCATTAGGACACTAGGGAGGTTGATGTGCAATTATGCCATCAAATCCCATGCATATGCAAGAAAATGCTTTTTGAATAGCTGGTCCACCTCCATGCGTGAAAGAGTTCATATATTTTAAAATGTAATTTATTCCTGTGATGGTGAAGCAAAATTGTCAGAAACCATTATTCCAGCTTTCAAAGTCACATGATCCTTCAGAAATCATTCTAATATACTGATTTGGTGTTCAAGAAACATTTCTTATTATCAATGTTAAAAACAGTTGAGCTGATTAATATGGTTGTGCCCGTTTTCAGGATTCTTTGATGAATTCAAAAGAACTGCATGTTTTCTAATAGAAGTATTTTGTGACATTATAAATGTCTTTACTGTCACTCTTGATCAATTTAATCGATCCCAATTGGTTGATAAAAGTATTAATTTCTTTAAAAAATCATAATGACCTCAAACTTTTGAACTGTAATGTATAAATCTGGCTTATTGTGAATTGCCGTGTAGTCGAGCGTACTTTAGCGTTTAGCGAACTTGTCCCCATGGGGATCCTCCTCTCTGCAGAGTCTGCACATTTAATTCGAAAACCACTGCTTTAGCTCATGCATGTTTTATTGTTGTTGTTGTTGTTGATGTTTTTTTTTTTTTTTGCAATTTCATGCATGAACATTCTTGATCTTATCCATAGATACAATTTTTAAATTTGGAAGGTTTTCTTGAAGTACTTCAAATGCAGAGATGAGCTCATAAATGGTATTTCTTGTGTATACGTGTGTGTGTTTAAGGAGGGAGGTCCCTCACTGGAAGCTGCAGGTCTGCAGAGGTCACCACACCTCAGTTAAAGGTGTCATCATCGGGACAACAGGGAGAACAGGGAATACGACGACAGCTTCACAGAGATGTAACAAGAAAGCTGTGATTGGTGGTTTGGGCTAAGAGAGCAGGTCACAAGGTCAACCTGACTGGCTATTGAGCACACACTGTTTGAGAGGGAACCTGCTGTGGAAACACTGAAGCGCTCAGGGAGTGAGAGCTAGTTCATTTAGAGACTGAGCAGAAAAGAAGGAGAAAGGTTGAAAAGGAGAGGAGAAATGGATGCTTGGGGTCACTCATATGTTTGCCATGTGTGAAAAAATACAGACGACAGTCCTCACGTGAAAGAAGTGTTTTTTTTAAATCAACGTGAAATTAAAACTGACCCTATTTACTTTCTTAATATACATGCTCCAGTTGTTATTATGAAGGATTCATCAGTGCATCATTCTTTCATCAAAATGTAATTACTTTCCCCACCTCTGAAATGACTTTTCAGCTGATGAAATTAAGCCCTCTTATTTTAACCACTCCACCAAATACCAGTCATAAATATTTCCCCATGGAGAAAATCAACCCCTGCATTACATTGTTTAAATATGCTGTATTACTCTGAATTACATCACATTACAGAAGTAAAATGGGTTGCAAATAACATTTCATGTTGACTTCAAATGAGAGGCATGAGTTAAGTCATAACATTTTTTACTTCTTTCAATTTTTTTACGTTTATAAATTTTTTACTTCCTAGGCATGATGAGCTGGATAGATTAACTTATTGAAAACAGATATTCATCTTTAAAAAAAATGAATAATGCCAATGTGTTAACATGCAATTTTATTTATTTGCATTGATATGCTTATCATCATTCATATATCATAATATAAAAAAGTATATATTTGAAATATTTTTTATTGTTATTAATTATTATTATTTATATTATTATTACACATTTTGTGTAATTTACAATTTATCTCTGAATTTAAACGTGTTAAGGCTTTAACAATGAAAAATTATGAGATTAATCACAATCAAATGATTATTATAATAATAATTTTTTAATCTATTTACAGCCCTAGTAATATATATTTAATGGGAGCTTTGTACAGCAAAATTTTCATTTTAAATTGCTTGTGTTTGTACTTTTCTTTATTTGTTGGTTGATTGCTGATGAAGTCAGCATTTATGTGCTTTATTGAGTATCATAAAAAAATAGAGTGGGGCTTTATCACTGAAACTCTGTATATGTGTGTGTGTGTGTGTGTGTGTGTGTGTGTGTGTGTGTGTGTGTGTGTGTGTGTGTGTGTGTGTGTGTGTGTGTGTGTGTGTGTGTGTGTGTGTGTGTGTGTGTGTGTGTGTGTGTGTGTGTGTGTGTGTGTGTGTGTGAGCGATGTGAAGTGGTAGAGGGGTAAGGAATGATGGAATGTGTTTATATGAAACTCTGTTCATTTTTCAGGTTGGTTTTTGTCGAGTGAGTGATGTGTGTGAATGAGATTGGAGACAGGATGGCTGTGGAATGCACCACACTGTCATTGCAGGTGCCTCTCCCAGAATTCATTTCTGTCCTTTGTGTGATGTCATGATAACATCAGTCCTCCTGCCACCGTGACAATGGCGTGCTGTTAACCCCACCCCCAGACCCCAATAATTATCCCGGGCTAGATTGTGATTGGAGGGGTCAGACTAATGGGGCACCCCATGTAAGAAAACCACATAGATAAACTCATGCCAGACTGAATTACACTTGCATACACAAACTCACTCTATAATTCATAGTTCAGACTCAGCAGGGCTCCAGCACAGTCACACAGGGCGAGTAATAATTACATGGAAATGAAACCTTTCATTTAACAATGTCATCTGTCCCTTTGCCCTCTTCCGCTCACTCTTTCATTCTCTTTGTTTCTCCATCATCAAGATGAAGTGAGCTGAAATGCAATTCTTTCAAGTGCATGTGCCCACCATGTGTTCAGCATGTCCCAGTGTGAGTGTGTGAGACTGATTGACTGTGGTGAAAGTGAGCTGCCAAGCCAAACCAAACCGACATAAATCTACACTTAACCACAATGGCTCCAGCGATTACAAAAAGCTCTGTTTCAAAACCTAGTGTGCTACCTACTTCTCACATAAACTGCTGCCTTCTGAGGCAGCGTCAACCTGACCAATTTAAAACACTTTATATACGGCAGTAACCACACTTACCACACAAATAGTAAACAGTAAACCAGAAATCAATACAATGTGACGCCAGCTTCACGTTTTCTATAGCCATACTCATGGTGAAGTTCTTTTTAGTTCTTCACTTAGAAGTAGTTGGAAATACCTTTGCAACAATATACTTTTAACAAACATCATTATGCAGTCGATGCTGCTGAGAGCGACATTTAGATGAATATGTAAATATATGTTCTGCTTGCTTTCCTCAGTAACAAAATAAACACAACAAAAATGACAGCGGTGAGAAAACAGCAGTGCAGAAAGCATCTGATCGTAGTGATATGGATATTTTTGGACTAGCTCTGTAATTCACCGGCATCATGTTGACAGATGAGGTAATTAAAATGACTATAATTTGATTATGAACACATTGACAATATAGTACAGAATGACTCTTTTGGCATTATCCTGAACATTGTATAAGCATTCATTTGATGTCATTGAATGCAAGAGATGCTTTCAGGAGTGAGTGTAAATGACACATCCTTTTGATTTTCCTGGTAAAAATGGCCAGAGTCCTTCACATAAAAATCAGTCTACAGGCTTTCATAGACGACCTAAGTTTGGGACGGTGTCACTTTTTTATAAGTTTATTACAAGCTTTTTACATATTGGCAAAAAGATATTTTCTTAAAAAGGGATAAAAAGGATTTTCTTATCCTCAAAATATACATGTAGTGCTGTTTTAGAATAAAATGTGTCAGGGGTGCACATATGATTCCTTGAAATGTTGCTTCCTTAGGCAGCTCATTAAGTTTTGGAATTGAGCAAAAGATGTGCTGAACGGTTGATATGACTTTGTGAAGGGGGTTCGATTTCATTGGTAAAAGTATGTGTTATTGCAACATAATGATATAGTGTTGTGGAATGTGTTGTGTGAAAGTGTGTGTGGGTGTTGACAGACATTTCACGCCACATAGAATTTTAAGGAAGCAGTGAAATTACTTTCTTAGCACATTTTCTCACTCTCTCAGTGTGCAATTATGCATGCATTATTTTACTATAATATAATGAAGGTCTTAAATTGCATAGGACCGTTCTTATCCTCCAAATACACTCATGGGTGCAGTCTGGCTCTGATTTTGTTTGGCTCTGTTAGATAGCCAGTGGTTTGATCGTGCACTTTATGTCTTTGAGAACATGATACTGCGTAGCTCTAAATTGAGCACATATATTATCCTTCTGCTGACCTCGTATGCGTCAAATAAGGAACAATAAGTTTCCTGTTTTCCAAAACTTACATATTTTGCTGAATGGATTTCTCTGACACAATCATTTCATATAGTCTTGTCTAATTTGTTTGTTTATATGAAAAATCACGAGAGAGAGAGAGAGAGAGAGAGAGAGAGAGAGAGAGAGAGAGAGAGAGAGAGAGAGAGAGAGAGAGAGAGAGAGAGAGAGAGAAAGAGAGAGAGAGAGATGAGCAAATAGAAAAATATATTTGCGAACAATAAGGACAGAAAGCACTGTGGCGGTATTTTGAAGTTGTTTTCAACTGTTTTTTCCACTGGCATGTAGTTATGGGACAAGATCCCATTTTTTCTGTACAGCACTTTGGTCAACTTTGGTTGTTTAAAAGTCCTTAACAAATAAAGTTGGATTGGATTGGAAGATCAGCTAAAACCATGGTACTGAATGGTTATCACATTAGGCCTACTGTTGTTTACATGATACTCCAATTATCTTATATCTCACAGTTTTCATTTTAATTTGTTTAAAATTTAATAATTTTATGTGCCACTTTTTTATATTTCTAATTTTTTTTTTTGTATCTTAGTATTTTAGTACTGTGGCGAACAGGACGGCCGAGGGACGTGAGAGAACGGCGCGAGGCCGGTGGTGCGATTGCTAATGAGCATCACATGTGAGGCACACCGGTCTCGCATCTCTCACGGAGGAGCGGAAGCATAAAGGAGGAGCGACGACGTTGATGATCGAGAGAGGAACAGGCCTGTATTTTAGTTGTGTTTTGTTTTTGTATTTTACTTTAGTTATATTTATTTTCGGTAGCCAGCAGTCGTCCGCGAGGGGCTGCTGGCGGTATTTTCGTTTGTTTGTTTTATTTTTAATAAATTATATTTGGATGGTTCGCCGGTTCCCGCCTCTTTCTTCCCTGAACATTGCTACACTGGTGCCGAAACCCGGGAAGAGGGAGGAACGCGCTGTCAGAGAGTCCTCGCCGGTGTGGGGAATCCGCGGTGCCATCGAGCATGGTGCGCGAGTCGCCGCCGCTCGCCGTGGGCCGGAGCCTGCTGCCATCCGCCGAGCGAGGGGAGGAGCAGGGAGCGGGGGACTCGCGGCCACGGACGCTCGAGGCGGGGCGCTGGAGTGAGTTGCCGGTGGGACGGTCGAGCTCGCTGCCGGCCGCCTGGGTATTGGAGGGGCGGCTGCCATCCGGGAGGGAGAGGAGGAGTCGCCGCCGCTCGCCGTGGGCCGGAGCCTGCTGCCGTCCACCAGTGAAGGGGAGGAGCAGGGAGCGGGGGACTCCTACCGTCTGCCCAAGGCACCCGAGGAGCCGTCGCCGTCCACCGGGCGGCGGAGGAGCGTCGAGCCGTCCACCGAGGGCTACCCAGCGTCACCGCCAGGCACCGCGGAGGAGATCGCCTAGCTGGTGGGGGACCAGATGGCAGCGCGTTGTGGGAACCGGACCAATTTTTTTTTTCCTCTCTCCCCTCTCTCGATCTGTCGCTCCTCATGCTTCCGTCTCCGTTTCCCTCGGTTTGTCTGTCCATACTCCCCAGGGATCGCCGCCGCCGGGGGGGGAGTTGGCACAGGCTCGTGGGTACCCCCCGGCCTGTGAGGGGCGATGGGGGTATGTGGCGAACAGGACGGCCGAGGGACGTGAGAGAACGGCGCGAGGCCGGTGGTGCGATTGCTAATGAGCATCACATGTGAGGCACACCGGTCTCGCATCTCTCACGGAGGAGCGGAAGCATAAAGGAGGAGCGACGACGTTGATGATCGAGAGAGGAACAGGCCTGTATTTTAGTTGTGTTTTGTTTTTGTTTTTTACTTTAGTTATATTTATTTTCGGTAGCCAGCAGTCGTCCGCGAGGGGCTGCTGGCGGTATTTTCGTTTGTTTGTTTTATTTTTAATAAATTATATTTGGATGGTTCGCCGGTTCCCGCCTCCTTCTTCCCTGAACATTGCTACAAGTACTTAAACTTGTTTAATTTTGTTTGGTGCCAAGGTAACATTTCTATTTATTTAGTTTATATTTTATATCATTTCAGCTTTATTTCAGTTACTAAAAATCTATTTGAACTGCATTGCACTTGCACTGACAGTACCATGGTGTTTCTATAAAAGGGTTGAATTTATTGATGGGTGGACCGTAGAGTTTGAGATTGGCATAATCATAATGATTATGAATAGAAAGTAGAGTTTGCATAGTCTGAAGGTAAGAGAACTTCCTCCTTCCTTTCCCCTTTTTTAAACAAAGTGAATTTGCAGACTGAGCAGAAATGAATAAAGACGAGATTAAATGAAAATGCTCATGAAGGAGTATAATGAATAAAGGAAGGTAATAAAGGAAAGTTTGGGAGTGATAAAGGTTTGGAGGGCACACAGTGGGTGGAGACAATATACACAAAAGCGCGCCCCCCCCCCCCCCCCCCCCCCCCCCTCACCCCCACCCCCTGCTGAGCCCCAGAGGGCACCACAGGGTCAGACTCTCTCCCTGGGGCATCTTCTACTCTAGCCCCAGGCTTCTGACAGGCCTGTGGGATGTTTTGGGGAGGTCCTGAGAGAGGCCAGACCCTTTACACCTCAGAGACCTTACTTCACCTGTGTTTCTCTCTCTCTCTCTCTCTCTCTCTCTCTCTCTCTCTCTCTCTCTGCGCATGCGTGGGCGTGAGTGTTTGGTCGAGTGAGTGGAGTGTGACTTGGAGAGTGGTTGCGGTTTTTCCCTTCATCTAAAGGTCTGTCAGTTTTAAATGTTTTTTTCCTCACACGGATTTTTCTACATAATCTTTCTCTGTGAACTGTTACAAAGCACTGAAACTAGTTCGAGTGGTTTAGTGGGTCGTGTCGGACAGCTTTAAGCTGCGGCAAGGCTACGACGATGGCGGAGAAGGCTGGTTTTGAGCAGCTCACCCGGCGGCACGGGCTGAAGGTTCCGGTCGGCGCTGAGTGCTCGGTCGAGGACACTGTTCTAGCGGTGGGAGAGGTGGTGGGTCACGAGAGTATCCGATCTGCATCTAGGATGAACGGAGCTGTTGTTTTGTTCTTGGACAAAGTTGAAAAAGTTAATGATATCGTAGAAAGTGGTATAGTTCTCAACGATCGTTTCGTTAAGATTTTTCCACTGGTTAATCCAGCAAGGAAAGTTTTGTTATCCAACGTGCCCCCTTTCATTAGCGATGAAGCACTGCAACGTGAACTGTCTAGATATGGACAGCTCGCGTCTGCAATTAAAAAAATCCCGATGGGTTGCAAGTCTCCTCTGTTGAAGCATGTGGTTTCTTTCCGTCGATTTGTTTACATGATTTTAAAAACGGATATTGAGGAAATAAATGTTGTTTTCAAATTCAAAGTTGATGGCTTTGATTATGTCATTTTTGCCACAACTGAAAACATGAAGTGCTTTGGATGTGGAAAAGAAGGGCATTTAGCACGTGCTTGCCCTGAAAAAGGCAGTTTAGTGAACACTGCAGATGAAAATGCCCTTCAAAACCAAGGAATTAATGTGGTAAAGGATAGGCAAGCCGATGAAATGGCAGAAACAAATGTACATGCTGAGAATAAGGACAGTGGAAGTAAGGGGTGTGAAAAGGGAAACTTGAGAAGTGATGAGACAATGGATATTGAGATTGACGAGGTAGAGAATGAAATCTTTAATGAAGAGGAGAACATTTTTAAAGTTCCAGCAGTGAAAAGAAAATTAAACTCTTGTGAAGCAGCTGATAAGGTTAAGAAAAAGATACAAGCTGAGAACAATACGCATATGTCTGATGTATCTGATTCAGGAAGTGAGCAAGAGGGGTCTGAGGCCTCTGTGGAAGATAATGTGAGTCAAGATCACAGTGGCTATGGTTTAGAACAAATGAAGAAGTTTTTACAAAGTACAAAAGGAATGAGAAATGTTGAGGTGATAGATTTTTTTCCTGATCTCTCTCTGTTTATGGACTCAGCAAAAAATCTAATGAAACACAAGGGAGATGAGTGTTTGTCGAACCCAGAGGTGTATAGATTAAAGAAAATTGTGCAAAAAGTGCGCACCCAGACAACGCAGAATGAGTCACAAGAATAATGCAATATGTTGTTGTTTGGTCTTAGTGCTGCTCTCTTCCCTCATAATGAGCACTTTTAAAATCGCCTCCCTGAACGTTAATGGTATGAGGGATGCTAAAAAACGGATGCAGCTCTATGAATTAATCAAACTTAAAAATATAGACATTATGTTTTTACAAGAGACTCATAGTACAAAAGAAAATGAAGTAGAATGGCTGAAAGATTGGGAGGGAAACATCTTTTTTAGTCATAAGACTTCTCTTAGTTCTGGAGTAGCAGTTTTATTTTCAAAACAATTTCTGCCAATGTCTTGTGATCGTTTTGAAATAATAGAAGGTAGAGTTATTAAATTAATAGCCAGGTTTGAAAATATCACAATGGAATTGATTAATGTCTATGCGCCTGTTAAACCTATTGAAAGAATGTTATTTTTGGAAGCATTGGGTGAAAATTTTAAACAGTGTGATATGGAAAACGTTCTTTTACTTGCTGGTGATTTTAATTGTACGTGTTATGACATTGACAGAAATCATATTGAACCACATATGGCTTCAAGACGAAAATTGTTAAATATCATTAAAACCTACCAACTTTGTGATGTTTGGAGGAACTTTCATTTTAAAGATAGGCAATACACTTGGGCTCATGTAAAAGACAATTGTGTTTCATTAGCACGATTGGATTACTTTTATTGTCTGAAACATCAAGTACAGTATTTTAAGTCTTGCTCTATTTGTCCTGTTGGTTTTTCTGACCACTCAATGGTGGAAGCTTGTGTGTTCATTAAATCTGTTAAGCAAAAGAGTGCATATTGGCATTTTAACACTGCTTTAATTGAGGATGCTGCTTTTGGACAATGTTTACTTTTTTTTTGGATGGGTTGGAGAAGCCAAAAGCCTAATTTCACTTCAATACAGCAATGGTGGGATATTGGGAAATTAAAGATAGAAAAACTATGTAATCAGTATACTTCTAATGTCACAGGGGACACTCTTCAAAATATTAGGAATTTGGAAATGGATATTTTGGAGCTCCAAGGGTTGTGTGGAGCTCATGGAGATCCGGGCCATATTCAGACTCTTAAGGATAAGAAAGTTGCACTAGCTGATCTGTTGGACACTAGAGCTCAAGGGGCTTTAGTTAGGTCCAGATTTCAGAGTATTTCTGAAATGGATGCCCCGTCCCGATTCTTCTTTAGTCTGGAAAAGAAAAATGGTCAAAAAAAGAGTATTCAATGTTTACGGTCTGTGGATGGGAAAGATCTTACTGGGGACTCTGACATTCGGAAAAGGGCTGCTAGCTTTTATAGGGAGCTGTATGCCTGTGAATGTGTGGAGGATCAGTCAGCAAATCACTTCCTTTCAGATCTTCCACAGATGACTGAGGAGTCGTGTGCTGGTCTAGTGCATCTTTTGACAGCAGATGAACTTTTTAACTCACTGCAAAGCATGAAAAATGGAAAAGCACCAGGTCTAGATGGGCTGCCGGTGGAATTCTATAAGGCATACTGGCACTTCCTTGGAGAAGACTTGCTTGCAGTGTTAAGTAGCAGTCTGTCTGAAGGGCGACTGCCAATAAGCTGCAGGAGAGCAGTCTTAACTCTGCTTCCGAAGAAAGGTGACCTCAAAGAGGTTAAGAATTGGAGACCAGTGTCTTTGTTATGCACCGATTACAAGATTCTGTCAAAAACTTTGGCCAACAGACTGAGGGAGGTTTTGGGGCAGGTCATCCATATAGATCAGTCTTATTGTGTACCCAACAGATCAATAGTGGACAACATATCTTTGATTCGAGATGTTCTGGAAGTCTCTAGACTCTTTGACCAAAAGGTTGGGCTGGTTTCTCTGGACCAGGAAAAGGCTTTTGACCGGGTGGAACATCAGTTTTTATGGCATACTCTTAAGGCATTTGGTTTCCCACCTGAGTTTATTGCTATGATTAAAGTGCTCTACTGTGACATTGAAAGTATATTGAAAGTCAATGGTGGCTTAGGTAGTCCTTTTAAAATTCAAAGAGGTATAAGACAAGGTTGTGCCCTATCAGGTATGCTGTATTCAATAGCTTTAGAACCAATGTTAAATAAAATCAGAGCAGAGCTAAATGGTTTTAATTGTGAAAATCTCTTTCCACCGATAAAACTGTCAGCATATGCTGATGACATAATGGTTTTGATTAGTGGGCAGAATGACATTAATAAGTTAGTGGATATTGTTAATAGCTATGGGAAATTTTCTTCTGCAAAGGTGAATTGGGCCAAAAGTGCAGCGTATTTAGTTGGAGAATGGAAAGAGGAAAGTCTGTTTTTGCCAGGTGGAATGAGCTGGTCACAGAGTGGTTTAAAATACCTTGGAATCTTCCTAGGCGATAAATCAACGAATAAGAAAAATTGGGAGAATGTGTGTGAAAATGTTGAAGGAAGATTAGAAAGGTGGAAATGGATATTGCCTAAAATGTCTTTTAGGGGAAGGGCTCTGGTTATTAACAATCTGGTAGCCTCCTCTTTATGGCACAGATTATCTGTTTCAGAGCCTCCTGTTGGGATTCTTGAAAAAATACAAGTCAAAATGACAAATTTTTTTTGGGATAAATTGCATTGGGTGCCTAGGGCTGTGTTGTATCTTCCGAAGGAAGAAGGTGGTCAAGGTATTGTAGACCTCAAGAGTAGAAAAGCAACTTTTAGGCTGCAATTTGTTCAGAGATTCTTGTATAAATCAAATGTATTGTGGGCTGGATTAACTTCTTGCCTTTTAGGTAAGGTTGGTGAGTGGGGTTTTGGAAAAAATATTTTTTGGACGGACTGCACTAAATTTGACTTTGAGTTTATTTCTCCTTTTTATGAAAGTGTGAGAAAAGCTTGGTGTGTGGTACAAATCAGAAGATCTTTTCCCTACAAGTCCTTACAATGGTTTTTAGAAGAACCTCTGATTAATGGTGCACGTTTCGATTTATGTGATGATACAACACCATGGTTAAAACAGGTTTTGACAAATGCTAAGATTGTGAAAATGAAGAGCCTAATGGAAGTGGCTGGTAAGACTTTGGACAATACTGATGCACTTGCACAGAAATTGGGCGTAAGATCAACAAGGACAATTCATCTTCTGTTGAAAAAATTTCGAGAGACAAGGACTAAAGAAGATTGGACTTTTTTATCGTTACGAACTGTCCCAAATGAAATGGATCGCTTTCCAAGTATGGTTATGCCTAAGACTGTTTTAGAAATGGAGAATTCTTCAGTCACTTCAAAGATTTTAAGAGATATTGTCTTTGATACAATGGGGGGCACGAGTTTATATCAAGTGTGTGTACGAGTGATAAATAAAGACAAATTACAACGTGTGGATACGCCATGGAGAAACCACTTAAAGGTTGAGGATGGTTTTAAGCCTGTTTGGGGTTTATTTTACAAGCCACCATTGACTAAAAAAGTTGGAGATCTGCAGTGGCGAGTATTACATGGCATTATTGCAGTTAATGCTTTTATTTCAATCTTGAACCCAACTGTGCAAGATAAATGCCCTTTTTGTACTGACAGAGAAACAATTTTTCACTGTTTTTCGCATTGTGAGAGACTGAAATCTCTTTTTGTCTTATTGGAAACTTTGTTTTCTTCTGTCAATGAAAGGTTTACAATGTCGGTGTTTATCTTTGGTTTTGAATATTGTAAAAAAAAGAAGAGGAAAGGACGGTTGTTAAACTTCATTTTGGGACAAGCAAAAATGGCTACATATGTTAGTAGAAGATATAAGATTCTTTATGATTCAAATTGTGTAGTTGAATTGTGTTTCAAAAGGCTTATAAAAGCAAGAGTAAGGCATGATTTTATTTTTTATTTATCTATGAAGAATGTGGAAAAGTTTGAAGACATTTGGAGTGTAGAAGAATTGCTGTGTTGGGTTGATAATGATGTGTTGTCTTTTGCTGAGATTATGGGGTAATCTAGTGAAGGGTTTTGTAATGTTTTTTTAGAATTTTGTATTTAATAAAGGTGTTATAAAATTCAAAAATTCTCTCTCTCTCTCTCTCTCTCTCTCTCTCTCTCTCTCTCTCTTTCTCCTCTCACCTCACTTCTATTCTCTGTATAACATATTAAATGCAGTAATCACAGCTCTACATCCATAATTATAAGGTGAATATGATATCTGTTTTTACATTCTGATAGAAATGCCTAGTGGAAATAGAAAATATTTTCATATGGGTCAAGCATGTTTCATCTGTAAAGGTAGGATGTTTAGCATAAATGACGTCTGTTGGCTTCGATTTTCATGGGTTGGAGTGAGGTCGCTGCACTGCTAAATCCATGTTGGCGAGTACATGGAAGTGTTTATGTTGTTGATTCCCCCCCCTCCACAAATGTCTTATGGCTTTTTCCACCAAGCGGTACGGTACAATACAATATGATTTGGGATGGTAAACCCTGATCCGGCTTGTGTTTCCAACAGTATACCATACTTACTTGACAGGCGTGGTGTAGTCTATGCCGGAAAATATCTTTGTACTGTACTGTACCGTACCTCTCGGTGGAAACTCGGTGGAATTACTTTCTTGTCTGTCTATGTGTGTGTGCGTGCACAGGGGTGTGTGAATGTTTGGCCAAAGGGTTTTGATTAGAATCAGATATGTGTGAGTAAAGGTCAGCAGATGGGAAAGCAATAGGACACATACAAAGAGGCTAAGAGACCGGAATGGGGAATACGTTTTCTTCTAATACAATCTTCAGGTGGAGAGGTTTGAGCGGACAGATTGTTGATATTCAGTGTTAATCATAATTCTCATTGTTGTGTTTGTTCCGGTCTGATGTGATCTGGCTGTGTTTGGACAGAGTTGTGCAGATGGAAGTCCTCACAGCGGCCTAAGTTTAAATCACATCATCAACTCTATAACCCAAACTACACCAACTCAATCAACTACAATCAGCAAACTGTGATATAGCAAACTGTGATATGCCCTGTGATATAATTTGCACCCCAGTGAACATTCTTACCCCTAATAACATTTTTACTTACCAATGAGACAACAGTGTCAGTGAAGTGAAATATGACATATGAGGCATGTGATGTGTGCAGAAAACAAATATAAATCAAGGTAAATATCACTTCACATCAATTGTTTAATTATGTGTATTAAGGACAATGAAATAGCTTTACAAGACAAATAACTGTTATGCCATCTAGAAATGGACTTAGAATTCAACAGTATTTCATCAAAATTGTATTATGTTCCAAAGAAGTTAAATAATCACAAGCCAAGGTTTCTAATCCAGGTCTGGTTTAATTTTACACTTTGAGGGAAATATTTGGATATAGATCAAAAAGGAAAATGTGCATGTTATTCATCTAGCCATGAGATGAACTGTTCTTTTCCATCTTAAATAAAACTGAGGAGCAGAGGTACAGGCCCAGGGTGAGATGAGATGTTCCTCAAACACAAAAGAGACAGAATTATGAGGATGTAAGATATTATGTGTTACAGTTCTTAAGTTTTTATGAACTATGGGGTTTCTGTGAAAGTGTGTGCAGCACGTGTGTAAAGTGTAAGAATGTGTGTTATCCGTTCTTTGAGATGTGATTGCTGAGGGGAGGATGTGTGTATGTGTGTGAGATGGTTGTGTGTCGGCTTTGAGAAGGGAGTGCTAAATGAGTGAGAGTGCTCGTTTGTCATTGAGATTTGTTTAATTACAGCCTGTCCTTCTCTCCCTCATCCCTCCATCCTCAGCAATCTTCTCCTCCTCATTTTCCTGTGTAAATCCCTCCCTCCATGACGGAGGCTCCGTCTCTCCTTCAAGGGAGGGCAACATTCGGCTGACTGAAACACTGTAGAGACCAAAAAATGAGTAGGAGTGTGTATGTGTGTGTGTGTGTGTGAGAGAGAGAGAGAGAGAGAGAGAGAGAGAGAGAGAGAGAGAGAGAGAGAGAGAGAGAGAGAGAAAAAGAGAGAGAAAAAGATAGAGAAAAAAGAGAGAGAGAGAGAGAGAGAGAGAGAGAGAGAGAGAGAGAGAGAGAGAGAGAGAGAGAGAGATTCTTGAGCACATGCAGTGATTCCTGCAGGGTTTCATTTAGGGATTTGTGCATGTGTGCTTGTACATACCGGAACTTGGCCATTAACAAAAAAACAGAAACACAATTGCAAAGAACACACACACATAGACCTTTTCTGCATCTTCCACCTCATCTCTCTCTCTCCCATTCTGTGTGGTTATGTAATATCTGTAATATATAACACATATGCCTGCCAAATGCTCCAGCAATTTAAGGAAACACAATCAATTTGAACACAGATTTATATTTACATTAATCATACATTTTTTTTTTACATTTTACAATAAAGTTTAATTGTAGCAGTTGTTTTTTGCATTAGGTTTTATGAGCTATTAAAATATTAGCAGATTTTTACCTTTTTTTATTAGTCTAGGATAATGCTGATTTATAAATATACTAGCATTCATTGTTAATTAATGTTTGGTTATAAAGCAAATTAATTAATCAAGAGTAACGAGAGTAATGTTTCTTTCTTTTAAAAACATTTTACTTTTGAATGGTGGTGTATGTGGTAGCGAGTGTATTAATGTGGAATGCATTTTATTTTCAGTCAGGAGAGAAATCTCAAACCTGGACAAAACTCACAAGTCTGACAGAAACTGCAGTGAATTCTGAGCTGCAGTCTCTGAAGGGATGTCAAATCACATCATGTGATTTCCTGTGATCTGTGCTACAGTCTGAGGTAAACTCTCAATTGAATCCATGTCTACCATTCCTTACAGACCAGTCCTACTTCTCGCTCTTTTCTTTCTTTCTTCTCTCTGTATTTTCAGGCTATAGACTGAATTATTCTGGTTGGTAATAAAGGATCAGTGTCTGTGGGGTGACCCAGGGCAAGACATAAGCGTGAAGGATGCAGCAAGGTCCTGTGAGAAATTACAGTTTTTGATCCTCAGTCACTTTCATTTGTCCATTTTTCCCTCTCTGAGTTTGTCTCTGAAGGGCTCTGTCTGTGATGTTTATAATGTAAAGCTTATGAAACTCTGGATTGTCTCTTTTCGCGCTTTTGGTGTCTTTTCCTCTACTTTCCATCTGACATCTCTTTCAGTCATACCGCTAAATGTGTGTGTGTGTGTGTGTGTGTGTGTGTGTGTGTGTGTGTGTTTGTGTGTGTGTGTCTGTGTGTGTGTGTGTGTGTGTGTGTTTGTGTGTGTGTGTCTGTGTGTGTGTGTGTGTGTGTGTGTGTGTGTGTGTGTGTGTGTGTGTGTGTGTGTGTGTGTGCGTGTGCGTGTGTTTCCAGCATGGGTGTGACCCTCTTCAACAATACAAGTTTACGTGATCAGGAAATCTCCACTCTCCACTGACATCGGCAATTGGACAATACAAGCTTGACCTTTGACTTTTGTACAGTCAGTGGGCTGAAAGAGGAAGGAAATGTCAGATTAAATACTGGTTGTGACCTGTATTTAATCTGACAATTTTCCTAATACATATTTATAATGCAAACTGTCAAAATCATTTATTGTTATACAAGTGTTATGACTATTCAAACTGATGTTTGAGCTAAATCGATTTTGAAAGGAACGTACAAAGAATAGGCTGCACTATTATTGTAGGTCAAAAAGTGTCTAAAATATTGTGGAAGAAATCGTTATATTTATTTAATATTTTATAACTAGTATAAATATCAAAATTATTATTTAAAATGTTTTAAAGCTTTGTAAAGTTATACTTTGTAAATAGCTCACTATAATGTTTGCTATTATTTAAATATACGTTTCATTATTTTAGAACAGGATAACTTGCAAATAACTTGCAAAAAACTGTAGCACTTAGCACTACTGTGTTTTTTTTACTATTAGTTTTGTTTTTTATTATTTTATTTTTATTTATTTAAATTTTTGTTGGTCCTATCTTGTCCTTCCTAGAGCACAGGGAACTGCCATTGGTGATCCTTTAGCGAAAGAAGATGCATGACAGTTATACAGTATGTGTGTTAACTATAGAGTTTAGATATTTATATTTTATTCTAATATGCATATAATCCATTCTGCCTTTGTATGTATGTATACGTGTAACAAGAAAACGTCTCTCCATAAAAGCATTCTATTTTTGCCTCTTGATGAGAACTCAATGTCAGTGCTGATTGGTTGATGCTGCTGTTTTGGAAACTATATTGTCTTTGAATTTAGAGTAGTCAGGAGTACCTCACCTTCCCTCCATTCACCAATGTTCTCTCTCTCTTTCTCAATCACTCACTCAATCCGCTGTGGGAATGAGGCTCTTATCGTGGTGGTGATTTGTGCTGATTATGGATGTGGAAACAGAGCGCGCTCAGTAAATTCCCCCCCTCTGCAATTGCAGAAAATTAGTTCCAGAACATCAGACCTGTGAGTGTGTGTGTTTAAGGTTTTTTGAACGTTTCCACAGCATTTTTCCTGTATTATCTTGTTTTGTGGAATGCTTGAGGAACCACACACAAACACACAGTCCCTAGAATGAGGAGGGTGATGATTTGTGTCCGCACCAGTCATCCATCATATACTAAACTAATTCAGCCCTTACACATAAACACTTGCATACTCACTCACAGCCTACACGGTATTTTCTTCATCTGTGTTTTTGTCTTGTTGTCCAGTAAAAAGATCTATGCCGATATTGTATCAAGAAGCAACATTGCTTAAAGGAACACTTCACCGTTTTTTCATATTAAACTGTGTGTTCATTAAAATGTTATTCCCTTAACGAAGACGAGTTGATATACCTCTCTCGCCTCAGTGCGTGCACTCAATCGCTCTGATAGTGTACACACTGAGACGAGGGAGGTATATAAACTCGTCTTAGTTAAGGGAATAACATAGTTTAATATATGTATAAAAAAAACGGTGAAGTGTTCCTTTAAGATATTAATACATGTTTTCAGATCATTTTATTATCTAAATATTTTTTATTTAAATATTTTATTTCTTGTTTTAGTAAGGTTTAGGCTATGCAATGAGGTTAAAATTTGACATTTGGGTAAAAAAACTTAATTCAAGATTTACAATATACGATAAGTCTTAATGTCTTCTACAATTTTGCTTCTAATGTAAAAACATTTTCAGAGGGGAAAAAAGTGAGAAATATTGTGGTGGAAAAAAAGAGTAAGAAATATTTATTTATTTTAGTGTACTACTCATATTCTATTTGTGTTGCTGTTGTGCCTGCATGTAAAATGATTTATCTAACCCCATTTCTCTCTTTCTCTCACACATTTTTTCATGACAGTCAGAAGGAAACAAATGAATAATAATAATAATAATGAAAAACATAACCATTAATATAGAGGCAAAGCAGATGCAAGATGAAACCCATGTACAAACATTCCTGAAGAATTATGTTATTTTCACAAAACTAAGAAGATCAAGTGAAGATGAATTAAACTTGATAAGGTAAAATCCTTTTTGACAAAGCAAATCTTCTGTCAGCAGTAAATATCATTGAAAATATTTCAAAGTCTCACTAGAAGAATAACAGAGCAATCAGACAGCCCAGAAAGAAAAACATATTACCGTACATCTGTTTAAAACTATATAGATTATGATAGCAGCCTTCATAATGCACACAGGTCATATAAATTAAGCTAAGGTGAGTTTCTGTGGAGTTTAACGTGAACTTATCTCCTAACTCTGCCATTAAATCAGGTTTTGCTTGGACTCTAGGGAAGTAGTGAAGGCGTGATTCTAGGTGAATGATGTCCTGATGTTCGTGTGACTTTGTATAGGGATTTTGGAGCTGACAGATAGATTTGACTTCACAAAGAGACAGGGCCGAGGCCTCATGCGTACTGAATTGTGTGTGTGTGTGTGTGTGTGTGTACGTGTGAACGATAAAGCTTTAATATGCACATAGCTGTATGTATGAAGAATGAACTTCATGAGGAGAAGTCAAAGTACTCTAACTTGCAGATTAATACAGTTTGTATACGTGTGTGGTTCAGGTTTCCCCCCTATGTTATGGGGACAAAATGTCCCCTACAAAGATGGTAATATCCAAAATCCTTGACCTTGTGGGGGACATTTTTTGATCTCCATCAGGAAAACGAAAATTAAATAAAACAGAATGATGTTTTTTGAAAATTTAAAAATGCAGAACGTTTTCTGTGATGGGTAGGTTTAGGGATATGGGATAGAATATATAGCTTGTAAAGTATAAAAATTATGCATGAATCATTTCCCCATAAGACCCAATGTGTGTGTGTGTGTGTGTGTGTGTGTGTGTGTGTGTGTGTGTGTGTGTGTGCGTGTGTGTGTTTGGCATGTCAGAATGTGCATTTCATATGTGTTAGGGTGTGTCCAATTAATTTACTGACTTAATCGCCCCACACATAAAGTTCAGCAACATAACAAATGACGCACATTGATTTATATTGCTACTAAAAGCCATTGCAGATATCCACCGAGAGGATATCTGTGTGTTTGTGGGTGTGTTCATGGGAATGCCACATAAAATGGTGATCTATGCCTCTGACAGTGTACGGATGTATACAGCAAAGACAAAGCCTGCGCTATTTTAAGTTGAGCACACTAAATAAACATTTGAAGATCATGAGGAGAATGTTTGTCTATGTGTTTGCGTGTGTCCATCTATGTGTGAGGAAATGAGGGTGTTATAAAGCTTATAGACAATCAAGAGGGTTTTATTAGGCTCTGCTACTCTGTCTGAACCCAATGAAGACCAGACCTCACCTTAATCCTGCTTTTATTTGATACAAATACCTTTCTTGCAGCCTCCTCCTATTTAAAACACAGGGATTTATTTTAGATAAGTGTTTGACTCCCAAACCTCCTCTAAAGGAGCACACTTGACCCCAATGAACCTCTAAACCTTCTCATAACTCCACAAGCCTCCTCAAAAAGACCCTTAATAATGATCCAAACTTCAGTCTGCCCCACCTACTGTATACCAGCTGCCAAACCCATTTACCAGAACCCCAGACCACCTCCTCTAAAAGAGTCCCATTCCTTTTTAATTTATTTTTATATTTTATTCACTTTATTGTCGTATGGGTTTGACTTCTAAAGAGAACAATACAATGCTGGCTGGAATTTGGCCGCAAAACAAGAAACTAATAACCACCAACGCTTGCTTCACATGACATATAATGCTTTGTTTTTCTTTCTGATTTGCTGGTGACCCACAATGTATAGACACAGAAATCATTACATTATAAAAGTTGCTACTCAAAAGCTAGCAGCGCCCTGGTTACCTCGACAAAAGGCCTGCACGATTTTTCATTGACTTTTGGATAATTGCAGAAAATGAGCTGTGACCAATGATTATTATTAATAAACTTATAATATAATATAACTTACTGATAATATTGTATGCATTTTGTTGTAAAATGGGTAGAAGTAAAAAGGTACTGTTAGAAAGAACTACACCTGGGTCACATGACTTCAATGTCACCACCACTAACCTTACAAAAACTCTTGCAATCTTTAAAATGTACCAGTTGGAAAGCTTAAGTTGTAATAGTTTGCAAGAGCATGAGTATAAACACAACAATGCTGTAAAAGAAGGACCAGTGAGTTTTTCTGCTCATCATGATGACATCTAATGTGCCTTAAAGCTTCTAGTCCCATGCAGCCACTGGTTAGCAAACGCCTTTTTCAAGACACATAGTTTTAAAAAAAAATCACAAATGGGCTATTACTGATGTACTTTATGCCGTAGAATAAAACATGAAAATATGTTGAGCTTGTGTTAACCACATACCTTATTTCAGGCATGTAACCAAAAACAATAAAAACATGTTATTTTGTGATCCACAGAAGAAATAAATTTATGCAAGTTTTGGAATGACATGAGGGTGAGTAAATGAACACATCATGTTTTAAATAACATGAGGACACCATGCCTCTCTCTTCCAAATAAATGTAAACAGTCAATCCCTAACCTACGTGCACAGGTCCACTATAAGCCTGTTTCCTGTCAAGAATCTGTGAGCTATGCCTTAACGTCTCAATGGAAATACCAGTGCGCTTTCTACAAAGCCTTCTGGACACACACACACAGCCTCGGGCTAATTTCCTATTTCCATATGGCGCCTGGTCCTAATCCCTCAGTGTGACTTTAAGGCAATAGGTCCCATAGGCAAAAGCACACATATACACACATACATAACTATGTCATATACACAGTCAGTCATCCACCAACACAAAGAGGTAATTTATTGGACCCGCATAGTTAAAATATTGGCAGTTTTGTTTATAGATTAGAGCTGAAATGGTCTTTGTGCTTCCTGGACATTTACTGCCAATTACCACCAATTACCCTCTCAAACCAGCCACAGCAGGGACTTTATAGTCGGACACATGAACACACACTGCGTCTATTAGATGCATTCACACATGCATTAGTATATGGCTACTATCCAAAAAACATAGGCTTCTTAAAATCAGCGAGGTATTAAGTATTATTAAAATGTATTAACATTTCTAAACCTATATGACCATATACAAATCTCAACAGTATGCACAAATTAACTACACACTTTTTTTTGTGCACACACACTCATAGGCAAGAATGGACACATGCACACACTCTCAACACAGTCCAGGGTCCAGACTCCCCAGAGATGAGTAGATTAGCTAGAGCCAAAACCACACACATACAAAATATACACACAAACACACACACTTACACTGCTTTAAAAACCTACAAGCAAAACATTCTGAATGGTTCAGTTGCTGAACTACAATCACCACCGAAATCCACAGAACCACAAACAGCCAATCATTTCACAACTTAACGAGGACCCACTAACAAGGGTCATGGGGGCAAAGGTTAAAACCACATAACGTCTTCAAGAGGAATTGTGTTACTTTTGGACAAAGGGTAAGGGAAAAAGAGGGATGAGAAAGACAAAACATGTGCAATATATTGAAGCAGATGGTTTGTACATTTTTCAAATGCAAAACTCATGACATTCTACTCTGCCGCCAAGACTGAACAAATTAATCCAATGCACTATAAAAACAATTACCATTGCAAGTGACATTCTGTACTGTAAGCTTGATAAAAAGCTATTTATCTCGCTATGTACAACCGTCCACACACACACACACACACACACACACAAATCTTGTGTTTTAATGTGTCTTATTTAGTGTGTTTAAATATGTGTGGTTTATTGACTCGTTAAAGGGGTAGTTCAATCCAAAATAAAATACTGTCATCAATTACTCACCCTCATGTCATTTCAAAACGGTATGATTTTCTTTCTTCTGTGATACACAATAGAAGATATTTTGAAGAATGTTGGTAGGAAATAGTTTTGGTAGCCATTGGGTTCCATTGTACGAACAAAAAAGAAATTTCCTAATATTTATATGTCCCACAAGAGAAAGTCATACCAGACATGAGGGAGGGTGAATGATCACAATTTTCATTTTTGGGGGAACCTTTAATGATTTACTGTAAATTTTGTTACACAAAGCTATCGTATGACTTTAGAAGACTTTGAAGATAGTATGTACCACTTTTATTACTTTTTTATGGTGCTTTTCTGTACATTTAGAAAGCTTTCATTGTAATTTCATGGAAAACAGTTTCCTTCTATATTCTTTCCTTCTTTTGTGTTCTGTGGATGTCATACGGTTAGAGGGTTGACATGAGAGAGCTATTCAGCTACTAAAACCTTTTCCACACAAACTTTAGCTGTGTTAACAGTTAAGACTGCAGAATTGCTCCAGACTCCAGGGGCCCCCAAAAGCCAAAACACAGTAACCGGATCAACCACAAAACAGAACTGAAATAAAGCCAGGGAAAGATGTAAGGAAATAGAGGGAGGAAACAGGATGGGGAGGAGGTAAAACAAATCTTTTCATCCTTTCACTAATTTCTGTTCAAACAGGTGGCTCTGGACTCTGTTCTGCGGATGGTTACAGAGGACAACCATGCTTGCTCTCACAGGTTTGGCGCGCACACACACACACACACACACACACACACACACACACACACACACACTCAGCAGTCATTTATCTGGTCTTCAGTGTCACATGATGCTTCAGAAATCATTCTAATGAATGATTTTCTGCTTAAGAAATAATTCTTATTATCAATGTTGAAACCAGTTGTGCTGCTGAATATTTTTGTGGAAACCGTGATACATTTTGAAAAATAGAAAGTTGAAAAGAACAGCATTTATTTGAGATAGAAATCTTTTGTAACATTTAAATGTCTGTGCACTTTTGATCAATTTAATTCGTCATTGCTGAATACAAATATTAAAGGAGTTCTATTATGCTTTTTTCACTTAGTCTGTAATATTGCTGTTTGAGCATAAACAAGATCTGCAAGGTTACAAAGCTCAAAGTCCACTCCAAAAGGAGATATTTTATTTAACAGAATTCACTTTCCAAGAACTACAACGAACGGCTCGGACTACAGCACGGTTTTTCTGGATCTTATGATGTCATAATGTTACTCATTTAAATAATCCCTGCACGCGGAATACGCAAAAAAAATGCGTCAAGGTCTGGTTAATATGCGCTATAATATTAAGAGTGTTGTCGCTGTTTTTTCACCCAGGAAAAAGTTTGTCCTTAAGGCTGATATATTTAGGCTGGAAATATATTTTAAACAATGTTCCTGAACATATTAACCTCAACGCTTGTAATGTCTATCATTTGGTTCGCATCAGGGAGGGGGATGAATAGAAAACCACGTTCAACACCCCCACGGGTCACTTTGAATACTTGGTTATGCCATTCGGGCTGTCCAACTCCCCAGCGGTTTTCCAGGCACTCGTCAATGACGTGTTGAGAGACATGGTAGACCAATTCATATATGCTTACCTGGATGATATATTGATTTTTTTTATCGTCTCTCCGGGAACACGTTCAACACGTCAGGCGAGTGCTTCAGAGGTTGCTGGAGAATGGTCTTTTTGTCAAGGCGGAGAAATGCGCGTTTCATGTACAGTCTGTTCCTTTCCTAGGCTACATCGTCTCGTCTGAGGGAGTGCTCATGGATCCTGACAGGGTTAAGGCTGTGGTAGATTGGCCAAGTCCAGATTCCCGTAAGGCCCTACAGAGGTTTCTGGGGTTCGCCAACTTCTATCGGCGTTTCATTCGCAATTTCAGCCAACTAGCTGCACCTCTGACCACCTTGACGTCTCCCAGAGTGACGTTCAGGTGGTCGGACACAGCCGTGGCTGTGTTCGCCAAACTCAAAAGTCGCTTCGTTTCGGCTCCCATCTTAGTCGCCCCTGATTCCTCACGTCATTTCGTGGTAGAGGTCGACGCGTCAGAGGTAGGGGTAGGTGCGGTGCTTTCCCAACGCTCTTCCACAGACAACAAGATGGATCCTTGCTCGTTTTTGTCCCATCGTCTATCACCTGCCGAACGTAACTATGACATTGGTAACAGAGAGTTGTTGGCAGTCAAGTGGGCGTTGGAGGAGTGACGTCATTGGTTAGAACCTTTTATTGTTTGGACCAATCACAAGAACCTTGAATACATTAGATCTGCTAAAAGACTCAACTCCAGGCAGGCTCGATGGGCACTTTTTTCAGACGTTTTAACTTTAGTCTCTCGTACCGCCCGGGATCCAAAAACATCAAGCCCGATTCCTTATCTCGTATTTTTGATCCATCCGAATGCCCGGTTACTCCCGAGCGTATTTTACCCGAGAAAATAGTTATTTCCACACTCACATGGGAGGTCGAAACGAAGGTCAAGACGGCCTTAGAAGGGGTAACGCCTCCGCCCGGTTGCCCACTGAGTCGATTATTTGTGTGACATTCACAGTTTTGTGTTGAGTTGTTCGGTTTGTGCCGTTGGTAAGACGTCTAACCGTCCTCCTGATGGGTTACTCCAAACGCTGTCTGTCCCTTCGAGACCCTGGTCTCACATAGCGCTAGATTTTGTCACCGCCCTCCCTCCCTCTAATGGCATGACGGTTGTTTTAACCGTAGTGGACTGGTTCTCGAAGGTGGCACATTTTATCCCCTTGCCCAAATTACCCTCTGCCAAGGAGACAGCGGTGACTATCATAAATCAAGTCTTTCGTATACATGGCCTCCCAATGGACGTGGTTTCCGACAGGGGGCCTCAATTTGTGTCCAAATTCTGGCAGGAGTTTTGTAGATGACTAGGAGCTACAGTCTTCGGGTTATCATCCCAGAGCAATGGTCAGACCGAGCGAGCCAACCAAGATTTGGAGAGAGTGTTACACTGTTTGGTGTCCAAGAATCTTCATCCTGGAGCCAACAACTTCCTATGGTTAAGTACGCGCCAGCCACCCATTTTTCAAAGTCTGGAATCCGAAGTCACGGTTCCCTCCGCTCACAACTTCGTCCAGAGGTGCCACCGCACATGGACCAGGGCCTGTGAGACTCTGCTCCAGGTGGGGGCGCGCACCAAGGCTAAGGCCGATCGCCACCGTTCAAGGCCCTCCCGTATACTATCAGCCATGATGTTTGATGTTTCCTGTGTTCCCGCTTGTCTGATGTTCCCGTGTTTCCTGCCTGTCTCCGGTTTCCTTGTGTTTGCTCGTTCCTGCACTGCTGAACGTCTCATCGACGTCTTCCGGTTCTCCTCTCCATTTCAACCCTGGACAGTATTACTCATCACCTTCATCTCATTGAGACTGGGATTACCCACAGCGTCCCTGTGCTGCCAAGTGCCTTCCTGCAGATCATCATCTCATCCACTACCCATCATTAATAAAATTACCTTTTTACTTGTGATTAAATCCTTATTATTCCTGACAGTTTCACCTCCTCTTATGAAAATTATCCATGATTTTGTGATCGATTACTGTTTGTATTACCACAGTTTTCCGACAAATATGATTAAATGGTGGATAACATCGTATCTATAGGAACATTTAAAAAAAAAAAAAACATACCACTCTGAAACGTCCTGTGAAATCCGTGCTTGTAAAGTCCTTGCTTGAAATCCGTTCAGCTTAATCCTCTTTGTCCGTTATGTCAGAGTCTGAATCCGGCGCAAAATGGTTTGAAATTGACACCATCGTTATTTACACCTGAGTAGAGCTCGTGGTTATGAAGGTGCGGGACATTTCCCGAAAATGTAATAATTAATAATCATGCATAAAAGACAATTATTATTTATTAAAAATATTGACCAATCAGTATCAACTACTTTTCCACAGTTTCTTACAATAGTAACAAGTATTTTATAATTTATTTGACAGAAAAATCATTCAGTTGAGTAGCCTATAATCAGCATCTTATTATTTATTATATTTAGCATTTTCAGCTGTGACTGTGTGTGTGTGTGTCCGTGCTCTGAAGCTTACAGTTGGCTTCTGGTGAGGTTTACCACTGTAAACATGAAACTCTAATATTCAGCTGTTTTCACATTAAAAACACATCTTCAAACCACACATGCATTCACGGTCCGACAGACTAAACATGGCCATTGATTTGCACAAACTTAGCCTAAATATTTATGCTTACCCATTTTTCTCAGAAATCTACATTCACACACCTGCAAACATACAGATACAGGCACTCAAAGCCACACAATTATCTTTAAACATGCAGATTGTTGTGACAGTTATGATTTATGAGCACCAGGGTTTTGAGGGTAAACAAATAAATGCAGTCAGAATGTGCAGGAGGTCAAAAGCCAAGAGTCACAGTCAATGACAATGTCACTATGATCATCTGTGTCAGGGTCACGATCCTAACATGCTTGACCAATCGCTGCGAAGCATCACGCCCTTTCCAGACCACAAGCTGAAGCGAGGCCAAGTGAGTGCGTGTTAATAGAGCTTCATCACTAATCACATTATACAAAAGATTTTCATGTTATCACCTCCTCAAATTTAGAAAAGATAAGAATGAATCCATAACAAGCCCAAACCCACAAATACATTCCACATAGAGGCTCGAATATGAATATATTTCGAAATTTGAGCCAGGATGCACAATTCTTTCTACTGGCCAGGGAAGGTTCAAGTTCTTGTGTAGCCATACGCTATAAACTCACCCTATTCTTGAGACTTCCTCTGTTAATCTCTGTCATCATGTAGAAACGCATGCATGCAATATATACAGTATATGCACACACTATATATACATATGTCTGTAAGCAAGCTAGCAGTGAATTGTTAACGGATAAGTGTATGTGCATGTGCTTCCATGCATGTTTACTCATTGTCGTAGCTGTTATCGTCTGTTATCAGAAATAGCTTGAAATCAGGAAAGGGTGGGATGACAAGTACACTGCCATATCCTCAAAGAGAAAATAAGTCTAATGAGAAAAAGAGCAATGGAAGAGAGCAGAATGAGCGCTGTGTCAGAGGTCACAGTACAATCAAGACTTTCTATAATTGACCTCTTTCCTCTTCCTAGTGTCAAAGGTCAAGCCCCAGTAGGGATTTGGGGATACCTCACATTTCATCTGTCTAGCAGGTGGTTTACTCACTCTCTTTGGTGAAACAACTTATCGCTTTTCTAGCCTTTTCATTCTAGTCCTCTCTCTTTCTCTCTTCTGTTCGGTTGGTCTGAAACCATCTAACTTTCAGGCAAGTTAAAAGATAAGAGGGTATTTGAGATTTTGTTCACCATGTTTACCAGATTCACAAACACTTTGCTTTAGTTTAACACCGTGTCTACACCGGACGCAACCATTGACGCCTCATTGCGCTCCACCAAATTAGCTTAATTTAGCTAAAAACTTTCTACACTGGACGCGATAAAGCGACAGTTGCTTATCCATATGAGAAGTATCACGAGGGCTTGGAGTACGTCATAAATTGAATGAGGCATCAGTTTACTGTCTGGAGTTTGTTGTGTCGCGCCGCATCCAGTGTAGACAACATCACTTTAATGGGTTAGATTGTTTTTTGTCGCATCGCATCGCGCCGCTCCCGTCCGGTGTAGACACGGTATTACTGATTTAAATCTGCCATCTTTATGTATGTATATATATATATATATATATATATATATATATATATATATATATATATGTATATATATATGTTTGTATGTAGAAAATATAGGCGAAGTGATAAAGAAAATTACATGCATACAGATGCATTACTGGTCAAAATTACATACTAAAACATCTAGATAAGGCTAAGACAGAATTGGAGGAGCTAAACCTAAATAGAAAGGCACATTCACCATCTTAAATTTGTTCTCTCGGCCCACCAAACATACTGGCTGTCAGTCTAAATCATTGCCTGAATCCTTCTGTATATTTAGACGTGAGCTGCTGTGTTTGGACATGGAATGACTGAGTACTCCTTGAAGACTTTAACTAAGAAATGTCCTGAGCAATAAACTAAAAGTCGGTTAAAAGAGGTTCTAGTACTTCAGACAGTTTGCACTTGGCAAACAGTCATACTGTGTCCAAAGCTTCTCTCTATATAAAATTCTCTCTCTCTCTCTCTCTCTCTCTCTCTCTCTCTCTCTCTCTCTCTCTCTCTCTCTCTCTCTCTCTCTCTCTCTCTCTCCACCCCCCCCCCTTGCTCATTTCCAATCACCCGTTGCTATAACAGTAACAGCTCTGGAAGTGGTATGCTGACATCATGCACTAATGACGTCTGCATTTTTGCCATTTGATTGTCCTGATCAAAAGATCCCAAAGTGCCTCAGAGTTTAGGAAATGACCCCCCCCCCCCGAACCCCTGCCCCCCGTTCAGAAAAACGTTTTACAAAAGACACTTTTTGAAACCACCTCCCCAATTCAACCCTTGAGGTAATTAAAATCCTCAAGCCGCAACAAACGCGCCAAGTGGCAGATCAAGGGAGAGATAGAATGTGGCCTCCTATATATTCTGACCCTAAAGTCAAAATAATCAGAATAGAATTCTGAAAGCAAAATATCCAAGCTCAAACACATACGGGCAGACAGAGTGAGTGCATAGAACAAAGACGAATGAATTTGTGGTTACTGCAAGAAAGCAGGTCATTCCCTGTGAAAACGTTCCTTCTAACAAATTCTAACAATCCTTCTAAATGTAAATATATTGAAACAATGTTT
Organism: Meda fulgida; assembly: GCA_030578275.1. Taxonomy (NCBI): domain Eukaryota; kingdom Metazoa; phylum Chordata; class Actinopteri; order Cypriniformes; family Leuciscidae; genus Meda; species Meda fulgida. The sequence goes on along the minus strand of CM060623.1, from coordinate 19,887,434 downwards.
ACTGTATAATTCTATGTGATGCTAGACTTTTAAACAATTTGGAACTGCATTTTACTTGAACAGTTTTATTTCCAGGTACAGTGGGTCAGATGACCAGCAAAAGTGGAACAGTGACTGAAGTTTAAATAATAAAAGCCATTTCTTTCTATGACAAGTGGCAAGTGGAAAAAGTTAGCCTATAGAAGAAAATGAATCAGCTTAAAATGGTTTTGTAACATGTTAACTGGTTTATTAGCTTGATCGAGGTGTACCTGGTTGATCTTGGTGGCACAAGCTGCTACGTCCATCTGATCTATCATCAAGACCAAAGGAAATGGCCATAAATGACCAGCATGGTCCTGCTAGAAACCATGTTAAACCAGCTACTATATGTAATTTAATGCTAATATCCAAGATAATTATTGGTTAAATAACTTAGGGTTTATGTCATAGCAGATAAAAGTATGGTGATTAATGATCATCCATCCAGACTTTTTAATTATCTTTCTTATCTCTCATCTTTCTAATGCAGTTAAAGGGATCGTTCACCCAAAAATGAAACTTCTGCCATCATTTACTCACCCTCATATTGTTCCAAACCCATAAGACTTTGGTAATTTTCAAAACACAAATTAAGATATTTTTAATGAAACCCGAGAGGGTTCTGTCCTTACATTGAAAGTCCAGGGAACTGAAGACGGTCTGTTGCGGTTATTCTGTTTGTGGAAAACATCGTTATTTTAGCTAATGTCTATGGCTTTAACATAACAAATCCAATCTTAATAACTGTCTCTTTATAGATTTAACCTCAAAATTAATATCTTTAAAGATAAAATACCCATGTACATCACTAATTTTGGGAGGGGACTTTAATGAAGCTCCTGATTTATGTTATGATAGATTTCCTCTTGGCACTACCACTTTTAATAAAATAATTAGTGATGTATGTTCCAATCCCTCATTGGTAGATATTTACAGAATCTTACATAATGACATTTCCTCTTCCTTTACTTGGTTTAAATCTGACTTAACACAAAAAAGTTAATATCTGACAATCTGATGATTTCTTTTGTTAAATCATGTACTATTTGAATGTTGAAAATGTTCTACTACTAAATTTAAGACCTATGCTAATTAAACGAATTTACAATATGAATCTTTATTAAAAGAAATTTACCGTATTACTTATCTTGCCAAGGAAAACTTAATTAGAAGCGTATCAGAAGGAGGATTAAATGCTTTAAATTGTGAAATTAATAATAATATATATTTAAAATTAACTGGATCAAGCACTGTCTTTGTGAGAAGAATTTTCCTTCGTTCTTTATCCCCAAGCTCATCTTTAATAAATGTGGTGGTCTTAACTTTTTAATTGCTTGTGACTTTAAATGCACTAAACTCCCAATTAAGTTTCACAAACAAGCTTTGGATGCGTGGAAATTGGTCTAAAAACACAAATTTACTCCCCATTCCTGTGTTATTTGGAATAATCAATATTATTCAAAAACAAGACTTTTTTTGGAGTGAGTGGTATGAAAAAGTTTATTTTTTGTTACAGACTTATTAAATTATAAATTTGTTAATAATTTTGGGACATATGTATCTTCAAAATAATATTTAAAATTAATTCATTGTATTTCCCCGAAACTACTTTTATGAAATTTTTAAATTTGTATATTGTAATTGGTTTTCTTCCGGCTCTCACTGTGGGGGGCCTTTCTATTAGGGATAAAAAAAAATGATAGTGTTTATATTAGAAAAATCTTTCTTCTAAGGCATTGATGAAATGGAACCTGGATTTTGATTACCTTTTTTTAAGAATCTGTGGTCAGATATTAATAAATATGTAATGCCTGTGATATGTAATGCCTTTTTCTTTTTTTATTATACCAAATTATTTTGTTATTTTGCAATTTTTTTAGGTGTTTTACAAATTCATCACTATAACTGAATGGTCTGGTTTATTGTGAGAGTTTACTGGAAATGAATAATGGATAAATTTTCCATTGACTTAATGGTTTTTTACGACTCTCTGACTTCAAAACAACAATTGTAAAGCTGTTTTTGATACAAAATGCAGAATTATGATCTTAACTTGTTATAGATTCAAGTGTTTAATATGACTTTGTATTCCCATATTGTTATTTTAATAAAAAAAAATGGCATCGTAAAACATCCATATGAATCGAGTGACCCACATATTGTGAAGAGATACAATCACTTTATATGATAAACTGATTTAATTTAGGCTCTGAACAATGATTGACACATACAGGGGACATCAAACATGGAAGGTCAAACATGCATGGGTTATCCGCAAGAACCAGTGAGGTTTGTTCTGACACATGACGAATGCGCATGCTTACCATTGTTGCAGTATGTATGCATGTCGATCATTGTTTAGATGTAGGCCTAAATAAAATCCTAAATTAAATCTGTTCATTGTTTAAAGTGATTGCATCTTTTCAGCAGACTTGGATGCTTGATTCATATGGATTCATTTTACAACACATTTATAACCTTGTTGGATTTTTTTAGTTTTGGTTGCTTGGACTGAAATGTGGAGGGACAGAAACCTCTCAGGTTTAATTAAAAACATATTGATTTGTGTTTAGAAGATTAACCAAGTTTTATGGGTTTGGAAGGACATGAAGGTGCATAAATTAGACTAGAGTTTTTTCATTTTTGGGTGAACTATCCCTTTAAACTTTAAACTTTTAAAAAAAAAAAAAACATAGAATGATTTATGAATGGATATAATCTGATATAATCTCTCTCCAGTGTAATCTAAACTACATCCTTTTCCAAGTCAGTGTTTGATGTTCCTCCCAGTGGCGTTCCTCTATGCAATACTAAAGATATGTTGTCTTTATTTTTTAAGGTGAAGCCTAATCTTTTGATGTTTGCCTAGTGAAGCTGCATGTGAAGCGCACGTGCTGCCTGCTTGTAGCTATGGTAACCTCATCACGCGACCGTGGCTACTGTTCGCGAGAGTCAGTATAGCGCTCTAACTAACTTTACTGAAACATTGTTTGGAAACGCTTATTGAAGAATATACTTATGTAAAACTAAAAATATTTCGGAGAACCATTACCTCGCACACTTGATACCACTAGTATGCAATAAGAGGAACTGAACTCGAGTGACAGGCGAGGACCAGGGGCTCGAGACGCTGAGTGGGCGGGGAGGGTGTTTCTCAGGACTGAACGAACGAACGAAGTAGCCTACTACACAAGAGAGAGAGGAAGAGAGACTTGCGCACTTGAACTGGAGCTGTGTGGGAAAATAGCGGACAGGGGCATATGCGAGCGTGTCGAGCTTTAACCTGAGACCTGAGATCTCACTACTCGGGTCCAGCCAGCATCTTTTGTGTCTGGTTTTCGTTCAAGCTTACAAGGGAAACAGCATTGAGTTTTTACAGTTTGAGTAAAACCTTAAGAAAGGTTTATTGAAAGTGATCCATTCAACATGGAATTACCGGTTCTGGTTTTAGTAGCGGTGATCCTGTCTTTCGGGACCAGCACTAAACTGAATGTGCCGCGTCTTCGCCTGTCATACAAAGGTAAATACGCACATCAAATGTATTTGAATGCTTTTAACTTATATATCTTTTTTATTCATCTTTACAAACGGAACACAAAGCCAAATATCTAATGAAAATGTCAAATGAACTGGTTAAGATTTACCCGGCTACTATGAGGAGAGAACACGGTCCAGTGCTTTAATTAGCTAGATTAATGATTGTTTATTTTCACAGTTTGAGTGTTAAAGTTAATGTTGCCATCCCTCGATTGATCGTGTGTGTGAATTAGTCTACATAGTTTACAGGTGCGAGTGGTGACAGGAATGGCAATCAGAATAAGGGAAAAAGTGTTCGTTGCGAAGTATGCCCACACAGTGAAGTTGTAACGGAAGCTTCCATTACTCAAATAGGCAAGAGCTCCAGCATAACACAAATCAATCATGGAGGTGTATAGAGAATAGGCCTACATGAATACACATACGATATATGCAGAAAAGAACTACAAGTAGTAGGCTAGGCTATGAATAAATATTAATTTAAATAGCATAAGGTTATATTGCACAGTGGAAATACTGTGTGTAACACTGTAAAATTTCAACAATGTTTGATCGTTGTTTACATCAAATTTAACCTATCAAAGTGATCTAAAAAAGTGGCAAAACTGATTGTCACTTTGATTTTTCTAAGGCAGTTTTACAGAGTATGAAGAGACCTGCACAGAACAATGTTTCCAGTAAGCTGTTTCCCCTGTCTCTTTTCGCATTTATAATTCTCTCTCCACGCATCCTGCTATGCACACTGAGTAGGCTATTTTTCAGCTTTGCGCACAGCCCCTCGTTAACCTTATCATTCAAATCTGAGCGCCCTGTTCAAATCGTTTACAGCGCCGTTTCCGTCTTTGCATGGCAGTGAGCTTCTCTTGAGATGTTGTGGCTGGTCTTTTTTAAACTGTGGGAAAAAGCTACGTCAGGACTCCGGGCTACTGTTTCACCTGTTATCCAAAACTCCGGGATCCTCTTGCCTCTAGGTCTCCTGGCGCGCGCTCACCTCCCCGCGGTCAGACTCTCGACGGTGCGCGAGACAGTTTGCGCTTCTTCTTTTTTTAAAATCGTACTTTGCCTCTCTATTACGGGATTTATAGAGTGCAAAGAGTGGTGTGGGGGAGTTTTAGATGTTTTAACTCATGTTGTTAGATTAGACGCTGCAGCTTTACAATTATTAAAGGAGTTCATACAAAAATGAAAATTCTGTCATCAATTACTCACCCTGATTTCGTATGACTATTTCTTTCAAGGGACACCAATGAGTTGTTAAATTGCGGTTCGTGGTTCGGCAAATGTTCGCTTGCGAAATCCAGTGATTTCCATAGGAACCAATTCACTCGATCGTGAATTTCGCGTAAAGGCGAAATAAATCAGAAAGTTGATTGGTTTGAAAGCAATTCTGTGTTAGCTAGCTGTGATTGATCGCTACGCTTTTTTTGCCTGCAAAATTTCTCAAATAGTGTTTTGGAATAACGTTCCATTAACCACATAAGATAATGAAAAAGTTGTGTTAGGAGTTAACCATAGACCAACAGTAGGCTATTGTGCTTCTGGACAGTGCAAACTGGCATAAATACTATTGGCTATTTTTATATAACAGAAAAAGTCATTGTAAATTTCGATAAAGCTGCCTAAAACTTTTTTCTGTGTGTTCTTTGAAAGAATAAAGTCATGGGTTTGGAATGACATAGCCTATATGGGTGAGCAAATTATATTTTAATTTTATTTTGGGATTAACTATGCCTTTAAGAGAAACTCTGCCTAACCCTAATTTACCTGGAGGGTACACAGAACAAGGTGGTGGAGTCAGGAAGTTGGTTTGCATTAAGTGTTTATCAGTGCCTCAAAAGTTCTTTTCATTAATGATTATAAGCTGAGTGGGGTGTTCAGTTTCCCTCCAGCGGTGTGAATGCGTGACTATAGCGCATCTGTGCAGAGTTTAATGCGGTCATCTAATGCTCGCCCAGTCCCTGCGTGGAGCTCTGATTGCATGTAATCGGCCTGTGTTCTTCTCCATGGACGCGCTATTAACCTCGATAATGATCAGCCTAGAGATACGTTCAGTTGGACTATATATTTAGATTTTCACCACTGATGGGTCTCAGAATGCCTGTTGATAATTTTGCCAACTGAAAAGGCTAAAGCATGCACACACACTCATCAAGCTGTCAAAGCTGTATGGATTGGTCTGGAGGGAGCATGTTATGTTTTGAATGGGAAATGAGGGACGGCCTGTATATGCCAGCAGCTGGGCATTGAGTGTGTGTGTGTGTGCGGATCTGTGGGGTCCCTTGGTGGGTCAGTTGTGTGTGCTGATTTAGGAGGAGACAGTTTTTCCAACCAAGCTCCCTCATTCACTTTCACACCCGCATGCATTCATATACACATACTGGCACACTTTTCTCATTTATGGTTGAACATACACAGAGACGCAGAGGTGGGCGGATCTGTGTTTGTTTTAGTTTACATGAATGAATTAATGAGTTTATTTTTTTAGCGTTGCCCAGATGTTTGTGGAGGGTTTTGTGAGGTCTGGCTTAAGAATCTGTCACTAAAAGAATGTTTGATGATTCTTTGGTTTCGTTCACATTCTCTCACTCCCTAAATATTCCCAGCTCCCTGGAACCGTTTGTTTGAGAGAGAAGGCCACAGAGTTTCATGTCTGTAAGATGGATGTTGTGAAGCTCTCCCATGAGATTGGGGTTCTAGATTAGGAATTGCTCTAAATATTAAAGGTGCTTTGAGTGATGTTTGAACTGAAACTGCCAGACTAGCGACTGAATTGGACACGCTTCCTCTTACCAAAAGCCCAATTACAAATATACCATTGAGAATATTGTAATCAGAGACGAATGAGGAGAACAGCAGCTTGTAGCTAAAATATCCATTCTGACACCACAAACTAACATCTGCTTATAACAGCTGAACATGGGATTTAGCTTGAAAGGTCCACATCTCAGATTCTCTCTCTGGCATATGCCTTATCTTTCAGATGAAGATAAATACAATTTATATAAAGTAGGCTATATTAGCATGCACAGCTTTTGTGTATTGTTCTGCAATCTTCAAAATGTGTAATTTAATATTTGAAGCATTATAAATACACTTCTTTTAAAGCAAGCTCTCAACTGGTCAATTATAGTCCTTATACAAGTATAGCCTACATGCCAGACAAAGATGAGTTACAATTGCATTATCTAGGTCTGTAATAGTGCGATCAAGTTCGTATTTATGGGTGGGAAGACATAATTACGACGCCAGGTGTAAGATTGCGATGTACAACATTACATCAATTTCATTTTACTTCTACAAAATGATGGATCAAGAACGTGCAATAGGTGTTTTTTCTTATTAAATTTACGAAGGTGCTGTAAACTGATTTATATATTTTATCGTAATTGTACAATACTGATATATGAAAATGATTTCATATATTTCATACAACTACAGATGCTGCATTTGTGTCCTCCATGTTTTCTCAATGACACGCCCTCAGAACAATCCAGTTTCCCACTTGTAATTTTGACAAATTGGTGTTCATTTGCGTAAATACGAAAAAACAACAACTTGTAAATACGATCTTTTCCAATTCTGACTTCACACATCTTTAGTTTGATGTTATAAAACAATACAATTTCAGTCTGACTAAAGCAGTTTTAGATCTAACTCAAATGAAACTTTTAAAGTGCATGTAAATGAAATAGGTGGGCAAAACTGAAACCTATTGAGGAAATGAATATCGGTCTGAAAGGTTAGTGCAATTGCATGTAGAGTTCACACACATACTTACACACTGGTACAGTATACACACGCACACGCACACAACAGGAGACAAGATTTCAGTGTTTGTGCTGTGTAAAATGGATTCAGGTGGAATTTTAATGAAAACACACATTCCCTCCATCCTTGTGGAGTCAGTCAAGAGTTTGTGGTGTAACGCGGCTGAACAATGCAGCATTGTGGCGGTTTCCTCCTGCGTTGAGGGGAGTTCGCAGCTTACCGCAATGAAGTCACAAGCCCTGGACGTGATCACACGCACTGATAACGACCACAACAGCTGCTGGTCACTTTAACTATGATTTGATTTTTTAACCCCTTAGCTGATGACTGTCCTGGGAGCCGTCACAAGAACACCTGCACACTTAATTGAAGCTGTAATGGTCTCAAGAACACTGCACAAATACAGCTGCCCTCTGTACACACTAAATGCACACACACTAACATATGGAAACATGGCTGCTAAAAGGGATCAGGGCTATAAAGGGCAAAGAAGAAAGGTGTCAGAGAAAGTAAAGAATAAATGGAGGCAGATAAAAGGAGGAATGGTGTGGACCGAATGAATTTCATCCACTGTCATATAGATTGTGTGAGAAAGAATCTTTCTTTTATTCTTTCTTGCTAAATGTATAAACAAGTTGTGGAGTCTGTGTGTGTAGCCATAGAAAGGTGTTTTGTCTAGCTGCTGGAGTCTCATTGTGTGCGTGTGTGTACAGAGGGGAAGGCAGTGACTCTCATGGCTGCTGTCCAGAGGGGTTTATCTAAACCCTCACGTTCTGAGACTTGCTTTGGGGAGAGAGGGGATCAAGGGAGGCCAAGGAGCAGGAGAAGACAGAGGGACTAAAAGAATGAGATTGACAAAAGGAACGCTGAGAAAATAAGCTAGAAAAAGTGGGTTCGAGGGGGATGAGGGGCTTTTATGAGTTCACCAGTAAGAGCTAGTGTAGCTGGATTTGCCCTGCAGTAACGTGAGTGTGTGTGACAAATGAAGACAGACAGGCAGAGACAGAGAGAGAGAATTAGAGGAAACAGCGCAGATACTATGATACTATAGAGAATTACGTATATTAACATGCATATGCTACCAGTCAAATGTTTGGATACATATACTTATTCTTGTTTTTATAATAGTGAAGTCATCAAAACTATTAAATAACTCAAACAGAAGTTAGGGGAATAAAAAAAGACCTAATTTTAAAGAAAGCCCATTATTATTTGTCTAGATTCCCGATCTGCACACTCCAACTTCGTTGTGAGCTGTAGAGTAAATGCTGGGCAGTTTCCCCTTCACTATCTGGTATAACTCAGCTATTTAAAAAAAGAAAATGTATATTTATACTATAGTACACTATATATACACCATTCAAAAGTTTGGGGTCAGTAAGATATTTTTCTTCAAAAGTAATTAACAAGTGACATGACATATGAAGGCCAAGTATGGTAACCCATACTCAGATTTAACCCATCCAAGTTAGTGCACACACAATAGGAGCAATGAGTAGTGAATAGCCTACACACACACACACACACACTGCAAACCGTGGACACACACACAGCCCGGGGTGTGACTGCATTATTCAAGGGCACCTCAGTCATTTCCTGCCAGTTTTGAGAATTGAACCTACGACCTTCGGGTTACCAGTCTGGCTCTCTAACCATTACTTCCCCTTTATACTTTTATTAATCAAGGATGCTTTAAATTAATCAAATTGACATTAAAGACATTTATAATGTTAAAAGAAAATTATTTCAAATTAATAATGCTGTTAAACTTTCTATTAATCAGAGAATAAAAAAAAAAATGTATCAGGATTTCCACAAAAATATTTAACAGCACAACTATCGTCAAAATTGATACTAATAAGAAATATTTCTAGTGCACAAAATCTGTTCACAATATTACAGTCCTCCAACTTTTGAATGGCAGTGCATATAGTGTAAAACAGAGTGGTGTAAGTGTGTTTTGTGTATTCAGTGAATTTGAGATGTCTTAGATTTTCTTTACGTGTCTTAACCTGCTGTGAAATGTTGACATACTCTATATTCGATTTGTTATCTGAGAAGGACAGTCTGAGAGAGAGAGAGAGAGAGAGAGAGAGAGAGAGAGAGAGAGAGAGAGAGAGCGCCTGGGAAGACACCAAGAGATCTTCCTGTCGATGTTCAACTCTGTGAATGCTCTCCCCTGCTGCTCACTGCATCAGTCAGTAATCAATTAGTTCCACTACGCAACTGTTGGCAGAATCAGCCCAAAGCCCCCAAAAGATCAACCTGATACTGAACACACACACACACACACACACACACACACACACACACACACACACACACACACACACACACACACACACACACACACACACACACACACACACACACACACACACACACACACACACACACACACAGACACACAAACACAAACACAAACACACAAGTATGATAAAGTACATACACGTTATATATTAATGTATCTGTCTACACCAGAGCGGAGAACACGATTAACTTTCTATGCAGACATGTTTCCTCCTGAGGGTTATGTATTCATCTATTACATATTTATATATCCTTTCTCACATTCTATCTTTCTCATTCTCTGTCTCTTAATCACATACAGACACACAACCCTTTAGACAAAAATGAGAATAAATGCAATCCTTAAGGCAAATGGCCCAGTCGGTTTTACCACAACATCTCTCCCTCCTTCCATTTTCATTCACTTCATTACCAGTAAGCGAAAATCTAAAAGGCAGGCCAGATTCCAACAAGCATGTGTGTTATTAATGGTTTGTTTAAAAAGTTGGTGGTGTGCCACTGTGTAGAAAGCCCACTGATGTAAGAAAAAGTTTAAGAGAAAAAGGAAACGAATACATTTTCTGTGCTGTATCTACAACATGTGTCACTGCAATTCCAACACACCCTGTAAACTCTGGTTTGCATTTATTTAGCATTTCTCTACTCTTCATCATCCTCTTTTCTCATTGATTACGCAAACACAGATGTGATTATAAGCTAAATGATTTTAAGATCATAGGGTTTGAAGAAAAAACATGCATCAGTTGAACAGGCCGGTATGAGGTGTGTCTGTGTGTTGTATGAAGCCTATAATACCTGGAGAAAGCATCCATTAGCGTTCCCTTTCATCTTAATGGAGACGAAAGATGATTTGTCAGCAGATGAAGTTATGACATCCTATAACTGGCCTGCTCTAACCAGACATCTAAACCCTGGTTTGTAACTACGTCATGTGTTCTGACACCAACAGAACACTACATTTTCAGTTCTGTTCCAAAGTGTTACACATTTACTGGCATCCGTACAGCCTCTTACTGTCACACTGGAGGATGACCACGACTGTGTGTGTGTGTTAAAGAGCGAGTTCTTGCCAACTCAAATCTCTGCGTAGTGTCGTAATTTAGTCAAGTTTGATGCCATTAAATTAGTGATTGTGAACTGTTATTTTAACAGAAAAGAGTATTTAGACATCTACAGGAGAGAGCCCAGACTACCTGTGTAATTTTCACCATACTCTCTGAGTGTGTACTGTGTATTATATGTGTAGTATATGTGTCTGTGTCTGATCGGATGTCACTTAGGAGGAGGTGGTCTATACAGCCCGTAAAATTTGGTAATATTTCTCACCCTCTTACATTCCGTTCTTCTGTAATCCAGACGAAACGCCATACTAATATAATCTGACAGGGGGACTGTCCCGATACCCACACGGTATTGCACTCTTGACCACTTGAGAGCATGTGCACGTGGCAAGAAGTTAGTGCTCAAGACTGTCCCAGATGAATGCCAAAACTCAGTGCCCTTAACACATACTAAATTCACACTCTCTTATGCCGCTTCAGAGCTTTATTTGAGGCTAAGTATATCCCATCATTGACCATGTTCAGGAACTCACGTGGAACAAAATGTCAAGAATAAATATTTTGTAAAATTATTGCAACTGCTTTTTATCACTTAATTAGAGGAACCACGGTTACAAAAATATGATGTCTGATATATAGGGATATATATATATATATATATATATATATATAGGCATTTAAAAATCCAATTGTGTAAACAATTGTTTTGTATGTGTTTTTGTATGTTTGTTTTGTGCTGTAGATTCAGTAGTGGTGTTGATAGTAGAACATAATAAGAGTATTGTCAGTAGTAGCTTATAAAATAAATAAATAAATGGATTAAAAATGTTTATTTTATATATTTTTTTGTTTGTTTAATATATTGTTATGGTTAGTAATTGGTTTGTTTTTATTCCACTACTGTGTACATTTTCTTCCTCATAAGTACTAAATGATTCCCATCTCTACTAAAGCCCTGTTTACACCTGGTATTAAGAAGCGTTTTCATCAATCCAATCAACAGTCGACAACTCAAAATGCAGGTGTAAACGGGCTCTAAAATGTTTTGAGCTTGTTCACTGTGGACCACTTTCATTGTCGAAAACGCATTTGACCAGATTGCTTTTATAGTGTAAATGCTCATGTGGTCGAATGCATTCGAATAACTCCGACTACTGACCTAATGGGTAAAAATAATGAGAAGAGCGCTATTTAAACTTTGTCGGCTGAAGACCTAAGTTTGGTTTGAAGACAGAACTAAGCACGTGAAAGCACATAAAAACGTACTGAGCACAATGTTCTCTCATTCCTGATTTCTAACACGCACTCACAGCGTTGGTCCAAGATATATTGTAAGAGAGAAATGGAAAAGACTCTAAATTTCATAAGATGTATGTGTTTCTGTTAAATTTAATTGTCTTCACATGTGTGTTTATGGGGAACTAAGGGTTGATTCATGACTTATTTAGATCATCTGCCACCATTGTACTCTAGAGTAGACCACTAAACCGCAGGTTACCTCAGGGCCTCGCTGCAATCATTGTTCCTGTATGTACCCGCTGGATGAGATGCCTGTTAAATGACAAATAACCAGTGATCTGTGACTGTATATGTGCTCTTTTTTTTTTTTACAGCAAGAGAGTATCTGGGTCAGTATTTCACTGTTTGGACTTGTGTTCTGGAAACCAAACCCTTAAAAGCTTTTATATCTCTTTGTGAAACTTGCACACAAGATCACTCCAATAAAGAAAGAACAAAACTCTTTCTCCTTTGTTCAGCTTGTGAGTTTATTTGAGGTTTATATCAAAATACCTCACACAATGTCAAACCCCAGAACTGTGTGTTCATATACAGTGTTTGAATATATCTTTGCCAGTGATTGTTAAAATCGAAAAGTTTTTTGGTAAACTCTTTAAATGGCCGAGAGCAAGTTTTAATTGATTTATATAGAGGAGTGTTGTGGTGGTAGTTTGCATGAGTGTGTGTTTTTATAATTGTGGTTTAACATTTGGCTTTGTTGTTTGGCTTCTGTTTGTGCTCTTTTCAGCGGCACCCCATTAGCGGCTTTAGACGCGTGCCACCCTCTCAATGAGGCCTCATTCCTTCTGCAGCTGCTCTTTCTCCACTCCTCTTTTCTGTCCAACCTCACATTATATGAAGGGAATGTGGAGGGAGTGTAGAGTTGTACTTCAGGATACTAGAGAACGATAGCAAGAGAATGTGTGTGGTTCAGGTATTCCCTAGCCTGGTTAAAACCAGACCATTCTCAGTTGTAACTGAGTTATGGTCTGGCAAAGCGTCATAGACAAATCATTTCCAGAGGGGCGTCACCAACGGACATCGCTGATAGACCTAAAACCAATCAGAGCGATGAAGGAGATGACGAATGCAGAGCGGCGACCGGCGGAGAAACATCTCCGAGTGTTGTTCATTGCTCGGGTTTTAACAAAAAGGAAACGTTCAAATCACTTAAAACAGACGCGATAGCTGATTCGAACGAGTGATGTTCGACGGCGGCATCCATTTTTGTAATGTAGGCTACAAAATAATCTGCTTCAAAATCCCAGCGCTGTCGTCATCGTGTAAAGCCCGCCCCAATGTTTCTGATTGGTGCCTCGATTTCGACGGATTGGAAATGGGCTTGAATGAGCTCTTTGCCAGACTAACTTTCAGAGCAAATCTAAATTTGCCGGAAGTTGTCTGGGTTTTCCCAGGCTAGGTATTCCCTACATTATGGGGACATAATGTCCCCAAAAAGAGGCATATTTTTGCATTCTAAATTATGTTTTTTGAAAATGTAAAATTGCAGAAAGTTATCTCTGATGGGTAGGTTTAGGTGTGTGTGTGTGTGTGTGTGTGTGTGTGTAATTATCTTTAGTTTAAAATGACAAAACCACCCACTGGCGGCATTTGGGGGATATTCTCATCTGGGGAATCATAGAATCTCACAGAAAAAAATTCAAAAAGTTTTCTTTCAGAGTTTGGGTTAATCTGTAGTTATAATTAGCTTTTTATAAAAACAATAGAAGTCTATGGTATGTCCTCAATTAGGTTACACACACACACACACACACACACACACACACACACACACACACACACACACACACACACTTTGAACAAGTGCAAATTCACGTGAACTTGAACATGATGAGAAATCTGCATTGGGAAATCTTTCACCCTAATGTGAGATTTATAATTGTGGGGAATCCTATTAAAATTACTATATTTAGCGCATTACAATTTGATTATTTGCATGTTTGTCAATACAACATTTTTGCATTTAATGTGGACAAATGCCTCTGAGATGTTCAACAGAAAGCACAGTCTCTTAAAGAAAGTCACTTGCCAAGTTTGGTTAATGCCTCCGCTACAAAAAGTACTGACGTAAACTTGCAATCCGCAATATTTTGACTTGCAGCTTTGAAGAAATCGTCACGCCAATAAAGCACAATTAAATTTAATAGACAACCAGAAAAACAGATAAAGAGGGATTTAGTTCTTAGATAACTCTCATCATTCACAAGTGATTCTCCTGCTGTTCTGGATTTAAGAAGATTGTCGTTTTTCTGCACTTCATCACCGTTCACCGTGCACTTCATCACTTCATCATCACTCCTCATAAAGTCAGTCTACTTTGACCAGGAGAGACAGATTTATTGTAATTTTTCAGTTGAAATGTAGTGTTCATTGTCATGTCATTCATAATTCATATCTCTTTCTCCCTTTCACACAGATCTGTTGGCCACAAACCGTACCTCAGTTTTCAGTGGTTTCCATGGTGATCTGCACTTATCGGCTGTGTTTTTGGATGAATATCACGACAGGCTTTTCCTGGGAGGGAAGGATGTTCTCTACTCAATGAGACTGGATCACACACATGATGCTAAAGAGGTAGCGGACACACTATCGTTGCGATAAGGTTAAGATAATAAGCTGTCACAAAAAACACAAGTGTAAGAGCTCTGAAAAAGTGCAAGTGATGATGTAGCTGTATGAGGGTATGTTAGCGAGAGGTGTCATGTTATTCAGTCTGCTCTACTGGAGACTATTATCTACATACAAAGATAAAATCAGGAGACACTTACATGTGCTGACAAATTTTACACATGATTAGTAAGGAGCGTGAAAAGGCTGGTTCTTGTTTGATGCATCGTTGTGTTTAAAAACTAGATCACGTGCAACAGAATGAAAAAAGATGGAAAAAAATACAAATCTGACTTGTTTTAACTTGACATTTCAAAAACAGCAACATACAAACATCCCACCATTGAGAGAGACACTCACAACAAGGTATATACAAGCTTTTTAAAAAACATTTGTAAAACACAATGTTTTATAATATTACAACTATTATAAAACCACAATTTTAAAAATGTCATTAAATTAATATAATATTTAAAGCAACCTAATGGGGCTAATTCTGGCTAATCAAATTAGCAAGTTTGTTTAAGTAATGTTTGAGCATCAGGTTTTTACTGTAAAATGTATTAAGCTTTCAATTTTGCTTTCAAAAAAACTTGTAAAATATGTTTATGTGTAATAACACTGAGGGCTGCATGGCACAGTGATTAACTAGGAAACTTAAAAATAGTACTTCATGATAAAAAGGCTGCCCACTCCAAGGGAAATTTTAGAGAGCTCAGGTCTTCTTTCACAGAAAGCAAGACAAATATGTTTAACTTCACAAAACTGTTCACAAAACAAAACTGTTTACATTCTCACTAATATCAAAATATACACATATGACGTTTTGGTTGGTGATACTATAATCCAATTGAATACACATTAAACAATAATTTCTTTGTGTTTTGTGTGTCAACTCTTTAGAACTCTTTTCTCATCCATCAGAATGTTTATTAAAAATCACAAAAACAGCTGTGCACTAACACACATTAAAGTAATATAAACTGACCTCACTTGTGACAAAGACTTGTTTAGACTATACTTAGACATATAAACACATAAATGGTCTTGCTTGATTTTACAATATCAACCTTTTTTGTGTGTTACTGTCACAGTTTTGTGGTAGAGTTTATAAAATAAAGTTGTGAGTTATGAGAACAGCCACAGTGTGTGTAAATAAGTATTGACCTAAATGGACTGTAAAAGCACAAGTGCTTTTGGTGTCTCTAGGGTTTGGCAGATTTTTTTCACTATGCAATTATCTTTGTGTGTGTGGCTGAGGTTAATTAAAGTCTCTGTTCATGTGAATATGTTTTGACTCAAGTCACTGGAGCCAGGGCCGGCCCGAGGCATAAGCGAACTAAGCGGCTGCTTGGAGTTTAAAAAATCGAGTTAAAAAAAAAAAAATTAGATGACTTAAACAAGTGACATAAATGAATGAATATGACTGAATTAATGAATAATTCAAGACAAGAAAATTCTGATTTCATGATCAATATACCTACCTACAACTGCTGCTGTGTCTGCCAGCGTTTAAGTCATGCGCATAATCTAGACACCTCGCGCGTGCATAGACAATTCGTGCGCAACTGCGCATAGTCACGGTATCGGTTTAAGTTGGAGAAAATAGACGCAGGGGAACTTAACCTTCTAGGTGTAAGGGTAGCAGTTTGAATAAATAAGAAACATAGCAGTTTGAACTCTTCTCCACTTTATTATACTACACATCAGATCACTAACTCCAAAAACCTGCCACACTCCGGTTCCAAGTGCGCACAACCCATTCCTATCTACGGCAAGCCCCGAGGGGAAAAATACATTGCATACACACATACAACGAGCGCCAGTGCATCATTACCGGTATTATAGTGACTTTGTTGGATTCTGTCATGTACAATCCAACAAAGTCTGTTACAATAATAATAATAAAAAAGATTTTTAGGACAGTTACACTGTATTGAGAAATAATAATATTTTTACAGTTTTCAACAATAATTGTCATTGTTGAACCCTTGCTCTTATTATGTTTCTGATTTCTCAGTTTTGTCATTATTTTAGCAAATAATTTATTTTATATGTTTTAAGACAGTTTGTTTTAAGAAGTTTCAAATAGTTGTTAAAAGAGTAAAGTAAAAGTTAAAACTTTTTTATTTAAGTTGGCATCTATTTTTTATTAAGTATTTATTTTGTATTAATACATAACCTCTCTGTATTCATTTATAATGTATCATTATTGCGTGACATTTGTGTCAATAATCGTCAAGCACAGGTGACTTCGCGTAGTGGGAGGGGGCCCCCAAATCAAATTCTGCTTAGGGCCCCCAAAAGGCTCGGACCGGCTCTTACTGGAGCCTCAACAAGTGTGGTTGTTTTCCTATGTAATCTCCAAAGAACTTATCATTGTGTGTGGCCTTGTTAAATGACATGAACAGGAAGAGGAAGTGCATTGCCTTGGTGACAGACACATGGGAGTGGCTGCCACCTCTGAGGTCATGACCCCTTGACCTTTGACCCTGGGACAGGCATGTTCTGCCTTGTTAGACCCTTACGCACTCCGTAAGGCCTCTGTGCCACCACTGGCCACTGAGTTTTCACATTTAGTACATTCAATATTGAGAATTTAAATACATAAATTAACAAGGTATAAGTAATTGACCTTTTTTAGCCAGAAAACAAAATGAGGATGTTTGGATCTGTGAATTTACGTGTAAAATATTGTTTTGCAGATGCTATTCGTAAAGCTTCTCAGTGGAAGTGGGGAGTGCCACAGAAATCAAGCAATGATTCATGATATTGTTCTTAAAGCGGAAAAATGATTCAACCCAGATCAGACTTCCTTCTGTAAATCTTAGCTGCAGTGTTTCTCCCATGGTTAATGGAGAATGGTCATCTTAAAATGGTGTATCCAGAGCAAATTAAGAGTGAATGAGCCAGGACCCTTTTCTTCACACCATATTTTTATAAACAATGTATTATAGTATCGTGTTTTATGATTAATAATGACCTTTTAGGTCGATATGACCCAGTGACGGTAGGCTAACATAACTATTTTTAGTCCAGTTACAAAGTGTCCTGAAGAATAAAGGTGATGACTAATTAAGGAAACAGGAAATACCTTTATGCACAGGAAGGATGCTGGGTAACGTAGTTGATTACAGGTTCCGGATTTAGACAATGTCAAAATGTGTAAGAGCTTGAAAGGATACATAAAAACTAATGACTCACTAATGATTTAATCATGTGAAGGCTGGAACAGATTCAGACTAGCTGGTTTGAGGAGCAACGTTTTTGAATGAGATATGCAATTTTACAAGCAGTAGAACGACTTTGTAACTGTGTGATGCAAAAAGGTTGATCAGTCAACAAGTCCAGACAGTATTTACATTTAATGCATTACATTGACAGACATATACACAGTGATTAAAACTGCATTCAAAGTGTACATCAGCTCCCTGGGAATTTAACCCATGACCTTGGCATTGCTAGCTACAGGTACATGGTCCAGGTTTGAGCTACAGGATCACTATTTATTTGAATATGTTTCTGTCAGGACCACTATCGTCAAATATGATTGACAATTAGCATACAGTTAGGATTGGCGGTATTGTTCTGTTCTGGGCAATAACACCCTGCGCATCCATGCAGCTTAGCATGGATAAGAGCAGGGAGAGCAGCAATAACCCCCCTTAGGGTAATTGAACATAACCAACATGAATGCATTGCAGATATCATTAATTCAAGATCATTTGAGAATTTGGTCTCATTTAGAGGGGAATCAGAATGCCAAATCCTGACTGAGACAGGAGGAGCTGGGGAGGGAGGAGGCTAATTTGTTCCTGAGAAACGCGATAGCTGCTGATAACACTGAAGGAGCTTATTTCTACCAGAAAGACTCGGGGGATAAAATTAAGTAACAAGCATTAATTTATTGGCAGCCCAGTAAGCAATTATTTGTAAAGTTCTTTGGCGTAGGCCCCGTCCATAGATCGTAATCCGAGGGTAGCGGATCAGCATCTCCTGCCTGAAGACGAAGGCAGGGGCGCAGCCGACCCCCCAGGGAAGTATAGACGGGACCATCCTGGTGGTGGTGGGGAGGGTGGAGGTTGTTGTCGCGTCAGCATCTGCGAACTCAAACATGTGTAAGTACCGATCTTTTATACAATAAGAATAAGGGCGTGATTGGATAACTTGAAGGTAACGAGTGACGCAGTAATTGAGTCTTCCTAGCAGAACTTATGCTAAAGCTTTCATTTCTACCAGAAAGACTCGGGGGATAAAATTAAGTAACAAGCATTAATTTATTGGCAGCCCAGTAAGCAATTATTTGTAAAGTTCTTTGGCGTAGGCCCCGTCCATAGATCGTAATCCGAGGGTAGCGGATCAGCATCTCCTGCCTGAAGACGAAGGCAGGGGCGCAGCCGACCCCCCAAAAGAAGGTGGATTGAAGATCCGTAGGGACGGGGCCAGCCTTCCCCCAAAATTGATGAATGGAAGTATACCCACCGGTCGTGAATCCTGAGGTTCCTGAAATAAGAAAAGGGAGATACCATAATTAGCATGATGACGATAGTCACGTACCTATGTACTAGCCGGACATACACAGGATTCGATAGACCACAGATACGCCGCGATAGGCCGGACATAGACGGGTCTCGATAGACCGGATACGCCATGATGGCCAGACATAGACAGGTCTCAATAGAACATAGATACATGCATAGACAGGTCTCGGTAGACCACTCTGATACAGTCACGATAGGCCAAACATAGACGGTCTCGATAGACCACACGAAGACAGCCACGATAGGCCAGACATAGACAGGTCTCGATAGGCCACGGATGCAGCCGCGATAGGCCAGACATAGACAGGTCTCGTTAGACCACACAATATATAGCCACGATAGACCAGACGTAGACAGGTCTCGTTAGACCACACAAATATATGGCCACGATAGGCCAGACGTAGACGGGTCTCGTTAGACCACACAAATATATAGCCACGATAGGCCAGACGTAGACAGGTCTCGTTAGACCACACAAATATAAAGCCACGATAGGCCAGACGTAGACAGGTCTCGTTAGACCGCACAAATATATAGCCACGATAGGCCAGACGTAGACAGGTCTCGTTAGACCGCACAAATATATAGCCACGATAGGCCAGACGTAGACAGGTCTCGTTAGACCACACAAATATATAGCCACGATAGGCCAGACATAGACAGGTCTCGTTAGACCACACAAATATATAGCCACGATAGGCCAGACGTAGACAGGTTTTGTTAGACCACACAAATATATAGCCACGATAGGCCAGACGTAGACAGGTTTTGTTAGACCACACAAATATATAGCCACGATAGGCCAGACATAGACAGGTCTCGATAGACCACGGATGCAGCCACGATAGGCCAGACGTAGACAGGTCTCGTTAGACCACACAAATATATAGCCACGATAGGCCAGACGTAGACAGGTCTCGTTAGACCACACAAATATATGGCCACGATAGGCCAGACGTAGACAGGTCTCGTTAGACCACACAAATATATAGCCACGATAGGCCAGACGTAGACAGGTCTCGTTAGACCACAGAAATATATAGCCACGATAGGCCAGACGTAGACAGGTCTCGTTAGACCACACAAATATATAGCCACGATGGCTAGACGTAGACAGGTCTCGTTAGACCGCACAAATATATAGCCACGATAGGCCAGACGTAGACAGGTCTCGTTAGACCACACAAATATATAGCCACGATAGGCCAGACATAGACAGGTCTCGTTAGACCACACAAATATATAGCCACGATAGGCCAGACGTAGACAGGTCTCGTTAGACCACACGAATATATAGCCACGATAGGCCAGACATAGACAGGTCTCGATAGACCATCCAGATATAGCCATGATAGACGAGCATTTTTTTTTTTTTTTTTTTTTTTTTTTAATAAAATACGGCTACATCGCCGCATAGAGACAAGCTCGCGCGAGGCCATTGTATGATACCACCACCACCAGAAATTATATAGAATTACCTGATTATTACTGAAGAGCTTGCTGGGCTTCGAGGATCGTTTTTGAATCCAGTCTGACATATGATTCGAAGGCTGAGGAAGACCATCTGCCCATGATCTTAATGGCTGATGTAGAGATTCCTCTTTCGGCTGCTGAAGTAGCTGCCCCGATTCTGAATGAATGGCCAGTATAGAGAGAGGGGGATAGACTGCAGCTTTTAATAACGGTGGTTAGGTGAGATTTGAAAAAAGCCTTGGAAAGGGGTGTTCCGTTAGGTAATAAAAACAGCGGCGCGAATTTAGAAGTTCTAGGCCGGATTTTAAGAAATTTAACCATAGCTGAGAAGGGACAGAAATTATTATTGATTTTAGAGAGTGTTAAGGTAACGCCAGAACCTTGAGCATCAGATTTAGAATGTTTAAGAAAGAGTGTGAAGGATTTAGGTCCGAAGCGTAGATCAGAAAAGGAAATGCCACGGGCAGAATCAAATTTATTAGTATCTGAAGTGAATTCCCCTGGACGCATAAAACCGTAGAAGGCAGATAAAAACACTGATTCTAAAAGAATATTGAGGTATGAAGAAAAGAGGCCATTGCGAACAGAAACTATTAATCTCTGCAATAAAGGCAGGGTAATAGGCAAACGTTTGTCTATAGATTTGCTGGAAGATTTAGCTAACCCTCTAAGAAGTAATCGAATAGAAGAGTCAGAAAAAAAAAAACTTTGGAAATTGGGATTGTAATATTTTGCGTAGAATTGAATGCCGGCGAGGAGTCTGCGAATAGAAGAAATTTTAAGATTGCGGTTTTCAAAGTTAAATACGAGAAAGGAGCAAACGGTGGAGATTAAAATAGGAAAAATCGGGATTTGGAAGGAGAAACAGAACATAAGAAAAGCGGACCAAGCTGACGTATAAGCTTTAAGTGTAGAGGGAGCGACACCTTTAGAAATGTAATGTCTAGCTGACATAAGTAGGACGTTTAATTTAGTATTATGTCTGCTAAGGGAGGGCAAGTTGTTGGATCTGGGTTGGCTGAAGGGCACAGGTGTCTGAAAGTCTGAAAACGAAATCGAGAGAGCGCGTCAGCGATGACATTACAGTTGCCAGGAATATGTACAGCTTTGATAATGAAATTAAAAATAACAGATTGCCAGATTAACCGTCTCAAGAAAGGCATGATCATATTACAAGATGATCGACCTTTATTAATAATGGCAACTGTGGCTTCGTTATCGCAGAACATCATTATCCGTTTACGTGACCACTCGGGGCCCCAGATGACGCTGGCAACGGCTAAAGGATATATCTCGTAGAGCGCGGATGAGACGGAGTCAGACGCTGTTTTAGGAAAGTCATTAGGCCATTTTTCTGCGAACCACTGCCCTTGGAAAAAACCCCCGAATCCGATAGAAGGGGCCGCGTCAGTGAATAACTGAAGTTGAAGCGAAGATTCGAAATCATCATTGTAAAAGAAAGAAATACCATTCCAATCGTTAAGCAATCTTTTCCAAAATAATAAGTCGGACAAACAGCCTTCGTCTAGTTGTATCCGATCGCTTAGTTTTTCCACCGAATGGGCCAGAGTTAACAATCGTGAGATGAAAGCCCTGCCTTGAGGAATGATTCTCATTGCGAAATTTAGGTGTCCGAGAAGCGAGAGGGAGTAAAATCTTTCCGTGGCAGGGGCAGCTGCCACCGGCGCCTGTCACTCGACCTGTCACCGCTATATGCGCCTGTCACTCGACCTGTCACCGCTATATGCGCCTGTCACTCGACCTGTCACCGCTATATGCGCCTGTCACTCGACCCGTCACCGCTATATGCGCCTGTCACTCGACCTGTCACCGCTATATGCGCCTGTCACTCGACTCGTCACGGCCTGTCACTCGACCCGTAACGGCTATATGCGCCTGTCCCGCTTACCGTCACCGCTATACGCGCCAGTCCCGCGACCCGTAACGGCTATATGCGCCTGTCCCGCTTACCGTCACCGCTATACGCGCCAGTCCCGCGACCCGTAACGGCTATATGCGCCTGTCACTCGACTCGTCACGGCTATATGCGCCTGTCCCGCGACCCGTCACGGCCTGTCACTCGACCCGTCATGGCTATACGCGCCAGTCCCGCGACCCGTCACGGTTATATGCGCCTGTCCCGCGACCCGTCACGGCTATATGCGCCTGTCACTCGACCCGTCACGGCTAACGTTATATGCGCCTGTCACTCGACCCGTCACGGCTATATGCGCCTGTCACTCGACCCGTCACGGCTAACGTTATATGCGCCTGTCACTCGACCCGTCACGGCTATATGCGCCTGTCACTCGACCCGTCACGACAATATGCGCCTGTTACTCGACCCGTCACGGCTATACGGCTGTCCCGCGACCCGTCACGGCTTGCGCCTGTCACTCTACCTGCCACGGGTATATGCGCCTGTCACTCGACCCGTCACGGCTATACGCGGCTGTCCTGCGACTCGTCACGGCAGTGACATGTCAATGACTAAAGTTTTTTCGCTAGTCGACTAGTAGTTGTTCATTTTAGCCACCGTGGACACATCGCCCCTTTATATTGATTTAATTACTTAAATAGGCTATACAGGATGAGCGTTACGTAGCCTAATATTGCCGCGCTCATAAAGCTTGCCACAAAGAACCGGCGAAAGTAATGATTATTAATGTGTCAGAAATAGCAAGGAGACATTTAATTGTTTATTAATAAACAGGTGTTTTCTGTGTCGCTGCAAAGATGAAGTTATGCGGACTCGCCATGAACGCCAGAGAGAAATGCACATTTGATTAGGCCTACATAATCAGAGAGTAGCCTATTTCTTTTCGTTTTGAATAGTTTTGTTTAAAAGTAGACATTTCAAGCTAATAGATACCCTATATTTCTCAAATCTGTGAGGCACAAGCTGAGTTTCGGGGCCCTCCAGTTCAAATGCAATGCAAGTGATCGCCGGCGCCTTACATTGTCTGCTATATATTTGCTTCTTATTTATTAAATACAGGCAATTGGTTGATAAAACATTGATCAAAATTAAGATACAATTTATACTACACAAAAATCTTTTAAAAAGAGTCTTTCTACAAACAAAAAAAAGACTTAGTGAAGGTAAAAATTATGTATTACCCACTGCATGTGACGTCTCCAGACATTTTGGGTATCTCATGATCTCATGTAGGCTATCATATCTTTCTCACGCTGCATGCTCACTTTCATAATCAACATTGATTAAATAAAAAAATAACATTAGCCTATAATATTTAAACATACATAAACTAAATGTTTTCTTTAATGCTACAACACAGTACAGAGAAATGTCATGTCTTGTCGTCAGCCATAACATAATGACGTCACATATTTTCCAACCCTCAGCCCCCCTCGCATGAAACAGCTTCCAGCGTTTCTGCCTATATGCGCCGCACCATGGGGGCGCCAAAGCGATGGTAAAAATAACATCGAATTTATATAGCCTAAGTTATATAAATGCTATAAAAGTTAGGTTAAATATAAAAAAAGTTATATACATTTTAGAGGACTAACAGGCTAGAGTAGGCGCCGGCGCCCTCATAAGATTCCATCATAGAATTTATTTTGACATATGGGTAATCGCACGCGGGCGGGGAAATAAATCCGTGACAGGTCGAGTGACAGGCGAGTAAAGCCGTGACAGGTCGCGGGACAGCCGCACACACCCGTGACAGGTCGCGGGACAGCCGCACACACCCGTGACAGGTCGCGGGACAGCCGCACACACCCGTGACAGGTCGAGGGACAGTCGCATATAGCCGTGACGGGGCGCGGGACAGTCGCATTTAGCCGTGACGGGGCGCGGGACAGAAGCATAAAGCAGTATCAGATCGAGTGACTTGCGCTTATAGCCGTTACGGGTCACGGGACAGGCGCATATAGCCGTGACGTGTCGCGAGAAAGGCGCATATAGCCGTGACAGGTCGAGTGATAGACGCATATAGCGGTGACAGGTCGAGTGACAGACGCATATAGCGGTGACAGGTCGAGTGACAGACGCATATAGCGGTGACAGGTCGCGGGACAGCCGCATATACCCGTGAAAGGGTCGCGGGACAGGCGAGTAGGCTATAGCCTACCCGTGACGGGTCGCGGTACAGTCGCTTATAGCTGTGACGGGTCGCGGGACAGGCGCATATAGCCGTTACGGGTCGCGGGACAGGCGCATATAGCCGTGACGGGTCGAGTGACAGGCGCATATAGCGGTGACAGGTCGAGTGACAGGCGCATATAGCGGTGACAGGTCGAGTGACAGGCGCATATAGCGGTGACAGGTCGAGTGACAGGCGCATATAGCGGTGACAGGTCGAGTGACAGACGCATATAGCGGTGACAGGTCGCGGGACAGCCGCATATACCCGTGAAAGGGTCGCGGGACAGGCGAGTAGGCTATAGCCTACCCGTGACGGGTCGCGGTACAGTCGCTTATAGCCGTGACGGGGCGCGGGACAGGCGCATATAGCCGTGACGGGTCGAGTGACAGGCGCATATAGCGGTGACAGGTCGAGTGACAGGCGCATATAGCGGTGACAGGTCGAGTGACAGGCGCATATAGCGGTGACAGGTCGAGTGACAGGCGCATATAGCGGTGACAGGTCGAGTGACAGGCGCCGGTGGCAGCTGCCCCTGCCACGGAAAGATTTTACCCTTACTGCGAGAAGCGATAGCATGTCGCGCTTTGATATTGAAGGAAGGGCGGAAAAAGACTCCAGAAATGACCGGATTCTTAACAGTTTCTCGGAGGGAAGAGAAGCTTGCATTAGAACTGAGTCCAGAGAAATTCCCAGAAATTCTAATGAGGTAGAAGGCCCCGAAGTTTTCTCGGCGGAGAGGGGAACGCCGACGTCATTAAAGATAAGTTTGAGTATGTCGAGGATTGAAGATTGAGAAGATGGGAAATCGATTAGCAGAAAATCGTCGAGCAAATGTAGGACGAAAGGAAGCTTGCTGACGTTCAGCAAGATCCAGCACAGCGCTTCGGAAAGGCTATTAAATATATGAGGGCTGCTTCTACACCCAAATGTAAGCCTTACAGCGAAATAGAATTTAGAATGCCATTTGACGCCGAAAAGTGGCCAGTCAGCGGGATGGATTGGCATAGTTTTAAAAGCATCTGTGATGTCGGCTTTAGCTAGCCAAGCGCCTTGACCGGCTATCTTAATCAGATGAATAGCGTTGTCTACCGAGGCGTAGTGTAGAGAGAAAGGTGATAGAGGTATACATTCGTTAACGCTCACTGTGATGGCAGAATGAGGAGAAGACATATCGAAGATAAGACGTTTTTTACTGGAGTATTTCCGTGTTGCAACGCCGATGGAATTAATGCGAAAAGGCGAAAAAGGAGGGGAAGCGAAAGGACCAATGACATAACCTTTATTAACCTCTTTTTCTAGCAAGTTAGTAACCACTTCTGGTTCGGTAATAGCTGATTGCAGATTTTTTGCTACAAAAGAGGTAGTGAGATTAGAAAGGATGCCCACCCGAAACCCTTGAGACAGACCGGTGATAAGATAATCGACAAAAGTCGGATCGGGGTGAGAGGAGAGGTAGCTAGCGAGATTAGAGACATTAATAGGAGTAGAAGGGTGACTTTTCAGAATTTTCTCTGATATGGGGCTTTTCCTCGGCTTGGAGGTTTGTACCGGCGTGGACAGACCGATTTCGGGTGCGGATCCTTGCAGAAACTGCAGATGTGATCATATTTGCATTGGGGAAAAGCACGAACAGATTCGTTAAAGTTATTACAAATATTGGGAACTTTGCGATCTGAAGTGTAACGTATCTTGCTGACGTGTTGCCTTACGTTATCAGCACCATGGACAGCGTGCGGCTCTTGGCTGGCAAAAGTTTTCGGGCAAAAAGATGCCGAATGTCCGTGAGCGCTACAAATGTTACAAATCAGTGATTTTGCGCCGCCAAAATGACGAACAAGCAGTTCAGTGTCAGTCACAGACCAATCTAGTCTGGAGTTAAAGAGCAAAACAAAGGAAGCTGATTTGGCGGAGAATGATTTATGATATTCGTAGAATAGTGTACCCCCGTATCTCTGATTGAAGTCTGCCATCATAGCTAAATATAAATCCAACTCTTCCCTTCGATCTGGGAAAACCTGACACAGGATATCTCTGAAAATGCTGAATGCAATGACAAATTCTGCAAATGAAAGATTCCGTTGTAATCTCGGATCGGAAGTTTTAAGCAGGACTGCCACGTCACCACAGTCAACCATTTTCCTGTCGACAGCAGGCGAAGGAAGCAAAAGTGAAGCAAGGTTTATGTCCTTACCTTGGATGATGTTTGATCTAATGTGGGGAGATACCGTTGCAGCGGCAGGAGACACGAAACGCCTACCGAAAGACTGGGCAGGGGCTGCTGTAGAAAGGTTAAAGGATGACGATTCGGGTGGAGCTGAAATGTCCTGAAATGGTGACTGGGCTGGTTGCGGGGCTGAAGAAGTAGAGGCGAAGCTCGGGAAATCGCTTAATCCGCTGGTAGGAGGTCTGAATTGAGACGTTACTGCCGCGTTCATAGCCGCATTAGGGTCGTTGAAGCTAGCGGCGGGTTTTTCAAGTTTTGCCATCCTTGATTCCAGACCTTTGACGCTGTGGGTGAGGCTTTGAACCGCTTGGAGGAGTTGGTTGTTAAATCCATCAGACTCAGTAATATCAGAAGAAGCTGGTGTCCGTGCGTGCAGCGTGGTTCTTTTTGTGGGATGAGGTGATGATGACTTAGCTGTTCTCTTTCTGCCAGCTTGTTTTGAGTGACCAGATGCTGAAGTAGATGCAGGATTAGTGGTGGACTCGGGTGGATTTCCCAGAGTATTTTGAGCAAGGAGGAGGATATCTTCTCTGGACAGACCTTGGCTGATGGGAATGCCGGCTGATTCCAGAGTACTGTACAACTCCTCTGTAGACCGCGTAGCCCAAGGCGAATCGCGGCATTGGAGGCGCGAGCTACGCCGCGTTGGGAGAGGAGAAGGCGGAATGAACTCGTCATCAGAGTCTGAATATGCGCAGACGATTGGCGTATCGTTGGACATGGTTAGCAGTGAACGCGAGCAATTGTTGTCGCGTCAGCATCTGCGAACTCAAACATGTGTAAGTACCGATCTTTTATACAATAAGAATAAGGGCGTGATTGGATAACTTGAAGGTAACGAGTGACGCAGTAATTGAGTCTTCCTAGCAGAACTTATGCTAAAGCTTTCATATATGTATACAGTAATAGCTAATTCGTATTCCTATAGGTAGATCTTCATGTGTGACTGATATATACTGCTATATGTTTGTTTCAATACTTCTTTTAAGGAATTGATACTGTATATCTAACCACACAAATTGCTATTTAAAATTATATTCTGTTAAGTTTTGCTAAAGGAGACCATATAATGCAATCATGTTTGCAGATCTGTAAATAAACCCAAAAGTATGTGTGAGCTCTGAACGTGACAGTCGTTGTGTGCCAGACTTTGACATATTAATGTGTCAGGATGTGCAATCTCTGTATATATATTTGGATAGAGGACCCAGCAGATAAAATGGTTTATTTCTCATCATTCATAACATCGGAATATGGGTTTTTGTGAATTTCACACTCTCAGATTTATTGTTTTCATAACTATATCTTTATTGTTGACACTCATGGGAGCAGGAAAAAAACCCCACAAAAACTATTTTTTTTTGTTTTTGTCACACACCCACCCTCAGAGGCATACCTCACTTTACCCCACATAATGAGCAGAGTCAAATATAATAAGTCATTTGTAGTTTGGTTTCCCAGAAGAGTGTAAACACTGGCTCTGTGAGACTTACAAAACATTGCACTGTTTAATTGAGTGTACAGACACAGCAACATCAGCTCCACCAATGGCTCAAGACTCTTTCTTCCACTAACAGCTTCTTGAACACACAAAAAAGAATGTAGGGCAGGACTTGATTTTTTCCATCTAGAATTGATTGAATCATTGGATCGTTGTTGTTTGCTAATTGCTGTGATCTCATTAGAGTAAAAGATTACAAGATATAAGAAAAAATCATGCACACAGATAAATTATTTAAAATAAACACTGCAACATTTCATAAAAAAAATAACAATTGTCCATTTTGATTTCATGGTGACTTTAACTGGTGTCTGATTTTGTAATTGTTTGGATCTTTAGAGGTTTAATTAGTCTTAAAAACGTCTCGGTTACATATGGTAACCCTCGTTCCCTGAGGGAGGGAACGGAGACGTAGGTCATGACTGACCAATAGGAATCTCGCCAGAGAGGCCAATCTACTTCGAGTGAAACTAAAACAGGCCAATGCACATTGGCGTGCAATCATTTGCATCAGCTGCGCGACCTCGTTAGCGCGGGTATTTAACAAGCAGCTGAGCGATTGCACAGTTAGTTTTTTGCTGAGGAGCCAAGCCTGAGAAGCTGGCCGCCCCGGCGGGCGGCAGCAGATGTGGCGACGGGACCTACGTCTCCGTTCCCTCCCTCAGGGAACGAGGGTTACCATATGTAACCGAGACGTTCCCTATCGGTCAGTCACTACGACGTAGGTCATGACTGACCAATAGGAATCCCTACCAAAGCGCCACAGCTGCTGCACCCCATCCAGCGCCCCCGTGCAAGCCTCTACACCTTCTTGCCTGGAAGGACGATAGGAGGAGGCCTACACAGAGAGTTTGACACTGTTGTTCCGTGATAACCCATACAGTGACATATTGGATAACACTGGGAAAGCGTGCCTTTCCTGTTTAGGAAGGAACGCTGCGGAAGCCACTTCTTTAAAGAGTTACGTGGAAATACATATGGACTAACCCGAAGGCTGTACTGCATATGAAATAATGAGTGACTTAGCCCAAGGGAAAGACACGGGCTTCCGATAGGAGCACCCGTGGAATATATACACATATGGGATCCCCGTAGGGTCACACATATGGAACCCAGCCCAGATCCGGTTCTCAAGGATTCAACGGATAAGGGCCTGGCACCGGACGCTCCGCCAAGTCCGGGCCGAGGGGTTTTGGAGGACTCGACAGGTTTTTCACTCTGGAGCAATAAGGGTGCACAGTAGGGTGCAGCAAGCCGACAGAGCCAGACCTCTCAGTGCTTCTACCCGTTTAGGGTGAGAACACGGGAGGAGACCGGCTCTACACGTAGGCTATAGTATCTAGCGAACGTGTTAGGTGTCGCCCAGCCCGCAGCTCTACAGATATCTGTTAGCGAGGAGCCACGTGCCAGCGCCCAGGAGGACGCAACGCCTCTCGTAGAGTGTGCATGCAACCTAAGCGGGCAGGGCACGCCCTGTGCTTGGTAAGCCAAGGCGATGGCATCCACTATCCAGTGGGCCAACCTCTGCTTGGAGACAGCCTTTCCCTTCTGCTGGCCTCCGTAACAGACAAAGAGCTGATCTGAGGTCCTGATGCTTTGAGTTCTGTCTACGTACATACGCAGAGCGCGAACGGGACAGAGCAAAGCCAGGGCTGGGTCTGCCTCCTCCAAGGGCAGCGCTTGCAGGTTCACTACCTGGTCTTTGAAGGGAGTGGTAGGAACCTTGGGCACATAGCCAGGCCGGGGTCTTAGTACCACGTGGCCGTCACCCGGCCCGAACTCTAGGCACGATTCGTCGACCGAAAATGCATGCAGGTCTCCTACCCTCTTGACAGTGGCCAATGCAACCAGCAGCAAAGTCTTCATGGAAAGAAGCTTTAAGTCTACTGATTGCAGAGGCTCAAAGGGAACATCCTGAAGTGCTCGAAGCACCAGGGAAAGATCCCAAGAGGGTATGGAGGGGGGTCGAGGAGGATTTAATCGTCTCGCCCCCCTAAGAAACCTGACGACCAGGTCGTGCTTTCCAACTGTTTTGCCATCTATGTGGTCATGATAAGCAGAAATAGCGGCAGCATGTACTTTGAGGGTGGAAGGGGACAGTCTACGCTCCAACCCCTGCTGCAAGAAGGAAAGCACAGACCCTATCGAACATCTTCGGGGGTCTTCTCGGCGAGAAGAACACCACTCGACGAACAGGTTCCACTTCAGGGCGTAAACACGTCTCGTGGACGGCGCCCGTGCTGAAGTGATGGTGTTAAGTACCTCTGGGGGTAAGTCACCTAGAACCTCCGCGTCCCGAGGGACCAGACATGGAGTTTCCAGAGGTCTGGGCGCGGGTGCCATAGGGTGCCCCGTCTCTGAGTCAGGAGGTCCTTCCTCAGAGGAATGGGCCAGGGAGGGACTGTCGCGAGGAGCATGAGTTCCGGGAACCAAGTCCGGGTGGGCCAATAGGGAGCCACCATAAGGACCTGCTCCTCGTCCTCCCTGACTTTGCACAGTGTCTGTGCAAGTAGGCTCACTGGGGGAAACGCATATTTGCGGAGGCCCCGGGGGCCAGCTGTGTGCCAGTGCGTCCGTGCCGAGTGTTCCCTCGGTCAGGGAGTAAAAAAGCTGGCAGTGGGAGGTCTCTGAGGAGGCAAACAGGTCTACCTGAGCCTCTCCGAACTCTCTCCAGATCAGCTGAACCACCTGGGGGTGGAGTCGCCACTCTCCCGGAAGCACAGCTCGTGATAGCTCGTCGGCCACACGGTTGAGCACGCCGGGGACATACATGGCTCGAAGCGACCTCAGATGCTTCTGACTCCAGAGGAGGAGATGGCGGGCGAGTTGCGACATGCGACGGGAGCGTAGACCACCTTGTCGGTTGATGTACGCAACGGTCGCAGTGTTGTCCGTGCGGACCAGTACGTCCCTGCCCCGTAGCGGCCTTTTCAAGCGGCTCAGAGCGAGATGTACTGCTAGCAACTCGAGGCAATTGATGTGCCAATACAGTTGGGGAGCCGTCCACACCCCTGACACTGCATGCCCGTTGTACGTGGCACCCCAGCCGGTGGCAGAGGCATCTGTGAATACCACAGCATGCCTGGAGACCTGTTCCAAGGGAACTCCTGCCCGAAGGAACGAAAGGTCTGACCACGGGCTGAAGGTCTGACGGCAGGCCGGTGTGATTGCCACCCGGTGAGTGCCGTGATGCCACGCCCATCTCGGGACTCGGCCGTGAAGCCAGTGCTGAAGCGGTCTCATATGAAGCAGGCCGAGCGGGGTTACCGCTGCTGCCGCTGCCATATGCCCCAGGAGCCTCTGAAAAAATTTCAGTGGGACCGCCGTCCTGCCTTTGAACGTGTTCAAGCAGTTCAGCACCGACTGAGCACGCTGCTCTGTGAGGCGCGCTGTCTGAGCGACCGAATCCAACTCCATACCGAGAAAAGAGATCCTCTGCACAGGGGAGAGTTTGCTCTTTTCCCAGTTGACCTGAAGACCCAACTGGCTGAGGTGCCTGAGCACGAGGTCCCTGTGTTCGCATAGCTGATCTCGAGAGTGTGCTAGTATGAGCCAGTCGTCGAGATAGTTGAGGATGCGAACGCCCTGTTCTCTCATGGGAACAAGGGCCCCCTCCGTGACTTTCGTGAAGACACGGGGGGACAGGGACAGCCCGAAGGGTAGGACTTTGTACTGATATGCTCGACCCTCGAACGCAAAGCGCAGGAACGGCCTGTGTCGAGGAAGAATCGAGACATGAAAGTACGCATCCTTCAGGTCGATCGCTGCAAACCAATCTTGGGGACGGATGCATTCGAAAATGCGTTTCTGCGTGAGCATTTTGAACGGTAGCTTGTGGAGGCTCCGATTCAAAACTCGCAGATCCAAGATCGGTCGTAACCCACCACCTTTCTTGGGTACAATGAAGTAGGGACTGTATTTATTGACCTCATATCGGCTGGAGGGACCGGCTCTATCGCGTCCTTCGCCAGTAGGACTGCGATCTCCGCACGCAAGACATGGGCATCGGCTGCTCTCACTGTAGTGGAGTGGATGGCCCGAAACTTGGGGGGACGCCGGGCGAACTGAATCGCATAGCCGAGCCTGATGGTCCGAATGAGCCAGCGAGACGGACTGGGGAGCGCTAACCAGGCTCTCAGAGATCGTGCAAGCAGGACCAAAGGGACCGCAGGCGTACCCGGAGTGGGGCAGCGAGGTGGAACACAGGGACGCGGCTCGGGGGGCTCTCTCTGGGAGGCGGCCCGTAGCGGGGTCTGTGCGTGCTGTGCAGCACTTACCTGGTTCCACAGGGCAGGAGGTGCAGGAGGCGGCTTGGTGGCGTTCTCGAACTGCACACTGCTGCTCACTGGCGAAAGAGGAGGCGGATGAGAGTGGTGAGGATTCTGTCCCCCCACTGCTCTCCGTGTCCCCTTCGGACCCAGAGATGGTAGAAACTGCTTTTTTATTGAAAATGTGGGTACCGCTGGTTTTAAGGCCAGCGGCGGAACAAAAGGAAACAAAAGATTTTCCACCCGGCCCTCCTCCGGGGGAAGGAGCGATGCGGTCATCGTCTCCTGAAGAGCAGATCCCTCCATCTCCGGGTCGCCCGTCCTAGGGCCGCTTACTCTTGGCTTTGCCGCCCTTCTTGGCGGGGGCCCGGACGGGCGGGGCGCCCTGCCTGCGACTGGCTCCACGGCGCCGCTTAGGTGGAGGCTGCTGCTGCGGCGCGGGAGCAGGGGCAGACGCAGGAGGACGCCCTCGGCGACGAGCAGACTGAGGAGCCGCAGGCGGTGGAGTGGAGGCAGCAGCTGACCGCCGCGGCAGGATGTGACTGATCGCCTCAGTCTGCTTCTGTACAGCCGAGAACTGCTGGGCAAAGTTCTCGACCGCGTCGCCGAAGAGGCCGGTCTGGGACACGGGGGAGTTAAGAAACCTGATCTTGTCGGTTTCCCTCATGTCGGCCAGACACAGCCAGAGATGGCGTTCCTGGACCACCAAAGTGGACATCGCACGACCCACAGACCGCGCGGTAACCTTCGTCGCACGAAGCGCGAGGTCCGTCGCGGTACGAAGTTCTTGGAGAACTTGCGGGTCGTGACCACCCTCGTGCAGGTCCTTCAGTGCCTTAGCCTGATGAACCTGCAACAACGCCATAGCGTGTATGGCAGAGGCAGCTTCCCCGCAGGCCTTGTAAGCCTTGTCGGTTAAGTCCGACGAGTACCTACAGGCGCGCGAAGGAAGACACGGTTCTCCACGCCAAGTGGAATTAGGGCACAGTTGCATAGCAACGGCCCGTTCAACTGGCGGGATACGCGTGTATCCCTTAGCTGCCCCGCCATCAAGGGTGGTGAGGGAGGAGGAGCCACCGGGACGGTTTCTGGCAGTGAAAGGTGCCGTCCACGTCCTTGTGAGCTCCTCATGCACCTCCGGGAAGAAAGGCACTGGAGTGGGTTGCTGAGAACCAGCGCGCGCCACCCCGAGATACCAATCATCCAGCCTCGAGGGCTCGGGACACGGTGGAGGGTTCCACACGAGCCCGACCCTGTTGGCGGCCCGGGAAAGCATGGCCATCATCTCCGGGTCCGACTCGGGCACCGCTGGCACACCCGAAGGAGGCAGCGGCTCCGAGCCGTCGTCCGCGGAGCGGTCTGACCCACCCTCCGATGCAGCGATCAACATCTGGTCGTCGCGGGGAGCGCCGAACGAAACGACCGGTACACATCTCGAGGATGGTCCGGCGCGTTCCGTTGGCAGCTGAACTGGCTGCGGAGCATGAGAGGAGTGGGGGTTCCTAGGGGGTTGGTTCCCCGAAGGAAGCGCGCTCACTGTAATCCTCAGGTCACCCATGTCACTGCCGGAAGCAACCCGCGAAGGGGGGTTGGACCGAGGTGCAGGCACGGGGACTCCGCCCCTTTGCAGGAACGAGAGTCTCGACCTCAGCTCCGAGATGGTCATCTTCCCACAATGGGTACATGACTCATCCACGAACGCTGCCTGTGCGTGTTCGAGGCCCAGACACACAAGGCAGCGATCGTGACCATCCCGCGATCCCAGGTAACGACCGCATCCAGAAACACACAGATAGAACGTCATCTTGAAAAAGACGCGAACTATCTGTGTTTGCTCTTTTAGGAAGTACTCTCACTGGTGCTGAAGCACGCAGGGGAGCAGCCTCAGCGATCACAGGGGATGTGCACCCGACTGTGCGCTGGGAGATCTTACCAGCCGTTAAAACAGCTTTTTTATTTTGCTCTTTAAAGAGGAGGCTGCTCACGCTGCCGTGCTGTCGCGCCCAGCACCAGAAGAAAAAGAGAGAAGTTCAAAAAGAAAGAAAAGCCTGTAGAATTCTTCCACTGTAGTAGAGGCATCGAAGTGTTTGGCTCCGAAGCAAAAAGCTAACTGTGCAATCGCTCAGCTGCTTGTTAAATACCCGCGCTAACGAGGTCGCGCAGCTGATGCAAATGATTGCACGCCAATGTGCATTGGCCTGTTTTAGTTTCACTCGAAGTAGATTGGCCTCTCTGGCGAGATTCCTATTGGTCAGTCATGACCTACGTCGTAGTGACTGACCGATAGGGAACTAAGTGAGTCTGGGTGTGGGTGGGACAGCGCTGAGCTTAGTGTGTGTTTAATTTATGAGATGATAAATTTCCTCTGTTTTTCCTCTTTATCTCCAGATTCATTGGCCTTCATTGCCTGGAAACCGTGAGGACTGTATTCTCAAAGGGAAAGATCCCGAGGTGAGTGAATTACTGGTTCTGGTTCTGAATTCACTAAGAACAACAACAAACCAAGGCCGTAACCAGGGTTTGAAAATTAGTGAGGTCCGGGGTGAGGTGTAAAGAATTGTGCTATATAATAACATCCACAAATGCAACTCAACAATACTGATTACTGTAATAGATTTCCATAATAAACATTGCTATATGGATAAGTAATAATAACTTTGTCTGTGCTCTAACGCAGTGGTTCTCAAGTGGTTAGGCAACTGGACCCACATTTTCCCATGGACATTAAGCTGCGACCCTTATTTATTTATTTTTTAAGGAATTTGACCTATATATATATATATATATATATATATATATATATATATATATATATAATGTATAGTATATAAGAATATGGCACGTACTGATGATAAGTATGTATGAGGCATAAGGTATTTGGGAAGGCTATGTAGTTATAAAATAGTTTTTGTTAATACGTTGGTATGTGAGACCACAGTCATTTAGAAATATAGTAGGCCTACAAAAACACAAAGTGGCATTTTGTGGTTAAGCAAACAACTGTTACATGGTAAATAGACAATATAAGAGCTGTTAATGAACATGACCACTGATCCTGATGAATAGAATGAACATTGAATGAAGTAGCCTAAGTTGCATAATTTATTGGCACTTTTTGGTATTTTCATGACTAATTGACAATCAAACTACAAATATAATGTTGTATCATGCTTGCAGTTTCTTTTTCTTTTCTTTTTAATGAAGTGACGTATATGCGCGCTCCCGCATTTGTGCTTGTAATTGAAGAGTGCGCCCAGAATGACTGACAGGACAAGAAAGTTCGGGTTTTTTTAGGTGACAGACTTTTTATTTTATGACAAATTATAAAAATAACGTTAGAATAATGACACTGACATAACACTTGACAACATCTCATTTGACCATATAGATACTGAATGAGGACAACGCGATTTTCTCAGCACTGAAAGAACAGTCAACCGCTTTCAGGTCTTAATAAAAATAAAAATCTACCGCCAGAAAAACAGAATTGCATTTGTTGTTTCTTTGACTGCACACTCCGCGACCCACTCCAAAACCTTTTTGCGACCCACCAGTTGAGAAACACTGCTTTAATTTTTATGATGACTCTGTGAAAGGTTATCTAAACAGCATGAGCCGTCTTACTGGCCAGTAGCCTATTTGGCATACAGATCTGTATTATGCTATTGTTTTTGATAGTGTTATACATTTCTTACAGATAATCACTATGATCATTGCGTTTGTCTTACCGAATGTGGTATCTTCCTGTCAGCAATTACAGTTTGTCTATAAGCTTTTTTTATTAATGCCGACTGTAAAATGTTGCCAGATAGTGCTAGAACAAAACAAAACAAACAAAAACAAAAACGTAGCCTAATAATAATCCGAAAAAAGTTCAAAGCTTGTGTTTTGGAAATAAGATTAATATATCACGAACCAAACAAGTCCAGAAGACTACTATCGCCTTTCCATTAGGTGGATCTGGCACCCACACACTCACAACGCGCTCTCAAACCCCGTTCACTGCACTGGGTAATCTTAGCAAAATTAATTTCAAACACTCATATGAGCTAATTAATCATTCAGAGAGCTTGACATTTTATTTTTGAATGTAAAAAAATTACCGAGGTCCGGACCTCGGTGACATCATAGCTGGCTACGGCCATGCAAGTGTCATAGTTTCCAAAGTTGTTTGGGGGGAAGCTGGCATACTTTAGATGTCAGGTAATTTAGTGAATATTCAAAATCCATCAGATGACAGTAAAAATCATCAAATGTATGTTTGTTTTGGACTGTTTGGTCAGTGTGATTCTCAAACTTATTTCATGTGGTTCAATCTGGAGATTCAAATGAAAACATCTGTCCATCCTCAGTTATACTGTGAGTGTACTGCAGTTGGCGTAATGACTGGAGAGTAGAAGCCAAACGCCCATAAAGGAGATTTGATCCACTAACTTATTGTTGTCATGCTTCCAACTAAGTGTGTGTGTGACTCATGAGTCTCTTAAACCTAATGACTGAAGAAAGCTGTCCCAATACACAGAACGTAGTTATTCTCTCGTTTTTAAACTCCTCTTTGCTTTCTCTTTCTATCTCTGTTTCTTGTTCTTTTTCTTCTCATTCAGCCTCTCCTTTTTTTCTTTCAGCATCATGAATAGATTAATTATGTTTCAAGTTAAAGCTTTCCTGTCCTCTGTCCCCAATGGTGGAATGCCTTACACACACACACGCACGCACACACACACCGGGATACACTCTGCATCTGCTAGTGTTTAGCATGTTTCGCTCATAAAGTGGAAATGTGAGGTACCTCCATGGTTACATGCTCTGGTGACTGTCCCGGCAGTATTGTTTGATGTGACAGGTGAGGTGAATGTGATTTCACAGCGGTGTTTTAATGACTCTGTTCATTGTGTGAGTATGTGTAAGGGATATTTGTTTTTCATTTCTGCTCTAGCTGGTGTAACACTGAACAAACACTCAGATATGAACTGAGTTTTATTTAACACAGAACACAGCTCACACATCCCAAAAAATGGCTGGTGTTTTTATATGAATATGGGACATTTTAGTTTCCTTTTTTTTGCATTAGAGTTATTGAGAATAGTTATTGAGAATTAGATATTTTAGGCAAGGCAAGTTTATTTATATCACATTTCATACACAATGGTAATTCAAAGTGCTTTACATAGAAGAAATTAAAATAATCAAAAGAAATAAGAATAATTAAAGCAGTTTAGAATAAAGAAATTAAAGTAAGCAAAATAAATAAGAATAATTATAACAGTTTAGAATAAAACATTTTTTTTAAATAAAATAGTGTAATCGGTCAGACGTACAGTGGCACAGTGCTCATTTAGTAAATGCATAGGTAAACAGATGTGTTTTGAGTCTGGATTTGAATGTGACTACTGTAGGAGCACATCTGATCTCTTCTGGAAGCTGGTTCCAGCTGCGGCTGGCATAGTAGCTAAAAGCGGACTCTCCATGCTTAGAGTGAACCCTTGGTATTTCTAGCTGATGTGATCCTAATGATCTGAGCGATCTGTTGGGTTTATATTCAGTGAGCATATCTGCAATGTATTGAGGTCCTAGGCCAATTAAATGATTTATATACCAGTAATTATACTTTATTTTAGATAAACTAATGTAAATAGATTAATAAATTAAATATAATAGATTGTTTTAACCCAAACCTCAGAAGTCTTGGCCTTCTTAACTGTATACAACAATTAAAATCATACAGCAATTTTTTAATTTTGACATAATCTGTTGAATTGATATTCAGTCTATTGTTATTAACTATTATTAACTATTAACTAATTATTAACACAATTTAATGACCGAAATAATTTATTTATCTATACATACATACATTTATTTATTTATTTGATTATGTACATTAATACATTAATTAAATATTTATTGCTTAAATAAAATTTCAAAAATCAGTGTTTTATCACAAATCAGGTTTGTCCCAAATATTGATAACAGGGCTACAAAAAGTAAAATTGAGTAAAATGAAAATGTTTTGTTTTATTCTCTAAATTACTGACAATTATTCTTAAGCTTCAGGCTCTGTTTTATGCCCTGTTTATGCTAAGTGACTGGCACATTACTGCTTTGGATCTCTCTTGCGCTCTCAGCCCTGCTGGTTAACATCTGGTCGCAGTTTGAGCATCTGCCTGCATCTTTTATGACCCTTGACCTTTCGTTCATTTATGCTCCACTGATTTTGACCCTACACAGTCAATGAGGCTGCAGACAGGTGGCCATAGTTAAGAGTGTGTACATGTTGATAATGTGTGTTTGTATGTGTGTGTGATGTCTTCCTCTTTCTATACCCTTCAGTAATTTAAACTTTAGAGCTTCATTCCCATGTTGAAAGCTCTGATTTGGCTTCAGCGAGTATTAAGTAGGGATCATTTTCTTGATATTTGTTCGCTCTTTTTCTCTGATCCAACTGATTCCTGTAACTCTCCATTTAAACACTCCAGGGAAATATCAGTCAAACTCATACATACCAAAATCATTTGATTTCCTATGAGCACGAACTGCATTTGATGAGTTTAACCTGGTTGTCCAATGTAAAATACATGTGTTGGTATGTTTATGTAAGTAATTGCGCTGTAATGGTCCAAATTGTACGTTAATTTGCTACCAAAACCCCCAACATTTTAATATGACCTCTATCTTTGTGTGTTTGGGACAGACGGAGTGTGCAAACTTTGTGCGTTTGCTGCAGCCATTTAACCGCACTCATCTGCTGGCCTGTGGAACTGGAGCTTTCCAACCTGTGTGTGTGTATGTGAACGTCGGACACCGTGGAGAGGTAACATATGAGCTAACACTCCCTCCCACTACTTCACACCTAGTTTGTTTGTGTATGCACATCAGGAGAATCTAATTTACTTATGTATATCAGAGACCAAATTGTTTAAGGTCAGAGGT
Source organism: Meda fulgida (assembly GCA_030578275.1). Classification (NCBI taxonomy): domain Eukaryota; kingdom Metazoa; phylum Chordata; class Actinopteri; order Cypriniformes; family Leuciscidae; genus Meda; species Meda fulgida. The sequence goes on along the minus strand of CM060623.1, from coordinate 19,847,779 downwards.
CACTCGCCAACAGACTGACCCTAGAGGTCAAGACTAGATCATGAGAGAAGATACAAAGCAAAAACACACTCTAATTCAGAGGATTCAGAGCAGAGGGCAGAAAAGAGAGATATTGCTTGCTTGTGTGATACAGTCATATGAATATTCTGGCATTGGACCGAATGTAGAGTGAGCTGCTCTTACTTCCTTTGATGGGTTTTATCTTATGTGTCACCTCACAGGGCGTCAGAGATGTCTGACAAATAGACAATAGTACATTGTGTAACTGAACTGGCACAGTTCACCACAGGTTTAATCTGTTTTTGGCATCACTGGACTCACCCATACGTCTGACATCACTGACAGTAAATACGTCTCGGTTACTAATGTAACCCTCGTTCCCTGAAGGGAACGAGGGTTACATTAGTAACCGAGACGTTCCCTTTCAGTCGCTCACGTTCGACGTGACGTCGACGTGGCGACGTAATGGGATCCCATGGAAAACGCCACGGTAGCTGCCACATCCAGCGCCCTACGGAAGACTCTCAGACCCCCAAATGGCTGGGGCGGAAGACCTGCATAGAGGGATTTCATTGCTGTTCCGTTAAACCCCACACAGTGGAACTCTTGAATAACACTGGGAAAGCGTGCCTTTCCAGAGGAGAGGGACGCTGCGGAGCCACATCCTGCCCGAAGGGAGGTAACATGTGGAGAATACACATATGGACTGGCCAGAGGGGCAGTGCAACATATGGAATGTCACTGGGGTGCCTCCAGCCTGAGAAGGGGGAGGCAACACCAGACAGTGACGGCAGAGCGGAGTCTGCCAAGGGAAGACACGGGCTCACCGCAGGGAGCTGATCGCGGAAGAATACGCATATGGGATCGCCGCAGGGATCACCACATATGGAACCCAGCCTAGCACAAGTTAAACAAGCATACGAGCACTAGGCCTGGCGTCGGACGCTCCGCAACGTCTGACTGCCGAAGGGGTACGGAGGAACTCTACAGGGTTCGCCTGAGTGGGGAACTCGACTGGAGCAGAAAAGCGCACGTATCCGCTCCATGTGGAGGGTAGTGGCGTAGCAAGCCGACACAAGAGCGGGAACTTCGGTGTTACCGGCTGGTTGAAGCGAGCACACAGGAAGAAACCGGCTCAACACGTAGGCTATAAAACCTAGCGAACGTGTTAGGTGTCGCCCAGCCCGCACCTCTACAGATGTCTGTCAGCGAGGCGCCGTGTGCCAGCGCCCAAGAAGAAGCGACACCCCTAGTGGAGTGGGCTCTCAACCCGGGCGGGCAAGGCACGCCTTGGGCTTCGTAAGCCAAGGCGATGGCATCCACTATCCAGTGGGCCATCCTCTGCTTGGAGACAGCCTTCCCTTTCTGCTGACCTCCGTAACAGACGAAGAGCTGATTTGAGGTCCTGAGGCTTAGAGTTCTGTCCACGTACAGGCGCAGAGCGTGGACGGGACAGAGAAAAGCCAGGGCTGGGTCTGCCTCCTCCGAAGGCAGCGCTTGCAGGTTCACCACCTGGTCCCGAAAGGGAGTGGTGGGAACCTTGGGCACGTATCCGGGCCGGGGTCTCAGGATCACGTGAGAGTTAGCTGGGCCGAGTTCCAGGCACGATTCGTCGACCGAAAATGCATGCAGGTCCCCTACCCTCTTGATGGAGGCCAATGCAACCAGGAGTACTGTTTTACAGGACAGAATTTTTAACTCTGCTGACTGCAAAGGCTCAAAGGGTGGTCTCTGAAGTGCCGAAAGGACCAGAGACAAATCCCAGGAAGGTAAAGAGAGCGGGCGAGGAGGATTTAGTCTCCTTGCCCCCCTCAGGAACCTGACGATCAGGTCGTGCTTTCCCAGTGACTTACCTTCAACTGCATCGTGATGTGAGGTGATAGCGGCAACATACACTTTAAGGGTGGAGGGAGACAGCCTTCGCTCCAACCCATCTTGCAGGAAGGAAAGCACGGCTCTGACCAAGCAAGATCGGGGGTTCTCCTCATGAGAAGAACACCAATCAACGAACAGGTTCCACTTCAACGCATAGAGGCGCCTCGTAGAGGGGGCTCTAGCGGAAGTGATGGTGTCAACTACCGCCTGGGGTAGGTCACCTAGAACCTCCGTGTCCCGTCCAGGGACCAGACAGTGGAGTTTCCAGAGGTCTGGACGCGGGTGCCACAAGGTGCCCCGTCTCTGAGAGAGCAGGTCCTCTCTCAGAGGAATGGGCCAGGGAGGGGCTGTCGCGAGGAGCACCAGTTCCGGGAACCAGGTCCGGTTGGGCCAATACGGCGCCACTAACAAGACCTGCTCCTCGTCCTCCCTGACTTTGCACAAGGTCTGTGCAAGAAGGCTCACTGGGGGAAACGCATACTTGCGTAGACCTGGGGGCCAGCTGTGTGCCAGAGCATCCGTGCCAAGGGTCCCCTCGGTCAGGGAAAAGAACAACTGGCAGTGAGACGTGTCCGGGGCGGCAAACAGATCTACCTGTGCGGTCCCGAAGCGCCTGGAAATCAGCTGGACCACCTGGGGATGGAGTCGCCATTCTCCTGGTAGCACCTGCTGCCGTGAGAGCTCGTCGGCTGCACGGTTGAGCAAGCCCGGAATATAAATGGCACGGAGCGACCTCAGATGCTTCTGACTCCAAAGGAGGAGATGGCGGGCGAGTTGTGACATGCGGCGGGAGCGTAGACCACCCTGACGGTTGATGTACGCAACGGTCGCAGTGCTGTCCGTACGGACCAGTACATGCTTGCCTAGTAGCGGCGTTTTGAAGCGGCCCAGCGCAAGATGAACTGCTAACAACTCGAGGCAGTTGATGTGCCAATGCAGTTGAGGCCCCGTCCACAGACCTGAAGCTGCATGCCCGTTGTACGTGGCCCCCCACCCAGTGGCAGAGGCATCCGTGGTGACCACAGAATGCCTGGACACTTGTTCTAGGGGAACACCTGCCCGCAGGAACGAAGGGTCCAACCACAAGGTGAGAGTTTGGCGACAGTGCGGGGTCACTTGGACCCGGCACGAGCCGCTCTGCCACGCCCATCTCGGGACTCGACCGTGGAGCCAGTGTTGAAGCGGCCTCATATGAAGCAATCCGAGCGGCGTTACCGCGGCTGCAGATGCCATATGCCCCAGGAGCCTCTGAAAAAGTTTCAGTGGTGCCGCTGTTCTGCGTCTAAGAGTACTCACGCAGTTCAACACTGACTGGACGCGGGCCTCGGTGAGGCGCGCTGTCATGTTGATCAAGTCCAGCTCCATACCGAGAAAAGAGATCCTCTGCCCGGGGGTGAGTTTGCTCTTTTCCCAGTTGACCCGAAGCCCTAGGTGGCTGAGGTGACTAAGCACCATGTCCCTGTGTTCGCACAACTGCTCTCTCGACTGGGCAAGAATAAGCCAGTCGTCGAGGTAGTTGAGAATGCGAACACCACGCTCGCACATGGGAGCAATGGCCGCCTCCGTGACTTTCGTGAAGACACGGGGCGACAGGGCCAGCCCGAAGGGTAAGACTTTGTACTGATATGCCCGCCCCTCGAACGCAAAGCGAAGAAACGGTCTGTGTCGAGGGAGAATCGAGACATGAAAGTACACGTCCTTCAGGTCGATCGCTGCAAACCAATCATGGGGACGGATGCATTTGAAAATGCGTTTCTGCGTAAGCATCTTGAACGGCAGCCTGTGAAGGGACCGGTTCAGGACACGCAGGTCCAAGATTGGCCGTAACCCACCGCCTTTCTTGGGTACAATGAAGTACGGGCTGTAGAAGCCGGTCTTCATATCGGCCGGAGGGACCGGCTCGATCGCGTCCTTTGCCAGTAGGACTGCGATCTCTGCCCTGAGCACAGGGGCACTGGCCGCCAGAACACGGGTGAACTGAATGCCCCTGAAGTGCGGGGGGCGCCGGGCGAACTGAATCGCATAGCCGAGTCTGACAGTACGGATGAGCCAGCGGGACGGGCTGGGAAGCGCTAGCCAGGCTCCCAGACACCGCACAAGCGGGACCAACGGGACCACAGACGTACCCAGGGTGGGGCAGCGCGGCGGATTGCAGGGACTCGACTCGGAAGGCATAGCGGCCCGGAGTGGGGTCTGGATGTGAGGTGCGACACATACCTGCTTCCGTCGAAGGGCAGAGTGAGTGTGCGGAGGCAACACTGCGTACGGGACACAGCCACTGCTGCTCGCTGGCGATAGAAGAGGGGCCTGAGGGTGACAAGGCATAGCGTCGTCGACCGCCAAGCGCGCCCTCTTGGGACCCAGAGGTTTCAGAAATTGCTCTTTTATTGAAATTGTGGGTACCACTGGGGGCCAGTGGCGGAACAGAAACAAAAGGAAACAAAAGATTCTCCGCCCGGCCCTCCACCGGGGGAATGAGCGGCGCGTTCACCATCTCCTGAGGAGCAACTTGATCCACCTCCGGGTCGCCCGTCTCAGGGACGTTTGCACCTCCGCTTGCCACCTGGCTTGACAGCGGCCTGGACGGGCGTGGCCGGCTTCCTGCGGCTTGCTCCACGCTGAGGCCTAGACGAAGGCTGCTGCTAAGGCTACGCGGGAGCGGAGGACGCCGAAGGAGGCCGACCTCGTCGACGAGTAGACGGAGGGACTGCAGCCGGCGGACAGGTGGGAGCAGCAGCGGTCCGCCGGGGCAGGATGTGTCGAATGGCCTTCGTCTGCTTCTGGGCGGCCGAGAACTGTTGGGCAAAGCTCTCGACCGCGTCGCCGAATAACCCAACCTGGGAGAGAGGGGCATCCAGGAACCGATATTTGTCAGTGTCCCTCATGTCAGCCAGGTTGAGCCAGAGGTGGCGCTCCTGGACCACCAGGGTGGACATCGCCTGACCAACGGACGTGCAGTTTCTTTCGTCGCCCGGAGGGCGAGGTCAGTTGCCACACGGAGCTCCCGGAAGAGCTCTGGGTCAGAACCACCCTCGTTCATGTCCATGAGCGCCTGGGCCTGATGGACCTGCAGAAGCGCCATGGCATGGAGGGCGGAAGCAGCCTGTCCACAGGCTCTGTAAGCCCTCGCCGTAAGACTGGACGAAAACTTACATGCCTTGGACGGGAGGCGTGGATTGCCCCGCCAGGAGGAAGCGGACGCTGGACACAACTTCATCGCAACAGCACGCTCCACCGGCGGAACATCCACATACCCCTTAGCCGCCCCACCGTCGAGGGTGGTGAGGAGGGAGGAGCCACTAGGACGGCTTCTGGCACTATACGGCGCCGTCCACGTCCTAGTAAGCTCCTCATGCACTTCCGGAAAGAAAGGTTCCGGGGCGGCGCGCTGAGAACCAGCACGGCCCGCCCCGAGAAACCAATCGTCCAACCGGGAAGGTTCGGGATGTGGTGGAGGGTTCCACACAAGCCTGACCTTCTCGGCGGCCCGGGAAAGCATAGCCGTCCATTCTGGATCGGACTCGGGTAACGCTACACGCCCCGAAGGGGGCGACGCAGCCGAATCCTCATCTCCAGAGGAACGAAGCTCCCCCTCCGATGCTGCGATCGACATCTGATCGTCAGGTGGAGCCCCAAAGGAGACGAGTGGCCGTCCAAGAGAAGGACCAGCACGCTCATTTGAAGGCTCCAACGGCGGTAGCGCTTGTGAGGCGTGAGGGGCCCACGGAGACTGCCTCGGCGGGGTAGCCCTCACGGTAATCCTCAGATCACCCTGGTCATGCACAGAAGTAGGTCTATTCTGAGGTCCAGAATAGACACTAGATCGGGGCATAGGCGAGGGGACTGCACCTCCCTTGAGGTAAGCGAGTCTCGATCTAAGCGCTATCATAGTCATATTCCCGCAATGGGAACATGAGCTATTCACAAAAGCTGCCTCAGCATGCTGAATGCCCAAACACGAGATGCAGCTATTGTGGCCGCCGCCTGGCGCCAGGGTATGACCGCATCCAGAAACGCACAAGCGGAATGACATCCTGAAAAGGAGGCAGGGTCACGCTTGTGCTGCTCTTTTAGAAAAAATAACAAACAGGAAAAAAATAAAAAATAAAAAGCTCTTTTAGTGCTGAAGCACCCAGGGATGGCCGCAGTGTAATCGGGGTACACTCTCAATATGAGGAACGCCCAGGAGACCGACACAGTCACACACACACATACACACACAAACCAAGCTGGGAAAACAGCTGTTGTGTAAAATGCTCGTGGCCACCGCTGATCGCGCCGTCACACCAGCACTGGAAAAGAGCCTTCTCCTTTTCCCGTTACCGTTGCTATAGCAGTCTGTAACCTCAGAAGTCAAAGCTCGGCTCCGAAGCGAAAGACAATGAGTGCGTGCGCCCGCTTCCTGTTTATACCCGCGCTGCGGGGCGGGGGCGCGTGACGCTTTCACGCACGCCAACGTTCATTGGCTTGTTCTGTAGATACTCGAAGTTGATAGGGCTCCCTGAAGTGATCCCATTACGTCGCCACGTCGACGTCACGCCGAACGTGAGCGACTGAAAGGGAACTACACTCCATTACTATTATTACAGATAAAACTCGTTTACACTTTATTTTGATAGTCCACTCTAGACATTCTATTAACTATAAGTAACTTTGCAACTACACGTCAACTAACTCTCATTAGAGTACTAGTAGACTGTTAGGTTATGTTTAGTAGAATAAGTTGATATGTACTTGGAGGGTTACTTATAGTCAGTAGAATGTCTGTTGAGGACCATTAAAATAAAATGTTATCAGATATTAAGCAGACAGTCTACTAATACTCGAATGACTGGTAGTTGACATTTAGTTGCAAAGTTACTTATAGTCAGTAGAATTTCTAAAGTGGACTATTGAAATGAAGTGTTACAAAATCTCATATAATACAGCCTAGAAACTCAAAGTCAGATGATACTATTTCCTTTTTTTAATCAGAGCAGTATTTATCTGCTGCAAAAAAACATTTAAGAACTTAATTAGGGTGAATTGAAAATACATGTTATACAACCAATAAACTAGTTAAAACTTTAATGTGGATATTTTACTTGTAAAAAAAATACAGACAAACTTCAGTATTTCACTAAAGACACAGGGATTTATTCTTTGGAACTTGAATCAGGAATCAGTAAACTGTTTATTTGAACCGGTTCACATAAATGTAAACCCAAACTAACCATTTCCCTGTTCTACTTACAGTAAGAGAGAGAAAAAAAGATAGTGTGTAAAAGCACAATCATTGCCTCAGCTCTTTTGGCTGTAAAGCTATGTGTATGAGAGACCATGTCAAGAATAACCATGTAGTGTTGTGTTATGCTATTCTGGTACTTGTTTCAAAAAGTAGTTTGTTACTTGAAAAGTTAGGCTATTATGAATTCAGCTGAAATACTATCAGGCTACTGATAAATGTTGCAAAAAGTAAAAGTTACTCCCTAACATTGTTTGTTTCTGTTTAGGGTCAGTTTGACTCGAAACAAATCACAATAAACTACTGTTCAGAAGAAACCACCAAATTGGTGTATTAGAATGATTTCTGAAGGATCATGTGACACTGAACACTGGAGTAATGATGCTGAAAATTCTGCTTTAAAAATCACAGGAACATTAAGTTCCCCCTGTAGTGTGCATCAGAAAATCTTTTTATAGTATTGGAGAGTTATTGTAATATTTTTAAAACATATCAGGTTTTGTTTATAATCAGTTCTTATACGATTAGGTGAAATCAAGAAGTAGAAACTATATTGAATATATCTTTGGAAATATTAAAAGGGCCTTGGGGTCTCTAATTCCCCAAACAGAACATGATGATTAATAATACATTAAAGTATTGTAAAAAAAAAAAAAAAACTATATATTTTTTCACTTGCAAGAGAAATTCATGTATCAGCTATAGTTTATTGTTGAGTTGTGAAATTGATGTGAATGGGTTGACTTCTTGTTGGCAGCATGTGTTCAGGTTGGACCGTACCACAGTTCAGAATGGGAGGGGGAAATGTCCTCATGACCCCAAACTACCCTTTGCAAGCACCTTCACAGGTACAGTGTCAATGTTTTAAGTTTCTGTGTAAAAGTTCATGCCATTACATATTTGTGTTGTGTATTTGAGAATGTGTGTGTGTATTTTGGCTCTTGTGTGTGTAGGGTGGAGATTTCTGCTTGTCAGTTGTCAGAGTTTATGGACTTTTGTAGATTGACTGCTCTGATGGGGGAAATTTGAAGGTGCTCTTCAGGCCAGGTTTCGTGTTACGGGGGTCTTCTGTGTGTGTGTTCGTGGGTGTGTTACAGTCTTCTGGGGCATAGACACATCTCCCAGTGTGTATAGTGTGTGCCTTTACAACAATGCACAATCTTGGCTTTCTTTGCTTGTCATTTTGCCAAATGCAAAATCTTTTGGGACAGATTTTTAAGATTGCGTTTTAGTGAACTTGGAGATCTTTCACACACTAACATAAACACATTTCTGTCAGATAATTCATGGGATTTTTTTTTTTAAGTATGTGTTCATACAAATACATGCAAACATTTTTGTTTAATTATAAACATGTAGTTAAGTTTAGTAAGTACTGTAGTATTATAAAAACTTCTAATCACAGAAGTAACGTGTGTGTGTGTGACTTTGAACGGCTATTGACTGTATCAGGACTGTGTGACTGAATGTGTGTTTTTTTATACCTGATAACTTGAAAATGTAATGAAAATGTTAACAGTGGGGCTTCCTGCAGATTTTTTTTTTACTTATCTCTCAAGTAAAATATTGAGAATTCAGCTGTCTGCAATGACCTCCAATGCTCTTTCACTCTCTCCCAGGTGGAGAGCTGTACACCGGTCTTACTGCGGATTTTTTGGGGAGAGACTCTGTGATTTTGAGAGGTTTAGGAACTCGCTCACCCATGAGAACAGAGACAGATCAGAGAATTCTACACGGTACAAAAATACTTGATATTGATTTCTTTTAATAAACATTCTTATTTATTATGTATTTTAAAGCTTTTTTTCTGGTAGAAATGATGGTGATGGACATGACAATTTAACATTTTTGGAAGAAAATGTATGACTCCTTTGTCTTGCTTAAACTAATTTCATAGTTAGCACCATGTGTCATAAAAAACACAAAATTAAAGATTTTCATACACATATTTTGAACAATTATTCAATTGAAACCTTGATTAGAAATGAAACACTATACTTTATTAGTGTAAAACTTGTTATGGAAATCAGTTTTGATATTGTTTACTAAATATTTAAAAAATAATTTCTATAATTGAAATTAAGATTCAATAAAAAAATCCAAATAATACTAAAATAACTGGTGGAAATAAGCAATAATAATTTGTGTATTTTTCACACAATAAATATTGCAGTAGTTATTTCAGTCTTTATATATTCATAATAATCTTTATTATTTTATTATGTATTTTCATATTTTAAATCTTGGGACTTTAAGTGGTCATCATTGATGAAACACCCAATTATTCTTAAAATGATTTCTGATTGATTTGTAAAATCTACATACTACAACCAATCATATCAGTATGAGCATTATAATAGTGTGTGTGTGTGTGTGTGTGTGTGTGTGTGTGTGTGTGTGTGTGTGTGTGTGTGTGTGTGTGTGTGTGTGTGTGTGTGTGTGTGTGTGTGTGTGTGTGCAGAGCCCAGGTTTGTTGCGGCCCACCTCATCCCTGACAGTGCAGACAGAGATGACGATAAAATTTATTTTTTCTTCACTGAAAGAGCAACTGAGACCACAGAGCGAGACGATGAAGGAGCCATACACACACGCATTGGCAGATTGTGTGCGGTGAGGCAAACCACAACAAACACCATATACATACATCCAGGCACAAGTAGACCAGTATACTGGAATGCAATGCTCTTGCCTTGTTGTCAACCCCATAAACACAGCTGTTGGATGGTTTGCATGCCTCTGAATCACACACACACTCACCGATTACCCAAGTATCCATACACACACATACACACTGCTAACACACAAGGGTCTGTAGAATAAGGGGAGCAGTACAAATCCCTCTCTGTCATTCAGAGGTCAGTGTTCAAAGACCCGGGTTCAATCGCACATTACTGTCACTTTGACTGCTAATCATTGTTCAGCTCTAGCACATTCCCAAATTACACACACACACACACACACACACACACACACACACACACACACACACACACACACACACACACACATAAACTGCAGAGAGGGTGATTATTTCCGCATATACAGATTACACATATTTCAGATCCTTTACACCACCCAGCTGTTTTGCTTTTTTGGGATCTGTAACAATCCTTTCCTTACAGTGCCTTAATCTCCATTACTGGGTGCTGCTGTGAGATATTTTGTGATACTGAACTGTTCTTTTTCCCACGGGAACAGTTACAACTGAATGTTTATGTATAAACAGTGTTCAAATTACAGGGGTTAGTGATGTGTGACCCCTTTAATTAAACCAGTTCTCCCAAAAAAGTAAAAGAGAACTGTCACAAACTCAATTTAGTAAGTGATTGTGGGGGACTGTGCACTGTGGCACCGTATACTATAGTATAATCGTATACTAGCATAATATTATTTCTAATATTATTTATTATTTCGTATACTCTGATTTGGGATGCACTAATTCTAATCTTGCATACTACTTAGGATGGATCGTATACAAATTGAGACGCAGGGATAGTTTGTTTTACCCAGAGGTCATTGTGTGTGTGGTCTGGGGGTAAATGATACTGGGATTTGAGTTTTTGCCTATCTGTTAGTGTTCAGAAGTGAATTCAATGCCTCATGATTTATTGTTTATGTGATTTCAGAGTGATGTGGGTGGGCAGAGGGTTTTGGTGAATAAGTGGAGCACATTTATCAAGGCTCGACTGGTGTGTTCTGTTCCTGGACCTCATGGCATCCAAACACACTTTCACCAGCTGGGTGAGACGATAAACAAGCACACTCCCTCAGCTCTTTATATACAATATTATATAAACTTCAAATCATTTTGATCTCTTTCGCCTCTTGTGTGATGTGTTTGTCGTGCAGAGGATGTTTTTCTGTTAAGGACCAAAGATGAAACCAATCCAGAGATCTACGCAATATTCAGCACAATCAGGTCTGTCTCAAATCCAGACTGAGAAAACATCTGTTTATCTGTGCATTTCCTCCCTAAAGCACTGTGCTGTACTTTAGTTCACCAATTGCACTGTATTATTTCATTTAGTTGTCATCTTTGTATAATTTTTTAGTGCATTTTAAATTACCCTTCAATATCTTTTAATATATATATATATATATATATATGTATATATATATATATATATATATATATATATATATATATATATTACGCCTTTTACTCATTTTAATCCAATTTAAATGTTACTTTTCATTATTTATTTTAATGCCTTTGTCTTTTCTTGTCATTAATTTTATGTTGTTAAATATTTAAAAATATATATTTGATTTTAGAATGTTTGTGTTTGGTTTTAATGTTTTACATTTTTTTATTACATTTCTTTTATTATCTTTCATTTAGCTGTATTTTTTATGCCATTGTACAGAATTTAAATTGCCATTGTGTATGAAATGTTCTATATAAATAAACTTAAGGGCATCAATCAGGTGTTTGTGAGTTTAACAGAACATTTTCTCTCTCCAGTAATGTGTTTCAGGGGTATGCAGTGTGTGTCTATAGTATGGCTGATATCCGTGAGGCGTTTAATGGGCCATTTGCTCATAAAGAAGGACCGGACTATCAGTGGGGACCTTATGAAGGACGAGTCCCTTATCCACGACCAGGAGTTTGCCCCAGTAAAATCACAGCCCAGCCTGGCCGTGCCTTCCGTAGCACACTGGAGTTTCCAGATGTCGTTTTGCAATTTGCTCGAACGCACCCACTAATGTGGCGCCCCATTTACCCCTCACATCGGCAACCACTGCTGCTCCGCACCGGCGCCCCCTACAGGCTCACACATATCACTGTAGATCGCACACAGGCCGAGGACGGATACTATGATGTCATGTTCATTGGCACTGGTAAGGAGCCTCATCACTTTACTTAATTTTTAAGTGCATTTATAACTGTGGTTGAATGATTGAATAACTGTGACCTTTGACCTCTTCAGATATTGGGACAGTGCTAAAGGTTATCGTGCTAGGAAATGATAACTCTCTCACCACTGAGGAAATCACACTGGAGGAAATGCAGGTGTTCAAGGTCTGTGAACTCAAAAGTGTGGGACGTTTTCTATTTGAATGTTTTTCAAATGTAATTTATTCCTGTGATATCAAAGCTGAATTCTCAGCATAATTACTTTCAGTTTTCAGTGTCACGTGATCCTTCAGAAATCATTCTAATATGCAGATTTGCTGCTCAAGAAACATTTCTTATTATTATCAATGCTGAATTCTTTGATGAATTGAAAGTTCAAAAGCATTTATTTGACTTAAAAATCTTTTGTAATAATTGAAATGTCTTAAATGTCAATTTTGACCAATTTAATACATCCTTACCAAATAAAGTATTCATTTCTTCAAAAAAGTCTGATCCCAAACTTTTGAACAATAGTGTATATGTGAGTACCTTTAGATCTGTTTCTCATTATATTTATCTCTGCAGGTACCCACTCCCATAACCTCCATGGATATATCTGTGAAAAGGGTAAGTTCATGCATCATGTACACCCACTGTACTGTTCCAGTAAGTTAACATAAGCGTAGTAACGTAAGCAGCACCATAAATTAATTTTCCACAAAATTCCCAAAGAGGCTTTTACTTTGTGCAGAGACTCCACTTTGTGTGTATATGCTTTTTGGCTCCAAAGCATTAAACATTCATTCAAAACAACCAGTTGCTTAGTTATTCATCATGAAGCAGGTGCTTTATATCAAACCAACTGACAGTTCACTTACTTCATGGACAGTACTGGAGCCACAGGAGTTAAAGAGAGTTCACCCAAAAATGAAAATGGTGTCATCATTTATTTACCGCCAAATCATTCCAAACTGTTTTTTTTTTTTTTTTTTTACTTTCATGGTATTCACACTTAAACACAAACAAACTAAAGTGCCTCAAGATTCATTGCACCAGGTTTCATGTCAAAAATGCCAAATGGTGTTGGTTCTTGTGTTAAATTGTTGCCTTGAATTTTTTTAATAATGACTTAAAGGTGCACTATGTAACTTTTGGCCCTCTAGCGTTTAAAAAACAAAACTATGCATTTTGTGGAGGAACATTGTTTTGGTTCTGCTTCGGCTCTGCTTGACTGTGCAGATGAAGATGACCCTTCACAATAGATAATCATTTACAATTAACTCAGTTTGAGAGCTTCATATACTCACTTGTTGAGTAATAAAAACCCCATCTCCTCGTCACTTTTACAACCCCATTTCCAGAAATGTTGGGACATTTTGTAAAATGCAATAAAATAAAAATCTGTGATTTGTTGATTCTTTTAACCTTTATTTAACTGACAAAAGTACAAAGAAATGATTTCTAATTTTTTCTCTGACCTTTTCTGGAAATGGGGTTGTACATAATTTCAAATCCTCAGTTCCTGCCTTCTTTGAAAAGCCAAGCCAATGTTTATTCTTGTTTTATTACGAGCTCTATCGTGTTCTCTTTTTGGCAGCAGACTCTCGTCTGTTCGGCATTTGTTTAAAACAGATGATACCCCGGAGGTTGGAGTTTTAGCGTGCTCCATGTCAACCTTTCTCGCTCGCTTTGACAACTAACCTATGCCACTCCCACAGCATACATCAAAGTAGCCGGAGCAGCTTTTCTCTATTTATTGATTTATTTCAATTTTCAATTTCAATGTACGCAATTTCCTGTGAAAACCTTCCTGTCATGTCTAAAATATAAACACGTACAATAGGCTTACAATAGTGAATAAGGTTAAGAAAAAAAAACACATTTTGGAAGAAGGATTGAGGATGTATTAACCCATTATTTAAATTTAGTTCATTTTGAACAAAAATTGTTTTGGTCATATAGATATTTCTATAGTGCTTTTTGTTCATTTTTGGAGCTTGACAGCACCAATCCTTCACTTTTGTTGTATGGAAAAGAGCAGCCAGGACATTCAACTAATCCCTTTTTGTGTTTCACAGAGGAAAGGAAGTAAATGATGATCGAATTTGTTATTTGGGTGAAATATCCCTATTTTGCTCAAGAGAACAACTAAAACTGTTCATTTTCTCTCTCTCTCTCTTACAGCAAACTTTGTTCGTGGGTTCACAGGCAGGTGTTGTCCAGGTTCCTCTGCACCGCTGCAGTATGTACGGTAAAGCCTGTGCCGAGTGCTGCCTGGCTCGAGATCCATACTGTGCCTGGGACGGACACACCTGCACACGCTACCTGCCAAACACAAAACGGCGTTACCGGAGACAGGACATCAAACATGCAAACCCAGCACTGCAGTGCATGGACCAAAACCTCAGTGGTAAGAAAGAAGGAGAGAGGTGACAGCCTCCTTAACTGAGTGCAGCCATGCAGCATGAATGTCAATGCACCAGTGGCCTCCTCTGACAACTTCAATTTCATTTACATGTCAAAGTGCTCACTGATGTGAGTGTAAAAGAAGAGCAATTCCTCCGGAGATTTGAAGTTAAATTGTTTAATCATTTGAATTAGAAACTTCAATACACCTTTGAGCTTGTTCTAATAGGAAGATTAATAGGGTTTGAAGGGCAATCTCACTCCACTGAGACAAACTCTCTGTGAAAGACAGGAACTTATAGAGTGAGAGATGAACAGACAGATCACTCTCCATCTCTCATCACAGAGGAGAGAGAGAATGAGAGGAAAGAACAAAAGAGGTGTGAGTGAAGAGTGCTTGAGTGTTTGCATGCCAAAGGTTAGGATGTTGGTGATGAAAAGGGATTATATGTATGTGAACTCTTATCCAAACACATATGCAGTGGAAAATGGCCTTACTCTGAACCGTGTTGTGTGACTGTGTTAAAGTGTCTCGTGATTTTCTTTGTAGTGGAGGATCTGGATCCGACTGAAGAACGGGTCATTTATGGCACTGAGAACAACAGCACCTTCCTGGAGTGCATTCCTCGATCGCCACAGGCCACTGTCACATGGCACATTCAGAGAGATGACCACTTAGAAGAGGTGAGGACATACAAAAGGATTAGAAGATATCTACAAGGACACCACAAAAAAGTATTCGGACACTTAACCACCAAACTTTTCTAGAAAGTACTATGTTACAAAGAAGTAAAGATGAACAACAAAATATTATTTTTTTATTTTTTTTACAAAAGCTTACTAATTTTTCACTTTTAAATTATAAACCAATAAATATACAGTTATAAGTTAATACATTTGGACGCATTCTGTTTGTGAACATACCCATAGTTATGAATAGCTGTGTTTTTACTTTAAGACACTTTCAAATATCCACTGAAAATAACATTGAAACTGGTGAGCAGTCATTGGGAAACAAAGTTAGCATCGTTTGTTTGCAGATCCCATTTTGTTTCTCAAATGCAGTGAAATGTATTCATTTTATTTATTTATTCATTTACTGTATTTGAGTAAGAAACCATGTGATTTGTACATTTCCAATAATGTCTCTTTTCCTCTCTGTTCAGGTGGTATTAGATGAACGTATCATTAAGACAGATGATGGTTTGTTGTTCCGGCGTGTGTTACGTCAGGACGAAGGCATCTTCGTGTGTCGATCTCGGGAACATGGATTTTCGCGAACACTCTCACGCTTCTGGTTGGACGTCTTACACGCCGACGCCCTTTCGGACCTCCTGTCACGTGATAGCAAATATAAAGTGTGGTCACCGTGCCCCTCCAGCACAGCCCCTGCCAACCGTGGCCCAGCCAGGGCGTGGTTCAAAGACGTCTTGCAGCTGATTGGTCCTTCAAATTTGCCCCAGGTGGAGCAGTACTGCGAACGCGTTTGGTGCAATGAGAAGCTAAGACGCAAACACAAAAGCATGATGGACAAATATCGGCAAGCGCAGGACTCCGCACGGAAATCACGAATCCAAAAGAGCACGGGAGAATCCCGAATCCGCTCTCCACGGGACCTCAACACACTAGAGTAAAATTCAGACCCACGTGAAGCAAAATGGACTTCCAATAGAAAAGTGGACTGGATTTGTAGATGCCTTATACACATACATAAACACTTGCTTTTGGTGATGTAAAATAATGTAGGTTTTATGTCTAACAGTCCAAGCTCTCTCCATGTTAATTAGGACATTCTTGAACGTCCTCTCCAAATATTCCTGTGCCCATGACAGCCGCCCCTCATCACTTCACAGTAGACCGTGGCTAATGTTATATGTCTCACTTAAGAACTTAGCAGCTGCAAAACCTTTTTACTGGAACAAATGAGGGTATACAGGATGGAGCTAGTAGACTGGAGCCCTGCCACTGCTATAACAGATGCCAAAAACATATATTCATTTAAGATTCGTCTGGCTGTGATACAACTGGGCATAATGCTTAGAGACTTTTTCTCAACTGAGAGCAATGGCAGTGCTCAACAAAACTCAGCTTGCCAGTACATTAAGCTGTAAAGAATTCAAAGTTTGGACTAATTAGACTATTTTCTGGTAGCTAAATCATAAGTTGACGACCGTTGAGACTTCAACAGAACTGATTTTGTTCTTAATCAGCTTGAAACACCACATCACGATCATGAGCTACAGAGCTTTGTACAGGGTCGGTTTCCTTTTCATTTTTTGGAATGTAAAGTTTTGGTAACACTTTATAGTAAGGCCTAATTCTTAAGTTAATGCATTAGCTAGTATGAAATATCAATTAACAAACATTTTACAGCATTGGGTGTTTTTTGTAATATATATACTGAGTTTTTTGACATTGTATAAATGAACATTAATTTATTATGAATGAACATGAATTAATGGTATATTTATAAATTAACATTAACCTAGATTCATAAATGCTGTAAATACTGTTTGTTGTTAGGTCATGATACTTAATGCATTAATGTTATTACGGAGCTCACTGGAATACTCGACTCTAATTGGTCAATCATGGTCAATCATGCATGGCAATGCTGTAACTGAAACTGGCGTTATGTATCACAACGGAGGCGCAGACTCGCTCTTTCTTGTTTCTCAAGTAGTGGCCAAATGCCCAACTAGACACTGTGTGCTTATAACTATGTATTACTCTTCCGTCAAGTGAATGAATTTAAGAAGGTTATTTTGTCATTCAGCATTTTGTAAAGTTGGACTGCTGAGTGCAAGAAGTGTTCAACATTCCACACTTAGTTTTTTCGGTTAATCATCATCCATGCACTCTCTGGGTGTTCGAAGTGAACTTTTTCTTTTTGGTGTTTTCAGTATGAACACACTACTCAAGGTGCGTCCCAATTCACGGCTCTAATTATGTGCTGGAGGGGGAGAAGCTAACTGACTCCAATGCTGGATTAGAAAATTACTGGAAATAATTAATTCACAAGACGGTTGAGTACATAGTGCATGTATAAACGCATACGCATAGTGTATAGTACGCATTTTGTCACACGACTATGAAACACGTCTGGTGTCATCTTGCTTGTGAGTTATCAGTTGTATTGAAAATGACCTCTGAGAACTTTAGTATTAATATTACTGCATAAACGTAAGACCGTTGCCGTGTTCATCTTTTTTTCTATGCCGATTTTGTACAGTATGTTGTCGTGGACTTTTTTTGTTTTAGCCGCAGTTAAAGATGCTATTCTGGTAAGACTATAATTTAAACTCAATATGTCATGTGCACATATTTATTAGGTGAGTAACCATGTATTTTAACGACCACCTAACTGTACATTTTTCATGAATTGAACCTTATTATAAAGTATTACAATGTTTTAATCATATATAATTTAATTGATGCAATACTAGACAGCTGATTTGATGTTTTACCATTCATGATGCAAAAGTAACCTTGATGCGAACATCTGTGTCCTTTCTCACTGTTCACATTCACTAGTTTACTTACTTTGTACATCTATACGAAAAACTCCTGCATCACTTGAACCATTTATTTATTTATAGTTAGAAAGGTCTGGGTGGAAAATTAATGCTTTCTCTAAAGCATTGCTGTCTGTACAAATCTTTCCTGGAGATGGAGAGAAACCTTTTGGCTTGCAAACTTTCTCCAAAGTTTTTTTTAGAACTTCAGGAGAAAAATCATCAAACCGCTGGAAAAAATCAAGCAAAAGAAACAAGCTCACATAATATAATTGTATCTGTTCATTGCCCTGACACGACTGACTGCATAGACTTGCACTGAAACTGCTTTTTGTGAATGGGTACAGCAGAACTGCTCTGATCCTTCATTTGTCATCAGCTTTTTAATGTAAATACAACATTAATACAATATCTGACTGGAGTGCTGTACTTCTAATAACATGAACATCATCTTTTTCACTCTTTTTAAACGTTGATTGTACTGATTTTAGTTCATTTTCCCTGTATATAAAATACAGCTCAAATGCAGTGTTTTAACCGTCTGATATATTTATGTGTTATTTAAAAGTGATTCTTGCATGCAGAAAACTCCGACCTCTGTTTGGTTCAGTGATACATAAATAAAAACATTTCACAGAGTTTTATGGGTTTGTGCTTCACACCGGGTCAGCTCAGAGCGACCCCCTCTTAGCGGGACCCAGGGGTTGGGTGTGACCCTTCAGCATTACAGATGTTCCTTTTACAATCTCCATCGTGTGATGGTTCATCATACTGAAAAGGTCTTTTTCTCCTGAGATTGTCTTTGTCAGTGCTCAATTTAAAAATGACTCCATTCAAGTGAGGTCATATGTTAGTGTCATTAGTCATTACAAGGCTCGACATTAAGAACAAGCAACTGTGCTGGGATATATTGCTGCTGGAGAACAGACCACAGTAAAAGAGCTATAAAAATCAGTGAAGACGTTCATAAACCAGACCCAGCCAGAACCGAAACACCAGCTAAACGAGGCCCAAATGTGCGTTTATATGTGATGCAGTTAGCAGGTTGATGCGGTTACATTGTATAACTGTCAAACTATGCCATGTGTTTCGCTCTCAGTGTTAAAAAGTTAATTGCAAAGTCATGCATATCTGTTTTTATTTCTACTTGGTTTTAGAACCCAGACCTTAAGAGTAAACATTGTCACATAACTCGCCTCACCAGACTATTTACCCAGAATTACTCAGACCTTTCAAGGGGGCCTCAAGATGACTTTAAACTATTTAAAATCAGGAGAAAAAAAAACAAGCTTTAAAATGAGCTAAAACAACTAAAAATCAAGCCATTTCTTATTTTATTTTACCCCCTTTCTTTGAAGAACCAAGAGTCCCACAGTTTTGGAAAATTTGGATATATGAGGAAGCCTAATTTTAAAAGTGTGATTGCTACGTCTGGAAAAGTCATGTGAATTAATACACTTTTAAAAGGCCATATTTGGGCATTTTTATGAATTTTTTTTGTGTGTAGCCTACACAACAACAGTGGATTGGGGGCTTGAAAATGTAACTTTTTGAAAACGGGGGCCTGTACCATGATGGTAGTTGAACAAACTCAGGGTTCCCTTTCGTTGTCATTCCGAGTTACGTCGGATGACGACGAATGGGGTTTCGCTTAGAAAGCCTATCAGCTTCGAGTATTACAAAACGAGCCAATGGCAAAGAAATGCCATGGGTCTGCGGAATTTGCATGACGTAACTCCGCCCCACCTCGTGGGTATAAAAGGAGGACGCTGGCAACATGCAGTTATGTTTTTCGCTTCGGAGCCAAGAGCATCTCTTCACTCCACAAGCCATCTCTGAGAATTGTCAGCTTTTACAAATGAGTTCCTCTGGTGTTGGTGTTTGTGGGCGATTCCAGCGAGCGCGCGCTTCCTGCTGATCTGTGCAGTGATTTTGCCAGAGAGTGCGTGTCTCCCCGGCCGCCTCGACATCAGAGTGTTTCTCTCTCACAAAAAGAGCTTGCACGCGGCACGTCTTTTTAAAGATGCCTCGCCCGTGCACTTCTGGTTGCGGCAGATATGTGTCTGACTCTGATGGGCACGAGCGCTGCCTAGTGTGTTTGGGCATGGATCACGCTAGAGCAGCACTCGTGGATGAGTCATGTTCTCTCTGTGGGAACATGACCATCGCGTCACTAAGGTCGAGACTCAGTGAACTCGCAAGAGTGAGAGTCCCCTCATCCACACCCCGATCTAATGCTCCCCCGAGGAGTGCTACTTTGGCTGGTGGCCAGGGTGACCTGAGGGTAACGGTCTGGAACCAGGCGCCGACTATGTGTCCGCGACCCCAGCCCCCCTCTTCAGTGACGGTGCCCGCTAGTGAGCCTCCGATTCCCGCGGGTCTACCTTCGGGTGCCCCGCGGGCTTCGGTTGAAGCTACAGAGGAAGATGCCATGTCTGTAGCAGCATCACAAGGTGGGCTTGATTCTTCCGGAAGTGAAGATTCAGCGCAGCTGCCACCTTCCGGTGTGCATACGGCTGTGCCTGAATCGGATCCGGAAATGACGGCCATGCTTTCCCGGGCAGCCGCGAGCATTGGTTTAGAGTGGAGGCCTCCACCCTGTCCCGAGCGCTCGCGGCTGGACGATTGGTTTTTGGGTAAGGCTGCCGACCCCCGTGGTCCACGGCAAACCCCAATACCATTCTTCCCGGATGTGCATGATGAGATCTCGAAGTCCTGGAAGACCCCCCTGTCTTCCCGGGACCGCTCGCTGATCCCATCCGCCTTTCCTCCCCTCGATGAGGCGGCCGCCCGTGGGTACACTGGGCTTCCCCCGGTTGAACGCTCTGTTGCGATGCAACTGTGTCCTCAGAGTGCTTCTTCTCGGGGCGAGCCTAAGCATCCATCCAAGGCCTGTAGATTTTCGTCGTCTATGGCGGCGAAGTCTTACAGAGCGGCGGGACAGGCGGCTACCTCTCTGCATGCTATGGCCACTCTGCAGGTCTACCAGGCCCAGATGCTCAGAAACATGCACGAGGGCAGGACAGACCCAGGGCTCTTCAATGAGCTGCGTGCCGCAACCGACCTCGCTCTCCTAGCCGCGCGCTCCCTGGGTTTGGTGATGTCCACCGCGGTGGTCCAGGAGAGACACCTGTGGCTGAACCTGGCTGACATGCGGGATTCCGAGCGGACTCGTCTGCTCGATGCGCCCCTGTCCCAGGCCGGCCTCTTCGGCGGCGCAGTTGAGGACTTTGCCCAACAGTTCTCAACTGCACAGAAACAGACTGAGGCCATCAAACATATTCTGCCCCGCCGACCCGCTGCTGCCTCGCCGTCGGTCGGGCAGACACCTCAGCCTGTTTCCCGCCGAGGGCGCCCTCCTAAAGCTCCCGCCCCTCCCGCTAGGCCAAAGCAGCAGCCTTCACCCAGACCGACGCGCGGAGGAAGCCGCAGGAAGGCGCCCCAGCCCTCTCCAGCCCCGCCCCCCGCCAAGCGCCGGGCCAAGCGGCGCTCCTGAGACGGGCTGCTCAGGGATGACGTTTGTTTCACAGGAGATGGTAGCAGGGCCACTCCTTCCCCCGGTGGAGGGCCGGGGGAGAATCTTTTGTTCTCCACTCCCCGCTGCTCACCCACGGGTGGGCAGCACCCTAATGTGGTTAAAGACAGAAACAAACCTCTCACCCCTGAGCACACAGAGTTCTCGGACGACCCAGAGCGCCGCCCACCAGCCGTGCTCTCCTCGTCCCCCTCTGTCCCAGAGTCGGTTGACACGGCGTGCCGCCCACGGGCCGTTTCGTCCCTGTCCCACTCTGTCGCCAGACCCCTGGCAGAGCAGGCCCCCGTGGAACGCTG
This sequence comes from Meda fulgida, assembly GCA_030578275.1. NCBI lineage: Eukaryota > Metazoa > Chordata > Actinopteri > Cypriniformes > Leuciscidae > Meda > Meda fulgida. Next base: position 19,826,088 of record CM060623.1, on the reverse strand, counting down.
GTCCTTCCCTGGCCTCCTCTGTCAGGGCGCGGAGCCTAACTGCGCCCCCACACCGGATCGCTATGCCGTCCACGTCCGGGCCAGTTACTCCGCTTCGCTGCCCCTCCGGGGGGACGCCGGTGGTCCGCATGACCCCGCTGGTACAGTTCCTAGAAGCCTGGCTAGAGCTTCCCCAACTGTCCCGCTGGGTCGCCCGCACCGTCCGGTTCGGCTATGCGATTCAGTTCGCACGGTCTCCTCCCCGATACAGGGGAGTCCGCTTCACTTTGGTCGGTGGCAACGCCCCGATCATGCGAGCAGAGATTGCCACTCTGCTGGCGAAGGGTGCAATCGAGACTGTCCCTCCAGCCGAGATGAGGTCCGGCTTCTACAGCCCTTACTTCATTGTCCCCAAGAAAACCGGTGGGTTACGACCAATCCTGGACCTGCGAGTATTGAATCGCTCCCTTTACAGGATGCCGTTCAAATTGCTCACCGCCAAACGCATTTTCGAGTGTGTGCGGCCCCAGGATTGGTTTGCAGCGATCGACCTGAAGGACGCCTACTTTCATGTCTCCATTCTCCCTCGTCACAGACCGTTCCTCCGGTTTGCTTTCGAGGGACGGGCATATCAGTACGCGGTTCTCCCGTTCGGGCTAGCCCTGTCCCCTCGCGTCTTCACGAAGGTCGTCGAGGCAGCCCTTGTTCCCCTTCGGGTTCACGGGGTTCGCATCCTGAACTATCTCGACGACTGGCTGATTATAGCTCACTCTCGAGACCAGGTTTGCGAACACAGGGACCTTGTGCTCCGGCACTTAGCCCGTCTGGGCCTTCGGGTCAACTGGGAGAAGAGCAAACTTTGCCCCGTGCAGAGGATCTCTTTTCTCGGTATGGACATCGACTCGGTCGCCATGTCCGCGCAGCTTACGAGCGAGCGCGCGCAGTCACTGCTGACTTGTCTGAGACAAATACAGGGCAAGAAAGCGGTTCCACTGAAACTTTTTCAGAGGCTCCTGGGGCATATGGCATCTGCAGCCGCGGTCACGCCGCTCGGATTGCTTCATATGAGACCGCTTCAGCTTTGGCTTCGCGACCGAGTCCCGAGGTGGGCATGGCAACAAGGCAAGCTCCGAGTTCCAGTGACTTCGAGCTGCCCTCAGACCTTCACCCCGTGGTTGAACCTCAGTTTTCTCAGGGCTGGTGTCCCCCTGGAACGAGCGTCGAGGCATGTTGTTGTCTCAACAGATGCCTCCACCACGGGCTGGGGCGCCATGTGCAATGGTCATGCTGCCGCGGGCTCCTGGACAGGACCCCAGCGCCTATGGCATGTCAATTGCCTCGAGTTGCTGGCAGTACGCCTTGCTCTGCACCGCTTCCGAGCGCTGCTCATGGGTCAACACGTACTAGTCCGATCAGACAATACCGCCACAGTAGCGTACATCAACCATCAAGGTGGTCTACGCTCCCGCCGTATGTCGCAACTCGCTCGCCACCTCCTCCTATGGAGTCAGAAGCATCTGAGGTCCCTTCGTGCTATTTACATTCCCGGAGCCCTGAACCGTGCTGCCGACGAGCTGTCACGGCTTCAGCCCCTCCCTGGAGAATGGCGACTCCATCCCCAGTCGGTCCAGCTGATTTGGGACCAGTTTGGCGACGCACAGATAGATCTGTTTGCCTCCCGCGACTCATCCCATTGCGCCCAGTTTTATTCTCTGACCGAGGGCACGCTCGGCACGGATGCACTGGCGCACAGCTGGCCGCGGGGCCGCAAGTATGCGTTTCCCCCAGTGAGCCTTCTTGCGCAGCTCCTGCGCAAGGTCAGGGAGGACGAGGAGCAAGTCCTTCTGGTTGCGCCGTACTGGCCCACCCGGACTTGGTTCTCCGAACTAGTGCTCCTCGCGACAGCACCTCCTTGGCCAACTCCTCTGAGGAAGGACCTCCTTTCTCAGGGACGGGGCACTCTATGGCACCCTCGTCCCGATCTCTGGAACCTCCACGTGTGGCTCCTCGACGGGACGAGACAGGTTTGAGTACCCTACCACCTGCGGTGGTGGCTACCATCACTTCCGCTAGAGCGTCGTCCACGAGACATGCCTACGCGTTGAAGTGGAACCTATTCGTCAATTGGTGCTCTTCTCGTCGAGAAGATCCCCGGAGTTGTTCGATCAGTTTCGTGCTTTCCTTCCTTCAAGATGGGTTGGAGCGAAGGCTGTCTCCCTCCACCCTCAAAGTTTATGTTGCCGCGATTGCCGCTCACCACGACTTAGTGGAAGGTAAGTCTATAGGGAAGCACGACCTGATCGTCAGGTTCCTGAGGGGGGCGAGGAGACTGAATCCTCCTCGCTCTCCTCTCGTTCCCTCTTGGGACCTCTCAGTGGTCTTAAGTGCCCTGCGGAGTGCTCCCTTTGAGCCTTTGCAATCAGTGGAGCTTAAGTTCCTGTCAATGAAGACAGCGCTCCTGATTGCATTGGTCTCTCTCAAGAGGGTCGGGGACCTGCACGCATTCTCCGTTGACGAAGCGTGCCTAGAGTTCGGGCCGGCCGGTTCTCACGTGATCCTGAGACCCCGGCCTGGATATGTGCCCAAGGTTCCTACCACTCCCTTCCGGGACCAGGTGGTGAACCTGCAAGCGCTGCCCTCGGAGGAGGCAGACCCAGCCTTGGCACTGCTCTGTCCAGTACGCGCTCTCCGCGCTTATGTAGACAGGACGCAGTGTTTCAGGACCTCAGACCAGCTCTTTGTCTGTTATGGTGGGAAGCTGAAGGGAAAGGCTCTCTCAAAGCAGAGGTTGTCTCACTGGATTGTGGACACCATTGCTTTGGCTTACCAGCAGCAAGGCCGACCGTGCCCCCTTGGTGTGACTGCCCACTCCACCCGGAGTGTGGCATCCTCCTGGGCGCTGGCGCATGGCGCCTCGCTAGCAGACATCTGCAGAGCTGCAGGCTGGGCGACACCTAACACATTCGCCAGATTCTATAATCTCCGAGTGGAGCCAGTGTCCTCTCGTGTTCTCGCTTCAAACAGCTAGTTCCGGACCCGCTCAGGTGTCTTCGCTTGCTCGCCATTCCACTCCGCGGACTGGATACGTGCGATATTCTGCTCAGGTGAGCTTCTCCAAAAGCCCTGAGTTCCTCCAGCACCCCTGATGCTAGCGCCAGTGTCTATTGACTGGGCGTCGGCTAGGTGCCTCCGTGTGCATGGTCCCTCCCATGAGCTACCCCCACACGTGTATTTCCACTGTAAGCCTCTTTGAGCATGTGTCTTTCCCTCGGCAAGCCACCTTGCCACCCCTGAGGTTGAAATATTCCACCTGCGGCAGGGCGCTGGAAGACAGCTGTGAAGGTGGCGTGATTTGACTGGTAACCCCATTCGTCGTCATCCGACGTAACTCGGAGTGACAACGAAAGGGAACGTCTCGGTTACGTATGTAACCCTCGTTCCCTGAGTAGGGAACGGAGACGTTACGTCTTCCTGCCACTTCCGCTGTTTCGCGGGGATCGCCCGAGTTCAGTCTTGGCTCCTCAGCGAGAAAACATAACTGCATGTTGCCAGCGTCCTCCTTTTATACCCACGAGGTGGGGCGGAGTTACGTCATGCAAATTCCGCAGACCCATGGCATTTCTTTGCCATTGGCTCGTTTTGTAATACTCAAAGCTGATAGGCTTTCTAAGCGAAACCCCATTCGTCGTCATCCGACGTAACGTCTCCGTTCCCTACTCAGGGAACGAGGGTTACATACGTAACCGAGACGTTACAGGATTAGTTTGAGTTGACAAAACCAAACCAATCCAACCAGGCTTAGTTGTTGCCATGATGCTGATCATCAACTTTCTCTGTCATCTCAGGCTTTAATACTGGAGTTTAGCTGTGACATCAGTAGCGAACAGCCAATCACATGCTGAGAAAGAGTGAAACTGCGATTTATTTCTCATGAGAGAAGCAGCACAATTCATTTCTCTCTTCTGCAGAATATTACGAGATTTAAAATTTTTAAGAATTTAATCAAATTTACACAACAAGCAGAAAATAGCTGTCTATGGACGACTAAAAGAAAAAGTCTTGCTATATAAGTGCAAGTAAAAGTTGTGAAGTTAGTTTACAGTTGATAAAGGTATACAGCTTGAACATTTAAGCTCACATGTAGTCATTTTATTGCTTTATCATTCTTAAGTGTATTCATATTACCTTTATATTATTTATTATATATTTTTATAATTTAAACTGCGTAATAATAATTGATAAACTAAAATTGTGCATGTGCGATTAAGGGTATAATAATTAACTAAATAATATCTATTTCATACAAAATTATTATTCTAAATAAGCATCAGGCTACTAAAAGCCAGACAATTTTGTCTTTAAAAATCATTTGCTATGTAGTGACCTTTAATTTGGAGTAGAAACAGGTGGAGTGACTTTATCGCATCAGACGTATCACTTTGCTTACGACTGATTGGTCCTAGTTCAGTTTGCAACCTCTTACCTGGAACATAACCTGCGTTAATATGGCGATGAACACTGCTAAAAGTCAAACAACTTTCATGGTGCCTAAAACCCAGGGTTGGCGCAAACTAAACTGATGCACACTTGACTAGCCACCTAAACCGGCTTCATGGTATAGGCCACGGGGTTCATAGTGAATTTATGAAAACCCTGAGTGACGCGCATGCTTATTTCGTCTATATAGGTGCACGGTTTTTTTTCTTTACAAAGTGACACCGTCAACTACTGGCCTGTCAGCGTAATACATTGTTTTTAGTATTTTTCGCAGATCCGTGTGAACTGTGCTGAAAAAACAGATTTTCACGTACAGTGTCTTGTAAACATACTCTTAGTTCATGTTTGTTTGTTTTTTACCATAACTTTCGGCTTTATTTTGAGTAGATTCACTAGTGTATGGGTGCATGGAAATCATTTCACTTTGGCAGTGGCATAAAGTGAAAGCATAAAATGTAGCTATTTCTTTCATGTATTTGAAACAGTTTAGTTACAATAACCTTTCAGGGTTCTTTCAACTTTAGGAGGGAAGGGAGTCAAACATTACATCTTTATGCCTCTTTCAAAGTTAAATAGCATTGTGGATGTAACAGATCAAAAAGTGCATGAATGTGAGAAAGGCACTGAACTGCATCCCGTGTCTACAGTAAGTAAACAGATACTGTGAATTTCCTATCATTTAATTCTTTGCCAAAATCTTGTTTTATTTGTCTTTGTTTGAAAGTTCACAGAAAGCATCATAGATTGATCTTAAACCATATAGTAACATAACTATTTGGCTTTTGTTCATATTCGGGGTAAGTGACTTGCTCAAAGCTCTAAACCTAAGTAGGCTATTAGTACCAAACTTTGGCACATATCTTGCAGTTTGTGCAACAGACAATAATGATACCTTAAATCGTAGTTGAAGAATTTACAAAGCAGCGGAAGACAACTTTGTTGCTTACTGGAAGAAGGCCACTAATCATTACCTACAGTATAGACACACTTTAGAAACATACTGTACTTGGGAATGTTGTAGGACTATACTTCAACTCTGTAGCAGGTTTTGCGAGCAAGTATCCTCAAGACTCAGTCAGTTTTTTTTATAAAATGGATTTTTTTACTACAAAAACCTTTTAATTTAGGGAGTCAGCTCCTCCGAGGTCTGCCTGACTGTATCCTGTTCCACCACAACCTCATTTATCTGAAGTGCTCTACAAACACAAACACTCAGTCATTATGTGAAGGCTGCGGAACTGTAAGTAACTGCTCTAACAGTGAAATACAGCAGCTGCAGGAACTGTCATCATTGACGCACACTAATACTGACCCACTTCCTGTTTAGAAACATGAACAAACACCCTCATGGTCCAATCGGGCATATCTGTTTACAATGGATTTTTTTTTTTACCCCATACACATTTAGCACTATGGCTACTGAGCAGCACAGCTGTATAGAAATATTCAGTCACCTTACAGAAAGATGCACAGTGCCAAAGTATGAATGGAAACACCATTGCTCACTCACAATCAATGGCAAGGGGCTTCATTACAGGCAGTTTAGGGCAGGTTAAGGGCTGCATATTCATTCTTTCACTTTTTCTGTCCGGTTTCCCACGTCCTAATTGTAATTAGATCCACAAATAATATGTTCTAAAGCCTTATTAACTCTTAATTAACTGATTTTCATTGTTTGGGCAGGTTGTGCTTTTCTATGCCACTTGTACAAACTCATCTTTCTCCACTCATCTTGTATATTCTCTTCCGATGTCATGGTTTGTTTTTTCAGCCTCTGACACACTCGCTCTGTCTGATCCGACGTATGTGAGACAGAGCGAAAGATGGAAAAGAAAATATGAGTGCAAGAATCTATGGCTAGTAAGACAGTCTGTAGACACTGAGACCATGCTTTCTTAAATCAACACCTCTAATGAGAGCCTGAGAGGTTAAGGAGTATAGTAAAGGGTTAATTAGGCCTAATTAGCATCATTAATCATTACAGCTGTCACAGACACAGACATTGAGACTGAGGCATTACTACCAATTAGCAGACAGAATGGAAAATGTGTGGCAAGTTGTTGTGTTTTATTTTTTTATTTGTTTGTACAGAAACTGAATTTAAAAAAACACCTTCAGTTCTATGGAGTTAAAAGTGTGACAACTACCGTGAAACACAGCGTGCACAGCAGCGCACTCGAGTGGTGAGATTGCGCTAATGCACACACACAGTTTTGTCGCAATTTTCATTATTTTTCTTAACACACTCGCTCTATCAAAAATAAAACAGAGGAGTTATTTTGAATTAACTGTATGTTTTATTGTGTTAATAATTTACAGTCTGATGCAACTATCCACAGAGAAAATACCCAGGGAGTAATACAGTGTTCATGTCAACTTTGGCCTTTGACTTGTCCACAAAATGAAACTCACACTTTTCCCCAATGTACAGAAATTCGAATATTTAACAGCACAAACACACAGAGCCTCTCTCACATTGAGACACACACACACACACACACACACACACACACACACACACACACACACACACACACACACACACACACACACACTATCTCTCTCTCTCTATCTCTATCTCTCAATAGCTGAGAAGCGTCACAAAGCAGAAAGAGAACCGGATTAGTTGGAAATACTGTTTGGATAGTCTTTTACATTACCCAGAATGTGATTTTAAAGTGTGTCATGTTAGGTATTTAGGTATTCAAAAGAAGGGAAATAATTTCAAAATATACACACAAGGATGTTCTCATATTCTCCTCATTACACATAGCCTACCTATATAGGTCAGTTTTTTTTCACAAACCACAACACAATAGCTTATCGATCCATAAATATACGATGAAAATACCAGATAATCTCGAAGTTTTAAAACATGGTATTTTTTCATTGTAAAACAAACAAAGACTCTCAAGACGTTTAAAGTCATGCAAATTACCGTTAAGTAGCTATAACTTAAATTTAGACAACTTATATAAATACTACCACATAATAACCCACCAGTTCTACTCAAAACAGTCTTACATCCGTTTACAAATGAATCGGATTCGAAATCGATTAATTTAATGTCGAGTTTCTCTGATCTGACACAGCAGAAACCACAAACACCAGAAGAGAGCGCCATAACAACACAGCGCGAGGCATCGGGTCCACTATAACTCCTGCGCGAGCACCACTCATCTACCTCGCAAAAGTAGCGACTATAATAGCCTAGCTAATAGCTATGGTATTTTTTCCCCAGGACGCTCCATGGTTAATTTGTAGAATTTTACTTTTTGAATCTGTATGATTCGCTCCCACAACGCTGTTTGCAATGCATTAAAAAAAAAGAACAAGACATTTGGCATCAAGCGTCTGTAAACATGCATTTACTGACTAATTCAACACTCCTTTTCCCAAGAGACAGAAACAGTTAATTAAAAAAAAATATTCATCTGAATTGTCAGAGTCAGAGCTAAGGACATTTTCTTGGGCACCTTTTTCTTGTCTTGAGAGATGGCCTTGGATCTGTGTTTTCTCATTTAACCCATTATGTACTAACATACATAAGACACTAGCTGTGCGGTTAAAGAATATGATGCTCATTTAAACAGTGAATATGGTGGAGCTGTATAAAAAGCAGGAAAATCTCACTCTCAAAATCTTACAGACACATTCAAATATACATAACTATTCTGCCTTATTCGGTTTAAACAGGTTAGTTCTGAGATTACACCTAAAAGTATCTAAAAAGGTTTCTCTGTAGATTAACCTTAACTGGTCCCAGACCACATTACCCATAATGCCCCTGTACATTAATGCTGTGTCCATCTCAGGCTCATACAACACATAATAAGAACACCTGACACATAACTTAGTATCTCAAAATAATAATTCACCTTTGTTACTTTGTAGACGTGCCAGAAATGTAAATTTCGCTGACCGCTTTCAAGGTATAGAATTACTGTCAAATGAAAAAAAACATTTACTTAAGCACTTACACTCATAGTAGCTACAGCCTTATCAGATCACAAATGTACAGTTTTGTCTCCTTGTTTGCTTGAAATGTTGTGTTTTAAGTCTTCAAGCAGCGAAAGAAAGAGAGTGATGATGTTCATCTGATGCTGGTGAGTCAGGGCCAAAGTGAGAGGACAATCTAATCTACAGAACACATGTAGCACAAACACCCAGATGAAAACATAGAAGAGTATACATGGATTTACTTAATGCGTGTCCACAAGAGCCTGTTCACTGATTTACGCAGCACATGCATGTCTTTGCGTCTTGAAGATTTTCTGGTTACAACTCAAAGGGATTGTTTGGACTTCAGGACCTTGAGTTTGTGTTAGTATTTTAGATGAACTGGATGTAGTGTGGGTTTCTGGATAGCCATCAGGAGTTGGAAGGTCTGGAGTAAAAGATGCTGACGGGAGCGGGAGCGGGATTGGGGTCATGGGGGCACTAGATTGAGTCTTCAGACTGGAGATGAGGGCAATAGAGTATATAGAGACTAATAACAGGCAGTGGAGTGTCGTCACAGGGGTAATAAAAAGCTGAACAGGCAATAAACAGTCAATGAATGAGATGCTGTGTGAGAATCTGTCAACCTCCAGTGGTTATTTTGCTCTTCCTTTCTGTCTCTCAGTCTCTCTTTCAACTCAGCCTCACATCCCTCGCTACTCTCCCGCGCTCCGCGGCGCTCTGGGTGCTGGTCTCCCGTCATGCGTTCTGCGATTTCGTCCTTTCCTCACTTCCTTCAGGTGCTTCCACTTTTTAGAGTGCAGCGGGTCGAGAGCCGGTGCCTCATTGGCTGGACCTGGCGCGGTCTTCCCTGATAGGCTGTGCTTGCGTGACCAAACTTGCTCACAGATCTGGTCGACTGTGTTTAGGTTTGGGTGATCCACCAACTGCATGAAGTCCCTGTACCACAGCTTTTGATTGGTGGACTGCCGGTGATTGGTGTGTGCAGGGCTGCGAGGGTTAAGAGCGGAGGGGGCGGGGCCAGCCAATGGCAAAATCTCCAGCGTGATCGCAAGGAGGGTCTGGGTGAATCCATGTTCCATTGCGTGGCACTGATACACGCCGCCATCTCTACGCACGGCTCGTCTCACCAACAGGCCTCGCTCGGTCTGCAAAACACGGTCATCTAGGCGAACCTGTGAACACACACACACACATACACAATGCATCAAGCATCAGTAGTGATTACACTGATAGGTGAGAGAGAAGGAAAGTCATTAATTTAAACAAAGACACATTTATCATCTCTTATCAATGCTGTCTGCATCCGTCTTTCTCATAATAACCCCACATATCTACCCCAGCCTGCCTCTCTCTGCGCTCTCTCACCTCCTCCCGTGGGTTTTCCGGATGCTTCTGATAGGTCCATGTAATCTGGGCCTGTAGTGATTTTGGGATACATTCCAGGAAGGAGCTGCTTCCATCCACAGCGTACAGCCTCTTCTCAAGGACACGCTGCTTCTGATGGTCTGCAGGACACACACGCAAAACACTGTTACACTTGGTCAGTCTAGTTACCCATATTAGAAATAATTTTAATTCATTTTGCTTTCGATTTTACACTGTATATCAAGAGGCGACACAACACAGTACCAAATTGTTTATCATACAAAAACGTCCATTAAACAAAACATTATACTACAATATATGAACTGCACAGGCTCAACAATGTGCAAAAAAAGGGATGCACTGATGTTAAAATTCTGGTCAACAGCAATAACACAATAATTATTTAAATGGTATGGAAGATAACTGATAAATAGGCAATATTAAAATTCTATGCAAATATTCTATCCAATTTTAAATAAAAAATAAAACAGTAAAACATTTAATCAGTAGTTTTAAATGGTACAAGTGAATTTAGACATTGCCAGATTATATGTACAGTATGAAAATGGATAATAATTTTGAGATTTATTTCAGATTACAAGTTTCAAGCCTGCAGTTGAAGCAGGATTTAATACAGGGTTGTATTTTCATTTTTTATGGCAAATTTTCATCATCATTACACCAGTCTTTTGTATCACATGATCCTTCAGAAATAATTCTAATATTCAGATTTTCTGCTCAATAAACATTTCTAATTTTTATCAATGTTGAAAAAAGTTGTGCTGATTGATTAATATTTTTGTGGAAACCCGAGATAATCCCCCCCCCCCCTCCCTTTGTAACAAAATAAAAGTCTTTCTTGCTGAATAAAAGTATGAATTTTGTTAATACTCTTATTGACCCCAAACTTTTGAGTAGTCGTGTATTTTATCTCTGATACATGAGCGCAGACTTGTGACCCAGCAGTTGAGAAGCATTGCTTTAATTCACATTGTGAATGAATAACAGTAGTGAGAACAGAGAAATGACTTCTCCTAGAGGCTGACAGAGGTACTGCAGTATTACCTCCAGAGCAGAGAGCATTAGGATCCCCATTCCTCACATCCTGACGCCGGAACCTTCTACACACATGAATACACATACACACAAATAAACATATAAAACCTTAACAAAAAATACTTCATCAGGTTTGACAGTGTCTAAATGAATCTATTTTGCAATTTGAATCAGATTTTCTAAATGGTCTAAAATTCAAAACAACATGTTTGGATAAAGCCATCAATGAAGGTTTTACCGTTTTGTGTTTGGCAGGTAGCGTGTGCAGGTGTGTCCGTCCCAGGCACAGTATGGATCTCGAGCCAGGCAGCACTCGGCACAGGCTTTACCGTACATACTGCAGCGGTGCAGAGGAACCTGGACAACACCTGTATCTGAGCCAATGTACAGCTGTTGCTGTAGAGACAGAGAAAATCATCACATTACACTAATATGCTGCTTTCATGTGATTCTTTAATACTGTTTAAAAATAGCTGATATTTTATAAAAACGAAGACTCATTCTCACCCGTTTAGAGGAAATCTGCATACTGGTAATAGATGAAGAATCCTGCAATAAGAAGGCAGTACAAGAGTCTGTTGGTAACACTTTACAATAAGGCCCCGTCATTAACTAACAATAAGCAATACTTGTGTTACAGTATTTATTCATCTTTTTTAACATTAGATAATAAAAATAAAACTATTCATGTCATTAACAAAAACAATTTTGATTTTAATAATTAACTGAGATTAATTAATGCTTTAGTATTTTTATTTTTTAGTTCATGTTAACTATTGTAGCTAACTAATGTTAACAAATAGAACCTTAAAGTGATAGTTCACCCAAAAATGAAAATTAGCCCATGATTTACTCACCCTCAAGTCATAGTAGATGTATATGACATTCTTCTTTCAGAAAAATGCAATCTGATTTATATAAAAAAATGTCCTGGCTCTTCCCAGCTTTTTAATGGCAGTGATCGGCTGTATATTTTTTGAAGTCCATCAAAGTGCATTCATCCATGATAAAAGTAATCCACACGGCTCCGTAACTAGCTTCTAGCAGACGGCCTACACAAGTCGACTTATGCCAAAAGACACACTTGACGCGATGTATGGCGTAGGATGTAGGAGTAGCGTAAGCTTTGATGCACTTCAAACAAATAGGGCTGGGCAACAAACTCAAACTCCTCCGACATTTCTCTTTAAAGATTCTCATTTTAGACTTGTTCGTGAGTAGTATTTTGTTTTTCTCTATCCTCTGCACTTCATCATTACGTTGTGCATCAAGGTCAACATTTTAAATATGGATATTTTTCTTACACGAATGCATCGCTTCACTTCAGAAGGCCTTCATTAGCCCCCCGGAGCCGCGTGGATTACTTTTATCATGAGTGGATGCACTTTGATGGACTTCAAAAATATACAGCCGATCACTGCTGTTATAAAGCTAGGAAGGGCCAGGACATTTTTTAATATAACTCCGATTGTATTTGTCTGAAATAAGAATGTCATATACATCTAGGATGGTTTGAGGGTGAGTAGATCATGGGGTAATATTTTACCATTTTTGGGTATCCCTTTAACCAGAAAAGAAAGCTTTAATCATTTTTAAAATGAACCTTTATTTAAACAATATTTTTCCCTATGAGAACATCAATAAATGGATGTTTTGACTGCTTTAGCAAAACAAAATTCCCACATTTCTTCTCTCACCTTAAAGACATGAAGCTCCTCCAGCAGAAGATCTGTGTTACTCCAGCTTCCCTTGGGCACAGAGATCACCTTCAGCACAGAGCCGACATCTGCAGAGAAACACAGAGGGGCTTTACCCAGGGCTGTAGCCAGTAAAGACAGTCTAGTCTAGACTCTAGATGCTTCTGTCAATATTCAGTCAGTATTCTACCTGTGCCGATGAACATTACATCGTAGTGTCCATCAGCTGCATTGACACGGTCTACGGTAATCTGTTTGAAGCTGTATGGTATTCCGGTACGCAGGAACACTGGCCGACCTCCCAGTGGAGTAACTGGATTAAACATTAACGGATGGTGCCTTGCAAACTGGATTACGTTATCAGGGAAACCTTTAGTTGACTCAAAACTGCCGAAGGTCTTACTGGGACACTGAGTAAGAGAGAGAGAAAGAGATGTCTGTAGAATCCCAAAGCAAAACCCATTCACATGATATCAACAGTCTACACAGGTCAGCAAGTCCAAACCTATAACCAGTTATTGACAAATCTATAATATAAATCTATATTTACTCTAACATTCACACTACACTACACTTACCCTACCGATTTTTTTAATTTATTAATTATTTTATTCAGTAAGAATACACTGAATTAATCAGATGTGACAGCAAAGACTTACATTGTTAAAAAAAATCAAATAAATGATTTTTTTTTTTTACTTTTTATTCATCAAAAAATCATGAAAAAGTAAATGTAACTGAAGACTGGAGTAAAGGCTGCTGAAAATAGAAAACATTTATTTGAAATAGTAATATTATTTCACAGTATCACAGTTTTTAGTGTATTTTGATCAAATGAATGCAGCCTTGGAGAGCATAAGAGACTTCTTTCAAAATCATTAAAAAAATTACAACCCCAAACTTATGAATGATAGTATATGATGTGAAGGGTATGAATCTGTTCTCACCATGCCTGGCCGTGGGTATGGCACTTTACCCTGGAAAGGAACCCACTGATAATTGGGTCCTTCTTTATGGGCAAAAGGCCCTAAAAATGCCCGCCGAATGTCATTCATGGTGTAGAGACACACTGCAGAACCTTGAAATACACTGCTGTAAGACACAAACACAGACCGTTAACACGTTACAGTACAAGGAGATAATAGTCACACAAATGCTGAATTCAGATATTTGGGTTTACTTTTTCTCATTGAAATGACCAATTCTTGAATTCACCAAAAATGTTTTAGTTTAAAAGTTTCAAAATAGATTGATGTCATACAGTGAATATAAATACTTCCTATACAAATCCAATTACTTAAATCTTAAAGGCACAATTCAGCTAAAAACGAATATTGTTACCATGCCATTTTTGTATGACTTGCGTTCTTTAAAATACATAAATAAATAAATCTTATTTTGGGTTCGACAAAAGAAAGAAAGTCATACAGATATGGAGTGACACGAAGGTTAGTAACAAATTTTAATACATTTAGCTTCTTGGGTGAGCTAACCCTTTAAACCACACCCTAAGATGAACTCTGACCTGGAGGTAGTAAAGACGGTGTAGATCAGCGGGTTCTTTCTATCACGGGTCTGCAGCAGAAACACATCCCCTAAAGGTCCAGACAAAGGTCAGCAAGCAATGAAATGCAATTGTCAGTTACATCAGCATAATTTAACCTTAGTGTCTGTGTGTGTTTGTGAGCGTTCTTACTAAGTTCATCAAAATGCGTTTCAGTGCCATCATTGCCTGGTACCGAACACACAAGACGAGCCTTTAGAAATGTCGTCCACTTGTTTACTAGACTGCGCTGTCCTCCCATATCATTCTGTAACCAAAAAAACATGCATCTTAATTTAAATCAAGATGATCAACAGCAGCCAATAGCCATTAGGCTTAGTGATAAATGATTGGCTCCTAACCCTGCAAAGCTGGCCAATCCGGGAATATGTAACCTTCCCGAATCCCTGAGCTTCTACAGCAGTTTCTCTGAAGAAGAAGAAGACTTTATCATCGTCAGGATTCTCACTCTCGGGAACACCAAATGCCGCTATAAACTTGGGCTCTGAAACACACAGCATCATCATAGGGCACATTGCCATTATTCAAAAACAGAGATGCACATAAACACATGGGTCAATAACAAATAAGAGTATGCAACATAAATAACAGAAAAAAAAAATCAGAAATTCAAAACATGCTTATCACAGAGGATGTCTATTTAAGTGAGTATGTGTGTATTGCATTTTTTTAAAATGTAATTTTTTTAATTAATCAAACAAACGCACCATTGAGCCAGCGAGAATCGTGCTGTTCCGTTCGTATGGAAGGCCTTTGTCCCATGCTGCGAAATATTGTAAAGTCCCGACCCATCAAATCAGTGGCAACACCGGCATAAAGCTCATCACCTATATGATGCAGTAGATATGGTTACTGATTGGTCATAATGTAACAGTATATTTTAGATAGAAAGATGAACAGTGGCAGCTAACCAATCAGAACAGATGCTGATGTGTGGCGTGGGTCATACGGACTCCTTCCTTTCCCATCTTCAACCAGAGAGGTATCAATTCTAAACACATGATCCTATAGAGACAAAGCAAAATATACTGTAGCTGTGCATTTGACCATCAGAAAGAAAAACAGGGGCCATTTATCACATAATCTTATTCATATGCATCCAAACAAACACACACTTACCTCTATCTTCTGTCCCACCTCCACAAAAGCACAGGTGGGGTGGAAAGCCCCAGTCCCACAGGCGTACAGGTGAGTCCGATTATAGTGGTGAAGCACTTTCACGTAGTTTACACAGTCCGTCTGCAACACATGCATGCACAAATCAGTTTTATGAAGGACATATTTTACATACTTTCACCAGTTCATCTGTGAGACAGGGAGACTGCCACCATCTGGATTGACTATCAGTAGCACAGAGCCACAGGCAGACGAAAACATTTTCGGTTTATCTCTTAAGGGACCTCGTATGGGGCGGATCATAAATGAAACATCATTGTATTACGTATATCCTTGACGACAGTCTGACATGAGTGCTGACCTTTGCCTGCTCGCTGTGATCCCGGATCTCTGTAATCTCTCACGCTCTCTCTTTCGCACATAAAAACAAAGACACATCGACTGTTCAACTGACATACATGGACACATATAGTCTCTTTTTCTCTTTTCCTTTGTGAATGTGCTCTCTGGACCATGCCACATTTCCCAGAGTGCCTGGAATCACTACGACAACATTAGCGAGCGGAACATCCGGATTCCAGGGTAGAGGGAGAGGATGCAGGGATGAAGCATGGCCCAAAAGAGAGCAATGTGAAAGAGAAGAGACAACATGAGACAAGAAGGATGACATGAGACGTAAAAAGACGACATGGGACGAGGAGGAGATGAGAGAAGATTGATATGAAACAATAATAGACAGCAACAGACAAGCAGAGAAGAGACAACTATAGACAGGAAGAGATGATAGGACTAGAGAAGAGACAAAATGAAACAACAACAGAAGACTTAAGATTTAAGTCAAGCAGATACAACTAGAGCTAAGATGACCAAAAACAACAAGAGAAAAGACTAGACTAGGAGAGACAAGATGAGATGACCCGAGATGAGAAGAGAAACTACATTATGAGAGGAGAAGACCAAAGATAAGACAACTAGAGAAGATGATTCAAGAAAAGAAACTACAACAAGGGTTAACCAAAGACAATATGTCCAGAGAAACCAGGAGAAGAGACAAGATGAGATAAAAAGAGACGAGAAGAGAGAGCGGAGATGAGATAACCGTAAAGAGGAAGAGAAGAGACTAGATGAAAGGAGAAGAGAAGGAGAAGACCAGAGAGGAGAGGTAGAGCGAAAGGTAGGAGAGGAGACTCTCCAGTTTCATATGTTCCTGCTATTTGGACTGTAATTATGCCTCACTCCATCTTCTCTCTCTGACTAACAGTGGGCTTTCAGCAGCAGAATGAACCCTGAACTGAACATCTGTTAAAATGTGCTCAATAAACACACACACACTGAACTTCAGATATTAGGCACTTCTCCTTTAAGTTCCAGAGAACAATGTGACACTGACCCACTGTCCCATGGACTGTCCCAAAGCAAATCAGTTAAAAAATAACTTGATTGTGTATCTATAATAATTTATTTTATGAAATATATTCATAATCTGCATTTCATTTACCGTATTAGAAATTTTACTCATCACAATGCATTCTAGGATGCTAGAAAATGGCAAAAACAAAGTATCTTAGTAGGCAGTATAATCATGCCAGCTTAAAAGGTGTGTGTGTGTGTGTGTGTGTGTGTGTGTGTGTGTGTGTTGTGTGTAACCTCTCTGCTACCTCTACAGAAAGATGTGATTGACATGTGCCCTCCCTGCCATGCTTAAACCCAGCACACAAACTCACACATACACACACATACAGAGCTTGTGGAGAACAAAGGCCTCTCTTTGAGCTTAACGCACCCTGTGAAGAGAGTGTGTGTGTGTGTGTGTGTGTGTGTGTGTATGTGTGTGCACGCTGTACAGAGGGGGTGGCTGAATAGAATCATAGAAGACCAATTAAGTTGCTGACAAACTGTGTTTATACAGGAAGGGGTCTCTCCCTTTCTCTCTACCTCTTATACACACACACACTGGTGCTTCTGTTTCGAGAGCTTTACAGCCCTCACTAAGGGAACGACGTGTTACGGGTGTGTGTGAGCGTGTGTGTGTGTGTGTGTGTGTGTGTGTGTGTGTGTGTGTGTGTGTGTGTGTGTGTGCGCGTGTGCGCTGATGGGCTCTTTGAAGTGAGCCCACGAGACAAAGAGAAAAGACAGAAAAAAAGAAAGAAAGACTGAGAGAGAGAAAGAGACAGAGTGCAGAACAAAAGAAAAAGATCTTTAAAATGAACAAGGAGGAATAAACCATATGTGTGTGTGATTTCCTGCTGAGACGCGTGCGGTGAACTTTCAACTTTGACCTTATTAGTCTGATCACTGGATCCCTGTGTGATTGTCCACATGTAGTCATCTACTGTCAACAATTTATAAATAGAGCATTGTGAGTTTGTGAGACATTGTTAAAATTACAGTAAATGTAAAAATAAAAGGAATTAATTCAAAAATAATTTGATTAAAATTTAAGTCATTCACAAATAATCTTCTTCTCTTTAAAGTTGTTGACTTTGACTAACTGCCGTGGGATCATTGAGTTGAACATGAATCAAAGTATTATGATTCATGTCGATCCTGTTGATCCGATTCACAAAATCAAGCCAAATGATTTGTTCACAAATTGGACTGATTTGGTTCTCCAGTTCAACTCACTGACTCAGTGATTCAATTGCAGAATTTCTCAAGATTAGAGTTTGTTTCAATTTTAGTCTCATTATATAAAGCAGCTGTTTGGCTTCAGAAGATGTTGTATGACAGAGACTGAAAGAAAGGGAGTGAGAAAGAAGTATGACATAGATTGAAAGAAAGAGACCCGAGATTAAAGGAAACTGAGTAAATTGAAAGAAATATTGAGTGAGAAATCAGGTTTCAGACTGAGACTGAACAAAAGGGAGATAGCATGAGAAAGTGAAAGGTCAGGGGGAGAGTCTTAGCAAAAATCGTAAGTCTTTTTCATGGAGGTCTGGTTCTGTCCCTGCCGTCCTGTACACACCTACATGTAATGAGGGTCAACTTACAGGTCAGCGCACTGAACAAAGTCTGTGTGTGTGTGGCAGATCTCATTGTCAGCTGACCTCAGTCCCACCGTAGAATGAACCCTGACACACACACACACACACACACACACACACACACACACACACACACACACACACACACACACACACACACACACACACACACACACACACACACACACACACATTTTGAAGTTACACAACCTTCCACGCCCTTTAAAATAAAGAGAACATTCAGACAGACACAGTGTCCAAAAACATCCCACACACATCCTCTTAACACACAAGATAAAATACACAAGCTACAACATACATGAACTATGACCTTTTGACAAACATGCTCAACATGTTACAACATAAGTATCAAAGACATACTGAGAAAGCCATAAAAGTACCATGGTAATAGAATTAGACAATAGTATGACAATACTATATTTTTTTTATGCCATGGAAAAATCATGCATTTTGGATATACTCTATGTAAGTTAGAGGTCGGCAAGATGTTATGCTCACCAATGTTGCAATTATTTGATCAACAACACAGTAAAAATGTACAATACACTCTTTTTTAAAGGGTTGTAATATATTTTAAAATGTAACTTATTCCTGTGATGGCAAAACTGAATTTTCAGCATCATTACTCCAGTCTTCAGTGTCACACGATCCTTCAGAAATCATTCTAAAATGCTGATTTAGAGCTCAAGAAACATTTGTTATTATTATCAATGTTGAAAAAGGTTGTGCTGCTACATATATATTTTGTAAACTGTGGTTTATTTTTTTCTTTGATGAATAAAAACGTTTGAAAAAATTGAAAGTTTAAATTAACAGCATTTATTTGAAATAGAAATCTTTGGTAACATTATAAATGTCTATACTGCCACTTTTGATTAATTTAATGCATCCTTGCTGAATAACAATATCAATTTCTTGAAGAAAAAAAAAATCTAACGGACTTGTGACAAAATAAAAACACTAAATTTTATCGGTAACACTTTATAATAAAATTAATCAAAATAACTTAAACTAGTATTATTACAATATATGATGCATATCAGATAAGCAAATATTCATTAATATTATGAGAACATTCAATATGATATAACGATTCTTTGTGGGCCCCTTGAAGTATGTTCATGGACCCCACAGACCCCTGATAGAAAACTTTGGCTCTACATTGATTTCTACATTGATGTCTGTAAATGATGGAGCCGTTTTGGAGAGCTGTGTGTGACAACAGTGCTAATTGCCTTGTGTGTGTTTGTGTGTAAACAGCTCATAGGAGAGATGGTACCGATAAGTGTGTGAACCAGATATGTTAATGACCACAAGATCTGATTATGGCAGAGACTCACATTGATATCTTTCCCGGCCCAGTTGCACTCTTCTCTCCAATCAACAGGCGCTGGCCAGTAGATCTGACAAAGAGAGAGTTCAGAGGTGAGGAAGAGTTTTGGCTTAAAGTTAGGATCTTAGTTTGCAGGGTTAGACGTGTTTAGTAGCTTGAGGGACATTCTCTATGAACCCCATCAGAGACACAGTTAAAACACGTCCAGGGGCGATGCACACATGCACATACATCCGGACATATCCTCCCGTAACCACACCTGTGTGTGCTTGTGTGAGTAGAGCTATAGTGACCGACAACTCTCACTAATCATTCCTTCTCTTTCCTTCCTAAAGAAATAAAAATCCATCATTCTGTCATCGGCACATTGGGCTGGACCACCATAAATCATTTGGTTTGACTTTAAAGGCTGATTAACTTTACACACAATAAATGCTAAAGCTTCATCGCTGATTCTCTAGCACAAACACACACACACACAATATAATCACGTGTGGGCGGCACAAAATACAAGTGTAAACGGGCTTTTAAACATCCAATCGTGTAATCACTTAATTTGTTAATATAAGCAGGGCCAAGTTATGCCCCTGGCCTACTTTATTAAAATAAATGTATGACAGAGATATTAGAGAGAGCACAGGAGTGAAAGAAGCTGGCAGTAGATTCACAAAACATACCTAAGAACAAAGTTTGTTGAACATCTGAAACACAAGTTTGTTGATCCTGAAACAACATTCCTATCCAAAATCATAGTCCTAACCCTATCCCTACCCCTAAACCTACCCATAACTTCTCCCTAAAATCAGAGGGAATGATAGGAGAATTACACTGCTATAGAAACACCTAAACATGGCTGTAAGATTAAACTTGACATAAACTGTAAACATGTCCCTAAAATCTGATTGGTTGATTGGAATGTTGATCCAGGAACATGTTGTATTGGTGAAATCAGATTTATCTTGTAAATAACCTCAAAATTTAGGATAAATCTCAAAAGGAAAGATGTTTAATGAATTTATTGTATTGTTTTTAAATATTAAGCATTACATCAACAGATATTATTACCACAATATTGTTGTGGTATATAATATTTTAGTATAGAAAATATATACTATACATATATAATACATAATATTATTACTAAAAATCTTACTATTATATTAATATTATACATGTACATTATAATATAACATAATATAATACATATATATATATATATATATACATATATATATATATATATATATATATATATACATTATTAAAATATCTATGAACACTTTAAGAAGTTTTCAAGAATTGCATTTAAGAAATATCTTTCAAACTTGTGAACTTTGTGAATCCGTCCCGAGGTGTTTATGCTGTATATCAGTGAGTTATAATTGACTTTGTTAAAAACAATGATTGACTTTGTTAAAAAGACAAACAGAATGGAAGATTTCCTTTCACTCTTACATTATGGATGAAGGAATTGAAGAAGAAAATGGAAAGAAGGAGAGTAAGGAATGTGCTCTACCTTCTGTTCCTGTTTGCTGATGTTGTCGAGGCTGAGAGATAAAAGAAAGTTACGAGCTCCAACAAACAGCCGCCCCCTCTCCTCGTCCAATAGGAGAGCTCCGAAACAACACGAACGCTCTAAGTCAAACCGCTTAACGCCGTTAAACTGCTGAAGATCTGGAGAACACAAAAAAACTCAAATGTAAATCCAAAAACATGTTGCAAACAGAAATATGTACATGAGCTACAAGCCAGTTTCATCACCTTTATAAGACAGCTTCATCCGGGGTGAGGAAGGTGAACTTCCGCTAGATGAAGCACTGACGCCGATCAGCCCGAGCAGGACCAGCGAGCTGCATATCATCATCATCATCATAGTCATCATCTGAGGAGGAGGACCAGAACTTCTTATCAGTTATAAACAGCAGACAGCTGCCACACAGATGGTTAACTGGGATGCTGGTTGTCGTGGCAGCTGTTGCCGTGGCGGATCTCAGTCGTCCTGCTTGTTGTGACAGTGATGCTGTGGATGTGGAGTTTCCTCTCTACACCGAAAGCTGGACACCAGAAAAACAAAAAAAACTGTTTAAGACTTTTCATTTCCATTTCATCAGTACTTCCTGACCCCCTTTTCACCCGCTCCTACAATACACTAGTCCGATAATAGCCATGATATTTCAGATATGCAGACGCACACACTCACACATGCTTTATTTCAGTAGCAGATGGTCTAAAGCTACTGTCTTGTCTAAGAAGAGGAGGCAGAAATCTGATCTCATATCTCACACACACACACACACACACACACACACACACACACACACACACACACATACACGTCTATATTACTAACAGGGGACTATCGCTCTACACTGGCCAAGAGGGGACTAGTGTTTCTAGTCATTTTGAAGAATCAAAAATGACATACAAAATTTTCTTTTAAGGTCTTTTTTCATAATATAACTTTAAATATGCATTTTTTTATTTTTAAAAAAACATGCCAAGTGGGGACCTGAACGATGTCTACCTTACCAACAGGGGACTCCCATAGACTGCAATGGAACTGTGTGTGTGTGTGTGAAGAGTGAAGTCGGTCTTCATTATGTAACTTTATATATATATATTATATATATATATAATGTTTATATATTAGATATGTAATCTGTAATTATATAATGTTTACACAGGCATCACACACACACAAACACACACATTTCTATATTACTAACAGAGCACTGTCGCTCTACACTGGCCAAGTGGGGACTTTCATAGCCTACAATGGAACCGTGTGTGTGTGAACAGTGAACTCTGTCTTCATTGTGTAATATTGCATATTGTGATATGCATATTGTAATCTCTGATGACTGTGTGAACAAACATATATATATGCCTGTATGTATTAATACAGGCATCAGAGATCACAATATGCACAGATAAACATATTCAATATACAATTAAAAAAGAATGACCAAACCATCAGTTATCAAAAATTTTAAAAATTGCAATTTTTGAGGAAAGACCATTTGAATCTGTTTTTCATTCAACGGGGTAAAAAATACCGACGGCAACAGTTCAAAAGCAGAGGCGAGAAGATGCTTCTTATCATTCATAATATTATTTCTCTTATTTAATGCTCTCTCTTCATAGATACTTTATATTCTGGTTATGCAGTCCCTAACAATTTTTTTGCCATTGTTATGTGCCATTGTACAAACACACACATTTCTATATTACTAACAGAGCACTGTCGCTCTACACTGGCCAAGTGGGGACCTGAACGATGTTTACCTATCGAACAGGGGACTCCCATAGCCTACAATGGAACTGTGTGTGTGTGTGTGAACAGTGAAGTCTGTCTTCATTATGTAACTTGTATATATGTAACTTTTATATACATTATATATATAAATTATATATATATGTATATATGTGTGTGTGTGTGTGTGTGTTCACACAGGCATCAGAAATCACAATATGCATAGATAAAAATATACAGTATACAATTAAAGAAAAATGACCCCATCAGTTATCAAAAAAAATATTGCTTGAGGAAAGACCATTTAAATCTACAACGGGATAAAAAAATACCGACGGCAACAGTTCAAAAGCAGAGGCGAGAAGACGCCTCTTATCATTCATACTATTATTTCTCTTATTTAATGCTCTCTCTTCATAGATACTTTCTATTCTTGGTTATGCAGTCCCTAACAATTTTTTTGCCATTGTTATGTGCCATTGTACACACACACATTAATTTCTATATTACTAACAGAGCACTGTCGCTCTACACTGGCCAAGTGGGGACCTGAACGATGTTTACCTATCGAACAGGGGACTCCCATAGCCTACAATGGAACTGTGTGTGTGTGTGTGAACAGTGAAGTCTGTCTTCATTATGTAACTTTTATATATATATAATATATATATAATGTTTATATATGTAATATGTAATTATATAATGTTTACACAGGCATCAGACACACACAAACACACACATTTCTATATTACTAACAGCACTGTCGCTCTACACTGGCCAAGTGGGGACCTGAACGATGTTTACCTATAAAACAGGGGACTCCCATAGCCTACAATGGAACTATGTAACTTGTGTGTATATATATATATATGTATATGTATATATATATGTATATGTATATGTGTGTGTGTGTGTGTTCATACAGGCATCAGAGATCACAATATGCATAGATAAACATATACAATATACAATTAAAAAAGAATGACCAAACCATCAGTTATCAAAAATTAAAAAAATTAGAATTTTTTGAGGAAAGACCATTTGAATCTGTTTTTCAACGGGGTAAAAAATACCGATGGCAACAGTTCAAAAGCAGAGGCTCTTATCATTCATATTATTATTTTTCTTCTTTAACGGTCTCTCTTCATAGATACTTTCTATGCTTGGTTATGCAGTCCGTTTAGGGTTCATGGGATAAATCAAACAGAAATAGCTCTTTAAGGTAACAATTTCAGGTCACTACTTTATACAGTCAATAATGATTATATTAATCAAAATGAACTTCGCGTCCCCAGTTGGATGGTAAAGAGCGACACCAGTTCTTCTGCTTTGTACATTTCTTGCCATCACAAAAACACGGTAAAGATTTTGGAGGTCAATCTCAAAATGTTATGTTGACTTGCTGCACTGAACAATTTTACTTCATTCAGTTGAAATATATGAAGTAGAGATGTTCATTTAACATTTTGTTTTCTGACTGACAGCTGATGCTTGTTAACCAGTCATCAGCAGTTAACTGACATTATTTTAAGGTTAGATTAGAATTAAATGTAATTAGAAAAGATAAGTGTCTGTGACCCATTCAAATACCTCAAAAATGTAGATTTACATGTGCAAATAGCAGCATAAACAACAGAACATGAGGATTCACACACACCGTCACATCGAGCACCCGCAGTGCTTCTGTGAACACAGTAAACCAGAATAAAAGTGTATATATAACTGTATATATATATATTAGTGCTGTCAGTTTAACGCGTTATTAACGGCGTTAACGCAAACACATTTTAACGGCGTCAATTTTTTTAGCGCGAGATTAACGCTCTTTTTGGCCTAGCAAACATTGTAGTTTTTTCACATGCTGTTGCAACAACTGGTAACGTTAGAAAAACTACAACATCACACCGGATAGCTAGACCGGAAACAAAACAAAACGCGGGACTAGATTTGATGGCCGAGTGCGAGCGCGGGCGGTAATGCACTCACTCTGTGTGTGCGGGTACGGGAGAATACAACGATTCGGGACTCCCACAAACTAGAAAAATCTATGAATAAAACATAAAAACTAATACATTTTTATTCTTATGTTGCAGAAAAGCAACAAGAACAACTAAAACAAAATAGAAACGATTTACAGGCCAGAGTTACTTTTTATGACATGTTTGCAGCGTTGAGCGATGTAGCCAATCACAGACATGTGTTGATTTCTTAAACGCAATGGCCAATCAGATGCATTTAAAATAGACTCCCCTCACTGCTCAAAACTGACTTTTTGTTCAGTGCTGAATTCTGTATATTGGCAAATCCTCTAATTAAAACAAACAAAGTGTATATATTATGAAAGATTCATTGTGCAGTCAGCTTCATTGATAATAACAGAGATGTGTGAGATTGCGATGAACTGATGTCAGCTTTTTAGGAATTTTTAAAGGATTGCACTTTGTGCGCATTCAGTCATCCCAAACCATGCACTCAGTAGCCTGCTTGCTTTTATATTATAACAGTGGTTTGTGTGTTAATGCTTTAATAATAAATAATTGATCAGGAGCATTTATGCTGATGTGTATGGTGGCGACACGTAGGCGAAGTAGCCTACAAATAAAGTCTATTTGCGGGCGGGAGCGGGACAAAAATGTTGCGGGCGGGAGAAAGTAACATAGAAAGTAGTTGAGAACGTCAGTTATAACGCCCCACGTATTAAAAAGAAATGGACGGTTTTAAATCGGGCTCGGGACGGGCTCATAATTACAGTAAATGTGTCGGGCCAGGCTCGGACACAATGCGCACGGGCTCGGGTCGGCTTGATTTTTTGGGCCCGATCTAAGCTCTACAATGGATGACTTCAGACAGAAGCACATGGATACCACAGCTAAGAACAAACTTATTGCTGATCCACTTTTCCTTGTTCATAAGAGCATTAAAATTAGAAAAAATTATGGGACAAATAGAAATCAAGGGACATTTAGAATAGATAAAAATGTGCGATTAATCGCGAGTTAACTATGGCATTAATGCGATTAAATATTTGAATCGTTTGACAGCACTAATATATATATATATATATATATATATATATATATATATATATATATATATATATTTACACAACATTATTTTCAACTGAAAATTGTAAGCTTTTCATGTGTTTTGGCCGCTCATTTACACGAAAATGCCTTTTTTGAGGCCTGACAATGCAAACTTTCCAACCCGGTCACACTAAATGCGTCTCTGCTTAGAAATCTTGGCTTGCTCAAAACTTTTTGTCTTTAAATGAAGTCAAAACTGAGGTGATAGTTTTCGGCCCCACTGATAATTTTAATACCACCAGCATCGATTTGAGGAGCTTCTCTGCATTCAGATCTACGCATGACAAACAAATATCTTCGGTAATTGGATCTAGTTTCTATCAACTCCATCTTTTGTATCAAATTAAACACTTCCTATCTGACAAAACTCTAGAGATGTCTGTTCATGCTTTTATTACTTCCCGTTTAGACTACTGCAACTCATTGTACTGCGGTATTTCCAAGTCACAAATCGCTCGCCTTCAACTGGTCCAAAATGCTGCAGCAAGATTTATTCGCAAAAGTCCTAAATATGATCACATGATGATAATGATACATTTTATTGCGCTTTTCTCCAACCCAAAACGATACAAAAACAATACACAGTACCAATATATATATATATAAAGAGATTAAAAATTGTAACATTACAAAATTTAATGACAGTACATTTCAAATACCTAAAAATGGTACATTAAGTGGTTTTGTTCAAGTCAAAATATTACTTAACATTAATGAACCAACCTACATACAATAAAACTACATTTTTGGGGGGTTAAATCAAGCAGAAATATCACTTCAAGGTAACAATTGCAGGTCACTACACAAGTTAAACTGTACATGATCTAGACTCGAGATAAATGAAATGCAATCGCAGCAGTAAGTCAGGGGAATGCATATATTTATTTCTTTGGTTTCAATTTTGAACATGTTGCAGTTCTTTTTAAAAAGGTATACATTTTGACATAATTATAAAATGATATAACATGATTTGATACTGTATATTAGCAGAAATTACACATTTTTCACTTCAGCAACAAAGTGGAGACCCTCTTTTCTGTAATGAAAGACCAATCTTATGGGTTGTGGTCTCTCAGACATTGGCCAATATCAGTAAAAAAAAAAAAAACATTGTTTCCCTTAGGGCTTAAATGAACCAGATTTTTTTTACAACCTTACACTTTTAGACAGGTGATGCTTGCAACCCGACCATAATCCATTAGCCGACAAGATTAGAATGTTATATTCTAATTAAATTAGCATGTATGTATTTCTCAATACTTATCACTGTTTTAAAAGCTCTTCACTCCGTTGTCTTAACCAACTTTCAGCTTCACTGCAGTAAATTTCACATTCAAAACGCATTAAAACTACCAAAACACATCATTCATGTCTCAAAATAAGTCATTCTTTCAGAACACTAGTAAAGGTTTCACCCAACAAACAAAATTAAAAATACAAATCAAAAAACACAAACAACAGGCAGTAATATGCACTATTTTCTGCTGTTCAGAATTCAAGGCAGTTTATTTAGATGGCGATGAAAATGAAAGACTAAGACTAGTGTAGGTGTTTAGTTACATCTTAATTGTTCTGATTTTTTTTAGATTCAGAATATATTTCAATGTGGTATACGGTATAAAAATATTGCAAATTTCAGTCTTATTCATTTTTGTTTGAGTTGAAATGTTTTTAACTTAAATATAACAGTCTTGGAAATAATATGTAAGCATGTGCAAATTGGCCTGTACAGTAAATCAAGTTCTGCTGGTCTTTGTGTTTAAGTGAGAAATGAATTCATGTAAATTGAAAGATCTCAGTTTAGCCGGACACTGATCTTGTGATCCCTGTGTGAAGAGTTTCATGGTATTAATTAATCTTGAGAAGGTATTAATCTTTCAGTTTAAACACAAATGTGTACTGTAATGTAAACATTGACCATGTAACATAAAATGCTGTGAATTCGGAACAACAGAAAACAGCAGAAATATTTTATAATGCTCCAGTTATTTGTGTTTTTTGTATTTTATGAGTGACAAAGTGTGTTTGTTGGGTGAGCTTTACTAGTGTTCTGGAAGAACTGTATTAGCAGCTGTAAATGGATATTCTGACATAGGTAGTTTCATGTGTATGTAGACTCTTGTGTGTGGATTGAGTTGCTGCACATCCCCCCACACGCAATTTACATCTCAATACTTGAAGGTGTGTGTGTGTGTGTGTGTCATGGAGAAACCGGCCTAAAGATCTCACAACTCTAACAATACAGTTACCAATGTCCAAGAATCTGTGGAACTTCTCAAATAAACTACAATAAACTAGAGAAAACGCTGGGATTTACTCTGACAAATTAAATTACAGGTTTTTACAGTCGCTAGGACACATTTCTCAATATTTAGGTACATTTTCAAAACTCTTCACTCAGTTCTTCATTTCACATTCAAAATGCACTGACACTTCCTTCATGTCTCAAATCCCAACTCAATCTTCCAGAACACTAGTAAAGGTTTCACCCAACAAACACACTTTGTCACTCATAAAACAGAAAAAACACAAACAACAGGAGCATTACA
The DNA here is from genome assembly GCA_030578275.1 of Meda fulgida. Lineage (NCBI taxonomy): Eukaryota > Metazoa > Chordata > Actinopteri > Cypriniformes > Leuciscidae > Meda > Meda fulgida. The sequence goes on along the minus strand of CM060623.1, from coordinate 19,797,625 downwards.
CAATATTTTCTTTTGCAAATTGCTTTTACAAAACAAGAATGGCACTACTCTACTGTTTTTAATTCACTGCAGTTTAATATTAGATTTTAGAATCAGAATATTTATTTCAATATGATATTACTGTGGAAATGTTGCAAATCTCGGTCTTATCATTTTTTGTTGTTAGGTTTTGAAAATAAGTTTAACAGTTTTAAAAAGAGTATGTAAACGTGCAAATTATCCTGTATAGAACATAAAATTCTCTTTTTTTGTAAACTCTCTTCACACAGTGATCAGACCATCCGTCTATATGAGCTAAACTGTGGATCAGTGCTTTGAACAATGTCATCGGATGGATTTTGTTCCATTTACTTGAATTATTTTCTCTCTTAAACACAAACACTTACAGAATTTTATGTGCTATACAGGATAATGTGCACGTTTACATACTCTTTTTAAAACTGTTAAACTTATTTTCAAAACCTAACAACAAAAAATGATAAGACCGAGATTTGCAACATTTCCACAGTAATATCATATTGAAATAAATATTCTGATTCTAAAATCTAATATTAAACTGCAGTGAATTAAAAACAGTAGAGTAGTGTCATTCTTGTTTTGTAAAAGCAATTTGCAAAAGAAAATATTGTGTAATGCTCCTGTTGTTTGTGTTTTTTCTGTTTTATGAGTGCCAAAGTGTGTTTGTTGGGTGAAACCTGTACTAGTGTTCTGGAAGATTGAGTTGGGATTTGAGACATGAAGGAAGTGTCAGTGCATTTTGAATGTGAAATGAAGAACTGAGTGAAGAGTTTTGAAAATGTACCTAAATATTGAGAAATGTGTCCTAGCGACTGTAAAAACCTGTAATTTAATTTGTCAGAGTAAATCCCAGCGTTTTCTCTAGTTTATTGTAGTTTATTTGAGAAGTTCCACAGATTCTTCGACATTGGTAACTGTATTGTTAGAGTTGTGAGATCTTTAGGCCGGTTTCTCCATGACACACACACACACACACACACCTTCAAGTATTGAGATGTAAATTGCGTGTGGGGGGATGTGCAGCAACTCAATCCACACACAAGAGTCTACATACACATGAAACTACCTATGTCAGAATATCCATTTACAGCTGCTAATACAGTTCTTCCAGAACACTAGTAAAGCTCACCCAACAAACACACTTTTCACTCATAAAATACAAAAAACACAAATAACTGGAGCATTATAAAATATTTCTGCTGTTTTCTGTTGTTCCGAATTCACAGCATTTTATGTTACATGGTCAATGTTTACATTACAGTACACATTTGTGTTTAAACTGAAAGATTAATACCTTCTCAAGATTAATTAATACCATGAAACTCTTCACACAGGGATCACAAGATCAGTGTCCGGCTAAACTGAGATCTTTCAATTTACATGAATTCATTTCTCACTTAAACACAAAGACCAGCAGAACTTGATTTACTGTACAGGCCAATTTGCACATGCTTACATATTATTTCCAAGACTGTTATATTTAAGTTCAAAACATTTCAACTCAAACAAAAATGAATAAGACTGAAATTTGCAATATTTTTATACCGTATACCACATTGAAATATATTCTGAATCTAAAAAAAACCTATCAGAACAATTAAGATGTAACTAAACACCTACACTAGTCTTAGTCTTTCATTTTCATCGCCATCTATACAAAAGGAAATAATTTTGTACATTAATGTAAACATGAACCATGTAAAATAAACTGCCTTGAATTCTGAACAGCAGAAAATAGTGCATATTACTGCCTGTTGTTTGTGTTTTTTGATTTTGATTTTTATTTTTGTTTGTTGGGTGAAACCTTTACTAGTGTTCTGAAAGAATGACTTATTTTGAGACATGAATGATGTGTTTTGGTAGTTTTAATGCGTTTTGAATGTGAAATTTACTGCAGTGAAGCTGAAAGTTGGTTAAGACAACGGAGTGAAGAGCTTTTAAAACAGTGATAAGTATTGAGAAATACATACATTCTAATTTAATTAGAATATAACATTCTAATCTTGTCGGCTAATGGATTATGGTCGGGTTGCAAGCATCACCTGTCTAAAAGTGAAAGGATGTAAAAAAAATCTGGTTCATTTAAGCCCTAAGGGAAACAATGTTTTTTTTTTTACTGATATTGGCCAATGTCTGAGAGACCACAACCCATAAGATTGGTCTTTCATTACAGAAAAGAGGGTCTCCACTTTGTTGCTGAAGTGAAAAATGTGTAATTTCTGCTAATATACAGTATCAAATCATGTTATATGATTTTATAATTATGTCAAAATGTATACCTTTTTAAAAAGAACTGCAACATGTTCAAAATTGAAACCAAAGAAATAAATCTAAGCATTCCCCTGACTCACTACTGCGATTGCATTTCATTTATCTCGAGTCTAGATCATGTACAGTTTAACTTGTGTAGTGACCTGCAATTGTTACATTGAAGTGATATTTCTGCTTGATTTAACCCCCCAAAAATGTAGTTTTATTGTATGTAGGTTGGTTCATTAATGTTAAGTAATATTTTGACTTGAACAAAACCACTTAATGTACCATTTTTAGGTATTTGAAATGTACTGTCATTAAATTTTGTAATGTTACAATTTTTAATCTCTTTATATATATATATATTGGTACTGTGTATTGTTTTTGTATCGTTTTGGGTTGGAGAAAAGCGCAATAAAATGTATCATTATCATCATGTGATCATATTTAGGACTTTTGCGAATAAATCTTGCTGCAGCATTTTGGACCAGTTGAAGGCGAGCGATTTGTGACTTGGAAATACCGCAGTACAATGAGTTGCAGTAGTCTAAACGGGAAGTAATAAAAGCATGAACAGACATCTCTAGAGTTTTGTCAGATAGGAAGTGTTTAATTTGATACAAAAGATGGAGTTGATAGAAACTAGATCCAATTACCGAAGATATTTGTTTGTCATGCGTAGATCTGAATGCAGAGAAGCTCCTCAAATCGATGCTGGTGGTATTAAAATTATCAGTGGGGCCGAAAACTATCACCTCAGTTTTGACTTCATTTAAAGACAAAAAGTTTTGAGCAAGCCAAGATTTCTAAGCAGAGACGCATTTAGTGTGACCGGGTTGGAAAGTTTGCATTGTCAGGCCTCAAAAAAGGCATTTTCGTGTAAATGAGCGGCCAAAACACATGAAAAGCTTACAATTTTCAGTTGAAAATAATGTTGTGTAAATATATATATATATATATATATATATATATATATATATATATATATATATTAGTGCTGTCAAACGATTCAAATATTTAATCGCATTAATGCCATAGTTAACTCGCGATTAATCGCACATTTTTATCTATTCTAAATGTCCCTTGATTTCTATTTGTCCCATAATTTTTTCTAATTTTAATGCTCTTATGAACAAGGAAAAGTGGATCAGCAATAAGTTTGTTCTTAGCTGTGGTATCCATGTGCTTCTGTCTGAAGTCATCCATTGTAGAGCTTAGATCGGGCCCAAAAAATCAAGCCGACCCGAGCCCGTGCGCATTGTGTCCGAGCCTGGCCCGACACATTTACTGTAATTATGAGCCCGTCCCGAGCCCGATTTAAAACCGTCCATTTCTTTTTAATACGTGGGGCGTTATAACTGACGTTCTCAACTACTTTCTATGTTACTTTCTCCCGCCCGCAACATTTTTGTCCCGCTCCCGCCCGCAAATAGACTTTATTTGTAGGCTACTTCGCCTACGTGTCGCCACCATACACATCAGCATAAATGCTCCTGATCAATTATTTGTTATTAAAGCATTAACACACAAACCACTGTTATAATATAAAAGCAAGCAGGCTACTGAGTGCATGGTTTGGGATGACTGAATGCGCACAAAGTGCAATCCTTTAAAAATTCCTAAAAAGCTGACATCAGTTCATCGCAATCGCACACATCTCTGCTATTATCAATGAAGCTGACTGCACAATGAATCTTTCATAATATATACACTTTGTTTGTTTTAATTAGAGGATTTGCCAATATACAGAATTCAGCACTGAACAAAAAGTCAGTTTTGAGCAGTGAGGGGAGTCTATTTTAAATGCATCTGATTGGCCATTGCGTTTAAGAAATCAACACATGTCTGTGATTGGCTACATCGCTCAACGCTGCAAACATGTCATAAAAAGTAACTCTGGCCTGTAAATCGTTTCTATTTTGTTTTAGTTGTTCTTGTTGCTTTTCTGCAACATAAGAATAAAAATGTATTAGTTTTTATGTTTTATTCATAGATTTTTCTAGTTTGTGGGAGTCCCGAATCGTTGTATTCTCCCGTACCCGCACACACAGAGTGAGTGCATTACCGCCCGCGCTCGCACTCGGCCATCAAATCTAGTCCCGCGTTTTGTTTTGTTTCCGGTCTAGCTATCCGGTGTGATGTTGTAGTTTTTCTAACGTTACCAGTTGTTGCAACAGCATGTGAAAAAACTACAATGTTTGCTAGGCCAAAAAGAGCGTTAATCTCGCGCTAAAAAAATTGACGCCGTTAAAATGTGTTTGCGTTAACGCCGTTAATAACGCGTTAAACTGACAGCACTAATATATATATATACAGTTATATATACACTTTTATTCTGGTTTACTGTGTTCACAGAAGCACTGCGGGTGCTCGATGTGACGGTGTGTGTGAATCCTCATGTTCTGTTGTTTATGCTGCTATTTGCACATGTAAATCTACATTTTTGAGGTATTTGAATGGGTCACAGACACTTATCTTTTCTAATTACATTTAATTCTAATCTAACCTTAAAATAATGTCAGTTAACTGCTGATGACTGGTTAACAAGCATCAGCTGTCAGTCAGAAAACAAAATGTTAAATGAACATCTCTACTTCATATATTTCAACTGAATGAAGTAAAATTGTTCAGTGCAGCAAGTCAACATAACATTTTGAGATTGACCTCCAAAATCTTTACCGTGTTTTTGTGATGGCAAGAAATGTACAAAGCAGAAGAACTGGTGTCGCTCTTTACCATCCAACTGGGGACGCGAAGTTCACTTTGATTAATATAATCATTATTGACTGTATAAAGTAGTGACCTGAAATTGTTACCTTAAAGAGCTATTTCTGTTTGATTTATCCCATGAACCCTAAACGGACTGCATAACCAAGCATAGAAAGTATCTATGAAGAGAGACCGTTAAAGAAGAAAAATAATAATATGAATGATAAGAGCCTCTGCTTTTGAACTGTTGCCGTCGGTATTTTTTACCCCGTTAAAAAACAGATTCAAATGGTCTTTCCTCAAAAAATTCTAATTTTTTAAATTTTTGATAACTGATGGTTTGGTCATTCTTTTTTAATTGTATATTGTATATGTTTATCTATGCATATTGTGATCTCTGATGCCTGTATGAACACACACACACACACATATACATATACATATATATATATATACACACAAGTTACATAGTTCATTGTAGGCTATGGGAGTCCCCTGTTTTATAGGTAAACATCGTTCAGGTCCCCACTTGGCCAGTGTAGAGCGACAGTGCTCTGTTAGTAATATAGAAATGTGTGTGTTTGTGTGTGTCTGATGCCTGTGTAAACATTATATAATTACATATTACATATATAATATATAAACATTATATATATATATTATATATATATATAAAAGTTACATAATGAAGACAGACTTCACTGTTCACACACACACACACAGTTCCATTGTAGGCTATGGGAGTCCCCTGTTCGATAGGTAAACATCGTTCAGGTCCCCACTTGGCCAGTGTAGAGCGACAGTGCTCTGTTAGTAATGTAGAAATGTGTGTGTTTGTACAATGGCACATAACAATGGCAAAAAAATTGTTAGGGACTGCATAACCAAGAATAGAAAGTATCTATGAAGAGAGAGCATTAAAGAAGAAAAAATAATATTATGATTGATATGAATATCTTAAGGCCTCTGCTTTTGAACTGTTGCCACCGATATTTTTTACCCCGTTGAAATACAGATTCAAATGGTCTTTCCTGAATTTTTTTTTTTACATTTTTGATAACTGATGGTTTGGTCATTCTTTTTTAATTGTATATTGTATATGTTTATCTATGCATATTGTGATCTCTGATGCCAGTGTGAAAATACACACACACACTCAAACACACACACACACACACATATATATATATATAAATAATGTTTATATGTGTTACATAATGATGACAGACTTCATCGTTCACACACACACAGTTTCATTGCAGGCTATGAGAGTCCCCACTTGGATGGTTAGAGATCGTTCAGAGATGGAGGTCAGGTCCCCTCTTGGCCAGTGTAGAGCGACACTGCTCTGTTAATATATATTACATGCATGTGTGTGTGTACAATGGCACATAATAATTGCAAATAAAGTGTTAGGGACTGCATAACTAAGAATAGAAAGTATCTATGAAGAAAGAGAGTTAAATAAGAAAAATAATATTAATATGAATGATAAGAAGCATCTTCTCGCATCTGCTTTTGAACTGTTGCCGTCGGTATTTTTTACCCCGTTGTAGATTTAAATGGTCTTTCCTCAAGCAATTCAAATTTGTACATTATTGATAACTGATGGTTTGGTCATTCTTTTTTTAGTTGTTTATGTTTATCTATGCATATTGTGATCTCTGATGCCTGTGTGAACATTATATAATTACATATATATGTATGTTTGGGCATGTTTGAAAATACTTGAAAGTTCGGTAACACTTTATAATAACTGCACACTATTAATAATTAGTTAAGCATTAGTAAAGAGTTACTTCATAATTTGTAAAGCATTAATATGCATTAATGAGCAGTTTATAATTACAGCTATACATGCTTTGTTCTTGTATAAATGCTTTATTCTTTATTTAGAAGCATATCTATATTTTGTTTAATAATTGTATTTTCATACTTTATTAATGATCAATTTATAATTTCTAAATGAAATATAGCATTATTTACAAACAAGTTATTTGGGATTTGTCAGTGATTCATAAGATCACTTAAGTGTAAGTAAATGCAGTAAATTCATGTAGTTATAAAGCATTTAGTAGTGGTCAGTTAACTATTTTTGTGAGCTCATCACAAAATATAAAGCATTTATAAAGGAGATTTAAAGACTCAGTTATCTTCTAAACAGAAAAATGAAACAAACACAACACTGTGATACAGAACAGAAATATATAACTGAACCTTTAAATCTCCTTTATAAAAGCTTTACAAGGCATAACTAGTCCTCACTTTATAAAATACTTATACTCACCACTACCAAATGCTTTATAACTACCTGAATTACAGTAGAAATACATGTTAATAAAGCATTTATTAACACACTAAGTACCTATTACAAAATGTCGGTATAATGTATGAATGTACATTTGAAATAGTTTATTAATCATTTTACTCACACTTTCTAAGTGATCTTATGAACCACTGACAACTCCTAAATAACTGGTTTGTAAATAATGTTATACTTCATTTAAAAATTATAAATTGATCATTAATAAAGTATGAAAATACAACAATTAAACACATTATAGATATGCTTTTAAAGCAAGAATAAAGCTTTTATAGCTGTATTTATATACTGCTTATTAATGTCTATTAATGCTTTATAAATTATGAATTAACTGTTAACTAATGATACATAGCGTGGGGTTATTATAAAGTTACCGTAAGGTCTTTAACTAAGCAGCAGTTAAACAGCAGCTCTACAGTTTCAGAGCCTCTCTGAGACAGCAAGCCATTCCAACAATAGAGAAGTGTGAACGACGTGTGTTAATGGGCCACTGCAGTTCCTGCTCCAGCCTACAGGAGCGCTGCTGAGTATGGGCTTAAACACACACACACTTGCAGGTCCCCACTTGGTCAAAAATGTAAAAAATTTACCAGAGCGTATTTTAGATGATTTTAACATGTTTTAAGGCATGACCAACAGGGGACTTGAAAAATGTCCCCACTTGGCTCGGCGGTCCCCTGTTGGTGAGTGTGTAACGACACCAAGGTCCCCTCTTAGATAGGTAGACAAGTACACACACACACACACACACACACACACACACACACACACAGACACACACACAGACACACACACACACACGAAGCATTCGGTCTTGTTGAGCTGTTCATTTTGATCTTTTTATGGTTCTGGTCTTTTTATGGTTCTGGTCTTTTTATGGTTCTGGTCCAGGTTCACTGAACGCACAAACTGAAAGCCAAGATCCACTCGGTCAGAACACCGTCCAGCTCTCATTTCAGACCAACAACATGTAATTGCTGCCATGAGTGTGTGTGTGTGTGTGTGTGTGCACGCTTGCTTACTGCACTAGGTCATTATTCAGCATGTGGAGGGTAAAGAAATAATGAATTAGAGGAGAGAACAGGAGAGGAGTGGTCTGACTCTATACAGTATTATTTTGAAGCATATTCAGATAAACTGCAAAAATCCTCAAGCTAAAACAGGAACCTCTTAGTCAAAACAGTCAGATAATTGAACACACTGACCTATTTGCACACTTCTTGATTTCAATGTTCTCACTTTATCTCATATTTTGGGTTTAAGACTGTGTGTGTGTGTGTGTGTGTGTGTGTGTGTGTGTGTGTGTGTGTGTGTGTGTGTGTGTGTGTGTGTGTGTGTGTGTGATGATAGAAATATATATATATATATATATATATATATATTAGGTATATAAAAAAAGTAGTTAACTAAAAACGTCCCACTATGATCTGTATGTTGAAATGAAGACAGAGATAAATGATCAGTGTTATAAGAGGATAACACAACAGAGAGTGATAAATTACAATTTTGAAAAATCTGTTACATCTCCAAAACCACGTTAGCCACACACACACACACACACACACACACACACACACACACACACACACACACACACACACACACACACACACACACACACACACACACACACACTTGCAGTGTTGAATTTTAATAAGTGTTAGCATCACCAGTAAGATGAGAGGAGACCTACTGACTCCACTGAATATAGATTTTACCCCCCGCCCCACACACACTTACACACACACTGTTTTACTGCACAGCTAAAATGTACAGAATCCTGAAAAACAAGACTATCCTCCAGCGTATGAACTTTTTAAAAATGTATTTTAATCAGAGGAACAAATACAGCAGCATCCTAAACCAAATATAAAAGTGCTTTGTTCTTTCTTCCTCTCTTTCTGTTTCTATCGCTGTGAATAATGGAACTATTCACACTAGCAGACAGCAGAAGTCTCATAATAAAACACACACACACTCCCTCTGTCTGTAGCGCTGTCACACTGATTAGCTGTGCTAATTTACTATAAACACACAGTTAATATGAGCTACTGCAGGCCCGCATTCGAGTACATCCAGCAAGATTCACACCCCCCGTCCTGGGAGATTTATACAAGAGTAGAGCAGAAAAGTGCATCCCAGCGCCCTTCACATCTCTTTAAGCAAAGAGGCTGTGCCAACGCAGCAAATCATACATCATCATTACAGCCAAGGCTGTAGCAGGACGCGCACACACACACACACACACACACACACACACACACACACACACACACACACACACACACACACACACACACAGGGAGACTATACCACAGGAACCAGGGCTAAAAACCAGACTAAATGCTGCTAAATCCAAAATAAACAAACAATAATTAACCTTAAGACCTCAATGCCACAATGACAACACCAACAAAAAAAAAGCCAAATGAGAGAGAGAGAGAAGAGAGAAGGAGGTAACTGTGGCATAAGCCTCTCTGTTCATGACGCTCAGTGCAAGCGAGACCCTGAAGAGAGAGAAAGCGCGAGAGAGAGAGAGAGAGAGAGAGAGAGAGAGAGAGAGAGAGAGAGAGAGGAGAGAGAGAGAGAGAGAGAGAGAGAGAGAGAGAGAGAGTGAAAGAGAAGAGGAGAAAGGAGTCGATTGTTCTGCTGAACGGCTCCTCTGGACTGCAACCAACTGTCAGAACGTCCAGTAAGGGAGCGAAAGAGAAAGGAAAGATCGAAACGTGTGAGGAAAGGCTTTGCTCACATGCAGGGAAATAAAGGAATAGTTCACACACAAAAAAAATTAGTATCCCATGCTGTTCAAAACCTGCACGACCGCACGAGAGTTCATGAGGAAAGTCTGATTCATAAATTAACAGTTTTTTCTAATCGGATCTTTTCAATGAATCAGTTGATTCTGTGTACAAGAACCAGTGTAAATGGCTGATTTGTTCAGATTATCAGTGAATTCATTACTTAAATTTCAGAATAAATCGTTAAATTACTGTACGGCCTCAAAAGACTTATAAAGAATATAGTGTACAAGTTGTATGAACTACTTTCATTCAGCCCTTTTCAAAGCTTAAAAGCTCCAGAATTGTAATTGCTTGGGGAAAAAAGCGTCCAGCACATTATTCAAATTTTCTGCTTTTGTGTTTTAAGAAAGAAAAAAAGACATGCGGTTTGACATGACAGTGTGAGTAAAAGATGACAGACTTTTTGTTTTGGGGTAAACTATCCCTTTAAGCAAATGCAGGTAGTTGTTCTTCTTAAGGAGAGACAAAGAGAAATTGTATTCTTTAAGTGTTTTCAGTCTTTGTACTGTAAAGAAACAACCAACCTTGCTGACTTTTCGTTTGTGTTTCAGAATTGTAGGTCCAACAAGGGCACGCTGGCACACTAACATGAGTTATTTTTCCCTCCTTAGTCTCTCACTGTGACTCTCTCTCTCTCAGCCTGAGAGTCTCAGGCACATAGATGTGAACATAAAACCACTCAAAACCATCTTGCTTTAGATCAACTACAACATTCTCTGAGATAAAACTGTGTATACACATCACAAAGACAGACACAAATCCCTTCAAATGGAGTCCAGATAATGAATTTGGCGGATCTTAGCCCTGTCAGGAGCAAACAGCAAGTTTTGGCAAGTGTGTGTGTTACTGCAGCGATCTCCCAGGTCAGCCACAAAACCTCAGTCCATTTAAAATAATACACACAAGTACAAAGCTCTCTCACACAGGCACTCTGTCAGAATGATAGATAGAATGAACTTTAAATTAAAAGAAAAAAGGAGGGGAGAGAAATACAGAAAGAGAGTTAAGGAGAGAAAGGGGTTCAGATGGTCTAAAAGACTCAGTGCTCTTCTTCGGGCTGATTGTGTAATTCTGTGTGTGTACGACGAGCTCCACTATTACTATTGATTATACTTAATTATATTTAGTTAGTGATCTGAACAAACCAGTATTAGATTTCAGCAAGTAACTTTGTCATATAGTAACCACCTAGAAAAGCACTTGCATCCACGCAGAACACCCTTGCAACTGCGTAGTTACACTAATATCCTAATGAGAGCATCTTAGCAACTGCCTGTGCACATGCCATGTACTTAAGTAAAAGTAAAGATTCTCAAGGTAAAATATTACTCAAGTAAAAGTAGAAGTGCTGCCTTTAAATATTCACTTGAGTAAAAGTATAAAAGTATTTGCCTTCAAATGTACTTAAGTATTCAAGTACTTAGATTTTTTTGATGGTTATAATGTCCTATTATAATTTGTCACAAGACTCTTGCTTAACTCAGTCTAAGTGAAGACTAATGTCACTCTTGGCACACCAATCTATTAATGAATTGACATTAATTAGTCATATATATATATATATATATTTGAATTGAATTCATTTTTTTGTTTAATTTTGGAGGGAAGGGGACTGTTCCCATAAGGTATAATACATTTACAGTATTTACTGTATATATTTTTCTCGAGCACCTATGGTCATAATTATTAACATCTTAATGTTATGATACATTCACATAAACCTGCACAACGCCATTAAATTATATATATACACACACGCACACACACACACACACACACACACACACACACACACACACACATAGAATATATATATATATATATATATATATATATATATATATATATATATATATTATATTATATGTTATGGGAGCAGCTAATTTCCCTCCAAAATTAAACACAAAAACGTATTAATGCAGTGTCTCTGCAAAGCTACTCCCCAGAAAAATAATGCTAATATATGTAAGTCATTTTAGTGTCAACGTAATAAGCAATGTACATTATGCGTCAATATTTACCGATAATTGCTGCAATAATAGCTGCTGCTCTCTGCCCTTAATCATGCTCTCTTAAAACCATTGGCCACGCGATTTGTTTGGAACTATTGAGAGCTACACGAGTCACGTGACCGCGCGGCGGCGAGATCACAGACACAACCATCTATGTTCGCAACTCTCATATTTAACGACTCTGGTTCGCGCCAAAGCCCTTTTAGGCAAGTCATGCCACTCGGCCGCCATCTTGGCAACGCCTCCGGGCAGCTATTTCGGACTAACAAGACCAGGCTCCTATCTAAATGAATGGGCAGAGAGTCAGAACTGCACTTTCACTGGTCACCGGGACATAAAAACTGCATGTATAGAAACAGCAGTAACATATGATAAAAATCGTTTTTTTATCGAAGTTTGATGACTTTGCCCCAAAATAAGGTTTAAAACACCTTTTCCCCCACAGGTTATACTTTACTACGCACGCGCATGGGTTCTCTCCCTTTCTGACGTGCGCGTGCGGCACGGTTTGAAACACAGTATGTGTGAGCTCTCGCTCGCTCGCTCTAGATTCTGGGAGATTTGAACTAATTTGCGGGCATCAGGGAGCCGCTATCAATATGCGGTAGACACTTGGGATGTCTGATATTTACACAACGCACACATACACTGCATATCAAATCTGCCGCCTTTTCAAACAGTAACGTATTTTCCACTGTCACAAACCTCAACTGTGCGCATGCGTCAGTGGAACCAGACGATAGGCTTAAATATTTCCCGGCTTGACTGTTAAAAGCAGACGATTGGCTTTCCAATGGGAGGGGCGGGACATGTGCATACAACCGCCATCTTTGGCGTTACGGGTTTTCCCCAAGGGGGTAATCCATCAGCCAGAAGTTAAAGCTGCCTCCGGGGGCCGCCATTGTAGATGGCTATCACCTGCTGTTAGCATCCCATTGACTCCCATTCATTTTGGTGTCACTTTGAAGCGAATAACTTTACATCTGAGGCGTCCAAAGACTCCATTTGTCTATTATTTATTTCTAAAGAAACACGACAATGTATAAAAGGCTCCGTTACTTTGTATCTTACGTTATGGCCCTGTAAAAGCCATTCTTGTAAAAATAGGCTAACAAACGACTTTATTATAGAGACATTACCGTATAGACAGAAGTAGAAGCTCGCACAGTCTCGCAGGCAGTCTTTTACTGTCTAAAGTCAGCCCATGGCATCTAGACAGAGTCCATAAAAGCAACGCGACAAAATATTTAAACAACGTTTTTGAGGAATTGGAAATAATTCGATATGTGGCAAGTGAATACATATGAAGTAACATTTATCCACAAACTTTAAATTATTTATCTACTACTACACCTACGGGGGATGGGGAAATTAATTATCAGGAAATTATACAGGCAATGGAAGAAGAAAAAAAACATCTCAATGTCTATCGCGGTTAACGTTGTTCCTTTATTTATTTACAGATCTACGCTTGAAGATGAATGTGATCCCGTTCGGAAGCCATATGTACAAAATGCCTACATAACGTGAAATAAAGAAAAACGGTTTTATTTTTTGTTTTTTGTTAAAAAAAGTGTTTGTGACCATGATTTATTAGCCAAAACTACATGATTTAACACCTAGCTCACAATTCTTTATATATTGGAATATTATATGGTCATGTAATTTTGAATGGATACGAAAATGACTCGAGGGGACAGTATTTTATAGTATGGTTACTGGGCTCATACTAAGAAGTATTTTTTGGATGGGTTATTATTCTGTTTGATGTAGAAGGAAACGAAAAAGAAGGGAAAAAATTATTTGCATATGTGCCTTTATTTGAATCATTTTTAATGATTTTGGAAGATTGTGCTGTAGCCTACATGCATTTATTTATCTGTTATGTTTGATTGTATTATGTGTGTGTGTGTGTATGTGTGTGTGTACTAGCCAAATATTTAAATCTAATGGATATATACATAAACATGTTCAAAATAAACAAAACTAACTAAAATTACTAGAACTACAGATAGACTACTCAAACGATTACAATCCTAAAGTAGGCTATTTCAAAGTAAGATATTTGACTTTGAAATGTAGTGGAGTTAAAGTAAAAGTCTCCCAAAATTGAAATACTTGATTAAAGTACAGATATGCAAAAAAGCTACTTAAGTACAGTAACGAATTACATTTACTTTGTTACTGTCCACCAGTGGCAACTGCATAGCAACTCCCTGGGAACCAGCTACAAAACCATAGCAACCATATAGAAAAGCCCTTGCATCCATTCAAAAACACCCTTGCAGCTGCATAGTCACACTAAAGCCCCACTGAGAGCACATTAGAAACTGCATAGCAACACCCTGGCAACCTCCCACAACACTCTAGCAAACATCTACAATTACCCTAGCAACCACTTAGAAACTCACAGGTTTAGCAAAAGCAACAGCATAGCAACCACCCACAAAACCATAGAAACCACATTGAAAAGCCCTTGTGTCCATGCAAAACACCCTTGCAGCTGCATAAATTCACACTAAAGCCCCTTTGAAAGCACCTTAGCAACACGCTGGAAACCACCCGCAACACTCTGATCTAGAAAAAAAACTTGCATTTGCATAGCAGCACTACAAACCCACTCAGAAAACTTTATTAATTGCATAGTGATGCCCTGGCAACCATTGACAATAGCCCTAGCAACCACTTAAACTCTCCCTTGTAACTTCATTGCAAAGAAATGGCAATCAGCCACAACACACTAGGAACTACCTTGAAACACCTTTGCAACCACCCACAACATTTGCCCTAGCCACACTCTACAAAACCTTTTAGTAACTGCATAGCAATATCAATGCCCTGCCAACCATCCAAATCATGCTAGTAAGTTGTAACCACCAAGAATTGCCCTAGCAACCCCCTAGAAACACAGAATGTAAAAAGATTACTTTTACATTCTCTTTTAAGATTACTATTATTAACATTATGTAGAGCTTCACTTACATACATACGGATATCTGTAATGTATAATGTGTATGTGTGTGTTTGGCAAGGATCCATGGTTGCAGTGCTCGGTGCAAACACTTCTGGAGGGTTAAGGACTTATAGGACAAAACTCTTTTTCTCTCTCTCTGTCCCAGATAATAGTGCTCCTTAACCCCAATCTGGTTTCCTGATTACCATGGTAACGTTGGTATTTGATGTGTGTGCTGCTGTATAATCTTTAAAGTCTATTAAACACTTTAAACCCCTTGAGTTCAAGAGGTACTCTGATACTGTACTCAAAGACTACCGCTGTGTGTGTTAGGGTAGATGTTTGTGTGTGTGCGTTTGTGTGTGTGTGTGTGTGTACGCACAATGTCCTGTTAATGTATTGTTTCTGGTGTAGAGAGTTTGTAGGGTCAGCTGTGTAAAAGAGCAGATAGAGTGGTGAGTTTTAAGATGATGTCATTTCAATATGTTTGCCAATTAATGAAGGATGTTTCACTTATAAAATTTGAATAGAGGACACAGATACACAAACACACACACACACACACACTTGAGTTCAGAAGGTAATAAACTATTGTCCCACACCACAACATCCCACGACTTAAACAAATGAGCATCACGTCAGCATGAGCAGCTGACGTCAATAACAGCTGATTCATCACACTTACACATTCACATGAGAGATTCACTTCTTGTTAAGGGAGTAGATCTTTTTGAGAGTACTTTTAAAAGTCTTTTATGCAATGCAGAAGGTAACGTAATTTCAACCTCTTAAACCACACTTTTCACATTCTCACTATAGTTAATTGAATATTGTCTACCAAAAACATGTCCGACTGTGTATGATATACATGCATCACTGGAAAATTCAGTTATTTTTTCTTTGAAAATCATTAAAGTGCTTATTTTCATCACATCTCAAATGATGTATTGTGTTAAACAGCATTTTGTGATGTACAGTCAATGACAGTGATGACATTTATAATATTTTTGGAATAAAGCTAGCAATTTAAAATCCTGTTATGAACAATGCAATTATATTTTTGGAGTGATTTAAAAAAATGAAAATAAAAATAAACCATTCATAAAAGATATAAATTGTGATTTTTATTTTTTCTTCACTTCTTAACAAATTTCATATTTCTCTCCATTCAAAAATGGTACTAACTTTACAAAGAAACTTTACTTAGGCAAAAGTGTTGGTGTGGTGCTCTAAGGCAAAATTTACTAAATTAAGGGTGAATTCATGGGTGACGGGGACACTTTTTGCCATTGAGATGACATGGAAAAAGTGTACTGATCAACCTGAATTCACCCCTACACAAAAAAATACATTTGAAATGTAGCATGCATATATATATATATATATATATATATACATAAAAATCTGTAAGTTTCAATAAAATAAAAAATCAGACCCCAAATTCGAAGAAACACCTATAAATTGTGTGTGTGTTGCACAAAGAACATCACTAGAACGATAGCTAGTGATAGCTGTGCGATCCCGTGTGAACTCTGGATGGCACAGTGTATGAGTGTGTCTGTGTCTTACACAGGGACATCAGTCCATCTCAGCCCGTGTTGGATTCTGGGTCATTGTTTCTTGAGTTGTAAGACCCGTAGCTAATCACCATGACCGTGGTTGACTCGGCAACATGACATTAAACAAATTCCAGAACTAAGAGGGTGATTATCACTACGGCGACATCGCAGTGTCATCCACTTGGGTCCGGCCATAATATTCAAATCTGATTGGCCAGTAGGCGTGAACCACCACAATTGGCTTAACGTTTTGGGACTGAGGATGTTATAACTCACTCAGCTGACAGTTAAATGTGCTAATTAAGGCTAAAAGCACACCAGCATTTAGAAGGTGAAAATTACACGCTCCTCATGGTTCTGTTTTTTTCACACACTCTCCTCTGACATTCACAAAACGTCCCCTCTGAACCTGTGATTAGGGTCTGCAGACATTCCACATGCTTCTCAAACTGAAAATTATCCATAGTCTATTTCACTCTCACACTTTTTCTCTCCCCCCTGCCCCCCCACCTTTATCTCTCCCGCAGGGTCAAACCATCATGAAGTTAAACCCTTTCACCCATAATCCTCTGTGTCTTTGAAGTGGACAGACACAGACACACACACACACACACACACACACACACACACACACACACACACACACACACACACACACACACACAAAGTTATCTAGATGAGGACATATTGTAGTTATTTGCACTCCTATAACAAAAATATATTATTTATGAACTGTTCTTCCAATGAACAACTGTTCTTCAGGGGTTTTTTTCAAAAGGGGGTCTGAGGTGGTATTGCAAGGGTCAGTCGATTAACTTCACCTGACCTGTCAATTATCTCCAGCTAATTTTTTTGAAAAAGGAAAATATGTTTTCAAAACCGAAAATATATGTTAAAATAATATTAAGTTAACTTCAATTAAACAATCAAGTTGTTTAACAATCCCTTACACAGTTAAATACAATTACTATGTAATTTATATGAATTTGGACATAAAAAATATTATTTTAATGGATTATTTTAAATGTAAGCTCATATAAACATATATTAATATGGTACTAAATTCATGTTATTATAATGCCAGGCCTAAAATACAAGACTTTATTTGATAAAAATATGTAAAGTGGGTCTCTGCTCTGTTTCTTTCTCCACTAAGGGGTCCTGGCCTGAAAATACATGTACATCCATGCACACCTACTTTTCGAACAGAGAACATCTAAAAACTATCAAACCATCATCAGAGTGCTGCACATATCTGTTTCAGCCCGTTTGTATCGCACACAAAGCATTTTCTCATGAGAACGATTTAGCTCTAGTCCCAGGCCACTTCCATCGGGCCATTTTCCGGGACCTAAAACAGCAGCAGAGTGGAACCAGTGGGAAATCCAACATAAACCACACACACTCACACACTGACAGGGTCAATCCCTGCCCCCACCCCCTGGTAGGATTATAGATGATTGACAGGTGCTTTATAAATAAAATGACACTGATTAATATGACTTCAACCTTTTATTTTTGTTTTCTGAAGGTCACACTTATTTGGATGGAAGTGGAAGTAGATTTGGAAAACACTTTGACAAGTTTTCTGCTCTCCTTCCCGTTCCTGCGCCTGCCTTCACACATAGCGCCTGACACCCTGGAGCGGCTGAAGATCTGCTCCCAGTAAGAGCTGTCAGAAGAGATTCTGGTGACTGGATAAACAGACAGTGTGTGTGTGTGTGATCGTGTCACACAGCATACCGTCAGGAAGCTGTCAAGGCCTCTGGTATAATACTAATGATCACACACACAGCAGTAACATTATTCATAGGGATGGTGAGAGATTATCAGTGGCTTGACTGTATATGCTGGGAACGTGATGAGAAGAGAGTGGCGGATCACTGCGGGAGTTTGAGCCTTCGACCCACAAGTCTCTGAGTTTCAGTTCCACACAAACCCAATGAGACCATCAGAGCATATCAAAAACACACGCACGGGCTTCGCTGCACTGTATAATACTTTTAGCACCTTACATTTAATCCCTTGTCAGTTCTATTGCAGTTTTGCTAAATTTAAAGTTTAACTGACTGAGTCTTTCTTTCTGTTACACACACACACACCCCTCTGGATGAGCTGTCTCAAAAGAGGCAGAAATCCCCTCTATTAGAGTGTAATTGAAAGGCAGGGGCAGCAGTAAAGAGAGATAGATGGGTTTTACACACACACACACACACACACACACACACACACACACACACACACACACACACACACACACACACACACACACACACACACACACACACACACACACACACACACACACACACACACACACACACACACCTTGTTTCTCAGGTGTCAGTTAAAAGTGTGATTGGACCATGCAGGTGGGCCATTTATGGTTTCCAAGGAACCACCCAGCTGGGAAATCACCCTCAGAAAGAAACAGAGCAAGGTGTACTTAACAGGTCAAGGGAAAAATCACACACACACACATCATAAAAAACATGTAGTCCTCTGCAATTCACTTTTGATTAAACAAAAACACACTTTTCTCCTCATCTAAAGCCAAAAAAATCCAAAACCCATCTATCATAAGTCAGACAGACAGACTGAGACAGAGACAACACTTCAACATTCATCTGTAAATGAAGCCTAAGAAACCTGAATTGCTTATATTGTAGTGGAACAAATTATGTAATGGCCTGCAAACAATAAAAATGTTCTATAAAGAAGCTCTTTAATAGATTCACAGATGCAGCATCCACAGCAAAACTAGAGTATTTCATTATTTTACATCATTAACCAGAGATATGCACTTATATACTCCATCTTTACCTTGTGCACCCACACACAATCAAGTAACACGCACACATAAAAGATCAGAGAAGCGCAAACACTATGAACACTGAACAGCGGGTATTAACGATATGTGGCATAACAAATGTCAAGTAACTAAACGTGGATAAGCAGATCTCCACAGGGAGTATACACCACAGACGCCAGCCTTGTGTGTGTGTGCACACTCAAGACTGTGTTTAGTTGGGTGAATGTTTAATTTAATCCAGTAATGAGCAGCTGCAGGAAAACTGAACAAATGTAATTTCACACAGAACAAACAGCCTATATACACTAATGAAGAAAAAGCGGCTCTAGAGATTAAATAAAGTGTTTTTTGTACTATCAAAATGTACTATCAGAGGTTTATCTTTCAGTTGATTTTTTTGTTTTTTCTTCCAGAATTCCAGGTGGTGATGCATGTGAAAAGCCACAAAAATGAAAATATAAAAAAAAAGATTCACATTTTTGTAACGGGTGCAGTTTCACACAGACTTGCTCGACTCATATACTTTATGATGCTGTGAAACACAGTGTGACAAAAATGTACATACAAAAAACAGCTAAATAATTCCATTTTACATGGTCATAAAAACAATTATATTAAATATGCAAAAAATATAAAAGTAAAGCACCATGCAGTACAAGGCCGATAGGAAATATTTATGGGCCCTGACTGTATAGTTCACTAAATTAAACAAATTAAAAATTAATTTTTGTCACCATTTACTAACCCTCATGTCTTTCCACATGCGTATGAATTTCTATCCTGCATAAAACACACATGGAGGTTCCTCGCAGAATGTCCAAGATTAATACATTTATTAATACGATGTGATTACAATGTTACAATGACATAGAATCTCTTTCCCTCTGTTTCTCTATATCAAACACATATTTTAATTCTCCACCATATATATATATATATAAATGTATAATATTATTAATTGTTATGGATTGACCAAGGTAAGGTTTACTGAAAATGTAAAATAAAACACATTTTATGCTGTTCAATTCTAAAATACGGTGTGTGAGTAGTTTTCAAAGGAATGCAAGCAGGAATTCTCATCATTGCCTCCACATACGCACACACACACACACACACACACACACACACACACACACACACACACACACACACACACACACACACACACACACACACACACACACACACACACACACACACACACACACACACACACACACACACACACACACGAAACCATAGAATTCCACTTTTCTCATCTCTACACACATACACAGACAAAATGCCCCACTATCTGCTCTGAGGTGCCCTAGGGCAAATAACCATTGAGGGTGTATACAGCAGCCAGGTGTGTGTGTGTGTGTGTGGGGGGGTGTGTGTGTGTGTGTGTATGTATGTGTGTGTGATTGACAGGTATTGATTTACTATGGCTGAGAGTACTGGTGGGTAGAATCTCAAAGGGAATGGACATTCAACACTACATACACACACAGTTATTATATTTCACTCGATCATTCGTTTCTGCAGTGGCGCTTCTGCAGTATGTAAATATATCCACTGTAGATGAAGGTTATCCCACTTAAGAAATCAAATAAGTTTGCTTAGAGAGGATTATTCTCTCTCTCTCTCTCTAGCAGGTAGATTGTTAGGGGTTTGTGGGCATCAAATCAGAAACTGCAACCACCCCCAATCTCTCTTTATCATGGGACACACACACACACACACACACACACACACACACACACACACACACACACACACACACACACACACACACACACACACACACACACACACACAGCTATCTGTGCACATCCAATATCTTCTATCTTCTTCCATTATTTAAAAGCTGCTGCTGAACACACACTTTAGTCGACCACTACGGAATAATGAGCTAGGATGCAACATAACCACACACACACACACACACACACACACACACACACACACACACACGAGCTGCATACTATTGAGGGGTGTACACTGTAAAATGTAATTAGTTGAACTTACTTAAAAAAAATATGCAAACTCGTTGCCTCAAAAAAATTAAGCAAGGTAATCTTAAGATTAGTGAGTTAGAAAAGCTTATTTATTTTAAGTGTGCAGTACTAAATCAAGTAGTACCACCAACACTTTTTTTTATGTTCATGTAACTTAATAGCCATGATTAGTGTTAACTTAATTTTTTCATTTTGTGTGGATTGCTTGATATACATTTAACCCCACTTAGAATTACTAATTACCTGCAATTTAACACTTTTGGTTCTGCTCACTCATTTTTCAAGTTAATTTAAATTAAAGAAACCAATTTCCTTGAATGTATACTTGTTGCAATTCCCCAGGTTTGGGTTGGGTCCTTTTCTCTCCCCCATATCTTATCTATTTTTGCTGTTACTATCTAATAAAGGCAAACACACCACAAGCATATACTTTAAAAGAACACTCACTGGATTGATTCAGCTCAATTACAACATTTATTCAATGAACATTCAAGTACAAAACAGCAGCTAAACAACAAAGTTGTGGTTTGAGTTAACTGTAGAAAATTGTAAAATGAAAAATAAATAAAAAATAAAACCACATTTCTGTAAGCTAATTCTATGAATATAACAGTCTCCCAATATTAAACAGGTAAACACCTCATAACTACAGAATTTAGGCTAAGTGCATGCAAAATCAGTGCATTTATGATCACAACTGAAAGTCCTTTTGTGTCTTAGACTCTCACACATCCTCACACTCACACACATCCTCATCATACGCCCACTCTCACACACATCCTCACATACCACATCCTCACACACACTCTCACACACGACACATCCTCATACACTCACTCTCACACACATCCTCACATACTATGACCCACATCCTCCCACTCACTCTCACACACATCCTCACATACTATGACCCACATCCTCCCACTCACTCTCACACACATCCTCACATACTATGTCCCACATCCTCCCACTCACTCTCACACATCCTCACATACCACACTCTCACACACGACACATCCTCATACGCTCACTCTCACACATATCCTCAAATACTATGACCCACTCACTCTCACACACATCCTCACATACTATGACCCACATCCTCCCACTCACTCTCACACACATCCTCACATACTATGACCCACATCCTCCCACTCACTCTCACACACATCCTCACATACTATGACCCACATCCTCACATACTACGTCCCACATCCTCCCACTCACTCACATCCTCACATACTATGTCCCACATCCTCCCACTCACTCACATCCTCACATACTATGACCCACATCCTCACACTCACTCTCACACACATCCTCACATACTATGACCCACATCCTCACATACTATGACCCACATCCTCCCACTCACTCTCACACACATCCTCAAATACTATGACCCACATCCTCCCATTCACTCTCACACACATCCTCACATACTATGTCCCACATCCTCCCACTCACTCTCACACATCCTCACATACCACACTCTCACACACGACACATCCTCATACGCTCACTCTCACACATATCCTCAAATACTATGACCCACTCACTCTCACACACATCCTCACATACTATGACCCACATCCTCCCACTCACTCTCACACACATCCTCACATACTATGACCCACATCCTCCCACTCACTCTCACACACATCCTCACATACTATGACCCACATCCTCACATACTACGTCCCACATCCTCCCACTCACTCACATCCTCACATACTATGTCCCACATCCTCCCACTCACTCACATCCTCACATACTATGACCCACATCCTCACACTCACTCTCACACACATCCTCACATACTATGACCCACATCCTCACATACTATGACCCACATCCTCCCACTCACTCTCACACACATCCTCAAATACTATGACCCACATCCTCCCATTCACTCTCACACACATCCTCACATACTATGACCCACATCCTCCCACTCACTCTCACACACATCCTCACATACTATGACCCACATCCTCACATACTATGACCCACATCCTCACATACTATGACCCACATCCTCCCACTCACTCTCACACACATCCTCACATACTCTGACCCACATCCTCACATACTATGTCCCACATCCTCCCACTCACTCTCACACACATCCTCACATACTATGACCCACATCCTCACATACTATGTCCCACATCCTCCCACTCACTCTCACACACATCCTCACATACTATGACCCACATCCTCACATACTATGTCCCACATCCTCCCATTCACTCTCACACACATCCTCACATACTATGACCCACATCCTCACATACTATGTCCCACATCCTCCCACTCACTCTCACACACATCCTCACATACTATGACCCACATCCTCACATACTATGACCCACATCCTCCCACTCACTCTCACACACATCCTCACATACTATGACCCACATCCTCACATACTATGTCCCACATCCTCCCACTCACTCTCACACACATCCTCACATACTATGACCCACATCCTCACATACTATGACCCACATCCTCCCACTCACTCTCACACACATCCTCAAATACTATGACCCACATCCTCCCACTCACTCTCACACACATCCTCAAATACTATGACCCACATCCTCCCACTCACTCTCACACACATCCTCAAATACTATGACCCACATCCTCCCACTCACTCTCACACACATCCTCACATACTATGACCCACATCCTCGCACTCACTCTCACACACATCCTCACATACTATGACCCACATCCTCACATACTATGTCCCACATCCTCCCACTCACTCTCACACACATCCTCACATACTATGACCCACATCCTCACATACTATGTCCCACATCCTCACATACTATGTCCCACATCCTCCCATTCACTCTCACACACATCCTCACATACTATGACCCACATCCTCACATACTATGTCCCACATCCTCCCACTCACTCTCACACACATCCTCACATACTATGACCCACATCCTCACATACTATGACCCACATCCTCCCACTCACTCTCACACACATCCTCACATACTATGACCCACATCCTCACATACTATGTCCCACATCCTCCCACTCACTCTCACACACATCCTCACATACTATGACCCACATCCTCACATACTATGACCCACATCCTCCCACTCACTCTCACACACATCCTCAAATACTATGACCCACATCCTCCCACTCACTCTCACACACATCCTCAAATACTATGACCCACATCCTCCCACTCACTCTCACACACATCCTCAAATACTATGACCCACATCCTCCCACTCACTCTCACACACATCCTCACATACTATGACCCACATCCTCGCACTCACTCTCACACACATCCTCACATACTATGACCCACATCCTCACATACTATGACCCACATCCTCCCACTCACTCTCACACACATCCTCAAATACTATGACCCACATCCTCCCACTCACTCTCACACACATCCTCAAATACTATGACCCACATCCTCCCACTCACTCTCACACACATCCTCAAATACTATGACCCACATCCTCGCACTCACTCTCACACACATCCTCACATACTATGACCCACATCCTCGCACTCACTCTCACACACATCCTCACATACTATGACCCACATCCTCCCACTCACTCTCACACACATCCTCAAATACTATGACCCACATCCTCCCACTCACTCTCACACACATCCTCACATACTATGACCCACATCCTCACATACTATGTCCCACATCCTCCCACTCACTCTCACACACGTCCTCAAATACTATGACCCACATCCTCGCACTCACTCTCACACACATCCTCACATACTATGACCCACATCCTCCCACTCACTCTCACACACATCCTCAAATACTATGACCCACATCCTCCCACTCACTCTCACACACATCCTCACATACTATGACCCACATCCTCACATACTATGTCACACATCCTCCCACTCACTCTCACACACATCCTCAAATACTATGACCCACATCCTCGCACTCACTCTCACACACATCCTCACATACTATGACCCACATCCTCACATACTATGACCCACATCCTCACATACTATGACCCACATCCTCCCACTCACTCTCACACACATCCTCAAATACTATGACCCACATCCTCCCACTCACTCTCACACACATCCTCACATACTATGACCCACATCCTCACATACTATGTCCCACATCCTCCCACTCACTCTCACACACATCCTCACATACTATGACCCACATCCACACATACTATGTCCCACATCCTCCCACTCACTCTCACACACATCCTCACATACTATGACCCACATCCTCCCACTCACTCTCACACACATCCTCACATACTATGACACACATCCTCGCACTCACTCTCACACATCCTCACATACTATGTCCCACATCCTCCCACTCACTCTCACACACATCCTCACATACTATGACCCACATCCTCCCACTCACTCTCACACACATCCTCACATACTATGACCCACACCCACATCCATTTTAATTAAGCGAGAACAGTTGCATGAAAGCATCAAAACTTCTCTGATAACAGGAGAACATGCTGCAAAGCTTACAAAGTGCTATGTGACAGCTAACGGCTCTTTACTGTTCTTCTAACCCAGAACACTGTTCTTCAGAGTCAACAGTTTTGGTGGGAGGTTTTTCTTTCCCAGTCCAAGCATCACAGTCTGAATGAAGTTGAGTGTATTTGCCATGCATTTTGGGTAATCCAAATGCAATGCATATGTAAGCCCAAACAACAAACAAACTGCCTGAGGGAAGTTTTTAATATGATCCATGACAATACCTCCCTCCAAAATGATGGCAATGGAGATGGGCTGGAGGTCCACTGAGCTTTGACCCTCGTGAGGATTATCTTCATTGACAACTGTCAGCACACCAATAGTGATGCATTTTAGGGCCTCGTCTCTCGCTGTCTCCTACAAAGACACACATTCTTCAGCATTGCAATTTTTTCTATTATAAAACATTAATTTTTAGTGTTGTAATGGTATCAGAGAATATGACTTTAAATGTTTTCACACTGAATTTTTACAATAAAGCAAACTTAATATTTTTGGTATGGTAAAACTAAAGCTATATGGATTTACAACAAGGTCTATTCTTGAACAGTGACACTGACTTTTCAACCTGTGAAAAAAAAGCTTTAGTTCTATGGAATAGAACTGTAATAGAACTGTTTTTTGAATAAAGAAAAATTACTGTAATTTTACGTGTTGGTTATTTTCTGTAATTTAAAAAAAATACATCAATCACTGTACAAAATGTGTATTGTGTATCAAGCAGATAGAATTACATCTATGTAAACACAGGTATAGTTTTATATTCATGTGAACCAAACTTTTTCTTATGTGCAAGTACTTACAGAGCAGGTCTTGTAGAATTCTCTGGAGTCATCACCGAGTAAAATGGGAATGCCTTTGAGGACAACAGAGCGAAGTACCGTCACGTCTGGTGTCTAATGATACACAGAGAGAAAGACCAGTTAACAGAGTAATTTTCAAGGCACCCATGTGCCATGTTGATAAGTGGACTTTGAGTGCATTGAAAGATTTAAATGTGCACAGGCATTCCTTATGAAGGCACGGTAGTGGTGATGTTCGAGTGTAGCACCCATGTATTAAACGGTAATGCTTAAGTAAATACCCCCTCTTTTCAGCACAAAATGTGCAGTACTTACATGTCCACTGCATAGGTAACAGTCAGTCTTTCTGAAGAATCTGAAAAGAAATAAAATATAATTTTAGCATCAAGCCTAGCAACATAAAAAGACAAAAACACTAACATGCAGTATCAAACTTAAAATACCAGAGCTATAGGAAAAACTAAAACCTTGCAAAAATCTTAATTATCAAGCTTTTAATCAATAAACTTCTTTAAGACAAGTGAACACATCAGTACAAATGGTAAATAATAAGTGGTAAATTACTCACTCATGTGGTTAGAAATCAAGGGAAATGTAATCATGGGTATGATGGACTATAAATCAAACCCACATTATCTATAGAGACAGTGCAGAAATAGTAATTACATAAAAAACTTAGAAAATGAAAATATGCACAAAATATTCTGTATAATGAAATATACTATAATGATGAATTAATTAACACACAATTTTCTTAAATTGATTTGCTTTTGTTGTAATCCAATTGCTCTGAAGTTAGCATAATGTTTATTTTAGCATGCAGTAATAATTGTAATAATAATAATAATAATAATAATACAGTTCTTAGTTGAAAATACCTTTTTATTGCTGGGATTATGGAATAATCTGTGGATTGATTCCCACCAGCTTGAGCCTGGAAGGGGACAATAAAAAAAATACAACAATTTAATACAACCAAATCTCACCACAACTCACCAACAAGTAACGCTACATGTAAAAACTGTACCTACATAGGCCTATAACAGTTTTTTTTTTAACAGTCTATGCCTGTAACCCACAAAGGCAGTTCCCAAAATTAAAATGTACATATGTACAAGATGACCTTAAAGAATAATACAAGTCACGGAGTATGCCAGCAACATTCGCTATCATAACAGGCTATGATAAACTGAGTGTAAAGATCTTTTCAGACAGGGAAGACATTCTAGTCTGTACCGAGTCTGATCTGGGTACTACACGTGGTAACCATGGTCACGTGGTAACCATGGTAACGGCACAGCTATGAATATCGAATAGTGTTAAGTGCAGAGTGTTAAAATTACATGAAGTTAGTGGTGATATCCCCAATCATATGTCGACACACAGCGGTAGCCTAATCCTGTCTTTGATAAACACAGTCTAATTGTTGGGAGCTAAACTAGCATAGTCATAACTTTACAGCCTATCTTAAAATAAAATGATAATTTTACAGACTTGTTCTAATGTTCTGCCTGAGCTTCTCTCATAACTCGACGAACGATACTGACATGTCGGGTGGGGGCGGGCGGAGGCCGCCCTCGACCGTTACACTAAAGTTTTTCCTCAATTTTAACTTTTTCTTGAAAGTTACCAATTTTCAACACCGAGGAACTTATGGATTTCAAAAAATAATAAAGTATTGACCAAGTTTTATCAAAAGATAGCCATGTTATGTCCATAATATACTTAGCAAGTTAATGTAAACTACACACATATAGTTAACTAAGTTACACACATCATTATTAGCAAGCACAAAACACTGACTTACAGAAACAAAACGGTCTGCACAAGGGTAAAATATTTACTCACCAAATGAGTGTGCCAAGCACAAGGATCGCTGTTATGCTGAAGATAATCACAAGTGCCGTTGAAACGATGTTTAGGTCCAGCTCCGTTGCGGGCATGATGTGACATGTAACTACACGAATCCCGCCACGCCAAGAAGACCCGCCCTACGAACCAGGTTGATTGGTTGTGGTTGGGTCATCCAAGAGAGGACTGAACTGCGCATGTCCACAGGTCATAAAATTACCTTTTCTAAATTAATCCAGCTCAAGTAAACTGAGCTGGTACGATTTTTCAACCTCAAAGTACTAGTAACTTACTAAAAGTGAGTGTTAATAGCAGGATGATAAAAACTAATTTAGGTCAATTTACTATTTTTAATTAAATACAATGTTTGCATTTACAGTGTATGTAGGGACACATTCTCCCCCTTTTAATGCACGCACGCACGCACGCAAACACACCCTTCTACTCCTTGATGAGCATTAGCTAATCCACACTGACGGGCCTGCTCCATTACCCATAATCCTTAATGCCTTTTTAATGTATCGTCCTTACTTTTTCACTCTGTCTCTCTCTCTCTTTCTATGTAGTGGCATCTTTAGCCGATGGATTTGAACCAGTGTGTGTGTCCAGTCACACTCAGTCCAGTTCTATTAAAGGGGAAATCTATCAGTGTCACACAGTCATTTGCACCTTCTACAGAGGTGTCACGCTGTATTCCATCCCCTATTTTAACCAGTTCCTAGAGCTCTAATGAGGCCGAAGGTGAATGACAAACAGTATGGGAAGGAAGTAGAGAGGGAGACAGAGGAATGTTCTTTATTAACAGTTGTTTCAATGCCTATTAACAATTCCTGTTACTTAAAGGTTCCATTAACATTTGAATTTGAGGAAGAACTATTTGGATAACTGAAATGCAATTCTGTTAGATAAAGGGACATGGTAAAGAAAAATTATATGTCAATGCTTTTGAGTTCTCTCGCAAATGAATTGTGTTCCACCAAGAAACTTTGGGTTCTATCACAAAGAACAAAAAGGTTTCACGTGAAATCCAAAACTTTTGCGAGCGAAAACAAAAGCATTGAAATACAGTATAATTTTTCTTTCCATTTCTTTCCATTTTCTTTTTTTCTATTATTATGTACCTTTAGGGGCTCTGTAGTTACCAAATGCTGGGATTACTTAAATTCTAAATGAAACAAAGTGGTCACATATTTCATTCATGTAAATAATTTTTTTTATAAAATACCACTGATGAAAATTCATAATGTGTCTTTCCAAACCAACCAATTTGAAGGTCGTCATGATTTATCGGTTGCCTCTTTAATCAAAGCCACACAACAACAGACGTACACACTTACATGCACTACACAAACAAACGCACTCCCTGTTTTAAAAAGCATGTGTTCAGGAATGCCTCCCTATTTTTAATCAAGCAGCAATGTTTTGTCATCTTGAAGACCCATATGAAAGCTCTCTCTCACACACACACACACACACTTCTGCGGGCACTGTCTAATGACATCATACCTCTATAGGCTTTACTTAAAAAAAATAAACATGTAGTGATGGAAAAAACACTTTCAACTGAGAGGGGTTTATCGAGCTCAGTGGTATGTGTTATGTGTATCTACTGAGAAAGAAGTGTATACAGTATTTGTATATGCACAGGTTTAAGTGTACTGTATTTGTGTGGGTCAGATGTTTTGCTTTCATGTTTTTCTACTGTTATCAAAAAGATTCAGACTTTAGAAAATAGAAAATATCATTACCTCCATTTAGAAACCTGTTTAAAAGTTTCGGGTCAGTAAGGTGTTTTTTTCTTTGAAAGAAATTAGCATTTTTATTCAGCAAAGAAGCATTCAATTTATAAAATGTGACAGAAAAGGCTTTAATTATGTTAAAAATATTTCCATTTCAAACAAATGTTGTTCTTTTGAACTTTCTATTTATCAAAGAATCCTGAAAAAAACATACTGTTTTCAACATAATAATAATAAGAAATGTTTCTTGTGCATATTCAAATGATTTCTGAAGGATCCTGTGACCTGTGACACTGAACAAATGAAGTAATGGCTCAAAATTCAGCTTTAACAAGATGAACAAAAAAATTAACAAAGTTATTTTAAATCATTAAAATATATGTTTTTTTATCAAATATTTATCGTACTGCTCCTAAAAATTTGAACGTAGTGTCTGTCTAGTGAAACTGTGTGTGTGTGTATAGTGAAAGTGTGCAGTGAGAAGTGAAATGTGGCAACAGCAGCACAAAAGACCATCACAATGACCTTAATCAGCACATGCACACACACTTACGTCATAAAACAGCTTGTACACCACTCGCACACACACCACTGCGTGAACACAAACATACATGATGTGCATTTGCTACAGTATCATTACAAAAATCAACACCCTCCTGCACTGCTCTCTAATCCTTCCTGATCTATCATTCTTTCTTATCTTTTCATCTTCTCCTTTCCCAGTAAGAGTAAGTATGTTGTCCCACCTTCAGTAAACTGACCTGTTCAACATTTCTGCACTTGTTGACTCGGTCCTGTTCTTCTCCCGGCATCTTAATATCCTCTAAAAACTCTCGGTAGACATTCTCAAGAAAGACACTCGACATAAACATACTCAATATCTGAATAATCAAAACAGGAAGAGATGAAACGTTTTATAGACAGCTCTGTTATTGTTAAATTATTAACTTGCGGCAAGCTTTATACCAAACTAGCACTTTGGTCTTGCTCAAGCTACAATGAACGTTTCGTTTAGACTTGGAAGAGATTGTAAAAGATTACAAAACCTCTTGTGTTATGTGTGACTACAGAAAACATATCTGATATATAACATATCAAAAGAGAGAACAGAGCCTCTGCTTTAAAAAAAATTTTTTTTGTAAGCTTCATGCATTCCTTTTTCTTTAATCAAAACTTGGTAATTAAAGAAAGCAACATTTTAAACAAAAATTCACGGAGAAATTCACATTTTTGTCTAAGACTTCGTCCAGATTGGATTCAGAAGAAGTAAATCATGTCCATCAAAACCCCCAAAGCTTCACAGTCCTATAGCCATCTCTTCATGGGTTCATTAGGCAGTTTTGGTTTATTTGCCGTTTAATGTTGGATGATTGTGTTAGCTTACGTGTGTAAGAAATGCTTCTATCGCTTGTTTCTGCTTCTTCACCTGTGTTTTGATCCAGAGATTCTGTACTCTTTCAGAAGAAAGTTGTATTGTATTACCACAATTGTATTACAGTAAAAACATGGATGGAAAGTGGCAATAAGAGATAAAATGGCAATATTAAAATTCTGTACTATTTTGTAAAAAAAAAAAAAAAGAAGTTAAATAAGACCCTAAAAACTAAAACCAATCATTTTAATTGCAAAAAAATAAATGTAAGCTATAGCATTATTTTCATAGAACTATTTATCAACTGACTTATAATTTCTTGAAAATATATAATATATAAACCGATGTGTTGGGTTGCAGTTTAATAAATTCAAATGGCAAATAACAAAATCAGAACTGTCAACTTGATGTTGTTATGAAATAACTTTCCAATGGATGTCAGAATCTGAAATCTCCGAGCTCACCAAGCCTAGGAAGAGCCAAGAGTCACCATGTTAGATTTATATGTTTTGAACATATTTCGGGAAAGCTGCTACAGTTATCCCACGTGATGTTTTTCCACATAATCCCGCACATCTCAAAAACATGAGCCGTTAAATCGCTTCTCTATCCATACACTACACCATGTGCCACTATACATGATCGCTTTTATCTAGTTTTGGGCCACAAGACACAGCTGCAGTGTGTCGTATGAATGTAATTTGGATGTACTACATTCGCCATGTTGTCATTATCATGTGACTTACCAGTGTCAGTTGCGTTGCTTTACCTTCATTCAAAAATCATCTCCCGTGGCCTCGTGGGATAGTAAATTTTCCATCATATGCACACTTCAGAATCTCTTCAGAAATAGTAGGTCATCCAGGTACTTTTTGCCTACTCTTTTACATACTTTTGTCACATCCTGTTTTTCGCCTGTAGGGAAGCATACGATTTCGGATGCAACCACTGAGTCACACTGCTGTTCAAGAGACATTGCTGTAGGCCCTAATCGAATTTTCTCAACCACACAAAAAAAATAAAAATACGGTAGAGTATTTAATATGTCTTCATCTGCCTGCAACTTTCATAATAGAGCAACAATGGAGAATTGATTATGAAACAACAGTATTTAAAGGAAGTTAAAAATGAATGGTTGCTTTTGGAATACTCAAAATATTCCAAAGTCTGTGCAAACATAAGTGACATATCACTTTTCCATGACCTTTTCAGGTGTGTGTGATTACTTTAAAAAATCATTTTGATTTCGACTGATTCAATAATGAATCATTCAGTGAACTGATTAATTGAAAAAAAAAAAAGAACGAACTCAAAATGACATCACTATGGCCTGTTATCAAGTTTAACTCTAAACAAAAGCAATGTCTAGCTGATGAAATGTTTTGAAGTGCAGTATATTATGCCTGGAGAGCACACTTTCCTGTAAGAGAGCACACTTTCCTGTAAGATTCCTGATATATGTTCCATGGCGTGTGATGTACAGCATTATTTCTTTGTTACAAGACAATCTAATGTGTCCAGGCCTACAGGTCCCAACGCAGTTAAATAGTACTACACTCCACAAAACAATCAATAACCCCACCATGGAGACACTCGCCCACACCCACCCGCAATCTCCAATCAGAGTAGAATCTCCAGCAGTGACACGACATCTGAAAACTGTGGTCTAATAGATGGATATAAAGGGCCCTAAAAGAGAGTGTGAGTTTGTGTGAGGGTGAAAGCATGAGTGTGTGTGCGCTTGTGTGAGGAGGGGGGGGGGCAAATTAATCTGGGGTCTGATACCCCCCTATGGGAGCAGCTCAATTAACGATCCACACCGGCTGAGGCACCGGGCTAAAAGCCATCTCACTCTCAATCTCTCTTACTTACTCTCTCTACCCACCCCCCAATCCTGAGAGCAAGAATCAAGGAGCTAGAGAAAAATAAAGAAAGTCACTTGGAGATGCACATTGAGGGAAAGTCTGGGACCGTTCGGTTGTGTGCTGCGCGAGTCGTTGTGTGTAATTTCATCAAGCACATGCACACACAGTGTTCTAGAGTCGCCACTAAAACAACACGACATTCTTCCCCTGACCAAAAACACAGCACACGGTGTTTCTGTGTGAATGCATGTGAATGAGAGAGAGTGTGTGTGTGTGTGTGTGTGTGTGAGAGAGAAAGAGGGTAGGTGTGTATGTTTGTGTCTAATTACTGTTTTGGGTAGTGTGTGGTATGGATTATGTGTGTTTTAGTTTGTAAACATTCTTTGCTACAGTTTGGGGACAAAATCTGACACAAACACTCTTTTGGGATGGCCAGGATGTTTGTAGTTTAATAAAACTGACTGATTGATTGATTGATAAATAAAATAAATAATGTATTGTAATTGTAAAAAAAAAGTGTACACACACACAATATATATATATATATATATATATATATATATATATTAATAAGTTAATAATTATTATGTTTTTTAAGTTAATAAGCTTTATAATATAATAATTTAAAATTAGCCATATATATATATATATATATATATATATATATATATATATGTCTATGGAAAATTTCCACTCAGAAAAAACTCAGCTAAACGTGTGTTTGTGGATGAATGTACACTCTTATCTTGTCATCTTTCCATTAATCTCTGATGTTTTGGGGTTGAAAATATAAAAATCATAAAATGTTGATGATGACGTGATGATAACAGTCTTTTGCTCTTTGTGTGAACCAAAGAACATCATCCCAAGAGCACCACAGGAACCGTCAGAGTTGCACCAGGGTAAATATTTCAGCAGAAACACTTACAGAACGAACTTGTCTTTCCCTATCACTCGTCCATTCTTTATCTGTCTCTATCTCCCTTGCTTATTCACAGACCATTTAATCTTTTAATATCACCCTATATTAAGAAAACACAGTCCAGTTAGATCAGTCCACAGACATACTGTACAGAGAGAGACACAATCTAAATAAGTGTTTATACCCGTAACAACACATCAACCCATAATTTATCCAGACATTACACAACATCTCAGACTAAACTACAGTATTCATATCTAAAAATACAATACCAAGCCATCATTCATGCACATGCACAAAAAGGTCGAACAGCTTGTCGCATTGGAGGGCTCCCTATACCAATATACACATTGATTCTCACTTTATAAACTGTGTGTATGGCCTTTATTCAAAGTATTACAAATATGAAACATATTAAACACAGGTAAATATAGATACAACTCAGATAACCACAAATTAAAGAGGCAGAACCTTCCACACACACTCCTACATGCACACACAGCATTTCTAGAAAAGAAACTTACCTATTACTCTTTCAGCTTTTTTCCTTCTGCTTTTATCTTTTTCTTACACAAGTTTTTTAAGCCTCAAGTTCATCCGTTCCTGACAGGTGCCATGGTCCCGTAGACTCCAGAGGAACGACAGGCTCACACACACACACACACACTCTTCAGCCTCTGAAGAACACACACACACACGCTGTGAGGAGGAATGACAGATCACAGAAGCAGAAACAGTCCACGCATGAACATGTGTCTCCAATGTGAAGTCCAAGACTTCTTTTAATTCATGTGTCTGTCTTTTTTCCCCTCTCTCTCAGTGTCTTCTGTCCTGGTTTGAAGTTATTTTCCAGACTTCCTTCTTTCCTTTTTCTCCTTAATTTTATTTCTTCGTGGCTAATTCCACAGTTTCTTTCTCAATCTACCTTCTTTTTCCCCCCTCTTTCTTTATCTTTCAGTCTTTCTCTGCTTTGGTTCTTGCGCTGACTGCTACCGCAGAGCTCTCCAAGCTTTCCCCCTCTCTCTCTCTCTTTCCCCTCCCTCGGTCAGCCACTCCCTCCTGGATGGCAGGCTATTATGGGTGGAGACTGGTCAGAGGTAAAAGTCTCTTTCTCTTGTGAATACAGGGATGTACACTATCAGATGTGTGTTTTGTTACGTTGGAATGTTTTAATTAGTTCTGGATCAGTTCCTGTAAACTGTAGCGCAACTTTAGTTCAACTTAGGAGTGTAATGAGGTAAATTATTAAAGGGACATTTTACCCCAAAAATGTATTAACCCTTATGTCAACTTAGGAACTCAAAATGACTATGATTTTTTAAAAGAATATTCTAGTTTTTCAAGTCTTCTGAAGCCATATGATACGATTGTGTGAGAGGAACTGAGTCATTACCCACTGAACATCTTTCATCAGAGGTCATAAGAAATTAGCAATGTCTGAATCATTCTACAAATCATTCTTGAGTCAGATATTTTCAATGATTCAGTTGATCCAGTTCACAAAACCAACCTACTGTAAATGATTTGTCCACAAATTGGACTGATACGGTTCTCAGATTCAATGATCTGGTCGCAGTGGTCAACAGCTCAATGGTGGGAAGAAGTCAGTGAATAAAAATTCAAATCGTGGTTGGTCACAAAAAGATACTGTATGACTTCAGATGACATGAAATCGTATTAATCACTTTAGTGATGTTTTATGTTGCTTTTTCATCCTTTTTTGAAGCTTGAAAGTCCAGTCACCATCTGTTAACTGCAGGAAAAAAACATTTTTTCCCCCACAGTCTCTACTTTTTTTGTTCCAGAAAGAAAAAGGAAGAAATTTATATGAGTTTGGAACAATAATAAAGTGAATAAATTATGACAACATTTCCATTTTTGGGGTGAACTATCCCTTTAACTCTATATTTAAAACAGTTTCCAATGAACATATATCTGTCTAACAGTTGAGATCTGCATTCATTACAAACACAGGTCAGTGTGAGCTGCACTACACACTTTCAACTGAGTGGCGTCATTATGGCACCAATGAGACACTCTAGAGGGCAACAGTCAGCAAATATGATTCCATCAAGCTCTCAAACACATTTACATTTTCCCTCTATCTCTTTATTTTTATTCTATTTTCCTTCCCGTTTCACAAATACACACCTTACCTCCAATTTCTCTTTGCCACCTGAAATCACAATAATCAGATACATGACTGTAGCAAGTTGCACTGTGAGAGGAAGAGAGATAGAGGAAATGAGATAGAAAGAGAAAGAGCTGGCCTATGTTATATGATACTTACCATAAGCTGTCATGGAGACCTGATGTCGTCAGCAGCATATAATGTAAACCTTTGTTTTCCATTAGCTTCACACAAAAATATAGAAACAGACAATAACACACTTGCACAGGTGTAAGAGTGATTTAAAATATCATCAGATATTTAAAGCAAAAAAACGATGATAAGCAATTAAGAAAAGTAGTACAAAAATTCAAAGTGAATCCCCATTTGCAACCTATTAAACTTCCAGAACATGACATATTTCAGACTGAAACAGGATATTGTTTATGAGATAAAAAATGAGGAGATAAAGTCAGACGGGACTGTATGCGAGTTTGCTGAAACAATGTTTAAACAGCCAATTGGCTTGGCTTACTTTATTCATTAGCCCATACAGAAAAAAGCGACACAAGTAAAAAAAGGAAAGAAAGAAAGTCATCTGAAAGTTGAAAGTGCACTTTTTAATACATATACAATTTTTTCATTTGGTTCACAATAAGAGGAACCAGGATAAGGCATCAAGAAAGTAACTAGTGTCAATTCTGATTTCATGTAGAATAGTGGGATGACAATGGATACTATGTCCCTACATACAGGTCCTTCTCAAAAAAATAGCATATTGTGATAAAGTTCATTATTTTCCATAATGTAATGATAAAAATTAAACTTTTATATATTTTAGATTCATTGCACACCAACTGAAATATTTCAGGTCTTTTATTGTTTTAATACTGATGATTTTGGCATACAGCTCATGAAAACCCAAAATTCCTGTCTCAAAAAATTAGCATATTTCATCCAACCAATAAAAGAAGTGTTTTTAATACAAAAAAAAAAGTCAACCTTCAAATAATTATGTTCAGTTATGCACTCAATACTTGGTCGGGAATCCTTTTGCAGAAATGACTGCTTCAATGCGGCGTGGCATGGAGGCAATCAGCCTGTGGCACTGCTGAGGTGTTATGGAGGCCCAGGATGCTTCGATAGCGGCCTTAAGCTCATCCAGAGTGTTGGGTCTTGCGTCTCTCCACTTTCTCTTCACAATATCCCACAGATTCTCTATGGGGTTCAGGTCAGGAGAGTTGGTAGGCCAATTGAGCACAGTAATACCATGGTCAGTAAACTATTTACCAGTGGTTTTGGCACTGTGAGCAGGTGCCAGGTCGTGCTGAAAAATGAAATCTTCATCTCCATAAAGCTTTTCAGCAGATGGAAGCATGAAGTGCTCCAAAATCTCCTGATAGCTAGCTGCATTGACCCTGCACTTGATAAAACATAGTGGACCAACACCAGCAGCTGACATGGCACCCCAGACCATCACTGACTGTGGGTACTTGACACTGGACTTCAGACATTTTGGCATTTCCTTCTCCCCAGTCTTCCTCCAGACTCTGGCACCTTGATTTCGGAATGACATGCAACCACTGAGCAACAGTCCAGTGCTGCTTCTCTGTAGCCCAGGTCAGGCGCTTCTGCCGCTGTTTCTGTTTCAAAAGTGGCTTGATGGGGAATGCGGCACCTGTAGTCCATTTCCTGCACACGCCTGTGCATGGTGGCTCTGGATGTTTCTACTCCAGACTCAGTCCACTGCTTCCGCAGGTCCCCCAAGGTCTGGAATCGGTCCTTCTCCACAATCTTCCTCAGGGTCCGGTCACCTCTTCTCGTTGTGCAGAGTTTTTTGCCACACTATTTCCTTCCCACTGAGGTGCCTTGATACAGCACTCTGGGAACAGCCTATTTGTTCAGAAATTTCTTTCTGTGTCTTACCCTCTTGCTTGAGGGTGTCAATGATGGCCTTCTGGACAGCAGTCAGGTCGGCAGTCTTACCCATGATTGCGGTTTTGAGTAATGAAACAGGCTGGGAGTTTTTAAAAGCCTAAGGAATCTTTTGCAGGTGTTTAGAGTTAATTAGTTGATTCAGATGATTAGGTTAATAGCTTGTTTAGAGAACCTTTTCATGATATGCTAATTTTTTGAGACAGGAATTTTGGGTTTTCATGAGCTGTATGCCAAAATCATCAGTATTAAAACAATAAAACACCTGAAATATTTCAGTTGGTGTGCAATGAATCTAAAACATATGAAAGTTTATATTTATCATTACATTATGGAAAATAATGAACTTTATCACAATATGCTAATTTTTTTAGAAGGACCTGTACACTATTAAAGGGGCCATGAATTGAAAAATCAAATTGTCCTTGATCTTTTGACATTTGTCGTAGGTTATTATGAAAATATCCTGTAAGTTTCAGAACTCAAAACTTCCTAATTGATGTAATAGTGTTGCGAAAGATATGGTTGCCTCTTTAGCCCCGCCCATCGATTTGCGGATGTCATGTAGTAGTAAATACGAGAGAGACGCAAACACAGGATTACTTCAGAAACAAAACAATAGAGATGCCTCTGAGGATTACAAGATGTTTCGCGAAGAAGCAAACCTTATTTTAAACAAAGTTCCAGATCATTTCAGTAAGATCACGTTTGTTGGCTTCATTTTCCTGCGAATTTGTTTTTAAACAAGACACTGTTCAGTGCAGGTATTTCCAAGAGACTGAAAATAAAAGAATTTTTTATATAATAACACTGTCCAACAGCAACACCCGCAGGTTAGGTTACAATGAGAGACGTAACTCCTCTGTCCCCATTGACTTAAAACAGACCACCTAAAGCATGCAGTGAGTTTAGTGGGGGGGTAACTGAAAATGAATGGGGGAAAGTCACGTGAGAGGAGGCAATGTCTCCATTGCGCTACGATTGGATGATAGGTTATGATTGGTTTGTGCGATAAATCCTGTCATGTAGTTTTCGTGCGCATTCACAGATTGGAATATCTGTTTATATTTCCAAACATTCCTTTTGCCATTAATTGTAATAATCCGGTGTGATTTTTGTATGTACATGGAGTCTGACAATAGCCGGTATGATACACACGGAGATCTGATCTCACCATCATCGTGTCCATCTGGTATTACATGAAGAACCAGAAAGAGAGGGTCAAAACAAGATAGAAAATAGCTTATTACTTCTAAATTACAATGTTTTTTTTTATTTAAATCTATACCCAAATATATAACCAAAGGTTTATAGTTCAGATTATTAAGATGTTCTTCACACTAAGAAAAAGAGAGTTAGTTTAAGAATTGTTCACTGAAAGGTTCTTAGGGGAAGCCAGAATGGTTTTATGGCATCACTGCAGAAACCCTCTTTTGGAACATTTATTTTTGAGTGTACATGGAAACAAGAACATATTGTACACACACATTTTCACCTGCTCATACCCCACTTTCCTTTTCCTCTCAGCTAAAGGATGATGGAGAACACACACTTATATACAGAGACTTGGTCTCTCCGGGCCACATTCATATGTGTTTGTGTAAG
Source organism: Meda fulgida (assembly GCA_030578275.1). Classification (NCBI taxonomy): domain Eukaryota; kingdom Metazoa; phylum Chordata; class Actinopteri; order Cypriniformes; family Leuciscidae; genus Meda; species Meda fulgida. Next base: position 19,757,414 of record CM060623.1, on the reverse strand, counting down.
CCTGGATGGTCCAGGTGGAGAAACAAATCAAGAAATGGGACTAATGCTGTGAGAACCATTAAGGCCAGGACCACCCTAAAAGAACTAACACATGAAATTACACAAATCACAAAATATGTTCATTTAACCTGGCTCATATCTGAGACATACAACCTTGCATTAAATTCCCAAGTCAAGATTGCTTCCTTTTATCTTACAGAAGGCCTACAATAAGGACAGGTTCCTGTAATTACAGGAGTATTCCTGTACAACCATGAGTTAGGAGGCTCGCTCAAGGGCACGGTGGTGACAGAACATGATGGGCATCTTGGTAACCGTTCATTTCACGGGCTGCCCCAACCGGAGATTAAAACTGTGACCTCTGTTACCACATCAGCGCTGTTACTCCGCACAGCCATTACTCCTCATCTTATTCTAACCTCAGAGACAGTATAAGGAGGAGACTAAAAATGAATGCAAGGAATCATAATGCTCAAAATGTCAGCTGAAGTAATGTATAGCAGTCCTATCTTTTAGTTAAGAGCCAATAGAGGTATTGCTTTTCATCACCTATTCTTGAATGCATCTGCACATTAGCTTGATCAGCCTGAAAAGACTATAGCACAGTTTGAGGGGGAAAAAAGCTACATTTATGATCCCCTTGAGATCTTGACAAATAGTTTTGGGGATTTCCATCTTTTCCTTTTCAAGTAGTTAGTCTACGTACAAAAGAAAAGAAAAAAAGATAGGGGTGTTACAAAAATGGTTGCAAAAAGAACTGACTTTTTTTAAAGGGACTTTAATGCTAGCTTTGATTTTGATAAAAAATAATACCATGATTCATTTCCTTTTTCATTTACACATTTTAATTACATTTATTTGACTTGACTTGACTTGACAGACTTTATTGTAATTCAGAATACAACAAGTGTATATAGAACGAAATTTCGTTTGCATAGGCCACAGTTTTTTTTTTTACAGTTTCAATGCAGTGTAAATGTTCATCCCAAAAATTGGTAAAAAAAAACAAATTATAATAAATATATACTATATATAAATATATATAGCAAAGTGGAATAAATAATTTAACTATCTAAATATCTAACTCAATATCTGACAGCAGTCAAATGTAAGACCAGCAGTATTATTTATAAGTGTTCAACAGTCTGATGGCTTGGGGGACAAAGCTGTCACAAAACCTGGAGGTCCGACACCGCATGCTGCGGAACCTCTTTCTGGAGGCCAGTAGACTAAACAGACCGTAATGGGGATGAGAGGGGTCACTGCAAATTTTCCCGGCCCGAGATGCACAGCGGTTCTCTGCAATGTCCTGAATGGAGGGGAGAGAGATGCTGATGATTCTCACTGCTGTCCTCACCACCCTTCCTACATCCTTCCAGTCAGAGGCACTACAGCCTCCACACCATACTGAGATACAGCTGGTCAAGATGCTATCTACGGTGCTTCTGTAAAATCTGGTGAGGACAGGCTGGGGCAGATGGGCTCTTCTCATCCTCCGTAGGAAGTACATCCGCTGCTGTGCCCTCTTCACCAATGATGCAGTGTTTACAGACCAGGTAAAATCGTGTGTAATGAACACACCCAGAAACTTTATACTACTAACCACCTCCACGTTTATGTTGTTAATGAGTAGTGGAGCATGGCTGGGCTGGTTCTTCCTGAAGTCGACGATGAGTTCTTTGGTCTTGTCGACGTTCAGGATCAGACTGTTTTCTCTGCACCAGCCCACCAACTGCTCCACCTCTCTGTAGGCCAGGTCCTTGTCATCCATGATTAGGCCTACCACTGTTGTGTCATCCGCAAATTTCCCGATGTGATTTGTGGCATGCCTAGGGACGCAGTCATGTGTCATCAGGGTGAACAACAGAGGACTCAGGACACAGCCCTGAGGGCAGCCTGTACTGAGAGTAATGACACTGGAGGTATTCTGTCCAACACTCACTGATTGAGGTCTGTCAGTGAGGAAATCAAGCAGCCAATTCCGCAAGGGTGTGCTGAAGCCCAGGGGTCCCAGTTTGTCTACCAGATGTTGAGGAATGATGGAATTAAAAGCTGAACTGAAGTCCAGGAACAACAGCCTAACATGTGTGTTCTTCTCCTCCAGGTGTGCAAGACTCAGGTGCAGGACGGAGGAGATGGCATCCGCAGTGCAGCGATTTGGCCGGTAGGCAAACTGGAAGGGATCAAACATGGAAGGGAGTCTGGAGATGATGTAGTCTTTAAACAGCCTTTTAAAGCACTTCATTATAGTGGAAGTCAGTGCAATGGGCCGGTAATCGTTTAGTGAGGTGATCCGAGATTTTTTTTGGCACTGGGATGATGGTGGCAGTCTTTAAGCACGTTGGCACTGTAGCTTGGTCTAGAGAGGTGTTAAAAATATCCGTCAGAACACAAGCCAACTGGTCTGCACAATCCTTGAGTACTCGGCCCTGAATTTTATCAGGGCCTGGGGCTTTCCGGGTGTTTACCCTCCTCAGAGACTTTCGTACATCAGGTATGTCCAGGCAGAGTGCTTTTTCTTGCTGATGAGGAAATGCTTTTTCTGCACGAGTGCGGTTTAGTGCCTCAAACCTCGCAAAGAAAACATTTAGTTCATTGAGAAGGTCAATGTCAGCCTCACCCCCTGAAGGAGGTGTTACCTTATGGTTAGCGATAGCCCTTATGCCTTTCCACATGTTGCTGGTGTTGGTTGAGTCATGGAACAAGTCCTGGATTTTCTTACTATGAGAACGCCTTGCCAGCCTGATGGCACGGTTCAGATTGGCTCTTGCTGTTCTCACACCCTCTACATCGCCAGACTTGAAGGCAGTGTTTCGTGCTTTTAGCATCTTGCATACTTCCGCAGTAACCCAGGGTTTCTGATTAGCTTGGGTAATGATGGTCTTCATGACGCTAACTTCCTCTGTACATTTGCTAATGTAAGCTGACACCGACATGGCGTACTCATCAATGTTCGTATGACCACCATAAGTGGCAGCCGTCTTGAACATGTCCCAGTCAGAGCAATCAAAGCAGTTCTGGAGTGCCTCCATTGCCCCCTCTGGCCATATTCTCACCTGCCTCACTGTAGGTTTCCCACTGATGAGCAGGGGCTTATATGCGGGAATAAGCATAACAGATAGATGGTCTGACGAGCCAAGTTGGGGGCGGGGGGCTGCTCTGAAAGCACCTTTTATGTTTGTATACGCCTTATCCAATATGTTCTGTCCCCTAGTTGCAAAATCCACATGCCGGTGGAAGTGTGGAAGAACTGTTTTCATGTTGGCCTGGTTAAAGTCCCCGGCAACAATGAAGATACCCTCAGTATAGGTGGATTGCAACTCACTGATGGTCTGGTAGAGAACAGACATAGCCACCTTCGTGTTAGGACTGGGAGGCACGTACACAGCAGTGATAACACAGCTAAACTCGCTGGGTAGGTATACAGGCCTGCAAAATACAATCAGAAACTCAATGTCCGATGAGCAATGAGTTGAGACTGTCCTAGCATTTTTACACCAGTTGTTATTTGTGTAAATACACAAACCACCCCCCCGGGATTTGCCACTGAGTTAACGGCTCCTGTCGGCTCGAAAAGTAGAAAGTCCTTCAATGCTAACAACGTTATCCGGGATTGATGTATTAAGCCATGTCTCTGTCAGGAGTAAAACACAGCAGTTTCTAAGCTCTTGTTTTGAGGTTAATTGCAGCTGCAGGTGATCCATTTTTCCGTCCAAATTTACACAATACAACCATGTGGTATACATTTCCTATTGTAACCACATGCAATAATACTAATATTAATTTATGATGTTCCTTCTTTCTCAACTAAACCATGTTGGTAATTGATTTCATTTAATTAAAATGTTTCTTACATCCATAAATAATATATACGTCAAATTAAAAAACTTAATTAAATAGATAATTCTTGCAAATGCTGTAATTTGTTATTGCTTCCACAACAATCTGCATTGATGCATTAAAGGAACACTCCACTTTTTTTGGAAATAGGCTCATTTTCCAACTCCCCTAGAGTTAAACAGTTGAGTTTTACCGTTTTCGAATCCATTCAGCCGATCTCCGGGTCTGGCTAAGCTATGCTAAAAGTGCTACAGCCAGACCCGGAGATCGGCTGAATGGATTCGAAAACGGTAAAACTCAACTGTTTAACTCTAGGGGAGTTGGAAAACAAGCCCATTTCCAAAAAAAGTGGAGTGTCCCTTTAAGGGGAAAAATAGATTACATGTATTTAATTATTTTGTTAAAATAAGACTTTTCAGGGTCATGTGAAGGCTTATCTGCTCAGATGATTGGTAGGGTATAGAGTAAGTTTGTTCATAATGGATGGATTCAAAGTCTGCCCTTTATGTCACAATCTCTTATACAACAGAAGTTTAAATAGTTTTGTTACAGTAATGTATTCAGCTGTGAATGCTATTTAAAGAAAAACTAAGGTGGAAAAATGCCATGTTCTAGCACAAATCACAGTCCATCCAATGGCATCGTAAATCACTTTAAGACTCTAATGATTAAGTATTAAAGAGCTTAGAGTTGTAATAGATTTTACTGTAGCGTCTAAATCACAAGAAATCAGAAAACTACTTCCTTGTCTTATCCAATAGTATGATTTAAAACGTAAACAACAACTCAACTGTAGCTGAATTGGGGAACAGGGAGCCATAGTAAAGCCCACTATACTGTATATAGCGTGAACTCTGCCGAACACATGATGTTAATGATGATTAACGCCACTTAATACCCCGTTCTCTGGTCAGAGAGCTAAATCAAATCAAAATGTTCCCTGCCTGATCCCTCGGTCTTCCTCTGTTATTCGCTTCAGCCAGCATTCCTGATGGACTGAGTGGAATTCAGGCATTCCGGCCAAAGTCTTCCGCACACACACAAAGCGCACTGGAATCCTGATGTTGTTTCAAAATGTGGAGCTGAGCCCCCTCTCCCCTCAGATACTGAATGCATTATTATATTGTGTGTGTATTATTTTACTGCTGACTGTCTGGTCAGTATTGTTCCTGCCAGGATGGCCTTTGACATGTATCTCCGTCTGTTCTGACCCTACAGTCTCGGGGCACTTGCAAAGTTAAGTGTGTGTTAATGTCAGACAAGAATGACTTGTCACCTGCCAACAACGTACAATAGTCGTGACATGATGGCAAGTTGATGAATGTGTTCACCAGCTATATACACATATACACGACTCAAGGTCTTAGCAAGCATTGTGGCACATTTACTATCAGTGTGGCCGAGACCTTGAAAACAGTTTATCAATCACTACTGGCTCAGTTAGGACGAGAGGGAGAGACAGAAGATTGTGATGGAAGAAAAGAGGATGGGATCAGAATGTGAAGAAACAGTGAAAGAGGGACACAGCGGTTTCTGGCAAAAGAGGGTTCCGCTGTAGCCTATGTGCATGTGTTTTGGATACAGAGTATCTATGCGCGTGTGTATGCATCACTCAGCTCTAGCGTAAATGTCTGTTGTTATTTATCATGCCATGACATGAACTCAGGCCTTAAAGACCCCATCCACAACCACTGTCACCACAACAAATAGTTTGAAAGAACAGAATTAGACTCCAAAAACATGTGTTGACTATTAAACTGTAATGTTCAAGCAATTGAATAGTCAGGTACACTAACATTGAAAAGTTTGGGGTCAGTAAGATTTTCTTTTCTTTCTTTCTTTTTTATTCTACAAGGACACATTAAATTGATCAAAAGTGACAGTAAACTCATTTATAATGTTACTATTTCTACTTCAAATAAAAGCTGTTCCTTTGAACTTTCATCAAAGAATCCTGAAAAGTATCAGTTTCCACAAAAATAATAAGCAGCAGAACTATTTTCATCATTGAAAATAAGAGAAATTTACTTGAGCCCTAAGAATGATATCTGAACTAGGGGTGTGCGATATCACGATTTTTGATTGTGGATGATCAAATTTTGACAATCTGCTTTTGAAGAAATATCGTAGTATCGTGCTACAGTGTACATACAGTCGCATCACATGTTTACGCAGAGGTCAAGTTACACTCACACGATACTGCAATTCAAAAAAGTTTATTATTTGCATGTGCTTTAAAGCTTTGCCGTTTAAACATTTCATTTGTGTGCTGATGCGCTGTTCTAACATGCTGAGCGCACACAGCTAAAGCGCACATGCACTTAAAAGCCTGTCAAACAGCGCCTGGTTACTGGACTAAGTTATCTTTTGACTAAGTCATATTTCCGTGCCAGCCACGGACACCGTCATGGACACACCGGCAAAGACATTGGCACTGACACCGGCACGGACACACCGGCACAGGCACCGCCACGGACACCATCATGGACACACCGACACCGGTACGGACATCGGCACCGGCATGGACACCCCGGCACGGACATCGGTACGGACATGGACACCGGCACAGACATACGCACTGACACCGGCACGGACACACCAGCACGAACACCGGCACAGACACGAACACCATCACGGACACCGCCACGGACACGGGCATCGGCACGGACATCCGCACGGACACCGACATACCAGCACGGACATCAACACGTATATCAGTACGGACATCGGCACCAGCACGGACACTGACACGGATAACGGCACGGACACCGACACACCGGCACGGACACCGACACGGATATCAGCATGGACCAGCAAGGACACGGACAAAGGCATGGACCATCACCCAAAAATGAAGATTCTGTCCTTATTTACTCACTCTAATGTTTTTCCAAACCTGTATTCCATTCTTTCTTGTGCTGAATACAAATTTAGATTGAAGATTGTGGCTAACCAAACAGTTGCTGGTCCCCATTGACTTCCATAGTAGGAAAATATATACTATGGAAGTCACTGGGGATGGACAAACAACGGTTTGCTCAGACACATTCTTCAAAATAACTTATTTTCAACAAAAAAAAGAAACTCATTTGGGTTTAAAACAACTTTAGAGAGTAAATTATGACAATTTTCATTTTAATGTTAATAAAACAACAAAAACCAAAGAGACAATCACTCACTGCTCTGAGAACTTTAATAGTAGCTTTAATAAGTATCAATGTAAAATTTGTAGTGTTTTATTTGTATCATTTAATTTCTTTCTTGAATGTTTCTTTTAAATACACCTACTGAAAAAATGAAAAAATAAAGCTGAAAAAAATAAAGCACTGTTTATTTAATTTGTATATTATATGTTGTGTATACGTAATGTGTATCTTTATTATCATTTTTTAATAACAAAGAGAATAATGACAAATATTTTTTATCTTCGCCACTTTGGCCTAATGTCTGCATTCTTTTTTATTTTATATGTTGTTACCTTGTAAAGCTGTTTTTAAAATAGGGACATTAGTTTGGCTGTAATGCTCAGTCACTTGCAAAATAGAAAAACCAACATGAAAATGAATCGTGATATAATATTTTCCTGAAAAAAAATCGTGATTTGATATTTTTGCCATATCGCACACATCTAATCTGAAGGATCATGTGACACTGGAGTAATGGCTCTAGCCATCACAGGAATAAATTGCATTTTAAAATATAATAAAATAAAATTTCACAATATTACTGTTTTTGCTCCTTGTTTGTTCAAATAAATGTAGCCTTGGTGTGTATACCTTCTTACAAAACAAATCTTACAGACAACAAAACATTTTACCAGTAGTTTAAAAACAAAAAAGATTATAATATATACATAATTTACACTTTTGATTTGTTTGTGAGCCATGGACAGGTTATACAGTAATAGCATCAGTGTAACACAGAACCCATTTGGATTTACTTCACAAATTGGTATATGAGCCTACTGTTCATTTAAAAAAATGCTGAGAAATGCTCTCAAAAGTTTGAAAAGAATTTAGTGTATGAGAAAACCTGATATGAAAGAGTTATTTTGTCACATTATCTTTCATTATTTCTTTGATTTTAAGTGAAAACAACATATCCTAAAATGAAACGGGTAGAATTTTTTTTAAACGCTTGCATCAGTGTGAGATTAATACAACACAAATGTTGTAATGCAAAAATGCAAATGTTAAACATTAATTGTGCCATTTGCACAAAAACATGAAAACTAAGTTATTTATTGGGTAAAAGCAGAGTGTTTCAGTTAATTAATGTGAAGTGGCAATTAAAATACATTTAATCAAATTGAGTTATGTTTTTCAGTTCCAAGTTTGCAAATGTATGTTTTCAGTGGGTTTGAAGCCCATTTCTTAATTTACTAATCACATTAACACTACCCTGTGGTTTATGCCCTTAATTGTGTTTTAAGCCACAGAGCTATTTCCTGTAACAGATGTGTGTTAGTCCTTAAAAGGCAGACAGAAAAACTGGGAAGCCATATAAAACACACAATCCATGCTAGCGAAAAGGCTAGTTGAAGAGAAATGGTGAGATGTGAAATGAGGACAGAGCTGTCAAGTAAGGATGAAACAGAACAAGAAACTAATTTTCAGGAAATTGTTACATATTCACGCAACATAATTGTACAGATGTCTGTCTGTGATTTTTATTCCAACTTTATGCCAGTTATAAATACGCACACAGACATTAGCTGTTTTACAGAAGTGTGCACAAAGATCGGAACTTCCCTCTGCTTTTCAGACACTGTAATTGAGAGACTTTAAAGCATTCTGGCTTTTCCCTGACACACACACACACACACTGACTCACACACACATGCTTGAGCCACGTGTGAGGGACTTGAAAATTGCAGCTAAAAGTCTTTAAATTTGTAAATTGTATATCTGCTAAAAGCGAGAGAATATTAATGTTTATAAGACATGACCTGAAAAAAAAGGAAGAATGAGAAAGAAAGGGGAATTCACTTTATCAAATGAGGACACTGGAGGAGTGGGAATCTGAGTGTGATATTTCACGGACATCACTGTATGTGTGTGTGACTAGAACTGTCTGACTTTTTACATCACAGTGACATCATCATACATTGTCATCGAATGAATGCTAATTGTTCTATTACCACACATGCACACATATCACATCAGTTACATTAATGCAATGGACAAACACAGTTCATTCAAAGCTCTGAAAAGAATTGCATTCAATCAGCCCAATCTGTTCTCAATCAGTTTTTTTTCTTTCATCCTGCCATCTGCAAATTTACCCTTTCTGCTTTTTATAGCTCAAAGTGCCTTCTCTTTCTCTCTTTTCTCTTGCCATATCTTCTAAAGAGGTGGATCTTAACTAGTGGGTAAATAATAAAATCATTGATGCACAAGAATGTTGAGGCCTTTACAGGTCACCAATAATTTAACTGTTAACGGTTAACAAGGACAGCAAAAATAAAAAAGTTTATTTAGATTATGACATCATTGGTTATGTATCTGATCATTTTTTTTTTATTTTATTTTGGTGCAAATATATCTGCCAATTAGTAGAAGCACAATATTCTCAAAACAATGAAAAAAGAAAATATGACCAAGATTACATCAAAAATGGTTCCATTTGCAATGTAGATAAATACACTTGCCGACCACCATTTTTTTCATATATTTTTTTTTGTGCAGTTAATTATCAGCTGCTGAGAGCATGAAACCATCATAATTCAAGAGACAAACAAACACTCAAACTATGAAGACTGTAAATCCTGCTGCCGTTTACATGCTGAAAAAGTTGTCCATTTTAGTCAGTCTATATTGTCTTAATAATTTTACATATTTTGGGGCCTATGCAGGGTCGCCACTTGATGTCCAATCCAAAAAAAAAAGAAAGAACCACTGTTTGACAAATTATGCCGTTGGTTTGGTGAACAGTGTTCAAAAATGACCAAAATCTTGTTTTGATAAAGCCTCTAAAACTATGTAGAAATGAAGTGACCGAGAAAAGAACGTTTTCTTTCATCATTCATCTCATTTTTCAACTCGCTCAGAAACAACTCTTTCGCTTTTGATCTGATCCCAAACCCTTTGATGTACTGTGCCATATCATTTATAAAAATAGAGTGTAAGCACACAATAATTCTTAAAGACACACAGAAGATATCAAAAGCTGCCCATTAGACAGATACCAACCGCTCTTCGATGTAGTCGCACACGCACATGCACGCACGCATGCACGCACACCCAATGGAAGGTAAGTTAGTTCAAATTTTTTCCTTTTGCAGATACAAATCCCTCACTGTGTGTTAAATGGTGAAACGTGTTTCTTTTCCGAACCGTTTGCCCACTGACACCAAATTCACTTTATTCCCTCATTCTTTTTCTCTCGCTTTTCTTTCTTTCTCTATCTTTCATCCTGCTCATTGTTAAAGCAGATGTTTGCCTGGCTCTTCCATTAGTATGAGCTGCTGTTGCTGGTGTGTGTGTGTGTGTGTGTGTGTGTGTGTGTGTGTGTGTGTGTGTGTGTGTGTGTGTGTGTGTGTGTGTGTGTGTGTGTGTGTGTGTGTTTGTGTGTGTGTGTAATGAGGAAACTAAAATGACTTAGCATTTAATATTAAACGTGGGACAGTACTGAACTCTGGGTAATGGAATGGTGCCAAATACAGACTGCAGGTGAAGGAAGGTTGAATATTAACAGGTCTGTGTAATAATAATTGGGTATGAGATCGGTTAGATCAGGGGTCTACATAGGTGTTCTACAGTGGTGCTACAGGTAATTTGTTTATGGAAAAAACTATGCATTAAACAAAAAAGCAATAAATAATATTAAAATGTAATAAGTAACAAAGTATATAATAATTTAATATGGTACATGTTTTCAGAGGCCAGGCATACAAAACTTAATTGTATGTAATATGTAACGGAGCATCATCTTTTGATCCACCAAGTAGTCTTTGGTCACAAAAAGGTCAGAAAAAGACCCCACAGTTCAGGATCAAAATCATGGACTGACTGATATATCCCACATTACAGCATTATTGCAAAGCTGTATAAAAAGCGCACACACAATGTCCTTCGAGAAAAAAAGCTTATTTAGGTGCCATAAAATTTTTTTTTGATATCTCATCATCAGTCTACTTAAAGAATAAGCTTAAATTATAAATATATGAATATTTACTATTGCGTTATATGCTTGTTAAATATGGTTTTAATATTATTTATGAGTGTATTTAATGAATTTTCAAATACATTTCTAAATAAATGTATTTATATCTGCATTCACACTATGTAATTCATATTGTAAATACATATTTTACAAGATATGTCATTCATATTTTATGATTACAAAGTTACACACACTCAAGTTCATATTTCAATGAAAGCTTAAGCAACTGCACATTGCAGAATTCAGGACACATCAGCATCAGGCAGCATCAGGATATTACATTTCCCTGAATGCCATGTGGCTAAAGAATTGGTAAGGCCTCAAGGAACTGCTCTTACACACACACACACACAAATATCTACAGTGTGCTTGTGTGTGCATGACAATTTTATTTTGTGGTTTGAACTTGAAATGAATGGCATAGAGCTCTTGGAGAGTTTCTTGGCCTCTATTTTTTAACCTCCCTTTCTTGGTCCCTCAAAAACTGCTCATTTCAGAGGATCAGGGAATGGAACAACGCTTACACACTGACACCCACTTTCTGTGGCAACCAGCAGTGGTTACAGCTAATGAGGTGTGCAAGGACCAAGTGGCCACACAGACGAAAACAAAGAGCTCCATCTGAACTGTCCTTGGCCACACACGCTTATGTTGTGTCTCCAGGAGTTAACACAAAGGGACAGACTGAGTCACTGGAGAGAAAGAGCCACTGAAAGAAAAGGAGAAGAAGAAAAGGAGTGTTGAGAGACTCTGGGGGAGTTCACAATGATGGATTGTCCATTTAACCTGCCTTTGAACTAAATGACTAAGAATCAGATTCATTTGATTCACAATTAACTCTGTCCAGTTCTAATTCTGAATCCAACAAAGCTTAGAAACGCTTGACTGGATGGCATGGTGACAGGATGTCACACTGAATATAATATGATATATAATATTTAAGCTCTAGCACATTCGTCATTATGCGACAGGAAGCTCGCGCTCCAGACTGTTTTGAATGTGCTCAGGACCTAGTTAAGCTACATAAATTCATCAACTAACCATTCAGAAATGTCCTGTTGCATTCCACATGTTGTCACTTCTGGAGTCTCTTCATCTTTGTCTGACTCCGGGTTTGAACAGAAAAAGCTAAACGTTTTAGAAATTTTCAGTGCATGTCTGTGTGAGGTAATCGAAGTTGCTAACACAGGAGGTGTTGTAGTTCCGCCCTCTGTGCCGGGAGCAGACACTCATTTGCATTTAAAGAGAGAGACACAAAAGCTGCATTTTTGCTCACCCTCAAAAAGTGACAATTTTAACATGCTATATAAAAATATCTGTGGGGTATTTTGAGCAAAAACTTCACATACACTCTCTGGGGACATAAAATACTTATTTTACATCTTGTGAAAAGGGCATTATACCACCCCGTTAAACACCTCTGATTGACCATTGTGTTCAATAAATCAATAGATATGTGTTTGTGATTGGCTACATTGCTCAATGCTGCAAAAACACGCTTTAAATAGAAACCTTTGATACTATACAAAGCGCAAACTAAAAGACAAAAAAAGCATAGGATTGTTTGACAAATCTGTTTCGCCAATATGCTATTATTACAGAGAAAATAGAACAGCAGCTATGTGGGCAGCTTTTCCATCTAAAAGCAATCAGAAGCAGCAGCAGGAAGTGGCTTGAGAGAAAATTCCACGCTATCTCACGTCCGTGGCCAGGGGAAGACTAATGAACACCCAGCCTTACTCGTGCTCCGCATACCATGAAATTTAAATATAAACATGAAAATAATAATTATTTAATCATACAGTATAAATCACAACAATGGTACTAGCATCTGATACCACCACTGCACCAAGGTACCGCCCCAGTACTTTTATGTACGGCCCACACAAACTCACAATCCTGCCATTCACAGAACATGCTTTTTTACAGTCTCACCCTCTGCTTGCTCGTCTAACATTACCTGGCTGGCCAGTGAACCACAGAAAACACACAATGTGCCAAATTAGTAAAGAGGCAAGCCACACACACACTCAGGCATACCCAGAGCTCAATGCCACAACACACCTGTCAGCAACAGAGAAAGACTGAGAAACAGAGATGGAAAATATCCTTCATGTTACATGGCCCTGAACCGAGTCAATGGCCCATTCTAAATCTATGAATCTTAGCGTGCACTAAGAGAGCGTGTATATTTTAGTGTATGCGGAAGGAAGAGTATTTGTGCAGGCATGTGCTTAACCCTGTGTGTGTTGCTCAACAGGGAAGGAGGATATTAAAATGTGGTTAGTGATTAATTGTGATTTCATATCATGTAATACACACAACCACAGAGCACAGTGGGCATGGGATTGGTTAAAGGTAACTTGGCAGATGTCCCTACAGGAGGAGGGAGAAAGCCATAACGAAAATGAAAAAGAATGAGCAGGGAGGACACACTAATGATTCATGTTCAGAAAAATAAGGCATACATAATCAAATGTACGAAAATAGTTGACCTAAAATAAGAAATGTTTTTTTAATCAATCATTATAGAAGCAATAAATAGGGTTGAAAATCAAGAAATTGCTGTATTCAGCATAAAACATACAGTTTTACCAGAGTTATTGACTTGATGAAACCGTTCTTTTTAGTGCATCAAAAACTTCCAGCATAACCAGTGAAGGCTGATTTCTGAACAAATGAATTGTGAATCAAGAATGTAAATCCCTCACTATCTGTTAAGCCTAACCAATCTGACAACAGATTTTAGTTTGTTCAAATATAATTAAAATATTGAATAGTTTTATCCAGAAGTCACTACGCACACCTGACCCCTGTTCCCATCTATCCTTATCATACAGAATGCTGAGAAAAACATGTCACCAATAAACCATCCTCAGGGGAGAAAAAGAGATTGATAAAACAAGCGCTGTGAGGGGAGGAAAGATTGATGGGAACATTTGCAGCACATGGATGTGCAATATATTAGCACATATATCAGCATTTAGTCCCTCTCTCTATCGCTCACTGTTCACCTGGACAGGTGTGGACTTGTTTTGAAGGACAAGTGCTGGGAATGGTGTTTACATGGGCTCACATAACAGAATAGTGTCTTTTAGTGTGCAGTTATTTCCGTGAGATTGTTCAAGGAAGATTTGTCAAAAACAGGAGCCCCATCTAAGTATGTACACTCTTAAAAATAAAGGTTCCAAAATAGGGGTCATAGAAGAACCACCAAAAAAACTTTTAATGAATCGTTCTAAAAATAAACTTTTTTTAACATATTAATAATCTAAAGAACCTTTTTCCACTATAAATATACTTTTGTGGAACAAAATGGTTCTTTATGGAGTCAATGATGTAGATAAAGAACCATTACATTAAATTTAACAGAATGATTATTTATCTTACACAAACCTTTCTCAAAGTTAATAAAAAATTGAATTTTTGAACTGACACTAGGTGGAATTAGTGGCCAAATCATCTCAAAAAATGGTTATTTTTAGAAAGATTCACTAAAATGTTTTTTGGGAACCAAAATGGTTCTTCTATGACCCCTATTTTGGAACCTTTATTTTTAAGAGTGTAGAATAATAATCAATATGGGCTTTACAAAGGTAATTTCTTAAACTCTTCTATTTTGTCCCCACAAACAGGAATATTTAGTTGTATCCTTTGAGCAGTACTACAGACTGTCAAAGATGAAAAGGACAACTGTAAACATGTAATTAAGTGGTAATCTTAACTCGTAAACACATTCTCAAACTTTCATGTTCATTCATTCCTTTCCACCTCACTCTTAAATTTTCTGCCCCTATTATTCTGCCTCTCCATTCCTAATCTATGACTCAATAGTATCATTGCAAGAAGGGGAGAGAAATATACAGAAAGAGGACAGAGAGAGAAAGAGGTCGAGGAGAGAATGCACCCTCAGGGTTCCATGTTGTTTGGGCCTGCCTCCCCAACACTCATACTCAATTTTTTCTTTTGTCAAACTTAAACAATTTACGTGGTTCAGATAACATACAATTTTGAGTTTCTGTTGATTAAACCAATCTCCCTCATTGTATTAATTTTTTTTTAATTTCAATGAACTTAAAGTAACCTGGTTGCCTTAAAATTTTTAGTTAAACCAACAATTATGGTGCACACACACACACACACAGCCTAATGTACAGTAAACCCTCTTTCTGGTATATATATAAAGATATGTACTGTAAACAATCAGGATTACAAAATATTTTGAATAACTAATAAGTAACGCTTTTAACATCCTCCTCCCCCGTCATGTGACAGTGAGACTAAAATGGGAGAGCAAAATAAAACGGATAGTGGGAATCACACCATAATGGGTTGACAATGAGCCTGGGTGTGCTCTTTGATAGCAATCTTTCATTTGAAAGTCATGTGTCTAGTATCTGTAAAACCGCATTTTTCCATCTTAAAAATATATCTAAATTACGACATATGCTCTCATTAACAAATGCGGAACAATTAGTTCATGCTTTCATGACAACAAGACTAGATTATTGTAATGCTCTACTGGGTGGTTGCCCTGCACGCTTAATAAATAAACTACAGCTGGTCCAAAACGCAGCCGCTCGAGTTCTTACTAGAACCAGGAAATATGACCATATTAGCCCGGTTCTGTCAACACTGCATTGGCTGCCTATTAAACATCGTATAAATTTTAAAATATTGTTGATTACTTACAAAGCACTAAATGGTTTAGCTCCGCAGTACTTGAGCGAGCTCTTAACGCATTATAGTCCTTCACGTCTATTGCGATCTCAAAATTCGGGCCAGTTGATAATACCTAGAATTTCAAAATCGACTGCGGGCGGTAGATCCTTTTCCTATTTAGCACCAAAACTTTGGAACAGTCTTCCTACCATTGTCCGGGAAGCAGACACACTCTGTCAGTTCAAAGCTAGACTAAAAACACATCTCTTTGACCTAGCATACACATAATATATTATAGACTTCTATAATTCAATATTAGGCTGCATAGATTAGGTCAGCCGGAACTGGGAACACTTCCCTTAAATCCTGATGTACTCGTTACATCATCATAAGAAGAATGGCATCTACGCTAATTTTAGTGTCTTTGTTTATCCCGAGGTTTTCCCGCAGCCGACCGGATCCAGGCCGTATCCAGATCTGACTAGGAGCTTTGCCTGGACCCGATGACAACGCAGTGCTGAAGTGCCAACTAGCCTCTCCCTATGGAGGATCCCTTTCCCACTCTACAGATAAAATGTTGTGATTCCGGTTCGCGTACCCACCCCGAAGTGATAAAATAAAACAAAATTCTGTATCAAATTTACAGTTACTGTAAATCCGGCCTCTAGTTCATAAACGCCAGAGGAGAACTGGCCCCCGACTGAGCCTGGGTTCTCCCAAGGTTTTTTTTTCTCCATTAGGTCACCTGATGGAGTTTTAGGACACCAGTAGGTCACTTGATGGAGTTTTTCGGTTCCTTGCCACTGTTGCCTTTGGCTTGTTCAGTTGGGGATATTCAAAATAATTAGCCAAGCATTAATACCATTGATCAGCCGTACCAAACGTGGATGTTTTTTCACTAAGAAACAAACATTATGTTATTTGATTGATATTGTGAAGCTGCTTTGATGCAATTTATATTGTGAAAAGCGCTATATAAATACACTTGACTTGACTTGACTTGACAAAGTGGAGGAGGAGGAGAGAAAGAGGAAGACACTTTCAAATCTTAGGGAGCTCATTGCACAAAGGTAAGCATTCTTAAAGGGTTAGTTTACCCAAAAATGAAAATTCTGTCAGTAATTACTCACCCTCATGTTGTTCCAACCCCGTAAGACTTTTGTTCATCTTCGGAACACAAATGAAGATATTTTTTATTAAATCTGAGAGCTGTCTCACTCCTCCATAGGCTTGAAACTTGTCGGCCCAGAAAGTTAGTAAAGACAATGTTTAAAATAGAAGCCCCTCTCTGAGTTCACGTAGTGTAACTGGGTTGTACATCAGAACGTAGGCTCACTATTGGCCAGCATCACACGCATCACACACATGACCAGTGTCGGCCAATAGTGAGCCTACGTTCTGACGTACAATCCAGAAGCGCTGCGCTGTTACACTATGTAGAGTTTTTTTGTGCACAAAAAGTATTCTCAGCGCTTGGTAAACCTATGGTTGAGCCACTGTAGTCACTTTTTTAACTATGTCTTTACTAACTTTCTGGGCCATCAAGTTTCAATTACATAGAAGCCTATGGAGGAGTGAGACACTCAGAGACTCTCAAATTTAATCAAAAATATCTTAATTTGTGTTCCGAAGATGAACGAAAGTCTTACGGGGTTAGAACAACATGAGGGTGAGTAAATACTGACAGAATTTTAATTTTTGTGTGAACTTACCCTTTAACTTTGCTGCCACCTAAGACATATAATTTTGGCCAAATGCCAAGGCTGCATTCACGGAAAAGGCAACCCCAGAATGAAAAATAAATAAATAAATCCAAGTAACTGAAAATTATAGTTCAGTGTAGCTAAAAAAAATATTGTTTCCTAGTGCTTCTGTGTGGTGTGCTTTTGTATGCATACATCAAGTCATTAGCTTAGCTACATGCTAACATCAAACTATTGAAACCAGTGAAGCTGTTAAGCTTTTACCTTGAGCGCCACATTTTTAGAATGCCATGTCATGTAGGATATGCTGCAAAAGACACAAGACGCAGGCACAACGGTCAAACATGGCAGTCTAATGTGTATTTACATAGAAAGTAGCGCAGTGCAATGGAAAAACAAGTTCTGTGTGAATGGAACTATAGAAATTAAATCACTCCAAATCACTCACTTTTGTGGTTCCATAAAAGTTAAAATGTCGACTTAGAAGTCAGCTAACTATGAAGGAAGTATGCAGCTCATTAAGTTCTGGAATAAAGTCAGAGTGTTACATTACCCAAATAACTAGAGGAAAAGGGTGGTGTTAACATCAGCTGAACCAATGAGAGAAAGAGAGTGAGGTTTATATCCATTAATGGGATAATCGTCTTATTTCGGGCAGTATTAAAGCATTAGAATGTATAACATGTCTGGTGGTTTAGCCGTTGTTGGACAAATTAGTAGTTTTTGCTGGCAGGTCTCGAAAGCTTATCCTCAAGAATATTTCTGCATTTCACAACAGTATTGTAGGTTAACACTGACATTATTACATTTCTGACTACAATGTGAGTGCCGCCTGAGGCAAAATTAAATACTGCAGTGCTTGCCAGTGTTTTGCTATGTGGTTGCTAAGGTGTTCCGAGTGGTTGCTAGGGTGTTAGATGTTTCCAAAAGTGTCCCCTAATTATGTTTTGGTTCCTCTTTTCTTTTTGTTTTTATCTCTCCCTCTCTCAGTGTCACTTTTAATGTGAACAGATCCTTTAAATTCATTTCTAAATTCACCCTGACTTTAGTTTCCTCATAACTCATGTGATATATCTTTGGCATGTACCATGTGCATACGTATCCAAGCGTATGTGTGCGTGTGGTAAGCTGTGTTTGGTCTTGTCCCTTTCTCTGTGTTTGCACTCACAGGGCCAATGGCAAATGCAAAATCCAAAGTCTGTGTGTGTTTGTTGCTTATTGCTGTATTTGTTTGCATGTGTACTCATGTGTGTGAATCTGAAGGTGGTCTTTGTCAGCAGGGTTCACACCTGTTGTGTGAACACCTGAAGGCTGAAATCTGCATTATGGTCAGTACCTGTTGCATATCCTGCAAACAATATTTCCAGTGTGTGTGATTGTGTATTACTTCTTTTTCCTTGGATGTCACTGAAAGGCCAAATCTAAATGACATAAATAGTGAACAGAAAATAGAAAAGGAAAGGAGGGGCTTGTAAAATTGATGTCGATCTGTTCACTTGGCCTGATTTTTCCAGGAACAACCTCAAAACAAAGCTTGCATGTGTTGTGCACATCTGTTGATTGATTTTTTTCTCTTTTGCTTAAAGTGATAATCTACCCCAAAATGAATATTCGGTCATGATTTACTGATAACATTCCAAATGTATGAATTTCTTTTATTCTGTGAAACACAAAAGGGCGAATTTTTGAAGACAATCCCTGCCAAATAGTGAAATGAAGTATAGAGTTTGGATGGGATGTCAAACTTTAAAAAAAAATCTCAAATTGTATATATATACACAGGTCCTTCTAAAAAAAATTAGCATATTGTGATAAAGTTCATTATTTTCCATAATGTAATGATAAAAATTAAACTTTCATATATTTTAGATTCATTGCACACCAACTGAAATATTTCAGGTCTTTTTATTGTTTTAATACTGATGATTTTGGCATACAGCTCATGAAAACCCAAAATTCCTGTCTCAAAAAATTATCATATTTCATCCAACCAATAAAAGAAGTGTTTTTAATACAAAAAAAAAAAAAAGTCAACCTTCAAATAATTATGTTCAGTTATGCACTCAATACTTGGTCGGGAATCCTTTTGCAGAAATGACTGCTTCAATGCGGCGTGGCATGGAGGCAATCAGCCTGTGGCACTGCTGAGGTGTTATGGAGGCCCAGGATGCTTCGATAGCGGCCTTAAGCTCATCCAGAGTGTTGGGTCTTGCGTCTCTCCACTTTCTCTTCACAATATCCCACAGATTCTCTATGGGGTTCAGGTCAGGAGAGTTGGTAGGCCAATTGAGCACAGTAATACCATGGTCAGTAAACCATTTACCAGTGGTTTTGGCACTGTAAGCAGGCGCCAGGTCATGCTGAAAAATGAAATCATCTCCATAAAGCTTTTCAGCTGGTGGAAGCATGAAGTGCTCCAAAATCTCCTGATAGCTAGCTGCATTGACCCTGCCCTTGATAAAACACAGTGGACCAATACCAGCAGCTGACATGGCACCCCAGACCATCACTGACTGTGGGTACTTGACACTGGACTTCAGGCATTTTGGCATTTCCTTCTCCCCAGTCTTCCTCCAGACTCTGGCACCTTGATTTCCGAATGACATGCAACCACTGAGCAACAGTCCAGTGCTGCTTCTCTGTAGCCCAGGTCAGGCGCTTCTGCCGCTGTTTCTGGTTCAAAAGTGGCTTGACCTGGGGAATGCGGCACCTATAGTCCATTTCCTGCACACGCCTGTGCACCGTGGCTCTGGATGTTTCTACTCCAGACTCAGTCCACTGCTTCCGCAGGTGCCCAAAGGTCTAGAATCGGTCCTTCTCCACAATCTTCCTCAGGGTCCGGTCACCACTTCTCGTTGTGCAGCGTTTTTTGCCACACTTTTTCCTTCCCACAGACTTCCCACTGAGGTGCCTTGATACAGCACTCTGGGAACAGCCTATTTGTTCAGAAATTTCTTTCTGTGTCTTACCCTCTTGCTTGAGGGTGTCAATGATGGCTTTCTGGACAGCAGTCAGGTCGGCAGTCTTACCCATGATTGCGGTTTTGAAAAATGAAACAGGCTGGGAGTTTTTAAAAGCCTCAGGAATCTTTTGCAGGTGTTTAGAGTTAATTAGTTGATTCAGATGATTAGGTTAATAGCTCGTTTAGAGAAACTTTTCATGATATGCTAATTTTTTGAGACAGGAATTTGGGGTTTTCATGAGCTGTATGCCAAAATCATCAGTATTAAAACAATAAAACACCTGAAATATTTCAGTAGGTGTGCAATGAATCTAAAACATATGAAAGTTTAATTTTTATCATTACATTATGGAAAATAGTTCATTATCACAATATGCTAATTTTTTGAGAAGGACCTATATATATATATATATATATATATATATATATATATATATATATATATATATATATATATAAAATAATTGTCAAGAATTTATTTTCTTTAAAGGTAAAGTGTGTAATATCTGCATCATCAAAAGAAATTCCCCCAAAAATGTGTACAATGAATGTATTTTTTCCCTTGAAATTCACTCTGATTAACCAGATAGTCCCGCCACTAGTTAGGCCAATGAGAGAGAGAGAGAGAGAGAGAGAGAGAGAGAGAGAGAGAGAGAGAGAGAGAGAGAGAGAGACAGCGTGGCACATTACACTTGCAGGTAGACATGTGCAGGCTGTATCTGGACCCACAGGGCCTGCAGTACCTCTCTGAGATATAAATCAGTGTGTGTGTGTGTGCGCGCGCACACGTATGTGTGTGTGTTCTACACATCAGGCACATTCAATGGACAATCTTTTTCCACTTTCACACAAACACGCACATTCCACAGTTAGGGTAAAGGCATTTTTCTTGCAAACAAATTTCCAACAAACCACCACAAATTTTATGATTCAAAAATTCTCATTCAACTTTTGCAGGACAATGTCGTCCCAGCAGTCCTTTGCTTCACCTACTTGTTTTAGGCGGGGGACGGGGCGTTTTTACTGCTTGATAAATATAAGCAGCACAGCACAAAGTTTCATGTGCTCATCATCTCCTAATCAGCACCCGAAATAGATAAAAATGAAGTCTTTTTAAAACAAAGAAAAGTGATGGCAGGATGATGGGAAACTACATTTGTGCAGTGAACGGATGTCAAAAAGATCAAATCTGATAACATGATCACTTTATTTAGTGTTCATGTAAACACTATGTTCGGATTTATCAATCAAAATAGTTTTATTCCGATTTAAACAAAGTGTCTATTTAAACTTAACTTATGGCGTAACTATACACAGCTCCTTTATTGTTTCTTGCAACCTTCTAAGCTCAGGGTTAACCACACCTTGAGCAACCTAATGACCTAAAGCCTAAGTAACACGTTTTGACCCGCACACTGTGTATATGCGAGCACACGCTTCACACACAAACACACACACTAGTGTCAATCTAGGTGAGTGTTTAACTATATAAACAATTTGATGGTATTGTTTCCTTCTATCTCATCATATAATAGCATTACTACTACATATAAATTTTTGATAATGACTAATATCAGAGAGTAGAACAGTGTGTGTGTGTGTGTGTGTGTGTGTGTGTTTAAAAGTGTGTTTGCATAACCCCGACCTCTTATGCGATAGGTCTTTACACATACCCTGAGGATAACTCTGATTGATGGATGAGAAGTTAGATGGATAGAGGTATGGAAAAACGGGGAAGAGAGCAGCTGACTCTGACACCCAGGGAGTTCCTAGTGAAAAAAATGCAGCACTGTAGGACATGCTAGATTAAAATCTTTCTAATCTATGCTGCTGATAAAGATGCCCGATCTGAAATCATAATCATAAATCTGTAACGGCTGATCTGATCTGACAGCATAAAACTGATCTAAGGAGGAAACAGTTCCTGTTTTGGAAATGTTTACATGGATTTAATTTAGATATGCGAAAATGATGGTCTCAAAAACTTGTGTAAAAATTCATGGAACACAGAGAACTTTTTACCAGTGCTCCAGAACTCAATTTTGTTTTGCATAAAAGCATAAGCCAAGAATTAAGATTCTTGAAGTTTCTGAATTACAGCAGCTGGTTTTAAACATTATACGCAAATATACGGGCCGACTTCAACGAAAGTAACACAATGATATTTTCTCTCCCTGACCTAGAATGGTAACTCTTACACTATCTAACCAGGAACGACATCTTTTACATATAAATCTGAATTTTTAGTCCCAAGAAGCCACAAGTAACAGGTCATTTTTGCCAGTCGCTTAGTTCCCATTTTTGTAGCGTCACCTCATCCACTGGAAAATATCAGTGGTCTGGAATATCAAAACTGTATATTAAAGGAAATAACTCAGGATATTACTCACTGCACTGCATCTTTCTGACACATAACAACAATAGCTAACAGCAGATGAATAACGGGACTTAATGCAGCAAGTTAAACTTTTTAATGCCATACTTCTAGCTGTCGCTCATGTAACTAAAAGTTCTCAGTTCTCATTGATAAGTAGTGTAATTTATCTTTGTCTGTCACCTTTTATGAACACACATCAGCCTTTTTTAGTCTGGTCCTGTTTTAAAATCCAAACATTTACCTCAGCAGTTTGGGGTACATGCCAGATTTTCACACAGAAAGATAATTATAGACTTTCTCTGTGGTATTGAAAGTTGATCCTCAGTAACGGTGATCAGATAACAACCACTTTTACTACATTCAGAAAGAGAGAGAGAGACAGTAAGCTGTAGTGAAAAGTAACTGGGGCAAAACTCTGATGAAACTGGAGACAAGACAGAAAAATGTGGTCTATCTAAATTCAGTCTAATTTTTCAGTCAAACAAGTCTTTCACACACACATACACTACTGGGCAAAAAAAACAAAAAACAAAAAAAACAGGGCCAAGTGTGCTACTACTTTAAAAGCCATTGCTGAGAAAAACATCAAAGACAGAATTAAGTTTTTGGCAGAACATGGGAAGTTGTTTGTGGAGTGATGAATCACAATGAAACATGAGTTGCATGGTGATGCTCCAGAGCGGTGCCTTCGAAAATCTGCTGAGAAATATAATTATAAATGCATCTCTACCATAGAGAAACATGGAGGCAGAGGTGTCATTGTGTGGGGAACCTTTTTATCTGCTGGTATTGGTGAGATACTTCAAGGTGAAAAGTCATGTAATGCTTTGGAGTACAGGAAAATATTACAGAATGGCTTGCTTCCAACAAATGAAAAGTTATTATCTAAAGAGGAATGATCAGATGTTTCAAAACAATAAAAAATTAAGACAATGCTCCTACCAAATTGCAAAGACAACCAAGAAGTGGTTGAAGTCCATCAGGCGCATGTTTTTTGCCTGTTTTCAACTACTACTATGTGTTTAAAGCCATTAACTTTAACACCGATACATCTTCCTGTAAATAACGGTTTGCAAGTTATGGAAGGCTATTCCATGCTAAGTTACTTTATCTACAGTGCTTGTCCAATTCTTGCTAATTTCCAGACCAGTGATTTGTGATTAAAATGGTTAAGACCTTTAAAAGACCACTAAATATTTTGCCATTGGCTTGGCCCAATTTTTATTTATTTATTGGAATTACTTGTACAGCCATTAGTGGTGTAAATAGTAGCTGAACAAAAGGGTATTGGAACCTGAAGGGATGTTGTATAGAGAATTACTCCGGTAGGCTAAATACAATACTTCAGTCATAACTGAGGGAGGCTTGAGTGAACTAAGGTCGTTCTGAGTTTTAGTTATTTGGATTTTATGAAATTTCTTAGGCTCAGACCTGTTACCCGGGCTCAAGCTAGAGCAGGTCTGCAGCCACTGCCAGACTTGCAGTAGTCTGCTGCAGGGCAGGACCAAGGGCCCAAGAAAACCACGCCGACAACGTCGGTTTGAGAAGTATCTGGGTACTCCAGTCCCTGAGACCTCACTGGATGGCCTCGAATCCCAGAGAAAATTGGAGAATTAGGAAAGACGAGTCATTGAAAAAAAAACTGCTAGTGGAAAAGGGTCAAATCTGTGTGATGAAAAGTATGTGATTGTAAATGTGTTGTACTTGCAAGCCATCGTTTAATTGTCCCCAAATGTTGTAGACCCCTTGTCTTGCACCTCGCACACACCTTTCTATGGGCTGGTCATTTAGGACAGCAGAAAACATACACTCGCATCAGTTCACGTTTTCATTGGCCTTCACTTTACACTGACGTACAGATATTCTGCAACACGTCAAAAAACCAGAGCTGTGTCCCAGCGGAGCCCTTGTACTCTCTCCTTGTTATCTCTACTCGCTTCAGACGCATCGTCATGGATATTGTGGGGCCACTTGAGAGGAGCAGTGCGGGACACCTGTACATGGTGATATGCGACTACGCGCCAGATACCCTGAAGCCTTCCCACTCCGTTCCATTACCACCCCAAAGATCATCCAAGCCCTTGTGCAGCTGTTCTCCAGGGTGGGAATCCCTGAGGAGATTCTAACAGATCAAGGTACAAACTTCACGTCGTGGCTAATGGGGCAGCTTCAAAGCCAGTTGAGCATCACAACTGAAGACTAAAATTTGACTGTTTAATGTAATTTTTTTGTACTATTTTTCTTTATTCATTTTCATAATAATGTCAATGTATTTTCTGAAGTCAGAGTAAGTTGTACATGATTGCTGAGAAGAGATATAGGATGAGCTATATTTTGCATACAAGTATGTGTGCAATGCAACGTTCTCTGAGCAGAGATGTTCCAATGATGATGATACATCAAATAAGGGTGGGGGAAAAAATCGATTCTTAGATGCATCGCAATGCAGACGTGGACGATTCTGTTGGCACCGCACCGGTGCACTATGTTAGAAGTCCGACATAACCGTTTGTGTTCTTTGTAGAGGGGCTGACAAATGAGGAAGAAAGTGTCAGTCATATGTGTTATTGTGTTTTGTTATGTGTTTTATGATATTTATATGAGGATTTGTTTTGAAACCTGTGTTTATTGGATATATGTGAAGCCTGATACACATAGATGTGAATAATGATTTTAATTACCAAATAAATGGTACGCCCAGAGAAGAGGCCGGCCTATAAAAGGGGAGGCCAGACTCAAATGTAGGACTTGTTAACTGAGTCAACAGCGAGCGTGCAACTGTGAGCGAACTACCAGAGCGAGTATATTGAAAATACCCTTTGTGTATTTTGTTTATATATTATTTTTTTATCTTTATTTTCCAGTTTATATCTTTGACACTTTATATTTTGGAGGTTTGAAGATTACACTGTATATATATTGACACCATCACTCGTGGACTTTTGTATATATCTTTGGTGCTGTAAATAAATTACACCTTGCACGACAGTGCTGTTGTGAGTAGAGCCATCCCTTTCTTTTTATATATTTATCACAAACGAACCCTTACGCAATCCAAAGCAGATCTCCAGGGGTCGCTTTGTGACACTCTTATACTTGGTCATACTAAATAGAGTTACAGACTAGGAACACCTTTTACTTTTGAGTTCAGTGTGTGGACCTTTATCCATACCAGCATCCAAAACAGACTCAATAGGCAGATGGTGCATAGCAAATTACCAAATGTGCCTTCACTCACACATACAATGTGGACACACCAAAAACATGTATCCACACACACACACACACACACACACATCAAACATTTCATAAAATGGTCTGTCAATTTCTTCACAATCCTTCCTGTATATGTCTGTATTCAAAACAAACAATCGGAACTTTGTCAGTGACATACCGAAATCCCACCCATCCTGCCACCTGCTACTCAGTCATCTCGCACTTTATTACGGGCTGTAAGTAGCTATGGCGACTGGCCAGGTTGGCAGGTGAATGTTGAGGTCACTGAGGTGGGCGGGGAAAAGCTATATGCCCCAGACATCACCACCGCACACACTTACACATTAACATCTCCACAGAAACGACCTCTGCCCTTCCAATACTCATAGCTTTACAATCTACAACCAGATGCTGCCACAGTGACACACCCATTTATACAAGACAAACTCTTTGAACCACAAATCTACCATTGCTGTGGTGTTATATACTTCAATCTCAGAATTAAAAATGAAATAAAAAAATAAAGAAAAAAGAAATGCACCCATTTAAAAGTTTGAGGTGGGTAAGATTTCTTTCTGATAATAGTATTACAATTTAAAATACCTGTTTTCTATTGTAATACATTTTAAAATGTCATTTATTCATGTAATGGCAAAGCCGAATTTTCAGCATCATTATTCCAGTCTTCAGTGTCACATGATACTTCAGAAATCATTCTAATATGCTGATTTCCTGCTCAATAATGTTTCTTTATAATCATCAATGTTGAGCTTTTGCTGCTTATTATTTTTGTGGATTTTATTTTCTTCTCAGCATCCTTTGATGAATGGAAAGTTCAAAAGAACAGCATTTATTTGAAATAAAATGTATTGTAACAATGTAAAAGCTTTTACTATCACTTTTTAATAAAAGGGAAATCTTAATAAAAAAATAAAAAAAATCTTATTGCCCCCAGTAAGAAAGTTTTGAAAATAACTATTTACATTTTTAGTCATTATCATTATTATTATTATTATTAGTAGTAGTAGTACATTAAATATATTCTTATCAACTCAATCCTATAAATTCAAATGAGGTCATAATCTGAAAGGTCAATAAACCATGAACATTTTGAAAACAAAACCTAGTGTTGATGCCAACCAAGACAATGACACAGCAGGCATGGCAACCACGGGAACAATCAAGCATATCTTTGTTTACTGCCAAATACACAAGCTGACACAAACTCTCAGAGAGAAAGAGCGAGAGAGATGAGCATACGAAAAGAATAAAACACCATATCGAATTGGCAGAATGTGGCAAGCGTGAGAAAGAACAGAAAGAAAATAAACTGAGGACACAGCACAAGGTTCACACAGTGATTAGGATAAGGACAAAAAATACATGCTGCAAAAATATGTTTTTGTCTTGTTTTCCTATAAAAAAAAAGAAATAATAATATAATAATAATAGTTTTTGTTAGATTTATGCTTGCAACCAGAACAAAATAGCCTATATATTAATATATATAATATATACAGTATTATTATAAATTATTAATAAAATATTTTCACCAATTTTTTTCAGTTATTTAACTTGTTTTACGGATGTTTATATGTATTTCTGTAGAACAAAACAAAAATCCTGCTTTAAAATGATTTCTGCAGTGCATACAACATTCAGACATCCATCCCTCACGAAACCCTCTTTTTCCCCTTATTTCTCAGTTCTTCGTGTTTCTCTTTCAGTCATTCATTCATTATTCAGTGTAGGAACACAGGTGCACCTGTTTCAACTAACTCTTTTCAGACTAGCAGCAACAGTCAAACACGCATAATCCCCAACTTCGCTGACACACACACACACACACACAAACTTCAGTAACACCCACCAGCTCGCTCACTGAATGTCTGCCCTTTAACAGAGCGAGGAGGAGGCAGTCAACAGTCATTCGTCTTTTTTCCTCTTCAGCTGTATTGTGTTTGCAGTGCGTCACCTGGTGGAAAAAAGAAAGGATAAAAAGCCTGCGGATGGAGAGATGAAAGGCAGAACAAAATCAAAGGACGAAAAGGAATGGAGGGAACGGGAGAGGTGGAGTGCACACAAAATGAGCAAAATAAAGCAGAGGATGTCGTCCAAACTGAAAAGAGCCTTTTAAAGCTGCCCTCCCCTCTAAACTGCTCTTCAGTCCTGTGTGAATGTTCGGTCTTTCTGTTCTCAAGCTCAGGAGACAAAGAGAGAGGATGGAGAGCAGCTATGGACGAGTGAAATGAAGGCTGAATCGGTTACAGTCAAAAAATGTATACAATAAACATGCAGAAGTACTGAGGCGGAGAGAGTGGAAAATATTATATCATAAAAGGCATATTAATAATTGTGAAAAATATTGATAGTTGATCAATATTGAAAAGATGATAATTGTAGTTTAGTACACTAAAAACTAAAAAGTTTTTTTCTGTCAGTACAACACAAGTGAATGCGTGTACTGTATATATGGATATATGCATTTATTTAAACAAAAATATAGTAAAACAGTAACATTGTGACATTATTAAAATGTAAAATAACTGTTTTCTATTTTAATATACTTTAAAATGCTATTCCTGTGATGGTAAAGCTGAATTTTCAGCATCATTACTCCAGTTTTCAGTGACACATGATCCTTCAGAAATTATTTTATTACGCTTCTCAAGAAACATTTGTTATTATTATCAATGTTGAAAACAGTGGTACTACTTAATATTTTTGTGGTAACAGTGATAGATTTGAACATTCTATTCATCAAAGAATCCTGAAAGACAGAATTAGCTTTTTTGCTTTCACTTTTGATTAATGCACAATTCAATGAATCCTATATATACATTGGTCAGTAATGGTCCCAATATATATACACTTCACCTTTAAATATGTGCTGTATGGAACTGTTTTTTTTCTGTTTGTATAACATAGAATTATACAATATTATACTGTTTGTATAATTGATGTATCAAACATCAATGAAGGTGAATGTTTTCTATAAAAAGGTATAAATGCAGTCAGTTATTATTAAACATCAAGTGTGAACATTTACTTTAATATCCAGTGTCTTGCAGTTTCCTCTGATTAAATCAAAGCTGTAACTTACTCTCTGAGCATGTGTGTGGTTTTCCTCACTAGCAATCATGCTGAGCACATTAAAGTACTTACAACAGCTCTTTATGCTCCTCTGAGACTTACAGAAAGAGAGCGAAAGGCCCGAGAGAGAGACTGTGTCTTCCACTGCCCACAGTGTTGGTCAGAGTGTCTGAATTCCCCACAGAGGCTCATATCTCACACAGTATGACCTCACACCATCCTACACACTTAAACAAGTGAGCTAAGGCTAAAGAATGGGACACAGTAAGTAAAGGGGACAAAACATTCTACCCACAGTGTTGAACATGCCACAATGCAGTACTGTTTTTCCATTTCCTCCCCCGTTCTTTCTGTTCTTTTTCATTAAATGGGGCTTTTGCTGTGGCTGGCAGACAGAAATACACAATACCATTTGTTTCTCAAAGAGAAACAGATTAAAATTGACCATGGTGTCACGGCACACAGTAATTCATCTGAGTGTGTTACTCTGGTATGAATGCACTGCCACCTGCTGGATGAATGACACAGTACAGGGGATAGGTGCATTCTTGACTGGACTTTGCTTATTTGGAATTTTAGTTTTTTTGCCCAACATCAATTTGGCCATGGAAGTTTTAGGGCCAGTCATTTGAGCCATAAATGTTGTGTTACTAATCAAATGTTCGTCAAGAAAATATTGACACCACAAGAACACAATGCCACTACTACGAGCCTTATAAATAAATAAACAAACAAACAAACAAATAAATGGATTATTGCCCAAACTTCTATCACTTTATAATTAAATACAACTATACAAGGTACACACTCAGCAATCATTTTCCACTTACCCCCTTAGCAAGGTACAAAAATTGTCACTGGGGCCCTTTCAAAAGGTACACCATTGTACCTCATTTAACTTATACATGATCCATCTAATCTTGATAATTACCGTCCGAATTGTAATTGGCCATTTATTTCTAAAATCCTGGACAAATGTGTGGCAACTCAGATCCATGGTCATCTCTCCAATAACAAATTGTTTGAGCAATTTCAATCTGGCTTCTGTCCCCATAATTACAGAGACTGCTCTTGTTATAATCACTAATGATCTGTTGTTGGCAGCTGATTCTGGTTTATTAATCATACTTGTCCTTCTCGGCCTGGGTGTGGCCTTTGATACCATCTTACATAAGACACTCCTTGACAGGTTAGTTTATATTGAGATCACTAGCACCCCCTGTCCTGGTTTAGATAATATCTCTCTGGTCGCACTCAGTTTGTCCAACTTAAAAATTTCTGATCAAGACCATCTACAGTTACTATCGGTGTTCCTCAGGGTTCTTTTTTTTGGGCCCGCTTCAATATTTTTAGGAAATATGGTATCCATTTTCACTGCTATGACACCCAGCTCTACCTGTTTTCCAAACCCTCTGACTCTTTTCTTCCACCATCTTTGCCTAGCTGTTTAGCTTAAATTAAACTTTTTGAAACACAATAGTGATTAAACAGAGGTCCTACTCGTAGGCACAATATCTACTCTGACGAAATCTGATTGTTTCTCTCTGGATATTGATCATAACGCAATTTGTCCTTCCCCGCAGGTTAAAAGTCTGTGCGTCATTCTGAATAGCACACTTTTCTTCAAAGCTCATGTTTCACCTGCGTAATATTAATCATCTCCGTCCTTCCCTTACAATATACAACACTGCAATCCTTATCCATGCACTGGTTGCACATATCAATCATTGTAATGCTCTTCTTAATGGACTTCCTTCCAAACTTCTCTATAAACTTCAGTTGATTCAGAACTCTGCAGCTCGTGTTCTTTCTAGAACTCCTACTGAGCACATTTCACCAATTCTCCAGCAACTCCACTGGCTTCAGTGACGTATCGTATTGATTTCAAAATTCTGCTTCTCACATTCAAGGCACTTCACAATCTCGCTCCTCCATACCTTACTGATCTTCTTCATATTTATACCCCTTTGGTTGGTGGTGGGACTCGAGATGATTTCCTCAAGAAACTTCTCGTACCTCTGCTTTACCGATATATTACTCAACTCCTGAAAGGATTTCTGCATGCCTCATGGACATATCAAACTGAACGTTTACTCGTCACCTTAATCTTGACAAGACTATCCTCCTCTTCCTTCCTCCCTCAACAAAATGTCCCTTTACCTCTGTCGAAGGTCAAGCAGTCAATGCCTCCAGGTGTGTTCAAAATGACCAGCTCTCATTTGTGAATGACATTATGACTGACAGATCTTGCTTTATCCTTCAAAACATAGAGGAAAGGGGCCCTTCCCTGACAACTAAAATACAACAATCCAGATTCCAGGCTCTAGTGGTTTCATTTCAAGACTAAAGTAACTCCTCCCATTACTACTACCAGCATCTAAACATCAGAAACAGACGTTTTATGTGTTCAGCATTTAAATCCTGTATAGTCTGGCTCTAAGGATACATTGTCTGGATGTTTCAATATCAACATGAGCCTCTGAACACAGATATGTTCTGATTTCAATCATTTGCAGGAAGTCCAAAATATCAACTTCACTTTTCTTTTTACTTTCCATTAGTGGCCAAAGGGCCTAGATCATGTTATCCCTATACTATTAAAGACAAGATTGTTCAAATCTGCTATACAGTAGGCCTACGCCTACCCTTTAAAATAAAAGACTCTCTCACAGAAAACCAGTCAACACCCATTTAGATGTCACTTTATGCTATTCAAATCTAGTATTCTCAGCTGTTTAGTATAGTAGTTTGATTATGATTTAGATGACAGTGAGTGATATTAAGATTTAGATGAAATCCTTTTCAAATAAATAGCAACACTGTAATGTGTGTGTGTTATTGGCATGGTAGATTTAATTGCAATTCAGAAATGCATAACTTTCACTGTTACTCACCAGTCCTTGAGAAGATAGCAGCAGGTACTATGAGTGCTTCTCAATTCTTATTTGTGCATCCTCGTTTCCTTTCCTCACGGCTCAGCTCCACCCCCTGTAGGATGCGAGGGAAGGCTGCAAGGAAAGAAAAGGAGGACGGAGGAATTGAATGAAAGCTTTTTATATATTGGAATACTTTTTTAAATTATTATTATTAAATGTTCGTAAAAGAAAACAACAACAACAAAAATAAAAAGATAAACAACAATTATTGTCATTGTCATAACATAGCCTAATACAACAGAGTCCTTCAGTCCAGATTAAGTTCCTTCCTTCAGTCTTTTTAATCCAGATTAAGTGCCAAACCCTTAAACACAGCCTGTTCTTACACTGTTCTTATAGCTTTTAAGTTTTTTGAGAACTCAATAGATTCAAAGTACATTTTCATTTCAAGTTTAAATCTTAAAAAAAGAGGATTGCATTTAGAAAATTTACATTTGTGAATGTGAAATTTAGCTAACAGAAAAATAAGGTTTATAAAATAAATATCACTTTTCTTTTCACATTCATGAAAACCAAAAAATGATATTTCTATATGTAGATTCAAAGTTAGGATTCACATAACATTTGATAAAATCAATAAATGTCACACCAAAATGTCACCGTGAGAGAGCAGTTTCAAAATAAATGCAAGTAGTTTCAGGTTTCTCTAAATAGAAAGAACAGAGGGTATTAATATCAAGTCTTTTGAGAGAACACTTATCTGGATAAAAACCTATGAATTAACTTATAAGTAATTTCTCTCATTTTGTTAGTTATCGGGTATTTGTGAGGTAATGTATACATTGGAATACTTGATCACTCGAGCATCATTTCACATCGTCATCAACAGCGCTCAAAGGATCTGCCAATTATGTTGTTGAATGTGGTTATTTAAGAAATTCATTATAAATAATAATAAAGCAAGATACCCTGTTGAAACATGATGTGTGATATGTGGTTTATAAACTGCAAAGGTAAAGTATAAATTAAAATTATTGTGACTGATGTGAAGGCTTAGGATAATTGATACGTTCATGTTTAGTCGATAAAACACTTCCGCAAAAGATACAACACCTGCACGTGTATCCTCGCTTATGACTCCTCAGGAAACCTCCTCACAAGTGGAGCATTTGAGTTATCGTGAAATTTATCTCAAATCAAACATACTGTATGTGTGGAGGTATTTTTAAGACTTTTCCCATTAACTGATGCCTTTCACTTCCAAAGCGCTACCTGTTTCCTGCCTGTATAGAGCACGCCCGCAGAGCATTCGATTGCGTGACTCGTGAGCGTTTGATTGGTTGGACCTGAGGGGATACGCCCTTAACTGAACGAATCGGTTGAGTGAATGACTCACTGAATCAACAATCCTGCAGTAAAGATCAGTGAACAAAGCAGTGAACACATTTTATAGTGAACCGAAAGAGAATGAATCATTCTCCACTAAACAGATGCCAGGGTCAGGGTGAATTGAATTAATACATATTGATGTATTCATTTAATTCATGAATTGTCAATTCAATTAATTCCATATAGAATTGTCTAGATGGAAATGTTATAGTAAATTCCAATAGAGATTCAAAACGTATCAATTAAGTTTATTTCTACAATGAATCAACATTTTTATTTTAATCTTTCAAAAAGAGAGGTAATGCTCTGGATGACAGAATTATTCTCTCTTATTCAATCACAGTTTATATTTAAGTTATCCGCATGCTTCATGACAAATATTTTTTGGTTACACTTATTTTTATGGTACTCTTTAGACATTCTGTCAACTACTGTATAAGTAACATTGCACTGACAGTATTAGTAGAGTTTTAGGGGTAGGGCTAGGGTTTGTAGAATAAGGGGTTAGGTATAGACCTTATGTAGCCCCGCCCCTTTTCAGCGCTGCGCTCGTTGTCTTTTGTCTTCCAGTCTGTATTTTTCACAGCGATCTTGCGTATTTATGAATGAACGGCTCGTTTTAAAATCTTCGCAGACTACTGACATTTGTTAAGACATCTGCTTTAAACATTATAATCCTCATGATTACTTTCGTTAACTTTACATTAAAGGTGCTCTAAGTGATGTCACGCATTTTTTAGGCCAAAACATTTTTTGTCACATACAGCAAACATCTCCTCACTATCCGCTGGCTGCCTGTCCCCTGAACACACTGTAAAAAGACGCGGTCTCTGCAGACACCCCAGGCTCCACAAACGGCAACAAAAACAAACGGCTAACCCGCACCACGAAACATAACAAACTGTTCCAGCCAATAACAGACAAGAAGGATTTGGGGGTGGGGTTTGGGGGGTTAGTGCATGGATGAGGAGGAGGGAGGGTCGAGCTAGCCTCCGTTTTGTTTGACAATACTTTAAACGTCAACAAGAAGTGACGTCACCCGACATCGCTTAGAGCACCTTTAAATAAATCCACTTCAAAAGCTAATTACTCCTGGACAGCAATGTCATCGAGCGATCCAAAAAATGGAAGTTCAAAGACGATATTCTAAAGATGGCTGTGCCCTCGTTTCTCTGGCGCATAAGGTCTTCTTGACCATCAAAAAAGTGTCAGATACATACATTCTACTAATACTCTGTAATGAGTTACTAGTTGGAACTTTAATTGTAGACAACATAATATCTAAAGCAGGGTACCATTTTTATTATATATATTTTTTCTTATATTTTAGATTAAATACAACTAAATGCCAAACATTTTTTTATTTGTCATACCATACTAGATTACAATTCTAAACAGAATATTCCAAAATAGAAAAAAAAATAACAAGAAACTAAATTACATCATTAAATAGCACATGAAATTCAGCAACATTTTCCATCCACACGTCTTAAACTCTAGTCTCATCAGCAAAAATTCCAGAAAAAGAAACACTGAGTTCAACCAGTTACGGGTGTGTCTTTATGTGAAAATCTTGGAGTGTTTAGAGGAGGAATGCTAGCCTCAGACAGATGACGGGGAGCTTGAACCTCACAGCATGGAGATGCCGCAGCTGCCCGATGAGAAACACAGTTGTCTTCACACAAATCAACTCTGATATTTAAAAATAAAGGGATGAAAAGACTGAGTGTTTGTGTATCCAAGTTAGTGAAAAAGGGAGACAAGAAATTCTCAGTGTCTGGTGGTGTGCTTTGGTGAGAGAGTGATATAAAGCAGCTGCAGGGTCAAAGAACTTCTCTGTGTCATAAACCACGAGGAGAGACACATACGGATGACCTCACAGTTTGTCACTCCGGCAACAAGGTCACTAAGAACAATCATACTTGCACACAAACAGAAAGTTAAAGGCAACACAAACTAAAACGAAGTTCATGGAAAATTTACAAAACATCACATGCCCTCTTCCACACATGACAAACACAAATATAAGTGCAAAAACGCAACAGTGCTGATGTGACTCACAGTTTATAGTTATAGGTATAGTGCCATCTCTTCGAAAGTTCATGTGGACATCCTATGAAATAAAGGTCTGGGGAGCTCGGATGCTGAATTTCAAGTTTAACAGCAATATCAAGACCAGCCTATATCAAAACCAGCAGTTGTTCAGTAAACATCTTTCAAAAATCCAGTTCGGTTTTATTCCAAACAGCTTTTTTTTGTTACGTTTTTTTTTTCCAAACAGGAAATGTACAACCAACACAGGAAGACATCCCGAAGGCTCTTCACTTTTACAGAACACTGTGAACTGTGCTGTTTATAGTGGCACATCTTATCCAGAAGAGTAATATGCAGTTCAGTGCCGTAGCATTTCATAAAGGAGGTAGACGCACTTCATCACATTTTGACACTGCAATGTCAGTGTAAACCTCCAGCACGGTTCACTGTTGTGTGTTAGGAGGGAGTGGGGGGTCTTTATCATCATACTGTGGGGGCGGAGTGAGAGGTTCGATGGTGAACACGTTGCTCTGCTGGATGTCGCTTAAGCTTTTCCTTCTGAGGTTGTCCGATCTGATGCGCCTAATTTTAAGGGGAATCAGCTTGCGACTGGGACGGCTGTTTCTGCGGCCGCCCGCTCCAGTGCTGGGGTCGATTTGGGATGAAGGTCTGCGTGCTGGGCTGGATCCATCCAGTACGGTGTGCTGATCTTCCTCTAGCTCCTCATAGGCTGGCAGCTGTGTGACACTGTTGTGTCGCTCAGAGGACTGAGTGATGGGATACTGGCCACTCATAACCACCTCCTCATAAGTGGGGACCATGTAGTTCTGAGCTATTTGATCCATCCTAGATACAAAAAAAAAACGGTCATTTACAACAATACACAGCAAATTTAGGTTGGTATACACTACCGTTTAGACCGTTTACCGTTTTATTTTTAATAAAAACGTAATTCTTTTATTCAGAATGAATGCATTAAATTGATCAATAAAAGTCAATAACGTCAATAAAGACATTGTTACAAAAAAAGAAAGCTGAATTTTTTTTTTTATCATGGCTTCCATAAAAATATTATTAAGTAGTACAACTGTTTTCAACACTAATAATAATAATAAGAAGAAGAAGAAATGTTACTTGGGCAGAAGATCAGCGTATTAGAATAATTTTTTTTTAGAGATCATGTGACTGAAGACCTTTTATAACTGTATCATCTTTATATCTCTTTTAATTCCTTTTATAACTGTTTTAATTTTCCTTGCTTTTATTTTTTGATTCTTTTAATTACACCTTTCTGTGTAAAGCACTTTGAATTACCATAGTGTATGAAATGTGCTATATAAACAAGCTTGCCCTGCCTTGCCTATCTTTTATCCTGCATGGTGGTTGGACCACATGATATTGATTTGGAAGAAAGAAAAGTTTGTCAAATATTAATAAGCAGTGAAGCAATTTTGTTAAAATATTTTTTCTAAGACGTAATAATACAAGATTATCCCAAAGTACTTTATAATGTTTTTTTATTTATTTATTTTTAAATGTTTAAAGACTTTAAGACTTTTTTCTTTATTTTGATATCAGGAGGTTGCATCAACCTGATATTTATGACGATATTCATTTTTGCTGTAAACAGGGGCAAAACGAATTTTTTTGATAACTCATTCTAAAAAAGTTATTGAGATTTATCTGAAAGGAGTCACTGGTGTCTCCAAGTGTACTCTTGAAGTCTCCATTTTTGATTGCTAA
This sequence comes from Meda fulgida, assembly GCA_030578275.1. Classification (NCBI taxonomy): domain Eukaryota; kingdom Metazoa; phylum Chordata; class Actinopteri; order Cypriniformes; family Leuciscidae; genus Meda; species Meda fulgida. The sequence goes on along the minus strand of CM060623.1, from coordinate 19,720,355 downwards.
AAGAATTGTGCATAGGATGCTCTTTTAAATTCACATATGCCTAATTCTCTAAAAAATTCAAAATATGCTGCAGAGCTGAAGTGGTTAATAGATACGTAATAGTCAATAGTCACGTCACGTATGAATAGAAACGTCACGTCATTGGCGCAAATATCATCATAAAATGAATGAATGTGATTTCACCTGGGTGTGTATTTAACAATATGTACTCACGTAGCCCCGTCCCCCTGTGTGTTAGCGGGTGTACTGCCGGCTTCCTGTCCCCTGGCCGCCCGGTGTTTGTTCCGTATGCTCAGACACACAGACAGCAGCAGCAGCGCCACTCCTCCCCCCACTAGGACGAAAGCCACAGACGAGGTCTCCTTAACTTGACTGGATTCCATGCCTGGTCTGGAGCTGTTCCCACCGGACCCTGCCGGCACCACGCTCCACACAATCATGACGATCCCCAGAGCAATGAGACCCACTCCCAGTGCAGCGGTAGCATACTGTGCCCCAGAGTTACTGCTGCTGGTCCTGCTGGGACTGGGTGGAGTCTGGTCGCTGTAGGACATACTTCCAAACCTTACCATGGACTTGAATCTCCTCTGGACACGTTGTTTTTCGTCCTGTGCCTTTCAAAATGTCTGAAAACGTGACCTATCTCATTTTCCACTTTGTTTTCTGGAGCACTGACCCACTCTGTGAACAGAAAATCAAATAAGGATGAATCATCGGACATCAAAATGTGATTGAATAATCAGACTATCATAAAAGAGTCTTAAATCAATAAACGTCAAAGATCCAGGCCCAAGATCCCTCCATAAATCCTGTGTGAAAATAGCATAGCAGTCACCCGGCCTGTGTTTAGCAGTGATAACGTTTTTATCAAAGCATATTTATTGTCTGCACACACATCAGTAGACTTGGTAGCCTCGTCTAACTTCCTTCCATGAGATTAAGTAGGTGTCTCGCCTTCCAAGCTTTAGTTACAGGTGCAAGAAAATGGAAGAAAGAGTTCAATTCAAGAGTTTGATTCAAGAGTGAAGTGAGTGAAAGAGAGTGTGTGAGAGAGAGAGAGAGAGAGAGAGAGAGAGAGAGAGAATGAAAATAGACTTTGGTGAAATTTCATCTCTGCTCTGAAAGGTTTACGTTGGAATGAAGGCGGCCAATAAAAAAAATAAAAAAAATCTGGTGTTGGTTATCTGTACAGGCAGGTCTGGGATAAGCGTTCTTACCACACAATTAATAATTTCTCAGCATGGAAGCACCATTAATTCATGGTCTTAGATCAGTGTAAATCATACATGTAGAGCCAGGTGGTTTATGATGGAATCTATTTCCTTCAGCAGTGACTCATACATTATGCTGTGTGTATGAACAAATGTGGGCAGTTGCTCATGAGCTCTGTGTTTATACTCTTGCAGGGTGATTAAAGTCTCCAATGGCAGACATAATTTCATCATGGCACATTTTACTTGACGGATAATCAAAGTTTAGAAAGTACACATGACTGAAAACTGAGTTTACTGAGCACGTCTAAGCATGCAGACAGATAAAATTATGATAGTGAATCTACGCTAAGGAATGGCAAGAATTTCCTCCTCTCACAAAAGCTACTTTGGCCAGATTAGACACACAAAAAATAGTGCCACATACATTCACATTAGGGGCACCATAACAGGGAAAAAGGTTACAGTTGAGGGAGCATGAGGCAACAATAGGCTACCAGAGGTCCAGAAACTTACAGTATCTTGGAAGGAACTGTAGGCTACACTGACATTTCATCATTCACAAAACGTAAAATAAGGTGCTGTTAACACAGAACATGGTTTTACAATTAAATACTTAAGACAGTGGAATGGGAAAAAATTCAACTTTTAAAATTGAATTTCAACTTGAATTTCTTTGACATATGCAAAAGACGTGAAACACGTCTGTCAATCTAATTTTTACATAGAAAAACAAAGTTCTACACAGTGTGTTCTAAAAAACACACAAATTGAAGCTTGAAAGTAGTTGAAATAAAAGAAAATTTCTCTAGACCATGCAGCATTTGTAAGAGCAAATTGTTCCGTGTGAATGGCCTGTCAGTGCCTACAACTCATGCCAAACATCTCTATGTATTACTGAAGAAAAAAAAAAAGTAATAGGAGTTTGAAAAAAATATAAGGGCGAGTAACTTACTGGCAAAAAAAATGTTTGGGGGTGAACTGTCCCTTTAAGCATCAACGTCCGAGAATCTACCGGAGAATTTACTAATAAATTTTTTTTTAAAAAAAGAGTAAAACATCTAAACAAAATCACTAAATAAAGAAGAGTTAAATATATTTAACGCAAACATTAAAGACATAGATGCAACTTTACACAAACATACGTCTCCATAACGTAAACAATTCTTTTCAAAATAATCACACTGCAGGGCGAAAAAAAAACCTGCAGACAAAGATAAATTATAAACAACAAATCACGTTGCGCACAACATGTGTCTAAAAAAACCTAACGAGCAATGTAAAACCATATAAATGATAACAAACGTTCCAGGAAAACGAGCCAAACTTCAAACTCACAGTAGAGTAACTAGAGTCTTACCGAGAAAACTTCCCTTCCTTGTGTTTACCCAGCCCGTTTCAATCCTGGATGAAACTAAGTTTAATCCAATGATGCACACGTATACCAGAGCATTTGTTACATTCCTTAAGAAGCTAAACTTGAATTCCTTAAAGCGGTATGGCCTTAAGTTTCACAGATACGAACATCTTCCTGTCCCTGCAGTCCAGAATTAACCCTTTAACAGACTTATTCGGCTCCTGCCCCGGCCCCGCCCATGTGCTCGGATGGGTAAATAAGTTCTCCATCCCCTGGCAGTAATGGCCCATATACTATGAACCACATTTTTAGAGTTTTAGTGAATATTGATGCATGATTCCAGAGTGAATAAAAATAAAAACGTAATATATATTGGGCTACAGAGTCCAAATTAACCCTTTAACAGACCCATTCAGGCTCCTGCCCCTCCCATGTGTTTTCTGAGGGGTAACAAATTCCCCATCCCCTGGCAGTGATGATCTACAGATCTATAAAACTACAGAACCACATTTTTTAACTTTTAGTGAAACAGATATTGATGCATGATTTCAGTGTGAATAAAAATAAAAAACTTACTTTTTAAATATAATCATGACGTACATACACTAGTATTCCAGTTTTTAATTGATTAAGCAGTCCAGTCTTAATCTTATTCTCAATCATCTTTTTATATTTTCACCCTAACGGTAAAATAGGAAGACTGTTGATCTGTTGTAATTCTGACAGTTTATTTATGATTCTCAGAAAATACCTTATCTCATACCGTTTTTAAGATACACACATTATTAATCACACTAATCGGCAGTCAGGGTGGTGCACGTCAAATAACCAGCAGCACCCACATTAATAAGTCGAAACAGGGTTCATCCAAACATAAATCCCTAGAGCGGAACAAACGCTCAACAATATTTAACTACTTTATGGGCAGTTGTGATTCTGGCAATGTTAATGATGTTGGGCAAAGGTTGACCATAATAGGCAAAGTGCTTCCTCATAACTGTCTGTTTAAGTTAAGGGACGTCATGTAACTTTTATAGTAAACAGAATAAGGAGTGCTCTGATAGGTATTATATATTTTTTTCTCAAATGGAAAAAAACAAAAAAAAACAGTAGCTGATTATTTTTCATAAATAATAATTTATAATGGTTTCTTGTATTAATGTCCTAGGTTAAAATAAGGAAGAAGTACCATAAAGAAGAAGCATAATAAATGCTATAAAAATAAAATGTAAGACCATTTTTTAAATGGAGAACTTGTAATGTATATAAATATGCACCTTACACTGCTTCAAAAACTTACAACGGTCATATCTTCGATCTTTGCTGTGACGATTAGAATAACCTCTGCAACAACTTATCAATGTGCATGACCTTGGAGTTAGTACTAACTACGGTATTTGTGCATGAGGTTGGTGATTTACAGTTAGGGCACAAAAGTAGCAGATTTGAACCGTTAGGGTTTTAAATGGGCTTCTAAGAGAAATTACATATTATAACAAATTGTGCACTGTGATTGAGAAAGCATGAGTAGTAACCTTTAGTTATGGATCTGCTAATCACCTGACATCATGATCCTTATTCTAATATGAACCACATGACTATTTCAACTTTATTCAATTCAAATAATCATCTATTCCAATAATAATGTACTATATAACATGACATTTCACATTCTAATCTTCTGTATTTTTTGGTTTTAAATCTATCAACAGCTAAAATTCAATGTAAAACATTAATTTCAATGGAAACAAATTCCAATTTCCACGCAAACGTCAGCTATAATTTCATCAAACATCTAAACGTATAAATAAATGTTATGTGCTCCTTTAAATGGATGCTTAACTCTGTCTCATTTTGAGACAAATGAGTCCACACCCACAACAATATAAGGACTACAAAACAATGCCAAGGCCCCAACTGGCATAGTGACAGTCCAGAGTCAGAAAGAGTTCTTTGAGATTTCTTCAGTGTTGACCTTGAAAAAGAAAAGAAAATCCCTCCATTTGGGAGCCTTAAGTGTCATGTTTTTCCAACAGTAATCTAGACAGGAGAAAGACTCAGACATTAGTGAGCTCAGCAGCAGAAAAATGTCGAACTGGGCAACGCTCTTGCTGAAGCGAGACCTCTTGAAGTCCATTCCTTGGAAATGAGCCGGACCTGTTCTGGTGACTGATCTTTCGTCCAGGGACATTTTTTGGGCTGAGACCGAGCTGCTGCTGCAGAAAGAAATGGATCCATCAGGTTTCTGATTCACTGGTTCAACAAATATTTGACTTTTAAGGGTGCATTGTTACTGAGAACTATACTCAAAGGAAACTAAAGAGCACAGACCTTGAGAAGAGAACACACAGTGGTTGTGCAAAGATATTTATGCAAAGGATAAAGTGTTAAATGGCTACATTTAAAGGGTTAGTTCACCCAAAAATGAAATGTATCCCATAATGTACTCACCCTCAAGCCATCCTAGGAGTATATGACTCCCATTATAAAGCTTGGAAGAGCCAGGATATTTTTTAATATAACTCCAATTGTGTTCGAAAGGAAGAAAGCCATTTACACCTAGGATGGCTTGAGGGTGAGTAAATTATGGGATCATTTTAATTTTTGGGTGAACTAACCCTTTAAGGTAAACTCATTAACTACATTCCAAACCTGTATCAATTTTTTTCTTCAGCGGAACATAAAAGAATATATTCTGAAGAACGTTGGGAACGAAACAACATTGGAGCCCATTGACTTCCATGGTAAGGACAACAAACACTGAGATATTCTTTCAAAATACCTTCTTTTATGTACAACAGAAAAAAAATCATACAGGCCAGGAACAACATGAGTAAATGATGACAGAATGAAAATACTACAATCCACTTTTTATAAAAAAAATTTAAAAAAAAAATTATATATATATATATATATATATATATATATATATATATATATATATATATATATGGGGGTGGAGGTACTTAAATGTATTGAATTTAATGTCACAAAAAATAGGATTCAAGGCTCATTCACACCAATAGCAGAGTCCCCACCACAACTATAATGATAACAGCACAGAGAAACAATATTGCTGGAATCACTTTCAGAACTATTTCCCCACCAGCTGATGAACAATACAAACATTGACATTTAGAATCTATCCTGCTTCAAAGAGCTCAAGCATTTAAAGTGATAGACGACAAAACTGCAGCGTGCACTAAGAATAAACAGAAGAATAAACAGAACGATATCATCCGCTGTTGTGGATGCTAATATAGTTATCGTTATAGTTATAATTCTTAGAGTGAACAGGCCTTTATTTTTATTTTATTTTATAATTGTTCATTTCTATCTTTGATGTATCCAATCCATACATGTTCTTGACAGGTTTCAAAAGATCCCCTCTAAAGATGGCTTTAGAATGAGATTCAAGAATTTCTGATTCAGGTTCAGTTTTGTACCTTCACCCTCCTTAAAGACTGCTGATCGTCATGAAAACTGGGTGATGAGCTGCTTAGAGAACTTTGTCGGTGGAGTGTGGGCGGAGTCCCCAAAGGTTCAACTTCCTGATCAAGCCCTGCCCTGCAGATACAGACATCTGTTGAGAAATCTGCACCACTCGACTGTCTCTTCATCTCTTGATTTTACAATATATAAAGAGACATTTATTATGATTGTGTAGAGTTCTTAGAAAGTACTACAATACTAACAGTGCATTACCTGGCTGCACTGACAAGTGCCTTCATCTCTTCATTGAGGTGATGACGGACCATGTGCTTGTTGCTTGGAATACATAAAGCTGTTGCCATGGTGTCAGAGCTGAAGGAGGGATCCAAAACCATGACAGCACCATGAACTCCACTGTTCTGAAGACTGTCAGCAAACTCCTAAATACAAAGATACATTTTTCTTTTGAGTCTTGAGATATACCAACACCTACACTATCTCTGTTAGCATTGCTGTTCTCTCTCTTTGGTACCTTCAGATCAATCTCTTTGATCCATTTGATGATGCGATGACAAGTCCACACTACAGGGTCTGTGTTTTGATTCTCACACTCAAATCGTCTGGACTGCAAAATCTGCAGCGAAACAGTATTTGGTTATTTGTTGTTTAGCTTCATTAACTCACTATATAGACTTTTTTACATTTAAACAGGTTGTTTTTCAAACTGGGCTTTTCTGATGTGTGTTTGTGATGGTTGATGTTCCTTTTTGGTTAGGTTTGGTGCCTGTGGGAATTGCCAGGATTACAGCTTCTGGTTTATGTGTGGTTTTTTACCTCTTTGTCAAAGTTGAGTGTGTGTAGCAGCTGTATTCCCAGTAGCAGGCTGTTCTGGTGGTTTTTTTTAGAAACGTGCATATGTTTCTCTAGGTCGGTGCGTGTGAGAGTACTCAGGAGACGTCCGTCCACAAGGTGAGTGTGGAAGAACTGGGAATATTGAGGGAGACCCACATCCATCAACCAGGCCTGAGCCACCCAGTGATGATCCAGATCAGCTGCTTTAGAAAGGCTGAAACACATGGCCAACATACAGAAAAAGGAATATAGTTTAAAAATCTAGAAATAAACGCTTAAAATGCTTTTTATTCATGCTGGTTTTATATGGTTTAGAAAAACATACCATTTAATGTAATCGTCATTTAATTGGTCTAAAAATAATAATATTTGATGCCTTTTTGTTTGAAAATCAACATTATGCCACAAATTTTGTAGTCTGAACTTAACTTATATAAATCTTGTATTATTTTGAAACTTTATTATATAAAATATATATTTTTTATAGGATAAAAGTACATCATGATATTTTCACGAATATCATGAATTATTAACATATTGTGATGTTACTAATAACATAAATAGCATTACGGTTTTGCAAAGTCACACCACTTGACTGAACATTTTTGAATTTGAACCTTGCCTTGTCATTAAAGGTCAGTTTTTCTTGTTATTTTTAAGTGTCACCTTGACACAGAGCAAGATCTGCAGGAGCTCCTTTCTATGATATCATTTTTTATGACTAATGGTGTGTTTATGTCTCACCCATGTCCTGATTCTGCATCCCTGTAGTCTTCAATTGCCAGACGGAGTTTTCTGCGGTGCATTGAATTGCTGATACCCAAAACAAATTCTAGGTCCTCATCTGTAAGAACTAACAAGACCTAACAAAACACACCGATATTAATGTGGGATTCTTACATTCAGCACAAAATACCCTAAAGTATTCAGAGCTGATATGATCATTGATCATGATAGACTCATGTAGAAGTGTTTATGTATAATAAGAGTAGACTGTATAATACAAGGTCACACATCTACCTTCCCACTTTTGACATTGTCTGCACAGGCCCGTATGTACATCGGCATTGCCATGATAACCTCCAGCCACGCCTGCACGGTTCCTGCACGCCAACGACACATGGGGGCCGTCCGCGCGAGCTCCACCTGCTGAAGCCGATCCAGCTGCTCCTCGCACTCCGAGCCTGATAGGCTCACACTGAGGCGGGCGGGGCTTGATAAACTGTCGGAGTCTAGATTAGTGGATGACGGCAGAGGGGCGGGTCTTAAGTGCGAGTAGGTTTTTTTTTTCTTCTAATTTATGACCATATTCATCTTGTTTTCTCATGTAAAGACAGATGTGTTCACGGTACCATAAATACAAAATGTATTAATTCAGTGATGTTATATAAATATCATGTAGCACTCCCCACCACCCCCCGTTTTTGAACACCAGCCACTAGTCTGTTAAAGCATCTGTGTGTGACTGTGAACCAATAGTTTTACCAGTAGACGGCAGCACTAAACCGATTCCAAAACTTCAACCAACCCAAGCGTCCATGGGTGATTCTGGCAGTGTTTGCTTACAATTAAGCTAAAGTTTTTGGGTCCAGAGGTTATAAATTCATGACTGACAAACCAGATGGCTACAGCAAAGAGCTTGTAAAGAGTAAATGTTTTTGGAAAAGATATAAACAGCTTGTCTAAGCCTGAGATTGCTCATCGATTCTAAACAAGCCATCCTCCATATATTAAACTCTATTCCCCTCTTTTCTAATAGTGCTTCATTATCAGGATTGTGGGGCTTGCACATCACCAGAAGCTAACAAGGCACTCCAGAGGAAAAACAATACAGATCATGCGGCAAACTGACTTTGAGAGCCCCCATCAAGACAAAGTGAGATAAAAAGAACAAATGGATTAAGCAACCACACACACACACAGATATAAAGGCCCCATGTGGTTAAGGATATTTAGTAATGAGTTAATTATGACTACACACACTCTATTACATGAGATCCATCAGGCAGATGAGGTAGCCAAAGACAAGCTCGGGGAGGCAAAGTGCCAAAACAAAATTACAAAGAGCAAAGAACTCAGCCACACACTGTTCAGTTTTTGATTTTATTTCAAAATAGTCTGTAGTTATATAACTTATTACCATTTTAATTTCCATGCCATTTAGAGTTCCATGCTATTCAGCACCAGCCTGAGCCAAAACACAGCAGGGGAAACGAGAGCCATCTCTCCATCTCCAGCTGATGAAGAACACACTACATGCTCTAAAAAAAACTTGTTTATTTCTTCATTTCATGTCAGTGCAATATTGAAATGTACACAATGGTAATATTCTGCCACTGAATGATAGCTAGCACTGATTTCAGAAAAATAAAAAAGAGACTATAATTACAACGTTTAATGGTGAAAGGCCCTGTAAAGGCAATCCAGTCCTCATTTGCAAAGGAGCATGGGAAACTACTGTGGAGCTCTATGTAATACCCTGCTTTATTTAAGGTACAGTAATAATTTCCATGACAACTACCCCAAGCTTTTATAACTAATGATCTGAGTTTTGTATTTCCACACTGTTCTCAAATATTTTTTTTGCTTCCTGGTTAGTGTTGTTGTAAATGGATTTGTCAGAGTTAGTGTCTGTTACGGTGGTTATAAATTCTCCTGTGGGAAAGGCAGGGCGAGCCACTGCTCACTAAAGTCACATTACTACATCAAATATCCAAATATCATAATATGCTACAGTTAGACGAATAAATATCTTTTAGATCACAGTGTGAAATGGCACACATCCTACACTGAGGGTCCTGCTGACTTCCTACAGGAGAGCTCCATCAATATGTTTAAAACACAGGTTTAAAAACAGCTGAGACAATGAGCGTTAAATGATATAAAAAGGCATCTGGAAACATTTACAAGCACTGAGTGCACGATGACTATTATTTCACATTCAGCAGTCCTTCAAGTTTCCAGTGAGATGCTAAAGTGGGTATAAAATGAACACACACACACGCACGCACGCACGCACGCACGCACGCACGCACGCACGCACGCATACACACACACACAGGGGAGGTTTGGTTCTACTGCGGCACAGTTTGGAATCATTGAACAGTCAGCTTGTGCTCATAAAGATGGCAGCAGTAGGCACACACACACACACACACATACACAAACACAGAGAAATGAGTAGCGGGGCTCTCAGCAGCGTCACCAGTCAGCATCCTCTTCTATGTAGTAGTCGGGTGTGTTAGTACCATCAAAAAGAGTGGGGTCCAGGGACTTTCTTTGCTTTCCTCGACCGAACACCCGCGACAGAGAGCCCAGACCCATCCTCTCTTTCTTCTTTCTGCGTCTCTGCTCTTCTAAATCCTCTAGAGACTAGAAACAGGGACAAAGAAAGAAATAATAAGTAATAGAAGTGATGCATCAAAAATGAGCAGAGAAGCTATTCAGTATTATGGCCCAAATGCACATGAAGGTTGTCACAATATCTTAATCTCACGGTACAATACCAGCTAAAGTATCATAATACCACTCAAGATGTGTCATTCAAGATGTGAAAGGACAGAAGGCGATGGGTACTCTGCTGTGGTTTTATTCATTTACAGTTTCAATGGATTTTATTATATTTTATTATTATTATTATAGATTGCAATTTTAAAAACAGTACTATTAAAATACTAATATAATTTCAGATTACAATTAATCACAATATTGAATTAATAGCAATTATTATTTAAATGAAAAATAAATTATTATATATAATTATTATTTAGTCCATTAATTATGTTATTGCAGACAAAATGTTTACTTACATTTTGATTGAGTAAATAATATATGCACATTGCATTCTGCGCAAAGCATTTTTAATAATAGTAACAATAATATTATTATAATTTTAGAATACAATATTGCAATATTGAATTCATAGAAATCAATAATAATAATAGTATATAGTAATACAGTATAATGTAATTCTTTTACTGAAAGTTTGACAGGGCAAATAATATTAGCACCATGCATGCAATAATATTAACACAATATTTTTTGCACCTCTTCTGAACAATTAAACACTTCACAACCTAAACCAGGCATTTACAACAAAAAAAGGTTGCATTTCACATCCGCTTCAGCTTGTTTCCTAATCTAGCCATTCAATAAACCTATGAATATTGTTTAATATAGTATAGTATAAATATTGTTGGCTCTGTGATGAATTGCTAGATATATTTCGCATTTTGTATGCCGCTCTAAATAAAAGAGTCTGTTAAATGAATAAATGTACATTTAAATGTATTTTGGGTATCAGGTAGACAGTATCATGCCTCACCACCGTACACGTTTGTGTATGTTTGAGTGTCACAGTGAGTTGATTCTGTGTTTGTGTCTTACATTGCAGAGGGAGTGTGTTCTGTGTCGTGGCGAATCGGATGCCGTTGAGGATCTCTCTCCCTCCATCACTGAGGCGTCTGAGATTACAGACGGTTGTTTCGAGTGACACGGACTGATCCTGGCTGCGGCTGATGACATCATGCTGATGCCATCAGCATCGCAAACGCATGGTGATGCTTTCAGTGCTAACAGACACAAACATATGACTGATTCAGAGGCTGATTTTAACTCTGGTAACTTCAGCTTGTTCAGATCTTTATACAGACAGGTTTGTGTGTGTGTATTGTATGTGTAATGTGTACTATATGTACCCTGTCTGTCCATTGAGTAGTAAAGGTTTTGTTGACTCTGTCGTATCGCCGCAGTCAGAGGAAGCTCTGCATGCATCGCCCACTCTTGGTTGCCGTTGACGACAGTTTCCGTAGGCATGGCCAGCGAATGTCGCTTAGGAACATCCTTAGTGAGAGTAGCCAAAGACTGTTTTGCCTGGAACACACAAACAGATTTAATTCAATTATGTCCACTTCTTTGTCCAGAGAGTGTTGTAAACAAGTGTAAAATGTGTGAAAATGAATGTGTAGTACTGCCCAGAATAACCGCTACAAATGTTTCACAGTAGTGGTAGTCTGGAGCTACAGACAAGTTATTATTAGGCCCACACAGAATTCTGCAGAAAATACTACATATTTCTACATAATTCTAAACTTGTCAAAATTCTACATCCTTCTTCCCCCCCTTATGTGTTAAATCCCATTGTTTTAAAAAAAAATTGACAAATAAATATTCATGAATTTTGAAGTTGCTCTTGTCTACTGAATTCGGATGTTTAAAAAACACATTTTGAAGCTTTATGCTATGAAACATAAGGATTGTTTTATGTTTATAAAATAATAGGGATGCACAATATATCGGCAACCATATAGATATTGGCCGATATAGGTTCATTTTTAATGTTATCGTTATCAGCCTGATAAGAACATTTTGCAGATACATTTAAGCCGATAAATAATGGATTATTTCCTTCAGCTGAGACACTTCAGATGTGCCCTGTTCGCCATGATGGTTTTTATTTGCTTGAAATATGATTGGAAAAAAAGAAAATATATTAAAGTGCAACATGTGCAGCGCAAGTCTGTCATGTTGATATTTTTTATAAATATGAAAATTATCTTCATGTTTCATATAAATGAAATATATATATAAATTATATATATATATATATATATATATATATATATATATATATACACCCCCAAACCTTGAACCTGAACGCCCCCCTTTCAAAAATCTTGCTTCCAACGCCCCCCCGTTGTTCTCTAAACGATTATTAAAATGAATGGCAAAGGGAATGTGTGCATTTCTTACTGATACGCTACAAAAAATATAAATAACTGGCTTAAACCTATTTTTTGGGGTGAAAATACTAATGTGCCAAAGACTTTTGACTATACATATATGTATATATAATATTTAAATCTATGTTGCTATTTTATGTGTGACTTTGGGAAACCTGTTTTCTTATAACCAACAGGCAACCAATAAAAGGGAATTCTCAGTTCTGTTTAATACATGACATTTAATACCATTTGTAAATAACTTTTGCAAATTTCTGCACAACTGTTCCCACAATCGGTGCACTAAAACCTGCAAATTCCATGTTGGGCCTAGTTCAAAATCATTTCACATCACAGTCATGACAGAAAACAAGCCCAAATAACACCACCACCATTGCCATGTTCTCCATTATCATTGGGTTAGAATGCTTCCAGAGTTTCTGAACATTCTAATAAACTAGCATGCATAGAAACACATTGATACTCACAGCAAGGGAACAGAACTGCACATGCTTTTTCCATTCCATATACACAAAACATTTGTTGTCAAAACAAAATACACGTACAACCAATAACATTGTCTAAATTGTGCATATCAGAGAGGGAGTCAACACTGCAGACCAATCAAAGAGGGACTTGGGGTTGAGTGACAGGCCTGGCTGATCTTACCGACACTGTTTTAGGTGATGCTGGTCTTTCTGGAGATCGAACAAACACGCGACTCTCTAGTTTCTGAGCCATAAAGTTACTCATCTGTTAAAGAAACACACACATAAACAAAAGCACCCATACACTACTCAACACTGAAGTTTTTGAGCTAGTTGACAGATAGTTTGAAGAAAGCAGATAAACATGCATTTCAAATATTTATGAACCCACTCAGCAGACAAGAAGCAGGATATTCTAATGTGTGGTATCCTGTTTTTCTAAATGATGTGTATCTTACCATAGTTAGTTCAGCCTCCAGCTCCTTGATCCTGTTCTCTTTCAGGTCAAGTGCAGAGCGGAGTGCACTAGCATGTTCTGTGGCCTCTTTGGTTTGTCGACGTAGGTCCCACTTCTCCCGCTCTAACAGATCCTTTTCCCTTGCCAAGACTCTCACTGCATCCTCACTCTCCTACAACACAAACAAGTTTGTGTATGAATTTATGCATGTTTAAAGTTGCTGTGCAAGTATTAATGTATAAGACATGCGAGTATGCCAGAAAAATACTTTTCGGTGTTGCTCGTAGTTGCGTATGAAGTCTCGCAGCTGCTCTTCACGGCTCTCCAGTGTTGTGTAGAGCTGCTGCATCTGATTCACGAGATCAGTCCTCTCCAACCTCAAACGCTTCCGGTCTGCCTTCATTGCTAGGGGGAAAAGAGAGATAAAGATATATAAAAAGTTCCTCAGATAGACCCCTCTCAAAAACCTCTAGGCACCCTTTTAGGGTGCTTCAAATATCCTGTTATGTATTCAAGGAACTTTAATATATTTTTATAATAAGTTTTTAGAGTAAAAACCTTCCCATTTGATGGGGTTCTTTCTCTGAAGTGCTTGCAGGAATTTATGGATTTAATGCTTTAAGAGAACTGACCCTATCCTGTATGGACCTTATCCTATATATTTCCGTAAAAATTAAGCAACAAAGCTGCTTTCAACATCGATAATAATAAGAAATGTTTATTGAGGACCAACCAGCATTTTAGAAGTGACTTGTATTTAAAATTGCAATGATATTTCACAACATTACTGCTTTTAATGTATTTTTGATTTAAAAAAGCAGCCTTGGTGAACATAGAGACTACTTTAAAAACCTTTAAAACATCTTACTAATCCCAAACCTTTGAGCAGTAATCTTTTCCTCAATTCACATGATTATAGGTATAATTCATATACACAAACACCAAAGTTTAATACTTATCAATTTAAAATAAATCCTAACCCTGAGTATGAGCAATAGCAATCCTTCTTGGAGGCCCTGCGAGCACCAATAATTAAATAACACTAACCAAAAAGAAAAAGACAACAATATAAGCAATAATGTTTATTATTATTGAAAATGAAAATACTTTTCTAAAATCATGGTTCTGTGCTGCCCTGCTAGTTTTGCTCTGACAAATCAGAAGTGCTTCACAACCTTGAGTATTATCAACCTTCTGCTCTGTTTTAAACAGTATGAATTAAAATAATATTCATAACAAGACCTTGCCATCTACCCATTATAATGGACCTCAATGTTGATAAAATATTGCTGCTATGGATTCATCAGTCAGTACAGTAATATGTAGTAATATTACACCTTAAAGGTTTTCGGAAATGTTTTTTCATGTGCTATTTTGGTCTGTGGTCTTGATCAATTTAAAACTATAATACGGTTTAATATATGCATATAACCGTTCTACATTACTACTATTCTCTTGATGTCCAAGATGCCCAATCCCTCTCTCACTCCCTCTTTTTCCTCTTCTAGGGTGTATCTCTCTCCAGCTGGCTGTGGTTAATATTGTGTGATAACAGAGGCAGTAATTGACTGTTTTAGGTTGTTTGTATAGTCTCTGCTCTGACTTGCAAATTGCAGCTCGTCTTTTCCAAGGACATTGAGTCCATTCACCCACCACTTAAAGACTCATTATACAGGAGCCAAAAGGCACACACACACACACACACACACACACACACACACACACACACACACACACACACACACACACACACACAAACACACACGAACACACACGAACACACACACACACACACGAACACCTGGTCGGAGGTGGAGAGAGATTGTGAATAGCAGTGAACATTCACATCAGTAGATCCTGTAAGGAGAGCTCTTTAATTTTCTCCCAAACAGTGTGTGTTTCATTTAATATTGGATCGTGTTCCTTTTCCATTAGCTCACACACAAATCACATTATTAGTTATATGAGTTTTCTTTATCCCTCCATCTCTTGCTGACGTGGATTTCTACAGTGGACATGTACAATGCTCATTTCAAAATGAGGATTTTCATTACTGATTTCAGTAAGCCAGACATACAAAGTCAGCTCTGCTCAGATGAACACAGAAGACAGCACCCACAATGCAAAGCTGTTTAGGTGAAATTAATGTTCAGGATTGCCATTCAACTCTCCCTGATCTAGAATATCTATTCCAGCATTCCTGTCACACTGGGCTTTAAGGGTCATTGGAAAAAGTAGACTTCTAGACAAAGTCAGACCAAGGAGGTAGAATCCCTTGATACCTAAGCACTGAGAATATTATGGCAGTTTTGTGGTCAGTGCAGTTCTGATTACTTCTGCATTTCACAGCTACAGGGCTGAAAAATGAGGAGCAGCACAAAATAAAGAAAGACGAGAGATGACATCTAAATCGCTTTGAGGAACTGGTGCAGTCAAAACACCTTTTGCACTTCAAATATATATACAGTGGATCAAATCACTTGTCTGAGACTCTTATTTAAATATGAGGTATATAATATAATATAATATAATAATAATCTAAAACTGCCAGTAGGTGGGGGTAAATGTCTAAATGAGTAAGTCATTAAGTCATTCATTCGATTCTTTGAAATGGCGGATTCATTCAAGAATGAAGTATATAGGTGTGTCTAATCGGTGTGGCATCAAAGTACTGTGAGAGCGAAATAGAGAGCAGACGGCTCTGTCTGATCTCTAATCTCTCTCGCAGTACTTTGATGTCACACCGATTGGCCTGCGCAGAGCCGCTTCAAGTCGAACACACCTATTAGCTCTCTTTATTAATGGTCCATTAAATAATTTGTTCACCCGATTGATTCGCTCGAAACGTGGATTCATTCAGTAATAAAACGCAGCTGTTGTGTTGCTTGGAGACGCACAACAGTTCTACTCTGGCTTTATAGGCAATTTATTAGTTGGAAAATTTTGCAAAAACAGACAATATTGTGTGTAAAATTCATCACAATTTTACCATCTTATTGAACTGTTGTATAAAATCAATATTACATTTGCACTCGTGCTATTCGAGACAAAGACAGCATTAATGTGATACTGCGCTCGTTACTCGTGTGATATTGATATTGCTTAATTATATCATATCATATAGGAATATATATATCAACTGAAACATCAACTCATAACTCATACAGGGGCATTTTATCTTGAATTTTAGGGATATTCTTACTACATTCCATAGGCGGTGAGTTGTTGTCCTGCATCATGTTCATCACCAATCAACTATATGAAATGTAAGATTATCTACATAGGTCTGCGGTGGAGCCAGGTTTGGTAAATGCGTTATTATTTTAACACGTTATTTTTCAATAATCAATTAAATAAATTAACACGTTAAATCAACAGCCCTGCATTTAATAATCAACAATAAAGTAAACATATATATATAAAGTAAATAACAATAAAGTAATTTAAGGGTATGATATTGGGCTAATGCCGCTCCACAAGTCAATTCATGTAAATGACACGTTAAAATGTGCCAAAATGAATGCATAAACCATTATAAATCACTCATAAATGAATGAAATCAATAAAGCAATCAAACACTCCTATTCTCTCCATAATATTTATGAATAGTCTTTGTTTCCATGAGCAAGTTGGCAGTTATTTTGCACTAAGCAAAGGGTTTGTGCTTTTATGTCTATTGTTTATTTCAAAATGACAGGTCTAGGGTGGGTTGAGAGCTGGGGATGAAAGGTCGGGCTCATTGTATTCATTTCCTACCTTGTAATGCCTCCTTTGCTCTGTCCAGCTCCTGCTCTTTCTGTGTTAGCTGCACTCGGATCTGTGAGACCGACAGCAGCTCCACGGAGCATCCTCCTCCTGTCTCTTCCAGCTCACGATTCAACATCTCCCTGACCTGCTTCAGCACCGACACCTCCTCCTGCAGACGCACCACCTCCTCATGCAACAGCACTACAGAGAAACGGACAAAAGAGAGAAAATAATTCAATAATCAAACATTATAATGGATTAAATGGATTTTTAATGCAATCAATCAATCAAAAAAATCATGGGCATGAATTTTTTGAGATATCAACCTCAAATTAGGAACATCTTGTTTAGATTTATGTTATGAACTTTTTCAACTATTTTCAAGTTCACTTTTAAAGGCAAAAAAAACAACAACATTTAACTTCAGCAATAATCTGCCAAATATTTAAATATACAATGGTAACATAAAATCTCCTAAAATGCATGTAAAAATACATACTCAATATGCAAATATTCCTCCTACATGCGTTCTGAAACAAGTAGATCCACTCAGCAGGTGTTAGGACACAAACATAAGAGCATTCCAGTCATTTCTGCAGAATTTTGCAGAGAGAAGCTATAGAAACTGAGTATAGGTAAAGGATGATAGTGATAAAGAAGACACAGTAGTCATCCATCTACAGTACAAAACAAAATCACACACATTCATTATCTAAATATGCATGATTCTGCACATACGCATACAGAATCACATAACATCTGCCTACTACAATCTTTGACCTTTATATTCTTAAATAGCACTTCTGGATTTACACAAATATATAAGTGTGCATATACAGAAACAGCAATGTGTGAATAAAACCATAAAGACTCTAAAACAGCCTGTGAGCTGTGCACCAACGTAAGGTGTGTGGTGTGTGTGTGTGTGTGGGGGGGGGGGGGGGGGGTGGTTTATGTGATTTATGAGGACACAAATTTGTATAATGACATGTGTATTACACTGGTATTACAACTTATAGGTGGTTTATGAGGACATTTCAAAAGTCCTCATAATTCAAATAGCTTAAAAAACATAAAAAAAACAATGTTTTATTAAAAATGTAAAAATACAGAATGTCTCCTGTGATGGGTAGGTTTAGGGATGGGGCAGTGTAAGGGGATAGAATATACAGTTTGTACAGTATAAAAACCATTACGCCTATGGAGAGTCCTCATAATGCTGTTGTTGCACCAACAACGTTTATGAGTTTGTTTGAGTTGTTGTCATTCTGAAGAGTTCACTTCAGTCACGTGAGAGCTTCAGCTGATGCCTGATTCACTCTCTATCCTTTCTAAACACTGTGAGGAGATCGTGCGAGTTCAAAAAGTTGGGGTGAGGAATCCTGAACATCTGATGTTCCTCCTTGCCAGAACAGGCTGAAGTCTTGTCACATGCATCTAATGCAGTTCTAGAGTGTGCTTTAGTTTACTTTCAGATTGGATCCGGCAGATCCGGCAGGCTGTATTACACGGATTAGATCTGTAAGACTTTAGCATCAACTAATCCAAAAATGAGCCTCTAGAATGCAGATGCGACTCTAGATTAGCTGATGGGTTCAGTGAAGGGTTACAGTTGGCACTAGCCCGTAGTTTCTTGTCCAGACAGGATTTTTAAAAATATTTATTACTGTTATGTATTACATAAGTGTATAGAGTCCACTACATGGACTCCTGCTTGCTATTTTAGGCCTTTAAAAACAGGATATCAGATCTAATTTAAACAAGCTAGACAGAGCACCCTACGGAAGTAGCCCTCAAAAAAAGCAAACACTTCAAACAACATCCATGGCATCAAATAACTAAATATTAAACCAATTGGTGTCTTGATTTTTAAAATGTTCCTGTTAGTTACACTTAAGTTCCTTCTTTGCAATAGATACCACCTGGTTTCATGTTTTGCTAACCAAGGCAATGACATTAATACATTTTAATAGAATGTGTGGGCTTTTCATGCAAATTTAAAGAGTCTTGAGTGTCTTGACCTTTGAGGACACTACAGAAAAGGGCAGAGATCTGATAGCCACGCTCTGAAGAGTTTGATTAATTTTATTAGTGCAGTCAACCACAAAAAGAGTCTGTGAGCCTTAGGGAGCTGACTAGAAGAGGACTGATCTTTGGACTTTTAATTAATATAAAATAGTGAAGGCAAAAAAACAAGTTAGTTAATTAATTAATTAATTAAAGGTGACCAGTCACAGTACATAAGATACATTTACTCTAATCTCACAGCAACCATAAACAGCATTTCAAAAAATAACAGTGACTGACTGACAGCATGATTGTTGCAGTCACATTTGATCAGATGAACGTTTGCATCATACACATGAAGTTTGGACTTGATAATAAAGAGACCGCTGGCTTGTGATGTGTATTTGTTTCTGTTCTGGAAAGCTCGTGCTTCAGTTTCTGTACAGAGGGATGAAGCGATGCCAGGCCAGTCCAGTGTGATAAATACAACTCCCAGTTTCACCATGCTCTGTGTTATCCATCTTCTGATGGTGGACTATTTTGAAGCAAACAGCTTCACGACAATGCATCACCGAATGTTTTGTCAGCTTTTAAAAATGAATTTTACATTAAACAGAATGATGATGACGACGACATGTAAAAAAGCCATTCATTTTTTGCTTATATTTTCATAATTTATCTGGACAGACAAAAAAAGGTTTTCACAATTTTGTCACCAATTACTGAGTCCTGCAGAGTTGAGTGATAAATAAATAAATAAGAATTTTTCAAGCTTTCCTCCTACTATTAATTAAGTAATGGTTATGTGGAATTACTTCAATGTTCATTCACTTAATCTTATGGCGTGACACCTTCACATAATAAAAAGATATTTAGCATTAATAGCATAAAATAAAGCAAGTTATATATATTTATCTTACTGTATAATATATATAGTTATATATACAATATAATATTTTAAATATGCCTATTTTTAGTAAAATGTTCTATTATTATTATTATTATTGTGCACACCATTAATTCTTAATAAATGATCATCAGCAACAACATAATTTTTTTGTTTTACACTTCACAAATATTTACATTAACTTAAACTCTTGATATACTGTCCATTTGATTAACTATCCATGTGTGTGTGTGTGTGTGTGTGTGTGTGTGTGTGTGTGTGTGTGTGTGTGTGTGTGTGTGTGTGTGTGTCCACATGTGCACGCCTGTGTGCATGCATGACTGTGTGTCTATTTGAATCTAAACAAGCCTGATGATGTAACGGTCTGTAATTTCTGATGCTTCATTGCATGCATACACATACATCATCTGAAAACACACAAAAACCCTCACTCCGTAAAACCAGTCATGCAGCTACAAAGAAACTTTTGCTGCTCTCCCTGAGGGAAACGCTCACGATCACTCGTTTACTCACCCGCTTTCACCTCTCGTTCTTCGCTGACATCTCCACAAATCAAATGATTGGGATTAAAAGAATCTCAACAATCATCTCCTGAACGGAATCCAACAGCAAGCCAAATTCAAAAGCTCAAACTCCCACTGGTTTACAGATATTAACTATCCTCAGCCCTCCCTCTCTTTCTCTGCTTAAAAAGGAGGAGCGCTACAACTGACACCAATGTTCAACACACACACGTTGTGCTAAAGGAAAAGAAGGATCTAAGGTCAAGGTGCAGAATTTCCAACAGGTAATGACTCTCTTTTCAAACATATCCACACACACTTGCCAGATTCCAGAAAGAGGAAACCACACACACACACACACACACACACACACACACACACACACAGAATGAAGTTAACAATCAACAACTAACACACTGTTCTCAGAATAAGCTACAGGAAACCCTGATATTGGCATCCATCTCGATTCACTTGTTTTTGTCAATCAGTTTTGATCCAAGTATCTCAGCATGTGAAAGGGGGAGGCAGGGGGGCAAATGTGGCAAAATGTGTAAGGGGGACACAGCATACCATCTGAGAGAAAGATCTTCAATTAGTTCACTTTGTGAAAAAATGTAAAAAACAAATAATAATAATAATAATAATACTCAAATATTTCTCTTCTGCAATCTAATGTTTTAAATTCAAAATAATATTAAATATGTCATCTCTCGGTTAAAAAGTTAACCGTTTAACAAAAGCGTTTCATCATGGCTGTGTTGAGATTCAAAACTAGTCATGACATCTCCATTTCAGATTCAATTTTTTTTTAATTATAGTGAAAATTATGTCATCAAAATGTTTACATTATATTATAATAATTATCACATTATATGTTTTTACTGTCACTTCTGATTAAATTTAACTCATCCTTGCTGAATAAAAGTATTAATTCCTTAAAAAAAAAAACATCCTGACCCACATTTTTTTGAATAGTCCTGTACAAATGTTTCTTATACAAAAAAAAAAAAAAAAAATTAATTTTTTTTTTTTTACATTTCTTGACTTGGCACATCTTTTTCCTCAAAGTGACTTTTTTTTAAATCAGTTTGTATCTCCCTTGGGAATCAAACCTTGGTGTTGGTGGCATAATGAATTCTCAGTTGAGCAGTCAGAACAAGAATGCCCAAAAATGTGATAAAGCTCACTAGGTCATATGTGCACACTGACATATTCACTCAGGTACTTCCAAACCAAAACTGATTCACACAAAATATGTGTGCCTGAATATAGCGGTGTTGCTTTTCAACACTGAGCTTAATTTTAAAGATCCCTAAGGTTTATCAACACACACATTAAACCCGTCAACAGGGTTCACACACATCCGCTTAACGCACAGACAAACATACAATCCCATTTACACAAAGGAATGTAAATTGTGAATAAATGCTGTGCCAACCACCCCGTAAGCAAAGACAAAAAACTGCATGCTGGAGTCACCTTCTGACAGTGGATTATTCTAGTGTTTGAGTCACAGAAACAGAAGCCCTTACACTTATGAAGTATAATAAACAAACTCACAAAAGCCAACATATTTTGACAACGTTACCCAGATGAAAAATCTAAGAGAATAAAAGAGTGATAAATGAGACAACATTTGTTTAAGAACTGTAGCCACAGTCACTCCCTCTATAGAGATGATGATGAATCAATGGATTCATAATTTATAACCTTTGATTCAAAGCTAGTGAATAGAGAACCTAAATCAGTTGAGTCTCTATGAGTCAACCTGCAGTCAGGGCCAAGAAAACACTGGAAGATAATATGGTAGTGTCTCTCGAACACTCCATCTCTCTCCCTTTCATGACATGTTCAGTAGAGAGTGAATGTGTGCAGTCTCTCATAGCCAGACTGGACCACTGACATAACGTCTGGTCCACATTGATCAAAGTTATTCTGGCCAAGAACTAGGGCTGGGCAAAATGGCACAACATTTTTTTTCCATATCATACAAAATTGATAATCATCATCACAATATTAATTTACTATTAATGGGGAATGAAAAGCTTTCCACACATTTGTTAGACCTTGAGAATAAATGTAAACATGTCAACGTGTTTGTTCACAATTAAACTCCACAGAGTATCCACCTTTTCATTTAGGGACCCATGAAATCCATTTTATTTTTCCCTAAATTCTATTTTATTTTTCTGGGATTTTGTGTTTTACTAATTTATATAAACTTTAACGATTTAATCAAGCTTTTAAAATGTAATCAAATGAAAATATATAATTTGATTTATAACAAAACATTGAATTTGTATTTTTGTCAAGATGCCGCACAACAAAACTACATAAAATGTAAAACTTGGATGAAAAAAATATCTTGGTTGTATGATATTCCTTAGAAAAAACAATATTGTTATTTTTACTTTGAGAAGTACATTTAAGCATTTATTTTTTTGTTTAGTGAGTGATATACTGCGGCAAAGTCCTTTTAGGCAAGTCATGCCACTCGGCCGCCATCTTGCCAACGCCTCCGGGCAGCTATTTCGGACTAACAAGACCAGGCTCCTATCTAAATGAATGGGCAGAGAGTCAGAACTGCACTTTCACTGGTCACCAGGACATAAAAACTGGATGTATAGAAACAGCAGTAAAATATGATAAAAATCGCTGAAAAAGTGTGATGACTTTGCCCCAAAATAAGGTTTAAAACGCCTTTTCCCCACAGGTTATACTTTACTACGCATGCGCATGGGTTCTCTCCCTTTCTGACGTGCGCGTGCGGCACGGTTTGAAACACAGTATGTGTGAGCTCTCGCTCGCTCGCTCTAGATTCTGGGAGATTTGAACTAATTTGCCTTTTATAAAAAGAAAATCTTACAGCGCCCAAAATTTGAATGGTAGGGTATAAATATGTGCATCCCGATTGCCAGACAGAGACATAGTGGAGCTTATGATTTTGAAAAAAACTTTATCCCTTTAAGTGTGCAGCCTGATGTTGAGACTAGTGTGTGTGTGTGTGCGCGTGCGCGCGTGCGTGCGTGCGTGTGTGTGTGCTTCCAGCTTAGGAAAATTTACTCTCTATCTCTCAGGTTACGCCTCATAGATCACACTCAGAGTTTCAATCTGAAACACACTCATTTTCATTCGACTAGTCACTGGTGCGTTTTAGTGGTGTGAGAGTGTTTGTGCTTATCTGGACTTCATTTAGGCTTTTCAGCGTGTGCACTATTCTTACCTTTATCCAATGACGTCTCCTGGAGAACGACGTCACCTTTTTGACCAAGCTCTGTCAAAGCTTTCTGTCTGTGCACTGGTGCATCTGTGGGAGAAACAGACACATTAGATTAGATTTGTGAAAACAGTTTTCAAGCCAGATTCACTCTTCTGGCTTCCTTATAATCGCAACAGATGGAAGTTCACATCTTTGTCAAATAAATGTCTAGAGTTCAGCTTGAATGACCTCTGGTATCGGCAGCAGTGTATCTCACCTCTGATCCGGCTGAAATATCACACCACTCACTGCAGAAGGAACTGGAAGCATTTAACACACAAATCAATGACAGAATGGGCTCAGCCACTGGATGCTTGTTATAACGCCTTCAGGATAGATTTCAATGCTTAGAAAGCTTCTTTACTTAATTAAAATGAGTATTATCTTATAAAACGAAATCACTGGCTTTATTCTGCAGGAGAAATGTGTTAGCTCTCTCTTTCTCTCTGAAGATGTTTTCAATCTGATCATCCGTCACTCAATTTTAATTTCAGCACTGACGGATAAGAGAACCTGTTCGGCGGGTGCAAAGATCAACATCCTTCAGCGGAGTGCGATAACATCCGTCAGCTGTCAGCGACTCAAAACACACATACATGCATGTATACAAGCACTTGAAAAATATTGATTTTGTGATTGTGAGCGACATAAAATCACTAAAGTGCTAAGTGTTAAGACATCTAGTTTTCTTTGCACTTTCATTCTCTCTTCAGTCTTTCACAAACCTTTAGCTGTGAAAGAGCATTATATAAAAATCATTTCTCTACACAAAGTATAAGACCACTAGTAATAATGCTTCCTTTTTTTATTGATCTAATTTAATACAAATGTTTTTGGTACAAATTATGTTCTCAGCATAGCAGTTTGAGTGGAAAATGTTCCCTGTCTCTGTGACTCTCTCACATGCCGAGTTTAACAGATCGATGATGAATGGATGAAATGTGTTGTTTCCCAGACAAAGCGACAGAATCAAGATAAAAGAGAGTGAGGGGGAGGAATGACATGTCAAACAAAATGCAGCAGAAGGAAACTTCAAACAATTAAAGACTTTAAATACAGAATGTGAACATTTTTGTTCTTGTAAATCCTTGAAAATACATCCTCTTATCAAATAGATTCACAACACCATACGAATCCCATCACCATGGGAACCAATTGGGATGACTAAAGAGAGGTTAAATACAATCGGTTTACTAAACAGATCTGACATTGCTTGTGTGTGCTCTGGGAGGATGTGAAGTTTGAAACATCTCATTGAGAGGTCAAAACTCCTCTGTCTTTCAGACAGAAAATCTGGAGCTGAGGCAGGATATGACCAGGGGTTGCTAAGCAACTAATGCCAAGGTAACGGCACCCAAAACTCATAGTATGCCTGTCTGTTTCAGACACAAAGTCGTCGGAGGGGCCAAAATGTGGAAATAGGAAGCACCTGTGTTGCAAAATACTTTTCCAAGTTACGTCAAATGAAAACAGCAATTGAAACACTGTAAAAAAATATCCTGTTAAATGAACAGTTTAAAACGGCAACGCTTTAATCCGTGGACTAAAAAAAGTCTCCTATCAAATAAATGCAGCCTTGGTGAGATTAAGAGACTACTTTCAAAAACATTACAAAACCTTAATGTTTCCAAACTTTTAACTGGTAGTGTAACACTCAAAATATTGCAACACAGTCAGTTTAGTGAATGTTAGCAAATGAGAATTTTTTGGAAAGCAATCCTTCAACAGTTAGATACTGAAAAGCAATTTGCTTGATTGCTTGTTGCAATCTCCTCTGTTATTCCTGCAATTTCTTGACTATACTGACCGTTTCTTTTTAAAGCTGTTTAATTCATATTTAATTAATTGGAAAGTACTTGAAAGGTACCTGCAATTGTTGTAATGTATTATCTAATAATAATAACCATTTGCATTAATATTAAACTTTTTAAATAGTTAAAGTAGTTAAATCAAGTGTTTTGTTGTATTGAAAAGACTTTCAATCGAGAAAGTTCACTGTTATTGGTATCAACAACACTATTGAGCTTTATCTACAGCATCTGTGGCATTATCACAAAAAATCCTTTAAGAATAGCTAATAAAACCAAAGAAAAATGTACACAGTAATTATAATGTAGGTCACTATTATTAATCAAATGCATCAAGTCTTAAAGGGTTAGTTCACCCAAAAATGAAAATACTGTCATTAATAACCCTCATGTCGTTCCAAACATGTGAGACCTTCGTTCATATTCGGAAGAATTCGGAAGATATTTTTGAGCTTTCTGACTCCAACGTCAGACGTTTCCATAGACTTCAACGTTATTACCAATTTCAAGGCCCAGAAAGGTAGTAAAGACATTGTTAAAATAGTCCATGTGACTACAGTGGTTTAAACTTAATCTTATGAAGCGACGAGAATACTTTTTGTGTGCAAAAAATAAAACTTTATTCAACAATGTCTTCTCTTCCGAGTCAGTCTCTGGTGCGATTCACATGAGCACCACGTCACATGCTTGTGATGCTGACGCAGGATCCGGCCAATACTGAGCTGCCGTTCTGACGTAGAACCCAGAAGAGCTGCACTGTGTTTACAACGTGAACAGTGTCAGAGACTTAAAGGGAAGAGAAGAAATTTTTTAATAAAGTCGATGTTTTATAAAGATGTCTTGTGTTCCAAATATGAACGAAGGTCTTATGGGTTTGGAAAGACATGAGGGTGAGTCATTAATGACAGAATTCATTCATTTTTGGGTGAACAAATCATTTAAATTTAAATATGTATATACAATTATATATATGTACATATATATATATACACACACACACACAGAACAACAAAGAAAGTTAAGAGGCACTTGAATTAAATAAGTTTGGCCCTTATCATAAATGGAATACTTACAATAAATGACTAAACCAATTCAATTAATTTATAAGCATGACAATATTTATGATGGTTAAATCAGAGTGCACCACTTAAGAGACTTGAGACTTTAAGGGAATATTAATGCAAAATAAAAGGAATTGAAAGTGTCATAAGCAAGCAATTAAACCATCTGAATGAGATGTTATAGGACACAAACAAGCTAATAATAGTGAAAGAAAGATCTGTTTAAACCGATCAGCTGAAGCTGTGCTGATGGCCTTGTACATTCCCTGAATGACAAGTGATCAATGTTGCTTTCACAATCCACAGGCATGTAATCAGGCCTTCATCAAGCTGCTATGTGCTGAACTTGAATGCGCTGCTTTTAAAGTGTAGAGAGACCACCGTGAAAAATGTCAGTGCTTTTAATAAAGCCTTTAGCCTTTTTTAACCTCCCGGCTTTAATGCCACAACTCTGCCTCTGTCATCTTCTTCTTGATCAGTATACACATATGTATGTGCAGAGCTTTTTCCATCATGAATCCCAGCCAAATAATGTCCAGAGGCACGGCAATGATAAACACCTATGGTTTAACAGCAGAAATGGAAAATGTCATTTTGATCAAGGACACCATATAAGAAGCTGGATTTGAATTAAAGTCTGTTAATGCAGTGCAGAGTACAATATCTGTGATCCAAAACTTTAAACGCTTACAAAAAAAATCCAGTTGTGCAGAAAGAGTTTGACATCTAGCTGTAACCTCTTAAACCTCATTGGTACTGTAGGCAGTGTACCGGGTTTATTTCAGAAGCATATCATCTCCAAGTGCTGCAAATAGCGACACACACTCTCTCTCTCTCTCTCTCTCTCTCTCTCTCTCTCTCTCTCTCTCTCTCTCTCTCTCTCTCTCTCTCTCTCTCTCTCTCTCTCTCTCTCTCTCTCTCTCTCTCTCTCTCTCTCTCTCTCTCTCTCTCTCTCTCTCTCTCTCTCTCTCTCTCTCTCTCTCTCTCTCTCTCTCTCTCTCTCTCTCTCTCTCTCTCTCTCTCTCTCTCTCTCTCTCTCTCTCTCTCTCTCTCTCTCTCTCTCTCTCTCTCTCTCTCTCTCTCTCTCTCTCTCTCTCTCTCTCTCTCTCTCTCTCTCTCTCTCTCTCTCTCTCTCTCTCTCTCTCTCTCTCTCTCTCTCTCTCTCTCTCTCTCTCTCTCTCTCTCTCTCTCTCTCTCTCTCTCTCTCTCTCTCTCTCTCTCTCTCTCTCTCTCTCTCTCTCTCTCTCTCTCTCTCTCTCTCTCTCTCTCGTAACCCCATCCAGTCGTTTTAATGCCAAATGGTAAACAGATATAAGCTTACTCTCGACATCTGTGTTTAACATTATAGTGAACACTGGCAAACACCAGCACCCAAACTGCACCCTGACAAATCAAACATTAAAAAAAACGGGGTATTATTTATCTACTACCAAACATGCTGTACAGATGATTTGTTTGGAAAATCTACACAAATTTATTTCTCAAAACTCCATATAAATCACACATAGTCCCAAACCCCAAGTCCTTTGCTATAATATAAAACAAACATAACTGCATAATTTTACAACCGTGCAAAATAAATTACCTGAAACCCAATTATAGACATTTAACTATGGCAGAAAACGCTTCACATTCAAACATGGCTGATCAAATTACACAGCGAGGAGCAAAACTCGCATGCTCCACAGGTTAGTAACTGTCACTGTGTGAATGACAACAAATGCATTTCATCTCACTCAAAATAACAACTCACTTTTGTCCAACTGCTTTGTAGCCAAGCAAACGTGAAAGAGAAAGAGAGAGAGAGAGCGATAGGCAAAAATTACCTGTCAGCTCCTCCAGATCTTCCATACTAAAAGAGCAGGTGGAATATGACACTCTGTGAAGTGTGTGTGGGGGGGAAAATAAGAGTAAAGTGAGTTCATTGACAAGTTTAAAGCTATGCTGTGCAAAGGTTGTATAGACTGCCCCTTTACACCTTCTCTCAGAGATTCAACCCAATGTGTTATACTGTAACTGTGCTGATAAATGTGAAGTTAACTTAGCTTATGGACGTGCTGTATACAGGATCCAAAGTTAGCACTCGACAAGCAACAAATGCAAGTAGGAAAAAAATGCTTTAAAGGGCACAATATGTAAAAATTTTGGGATTCAAATATCCAAAAGCCACTAGAACAATGTTATATATTTTGTTGACTTGTATACTTACATTATCCCAAATCCAGAGAAATCTGCAATTTTAACCAGTGTAACATCCTGTGTATATTGCGTCGCCTGTAAATGACCTCATATCTGCATTTCCCTCGATTTCTGGTTTTACTTCCATGGAAACACCAAAGAAGCTTTAATGTATTATGTGTTTTATTAGACAGGTCATTCAGCTTTTATGAATATGATATTCTAATATTGATCTAGCTTACAGCAGTGTGCAACAAGTAGAGTAACATAATATAGCTTTCAACACACTCAATTGTACATAAGTATGATTGTTTTGATAGTAGCAGTTGGATAGTATTAGGAGCTGCAAAAAGATACATTAAAAATAAATAAATACATAAAAAAATTGATAATTATCAAAGCATTAGACTGATAGTCTTTTTGATGTATGTTCTTGATTTAAATCAAATAGCAAACAGTAAATACTAAAGACAACATCCATTGCATTCTATAATTTTTACAACAGCTAAATGACCATTGTTTTTGTTTTTTCTCTCCAGAACTTTTTCAACCAACACATTGGAAAAACATACCTACATTTTTTGCAAAACTCAAAAAATACTTTGGTCTGACCTGAAAACACTTTTACAATAGTACGTGATTTGTAAACTAATCTATTATAATGCTTGCATCACATAATCAGCTCCATTTGTACAGACGTTTGTTTGTTTCTGTTGTATTAAACTTGGTTTTTAACTATAAAATGTATGACAGTTTCATGGCATGTAAGACATAGGCTGGTAAATTCTCAATTCGTCATCGGCAGGTGTGAAAAAAGGTTATTTAAAAATGTTGATACATTCACGATTTACTAGGTTTAGATACAGCCACACACACATTTATACAAAGTGACTCAAATAGAGAAGTGCAATGCTCTAGAGGAGTAAACAGCCTCAATCACAGGCATTAGAGCAGCAGGATGTGCAGGTGTCAGGTGACCTAAACACCTTCAGTACGGTGACAGCCAAACATATCACAACAGCAGTAAAGATTTATGACCACACCGTTCATCAGTTCAGCATGCAAGTGAGTACCTGTGAGAAAACGGAGAAATAGACAAGGAGAGAAAGAGATGTGGCACTGGATGTGTCTGTCTGAGATACTTGCTCAATGGATGCCAAGGGCAGAATGCATTTCAGCAAAAGATAAGATTTTCTCAATTTGTCGATTCATGACAGACTGTCGATTTTACAGAACTTCCCTTTGCAAAACAACAGGCTCTATGTTCTGTGATACAGTGTGTATGGGTCTTTAAAATCCTAGATCCTACACATCAATCCAGAAGCAAGCAATCATGTTCTGGGTAGTTGTTGACCGATGTGAGTTTTTGAATAGCTGATGCTGAGAATTTCTAAATGGATATTTTATTGTGATCTTATTGTGAACAATTCATACATGTTTACGTTTCATTTTTTTCAAACCAATTTAACCTTGTAATGTTTAATCAATGTCATAACTGGTCCTTTCAGAGAAAAAAACAACAGACTTTTCTCTGGTGACATATGCAGGACATTTCCAGTTATTTAGTCCTCTGAGAACTGAACTGAGCTGGACGATGACATCACTGTTTGTTTTCTGCAGAACAGTTTTATAGATGAAATGAACCAATTTAATAATTGATGATCTTTACAAAGGAACTGAATCAACGCTGAACAACGATAGTATTTTCTTTTAGAGCTGCTGTACAGCCAAAAAGAACTCTGTATGCATCATTAAATCTGTTTCCTGTTATCACTGTAAAGCTGCTTTGAAACAATCTCAAACAAATGTATAAAGCGCTATATAAATAAAGGTGACTTGACTTAGGATACATTCATACAACAACGATGTACTCAAAGCAGAAAAGTTGTCCTTGGCGTTCTTCGCTTACAGAAGACAATGTTGTCAAAACGGTCCATTATCACATGGATCTGCGAAAATGATTAAAAAAGCTGTATTATGCTGCCAGGCCAGTAGTTGTACACTTTGTAAAGAAAAACTACACGCCTATAGACTGAACACATAATACGCATGCGCACGAGCGTTTTCACAAATTCTGGCTGATGTTTTTGTAGTTTACACAGAGATGATAATGGTATCGTTTTCAAAACCTTGCACTTTAAAACCCATCTTCAAATGTTTTTGTTTTTAGGCCCCCAAAACCCTGTTGTCATGTAAATGAACGGCCAAAACATATTCAAGGTTTTCTGTTTTTAGTGTAAACGGCCCCTCAAACCCACCCTTCACATTTTGAGTGCAATGCCCACATCTTACACATCACATTGCATTCAGATGTAAGTCAAGATCTGTCGCTTCTTCAATTTCATCGCAAGTTTAAACAGCATCATTCAAGAAAGAAGCCAGAATCACAGGCCAGGGGTAATATCTGTCAGCACCATCAGGAATTCAAGTAGGATCAAATAAAGAGAGAGAATGAGGTATCACAGTTGAGAGCACATCATACTCATATCATATGTCTAATAATATTAGATTAAAACTGAGCCCGGAACTGTCTCTAACTTGATGGTGGTGATTTAGCCTGACCTTTAATGCTGCTTTACTGCCATTTAAAGCCTTACATCTTAAATTATGGTGATTCCTTTTGATCCAAGCATGGAAATGGTCTTTATGAGTGAGCTGAGCTCTTGACTGCTTCAATCCAGTTGCTTGATCTGGATATATGTCGTGATGCTTCATCTTCTGCCTTGCATTTAAATTAGGCAGTTTACACGTCTGAGGGATGAGGATCAGGGCTGCTTTCAGCCAGCTCCCATCCCAGTGCGCTCACACACATACAACACCTGTCTATAAACACGCTCTTGCTGGTATACAAACAACTAGATTTAGCATTTTAATAATAGATAGGACAAATGGTCAAACACCCTTATGAACATGGACAAACACCCATATGAAAATATAATCACTTTTATACAACCCAACAATCAAATATGAAGAGCTAATGACCCCCTTAATAGCTCATTAATGTCAGTAGGATAAACTAAAAGCATTGATCCGCTGGAGTTTGTGCAAGCGTATATAGAGAGAAGGGAGAAAAGCTTTTAGCTGCATTATCAGTCCTCCCCTTTGTGATGTCATAATGAGAGAAGATTGCCTAGCAACCCATACTGCTGCCTAGAGACCGATAGATGGGAAATTTGAACGGCCCCCATGACATAATCTACAGATGAACACAGGTTCACCTGTGTGGAGCGAATCTTCTGTTGGTATTGTCTCTCAAACTAAAGCAGTAAGGTCTACAGCAATTACTTTGGTAGTGATTTATCCTAACTAGCTCATATTTGCTAATATATTTGCTATATTTTGCAAGTGTAATTGAAAAGAAACAGAAACAACCAGCCGTCCTGTATGTGCATGGCAGCCAACAGCTGTTACAAAAAAACAATTATGCAGCCAGGCCATTAAAGCAATTTAGAAACATCAATATCACATAAGTCAGATGTATGGTGCATGGCCAAGTGCACTTAAGACACATCCTTTGCTGGCCATAATGGGGAAACACTCTATAAACATTATCTTTAGGCAAATAAAATAACTCCTAATGTAGATACTATGCCATAACTGGGAAAATAACTGAGACACAAAGACTGTGTGCGTGTGTGTTTATTTGTATGCGTTTAGCGTCTCATTCATTACCAGCAGGTCTTTGTAGGGCCATCTGCACTGCTACTCTCTCTTCCAAGAGATAAATAAGCACTGTTCTCATCTACACTGACAGGCCCGTGTCTGGGCACATGTGTCTTAGTGATTTTCCATCTTGATAAGTCATTATTTTGTCAATACACATGCTCTGCATTCTGACATGTGGCAAAATAACACAAGCAACAACAATCAAGTCCTTGATTCGCTGATAGAGTAGCTTGGCTTGGCCAGACTGAAATACTGTAGCTTAACAGGCCCTAGCAACATCAAGGTCATGGGTTAGATTACCAGGGAATACATGTAATGATAAAATGTATAGCCTGAACGCTTTTTAAATCGCTCTGGAAAAAAACATCTGACAAATATAAATGCACATACAAATAAATTGCATCAAGTAACTAGGCAAGCCAAACCCAAGGCAGAAAAGTGCCTTTCCTGGAGTGGATCTGGGACATTAGACACAAGATCACAATCTGCTGAGCTCTCAATGAAGTGCTGAATGAAATCAGAGAGAGCTGCGGGCAAGAGCCTCACAGTGTCAGGATTCATCTGCGGTCATGTGACGGATTTCTATTGAGGAATAGAAAGATTAGTGTATTTTTATATGCATTATACAAGTAATTTTATAGCAGAATATGAAATGCATAATGTACAGTTAGCCAGCATAATCACAAAATAAAAATCCTGTGATGTACATCCGGAAGAAGTTTGTTTTGCAATAACTACTGGTTGACTGTACATTTTCCCACTTGTTATACGGCTGCACCAAATAGATAAACAGACATGAAAAAATAGGGTGGCACAGACGAGGGTCAAATATACAGTTTAGTGTTCATTATAAAAAATGAACACCATCAAAAAAAACAAGTAGCCTGTAATACGTGCACCCTGGAAAAAAATATGTTGTTGTATTTACAGTAAAATTATGGCAGCTGTCTGTGAAAAAAAACAGGTTTTTACTGTAGCATTTCTAAAACATTTTTTTACAGGGCAAGATTGATTCATTCTCATCAAACCACACACAGACTAACCTTGAATTGTGTAACCTGGTAAGAAAGTGTAAAATGATGTATGCATGTTTGTTCGTACAGTGAAACAAAGCTTCACTGTCACTTCAGGGCATATTAAATGCAGCAGCAATTATCTGAGCTTGTTGAGTGATTATGGAAATTACAATCCTGATTCATCATTGTGCCCTTAAGCAAGGCACACAGCACGACCCCCGGTGGCTCAGGAGTACAGTAGGTTGCTTTGGATAAAAAGCATCTGTTAAATGTTATGACCCACACCAGCCCAGGGTGTCCACTCCACCCTCTGAGAGCAGGTGGATCTGAAACAGAGAATCACTCTGAACACCCAAGAGACTCAAAACCAAAGCCATCCCGAGCTACACCACACAGCTTACAGACAATCAGAAGACTGACCAATCAATCAATGACCAAACAGCAAACAGAGTGGCAGGAGAGCCGTATATGCTCTCTCTTCTGCAATGTGGTACACTTAGTGAGAATAGCATTAATGGAAAATGAAATGAAGGGCCATTTCCTGAAACATGAGCTGTGCTCGATTACAGTAGGCTACTCTGGTTCTCAATAAAACAGTTTCTCTTGTGGATATCTTGTTTAAGCAAGGAAAAGATGTAAACTGCCACCAAAAAAAAACAATGGCCAGATGCTCAAAACATGGAGGATATATTTGGTATTTTTGGATTGGTTATGTAACATTTCATAATATCCAGCCATGGGTTTTGACAATGTATAATTTCAATGAACTTAAACTGTTGTTAGAAAAACAGTGGGCTAAAAATGTCTTATAATGATTTTAAAAAAAAGTTGATTTCTGGAACTTGCTGATGAACAAACACCCTTTCTCTTAATGAAAAGTATTTAAACACACACACACACACACACACACACACACACACACACACACACACACACACACACACACACACACACACACTCACGCATTATTTCCTGACACTTTCACAGAAAAAAAAAACATAGGCTAGCCTACTACAATTGTCCTGAAACACCCCAGCTGTCAGTGAGGAAACTGAAAACTGAATCACCTTACTAACCCACTAGAATGAATCGGAGCAAAAGAGAGAGTTTGTAGCTTTTCTGTCCATTCCCTCGAAGGTCACGCAGGTAAGAGATATGAGCGCTCACAGGTGCGGACGCGGTTCCTTACCGTTGTGGTTCTGTTGTTGATGTTCCTGCGGTTCGCCCGGTTCTTCCAGCTCGCCGAGTTCCGCCAGTCTGTGACCGGTGGCTGTCAGCTCCGCGCGCAGGTTCACCACCTCCTGCTTCGCGCACTGGATCGTGCCATCGATCCGCTGCGCGAGCTGCTTATTCTCGTCCATCATTCTCCGGATCTTCGCCTGCCGGGAGAATCCACAGAATCCACGGAGCGTGTCATATCGCCTGCTGCATCATAAGCACACTAAAATCCCATTCTGTCCTTGTGCTCTCTTTTATAAACTCAGAAATCCCCCTAAATCCACAAGATGAGAACGGATATTCAGAGTCCCATACTGCCCTGTGTTTGGATGTGGCTGTCAGAGAGAAAGATAAACAGTGAGAGACAAGAGACTTTGGGGAGAATAAAACAGCGTGCTTCACTAAACGAATCTTTCCGCCGAGCGCACTCGTGGAGAGAGTTGAACGCACGAGAGACTCCAAGCGGCTCTTTAAACGGACTGTACCATCTGAGGAAGAGGGGAGGAGGGCACCCATCTAACAGAACGTCACATTTGCATCTTAAAGTAACGAACTAACTATTTATTTATTTAACCATATAGGATTTAAAAATAATTTAAAGTAAATACAATTAAACAACTTGATAGATAAATACATTTGTTTATTTATTTAATTAGGGATGAATTCAGGTTGATTGGGACATTGTCCCCTATTTAGCCTACAAAAAAAAAAAAAAAAATATATATATATATATGTATAAAGAGAAATGAAAAAAGCATATAGCTATGGTATAAACCAGCTAATAATAATAATAATAATAATAAAGAAATGTAATTGTAATAATAAATTATATAAATATAAAATGTAAAAAAAAAGCTAGTTACCTTTCGATTAATAACTGGGGTTTTCCCCCTCAAAAGCCTAGATCAAATATAATCTTTTATTTTTTTTTATTTTTTTATTGTATATATAGTATACCAAATTTATTTTAACATGTAGGCTATATAGTTCTGTTCGACTGAGTGAATGCATCAGAGGAAATGTGCCTGTTTTAGGTTTGGCTACAAAGGCCGCATTTTAAAAAATGTGCTCACAAATGTGGTGAAATATGTGAAACCTACTTGTGAGGATATTTTAAGTGTTCCTCACTGTTTGAGAAGCTCATAAATCTGCCGAATTATGTTCCACTTTAAAACTAATAAAGTGAGTTGGTTTCTGTGAGGGTTAAAGTGTTGGATATAGTAAATGTTATCAATGTGAAATGTGAAAAATATTTTATTTAGAAAGACCCTTGCTAATATGGCATATAAGGTCTTTATGTGACACTCATCCTCACTCATCCATCTCTTACTTCATACTTCTCCCACATGCATTTATTTGTTTTATATCAACCCATGAGGGAGAAGAGGATAAGCTGAGGCATTCAAAGTGTTTGTGAGACTTAGGCTACAGTATGTGTGTGACAGAGAGAGAAAGAGCATATGTTTTGTTCTACTGTACCCACTCAAATTCTTCACTTCAATCATTTCTGAGACAGCAGAATATTTAGTTTTTTGGAGAATGGTATGAATGTGTGTGTGTGTGTGTGTGTGTGTGTGTGTGTGTGTGTGTGTGTGTGTGTGTGTGTGTGTGTGTGTGTGTGTGTGTGTGTGTGTGTGTAAGAAGGTTCAAGAGCCAAAGCAAAATAAAGGACTCATTTCAAAAATCCCCTTTATGCCACTTTCTGCTAGAGAATCCTTTTTCTTCATTCCCTTGTATAAACAAAACGATTCCACATTAATGTGAATCCCAAAAGCTTCCTGACTGTGGCCAGTCCTGTCACATCTGGTGGAACCATAATAGATCATCTGCTCATTCTCTCTTTCGTGTTAATCACAATGTCAAAACGTCAAACTCTCTGAGACTTGGCTTAAAAAGATTACTGACCACACCCAAAGGCAGAAACAATCTGACAACATCCTCTTAACATCCATCACCTTCTAAAAAGTATTCCTTTGGGATCCCAGTTCAATATTACCAGCTTTTAGTGAAAAGCTGAATCATGGCTGCCATTGAATTGGTTTTGTTCTTGTGACCTTGACTATGTTCAGTATAAAATGTTAGCATACTATTCTAACTACTCCAGCAGTATGTAATATGTATAGCTGTGCACAGTACACACAAAATACTCGGATGACCTCCTGCATTTAATATTGTGTGTCAGTGCAGTATCACATCAATTTGTACTATCTCATAATGCAATGCACTCAATCAAAGCCCCTTTAGGGGATGCATTTCACTCAGCTGCAGTGACGCAATTACTTTATCTATTGGCGATTGGCTCTTTTATTTAGAAGGCGGGGCTTATTCTGCCATATTGTGCGTTGCGCTTTCTCCCATTCTAGGAGTGCACTATCTTTGTAGATCTAAAGTCTTTGACTCAACCTGACCTTCTATTTCTAAAATGATGAGTAATCTCTTATTTTTAACATCACTTTCTTGGCTCATTATTTAATCAGACTGCCAAAAGGTCAAGTGACAACAACGTAGCATACTACTCTTTTTGTTTTTCATAAAGGTGAGGTCACATTTACCATTGCTCTGTGAAGTTTCATTGGCACAATTCAGTCATTTCAATAGAATCTGCACAATCAGGAGTTTTGAATGAGGGCAAGATTTTGCATCAGGTTGAAGTACATGTGAATTCAC
This sequence comes from Meda fulgida, assembly GCA_030578275.1. Taxonomy (NCBI): domain Eukaryota; kingdom Metazoa; phylum Chordata; class Actinopteri; order Cypriniformes; family Leuciscidae; genus Meda; species Meda fulgida. The sequence continues at coordinate 19,682,801 of CM060623.1, read as the reverse complement.
CACAATGACCAACAGAAATCTGCTTGCTTTGAAAGTGACTTCTCTGTGAGCTGCGCTTCATGCATCGAATTGACAATTGACCTTTTTTCACACAACATTTTTCTGTTCTGTAGCACAAAAAATAGCAGCTAGTATACAGTACTGTACAATATTCAGTAAGCACTGAGATATTACATTACAAGTGTTTTTTTCTGTGTTAATTTAGTCCCACGTCCCTGACCAATGTCCTCACTGACCACATCCCTCTTAGGATACGTGATGTTGACCAGCGGCTGCAAATAATTGCTGCTCACTTTATGTGGATGAATGTATCAAGCAGATAGAACAGTTAAAGAGAATAAGAGTAACATATATGACTGGAGGTGAGCAGCACACTGCGAGAAATGTAACACATGCATTCAGCTTGTATTTTGAAGCAGATAACAACACCTCCCTCTGTTTATGACATCACTTCCTCCAGGCTGCTGTCAGAGTGGTGTGTGAGGGTGACATTCAGCTGTCTCTCTCAATGTGTTTATTGTCAGTCACAAATAGCTCCAAAATTCCTGATGGAGGACTGTTTTCCCCTGACCTCTTCAGTACTTGAATAACATGCCACTCTTCACCCAAAAATGAACATTCTGTCATCATTTACTCACCCTCATGTCATTTCAAACCCATATGATTTTCTTTATTCTACACATAAATAAAGCAAAAGAAGATATTTTGAAGAATGTTGGTGGCCTAAACATTTTGGTTAAAACTGAATTCCAATATACTTCAAGCAAAATCGTATGTCATGTTGAAGTTCGTTTGGAGATTGTTTTGGGAGTTCGTAACAGCTTGCCAAAGCAATCTAACCGGAAAAAGTTCACTCCAACTGGTAAACCTTGTGACAATACCACTGGTCCGTGGCGATTACATTATAGATGTGCTCCGAGGCTCCGCTTTTACTGACGTGGAAATCTTCTCTGGTTCATTTCTTCTGTTCAGTCCTTCGAGGTCATACGTGAGTAAAAACATGATCAAACTGGAAAGCTGCTTTATATTAGAGATTGTAATTCTAATTGTAAGTGACACTGTCACGGTTTCTTCATGATTCCATTATTCATTTAATAATGTAAAGCTGCTTGCTTTAAAGCAATCTTTTGAAATGCTATTTAAATTGCTATTTAAATTAACATAATGGGACTTCACTGCAGAGACAAATCTCAGAGCTAGAGCAAAAACAAAAACGTTTTTTTGTGTTTATTTTGTTCATTGAAATCAGTAAACTACATATTCATCTAAACACTACACTGAGCAGTGGGATGTTCACTGATAGTATTCTGCTACTTATTTTTACCCCAAAGCAAAGAACAAAATAGAACATTTGGACTAAACCGCTCAATTCATATGGATTCGTTTTACGATCTCTTTATGAACTTTTTGAAGTGTGAAAGTGGTATTTGCCTATAGCTGTCAATGGAGGGACAGAAATCGTTCAGATTTCATACAAAATATCTTCATTTGTGTTGCGAAGATTAGAGAAAATCTTACGGGTTTGGAAAAACTTGAGGGTGAGTAAACAATGAACAGAATTTTCCCTTTTGGGTGAACTATCTCTTAAAGAGATGACAGCATTTTCCCTTTCCCTTTAAATGCTTTAAATCCCAGAGCCAGAGTCTCTCATCCAGCAGCTGTTTTATAGATATGAAAGATCCTCACCATTTGAGAAACAGAGTTTTTCATCATGCCTGATTTTAATTACTACTTTCTGGCTTTGCTTTAATGAGATTTAAAAGAAAGAATGAGATCCCATTTTTCTTATTTACACTTTTGTCTAATCTCCTCTGGTTCTCTTTGTCTTCTTCTCTTCATGCCCCTCTGAATCTTCCTCTTCCTTGTCCTTTGCCCTTTCCCTTTCTCTCCGTCTCTCTCTCCGCTCTGCTGAGCAGGAAAATGAGGAGAGGAGAGACAATTAATGTAGCTCTTCCACATCCAGACACTATAGGCAGCCAGACCCTCACATATATACACCTATTGAGACACTTACTAAGCATCTTGCCCTGATCTCAAACTGACTCAGACCTTAAACACAAACCTGACACACATGCACGCAACCACTAAAACAATTTGTTGTGGAGTTTGAGGCACTCATCTGAGCTGGGCTCATCACCATGGTAACAGCCGGCCCTCTAATGTCAGTCAGGTGTTTCTTTGGTGACCATGTGCTTCTGATTGGTTGGAGGCCTTCTGGGATATCAGAAGCAGATGGCATTATGGGACACGTTAGTCATTTGTGACATGTGCCCTCTGAGAACCAGCTGGGCCTTTGCACACTGACCAGGGTGTGTGTGTGTGTGTGTGTGTGTGTGTGTGTGTGTGTGTGTGTGTGGGGTGAGTTAGGCTTGATGAGGAATAGCAAATTGACTCTAGCAGACCTTATCAGTCCCCCAGGGACTCACCGTTGAGATTAGTCTGGACCTTGCTAGGTCCCGTCTAGGCCTGATTCATATTGAGGGCCATTAATGTGTAGCATGAGGCTTGAATCGGCAAGGTTTTTAATCATCAAGTCACGATAAACCTTGTAACCCTATTAAAAGCTCACTCGAAATAAAGTGTTTATGTGTGAGTGAACGGCGTGAGAAGTGAGAGTGTGCTTCGGGATATTAAAAATTGCAGGAAAAGGACAGGAAGATGGCAGCAACATTATCATTTCCAGACCCCCTTTGGCCTTGAGTGGCAGGTTGGCTGATAGATCTCTGGTTTGGGAAAGGGGGGAGGTTTCGGCTCATCAGCATTTGATTCGGCCAGGCGGAGCAGATGGGATAGGGAAAGTGTCTGTCCAACCACACATTATACAACAAACACAAACACATTCTCACACCTACTGTATACTGAACACTCAATTTCACACTGACCAACACAACATTCTACTGCATATTTTGGGGGGAATTTTACAGATTATGAACAAAAAAACATTTAAAAAAAACATACATTAACAGTGAAATACTATTACAATGTAAAATAATATGTTTAAATATTTTAAAATGTAATTTATTCCTGTGAAGGCAAAGCTGATTTTTCAGCATCATTACTCCAGTCTTCAGTGTCACTTGATCCCTTCAGAAATCATTCTAATATGCTGATTTGATCCTCAAGAATCATTTCTTATTATTATAAATGTTGAAAACAGTTGTCCTGTTTACATTTTTTTTGTGGAAACCCTAAATAATTTTTATAAGAAGTTCAAAAGAACAGCAAATAGAAATCGTTTGTGAAGTTATAAATGTCTTTACTGTTCCTTTAAATTTCATGCATCCTTGCAAAAACACTTTTGAATAGTGTCTATAAAGTAATAATGTATATAAAATATACATAAAGGAACATAATTGGCCATACCTGTGCGTTGAGTTGCAGGTGTGACATGAGAGTCATGGCTCTATGAAGTGCTTCTCTTTTGATAAGCAGTGAGACCTGCTCTTCACCTTCCAGATTCTTCCTCCACCCATACAAAGGAACCTTCTCGTTCAAACTGCACAAAGACTGACCCCCTGCAGAAGAACAAGCATACATGTACATTCATACACAATTAAAGCACTAGCATATAGCTGGAAAAGAGAAGCCTTGCCAAGTCCCCCTGTGGTGAAAAATAAAGCTTTTAATGTTGTTTATGTCTATTTGGAGTTTTAATATGCTTTAAGACAAACCCTGTGCCAATTTATAAGGCAGCACCATTGCTGAGTATTTTCTCCTTAAACCTATAGTGAACCAAAAAATCGGTTTGAAATCGATGGTGTTTCTGACGTCAAACACTACCTTGTAACCAATCACGTCAACGTGTGATCATCAACGAGCGGATATTGAGCCGGTGTGAGTGAGCGGGAGCGGGACTAATTTGCATATTCGTAGAACAGCGTATATTAATTGAGGCAAGGGTGTATAGGCTAGTTACATTCAGGCTGTTTTATGGCATGACGATTTTTTTGGGTGATCAACGATGAGTTTTAAGGGATAAAATTATTGACAGCATGGGGACTTAAACACAATTATTGGCAGTATTAACGCTGATAGTCCCTGAGTGATCCCTATTTTCAATTTGGACTAAGTTGTAAGTTAATTAGCATTTAATTTCAGTTTAATTTAATGAGTTTTAAATTAAGTTAAGCTTTAATGAGCAGCACAGCCAGTAGCAGAATCTCCTTGTCACAAAGAGATTGTGTGTCTTAAAGGGAACTGTACACCCCACAAAAATGATGTAATTATTTACTCACCCTCATTTTGTGCCAAATGCAAACTTCCCTAGTATTTTTCAAGTTATTCAATTATTCATTTTATTCATATATGAAAGTCAATGCTGTCCATCAACTTCGGTTGCATATATTCTCTGAAATATCTTCTTTTGTGTTCAGCAGAAGAAAGAAATTCATACAGGTTTGGAACAACTTGAGGGTGAATAAATGATGACAGAATTTCCATTTTTGGGTGAACAGTCCCTTTAATTTTATTCAATACATCATACAATATATTTTAAATTCACAATATGTAAATCATTTACAGATTATTCAGTTAAGTTAGAAAATTAAAATTAAACTGACTTAAAATTAGTTTAATATTGTATAACAAAAAAAATCTTATTTTGATGAGTTAAAGCAACGTAAAAACATATGTTGTCATGACTTATTGATCATAATTTTACAGTGTAAAAACAGACAGTTTTACTTTAGTGTACAATATTTTCTTTATCTGAAGGCATTAATAAATTAAGCAAAAAAAACATATAATGGTCAAGAGACTCAAGAAGCAATATCCACAAAAGGACAGGAACATACAAATGAGTGAAAAATACAAAGAAACGAGCAGCTCAAGCGTCAGAATTGATCACACCATAAAACATCATCTGAATCACTCACATTACTTCATAAATATACAGACATACTTTATTACCTTTAGGGTCATATTTTTTCACTCATCTTTTATGCTCTTTAGCCTAGATGTAAACAGAACCAAACCTTAACACACACAAACATCTATTGAAAAAGAAAAATGGGAGGAACTCTTTCGAAACCAATTTAAAGAAGTAGCCTACCTTGTGTCTGTTGTGAGGGTTTCAGGCCTCTACAGCTTTAGGCATTTCATTAGCTGATGACAGATGCTTGAGTGAAATAAGACCACTTATCTTTTGGAGTGCAGCTTTAATAGATAAAAGTTAATTTATCTAAACAACGCTGACAGGGAGAAGGACGGACAACATATGCTAAATGTCACGGAATGCTAGCATCAGCTCTGTCAAGGAGACTATATGCAAGAAGATTAGTTCAGAGCAAGGGTCCTTTTATTTCTGATATGTGTGACTCTTGATGAAACAGAAGGTTTGTCATGCAAAGATTGGCTGTCAGTCCTAATGTTGAAGCACATCCCTCCTTTTCAACCACAACAAAATGAATGTATGTGTCCGTGCATCTTCACCACCACTGCAAAACAGGTCAAATACTGCTATTGAGTCAAAATACACCACTCTTTGTGTACTATGATAAACATAAAATTACACTCACTGTGCAAACAGCTGATGAGGGAAAGTCGAGGTTAATGCAGAAATGCTTTGCTTTGATTGTAAATTCAATTACAAACAGAATCAAATCTATGTTTGTGTGATTATAGGTTCTATAAATGCATGAAAGTACCTGTGCGTTTTTGTAATTCTTTGCATTTTATATGGAAAAATGTTTGCAATGTACTTCCATGGTAATAGTCTATCTGGATAGTTACACTGAGGATTTACGTCGCCCTCTAACGGTCCTATATCACTAAACAAGAGCAAAACAATAGGTTACTAGCGTAACCCCGGTTCTCTGAAACATCGATCATCTATGGGAAGGGCATCCGTACCTGACCTCTGCAGAAGCATCCAATTGCACCAAGTCTGGCTAGACAGACAGAAGCGCGCAGCCAATGCCAGGTGAGGCCACACCCCCTCACCTACGGGCATATAACATCTGGGCGCGCTGCTATTCCTCAGTAAGTATATTCGCTTCTCGTGCGGCAAGCGGGGCAAAGCTGGTGGATCTCTCCACTCGATGTTTCAGAGAACCGGGGTTACGCTAGTAACCTATTGTTCTCTTTCATCATCTCGTGTTCGAGATCCACCTATGGGAGAGACATGGACAGCGCCCCGATTGCCCAATACACTCACAGTGAGGTTCTGAAAGCCAGAGAAAGACGGTCACCTCAGGGAGGCGGTGCCTGACACGTCAATTAATCATGAACCTGCAAAGGTGACGCCACACTAAACTGCTGTGGACAAGCAGGATATGAAACATGCATGAGACACATACATGATAGTAACCCCAACCCACCAAGGCACATAAACTATACCCATGACGGGAAGTAAATGTTTGGTGGCAGGAATGAACATGGCCAGCCGGCCCATTCACTCTTATTGGTTTCAACAGGGTACAGGGAAGAGCTAAGAAGACCCCACCCCTGAAACCGAATGTGCTACCGAGTTCTGGTGACATCCAGCCGGTAGTAACGCACAAAGGTATGAGGAGAAGCCCAACTGGCAGCGGAGCAGATGTCCTGCAGTGACACTCCCCTAAACAAAGCCCAAGAGGCGGCTAAGGCCCTTGTGGAATGAGCTCTGATGCCCCTTGGGGGCTGAACTCCCTTTGCTTCATAAGCCATAGTTATAGCGTCCACAACCCAATGTGAGAGGCGTTGCTTCGATATGGGACTCCCTCTGTGCTGGGGGGCCCATGAAACAAAGAGCTGGTCGCTCTTCCGGAAAGCGTTGGTCCTGGTCATATAGGCCTGTAAAGCACGGACTGGACACAAAGCATTCAGCCTCTGATCCTCCAGAGAGGTAAAAGGTGGAGGGTGAAAGGCGGACAGCTCCAACACCTCCGAAGTGAACGCAGGGAAGCACTTCGGCATGAAGGCCGGGTTAGGCTTAGGGGAAACCTTATCTCCACTGAGGGAGAACTTAGTGCACGAGGGGTGAACCGAGAGTGCATGTAGCTCACTGACCCGTTTAGCAGATGCCAAGGCCAAGAGCAAAGCTGTCTTGAAGGACAGCAGCTGAAGGGAAATACTCCCCAGAGGCTCAAAAGGATGTTGAGACAGAGCTTCCAGCACCATGGAGAGGTCCCATTCCGGAACAGTTCTCCTGATGACTGGCAAAGAGCGGCGTGCACCCTTCATAAATCTGCGGATTAGAGGGTGCTGCCCGACAGTAGAGCCCTCAAAACCCACATGACAGGCTGAAATCACAGCCAAGTAGACCTTAATGGTGGAAAAAGACCTCCCTTTTTCCATGAGGTCTTGAAGGAAACACAAAATATCAGGAACTGAGCACTGATAAGATGTGAGACCGCGCCCATCGCACCACCCTTCGAACACTTGCCACTTACAGCCATATAAGGACCGTGTAGAGACGGCCCTGGCATTCTGAATAGTGGCGACCACACGCGGCGAAAGCCCAAGTGCGTTCAGGTTCGTCCTCTCACGGGCCAGGCCAAGAGAGCCACCCTGTCCGGGTGGGGGTGGTAAATCTCCCCGTTGGCTTGGGACAATAGATCCGTGCGAACGGGAAGGCGCCATGGCTCGGCGTACAACAGAGGAATTATCTCCGCCAGCCATGGTGCCTTGGGCCACCTGGGTGCTATCAGAATCAGAGACAGGCCCTGCTCTCTCACCCTGGCCAATGTGGGAATTATCAGGCACAGGGGAGGAAAAGCATACAGGAGCACTCTGGGCCATGGGTGGGGGCGCGTCCATGTCCCTTAGAGAGAAGAACATAGGACAATGGTAGTTTTCGCGCGAGGCGAATAGATCTACGCTCGCCCGTCCGAATCTCATCCATAGCATTTCCACTATCTGAGGGTGAAGACGCCAATCTCCGTAGATTGGGTTTCCCCTTGATAGCAGATCCGCACCTCTGTTCAGAATGCCCGGAACGTGAGTTGCGCGTAACGACAGGAAAACCCGTCTGCTCCACACCAAAAGCTTGTAAGCTAGAGCGTGGAGTTTCGACGAGCGCATGCCGCCCTGACGGTTGATATAAGCCACAGCCGTGGTATTGTCGCACCGTACTAGAACGTCATGTCCCTGCAGGCGAGGCAGAAAATGATTCAGAGCTTTCCAAATGGTTAGAAGCTCTAAATAGTTTATGTGCGCTGAACGTAGTCTGTTTGGCCACAGACCGTTCACCGTTCTGCCCTCCTGGGTGGCACCCCAGCCTATCAGGGACGCATCTGTCGTCACAACTTTCCGCATCGTAACCGCCCCCAGAGGGGTTCCCCGTGCGTAAAAGTCCTCGCTCTCCCAGTGGCGCAAGGCTGCCGAGCAGGCGCGTGTCACTGTTACCGAGCGGCAAAGGTCGCGAATCGGGCTGAAATGTAGTGACAAAACCCATTTCATGAACGCCCTCATCCTCAGGAGTCCCAACGGCACAACTTGGGTGGATGAAGCCATGAGACCCTGCAGCCTGAGACATGCGCGATATTGCACTTTCGCCCCTTCTCTGAACTGCGTCAGACAGTTCATCAGAGAGCGAACGCGCTCTTGAGAGAGACGCGCTCGCATGGAGACCGAATTCAACTCCAAGCCCAGGAAAATGACATTCTGACTGGGCGTGAAATTGCTCTTGCTCACATTCACTTGGAACCCGAGCGATGTGATGTGCGCGAGCACATGGCCGGTGTCCTGCAACACCTTCTCCTTTGATTCGGCTATGATGAGCCAATCGTCTATGTAAGTCAGGATTCTCAGACCTGATATTCTCAGAGGTGCTAAGCCCGCCTCCACGCACAGACAGAAAGACCGGGGACTCAAACTGAGTCCAAACGGAAGAACTGTGAATTCGTAACATATGCCCTGGTAGGCGAAACGAAGAAACTTCCTGTGCGGAGGATAGATGCTTATGTGAAAGAAAGCATCTTTCAGATCGACTGATGTGAACCAGTCGTTCTGTTTTATGGCACGGGAGAGTGCGCCTTGTGTCAGCATTCTGAAATTGTATTTCCTCAAATGTTTGTTCAACACTCGAAGGTCCAAGATAGGGCGGAGAGAGCCGCCTTTTTTCGGGACCAGAAAATAACGGGAATAAAAACCCTGGTTCATCAGATTGGGGGGTACCACCTGAATCGCTCCCTTGTTTAAGAGAGATGAAATTTCCTCTTTCAGAATGTGGGAGGCGTTCTCTTCCGTGTGAGAAAAGAGAATGCCGTTGAAATGCGGGGGTTTTACTGCGAATTGCAATCTGTAACCCTGCATTACTGTACGCATCAACCACTCGGGAGCTGAAACGGTTCGCCAAGCCGCTTCGTGACTCGCGAGTGCTCCCGCTCGGGCCAGAGCGGAGCTGTGTGAGACCGACAGGTTTATTTGTGATGCAATGGCGCCATCTAGTGGGCACACTAGAGGTGACATGCAGGGGTTCGGAGGGATTTTCTCTCTCCGCAGGTTTTCTCTCCGAAACGAATTCATTTGATTCGTATTTTTTTGTGTTTTGTGTGTTTTGTGTTGGGCAAACACTGGGGCCGAAGCCTTTATTGAGAGAGTGAGGGGAACAGAGTGTGGGCAGTGTGGTGTCACTGAGCTTAAACTTTCCCTCACAAAGGGCCCCCTGAACGTGGGGGGAAAACACACATCTCTCGAACACACGAGCTGGGCAGTCTCGTTTACAGGCGGAGAGCTGACCCATCCGCGGGACCCCCTGGGTCTTTTGGACGGGGGTCCTAGAAGAGGAGGGGAGTCCGAAGGGCTTGCGGCCCGTGAACATGGACTCGATGCCCCCATCGGCTGAACATCAGGCAGGCCGCTTGCGTTTCGAGTCGGTGGGGTTGGAATTCGCAGGTCTCCCGGCCGCGGCCGCGGCGGGAGCGGGCTTACCCCAGTGCTTGTGTGTAGGTGCTGGGTTAAGTTTGATGAGGGGGTGGTTTGTTGCGGGGCTTTTCCTTGCCCTGATGAAACTGTCGTCCCGTGGCCGGTGGGTTAGGCAAACGCACAGGGGGCGCCTGGCGTGGGACTGACTTCCTGGGAAGGCAAAGCTTGAAAGCCTCATCCTCCTTTTTATCGTCACACCGTTGTTGCATCAGTGCGACGGCGGGGCCGAAGAGAGCCCGGCCGGGCTCCTCCGGCGCGCCCGCGATGCGCCGTTTCTCACTGTCAGGAAGTCCTGACAGGTTCAGCCAGAGCGCGCGCTCTCCAACCACGGAAAGCGCCATGGAGCGCCCGCAAGCTTGGACAGCCTGCCGAGCGTTACGGAGGACGAGGTCGTTCACCGTGAGGATCTCCTTCCACAGGGTTTCAGAAAGATTTCCCTTTTCCAATTGTTGCCCTAACTCTTCGAGGATCTCCGCCTGGTAGGCGGAGAGGAGCGAAGAAACGTTAAGGGCCCTGACAGCCACGGCCGAGGACTTATAAGCTGCCTGGTGAACGGAGGCAGCAAAACGGTCCATCTTGTTGGGCAAGACCGGCTTAGGGGGAGCGAGCAGCCCGCCCTGAGCGGGGTTAAGGTGCCTGGCGATGGAAGGCTCAACGGTGGGAGGTTCGCCCATACCGTGCGCCGCCATGTCCTTAACCTCGAGTCCCGTGAGACCGTGTCTGAAGTCGAGCGGGTCGCTCCAATAATTCCTCATGTGCTTCGCGCACGCCGGGAGGATGGGGAAGAGTTGTTTCCTCGGGCCGGGAGGGGGTCCCAGCACTTTCCCATCATAAATATCCCTCTCCTGGTCGGTGGCGCTCTGTGGTGCCGGCCATTCAATGTTGAGACGAGCGGCCGCTCGTTCACACACTTCCAGGAGGATGGCTTGAGGCAGAACCGCGTGGGCGGTAGCCTGGGGAACACCAGAGGGCGGGATGGCCTCCTCGTCCTCTGAAACCCCAAGAATGGCCGCATCCTCCTCTTCGCCAGAACCGGGCGGTTCGTGGACGAGAGCGAGGTTGTCCCCGAAGATGTCCTCCTCGGGGAAGGCGGGATTGGGCTGGTCAGCCCAGATGAGAGACGTTGCGCCCCGGGAGGCCCCCGGTAGCGCGTCGTCATCACCGTGTCCTCCGTCCGAGTCAGAAGGGCTGAGCCCGGTGCACTGTGTCACTGCCACCTTAAGACGGCGTTTAAGCAGCTTCCTAGGCAGCATGAGGCAGAAACTGCAATTCTCCGGGTTCTCAAGGGCTTCCCGAGCGTGCTTAAGACCCATACAGACCACGCAAAGCTGATGAAGATCCTTAGCTGCGATAAGGGCACCACACGCGGCCGGGCAGGCCCGTGATATGCTATCCCCTGGAGAGGCTGCAGGCTTAGACAGTGACATACCAGTTTTTTTTTTTTTTTTTTTTTTTGAAGAAAACGGAGAAATCCGTGGCGGGCAGCCGTGAGGAGAAACGGTGAAAATAGCGAGAGCGTGGGCGGCTCCGAATGCAAAGCAGCAGTCGTTGAAATATAAACAACTGTCACGTCTGGCGGAGGCTGATCTGGTCGATATGTCCTCCTGAGGACACGAGGTGAGCAGTGTAAAATCAACCGAGCTGTGAGATGCAGAGATCGCGAGAAGCGAATGTCAACTGAGGAATAGCAGCGCGCCCAGATGTTATATGCCCGTAGGTGAGGGGGTGTGGCCTCACCTGGCATTGGCTGCGCGCTTCTGTCTGTCTAGCCAGACTTGGTGCAATTGGATGCTTCTGCAGAGGTCAGGTACGGATGCCCTTCCCATAGGTGGATCTCGAACACGAGATGATGAAAGAGAACAAACTGATCACAGGATTCCTCACTATACTGCCAATCATTATATTCCATTAGGCTTTGTATTTGATATACTCAATCTAGTATATGTTCATGCAGTCAGGCAGGAAAAGTGAAATATAAGGTATTAATACTACACAACATAGACCATTCTGCTGTACTTCAATACACATGTTAAAATCCATATTTACTTTGTTTGCCTAAATTGATCGTTTTGTGGTGAACAATTCATCCATGCAAGTCAATCCACGCAAAAGATTTTTTTGGCTTCGTAATCTTTAATCAAAATCTGAAAATTCCCCTCCCCTCTGCATTGGAGGACCTTCCCTGATGACTTAGGTTTGACGGTTTTGGTGTCTGCTTAACAGCCTTAACCACGCCCCTCCAACTGACAGTAGACAGGCTGCCTGTGTGTTTGTGAGCATTGACAGCGTGTGAAAGGAGAGATGGCGAGGAGGTGCATTTTTGGTTGTGGCACTCATGAAAAACTTTTCCCATTCCCTAAAATTCCCTCGTTACGGTCCAGATGGCTCGATTTTTTACATTTTAAGGAAGGAGGGATAACAGAGAGGTCACGGATGTGCTCGAAGCACTTGATGCGTTAAGATCTGCCTCTATTTCTGAATGAAACACCTACTTTTCTAGATCCAATCAGGTGCTAGTTGGAAAAAAAGCCACGCCCACTATTTTGCCTCATTTAGTATTCCGTTTCTCTCGGAAATACGTCACAACACTGGAGAAAAGTCGTTTGCAACTTCCGGTTCACGGGGACTTTAAAGTTTGCCTGCAGAAACATCTTCCTTTAATATTCTTTCTAGCCTCAAAACAAGCGTGAAGAGAGAATTTTCAAACAGCAATGAAAAAACATGACACATTTTGTACAGTTAGAAAGAGCGAGTGATAGATGTCTCACACAACACAGGTTACACCAAAATACATAATTTTAAGGGACAGATCAAGTAAAAATAGAATTTATATATTTTTTACAGTGTTCACTGATTTTCGATCCCTGTGCTAAAGTGTGTGTGTGTGTGAGAGAGAGAGAGAGAGAGAGAGAGAGAGAGAGAGAGAGAGACACACACAAAGGTGTCAGACAGACTATATAAAGCTACTGATATAATAAGAGCTGACAACAAAGGTCAGAGAACTGAAACATCTCCCCTGTCCCTCTGTTCTTTAGAGATACACAAATATTATACTGCAGTGATGTCAAAACGTCCTGTTGTGTTGCATTAAATGATCTAAAGTGAGGGTCCTTGTGATACGTCATGTTTAACTACTGCCCTTTGGTCACTGCGCTGATGGCCACTCGAGTACATCTGGGCAGAAGGCCCTGCCATTGCAGGGAAAACGTATCCAAAAGCCTTCTGCTGATGTGATCATACAACACTCAGGGGGAAAAGCCTGCAGGGTAAAGGAGCGGAGCGAATGCAGTGTGCTGACATCCAGCATCTACAGAAAGTACAGAAACTATACATTCTTGGAATATGTGTGGAATAATCTGCCTCGTCATTTGTAATCACAAAAGTTGAAGAAGTCCAAAGCAAAGCTGAGAATGGCGAAACATTAACATTCTTGCACAGCAGTTTTTCTTTTGCCTCGACCAGAGAAATCAGGTTGATGATGTAGACCTTCCACACATGCAAGCAATCAAGTGAAACAACAGCCCTCTCTCTCTCTCTCTCTATATATGGCAGATATATATGTTTCTATTTCTTTCTTTTTCTCAGGCTAATTTGACAGTATCCTTGAAGGCTTGAGGTCACACTCTAAAGTAACAATCACTGTCCAATCATCATCTCAGTCTGTGTCCAAATCCGACACAAACTTACAGCACATTAGCCACAAAGCAAGAGTCTGCTGTTCTGTTCAGAATTAGAATTTTGGTAAAACTTTACAACGAGTTTATTATATAATGTAATGGGGATGTTAACATATCATGAACTAACAATGAATTTTACAGCATTTATTAATCACTTTATATTAATGATATTGATTTATTTAATTCATATGTACTCAGATGTAAGAAAGACTACAAGCTATTCATTATGTGTTCATGTCATCTAATTTTAATAAATAATGTAAAAAAACATGTATAAAAAGTGCATTTGCTAATGCAAAGTATAAAACCTTATTTTAAAGTGTAAATAACAATAAATAAACAGAAGGAAATTGAATTTATAGAATTAAAGTAGCATTACATTAAATAAATATACTGAACAAATTGACAATTACAGTAAACCAGAACCAAAACAGTTTTTGCCGTTTGAATGAAAACAATAAAGATTATCATAGTGTTTTATTATTACTGATTTATTTTTATAAACCTCTCAGATAACACAATAAGTGCACTGCAACACACTATGGCGTGAGATGAATTTGCGTTTGAAAACAGATACTCACTGGCTTCTGTCCGCTGTCTTTGATGACCCGTCACCTGACAGAGGCTCAGAGGAGCATCTGCCATCCTGCGTGTGCCTTTATGAGTGTGCAAGTTTGTTACTAGTAAATATTGTTATATATGATTGATCTAACTGCATTCTGTTCTGCTCTTATTCATACCTCCGTCCTCCTTTAGCTTTCTTTCATTCTTTCTTGCTTTCTCTCTCTTTCTCTCTCTCTCTCTCTCTCTACTGCATGTAGAGGGAGCGCAGGCAATCCTGCTATCGCATCTAAGATCACATCCCCTGGGAATTTGTAGCCTATGTGAACATATTTTTGTGTGTATGTAAGAATATTTTCTTCAAGTGACCCTTCTGTCTCTCATTCTTGGCTAAACTAATTTACCTTTCCTCTTACTTAAGAGACCTCCTCTTGAGTAGTTTTGTCAATTGTCACAATAACAAATGTATGACTTTGATGTTATTCAACTGCTGAAAACAGCTAACACAGGCTCATCCAGGTTACTGAAGTGAGCGGCGCTTATGCACCAGAGAAACGAGGGCACCGCCATCTTTAGAATATTATCTTTGACCTTCCGTTTTCGCGGTCGCGCTATATCATATAGCATTGCTGTCCAGGAGTAGCTTTTGAAGTGGATTTACTTAATGCAAAGTTAACGAAAGTTATCATTATGATTGTAATGTTTAAAGCAGATGTCTTAACAAATGTCAGTCGACCGGGAAGATTTTAAAACAAGCTATTCATTCATAAATACCTTATGTAAGATTGTGTGTAGCCCCAACCCTTTTCAGCGCTGCACTCGTTGTCTTTTGACTTCCGGTCTGTATTTTCACAGCGATTTTGCGTAGTTATGAATGAACGCTCGTTTAAAAAAATTCCCGGTCGACGTTAACTCTACAATAAGTAAATCCACGTCACCAGCTAATTACTCCTCGACAGCGATGCCATAGAAATCTACAGAGCGACCGCAAAAACGGAAGTTCAATATTCTAAAGATGGCGGCGCACTCGTTTCTCTGGTGCATAAGGTCTATATGAGGAGCTCTTTTCCAAAACGCGATAAATCCATTTCAATAGTTTTCAGGAAAATTATTTTTTTTACCTAGACCCACACATTTTGTGAATATTCAATTGAGCCTGTTGAAAAAAATGTCAGTGATTGCAGTATATATATATATATATATATATATATATATATATATATATATATATATATATATATATATATATATGAGGAGCTCTTTTCCAAAATGCGATAAACGGCATTTGAAAAAAAAAAAAATAGTTTGTCATGTCATTTTGCTGTGTTCTGAACCTATTCACTGCTCCATCAATAAGAGCTGAATAAACAGGGACGTGCAGTCAGAGTAGGCAGGGTAGGCAGTGCCTCACCAAAGGAAATATTAACATTACATTTATTAATTCCAAGAGCTTTATTAATTCACCACATTATTAATTGCATTAATTTTATTCCAAATATTAATTTTTGTAACAAAAAATTTCAGGAATACACATAATATACTCCTTTTGCCATTGTTTGCTTCTAAAAACCATTGTTTCATGCAGGAAATTCAAGGCCATGGCCATTGAGGCAGAGGTTATCAGTGCCTCTTTGGTCCATAGACCGTAGTTTACGTAGATTTGCACATGCGCAGTCAGTTCTCATGCTGTCTTGAATTATCAACATTGAGGCAGAGACAGAGCTTGCTTCATGTCACGTGATCCACTCGCTCTTACTCACTCCGCGCTTCCCGATACTTAGCATCTAGCCGTCACTTCTGCCACATTTGTACTGTATGTCTATCTGTGCGATTATGGTGTATTTCGTAAGGGTTAAAATCAGTGGCGTAACTTTGCTTTAAAAAAAAATCTGATTATTAAAAAATCCGACTATTTGACGCGTGTCCTTTAATGGTCCAGTGGTAGAACTTTTGCCGAGCATGTCAGATGTTCTGGGTTTCTGGGTCGAATCCGCACTCGTACAGTTTTTTTTTTTAATCAAAACCGAATAAGTTCATCAGTGGTTGTATTATATCAAGCAGGGACACGTTTGTGTGCATTTTTGTTTTGTGATTTCACCGGAACAAACAAAGAGTCTCCGAAATGGATTGAAGCGCATGCATGTGAAGACTGTGTGTGAGCCACAAGATAACACTGTAACTGCGCCACCGATCGCCACTTTGATCACTTGATTTAAAAAACGACGTATTTCAGCGCTAGATCGCCTCTTATTTAACAAACATTACGAAATGAATGCTCTGCCAGCTGGAGATGTTTTATTTATTTCTATTGGTACATCCGTGCCGCCGTGAGAGGTTTTAAAAAGTGGTGGGGACAATATCGACCCTGGCAAAAAGTGATAGATGTGTCTATTAATTTGATAATTAGATTTGATTGTGCATTCTTCACATATGACTGACTTTGCTGTATGCAGGCAGCGATGTGATGATGCCTGATATGAACTTGGGTTGCTACATTAACTGAATGAATATATATAGCCTATGCCACATTGATAGGTCACAGCCTACCCATGACAACATGTCACCGCACGTTACTGATAAACACCATCCATAAACTCTCCCTCTCCCTTTCATAATCATCAAATAACGTTACACAGCGAATTACACAAAACACTAAACACACCTTTTCAGGGGATGCTTAAGTTAATAAATTAGTAAACTTTATATTCGTAAAACGACTCGATGAGCTGTCATAAAGTCCGTGCTCTCACTTTCATTACTGCAGTGATCAGTAACGTCAGGCCTATCACCCCGGAGACTGTAAGCTGGATCACGAACAGTTGCTACTGATAACAGATCCATCCTTGAGTAACAACGAGAGTAAATGACGACTGCTTCATTCTTACATCCAACAAAACACCTCAACCGCTTACTGCACATTCACACCGCCGCCGACTTGAGCTTATAAGAAGCTCTGGCCGCCCTGTCAAGGACGCTTGTCAAAAAGTACGTGGAAGCTTTTTGACGCTTTGGTCGCTCTGACGTAGAGGGAGAAGAGAAGTGTCACAACATGAAATGTAATAAACATAAAAAACAAGAAATACATTGAAGAAACTTTTTATAATGACAGCATTTTTATAACCGTTTTGGTCACATTTGGTCAGGGAATTTGTTTCTTAATTCTTATTAAAAATATATTATTATTCTTTGCATTATTATTTGCATTAGTGCAATTGGTCAAATCTGTGTCTGTCAAGCTTTATTTTTGCACAATTTTCCCGCTTGAAAAGGACAGACACATCATCAACGAAGGCCTTAAAGCTAGGGTATACGATTTCAAAGATTGTTCATTATTAATATCCTCGTTTAGATGCTGGTTATGGTTATATAGTACAATACTAACAATAGGAATAGAAAAAAGAATGAAAAAAAATCCATTCACTCTATTGGCTGTACAGCCGCAGAGAAGTTGACCAATGTAAGCTGTCCGGCCAGACAGCTTACATTGGTCAACTGCTCTCATCCAATCACCAGCTCCACTTGAAACTCCGCCTGGCGCTCGCGTCTCCACCCCACCGCACCTGACCCCGCCCCCGTCCTGCGACATGAAATTGCGCGAAAAAGCAGCTGGCAGTCTATGGTAGCAAGCCAAGTAGCATCAGTTAAAAAAAATGGATCAAAAATTAAAGACAGCAGCAAGCGGCCCCTGCTTGCCCCTTGTGTAAAGTTTGGAAGAAAGAGAAAGTCTGTAGTGGAAAGAGCAGAGATAAAAAAAATCCATATAGGATCCACCATTGATCGTTAGAGGAAGCTTCGGGGAGATCTTGGACTGAAAACCGACGCTGACACGGCTGACTTTTTGTTGAGCAGGTAACGTTAAACATTTATCTATATTTTTATGGTGTGAAGTGTTACATAAATAGCTTTTTAACAATTACTGAAAACCTTAGCAATACTAGTAGTAGTATACTAATGGTGGTGGGGAGTTTAGAACATTTCATGTGTTGCTAATCTTGCGTTGGTGTGAACAGAGGGGAGGGGTGTGTGTGTGGAGGGGCGGGATGAGTTTTTTAAAAATTCAGGCTTTCTCGACCGATTTTCAAAATCGTATATACCATAGCTTTAACATTACCTCTGTAGGCCTCTCTGTGGCAGCAGAAACTGTTTCTTCATCCCCATCATCCTGTGAAGATGAGCATTTGGTTGAGTACACTTTATAATAGGCCTACTATTTGTCATAATTTCTGGTGTATTGAGTAGGCTTACAACTGCCTAGGGTTCTGTTGGGACAGGAGGATCCAAAAGACAGATATTACCATCAGAATCTGTTGGGACCAACGAAAAACCCAACCCAAAGTAAATTAAATGGAAATATCAAAAAGACCCTATATAAAAAAATAACACAAATGCAGACCTCTTACATTTTATGAAGGCACTTGGATCTTCGGGAGTGACTGGCTCTGATGAAGTCCCTCCAGGAATTCCCTCAGCCAAAAATGCTGCTGCACTGCTACACTGGATGCTATTTAGTTATTTAATATGTCAAATGTTTGTAAAGTCAGGTAGCCTACACCCATGATATGCTCAAGCCTTACCTGATTGAATTATGCTTTTATATTTTTTTTTCAGCTGCTGCCACATTCTTTTAATGCCTGCTGGATTGCACCTAGTCTACATGAAAATTGAAATTAGGTTGAATAACATTGTTCTTACAGTTTCACCTCTGATATTATAACAGTTGGGTAAGTTACTCTAAAATAGTTATTAATTACTAACTACAAATGACATCTTCAACAGTGTAATTAGATTAATATAATAATTACTATCTTTAGAAAGGATTGGTCTACTTATTACTAAATCCTATATCAACCTCAACCACTTGAACAATATAGGAGAGACAAGAAACTGCACTTTTAATGCTTTCAAATTAACAATATTGCATGACTTATTCTTGAATTTACCAAAGTGTGTAGAGGGAGGAGGTTACATTAAACATATAGTCTATACCTTTTAAAAATGTATGTTAAATCCACTATTGTTTTATATAGAATTGTTCTATAGTCTATGCAGTGGCCTATTTAATGTAATACATCAGATTTTATTTTGAATTACAGAAGAATTAAGAGTAATCCCTTTAATTAAATTACAATATTTAGATTACTTGGTAATTAATTACACCCAACACTGTATAACAGTAATTCCTCTTTTTGTCTGGCGCTGTTGCCATAGTTACTCATAATATCTGCGCTCCATTGATAATGGCTTTTTATAGTTGTGGTGCATCGGTCAATTTAGAGTTGATTGAACTAACTCATTTAAGCTGATCTGTATCCGAAAACTCAGAGTTTCCCATCTCAGGGTAAGCCAACTCAGAGTTCAAGTTTTAACTCAGAGTTGGTTGAACCTCCTTATTGAAACAGCTAGGCCCCAGATGTGTGCGTTGATGAATGTTTATATATGTTAATAAAAGCAAATCACATACTGACTCCTACTGTCACACATCGACGCAAAATAAGAATTACGGCTCTTATTAGAATGCTGTCATTCTTAAACCACTGGTCCTAATAAAATGTGCATTGTACTGTTTTAATAAGCAGCGATGCCATTCTAGTAGGCTACTGGGGCACTGTTATAGCCTAGATGTGTTCGACTTCCTGTAGTTTATATTGATAAACATGACACAATATAACATTGTTTACAAGAAAAGAGCTTTTACTGTTATAAAAACACGGATTTGTGAGAATTAGTGTCAGAATAAACAGAAAACACACATCATCGTTGTGGGTGAATCTGGCCAATCGTGGAACAGCTGCTGTGATGTCATTAGAGCTAGTGCGGCCGCTCTGAGTCGTCTGCTCTCGAATCGCTCTCGCGGTAGTTTGATGCCATATGTTATAGTGTCTCAAGTCGAACAAAGCGCTGCATGAAGTCGAGAAACCCTATTTTTAAAGTATGATTCTTCTAACAAAATGTGTTGTTACTGTTTGTAAGCAGTGTATTGACATATCGTAGGCTACTGTACCTGTGGTCTTATGTGTGATAGCCTATTTTCTCTCTTCTTTATTCTTTTGATGAAATAGCCATTTGAATGTCTTCAAACAATGTCTTTCAAATGCTCATTCCTGTTTGCAGCACCTTTTTTGAACTTTCTAAGACAGATTAAGAGTTTACTTATAAGTCAAAATCTTGATATTACCATACCAGTTTCTGTAATTTTATGTAACACAATGGAATGCTTCAGAGAGAAAAACACTGACACAGAATACATTTTCCCACCAAAATGATGTCACTTCACTTCATTAAGAAAGATGCTTTTGTTAGTTAAATGGAAATGACAAAAGATTAGGATGGAATGTCATATTGATGCTAGGAACTTTTTGTTTTGTTTGACACATTTTGACAAAAAACGATTTGAAATTCACCCCAAGTAGGCTACACTTAGGCTAATTGTGATTTAAAGGTAAATTGTGGTAAAGGAAACTTATCTATTCTTTCCATTTTTATCCAAAATTTTAGGCTCCGGCTATATAGACATGAACATGCAACATAACACGAATGACCCGCGGCCGCTAAACAAATTTTGTGTGCCGTTAATAAAATGCATAACTGCCCTCAGTCTTTAAGAAATGTGCATTTTCTGTGTGGTCTTGTTGATATTTGAGAGATGATTTGGCTGCTTTTAGACAGAAGGAACATTGTGCTCCTGTAATTACACTAACTAGCCACTAGATGTCATCCTAAAATGGGCGCATTCACACTTCCAAACAAACAGTAGCCTACCTCACAGGACATTTCAAACTTTTAACGGTTGAAAATAATTCTGTGCCAATTCCTCGGAATTATAAGCTGACGTGCTGGAGGATTTTGCTTAGAACTCGTGGCAGTAGAGACAGCCCTGATGATTTTCAGGCCTAAAATAAGCCATCAGTCCATAATGACATCCTAAATTCACCAAATTACCATAATTTAATAGTCAAGATAGACGCCATATTTAATTTTACGCAATTACTTGACACAACGTGGTCATGAGGGACAGTCTGGACAGACATAGCCTACACACAAAAGGGTGTAGTGTAGACTATTAATTCACATATAGAGTAATTGTCTATTTTTTTTTGTCCATTGGATTTATTTTATTTATTTATTTTTTAGAAAAAAACACATTTTCAATGTTGTGTATATACACCTTTTTTAATGTAAGAACGGGTGCGGCCACACTGGTTTGTAATGCAAAAAGTTTTACCGTTTACTGCACTTTGTTATTCTTCTAGTTATTTACCTAGCAGCTAATGAATTGGAAGTCTTGCATGTTTACAGTACAGCTTACTTCTGTTTTACAAAATAAGGTGGATTCAACATGTAAACCATTGCTAAGACTGGCTCTCACAGACCAATTTTCATTCTCATAAGATTACATGGCATCCACCCTGTTCCATTAGACTGATTTTTGGGAATAGGCTATTTAAGAAAAATAAAAGCAACGGTAAAAGTAATAGCCCTATAAAAAAGAAAAGAAAAGGTTGTTTTTTTTGGAGCTCTTATCAGGTTTATAATGAAAATTTGTAAAAGTCTCTCTTGAGAAAGTGATAGTCAGAGAGAGAGAGAGAGACAGACACTTACTTGAAGGCATGAGGGGCAGGACCACCTAATGCCAATGCCCAACCCCCTCACCCTCTGAAGACACACTAAAGCACATTTACTCTCTCTCACTCTGGCTCTCAGTGCCTATGTCCAGACTGCTACTCCAGACCTCACCACCCCTTTCCATTCAAACCAACTTCTGTGCGTGTGAGCCAGCATTTCATCCAGAGCCTGCTGTGTGCCTTCAGGAGCCTCTTAGTTTGTTAAAGTTTAGTTGGAGGACAGTGACCAACAGTGACCAAGATGAGGATCGCACTGCTGCTGCTGGTCGCCCTGGCAGGGCCTTTCTGTACCTTCATCCAAGCAAGTAAGTCAACAGACACACACACACACACACACACACACGCACATAGTGCTATTCTTGCTTTCACACACTCTGTCCATTCTCCTCATATGTTTTAGTGACCATAACCTTCATTAATTCAATTCAGTTTTATTTGATTACACACAGTATACTAAATTATGTTTGTTTGATGTGTGTGTGTTTCATTGCCTTCTGTTCATGATAAACATTATCCAGACATTTAAGCATATGCTGATACAGTGTTCCTCTCATTTGGACCTTGTGATGGGAAAATGATGTAATGGTGCAATGATTGTTACGCCATTATATAGCTTACCAGTTTTGGGTTAGTCAGCACTGATTTATTGCTTCTTTTCTCCCTGTTTCTCTCAATCTGGTCAGGGTTACACGTGTGTATTAATAGAGCCGACTCTATATTTAAGGGAAGCATTTGAGCATTTCGTACACAGGCTGGTTACATCTAAGAGCAGTGCAGGCCTGAGAGAGAGAGAGAGACGCCCCATATGTGCTTATTTTGTAACTCTTTCTCTCCCTCTCCTCACCCCCCTTCGCTTGTAACCATCTTTGGCGGGGTATCAAGCTTTCACCCCTCTCAGAGGTGGGTTGAAGGGGCATGTGTGTTATTTTTAAACTGCAGCGCCTCTGACTCACTGCTCAGGGTCGGTTACAGCCCTCTAAACATCACATTAAAATACTCAGCAAGTTTCAAACTTGGGAAAACTTCACTCCCTGCAATCAGAGGAGCGTCACCAGTGCACAATCTTCCTCTCCAGACTTCCTTCTGTCTCTCTTATTCTTTTTACCTGCTGCCATTCGTCTCCCATTTTTCCCATTCTCGCAGTCTGGTGGTGCCACTCCCTGTTCTAAAAGCGGGTCGTAATCAGACAGCTACAAGTTTCTACTCTGTAGACTACACTGTTTAATATACAGCATTATATACAATACTTTTGGAAGAATATAAAATTTGTGTTGTTTTATGAACTTTTTAACTTTTCAGATGGCACACTGTCTGTTATGTGTTGTGTGTGTGTGTTATGAATAGAATGGTAAACTGACACGTAAGAGCACATCGAGGTATTGGGTATACTGGGTGTTAATTTAGCTATGAACCCTGAAACTCTCTCAGGGTCTCTAAATGCAACCACAAACTCAGCCCTATATTCACTGAGCTCAATCAAAATACTCAACTCAACTCAAAATATATTAAAGTCACTGTCATACAACATAATATGAATACACTTCTCAAAAGTGGAGCATTTTTTAAAAAATAGATTAAAGCTGTATAGAAATATAAATTAACTATTAAAAATTACTAAAGCACATAACAAAACTGCTAAAACTTCAACTAAAATGAAAAGTGAAATAAAAGCAATAAAAACAGTATATATATATATATATATATATATATATAGCCTATATAATATAATATAATATATAAAAATAAAAGCTCATTTAAAATGTTGCTATAAAAATAATACAAAAATAATCTATATCAACTCATCAGTGCTCTGTATGAAGGATCTGAATCGGAATTTTATTGTGCTCATTCTTAATGTCCTCAAATGAACTCCACACTGTCTGACAGAGAATGCAAATTAACTCCATTAAACTATTAACTGAATCTGAATGCCAATCAGACTGAATGCCTCACTCCTGAATATGAACTGAACTCTGTAGAACTCAATGTATTCTAAACTTCACACATGTATTTCGATTAGAATTTTGATTTGTGGGGAATTGTGGAGCTTGAGTATATTGAGTTTTGTCTCCCTCAGGTCTGAACTTCTGTTGTATTTTAGATTAGGGTGTGTGTGAGTGTGTTAGTCTGTGATATGTTGTTTCCTGGAGATTGTGAGTGTGAGAGCCTAAGCATGTGTGTGTACTGTTCTAGTGATAAGAGAGATTTTCCACTTGCTCTGTCCCCTGCTGCCCACTCATGACATACGTGTGTATGTGTATCTGTGAGAGGGAGGGAATCTGCTTTCATGAGATGTTCTTCACTTGTTCTTCCTGTACAAAAACATTCCAGAATCATACTCCCTCACAGCCTGAAAACACACACACACACACACACGCTCACACACGCTGAAGCAGTTGATGGATATTATTATTTTTTATATAGATTTCGAGTAATTCAATTAATTGTTCAATAGACACCCAATACTGGCCTCTTGTGCTCTATTTCCCTTGTTCTCTGATTTTCTCCTCTATATTTGTCTCTCCTTTTCCTTGTCTTTCCCTTTTATGGTATGTTTTTTGTCAGGGAAATGTTTCAGGCTTGGTCATATTTGAATTTGATCATTTAATGGGTAGTTTTACACTGACACACACATGCCTGCACTATTTTAGTGGGTTTTGACTCATTGCAGTTTCTATAGCAGAAAGGCTGTTAGTCTTTGCTGTTTCTCACAGTCTCAAATCTTCCGTTCTTTTATTACATGGTGCTCTGAAATGACTAGATTCTGATTGGTCAATTACGACATTCAGCTATCTGATATTTCCTTATCACTGCCACCATCCCCAAATAGGACATACGATTTGGAGAATGGATGGATGGATCCTCACCAATGGCAATGTTGTATCCACCTTATTTTTCAATGCAGAAGTGCGCTATTTCCTGTGAATGCATGACTTTTAATTAACTAGCTGCTATAGGTAAATAACTAAGAATAACAAAGTGCAGTAAACTGTAAACATTTGTGCTACTAACCAGTGTTTTTTGAAAAATATGACAGTAAAATAAAAATAAATATTTATAAAAATAGACAGAAATATATATTGTGGCCACGAATTAAGAATTTGATTCCACAAATTAAGAATCCGTTCTCTTGGTGTATAACATTTAGATCACATTGAACTTATTTGTTCACTCATTTTGATTTAACCCTTTCGCACATACGATCCCACTGGTGTGATCAGTCTTGGCTGGTCCCTGGAGCATACGATCACACCGGTGTGATTAGAACGGTCAGTGCATCACGTGATCAACTGCTAAATTCAAGACGGACGCACTCAGTGCTTACCCTTACATATATCACAACTATTCAGTGTTTTCAACCACATAACGTTTATTTTAGGTTTCAGACATTTAAATACACATAAGTAATAGCAAAACAATGGTTTTGAGTTTGTAAAATACACACTAATGTCTATGGAAGTGGCAATAATAATCCTTTCCATTATAATAAGACGACACGTTTTATTCATGTTAGATACACATTGTGTAAGTAGCTTACATTTTGCCCTATTCTTCTCCCAGTTCACCGGCCACTTACTTTCATGTATTTTCGTAATTAGTGGAGAAATTGACGTGTTGTAAATCCAACAGATCCGATTCTCTGAACTGTGGCACAAACCAACATGGCGCCGCCCATCGCGCTTACAGCTCAACTAATGCGATCGTTATAAAGGTGTTTAAGTAAGTAAGTAAAGTTTATTTTTAAAGTGCTTTTCACAGATAAAATCACAAAGTGCTGTACACGAGAAAGGTAAAAACAAAACCTTATATAAACAATGTAAAAAAAAATTATATACAGTACATATGTAAAATCAAAGTGACACTAGTTAAAACCCATCAACCAAAAGCTTTCTTAAATAAACAAGTCTTCAGATCTTTTTTACCTTTTTAAAAGAGTCAACAGAGTCAGCCAGACGCAGAGACAGGGGCAAGGGCGTTCCACAGTCTGGGGGCAACATACTGAAAAGACAGTTTAAACAACAAAACACATCCACTTGCACATATTTGACAATCGGAATGTCAGAGTTTCATGCTATAGCTAATACATTTGTGAATATTTTGAATAAAAAAGGAAAAATGACATAAAAGCAGATCATCATTCATTCAGCGCTGTGTCGTGACAAGCAATGACGCGTCACCATGGAAACATTAAAGTGACAGGTTCTAAACAAAGTCCTTTTAGGCAAGTCATGCCACTCGGCCGCCATCTTGCCAACGCCTCCGGGCAGCTATTTCGGACCAACAAGACCAGGCTCCTATCTAAATGAATGGGCAGAGAGTCAGAACTGCACTTTCACTGGTCACCGGGACATAAAAACTGCATGTATAGAAACAGCAGTAAAATTTGATCAAAATCGCTGAACAAGTTTGATGACTTTGCCCCAAAATAAGGTTTAAAATGCCTTTTTCCCCACAGGTTATACTTTTACTACGCATGCACAAGGGTTCTCTTCTCCGCTGTATGATGATTACAACGTGGCTATGATTTAGTAAAACGAAGGAATTAATTATTAGTACATAGTGTGTTCCACTACGAATACGAACTACGGGGACAAATTAGTGAAAAATGCAGATGTAGTAGTAAGCTGTGGGAATAAATTGTGTGGTTACCATCAATATAGCACGACGAAGGAGATATAGCTCAAATAACAATCCTTAATCACAAATACTGTGAAGGAGAAATAACAAAACCACGGATCATAAACGACACCAAGCAAAGAACTGAATTAGGATTTAAATACACGGAGGAATTAAATTAATTGGACAACAGGTGAACTGAATCATTAATCAAGGGAACACAATGGAACACACTAGGAAACTAGGCCTAGTCCACACGAACAGTATTTTTATAAATAAATTGAGTTCTTCCTCTGTTAAAAAAAAAACAACAACATTGTTTACAAAAGCGCGATTTAAAAAAAATCTCTGTCCACGTGAAGACGCAAAAACACGCTATAAAGCAATATAACCCTAACCGTAAAGCCACATTGGCCAATCAGAAGCCTGAAAAAAAGGTTATTCCGGTAGGCTAACAACATGTTGTCATAGTGACCTGCGTAGTATTGCATTCTGATGCCTCTGTTCCGCAATATGGTGCGAGAACTGTGCATGTATCTGTATGTAGGCTACATGTTTTTAGCAAAGTTATTAGCAGCAATATTTTGGCTACGTCCGCCATTGGACAGACTAGCCTCGTGTAAACAAAGGAGATAGCTGCACACAATCTGACG
The DNA here is from genome assembly GCA_030578275.1 of Meda fulgida. Classification (NCBI taxonomy): domain Eukaryota; kingdom Metazoa; phylum Chordata; class Actinopteri; order Cypriniformes; family Leuciscidae; genus Meda; species Meda fulgida. Next base: position 19,655,825 of record CM060623.1, on the reverse strand, counting down.
TCAAGCAAAGGAGATAACAGCGTGTATTCCGACGTCACAAGCCAAAATCTCTGGTTTCACCGGTTACACGACAACACTGCAATCGGAGTTTCTGAAACTCTTTACCCTGACAGGAGCTTTTAAAAAGGTTCGGTTTCAGTGACCTGATACTGCGTTTGCGTGTGAACGAACGCCACGGCTATCCCGCATAGAAAAAGCTGCGGTTTTGAAAATACCCGTGTTCGTGTGGACAGGGCCTAAGTCACACAAACAAGAACAGGGAAAACAGAACCAAAACACAACCAGAAAAGATCATACATATTACACAAGCAGCATAACAAACTTTTACATATATATGTAAAATAATTTAAAGCGGCTGACACCGGAAGTTTGCGCCTGCTTGTTAAAAATAACATGACTATCAGTCTGTTAATCCAGGAAATTGAACAGGACTTTCAAATCTCTAATATCACACAGCGGACTTGCTCTTTGATTGTTTGATACAAAAGTGACTGCCACCATCTTGCATCTCAGTTGTCAGTTTTCGTAAAAATGCCCTAAGAAGACTTCAGTATTAAAATTATTGCTGCAGTGTTTGTTTTGCTGCTATGCCAATTGTTTTGTTCATTGTAGTGGACTATTTTTCTTATCAGAAGCTTAAGATAAAATACAGGTAAGATTCTGAAATTACGAATGGCCATCATAAGTCCTGATCACCATGGCAGGGTTTATTTCTCGATAATGAGCGGTTGACTCTAGCCTACATTATTTTTTACATAAATTACAGTTACAGTTTCTGCCCATGCTGCTGTGTACAACTCAGGGAAAGAGAGGGAGAGAACAGCTGGCTCTTTCTCCATACTCTGCTCCTCCCACCACATCATGTGTATTTATTTGAGTGTGTGTGTGGTGGTTGGAGAGGAAGAGAGCCATACTTAGAACTAATTGTTGGGGTCTCAAACATAATGCGCTGATTGTTAGCAGCAGTCAACAAGAGCATTAATATAAGCACACAAGCACAAATACACCCAGGACATTCTGATCTCTGACCGCATTATTAACAGAATAGTTTTGTTTGATTGTGGCACTATGAAAATCTTTGCAGCAGAATTAAAAAAAAAAAAAAAATTACACCCACTTACAATTAAATAATGTTCTCCTCTCACTTAAGAGGTCTTAAATTGTTATGATGCTTTATTTTGGGAGTCTAGTTAATTAGGTTTTATAAATTTAAGTTTAAAATTACAAACTGAGTGGGAAGATGTTATTGAAACAAGTTCACCCTAAAATGAAACATCTGTCATTGACAACCTCATGTTGGTCTTTCTTTCCTCTGTGGAACGTAAAATTAGATATTTTGTATGCTTCTCGTTCTTTCAATGCAGTTACGATGAATAAGGAAATTAAGCTTTCAAACTTAAAAGAACTCAAAAGTACCTTAAACATATCATAAATTGTGATTAATTTCGAATCATTCAATCAAATTAAACCGGATCATTGTGAAGGAATCATTCCAACTGGTTTTTGTGAACTGGATCAACACTAAAAGGATTCGTTCACAAAATGAGCATTGCTATTTCTCTTATGAACTCTCATGAACGTGCAAGGGAGAGTTACAGATAGATTTTTATTGTACTTTTGGTTTATAACTCAAACAAGAATATTATATGGCCTCACAAAAAGTCATATGGACAATTGAAAAATTATACTCCTCTCATATAATTTTAACATTTTAAATATCATGGCCAGGACATTCTTCTGAATTTCCCCTTCAGGGTTTTACAGAAGAAAGACTAAATAAGTAAATGATGACACATTTCATTTGGGTGAACAAACCCTTTAAATTCCACACTGCTGAAAGTGTCTGAGTCACATAATAGTAAAAGATAAATCTGCTTCATGAAACTCATATGAAAATGTTCTGTTACAAAAGAACCCTAACATTAATTTCCCATTAACCCAGAGTTGATGATGTGTGCTGAGTTTTTTAACCCATGCTGAGTTTGATATTTTAAACTGTGTATTTCAGCAGTTGAGGTGGTGTTATTATAAAGGGAGGTTCTCTACAGACCGGCGAGAGAAAGTCTCTCATATGTAGTCCATCTGGCTTCGACACCAGCACAGATCTGAAATCAGTTTTTGCTGTTTGTCTCTAATGGTTGCTGAAGTCATTGTGAGTGGTACAGAAAGATCTAAGATCAACCACTGAGGAAACTTTTTTGTAGGAAAATTTTGGCCATGTTTTTTTTGTCCAGTGCTTCATTTCCTTGTGTGCTGTTATTGCCGACTTAACCCAGGAAGTGAGACAATTAGTCTGGTTGAAGGTATGACGTAAAAAGGAAGTGATCTCATTAGTGTGGAGCTGAATTGTTAGGGCGTGACTTTCTGTATGATGGAATGGCAGAATTATTTTGTACGTAATGTTACTGTCTAAGTGAACGTGTAAATCTGTGTTTATTGGGCTGATGGAGAGGCCGGAATGTTCTCACTATTAACAGCAGGCCATGAGAACATTCTGGCTCACCCATCTGATACAAGCAGAGAACCAAAAAACACAGCAAACCGTGTCAGTATCTCTGGAATTTCTCCATTTTCATCCAACTCTCTAATGCAGAGCTCTTCCCTTATGTTGAAATGTAACATCTAAGGGTTGGTTTCTAGTATAACATTTTTATAAAACCCTTTTGTTGTTCATGAACCAGGTACTCTGGTGGTGCCAACAGCGGCTGAGGTGACTCCAGAGCCAGTAATTTTATCAGAAACGACTGCTGTCATTACCAAAACAGAAAAATCATCTCCTCAAGAGGCTGCTTCAACACCAGCGCCTGTTTCTGAGGCTACAGAAGCAGCCACCTCAACAGAAGAAGCACCATCAGTTTCCACAGAAACACAAGTTACACAATCAGAAATCCCAAAAGAAACCGCAGCCACAACAGATGAAGCAAAATCGACAGCTCTACTAGCAGTGGTGACCACCACTGAAGCCCCTACTGAGGTTACAGAGTTGATAACAGAATCAGAGTCTCCAGGTGTAGAGATAAACGGGGAAGAAGGTGAGATATGCTACAGACATACAGTGTAAATATTGTTACAGTTGAGAATTTGAATTGTGTGAGTGAGGATGAGCAGTCATTGACATGATATCTGGTGTTCTTCCTTATTCCAGGTATGGGTACGGGACAGTTGGTGGGGATTGTCATCGGCGCATTGGTCGGAGTGATTGTTGTCATTGCTGTTATCATCTTGGTGGTCAGAAGAATGGGCCAGTACTCGTAAGTACTTTTATTATTATGATAATATGATTTAATATTATTTTATTATTATTATTATTAATATTATTATTATATATACGTATATAAAAATATAATTAAAGGGATGAACATTTTGTCATTATTTACAAGACCTTTTTGCTTTTTACTTATACAATAAAAGACAATGAGGTCCAATGTTGTACTGATAATACTGTGTGACAGATGTCGTTGCTGCTTTATGAACATGTTCTCTGTATGAATGACTGAGGTGAAATATTGCATGACGGTAAATGATTTTTTTGTTGTAGGACTGCAAAGAAACGAAAGACTCAAAAACAAGACAGCATCTTGATCTCTGTAACTGTCTTACTGTTTCAGATAATCCTGATTAATCAGTGTAACAGTTGCTCTTAAAATATAAATGTATAACAGCTTAACACAACTATGTTGCTACTCCAGTAGTCTTCTTCCAATTTTCATCTAAATGGCAAATATTGGAGAAAAACACCACTGAACCATATCAAGGCTAATGCCGAACGAGGAAATGATGTCATAATGGAATCTTATACCAGCCAAACAGAAGAACAGTGGTTACTATGGTTAGCATTGCTCTTCACCGTCTCAGAGAATTACACTGCAAATGTGCTGAAATGGAGTGGCAATACAGTGCTGTTGATGCTATATTATTTGTGGTACTAACATGGTGTTGCCCAAAACAACTAAATATGAGGGCCAAAAATAACCATTTTTACAATTTCTGTCAAGTATGTCTGAATCATTTCTGAATCAAACTCATGAATTAAACTGATAAATGCAATTGAAATTTTCAATAACCTATTAATGTACTGTAATTTATTTGTTTGTTTATCTTTGTATGTTACATGTATAAAAAAGCTTTAATAAGTGTCTGTTGCTGCCATTTGTACTAAACTGCTTTGTCGTCTTTCTTTCCCAGCCCCTGAAAAGGAAGGCACGACAGGAAGAGAAGAAGAAGAAATTGCGGAAGTTCTGAACTATTGTTCTAATGTTTTAAACAATGCAAGCAGCACTCTCACCATCCATGCAGGACTATAAGGGGAGCAGGAGAGTGCCCCATCCCCTTTCCAATTGAAAAAGAGGCCCTCCCCAACCCTCTGACAAAAACACATCCCCAACGCCCATAAGGCCCTTATTTAGCCTGAGAAACCTCATTTATACCCTAACAGTGTAAGGCCACAGGAAGTTACAATACCTTTTTTATTGCATATTAATGTAACAGGATGTGAGTTAATGTGGTCTCACTGAGTTTGTGAAGGGCCTAATAAACAAAAATAAGCAAACAACTGCACATGCAAGCAAAAGCTTGTATGTTTTTTTTAATTCCAGAGTGTAAATATCATACAAAGTTATGTCTTCATGTGTGACAAAAAGCCAATCCAAGATCATTATTTTTCTCAATTTCTCTTTTTCCTCTCTACATATGTGTCCAATAGGACTATGACGCATTATGTACAGTTTATGATACATATAAGCAGATGCTGTGGACACATTCTATTCTCAGAATAGGCTCAAGATGTGTAATTAACCGGTCTAGTGGCATTAACTAATATTTTTTAATTAAAATTTAAGGGGAGCAGCACACCCTAAGTGCTTGAGATTTACTCTTTGGAAGTGCATTAATACGGGGTGATTTGACTGTTATTCTTAACTGTCACCCATTCCAAAAGTGACATCACTTCCTCTGGAACACATCATTATTATATGTTCCAATCAGCTTAGCTTCATGCGTGCAGCTGCTATTGGCATGTATAACTAAAATCCTGATGTTTCTCACCATGGATTACCACATCTTAACAGCATACAGATATTTTGCATGGTTTAGTTGTTTGCAGTTCTTCTTTGTCAATGTTGGGTTTGTGTTTCTTACTGACGTTAGCGTGGCTATCCTGGGTTTTGCTTTAAGAGATCAGTAGGTGCACTGAATGATGAAGAATAAATGTTCAATATTGAGAAAGGACTTTAGACACTGCAACTGTTTGCAAAGATACATATTTTTTGTTTTGCCAGATTCCTCTTTATATCCCGTCACTATATGATCTCATTTTACCCTTTGATCTCAGAATCCACTTATAACCAAGTGATTGTCTTTGTATTTTGGGGGTGGTGTTTTTTTGTTTTGTTTTTATTGTTCAGTTTCAATAAAAAAGTTCCAAAGTATGTTGTATTGCCATGTTGTGTTGTTATGTTAGTGGATTCCAGATAACATTGTCTGTTTGTCTGTGTTTACTTTCAGGCCCTTTTACTCTGCATTCCAGCCTCTCTCTCTCTCTCTCTCTCTCTCTCTCTCTCTCTCTCTCTCTCTCTCTCTCTCTCTCTCTCTCTCTCTCTCTCTCTCTCTCTCTCTCTCTCACACACTCACTCTCTCTCTCACACACACACTGGTATTCGTGTCATTATGAGGACATTCCATTGCAATGGTTTTTATACCGTATTAGTTTTTTTCAGCTTCTTACACACATTTTCAAAACCTAGCCTATTTTTTTCTTTACACACAACTTTACACACAAATCCAAGAATTGCACACGCAAAATGCCTCACATCTCTTGCAAAATGAAGCACTTCATTTAAAATATCACAAACACATCTCAAAAGAAAACATTTGTCTTACGTTGCAAACACCTTTGCCATTTTATTTTGGATATATCATATACACACAGTTATTCAAAACCTAAATCTCTTCTTTCATGAGCTTCTATGTACATTTCTGTACAAAATTGAAAGTAACTGGCAGAGAGATGTTGAATTTTTTTTTTTACTGTAAGCGTTTGTGATAAAACAATAATACACAGTCCGAAAAACCTATAACCTGACATTTGGCCTATTTATAAGCCTATTCTAAAGCCACGATTGGTTGGTGTTTAGTAAAGCAATGAGTGTTTGCACATGTGAGGAGTTAGTGTGAGGCACTGATGAATTAGTGTGGCATTTTGATAGGTTGTGTTTGAAAAAGGAAATCAAGATACTTCCTGTTAGATTTTCGTGTGTTACATAGAGAATTATGTGTTGTGGTTTGTAAAAGGTGTTTTATGAAATTGAAAACTGAGTCGAAGTAAGAATAAGAAGAAAAAAGCTGTTTCATCATGGGGACCAAAAATGTCCATTTGGTCCTCACAGCGTATGGTTTACTAGGCACACAAACAAATAAATGCCTGCACTGTCTTTTTCTCACACAAACAAACACCCACACACTCCCTAACTGTCTCTCTAATCCCTTATAAAGACTGGGAGAGGAAGAGAGAGTCAATGAATAAGGGCATCGTTGTTAATATGAATATGTGACCTCTCTGGTTAAGTAGGGTAAATAACAACAGAGTCCCAAACAGCTGCCCCCAAAACGTATTTAAAGTGGACAGTAACAAAGTTACTATATACTACATATATATATATAAAGAGGTGGATAGTAACAAAGTACATTTACTTGAGTACTGTACTTAAGTACACTTTCTGAGTATATCTATACTTTACTTGAGTAGTATTTTTTCTGGAAACTTTTTACTTTAACTTCACTACATTTGAAAGACAAATATCGTACTTTTTACTCCACTACATACAGATGTGTGCTTCTTTTACACCAAGATGAGTAGCCTATGGCTGTTGTTCAATTGTTTAATTTCTGTGTTTTATAACATTCTACAAGCTCTTAATCTGGTAGCCTAGGTGTAGGCTTATTCGCTAGGTGGCTTCAGAGGCATAAGGTAGGCCTACTTATAATGCAACAATAATAAAACAATGCATTTACTTTTCACTTTTTTTATACTTAAGTATACTAAAGGAATACTTCTGTATGCCGGCATCAGTATCTGCGAATGTATTAATGGGTATTAACTGGAGTTATATACTCCATATGTCGAGTGATGATTGGCTAGATCTATGGTTAATGAATGACGGGACATTAGAGTCTTCCCGGTAGAATTTGCGCTAGAGCTGCCATTTCTATATAAGGAGAAATGTCTTAAATTATTATTACAATATTGTTAACAAGTTATTTTTTTTCTAGTGATAAAGTGTGTTTACGAGCTGTTTAATTCCTAAAATGTATTTGAAAATAAATTAAAATGAAATTATTCAATTAAAACGAAATTCACAAATTGATCCCATGATGGAAACCCTAAAATGATAGCTATATGAACCATCTGACAGAACCATTTAAGGTTTAATATAGAACATTTTATTCAAAGAGTTCACATTTTTCAAGTAGCCTATTTTTACTCTTTTTACTCTGGTATTTTCATGTTTGGCCTTTTCATTGCTTTTTGCTAGATTCCAAAGCACAATGTCGGACTTTTTACTTGGTCTCCACAATCTACTTATGCTTATGATGCTTTTGGATAATGAAGCCCAGGCCAAAGATACAACTTGCTAATTCAATGATAGTCAGAGTGAATCTCTGAGAATGTCTTCGTCCACCACAGATTAGGTTTTAAAATTGTTTTAAATCAAGTGGTATTTATTTTATCGTAAGAGTACACACCTATTTTGAGCAAAAGAATTCACAAAAATTATTATATGTATGAGAATATATATGTCACGTAACGTGGTAGTGTAATAGGGATCTACTGGAGGCAAGTTCGAATAGAACCCAAGTGCAGTTTAGATAAAACATTAAAAAAAAATATGGCATGGCATGACAACTCAAGTAGATGTAGACGTGGACATGACGCTTACCATCAGTGGTATAGTGAAACAATACTAGACCAAGACACATAATAACTACAAGGGACACTTGTGAACAATGCAATTGTAACGGCCAAAAACCACAGAAGCAGAGATGCAAGTAAGACGGTTTAGTAGTCAGTCCACGGTCAGAATACACACAACAATGCTACTGGTGACGCAGGGACAAGATGTTCAGGAGTCCAGCGAAAGGTGATGAAGTGAAGTGAAGATCCAGGTGAGGTGATGTAATCCACGGCCGGTGATAATCCAAGTGAGACACGAACACGACAAGAGCTGAAACGCTGATCAGCTGAATGAAGTGGTAACGCCCACTCACACACACCCACACGGATAACAACAGAAACACGAGACAAAGAGTCAGTGGATTCATAAACCGTGACAGTACCCCTTCTCCTAAGAACGCCTCCTGGCGTTCCCAGACTCCCTTACCTGTCGATTGTAAACATCAATAAGAGAATTATCCAGGATGTCTCTAGCAGGAACCCAACTTCTCTCCTCCGGACCGTAACCTTCCCAGTCCACCAAGTACTGGAATCTGCGTCCCCTCCGCCTCGAGTCCAGAATTCGATTTACCGAATAAGTAGGTTCCCCTTGTACGAGTCGCGGCGGGGGAGGAACCGGGACTGGCGGATTAATACGAGAATAAAACACGGGCTTGATTTTGGATACATGGAAGGCGGAATTAATCCTCCTGTACACTGGAGGCAATTTGAGGCGGACTGCCACCGGACTAATGATCTTGGTGACAACAAACGGGCCAATGAATTTGGGAGCAAGTTTATTGGAAACGGAGCGGAGAGGAATGTTCTTAGTAGAAAGCTACACTCTTTGACCAACAACGTATACGGGAGGCCTTGACCGGTGGCGATCGGACTTGGCCTTGGTGCGCCCCCCCCACCTGGAGTAGAGTCTCCCGGGCTCTAGTCCAAGTGCGGTGACACCTCTGGACGAAGGCGTGTGCGGAGGGAACTGCGACCTCGGATTCCAGGCTGGGAAAAATTGGTGGCTGGTATCCTAAACTACACTCAAACAGAGACAGACCCGTAGCTGACACTGGTAACGTATTGTGGGCGTACTCCACCATGGACAGTTGCTGGCTCCAGGAGGAAGGATTCTTGGAAACCAAACATCGTAACACCCTTTCCAGATCCTGGTTGGCTCTCTTGGTTTGACAATTGCTCTGTGGATGAAACCCTGAGGACAGACTAACAGTCGCTCCCAGTGGTTTACAAAACTCTTGCCAAAATTTGGACACAAACTGGGGTCCTCTGTCGGAGACCACATCTGTCGGGAGGCCATGAATACGAAAGACGTGATCTACGACTATCAACGCTGTCTCCTTAGATGAGAGTAATTTGGGTAAGGGGATAAAGTGAGTCGCCTTCGAGAATCGGTCCACCACGGTTAAAACCACCATGTTACCCTGAGAGGGTGGGAGGGCGGTGATAAAATCTAGAGCGATATGGGTCCAGGGTCTCGAAGGGACGGGCAGCGGTTGAAGTAACCCATCTGGGGGTCGATTGGAAGTCTTACCAGTGGCACAAACCGAGCAAGCCAAAACAAAGCTGTGAATGTCACGAGCCATACGTGGCCACCAGAATCGTTGCTTGACTAAAAAGCTAGTACGGTTGACTCCCGAATGACAAGCCACGTTGGAACAATGACCCCACTGAATAACGTCAGACCTTAATTCCTCTGGCACAAATAAACGATTCGGTGGGCAGCCGGGTGGAGGCATTAGGCCGCCTTGACCTTCGATTCGACCTCCCATACGAGTGTGGAGATAAATAGATTCTCCGGTAAAATGCACTCGGGAGTAGACGGGCATTCGGATCGATCAAAAATGCGTGACAAAGAATCAGGTTTGATGTTCTTAGAACCCGGGCGGTACGAGAGAGTAAAGTCAAAACATCAGAAAAAAAGTGCCCACCGAGCCTGCCTAGCGTTCAATCTTTTAGCGGTTCTGATATATTCCAAATTCTTATGGTCGGTCCAGACGATAAAAGGTACCCCCGACCCCTCCAACCAGTGACGCCATTCCTCCAACGCTAACTTGACTGCCAACAACTCCCTGTTACCAATGTCATAATTGCGTTCGGCAGGGGATAAACGATGAGATAAAAAATGCGCATGGATGTACTCTGTCGTCTGTGGGAGAATGCTGAGATATCACCGCTCCTACCCCCACCTCTGACGCGTCGACCTCCACCACAAACTGACGTGATGGATCAGGGGTAATAAGGATGGGGGATGAAACAAAGCGGTCCTTCAGTTTGGCCAACGCTTCCTCCGCAGCGTCTGACCACCTGAACGTAGTTCTGGGGGAGGTCAAGGTGGTCAGAGGCGAGGCTAGTTGGCTGAAATTGTGAATAAAACGCAGGTAAAAATTGGCGAATCCCAGAAACCTCTGTAGGGCCTTACGGGAATCTGGGCTTGGCCAATCTACCACAGCCTTAACCTTCTCGGGATCCATGCGAATTCTCTCAGACGACACAATGTAGCCTAGAAATGGAACAGACTGTGCATGAAAAACACATTTCTCCGCCTTGACAAAAAGCCCATTCTCTAGCAACCTCTGAAGCACGCGCCGGACGTGCTGCACGTGTTCCTGGAGAGAAGATGAAAATATCAATATGTCATCCAGGTAGACATGAATGAACTGATCAACCGTATCTCGCAGCACGTCATTGACGAGAGCCTGGAAGACCGCTGGGGAGTTGGAGAGCCCGAAAGGCATGACCAAGTATTCAAAGTGTCCCCTGGGGGTGTTAAAAGCAGTCTACCATTCATCCCCCTTTCTAATGCGGACCAAATGATAAGCATTACGTAGATCCAATTTTGTGAAGACAGACGCTCCCTGCAATCTCTCGAAGGCTGAAGAGATCAATGGTAAAGGATACGTATTCTTCACCGTGATGTTAATCAACCCTCGGTAATCAATACAAGGTCGCAGAGATCCGTCTTTCTTCCCCACGAAAAAAAACCCCGCCCCCGCTGGAGAAGAAGAATGGCGGATGAACCCCTATGCTAGAGAATCAGAAATATATTTCTCCATAGCCTCCCTCTCTGGGACAGAAAGTGAATATAACTTGCCTTTCGGCGGAGACTTACCTGACATTAAGTCTATAGCACAGTCGTAGGGACGATGCGGAGGTAGAGAAGCAGCACGAGACTTACTGAACACTTCCTTCAGGTCCAAGTACTCCGCGGGCACGTTAGATAAATCCACTGCCTCCTCCTGAAAAACAGAGACAGCAACAGACGAACAGGCAGACACAAGACAAGACTCATGACATTTACCACTCCATTCTAACAGTGATTTCTTTTGCCAGTCAATCCTTGGATTGTGTTCAATTAGCCAGGGGTGTCCAAGAACCACGGGTGCGAGTGGTGAGTCCATAATGTAAAAAGAACATGTCTCAGCGAGGTTGCCAGATGTAATCAGGGTGATGGGTCCGGTGATGAGTGAGATGGTAGGAAGATCTTGACCGTTGAGTGCCTGAACTGCAATACTACTGGTGAGTGATAGAAGGGGAATGTGAAATCTTTGAGCAAAACCATGGTCCATGAAGTTACCTTCTGCCCCAGAATCCACCAGTGCCTGACAGTCGTGATGGCCTGACCATCTTAGACTTACCGGGAGGAGAGCCGATGTAGATGATGCCGCTCTCCCAGTCAGTAACGTGAGCACGAATGCCACCTTAGACGTCTCCTGCAGAAAGGTGCGAGGCTGCAGGGCAAAGTGCATAGAACATTGTGTTGAAAAAGCACGGCAAAAACTTGGCTCACCATCGTAGGTTTGTGGGATGGGTAGGCGGGGTTCTGACTGGGAGGCTTCCGCAGGTGGTATGAGAGGAACGGCCGGTGTGGGGGGCGCAGTGGGAGCACGCAGCTGTTGTATCTGCTGGGTGAGCTCGGACACCTGCGTCAACAGCACTTGAACGGCGCATCCCGTCTCGTTAATCTCTCCTGATTGTCCATACGCTGAACGCTGGAGGTTACAAACTCCTCCAATGGGTTCGCCTCACTCGCTGCTTCCATATTTGGTCAGATCGTTCTGTAACGGCCAAAAACCACAGAAGCAGAGATACTCAGTCCACGGTCAGAATACACACAACAATACTACTGGTGACGCAGGGACAAGATGGTCAGGAGTCCAGCGAAAGGCGATGAAGTGAAGTGAAGATCCAGGTGAGGTGATGTAATCCACGGCCGGTGATAATCCAAGTGAGACACGAACACGACAAGAGCTGAAACACTGAACAGGAGGGACCAAAACACACGAGGGACTTCATACAACGATCTGACAATGAGAGGAGAAAACTGTGAGCAATATATATGTGTGTGAATGAGCTGCAGCTGGTGAGTAGATGATGATCAGCTGGATCGCTGATCAGCTGAATGAAGTGGTAACGCCCACTCACACACACCCACACAGATAACAACAGAAACACGAGACAAGAAGGAGTCAGTGGATTCATAAACCGTGACAACAATGAACCAATGACAACAGGCTTGTTCGACTTGAACCGGGGCTGCACAGACCGATCGGTTTATGACATCAAAGTACCGCGAGAGCAATTAGAGAGCAGACGGCTCCTTATGCTTTTGAATCGCTCTCGCTGTACTTTGATGTCATAAACCGATCGGTCTGTGCAGCGCCGGTTCAAGTCGAACAAGCCTAAAATGACACATCAGACAAGGGAACACATGGCAGGATCACATGACTTACAAGGGATCACATGACAGACAAGGAAACATGACATGAACAAACCCAAAACAAGGACATGACCAAAACGTGACAGATCCCCCCATCAAAGTTTGGCTCCAGACACCCAAACAAAAACAATGTTCAAGGAGGGTAGTGGAGCTCGGGGGAGGGATGGTGGACTGAGGTCGTGGCAAGGCGTGGGCGGACCTGGGCAGTGGCATGGCGTGGGCGGCGCCGGCAGTGCTGGAAGCCTGGGTGGACCAGACAGCTCAGGCAGCCATGGCGCCGTGGCCTCCATGGTCCCATCAGGGGACCTACTGCCTACTACTGTGTGTGGGTGTGTGTTTGTGTGAGAAAAAGACAGTGCAGGCATTTATTTGTTTGTGTGCCTAGTAAACCATACGCTGTGAGGACCAAATGGACATTTTTGGTCCCCATGATGAAAAATGTTTTCTTGGGAGCAGCTATGGGCCAGGACAGACCCCGGCTCAGGAACAGACACCGGCTCGGGAACAGGAACAGACACCGTGGGCTCAGGTTCAAGCGCGGCGGCGGCCATCTTGTCTGGAGACACTGGCTCGGCGGCGGCCATCTTGTCTGGAGACACTTACTAGGCGGATGTGAAGAGGACAGTCTCTGGATCGGCAGACGTGACGTGAACAGTCTCTGGATCGGCAGACGTGACGGGAACAGTAAATACACACAAGACTAATAACTAAACAAGGGACACCTGTGAACAATGAAACAATGAACCAATGACAACATGACACATCAGACAAGGGAACACATGGCAGGATCACATGACTTACAAGGGATCACATGACAGACAAGGAAACATGACATGAACAAACCCAAAACAAGGACAAGACCAAAACGTGACAGGTAGCAAGCACACAAAGACGAGGAGGAACAGGAAACAGGATATTGTTTTAATAACAAAAACTCAGGAAACAAACATAACACACGCTATAACATAGACGAGAACAGACGAAGAATGAGTGAGAACAGGGTAAAAATGCATGGGTAAACAAAGCATTTAATCAGGTAATTAACTTGACCGGGGTGAATGAAATGACTAATTACACTGACTGGGGAAACCTGGTCACATAGGGACTGAACCAAAAACACAATGAAGGGGGAAACACAGAATATACATGTTACAATGTATTTTCCAGATTAAAAAAAATACAAATAAATGCACAGTCCATTGTTGTCCCTCTCTTTATGTCTTTGTATTAACAATTTACTTTGAGAAAAAAAATCCTTGATAAATCAGTTTCCACATATTTTTCTCGACAAGCTTGTTAGAAAATTGTTTTGTTTAAGTTCAGTGTACTTACATTTTTAAGTTGACTGAACTAAGTACTCAACTTGTAAAATGAAGAGACCAATACTCAAGTTTCTAAGTAAGCTCAAGCTTAATTTGGTCCTGAGATTATTCTTCCAGTACTGATAATTTACTGAAACTCTAATCTGACTTACATTCTTAACAAATATCTCACTCTCTCCATATTAACTTAAGCCTTTTAATCATGTAATGTACAACAGTCACTTCTGCGTGTGTGTTTATGTGTGTGTATGTGTAAGCGTTTGAATGTGGTTTTAGGCAGAAGCCCAGCCACTCACTCTCTCTAGGAATGAACAATGGACTCTTTTAGTGGGAGACCCACTCTGACGTCCTGCTCACAGTCTGAGCTCTATAACAGTGCGTTTGTGATACAATGATTTCTGTACTTCTTAATGAGAAGGGCACTTCCTGACCAGCAAAAGACTTCATGTACACTTGCATGAACACACAGGAAAGTGAAGTACCAAAACACACAAAACAATGTCTGGACGTGCACACTCTGAAATACAAATACACACAATTTTGTAGATACACACAAGTGTAAAAATAAAATCTGTGAAATCACAGAACTATAAGTGGCAACACAGACCCTCTGCAATTCCTGTGGAACCTTGCTTTCACAAACACAAATACAAATACAATGTAAGATGATAAAAATAAGCCTATAGTGTAGCGTATCACAGAAGAATGTGAGTATGTTCAAGGGAGGAGGGCTAATACAGCAGCCGCATGTTTACTGAAGAGTCTATGACACACGTGCAGAGTCTCACACTGTTTCTGGTCACTCCCCAGGCCTTGAGAAACACTCATTCACAGTGCTGTCCACTCGCTGTGATATACATCTATAGGGGAGGGTGTGTACAGGGGAGGGTGTGTACACAGTACCAGTGAGAGACTTTTTTTTTTTTTTTAACATTCTCTTGTCTTATAAATATCTATTTGTGTGTTATATTTATGTATGTATCATCACAGAAAGCTTTCTGCAATTTTACATTTTCAAAAAAAAAAAAAAAATGTTTAGTATGATTTAAAAGCTCACTTTAAATGTCAACACAAGGACAAGGATTTCAGATATTTCCATCTTTGTGAGGACATTTTGTTCCCATAACGCAGGGTTTACCATGACCACACACACACACAAATACACACAAATATATAGCCTATATACATTTATTTGTGTACATACAAATATGTGATATGTTTTAGATATATTTGTTTGATACTCATGAAACAAAAACATGAAATCTCAGCTATGCAGATCTTTACTGATGCACTGCAAAAAATATTTTCTTACTGAATTTGGACTTGTTTTAAAGTACAAATATCTTAAATAAAACATTCTTATTCAAGATACATTTACTTGAGAAGCAAAATTAGCCTACTTAAGGTATTAATTAATGTTTTCCAAAAATAATTATCAAAATTAAGTGAGTTTATACTTAAAACAAGAAAAAATATGTGCCAACAATAAATTTAAACCCTCTGGTGCTCTAAAATGACAGATTTTATTTTAAATTATTATTTGGAATGTACTATAGTTCTATAATGATTTTTATTTAATATTTTGTATTTCTAGTGGATTTTATGGAACTAAATTATATTTACCCTGTATTTATAATCCATTTATTCACTTTTTGAGCATAGACCTGAAAATTCAATTTCCAACTTCCAACTGTTGTAAATATTGAATGCTTGATTTGGCAGATTGAATGGCGACTATTGCTGAAGTGAAAAAAGTCTAAAAAAGTGAACTTAAAAAAAATACAGTATTTTAAGTTTATTGTTATGAAAAAAGCACAAAAATACTATTTTCAATTTTTATATGAAATATATATTTTCAAAAACACTTTTTACTCTAAAACTGCAAGAAAATCAAAGCCTTAAATCTTAAGTTGTGTCCCAAATTTGAGCTGTATCTTAAAAAAACTAGCTTTCAGTAATATTTTGTTTGGCCGCAGTACCATAAGTTTTCTCTTGATGAAATTCGTCTCAAATTAATTTCCAATGTGCTCATTTTTGACTGCGAGGAGCACAACTGTGACAATTTTTTTCAGGACCATTTAACCTTTTTCGAATCATGTCCATGATTTTTTTTGTGTGTGTGTGTTCACATAGCAAGTGCCCAAACCTTTACCAGGTTTTTCAGAAAGCAAGACTTTATTATGTAATTTTGTTTCTGATTTATATATATTTTTTGCAGTGTGGTCCAACATGTTGAACATTTTACACCTGTCTGTTATTTACAAACAAATAAACAGCTCACACTTATGTGTTATGTACAAGGGTCAAAGTTCAGAGACTTTCCTCTCTCTCTCATATACACGTTAATGCACTAATATGTGTGGTCTGAACAGCCTGAATGATGGCATATGAAGTTAGGAAGCAGTCATGTATCGTAAGACATGTGTAATGATTGATACTTTTTTATCCACATGGGTACATGCAGCTATTCATAATTACAGAACAATCAAACATGTAGACTAAAAATACAAAATGGCTTACACTTATAAATGCAATAAATAGCCTACATTCACATAAAAAAACATTTGGTGGCAGTTAAGACACAAGCAGATTATTAAAGGATATGTGTGCTTATTTGGGTGGGTGGATAAGGGTGTGGGTGTGGTCATTCCAGCAAGTTCTCCAATATAGCGCCTCTGCTCATGTGTTACGCTGCAGCAAGGATGAGTCGGAGAGTGAATTCAAACGCAAGAACTTTAATTAAACAAACAGGTAATCCACTGTGAAACACAGACAAAGAACTCGGGACCGGGAGACGGAACAGCCACGGGATACAAAGACCGACACCACACAACTGAAACACGGAGGTATAAATACACAAACAGACAAGCTAAACAAGATAACAAAGGGGGCGTGGCTAATCAGAAACACATGGGGAGACTAATCAACATGACGGGGAACATCTGAACATCAAAGGACAGGGGAACACATGACAGACAAGAACAAGATACAAAAACACAAATCCCACACCGTGACAACATGAGAGATAATTTGTATAGTCTTATAGCAGTTTATTCATCCGTTTAGCATCACCAGCTTTAACATAGCCCCAGCTCACCACAGCTTAGAACATGGCACTAGCAACAACAGACTGATAGAACATGTGAAACATCTTACTGGGCATGTTGAAGGACGACTCGGTTACTAACGTAACCTCGGTTCCCTGAGAGGAGGGAACGAGTATTGCGTAAGTAGCTTACGCTATGGGAAAACTCCTTTTCTCGAGAAATATTGAAGTCTTTATGTAAAACGCATTGCAGCTGCACAGCATACAGCAGTGAGCGAGGCAGCTCGTCATTGGCTGTGCTGCGGCAACTGCACGAACCTATGACGGGGCGACTCTGAACACAAGATGGGCGTGGCCAAGGGTATACATTGGGCGCCCCGTCGTCTGAGTTCTTTAGGTTCAATCAACTGAAGCGAACTGACCAAGCACAAGCACGGCAGCTTACGCAATACTCGTTCCCTCCTCTCAGGGAACCGAGGTTACGTTAGTAACCGAGTCGTTCCCTTTCGAGAGGTCTCTCCTATTGCGTAAGTAGCTTACGCTATGGGAACACCATGTAAAACGCCGTGCGTGCTGACTTCGCTCTATTATAGCCAGAGGCAGATGCCTGAGCCTTAAAGCAAAGTAATCATCCAACGAGCCGGCCGAAGGCGGGCTTTATAAGGGATAATGTAGAACGGCCCAATGGGCGTTCAGTGGAAAAGCACACAAGCACATTTTATGTACTGATATGCATAAAAAACCCCTCTAAGTCAGTCAGAGACGGACCCTATAAGGGAGGAGATAATGCTCAGCATATACACACTCCAGCCTATACATAGTTAGACCGACAGTATGTTGGAATGCAATGAGGGGACCTGTAGGTTATAAAACCTGATAAATGTTGACGGTGAGGCCCAGCCTGCTGCCGCACAAATATCTTGAATGGGTATCCCACTCGACCACGCCCACGAGGAGGCCATGCCTCTCGTAGAGTGAGCTCTGATGCCCAAGGGGCACTGAAGGCCCTTGGCTTCATAAGCCAGCGCTATAGCATCAACTATCCAGCGCGATATTCTCTGATTTGAAACAGCGAAACCTTTGGTGCGGCCGCCAAAGCATACAAATAATTGCTCTGTCTGTCTGAACAGGGCAGAACGTTCCAAATATACTCTGAGCGCCCTGACTGGGCAGAGTAAATTGGCGTCGCTTTCGTCTGCTGGAGATGATAGCGCGGCCAGGGATATCACCTGTGCTCTGAAGGGTGTAGAGAGCACCTTAGGAATATACCCGTGTCTTGGCCTAAGGACAACTCTGCTGTCATTAGGTCCAAATTCCAGGCAGGCAGCGCTTGATGACAGCGCGTGCAGGTCGCTCACTCTCTTGACTGAGGCGAGAGCCAGCAAGAGAGCAGTTTTGAGCGAGAGCTGTTTAAGGTGCACAGTTCGTAGAGGTTCGAACGGGGCACTCTTGAGTGCGTCCAGGACCGTGGCCAGGTCCCAGATCGGCACTGAGGGGGGGCGTGGGGGATTTATCCTCCTGGCGCCTCTCAGGAAATGAACAACTAGGTAGTTTTTCCCTAGTGTGCGTCCTTCCACAGGATCGTGTGACGCCGCTATGGCAGCCACATATACTTTGAGCGTGGCGGGAGTGCGGCCTGCCTCCAACAGCTCTTGTAAGAAAACGAGCTCGCTCGGTACTTCGCATGTCTCAGGATTCAAGTTCCTGGTTTTACACCAGTCACTGAAGCCCTTCCATTTCTGGGCATATAAGCGCCTTGTAGAGGGCGCTCGTGCCTCAGTGATGGTTCTCAACACTCCACTGGGGAGGTTCCCGGGAACCCGTTGAGGGGCCATGCATGGAGGGCCCACAGATCCGGGCGGGGATGGAGGATCATCCCGTTGGCCTGCCTGAGGAGATCTAGCCTCAGCGGAATCGGCCATGGGGCAGATTGCATCATCTGCATCAGTTCTGGAAACCATGTCTGGTTCTTCCAGAGTGGGGCTACCAGGAGCACTGCACATTTCTCCTCCTTGACCCGACTGATGATCTGAGGTAGCATCGCGATCGGGGGAAAGGCATACAATGGGCGGCTCGGCCAGACTTGGGCGAGCGCGTCTGTGCTCTTTGAAAAGAAGAGAGGGCAGTGTGCATTTTCCTTGGAGGCAAAGAGGTCGACCTCTGCTCTGCCAAATGTTTGCCATAACCACTGAATCGTCAGGGGGTGGAGAGACCATTCTCCTGGGAGAACTTTGTCTCTGGACAGCATGTCCGCTCCCTGGTTCAGGACACCTGGCACATGAGCTGCTCTCAGCGAGCGCAGGTTGCACTGGGACCATAGGATGAGTTCCCTGGCCATCGAGTGCAGGGAGCTCGACCTGAGTCCACCGTGGCGATTTATGTATGAGACTACCGTCATGTTGTCCGTTCGGACCAGGACGTGCTCGTCTTTCATGTACGGAAGCAGGGCTCTGAGCGCCAAAGCGACCGCTTTCAATTCCAGACAGTTTATATGTAGGCGCTTCTCCGGGTTTGACCACAAGCCGGAGACAGGCCTGCCCTCGTAAAGGGCCCCCCAACCTATTTTGGAGGCATCTATCGTGATCATTTTTCTCCTTGTGTTCACGCCCAAACTCACACCGGACTGATACCAGTCGACAGCTTTCCAGGGCGTCAGGGCTTTTATGCAGCCGTGATTCGCTCTGATTAAAAAATGGCCCGAGCGCCACGCGTGAGTGGGGACACGGCTTTTGAGCCAGCGTTGGAGAGGACGCATGTGCAACAATCCTAGCTGGAGTACAGCTGATGCCGAGGCCATGAGACCGAGCATCCTTTGAAATCGCTTGACGGGGGCGCGCGCGCCCGCTCTGAACGATGTTGCTAGGCGCCGAATAGTGAGCGCGCGCTCTGATGAGGGGCGCGCCGTCATCTGCACTGAGTCTAGCACTATTCCCAGAAAAGAAATATTCTGGCTGGGAGATAGCATGCTCTTTGCAAAATTGATTCTTAGGCCCAGGCATTTTAGATGGCTGGTAATCCAAGACCTGTGTGTCATTAACTGACTCTCTGATTGTGCTAGGACTAGCCAATCGTCGAGATAATTCAGTATTCGCACTCCCCGCTGTCTCAGGGGGGAGAGTGCTGCATCCATACATTTCGTGAATGTACGGGGTGCCAGTGATAGGCCGAATGGTAGTACTGTGTACTGGTATGACTGTCCCTCGAAAGCGAATCTCAGAAATGGCCTGTGATGAGGCGCTATCGGAATGTGAAAGTAAGCGTCTTTCAGATCCACTGATAGAAACCAATCCCTGGGGCGAACTTGCGCGAGGATGTTTTTGGTTGTTAACATTCTGAACGAGCGAATCATTAAAGCTTTGTTCAGATGTCTGAGATCTAGGATGGGGCGGAGACCACCATCCTTCTTCGGGACGAGAAAATAGCGGCTGTAAAAACCCGCCTCGCTCATAGAGGGAGGAACAGTTTCTACAGCGCCCTTCTCTATCAGTTTGAGCACCTCGGTGCGTAGAACATGTGAAACATCTTTTCTCACTTTCGTCTCGACCACCGCTGAGAAGCGGGGTGGTCTGCGAGCGAATTGAAGCGAGTAACCGTGTTTTATTATGTTCAACACCCACTTCGGCATGTCGGGGATATTTTCCCAAGCTTTCGCTCGCACAGATATGGGCACAGGTGGTTGGCCACAGCCTCCTCGAGGGGCGGAGTTCCCTCGTAGCCTCTTTCTTTCGCGCCGTCCACAGATGAGAGCGATGAAGAGAAAGAAGGCTTCAGGCGAGCGGAGTGAGGGGCTTTCCACGACTTTGTGAGTTCGTCGTGAACTTCCGGGAAGAAAGGGGAGGGCCTTTGTCGAGGGGCCTGCCGGCGCCCCTGCAGGAACCACTCGTCTAGTCGGCTGCGGGCGGCTTCTTCCGGGGAAGACCAATCGAGCCCGAGGTCTTCCACGGCCTTGGACAGGATGCGGACGATCTCCGAGTCCATGCTGGAGCGTCGATGGCGCGGGGTCGAAGGACGAGCCCGGCCAGTCGTCGGATGCAGCATCAAAAGAAAGGGTGTCATCCTTTCCGTCGTCATCCCCTGACGCGCCAAACGAGACGAGACCCAACGCTCCGCTGGGGGGGTGTTGGTCTGCCTGCGTGAACTGAACTGGCGGCGGGGAGTCCTAGGGTGGCGGTGAGGCACGCGGGGATTGGCCCGGCGTGACGTCACTATAATCCGCGTGCTCTGGCGGCCTCTGTGAGCGGCGCTTCTTCTTGCGCGCCTCAACTAGAGGGAACGGTGGCAAGGTGGTAGTAGGCTCTTTCGCGGCGAAAGCGGCGAGGCGAGCGCGCAGCTCGGTGAGGCCCAGGGAGTCACACTCGGGGCATCCGCCTCGAGTAAGGGCAGCCTCTGCGTGGTCCGGACCCAGGCAGCGAGAGCAGATAATGTGACGATCCCCGTCCGGAAGAAGGCCTCGACACGAGGCGCAGGAAGGCATTTGAAACAACGCCTTAATTTGCTCTTTTAGAAAGTGTTGCGTGGAGCGAACACTTGATATAGCTTTTGAAAAGGATATGAGGTGATGCGCGTCGGATGGCTTAGCAGAAGGCGTTCGAAGGCGGCTGAAGGCGCCGGCATCCTCGTAGCAGTCCTGCTGTAGGCTTGTCGACGGTGGCGGCGAAAAGACTCCAAAAATCCGGAGGATTCAGCGAAGAGAATGGTCTTTGCTGAAGGAGATTAAATCTAAAGAACTCAGACGACGGGGCGCCCAATATATACCCTTGGCCACGCCAATCTTGGCGGGCTCTGACGCGCGCGGGCGCGAAGCACGCTCATTGGAAGCGTGTTCAGAGTCGCCCCGTCATAGGTTCGTGCAGTTGCCGCAGCACAGCCAATGACCGAGCTGCCTCGCTCACTGCTGTATGCTGTGCAGCTGCAATGCATTTTACATAAAGACTTCAATATTTCTCGAGAAAAGGAGTTTTCCCATAGCGTAAGCTACTTACGCAATAGGAGAGACCTCTCGAAAGGGAACTTAAGAAGTAGAGCTGAGTCAGCTGACTCTTCTACATCGCCTTTGTGTTTTTAGTCCAGCTGAGTTTGTCACACACACATATATATATATATATATATATATATATATATATATATATTCTGTGACGTTGCTTCGACTTTGCTTTTCAATCCGGAAGAACGAAAGGAGTTCGTCATCACAGCCACATATGCAGACAGGAACAATTTTATCCATTCTTCTCGAAAGGATGTGTAAATTCAACGTATATGTATGTAAATGTAATCATTCAGATTCAAAGATTTTCCATGTTCTACATTCAAGTATTTTTGTGTTTTTAAAAGTCAACTAAATGAACAGTACGAGAAGCTGATGTAATGAGCAAGGCTGACATTTGAATTGATGTGTGTGTGTGTGTGTGTGTGTGTGTGTTGGGTGGATCAGGATGGAGGCTGTTGTTGAGTTCACATCTGGTGTTCTGTGATATGTAAGTCTCTCTCCTTCTCTTTTGTTAAGCAGCTCTTTGTGCCATGTGGACGGAACATGCATTGTGTATGTAACTAATGCAGCTCAGAAGTGACTATTGTTTAGTGTGTCTGTGTGTGGCAATGGTCAGTAGTTGGCACAAACTTGTATTTACCGCACTCAGTGTCCTGTAGATTGTTCTGTGTTCATGTCTTCATTCTCAGTACATGAATGAAATATATAGAGAGATTATGTGCAATATAATTTTTGTTATTGGTGAGCAGAACCTATTTGTATGAGGTAGCAGAGCCTTTAGACACTTGTGCAGTTTACCAGACCATACTGCATTTATATATACTGTATATTTATATACAAATATACAGTGTTCATTTGTTCATGTTAATTTTTCTAAAGTTATCTAGAGATAGGCTAACTTTCGAAAAACCCAAGATAAATTGTTTTGTGAAGATCTCAAAAAGAACAGAAGGAGTTGTTATTTTCGCAATTAATTTTGGTGCCACAATTATCTTAAAATCACTGTCCTGCAGGATGCTGTTGTTATCTTGTAAATAAATCAGTGCTGCATTGCTGCACACAAGATTTTCTCACAGCAATTTTATTCTGGAAATAACTGACATGCAGATAGAGTTAATCTGAAACCTTATATTCAAGAAATATCTTGCTTTATTACACTTATCTATACTACACTTATTGGCTTATCACTCTTAACTCTTTTTTTATATTTTAATTTTTATACTTTCATATTGTAATAGTTTGGGCGAGGACTTTTCTCTCTAAAAAATGTTGGTCCAGAAATGTTTTGTTAGGGTTGCAACCCAATCAGAGTCATATATTTCTTCTGCTCTTTTATTTCAGAAACATCAGATTTAGCCTACTATTTATGACAATAATATATATATTTTTTTATATGAATATCTTTATTTATAAGATTCAAGTGAAAGGAAATTAAGGTTCATTGTCATTTAACTCATGAATTTTCAGATTATCATCCTCCTGAATTTCTTACTTGTAGAGGTCAATGATAAGATTTAGGGGTAGCAAATTTTTAGAATGGCTTATGCCATCTGACACAAAATGTTCCACTATAACATGTTATATAAGATACTTAAAAGACCGGTTTTCCTCATTTATTTGTTCACTATGTATTTTACAGTCTTTGGCGTATCTTTCTTTACATTTTATTTACGTGGAGGCTTTGAATGAGCACTGTATATTAATTGTATCACTGCTTTTTATTGTATATATATTGTGCACTAAAATAACAAATAAATAAAAATACACAATAAATAGTTTCAATAAAAATAATAAAAATTGGTCACTGATGGTCTGACCTCTGAAGTCGGGTATTTATAAGGGTTGATGGGTAATTATGAGGTGTTGTGAGAAATTTGGGGGCTTTTGGGTAAATGCTTGAGCTCATAGATAACAGTGAGGAGATGGCGAACAATCAATTCTCAGATTCTCCCTCTTGTGAAATTGAGTTTTTTCCGGTTCTTTGATGCTGATCAAAATGTACTTTCATTGTGTGGCATTGTGTGTGGTGACAAAGTTGGATTGTATTTAATTGAGCAATATCTAAAATAGATTAATCATTCAGTTTAACTCTTCATAACTCTGCATAATAAAACGTTGAAGAACTAAAATCATCTTGCAATTATCTTATAAGCAATGAAATACAGTGAAAGTGATAGGGTTTTTTCTTTCATTCTTTTTTTTTTTTTAGCTTAACAGCATCTGAAGCTGATCCAGGGTTGAGGTCACACACATGATCTCACTCATTAACATGTGAGAGGAACATGCATGGCACATGCATGACCAACTCTCACACAATCACATTCTAATGTAAAAGAATGTTCAATATGGTGAAAGTGTGAGGGTGGAAGGCAAATGATTGAATAAGAGTGGGACGACCCGCAGATGAAGGACGAGTAGGTGAAGATTAATGCAGAGTAATGTGACTATTAGCCTATATAATAGGTTATTGTTGAATAAAGAACCCCGCTGACCACAGATTACAAATAGGCATAATAGCCTACATTCCACAAATGGCACCATGTGCTCATCAAACCAATGACTTCACAATACACAGATGGTTCGATCCCACTCCTCTTTAGACGAAATGTGACCCAGGGTTCTACTTGTTGACACAGAAACAAATACATGCGTAAACTTTCACCAACACACACATTAAATGTCCAGCGCAGCATCTTACACCAGTACAAATTGGAACACTGCGGCCTAGTGGTCGCTCGTAATAACTACAGGAATGTGGGTTTCTGAAATTGAACAGGCTGCATCGTTTTAATTATGACAAGAACAAAGACCTTGAATATAAATGTTTTTTTCTTAGATAGTTTTTAATGTCTATACATACATTAACATGAGCACACACCTGCTGGCAATAAACGCCGTCCTCCTTTGCACTCGATTAAAAAATGCATTTATAGCTACTAAGTTATATAGCCTGCCCTATAGGCTATAATTGAAATTTCGGTTCGAGGCTGTATAGGCCTATGTTGGAGTGTGTGCTTTGTTTCTGCTGTCATCTGACACATTGGATGATGAAAACACACCAGCAAATGGGTGTTGTTGCCTAATTTGCACAAGTTTCATAAAAGATTTTCCATTTTGTTTATGCAATTTTTACTGAGCACAATAAATATTTATATAGCATAATATAAATAAATTTATATAAACAAATACTTAATTGTATAAACGATATGTTTGAATTAGCATAAAACATTTTTATTAATGACAATCCTTCAGATCCAGTTGGTGGATAATACAGAGTTTCTTTTTAATACATTGGGGGTGTTACTAGGCCTATAATCTCCTTAAAAATTGCTTTCATTATCAAACAATGACATTCCAAAAACAATATTTTCAAGATCCCTAGCCAATAAAACATTCTCCCTGAAAATATTTGAAAATAGCCTAATTATGCAGTTAAAAACGGCACTCTGTTGTCTCTTTGCCCATTTGGGAAAATATATATGTCGTGATCAGAATTTAAAAAATATATAATTAAAACTGACTCATTACACATAACTGAATAATTTAAAGAGACTTTTGCTTTGCGTGTAATATTCCATGTACTGTACAGGTGCATGAGATCTCGCACATGCGCCTTGTCAGTAGTACAGTCTGCAGTAGCGTCCGTCCTGCGCGTGCCCACCAGACTCAAGCAGCGAGGCGTCACAACAAAGCTGGTAAGCAATACATAGGTATTGCCAATTTAATACAGAGACCAAAAAGGGCATACCTAATCAAAATCATGTGGCATAAAACGGCTTGCCGAAGATTTGCGATGTCAATCTCGTTTATGTTTTCTTCGAGTTAGCACTGAGACTAAGCGCGCATGCTTTTTTATTTATTTTTTGTAAGTAATAACGCCGTAAAACTCACAGCGATATACAGGCGTACTAAATTAATGCATGTCGAAGCACTTAAACGTGAAGCGAGTGTCTCTGACCGTGACCTTCTCGTCTGCGCTTAGCGACAGTGCCAAACGAGCTTTCTTATTTAAAGGGCTGTCAGACACCCGCAACATGTGCGCCTTGACTGTACAAATAGACATGTTTACACGAGTATTCCCGCTTTAAACACTTGAATCTATTCGCTGACAGCATCTATTTATGTTGTGTAATTGCGTAATTATTTGAACACGTGCATTAATCCGAATAGGCCTGAAAATATTATAAACATACGCTGCATGATGGTACAGCGGGAATGCGGCAGTTATGGGTGCATTACGTTATTTATTGAGCATCGTAGACAAAGACTCGTGCCTATTGCCATTGTGTTGACATTGATAAGTTGTCTATTTATTGCATTAGTGCGCCCTATGATCCTAAGAAATAAAATTAGATTATTTAATATTAGCTTAGGTACGTTTATCTGACCCCACCCACACCTCTATAGTCTTACAGGTAGACTACAAATGAAACCATGAGGATCTCACTTCCTGCATGTTTATCTTCAGCCACATCTGAATGTATATCTTGTAATACTGGTAGAATGTGGGGTATAGGTTGCATCACCAATTGAAAACATTGTTTGTTTTTTTACATTTTGTGCATGGATTTGTTGTGGCAATTTAATTTGCAAACATGCCAACCCACTCACCACCCACAACAACCATTAAAAAACATAATAGACATCACATTCTCAGAATTGTGTAAAATGTATACATGGTGCTATTTTGTGCAATCTTGTACAATCAAGTGACAATTTTTTGGAAAGTAGCCTTTCAACCCTCTCTGCCTGGCCAGCCATGATTTTTTTAAGGGTTTTTTTAACATGCAGGTGAAAAAGTGTTGATATAGAGCCTTCTGATTCAGATGATACCAGATGCATGTAATTTTACATAAATCATAACTTATGTTGTAACCTCAAGATGACAGTGACATTTACAATAGTAATTTCACCCCTGTAGCTAATTTCAAATTGGTTCAACTGATAGTGTACAACTCTGCCAATGTTACAGCAGTCTTCAGTTTTCACAGTAAAATGTGTCTTTGTTTTGCATGAGAATGTTTGCATTACTGCTAATTTTTTATTGAAGGGCAGAGAAAGTATTCTTGGAAAAATAATGTTTAGCTCTTAACACTCTGCACTTCTGTACTGTGCTTGGCTCAATCAATCTTGTTGTTTTGTTATTCCAATTTATGTATATTTGTCTAAGGTCATAGCAATCTAGATATGCTTTTAATAGTAAAAAGATTTTCAGTAATTAACTCAACTGTCCACCATTGTTTCATTTGATAAGTTGTGATTATGATGATGATGATTTAATTATCCTTTGTTTACACATTTTTAGACATGTCAATTGCATTTATGAGTATATGTGTATGCGTTGATCCTAGGTTAGTTTAAGATGTCAGACAAGAGTGACATTGCAGCATGCCATGAATCAGAAACTGCACTCTCTGTCACCCAGTTGGTTAATCTTTCACACAAACATAAATTCTGATAAAGTATGCAATTAATAGAGATATCTCTTATGGATTGTTATTTTTAAGTTAGTAGGCTATTGTCCTTGCGTGCTTCGTTCTAAAAAATCATCTTTGTCAAAGAAGATGTGTTAATTTTCCCCTTCCGCCAACAGGGGGCCTCTCCTACATACCCAAGAAGAAATGTTAGCGAGGGCAATGAGGAAGATGTGGAGATCAGATGACAGTAAGTTTAAAAATGTCTCTTCATTTTGTACATTTAGAAATGTTTTGACATACTTTGGAAAAATATTTCACAGGGTATATACAATATAATAATACAGCAATTATATTCTGGTATATTCTTATATTTCAGTTGTGGAAGAGGAGAGACATAGTATGCCATCAGAGGTTTTTCTCCAGCAACCTGAGGTTCAAGATGACCACTCTGTTGAAGCTACACTTCATAGTATCTTGCAGCCAGAAGGGGGAGAGATAGAAAGAACCAATGAGAAGATGGATTGCAAAGACCAACAAAACACCCAATTGTTCCAGAATTCAAGCCAGTCTGTGTCCCAAAATCTAGCTAATCATAATCAAGCCTGTCGGGAAAGTGACCATGAGCATGCTGGAATGATAAAACAGGTTTATAGGGCTGATTTGCCTATAAAAGACACTAAGGCTGACCTTGACCATAGTACTAAACTCCAGGGTAAATTGCCCTGTCCTCGATGTGAGAGAAGGTTTACAAGTGGTCAAGGCCTGCAGCGTCACATACAAACACATGCTCTTTCAACCTGCCACACACAGCGGTTTAAATGCAATCGCTGCAGAAGGACCTTCAGTACGCTGTTTAGTCGTCGTAGGCATGAGAAAAGGCATGATAAAAGAAATAGGAAGACGAATGATCACACAATCACCACTTGCACTGCTAGTCAAAATGTCCCTGGCAGTGGTGAACATTTGAAAGCATCACAAAACCCACAGCCAAACAGGCCCATTAATGCAGCTGATGCTGAACATAGGGATGATAAAAATTGTGCTTTCAAAGCCTCACACATCTGTAAGTACTGCAAAAAAGCATTTAGGACTCATACTACTCTAAGGAGACATCAGCACAGGATCCATGAGCGCCAGCTTCTTCCTAGAGGAGTTTATAAGAAGGTCAAAATCACTCAAGAACCTGCAGGACAGCAGCTTGTTGAGACAGCACAGGACTGTCAGACTCCTAACCCACGATGTGTAGAGGACATTGATCAGGAAAAGGAATACATGGTTGACATCTCCAGTAATATTTCAGAGAATCTTAGCTTCTACATAGATGGGAAAATTGTCTCGACGAGTGCTTTAAGTAACTGTGAGATGATTGAGATGAACTCTGGGGGCTCTTCTGTGATTGGATTGAATGCTGTTATAATCAGTCCAGCTCAAATTACACAAGCTCTTAAATTAGAAACCAGTAACATCTCTGACCTGTCTGGACAATCCTCTGCCAAAAGAAGGACGTCGACCCCACCTTTGCTTCCACAAATAAAAACAGAATTAGAGTCTGAATCCATCTTGAGTACCTCATCATCTTCCTTGTCATCTTTAACATTGTCCTCTATGTCTGGAGCTCCACTGGTCACTGCTCATTTACCTCATTGCATTGAGACAGTTGCCTTTCACAAGGAAAAAACTGTCTATCTGTCTCCCAAACTCAAGCAGCTCCTGCAGAATCAGGATGGCAGTAATCAGTCGTTTGCGTTAATTGCCGATGGCCACAATCTGGGTCCTCCCTTATCCCTGACTGTTTTACCTGCAACAACAAGTAGATTTAAGAGAAGGACAACCTCCCCTCCCAGCTCACAACAGCAAACCACTGATCTGAATGTAGAAAATCAAGATTCTACAAAAGCCAAGATGTCAAAGTCGGAGATCCACGAGTTGAGCCTCTTGGGCAATGAAGAAATTGAGCCTTTAAATTTACCCATAAACAGCTCTGATGGAGCTCAAATGCAGCAACAGATATTGCCATTGGACTGCTCTGTATCAAGAACAGGAGGAAACTCCTGTAATCAACAGCCATTGGACCTCTCCAACTCTGTGGGTAAGCGAGACAGCAGTGAAGCCTTAGCGGAGTCCATTTTGGACTTAAGTATTAGTGGAAAGAGTTTAGACTGTGATTCCACTGGAGTCTACCTCACTCAGCCTGCTTTGAGGAAGAATAAACCTAACTCTAGTATGCTTCAGAAGGTGCTTATGAATGAGTATGGTGGGGTAGACAATCCTTCTGTTGAAGATTCAGCTGCTGCAGGTGCCGTCAGTGCTCCTGACCTAACAAACCTTGCAGTTGTGCCAGTGTCTGATGCAAGTGCACCAAACCCTGAAAAGCTATTGTTTGAATTGGCTCTTCCTCCTGCCTCAATCCATTTAACCCCTCCATTGCTCGCTCCTGTCAGTATCCATCAAACTGCCCCAGTCCCTCCATGTCACTGTTCATCTTCTTCATCTCCAACTTTTGTATCCTTTCTATCAACTCCCACAGTGGAACCCAATCAGGACATTCAAACTCTCCATTCAACCTTCCTGGTATCTGACACTGTACAACCCACACCGTCTGTAGAAGACTGCGCTGATAATCCTGTACATCTCTCACAGGATGATTTGAAAGTGACAATCCCTGATTGGGTGTCCTCTGTTCCTGGAGGTCTGGAGAGCATTATACCTGCAGCCCCTTCCCTGACTTTACAAGGCCCTCATTGGGTCGATGATCCTGCCATATGTGAACTAGCTCAAAGAACTTTGGTTGTAGATTCTTTATTAGCTTCTGACACACAGATATTTTCTCCATCTCTACCTGTTAATCAGTCCAACATCGCATCCCTGACTTTCCCTCCAAACACTGTTGTTATTGAGTATAGAGTTGCACTGCAATCTACAGAAAATATTCTCCCAGCTCTCCAAGCTAATTCTGTTGATTGCCTCTCAGATAAGATACCTGCCGATGCATTACAACAAGAACCTTATGTCCCATCTGAGCCGCAACCTCTCAGTCAAGATACCTCCCTACTTTCTGAACCATCCACACAGTTGGTTTCTATAGAGCAGTCAGCAAGCTCTACAGATGGTACACCGACCCTCACGGCTTCCACTAGTGTTGTAAAAGCAGAGAGCAAAGAAGAGGGACAGGACAAAGCACAGTCCTCTGATTGTTCTAAGCAGGAAAACACAGTTGAAGATGAATTACCTCCCTTGCATACTTTTTGCAAGAACTTTATGTGCAATGTTTGTGAACAGCCCTTCCAGTCCATGAAGACTCTCAGCCAACACATAGGTGAACACTCTAAGGAGTGGCCCTATAAATGTGAATTTTGTGTACAGTTGTTTAAGAGCGACACAGGTTTGCTGGAGCACCGTTCCAGTTATCATGGCATCGGTAAAATCTATGTTTGTAAAAGATGTTCTAAAGAATTTGCCTTCCTCTGCAACTTGGAACAGCATCAGCGAGATCTCCATCCCGGTCAAGAGTGCTCACACACCGAAGTAGTACATGGCAAGTTAAGACCTGAAAACCATAACAGTCCAAAAACTGACATGACTGATCCAAGCCTTCCAATCAAAGAAATTAAGCAAGAATCTGACAACCCAACCTCAAAAGCAGAGGAGGATGCCTTGGACAACTTGGACACTTCTGAAGAGCTGTTTACAACAATAAAAATCATTGCATCTGGAGGAGTCAAACCAAAAGGCCCAGATGTACGTCTAGGCATTAATCAACACTACCCAAGTTTCAAACCACCTCCTTTTCCATACCATAATCGAACGCCAACTGGGATGACGGCTGCATCAGCCACCAACTTCACCACCCACAACATCCCTCAGACCTTCAGCACAGCCATTCGTTGCACCAAGTGTGGTAAGAGCTTTGACAACATGCCCGAACTGCACAAGCACATTTTAGCCTGTGCTAATGCTAGTGACAAAAAGCGCTACACTCCTAAAAAGAACCCTATACCACTTAAGCAGTTTGCAAAAGCTCAAAATGGGGTGTTATCAACTGCAAGGATTGTTAATAGTAGGCATAATCTCTCTCAAAAGGTCGGACAACCCAAAAAACTGAACTTTCACGAATCGGCAGTTAAAATAAAAATGAGTCTCCTGAATAAGAAGAAATCTCATCTATTGCAAAGAGGCAGACCTGCTGGGCTGAGAAAAGCCTTTGCTCAGGATGACCTAGACATTTTTGCATGTCCTCACTGTAGCAGGGAGTTCACATACAATGCTAGCTTAAAGAAACATGTAGCTTTTAGCTGCCCCATGAGGCCGGCCAGTAGAAAGTCCAAAAAAAGAACACTCAGTATCGTTTCAGCTCAGGAGAACAACGGGAGCCTTCGCAGACAAATGGCAAATATGATTGCAAAGCCACAAGGGTCAAACCATGGGCCAAAAATAATAACAAAGAGTCAAATCATCAAGCAAGATGCCGCAGTTGATACCACTCCGGATTTTAGACTTAAAAGATCTTCCATTCTGTCAACATCTGTGGTTCAATCTGGTAAAAAAGGCAAGATAATCATCTCCTCAGTTGCTCAGGTTAATTCTCAGGAGCCGGGTGTTCGTGTACATGTTTTAGGTCAAAAAATGGAGCAGGGAGTGGGCGACTTAAAGCTACAGCCCAGAAGAGAGGACCGTTTGTCTCTGAGGTTGAGAGAGAGAGTAGGAGGACCTATTACTCGCAGTGTGCAGCAGGCCAGCACCACAACAACAGTCCTTAAACAGCCAGACAGCACCAACATCATCATGCATCCTGCCATTCTTCAGGTCAAGAAATAAGACTTGTAAACTATTGACTTGTATCCGTTTTTTTGTCTCTTTGTTTTTTTTTAAATGCCCCCTTAGTGCAACATTTACCTGTAAATATGCATCTAAATATCGGACATTGTTGAAACAAACTTAAAATTATGGCTGAAATAAGAATATCCTTACTTTTAAATTCAGTGGCTTTGGGTGTGTGTTAGATTAAACCGGGAACTAAATTAGGCAGAAAAGTAGATCTCCGGGAGCTAGGCTGAGTATGGATTACATAAACCTCAAACCTTAGAATTGGGGGAGGGGGAGGGGGGGGGTCTCATGCACTTTATGCTGTAGTTCATATTCACCTGTGTCAAAATGCTTTGCAATACAATTAGTCAATTACTACCAATTATTTATTAATGTATGTATACTGTGTTTAAGAGAAGACGAGATGTGTTCAGTGAGGTTCACTAGAAAACAGGTATTTGTTGTAATGGTTTCTGGCTTCTATTTTTGTAGATTGTGTTAGTTGTGTTTTATTTGTTTGTATTGATGCAGTTTAGACTCTTCATGCATGCCATAGATTCCATGTATGGGTGAAGGGAAGGGTCAGAATATAATAAATCTGCACCACAAGGGGCAGGAGAAATGTATATTCTGTTCACAAAGAATGTGTATGAATATATTTTAAAAGTCTCTAGTTCTCTCCTTGTCTCCCTTTTTGTGCTACTCTCCTTCTGAAATATAAACATATTTGGTCAGCTGTCAAATGAGTAGGTCTCTTTTTTAATGCACATATTGTGTAGCATTAGGGAAGATAGTTATTCGTGAAATAAGACATTAGCCATCTGGTCTGGAAATGTAGCTCTACGATTGTATTAGCACAAATATGTCTTGATGACGTGTCTTGTTGGCCATGCTGACGGTAAACTAAAAGTCCTAAAAGAGTCAATAATTTAACAATAATGATAATATAAATCTGATGCATATATATATATATATATATATATATATATATAGAGAGAGAGAGAGAGAGAGAGAGAGAGAGAGAGCAAGTTAACAGGTAAAGTTTAAGGCTAATATGAACAATGAAAAGTTTACACAATATGATTGATTGTTGTGACTGAAAATGTTAACAAAGCCTGCTAGCAGAAGGATACACTTAGCGGACAGACAGTCTACTTTATAATATATTGGAACTGATCATATAGCCTATATCAGAACTTGTCTTCTGGAGAGAAATCACAAAGGAATAATTAATCTTTCAGATATTAAAAGCTTGCTGAAAATTCATTTTATCAAACTAATGTAACTTTTAATCTATTGTTTATTTTCTGCCTAAAAGTTTGCTTTATGGCATTCTTGACCCAACGTTTCCAGGCTATGAAAGGATTTTAGAAGCATTTTAATGTGAAATGTGAATGATTGAATAAATTGCTCTGTTCTAAGTTCATTTAATGAATGTGTTTGATTTTTCAATTGCATAATATCACAAAAAACAGTAGCCTATAAGCTAAACAACACCCTGTATAATAAACAAAAATGTATCAGTTTTTTTTATTCCACCCCAACAATTGTGCATCCCAAGTGGATGTCAGAGGCATTTCAGATGCATTCCAAAACCACTCACAAGCCTCATAAACACAAACTTAATATTGTGACAATGTTACAGTGCATGTCTAAATATGACTTATTGTGACTAAAAACGAAATGTTAATGAATCATGCATAGTTTTTATTGTATTGTACAACTGGTTACTTAGAAGAATCAAGTAAAAAAAAAATCTATATTATATTTATCATTCTATATATTTTACGTATGACTGTTATCATGCCAAAATAAGCTTCTTCAATCTGAAGTGTGTGCTGATGTTATAGTAATAATATCCACTAGGTGGCAGCGTTGACTCGCAGCATGATCGCACCACCATGAAATTTACATCACAGTAGCCCACATCATTGTTTTGAAATAATATATTTGTAATGCATTTGCAGAAGAAAAACTTTAATTTGTCCATCATATTAAAGCACTTTGTTAACATGAGTGGGTCGCGGTTTTATAAACATTATTCAGGCTGTGCAATGTACATTGTACGTATCGACATAAAATAAATATCACGCCATAAATGATCCGCCCTGAAAATATTCATTGAAAGATGATTGGCTAAGAAAATTGGCGCTGGGGGTTGATGGACGTGTCAGGTCAAAATAAGGGCGGGACCAACAGTCCTTTAAGGCTAAAATGAGGATTTACTGCATTGTTATTTCTGTGAACGGTATAGATCACATTTCACAGAGAATAGAAGAAAGATTAATTTGAGACAGGTTTGATTGTAGGAATTTGTAGAAATATTTGAAGAATGTCTTTAATGTGTCTATAATGCTTGTTCTCTCTCCCCCATCGCCCCTCCCTCTGCCTTTCTGGGTGTAAACAAAGCCAAAGTGGGTCATTTTGATCTCACATAAGAATAGTAACGTTAAGGGTTCTGCTTCCGTAACGAACTGTGTGAATACTTAGCCTCCAAGTGATGTATCTGTCACTAAAACAACAAAACAAATGAATCGCCCTAAACGTTGCTCTGAGACATATTATTTGAATTTCTAGACTGACAAGCTCTGTCAAGACTGACATATCCGACATCTATCTTTCCCAGAAAAAAAAATCTTCAGCGTTTTGTTGTTATAGCCGAGTTGCCACGACATTATGAAAACGCTGGTTGAGCTACACAAAAGAGTGAGGATGCGCCAGCAGACGCGCTCATTCCATACCTCCTCGGGGTGGGGGGGATTCTTCGCTCAACCGTTCTTTTTTTTTTTTAACGTTTCAACACGTAGCATGAGCGAGACAGGCGTTGGTATCCAAACTAAACCAAACCAAACCTCCCCACGCCCGGTCTGAACCGGTTCGGGGGTAGTGCGCGCTCTTGGAGACTCCCTCCCATCTCCCCTCCCTTGCTGAAATTCCTGCCACGCGCTCATACACAACAAAAAAAATCCAAGCAGACAACGAGCGCGCGCACGCACGCCTGGGCATACGTCACTCCCTCCCCTCTGCCTTGTTCACCCCGCATGTCCCATTGGTTCCTGCGGACTTCTCGAGCCTCCTCTTGTTCTCTCCCCCGATTGGGTCGCGGTGAGGACTGTGGACTGCGATTGGTTAATGTGAGTGCGAGCCCTTCTTGGTCATTGGCTGGTGCTGGCTGTGCATGAGCGCGAGGGAAAGAGTTGTAAACGCGAAGCGCGTGCTGGAAAAGACGAGGCGTAGAGCTGAGAGCGGCGCGAGCACAGGAGATCAGCAGGGCATCACTCGTCACAACATCCAGCCTCTCATCCGCTCTCTCTCTCTCTCCATTTTGTGGCAATTTTTTTCGGTATATCTTTGAAGTCTAAATCGAAGTGAGCAAAAGGGGACCGAGTTCTGTAGCGAGGCTTTTGTTAGCCCGTGTTGGGGGCAATTACTGTTGCCCTCAGTCGGGGGGGGAGCGCGTTATCATTTTTCGGTTATTTGGGAGGCAGAATTACCGCCTCACACCGCGTGTTCGTTAAAAATCGATTTCAGGTGCATTCTTGCTTGGTTTTTGGATCTGGCTAGAGCGGATTAACTGGATTTCGTTAAAAAAAAAAAAAAAAAAAACGTGTTGCGGCTCTTTGTGTGGGTTCAGCTTCGTGTCCCTGTTACGAGCTACCCGAAGTTCCGGACTCCGAGCTCCAAAACATGTGTTCCCGGGTGTGGTTTATCACAGACCGGCGGATCAGCCAGGAATACCCGCAGGTCCAGATCCTGCGAGCTCTGAAGGAGCGCTGCGTCGAGGATGATGTTGAATTTCGCTATCTTCTAATGGATGAAATCGTCCTGACCATCACGGACGGACAGCTCGGTAAAAACCACGCGCACATACACATTCATGCACGCATACATTCCATCTCTGTACGAGTACTGAAATGGTTGTTGTTTAAACTGTTGAGTTGGCTAAACTGGTGTGTGTGTGGATGGTTAGCACGCTTGATTTGAGCGGATGTGCATTACCGTGAGTGTGTTTTGTGTATATGTGCTGGTGGGTGACCGCCTAACCCACTTTCTGTTCTAACTTACGCGATAGATGGAACGCAGTTTAAAATCTTCGAGAAATCGTTTTAATCTCTCATCGAATACTTAAATATATTCACATCAGTATTTAGATATCATATAACCGTTTATTGTTGCACCATGTGCGCGCGAACAGTCACGAGTGTGCGGCGCGAGCGCGTTCATTATCATCACATAAAGCCTCGAGCGCAGATGGCGAGACGTTCACAAAGACCCGTTATATCAAGGTGCTGCACACGCGATGGTTTTAGTTTTTTAAAACCTTTTTTTATATTCAATCGGTAAGCTTTGATCGAAATGAATTAAACTGACATTCTATGAGCTATGACGCATTTGCTCTAGGTTTCACATACAAGGGGCTTTAATCGAAATAACCGATTCGTCACGTGCAAACCTCGACTGAAATGCGACTTTTACTCGGAAGATGTTTGTGCGGTCGTTTAGACGATTACTGATGTACCTTAATAGCATCATGGTCTGGTAGTAAAGCAATATTAAGAATATAGGACAGACATTGTCTAACTTGTGGTATCCGGGATGCTTAAAGATACACACACACCCAACGTACCTCCTCCTAGTCATAGATTATCTTGTTTTACCAGTCTAGTTTTAATAATCACTTGTATGCTTAAACATCGGAGTAAGCATTTGTTACTACCAAATATATCTTCAGGTCACTTAAAGTCTTGAATTGATCTGACAGAACCCCTTATATAATGCACAAAACGTGTGTGGGGTCATGCTGTTAAAATGAAAGGATAGTTCGCAAAAAAATCACAATACATTTCTTAATATTTAATCACCCTCGTGTTGTTCCAAACCACCATCAGGCTGATTTTCTTCAGTGGTAAACAAGAGATGTTTGGCAGAATGTGAGAGGTTGGTGGCCTGAGTCACCATTCACTTTAACTGCATCTTTTTTTTCCATGCAATGCAAGTGAATGGTGACCTAGTCTGTCATTCTGCCTAACGTCTTCTTGGAAGTAAAACATACTGGTTTGAAACAACATGATGGTGAGTAAATGGTGATATTTTCAGCTCAACTATCCCTTTAATAATAAACTGATAGCAAGTTGCAAAGTGTTTTGTAAAATAATGATCTGAGGTATTGACACCAGTGTTGCCATTGTGGAAGGTGGGGCTGTTCTGTTTTGACATGACAGCATTTCTTTTAGGTTGTGCAGATGGGCACTGGACATAAAGCATTTTGCATGGACCTGAGGTACAGGGAGTGGCTATGCACCAATGCAGCTCTGCCTTGAATCAGCTACTTTAAATTTAGTGGTGTGACTTCGCGACATAATGGACATAATTGCCAGTCTAACAGGAAGACACGATAAGGAGAGGAGAACTAAGACCACATTGAGCTTCTTTAATGCAAAGGTAGACCGCTGTATGGAGAATGTGACAGCAACACAACTGAAGGAGGTTGTTGGCCTGTCATGTTTATGTCTGTGTGTGTTTAAAGTGCTGTCCTGGATTCTGTCTTGGTCCAATAAAGAGGTGGTTGACAGTTGGTCAGATCTGGGATTAAACCCCCAATCCTGACATTATGCTGAGTTACATCATCAACGTGAGACGCATGGAACAGAGTAGGTCAGCACATAATCATGATCGCTTGTGTCAGTAAAAGCATTGCAATTAAAGACCATCGTTTGAGGACATACCATAATTCCTAAATAATAATTTCCTGAATTTATTTGTGAACCTGTTGACCGGTGTGCTGCAAGAGTGGGTATGTTTTCTTATCGCCTGCTGTGCGTGTTACGCCACATGCGGCAATCAATCAATAGGCAATCAGGGTTCAGGACTTTTGGCAGTGTGATTTTTTACTTCATGTGATGGTGCGAGTGATATGTGTGCATTGCTCTTTGATGTCAAGTGTCCATTCCTCTAAGACATGTGAAATCTAACACCAGTTTATTGTCTCACACATGCACAAACTGCAAGTCTGCTGAAAAACAAACAAACATGCAGATAATGCATACACGTGACCGTATAAGACCGTAGTTAGTGGAAGTGAAACTTCAGACTGGAACTATTTAATCAACTACTTCCCAAGACGTTTCTTTCTATCAAAGTCATAGAGAAGATTTTGTAGACATAGAGGAGGGTTGAGAAGTGTAGTAGTGTTTAAATAGCAGTGGTATCTGTTGTGCACTAAAATTGAGGTAGTTCCCCTTGTTTATCTCAACTGAGAAAAAGCAAGTTGCACATTTGTAAACACAAATGTACAAGGTTCCTATGTATGCATTATGGAAAAATATTTGCATTTCCAGACTATTGCCCCAATTTAGTTTTCCCTAATAGAAAATTAAGAATTGAATGAAAATATTTATCATTCAAGAAGTGTTTTCATGGCAGCCATTTAGTGATTCTTTAGTGATTGTCAAACACGACTGAATGAATTCAAGATGAACTTAGTCATTATGAAAAAACGTAGGTTATAGCCTAAGCATTTTGGATATCTTCTCATTATATTTTTAGCACAGTATTACAGAGCCTCTAAAAGGAGGACCTTTGCAAAAATATAGACTTTCATGTGTGCAGGAGAAACCATTAAACTTGGCATATAGGACAATGCACAGTTTTGCACACTGAGAAACCTATTGCGCCATCAGCCCAT
The DNA here is from genome assembly GCA_030578275.1 of Meda fulgida. NCBI lineage: Eukaryota > Metazoa > Chordata > Actinopteri > Cypriniformes > Leuciscidae > Meda > Meda fulgida. The sequence goes on along the minus strand of CM060623.1, from coordinate 19,616,900 downwards.
TTTGTGGTGTGGTGGTTTCTTAGCCGCCACAGAGTATGTGTTAAAGCAGACCTAAGGCCTTCAAATATGATGTACTGCCACAACGAGAGCCAAATTTTGAACATGCAATTTTTACATTTACCAGTTTTTTTTTGCAAAATGGCAAATAGGACAATGCACATAGTTAGCACGTATTGTGCCATCAGTACTCTATGTACTCTGTCAGCCCATTCATGTCATGGTTTCTCCACCACAGAGGATGCCTTAAATTGGACATTAGGCCTTGATATTAGAGGTACTACCCTAAGGAAAGCCAAATTGAGTAAATGGATCTCTATTAATTCATGTGCATCCATGCTCTCTATTTATTCGTAGTAAGATGGCAGTGACGCACAAAGGAAATGGGTTATAGTTGGGGTGGGCGATCTGACGATTTTATATCGTGATCGGTCTCCACTTTACTGGAGATGCGCGATCGACAAACTTTAAACCCTTGATTTCAAACTATGCTGCACTATATTCAGTTGCCCACTTTCATATTCATATAATTTTCACTGTACTCTATGTAAAATACTGTTACCTTGTCTTTAAAAAACTATGATTCTCAGTATGGATAAATTTAGCAGATTACTAAGTTTACTTCCTTTTTATTATTATTTTCCAAACAATTTCTTTATTCGTGAAAAATACAGTAGATTGTAACTTCTTGATTCTGTAATCAAAGTCAAATAAATTTTAATTGAGAGATTTCTGTTTTAATTAATTTTCATATTTTGGCCTGTCTGCTCTTAAGATATCGGCATCAGCCTTCAAAAACCAATATCGGTTGACCACTATTTTTATGACTATTTTGACAAGATTGTTTAAAGCAATACTGAGGTCTATAAGCTTGTTCCAATCTGGATATTCTCGATAGTACATCTAAAAATTGTGAAGATCGCGATTCAGATCGTGCATCGTGATTGTTTGTTATAAGATTATGATATGAAGTTTTGGGAAGATCGCCAACCCCTAGTTATAGTATATACAAAACTAGAAATTGTAGCGTAAAAATACTCCTGTGCGCATGTGAATAGTTTCTCGAGGGCACGAAAAAGTTTCTCTTGTGGATGCAAAATTCTTTTTTTATCTCTATTTTATCTCTGTCCCTAAATAAAAAATACAAATATTTAGAGATGACTGTATACCAAATATAAAGTTTGAAATAATGCTGAATTTGTTAAATATAGTCTTAAAAGTCTACAGAGAGGTATGGAATTTTGAAATGGAAATGTGTAGGAACCCTGAATGCAGATGGTGAGAATACACTTGAGTTAGGAACCTCAGTGTTTGATGACACTACTGTAAATTCAGTGGCTGAATTTCAGGTTTCAGCCACTGAAAGTGTTATGCTAGTGTAATTAAGCGTCAGTCTGGATTATAGAGGAATAAATGCCAATTCTTGCCCTTAACATGCAGGATTTAGGCTGTTTGTGTATGCAAGTTGTTTATGGCAATCTAGCTTGTTTATGAAAGGTAGACCAACATGGCTTTTTTTGTGGTTGAAATTCTGTAGGATGGATTTAAATATGGTAATGTATTAATGAGTACTTCTCTCTCATTGGCAGCTGAATCACAAGTGTTCAGAACAAAAAAATGCATTTTAATTAAGTAAAACAAATGGATATTTTAATTTTCATTTGCACTACTGTTGAAAAGTTTAGGGCCAGTAAGATCAAAAAATATTTTTTTCAGCAATTGATAAAAAGTGACAACTTTTTTAACAAATGGCTTTACTATTTCAAATAAATTCTGCTCTTTTGAACTTTCTATTTAAACTATCCTGATAAAATATTAAGCAGCACAACTGTTTTCAAATTCAATCAAATTCTTCTTTAGTATCGAGTAGGGGTGTAACGGTTCACAAAATTCACGGTTCGGTTCGATACGATACACTTGTGTCACGGTACGGTTCGGTACATTTTCGATACAGAAAAGAAAGAAATGCCAGAGAAATTTCCTTGATTTAATTTTTTTAATTATATTTTTATTAAAACTAACATCATAAAGTATGATTTTTTTTTTTTTTACTTTGAGCAATGATTGAGCTATAATTGACTCTTCTTAGGAGCATATAAAACAAAACAGCTCCTTGGACAAAATGAATGTAATATTGTAGTAGTTATAAACAAAGGTTTATTTTAGTCAGATTAACATTTGAGGGCAGCATTTGTATTCATAATGTCAAAATAAAACCAACGTAATGTTACTTGAAAGCATTATAGCCTACTATTCCTGCCAAACTTGCATGGTTACATTGAGTTACTACAGTAAACCCATGGTGAATGTTGCTGATCTGTGGACACTGGATAGTTCATTCATGGCACAATGTTTCTTTCTGGTTTCCACGTCAGGGCTGTTTGATCCGTTAATAACAGAGAAATGTGAGTGCTTCTCTCTAGATCTCGCAGCGATGATGTTATCACTTCAGTAGCGAATTCAAATGCTTTCTTTACTGGATCTCGCTGTGTAGTAACAGTGCTGCTTAACCAAGATCGGCTCGCGCTGCATTGGTCCAAACTGTTAAAGTGTCCGTCGGTGTAACCAAATAATAACGAGTAGCTCAGTTTCGTTCCGCTTACATTATATTTGCCATTTGATGTTGGGCAATGTTGTGGTCGCGCCAGCATCTCGTGCGACGCCCCTACATTTGAAATAACTAAATTTTGGCCTGCAGGAAAAATGGTCCAACGAACCGTTCGGTTTGAAAATGCGTACCGAGAACCGAACCGAAAGCCTCGTACCGAACGGTTCAATACGAATACGTGTATCGTTACACCCCTAGTATCGAGTGATTTCATGTGACACTCAAGACTAGAGTAAGGATGCTAACAATTCAGCTTTGCCATCACAGTAATAAACGACTTTTTAAAATTTGCAAATAAAAAAATATTTGTTTTTTTTGTACACAAGTGTGGTAATATTTCACAATATTATTCTTTTAACTATATTTGAGGAAATAAATACAGCCTGAATGGGCATAAGAGAGACTTAAAAAAAACACCCTTACAACCCCAAACTTTTAAGTGGCAGTTTATATTGAATAATTGTGTGGTATTATCCAGGCACTATGTTTTGTCTGTTTATAAACCTGTATCTAATTCCAATTCACCTCACCCTTACAGCTACCTCTGTAGGTTAACCCTGTGTCTATACTGTGCGTAACGCAGTAGGTTACCCTGAAATCCTCACTCACTCTGGATTCAGTGTGTGAGTGAGAGTCAGTAGTGTTTCTTAACCCACAATAAGACCGCTGTCGCAGGACTGACAGAAGGGAGAAGTTGGGGGAAGTGCTGCTGCTTTCTTGTGTTGAACACAAAAGATGTTTTGAAGAATGTTGGTAACCAAACAGTTGACGTACCCCATTGACTTCCATAGTATTTTTTTTTCATACCATAAAATGTTTTGTTACCAAGATTATTTATAATATGTTGTGTGTTCAGCAGAAGAAAGAAATTCATACAGGTTGGAACAACTTGAGGATGAGTAATTTTTTCATTTTTGGGTGAACTGTCCCTTTAAAGGGGTAGTTTTCTGTGCTGCAGTTAATGTATGACTATCATTTCCTCCGGAAATTTGTCAGACTGGTATGAGCGTCAGATCTGTTAGACCCCATTTACACTGCATGGTTCAAGTGACCCAAATCCGTTTTTTTTTTTTTTTTTTTTTTTTCCTCTCATGTGGCACAGGTCATATATGACCGGTGAACATGTAAGCAGGAAAAAAACGCATGGATTCCGATTTTCTCAGATCAGATTCAGGCCTCACTCATATGTGGTAATAAATCGGATATGAATTGGATACGTGCATTTGCGCGTACCGTGTAAGCAGACAAATCGGATATTCCCCAGTAAATGCGAGTCGTACGTCATTAAAAAAGTGACCTCAACTCTGGTGGACACCACCAACTGAGATCACATGACTTATTATAGGCGCGATGGAGGACGAAGGATACACACAGTGGAGCAATGCGGAGGTTTCATGTCTTTTGAGTGTTTGGGGCGAAGAGACCGTGCAGGCAAAAATGCAGGGATGTTAGAAATAAATCCGTGTTTGAAGACATTTCACGAGATATGGGGAGGCATGTTTTGTTTTCTCCGCCGTACGAGACCAATGTTTTGCTGCCTTTTTTTGATGACTTCAAAATATTATGGAAAGCAAAACACTGGATAATTTTATTCGCATCTGCATCCATTGCATTTGGGTCACTTTTAAAAGATGATGTAAGCGGGTTGTCAAAAAAATCAGATATAGTCCGAAAATCACATTTGGCCATCAAGACCTGCAGTGTAAATGCAGCATTTGTGTACCTGGCTGGTTACATTTGGTCTATATAAAGTACTGTTTAATTGGGAATTAGTCAGGTAATTAGTTTATTCAAAACCAAATAACAAATAAATGTTCCACCACCATGTTTATCAGTGTTGTGAAATACTGAGTAAGTATTGTGATGTTTTAAAACCTAGTGGACCACTGACACCATCCAAGATGGTGGACGGAGAGAGAAATGTCAACTATGAATATAGACTTACCTAGATGCATATAATCAAAAGTGACTTTTACATTGTTGCGTAAGATTTTTATTTAAAAAATGCTGTTTTGAAAGAATCCTGAAAAAAAAGTATATTTTTTTCATATAAAATAAATTCAGCATTAGGTGAGCATTAGAGATTTATCTCTAAGACAATCTTGCAGACCCCAAACTTTTGAATGGAAGAGTAATTACTTGGTTATAATTAATATTATAATTGGTTGTAATTTTAATTATTGCATCCAATATTTTTGTGCTCTGTATTTTTCTTTTTTAGTGTTATGATTTTAGGTTAGCAACATCCTAAAGTCAAATTCTATTAACATCAGTTATAGCACATTGCGAGTTTCCAGTGTATGTGCACTGTTTGTGTAGAACGTTGAGATGCTGTCTTTGTAGAGTAACTTATGAGGCTACTCTAGACAGTGTGACAATTAGGATGCTGCCTATTTAGGGAATTCACTAGGTTTTGGAACAGAGCTATTGTCCTCACAATGGTTGTTCAACAAGGTGGAAAAAAAAATCTAAGCAGATGACTGTCTGTTAACATACAATACATAATGCTATATAATTTGAACTAATGCCGTCTTGGGAATCAATAATGATTGTATTTCTCTTTCACTTCATATATGCCCAAATCCCATATAGTTCTGTCATGCCTGTTTAACTGCATTCAAGTCCCATCTGCTTGGATCCATGAGAGGAAAAGAGAGTGCTGATGTAGCAGTTGCTAGTGAAGATGCTGAGTCGTGGTTTGTGTGTGTTGCTCCATCCTAAGATGGCGGAGAAGCAGGAGAGATTAGAAATACTGTGACGCATTCATGTTTTGTCTCTTGTTCCCTCATGGTTCCTTTTTTATCCTCCGTTTTACATTTCCTGTTATCTCTTGAATTACTCAATCACATGCTTGGCTTTATGTAATCTCTGAAATCCTTTCTTGTCATGCTCTATTTTGTGTTTTGTTTCATCCAAACAACATAATTACATATTTGCCATTTTTAATAAAGTTTGATTGCTTTCAACTGCTCTTGTATTTGTAATCAGTCACAATGCAAGATTTAAGTCAAATCCAATGAGCGCTGACTTTAAAAAATGATTTTAGATTTTACTAAGTGAAGGCTGGTGTTAAGTGAGCATAAACCCAAACTGGCACCTTAATTAAAAACAGAAAGCAGTGCAAACTGGGTTAGTGGGTCAGCGTGAACGCCGCAATAGCAAGGCAAAGCAAGCGACCTTCTGCAGCATTGTGTAATTGCTTTCAGAAGGAGATCCGCAATTTAGTTTTAGAGAGATGCTGTCGTGTGTTTTGTGAACCAAGGCCAGCTCATCCGTCACATTGAGTGTTTGTATGTTAGCGAGCAAGAGACGGGCAACATATCCAAATGAAAGTCTGGCTCTCATTGGTTGCTCAGATTAATGTGTAATCACTCCACACAATACTGCGGTGGCCAAAACACAGACTGTACTGCAGCATGTGATTTATCTTCCCTTTCTTTCAGGTCTGCGGGTTGGGCAGGAAATAGTTACCTCATACCCGCAAGTTGCTGTGGTGCGTGTACCGACCCCATGGGTCCAGTCGGACAGCGACATCACCGTACTGCGTCACCTGGAGAAGCTGGGCTGTCGTCTGGTCAACCGCCCTCAGGCCATCCTCAACTGTGTCAATAAGTTCTGGACCTTCCAGGAGCTCGCTGGGCATGGAGTGCCTCTGCCAGACACATACTCCTACGGTGAGAGATCATCTTTGTCTGTTAATGCATCATTCCCCAATAATCACTTTGTAATAAAAATAAAGGAATATATTTTTCTTACTTGCATCTTATATACACCACCTTATGTAACCTACACCACCATTCAAAAATATTGTATTCGAATATTTGGGCTAATGAAAATGTAATATTTGTTTATTTAAATTACGTTTAACGAGAAAGCCGTTATTGTTTAACCCTCTGGGGTCTGAGGTATTTTTGGGGCCATTGGGATGTTCTGACATGCCCTTACATTTGTGTTTTTTTCAGTTATTTATAAACATGTTAATGGCAAAGGTGTAAATTCACTCTATATAGCACAAACAGGGCTACCATAATATGTGAGCAACATAAATGTACATGTTTGAATTTTTGAGAGAATATTGTTTATGCGTGGTTATTGAAAAACTAAAAAATAAAGCTTTAAAGTTTAAGGCCACAAAACGCATACTAAATATCTGTCCACAAGACTTCTGACTAATGGATGTTGTCGCCTAGAGTTTTTGCTTCAAAATGATCTGAAAATCATCCTGCATTATCATTCACATAAAACAATAGATTGTTTTAAATTGTGAAAAACATTTTTTTGTTTGGGAAGTCAATATGCAGATGGGCGTGAACGGCCCAACTCCATCATGAATAATTAGGCAGTTCTCACCTGAGCAGACTGCATACTAATGAGCAGACTGCATACTAATGAGCAGACTGCATACTAATGAGCCTTTCACTCAGGGGTGTCACACAAGAAAGAATGCAAGGACAATATATATAAAAAAAAAATACATGCATACATACATACACTCACACACACACACACAAACACACACACACATATATATATATATATATACATAATCAAAACATAAATGAAAGTCAAAAGCATATTTATAGTCACACCTGGAAACAAATCCTGGTCAAATAGGCTATATGGGCCATTCTACAGAATTGGTTCAAAACATCTTGAAAAGAAAATTTTCTTTTTCCATATATGTCTTATAAAGTATTATTTTTTTAAAGTAGGCCAACACATTTTATTATCATAGGTATTTCAAAGTTAAGGATTCATTATTTTGATATAGCTTGCATTAGAACAAACACTATAACAGTTGATTAGTTTATTTGTGACAAAACATAGCCTACTAGCAGTATATATTTAACATATGAACAGAAACTGTCTAACAAAAGCTTATTTGATGTCTATTTTATAAAACTTTATAAACTATCCAAAACTAGTGAACAAAATGTTGTCATTACAGACACTATATCGCGATTAGAAGAAATCTCAGTAGGCTATTTAGTTTGGATGTTCATGTAAAAATAACTCTTACTAATGTAGGAGCGAGAGTTAATGAATGGCAGATGCGATGGACAGCTGTAGTAACATCGCGCGCGCGTCTGTGCCATTCATTTATTCACACACAGACACGCAATTCTTATTTAAACAGTCTTTGTGCAGTTTACGTACACTATACAATAACGCGATTAGAACAAAGCACTTAAGAATAAATAACTTACTTCATCAGCTGAATCCGCGGTCCTTATTCTGAGCACTTCTGAGGTAACTTTTTCAGGATTATTAAGATAGCGCAGCAAGACGAGGTAAGTAGCCTACAAGATTCTTATTAAACTGGATGTTTTATCCAGCTGATGTGGGCGTTAACCGTTTGCATGGCTTGCCTCAGATCATTTGCGTTTGAATAGTGCGCGTCCTCCGTGGGCGTGTCAGATTAACGCGTAATTAAGTGTAATGAGCTGGGGGGAAAAATACTGACATACTCTCTTTTCATACAGATTACATAAACTGAGTATTTGTTTTTTATATAAATTACTTCATTGAAAAGAAGAGAATTCAAGCTTCATAAAGAAAAAACTCTTGCCTGTATGACAAGTATTTGCGGAGTTATAGTTAATTTTCAGACGCGATTCAGAACGGACTGCACTGACAGAGAGAAGGCAAAACTCGCATCATGTTTGTTTTTCTTTATTTGACAAAGCACAACAATTTGTTTTTATTGTGAGTATACAGAACAATAATAGACACTTAACAGGATCGAATGATGTCTAACACTATGTAAGATCAAAATCAACATAGTATTTTGAGTTTCTTTTGCACTGATAAGCCGACCTCAGAGGGTTAAAGCCCATGTTGCAGGTTGGGGTACCAAGTAAGCCAATGTATAGAAAACTAATGTAGGAACTAGATTTAAATATAAACGTATACTTATAAAACGCTATTTAGGTTTCTGAAGTCGTTTTTGTGATACAATTTTACTTCTGCATTTGAAAACCGCCGAACCGGAAGTGATGTAACGGGAGGGAGTGCAGTCAAAGTAAACAATTGGAAAGCAATGGATCACAATGACCGCTCGGACGCCGAGGAGATTGTAGCCTAAATGTTTACTCGCATGATATATATATAATGATATCATATAATTATGAGCCTGATATGAAGCCAAGTGAGCAGGACAGGCAGGATTAGACAGAACTTCGGTGAGCTGTGCTGTGAGAAGAACAGTGTTAGCTTATAGATGTATTCACGTTAGCCGACGATATGTATAACACAATGCTCAATCACAATACTGTACAGATTATTTTCATGTATCAGGCAATAGCATAGCTAGTATTTAGACCGTGACCTGCGTGTGTTGTGTATGTCAGCCGTTAGGAGACAGTTTCCAGAGGAAGAGGGACTTTATAAAGGCTTTGAATGGCCCCATTTGGTGACAATGAATAAAAAAGTGATCACAATCACAACTATCTTACTGTATAAAAACTTTATGTAGAAACAGCCAACACAAGCATTAAAGTCGGTTTGTACAGATTGAAAATGAATTATAGAACATAATTATATTTATAATAATAAGTGTCGGCTGCAGACTAATAAGAAACACATACATGCATTACACTACAAGTTTATGTAGGATATGTTCATGAATTAAATTAAGACAAGGCACATTTTGTAAAACTGATGTACAATAAGTGATCTCTGACGGATCCGTGAGCGTCATGTTTCCCGCCGGCGGCCGAACCACATGTTGACGATGTACCGGGCGACCCGATGAAGGAGCCGACACAGTTTGCACATATCGCACATTTCTATTAAATTTGTGCCCTTATGTCTTGCAAAACAATTTTTTTATCCTGCATTTACTTTTCATATGGTATTTTCATACAAGGTTATATTAATATATATATATTTTTTAAATCTGCAAGATAGCCTTTTTTTTTTCACCATTTCTGAACAAGCTTACAATTAGGCAATGTACACATCAAGCTTACTATATATAAGGTTTTCTTTTAGTTGAAAACATTAAACAATATGCGTAAACAAAAGTATTTAAGCTCAAGCAGCTCGAACGGAAAAAATGCAAATAAAGCAGACTGCGCAGTTATCGTACTGAACGTAGGCAACATGTACTCGAGTCAGCATATGGTTATCGTGTTTATATTGTTTCATGTTGAGGAAAAACAATATCCACATGCTCGAGTAAGAGCGCGCTGCACTGACAGACGTTGCAGAGACACAAAGAACAGTTTGCTAAGCGAAGTTTCTAAAAGCACTTTGGGTTTTCTGTTCCTAAACCGGTCTCCAACGAAACTTAAAGTATATGTGTCAAAATCATTTTGCTATCAGAAGATATCATATCTGATCACTCGTGCTACAGCTGTGCTTACCTGCAGTCGTTATGCAGTGATGGACAGCTGTCTTTCCTCAGTCGACTGCTGTTTGGATTTCATTTGTTTTTTTTGTTTTGTTTTTTTTTCCATTGTGGTGGTGTTTTATTAACTCAGTTTTATTCATTAATTTGATTAAGTACTTCCATTTTGTAATATCATTTTCATCTCAGTAATTCCAAACTTCGCGAGGCAGACGTCGACATTCAAATGTGATCAAATACCATCCACTTGTTAAACTCTCCACAGTGCCACCCAGTATATTTAATTGTAACTGAGAGTTAGTGTTTGGGATTTATCATGGATTCACTGCATAAACGGCCAGCAAAGCAATGTAGTAAAATTTTTGTATTCATAGTATTTTATTTTTCGAATAATTACATTTACATTTATAAAATTTTAATATTCGTGCACATCCCTAGTTTGGGGTCAGTCATTTCTTTTCTTTCTTTTTTGAAAGAAATTAATACTTTTATTCAGAAAGCATGTTTTAAAATGATAAAATTGATAGTAAAGACATCTTTAGAAAATATTTATATTTTGATTAAATGCTGTTCTTTTTAACTTTTACTCATCAATGAATCCTGAAAAAAGTATCTCATGTTTCAAAAAAAATATTAAGTAGCATAACTGTTTCCAACATTGATAATAACGAAGTATCAAATCAGCATATTAGAATGAATTCTGAAGGATCATATGACACTGATGACTGGAGTAATGCTGAAAATTCAGTTTTACATCTCAGAAATAAATTATATTTTAAAGTTATATTTCACAATGTTACTGTTTTATATCACTATTTCTATAAAAATATTAATCTATTTCTTGACCGCCAAATAGTGCTACACGATTAATCATATCACAATCGTGATGTCAAGCCTATGCGACTATATGACGCTAAATGCTGCGATTTTATTTGAAATAAAGGTTATTAACGCAGCATCTGTTAATTTATCACCCTTTGGCTAGTTTTAATTTTATCCAGACATCAATGGCTTATTGATCATTATGGGTGTTATCAATCATTTAGTTGTTGTTGCTAGTTTGATTTGAGAAATACACATTTCAGCATTATCACTAATCTGTGTGTGCATTTTGCTTTAGAACCTAGCAAGATGACTCATGAAACCATTTGTTTATTATATCGCAATCACAATATTGACTTCAATAATCGCAATATGACATTTTCCCCAAAATCGTGCAGCCCTACCGCCAAACCAGCATATTAGATTGATTTCTGAAGGATTGTGAAACTGAAGACTTAAGCAATGGCTGCTGAAAATTCACCTCTTGTTCTTCACATGAAAAAAAAAATACATTAAATGTATGAAAACATAAAACAGTTAATTTAACTATAACATTTTTGTCTTTACTGTATTTTTTATCAAATAAATGCAACGTGGGTGAGCATAAGAGACTTTCAAAACATTATTTTGAATGGTAATGTATTTGCCCTCCTGTATTTATCATTTATTCAGACAGACAACTTCTGTTTATGCAACACTCCGATTTGTAGAATGAAACGGGAAGCCCTCATCATTACACTAAAGAAAACCAGAATGGAAAAACCAGAGAGATAGTGAAAAGGGGAGTGGGGTGTATAACAGCGGTTACAGCTGCTGTAGTGACGTGTTCCTGGCAGAGCCGTTCTGACATACCCTGCATTTTCTCTCTTTCACCGCCTCTTACTGAACGCTGAACGAGTTCATCTGTTCCTCTCAAACCAGCCAAACAGATTCTACATCCATAAAGAATGTTCTCTTCAAAAGCATGAAGAATATACTTGAAAATTTACAGGGTGCTGACACATTTAAAAGTTAGTTATACTGGCTTTGGTTTGAGTTTTGAGCTTATATTATTTTTCTACCCACTTCTTAGGCTTCTCTTTCTTCTACTCTTTCCATATGCTCTATTTGTTTCATCTTGGACACATTCTATCAAACCAGAGGTTGCATTAATTAAAAATCCTGTTATTTACTTAACATTGGCACATTTCAAATGCTGGCTAGCATTTTAATATAAATACAAGGAAAACAATTCAAACCTGTTTTTTCCCCTTTAAACATATCTAGTTTGTATTCTGCCAAGCTCAGGTTGTTGAAGAAAGAAACACGGACTGTGACTTATATTAAAAAAATTGCTACATTTATATTGTTAAAACATGAATAACAGACCGTACGTGTCCAAGGCATGAATTGCCATTTTTATTATTGAAATTGTTCATATTGGCCAAATTGAGATGATATAAAATGTACTCAAATAGAACAGCATATCTCTAAATCTCTACATTCATGGTCCATAAAAATGGACCATGAGGGAAATTTTTCCAAAGTGATACAATTATTTATAGCACAACCTCTGGGTCTAACATGTGGCAGTCATGTATCTTCTGAGGAACATATTTTCCTAAAACATCTTTAAGCCATGAACCTTCAAAAACTGGCCACGTAGTTGGATTGAGTGCCATCCAGGAAATGGGAAACGTTTGTGGCAAAAGAAAAAAATCTGTCAGTGTTGCAGTTCTTCTCATGTGGATATTGAATGTCGCAGTGTTGCTTGTTTCATTAGAGCTGTTTGCGTCTTGCTCAGGAATCTGGCACTCAAATTAAATCTCACTCTTAATTACATTCATTACATATTCACTAAGCTGTGTGTATATGCATGTGTCTCCAGGAGGACACGACAACTTCCGCAAGATGATTGATGAAGCTGAGCCGCTGGGTTACCCTGTGGTGGTGAAGAACGCTCGTGGACACAGAGGTAAATAACTGATATTAGAACAGTCTGTGTGCAGAATGGCTCCTTTGGGAATTGAAAGAAACAGGCCACATTAGACTTCAGATCTGGGTGCTGACAAACCTTCAGGAGCCCTGAGAACACAAACACCTCAAAGTTATACTGCTGGATCTCTGAAATCAAGCAGCTTAGAAACATCATCTCTTACCTTAAAAACAAAGGTTGTCTTTCTTTCTCCCAGTGCACATAAGGCGTCTTTGTCCTGCACTGCTTTTTTTTCCCCAAACAAATTTGAGGTGTGTGTGCTGAAAGCATAATTTTTTTTATGACTGCTATTGTTTTAATGGTAGTTGCCTATGATCAGCAACAATACAGAATTAGACAAACTGCTCTGGATTAACTCGAGTCTCACGGTCAGTTGATTATCTTGCCTTATTAAAGCTAAGACCAGTGGCCACACCTGAAGAAAATGATAATATCATTCACTTTATTTTTTTATAAATACTCCCAGATTAGCCCAACCAGTCTCTGAATGCAATTTCAGAACACTGAGTTTTTTTGAATGTTCCGTTCTAGGGATGCACCGATACCAGTACTCGGGTTTCGGTCCAATACTATGCTCATGTACTCGTACTCGTAAAACTACCCCAATACAACTGCACCCGATACCACTTTAAGGGGCCGTTCACATATCGCGTCTAAAAACGCGTGGAAAGTGCGGCCGCACCGCTTTCTCCTTTCCACAAGCGCTTGCGCTCCATTGGCGTCTGTCGTTACTATGCAACCACGAACGGGCGCGCCTGGAAAAACTATTATGAGCGCGCTTGTCGTGCCCTTCATTTGAAATAACAAATTTACATGTGCAAAAAATGCAATGCAATGTTATGGCAACGTGACATTAGCCTAACTACTTGTTTTACCATGCAGTAGTGTGTTGAAAGTGAAAGGCTGTTTAGCTCAGTGTCACACATTATAGATGAAAACAGAAACAGGCACATAGCTGATAATGCAGAGAAGCTGCTTTTCATCAAAAAGAACCTGCCTCTCACTTCTCTGAAACAAGCTTAGTCTTTAGTACTGTACTACTACTAGGGGTGGGGGGAAAAATCGATACAGTACAGTATCGCGATATTTTCTGTGGCAATACTGTATCGATACACGGGCGCCAAGTATCGATCTTTTTTTGCACATTTAATTATAAAATTATGTTTTACTTTCCGGTTTTCTTCATTGGTTTCTCTATTTTTCACTGCTTGAGAACATGGGTTGAATCTGAAATCGCCCCCTAAACAATCATTCACTGTTATCCCCTAAGTCCACTAATACTGTTCACTTGAAGGAGTGGATGAAAACGAGTGAGTGAATTCGGACAGCTGTTGAGCGTAAGCTGTAGGCTACACGTTAATGCAGTGCAATGTGGGAGAGGGACGCGATCTGACACGCGTCCCATTTTCTCACAAATGTTCATTTAAGACTTTAAATCATTTTAGAGGCATAATTTGTGTGTAATGATTTGTTCAAGCCCGAAAGAAAACTCGATACTGACGCGCGTCTGTTCTGTATGTGTGTGTGTGTGTGTGTGTGTGTGTGTGTGTGTGTGTAATACAGGCAGGATTGAACGGATACTGCGTAATTGCGTTTAAAAAAAAAAGTTTGTTCTTGCGTTGTCACGGTGGGCAAGTGATGAAACCAGTGTTGCGACTGAACACGTAACACCGACTATCGTAGCTAGCCTGGAGCTCAACATTCATGTGAGAGGTCTCCTATTCAGATAATAATTACGTCCTGTCCTGAATGTTCAAGAACAAGTCTTTGCACTTCAGTTAATGTGTCGAAGATAATGTTTACAGAATTAAATGTGACATTTAACTAAAGTGAGTTGAGCAGTCTTATTTTGCTCATTTTTTGTGAAGTCTTCGAATTAAAATGGGGAACATGAATCGCAATATATTGCTTGTATCGCAATATATTGAGAATCACAATAATATTGAATCGTGGCCCAAATATCGCAATACTATCGAATCGTCACATTGTTGCCAATTCCCACCCCTAACTACTACTAACATATGATAACATATAATTTCAGTTGTTCTGCTTGTTCAGTTTTTCTTTAGTTACATTTATGTGAAATTTGCAGCAGTGCCCTGTTGAATGTTAAAATGTAAGCAACAGCATCAAGTTGTATATTTACTTGGTTACAGTCAGAAATTGAAAAACATCTGATGAAAGTAAAACATTGTTTGAAAAACTGTGATGGTATTAAGTAGTACTTGGTATCAGCGAGTACCAAAATTTAAGTACTTGTACTTGGTCTGAAAAAAAGTGGTAAAAAAGTGATTCGGTGCATCCCTATTCCGTTCAAATCTTTAAAATATGTATGGCCTATTAGTCACTTTTTTTCTTTTTTCTTTTTTTTTTTTAAATAATGGGAATCAACCCAGTTTATGATCACTACTGGATAAGTAATTTAAATGTATTGGTAAAAGGTGTGGGAACACTGGTTACGTAAAGCAAGACGCACACATTTCAGTCAAATCTTTGTTTAAAAGGTACCGGGTCGATTGAACTACAGATGAAAATAAAATTGCTCACAATGTTGTCCTTTGTTGGGCTGTGACATGTTTTGAAAGATTTCCTCTGATTCAGGAGGAATTGGGTGGGGTGGTGGTAGAGTTCACAATCCGACTGTTTCACCTTTCTGCCCTTGAGCGAGACACTTAACCCCTGGTTGCTCTAGAGGTCTCTCCCAGCAATTAGTGTCTTGCATATCTCCTTGTATCTGATAGATGACTATTACCTACCAAAATTGATTATTCAACCACCATTGCAAATACAGTTTATTGGCAAAATTTACAGACTTTTAGCTGTTTGCAATGAACAAATCCAACAAACGTGATTGAAATAGCTCACCACAACAAATGTTTCAAGTGGTTTCCCCAAATTTAACTGAAAATGCAACTTTTAATGACTTCTGCAGTCTCAAAATGATTCAATCCCCTGAATAGAGTCCCTCACAACAGCACACATCTGCAATACAGGTGTTGTCTCAAGCACACCTGATGCAACTAATCAAGGGCATCATTAGTTGCACCAGGTGTGCTTGAGCTAGAACACATGAATTATCTGAACTGGCTAGGTTTGTTGAGACAAATATGGCCAAGTCAAAATGGTCCAAAAAGCATAGTTTGCAAGATCAAAGTTAAAGAAACAGTATTTACACTATCTGTACAGGGCAGAAAAAGGAAGCTATCAACGGCTGAAACCGGATTTCTAGGAAGGCAGGTTCAGAAAAACCCTTAAGTGACTGCAAAAGACCTGCAGCAAAACTTGGTGGCAACAGGCACTGAGGTTTCAGCTGCTCAATAAGGCGCATACTAAAAGCATGCCAGAACTCCAAGAAGTACACCATTACTGACCCAAAAGCACAAGAAATGTCGCCTCCAATTTGCTCAAAATCATATAAATAAGCCATGGAAGTTTTAGGATTCTGTTCTGTGGAGTGATGAAACAAAACTGGAACTTTTCAGCCCTATGGATCAGCTGTATGTTTGGAGGAGGAAGAATGAAGCATGCTGAAAAGAACACTGGTGCTTTGCATCCTCTGGCACTGGAAACCTGCAGTGTGTGGAAGGCAATTGTGGAAGGATGGATTCATTGAACTGAACTATCAGGAAATCCTAGTAGAAAATGATATGCTGAGAAAGCTGAAGCATCATTGGACCTTCCAACAGCATAATAATCCCAAGCATACCTCAAATTCTACCAAGGCTTGGTTGCAGAAGTAGTCCTGGAAGATTCTACAGTGGCATCACAGTTACCTGACTTCAAATTCCAGCAGAGATTTTCTATGGGGTTTTTAAGGCGGCTGCAGCACACAAAACCAAGAATATTACTGAAATGGATGCCATTGCTCATGAGGAATGGGCTAAGATTCCTCGGAAACGCCGCCAGAAGCTGCTGTCTGGTTATACATCTGTTTTTCAGCAGGTCATAACAGCAAAAGGGTGTTCCAAGTACTAAAGATGCTTGCCATGAAGGGGTTGAATAATTTTGAGACAGAAGCCATTAAAAGTTATATTTTCAGCTTAATTTGGGAAACCATTTGAAACATTTGTTGCGTTGAGCTATTTAAATTTATTTTTGTTTAATTTGTTCATTGCAAACAGCTGAAAGTCTGTAAATTTTGCCAATAAACCTGATATGCACTGGGGTTTGAATCATTTCGATTACAACTAATTATTTTCTCTTCCTCCTTGTGTTAATAAAAAGAACAGTTTTGAATATGTGGCCAATTCATGCTGCTACACCTGGCTGTGTATCAAGAGTGTAAAATTATTTGTTAATGTGTGAAAGGGATGCATTTGACACTGTTCCACAACACTGTCGTCAAATTAAGGTTCACGCATTTAACCCTGGATTGTTACTTATTCTATTTGCTCCTTATGCAGAGTAATCAATCATTGCTTTAGCATTTAGTAACACTTTGAAACTTCTTAAATTTTACACAACCTGTTAAAAGTAGACACATTTTGTTTAGGTAGTTTCAAAATTCATTCCAAGTACTTGTACAGTCAAAACCTCACTACTGTTAAATTTGCACATGATCATAGTTGGTTTTTAATGTCACATTTTGATCTGTGCAGGTAAAGCGGTGTTCCTGGCCCGGGATAAGCAACACCTCTCAGACCTATGTCATCTGATTCGCCATGACGCCCCATATCTGTTTCAGGAGTATGTGAAGGAGAGCCATGGGAGGGATGTGCGGGTAGTTTTAGTCGGAGGGCGAGTGATTGGGTCCATGTTGCGCTGCTCTACTGACGGACGCATGCAGAGCAACTGTTCACTAGGTATGCAATTGTGCACTCACACTTTTTTATTTTATTTTTTATTTAACTGCTGATATTTTTTTGTGTCTGGTTGTTTTTATTTTTCTGTATCAACTATTTTTAATTTTATTTACATATAAATGTAAGATTTATATAAGAAAAGTAATAGGGCTGTCCCTAAAGATTATTTTGGTAATCATGTAATCGTCGATTATTTTGACGAGTAATCAGTTCTAGTTTTAGTAAAACAAAAAAATATCTGAGCAAACAATAGCCTTTATAATGACTTAACCTCTTCCACTCTGATCGCCCGTGGGCGGGCCATAGAGCTACGTCATTATATTTAAACTTTTTTTTTTTTTTTTTATGTTTCTGGAGATACTATAACCCCATATATAGTATCATTTTAAATCTTAAAATCGAATCTTTACAGAGAATATAATATGTGTGTATATGGAACAAATAATTCATATAAAGCTTTAAAAAAACAATCGTCACAAAATCGCTCCTCCCCCAAAATGGCGATGCAGAAATGTAAATATGAATATGTATTTTTTTTTACGTATCTCACAAAACAGAAAAATCATATCAAAAGAAAGCTCTCATTCTCAGAAATGTGACTATGTAGTTTGTTTTATTGTTTTAACATCATAGTTCACATTATCTCCACAAGAATTGGGCAGTAAAATATGATTTCTGTGAAAAAACAAAGACAAACGTCTCATTTCTACTTCGATTACAGGTGCTCTAAGCTAAAATCAGCCACAAACTCTATACAATCTTTTACCTTAGGATGTTATCTTTCAAATGAGCCCATTTGTACTTTTCTGTGATCTCCTCTAAGTAAATAATCCACTGTTATGTTGCGGATGTCCAGAACACAAAACGCGCTGGATGGGAGAAACACGCGATCTACACATCATCATCAAAACGTACAAGCGTCCTCTAATCATGACGATAATATACATATCAGGCACGTGTTCAAAGCTGAGGTTGTCAGCTTTCCAATCACATGTCAATCATTTATCTAGTCCAGTCACATGCTGAATCATCAAACGAATCAGTGGAGTAGGTGGGCGGGATCACGGGATCCCTTTTGTACATCACGACGTAGTTGATATGCGCGCCGCGAGTAGATATAACTGAATGACAAGTGACAAAGACGACTGGAGTCACTGGACTGACAGAAAATTATTGGATATATTTGTATTTTTTGAGCGTTTTGATTAAAAAATGGCATCTGTAGAGGGAAAAGTAGCTAAAAATGTGTTCTCTTGCGTTGAAGCAATATTAAAAGAGCTTGAAAGAGAAAGTGACGGTGCATCGTGTAGCGTGCATCTTATGCCTAACGTTATATACTTTCATATTTCTATAGTCTCTCATTTTTATTTAAGTTTCAATTTGTACAAGTGGTGTGTTTTAGACCACATAAATTCTACAAGACAGTTTTTTTTAATTGATTAGTGTCTCCTGAAAGTAGAATACATTTGTTGTGCTTTTATTCACAAAACACAATGTTATTTGGTCTCATTCCTTCATAGCATTTTGCGTTTCTCAGATACAAAGATTAAACCTGAATGAAAATGAAGAAAATCAATAGATAATTAAGTAAAGTGCTTTAGTATGTATTAAAGGTAGGATTTTTGGGGTAATGTTATAAAAAAAAAAAAAAAATTGCGTTAGAGTATTAGAAAAATCCAAAGGACACATATATGAACTAAAAATGATACTTTACCTCCCTTCGGTTATATTTGAATAACTCTTGCTCAGAATGTGATAAAGAAAAAATATTTTTTTCTGGTGGATACTGCCACCTAGTAAAGTCAAACAATAGAATCATCAGGTCCCCAGAGCAAACAGTACCTGAATCACAGATTTTCAAAGACAGGATTTTATAAAAAATACAAAATAAAAGTCCTAGTTTATTTTGTTTCTCGTAATAATTTAAAAGCATACAATGCTATTTATGAAGTTTTGCAATCTGATTTAATACATTTGAAGGGTTTTCTGTACAATGACACTAGCTTTTTAAATTTCCTACACTGTATGTGTCTAGGTTGAATATTTAAACTTGGGTATGTTAAATTCAGGCGGAATTCCAAAATATGCCTTAGAGTGGAAAAGGTTCAAATACATATATAAACAATGAGGCATTCATATTTGCTTCAAATAATGTATCAAAAGCAAGTAATCTTTTCAAATTTTATAGAACAACATGTTTATATTTTTAATATAAAGTATAAGTTTATATTATTATGAATTTTAACAATTTATATACATTATGTATTATAACAAATGCCTGCAGAGGGAACCAATGGCCTGGTTCTTGTTGTCCCACTTTACAGCAGTTAAATATGGGCCAAACGAAATTTTATTCAAATGTTAACTTAATCTTTAATATTTGGCCACTTCTTTATGATAGAAATGCTACAGCCACTAATTTCTTGAGCAAGAATATGTGGACATCAAAACATGCAAACTCGGAGCGAGGGTTTAGCTTTCAATTTGAAATCACGATTAGTTGAAATTAGTTTGCATATTAAGAAACATATTGATGTATTCTCTAGTGTTAGCGTAGGTTTATAAATGATTTACATTACAAAGCTGTTGAAATGCTGCACATGAACATTATAATCAACCCAAACTCAACATTCCGAGATTGAGTTTGAGGCATGCTCCACGCATGTAAATGATAACAGTTCATGTGGAAAAGCGTTAACTGTGAAGCGAGCCATTCTGAGACACAAGCGTACGGGCCTATATATTAAACATGCAGGGCATATTTATTTAATTGAATCGCAGCCTTTGTGAATTCACAATAGTACTATGCTATAGTATGGTTTTAATACATTGTGCAGCCTTACAAAAATGATCTAATAATGCGGGTCATGGATTCGCGCCACTTCTGGTATTTTGCGGGTTACTCGACATGGGTACATTGCAATCAGGGATTTATTTTTTAAATTGAGTACTCTAATTTAATCAAGGAATCGTGACAGCCCTAATAATTACAATAATAAATACTGTTGACTTTAATTTTCAGTTCAAGGCAACATTTCAAATTTTCCTATAATATTTTTTTTCTACTTCAGCTTTCAGTTATTTTCATTGTTTTAGTTACCAATAACAACACTGATCATTTTCCATTAGCCCCTCTGCTCATGATTTCACTCCTTTTTCTAGGTGGGGTGGGAATGATGTGCCCCCTTAGTGAGCAGGGGAAGCAGCTGGCCGTGCAGGTGTGCAATATTTTGGGGATGGACGTCTGCGGGATCGACCTGCTCCAGTTAAACGATGGTTCTTTTGTGGTGTGCGAGGCTAATGCCAACGTAGGCTTCATCGCATTCGACCAGGCGTGCGGGATGGACGTGGCTGGTATCGTGGCCGACTATGCCCTCTCACTCCTGCCAAACCGCCTCAGCAGGAAGATGTCGCTGCTGTCTGTGGTCTCCAGCACCAGTGAAACTAGCAGCGAGCCTGAGGTGATAATCCCCACAGAGGTGTGTATTCCCAACGAGATCTGCCCACCCGGCACTAGCTGTACCATCCCTGACGGCGTGTCGACCATGAGTACAAGCTCCACCTCCAGCGAGAGTGAGGGGGATCTAAACGAAACGGGCCCCAACCCTGTCACTGCAGATCCCGCTTACAATATCAACTCCCTCCTCGCGAGTGAGATTAAACTGTTGACTGAGTGAGCTGAAATTACAGCCACATACACACACAGATACACAGACATCAAAGAGCAACACATACTGAAGTGGACATTAAATGCATACAGATGCACACGTGTAATCATACTAACTCTCCCTGTAAACCCCCGTCTGAGGCTGCTCCCCTGATGTTTGTTCTCCATTGACAGACCATAGAATTAAACAAGTGTACAGTGCAGTTTGGAAGTGCACCAGATAGTGTACACTCCAGTCTGGCTGTAGTGCACCAGCTGCGTTTGCCACTGTAATTTGAGGGTGCATGCACTGTAAAGTGGTTTTATCAGGACATGATTCCCAAATGTAATCTTTCAGTGATCAACAAACTGGATTCTGATGCTCATACTCTGGGTTAGGGTACACACACACACACACACACACACACACACACACACACACACACACAGACATATATTAGTGTCTTCTGTATTATAGAGAGAGAATTAATGAATTTTGTCTGTTACAAACCTTGTGGTAAAGCCTGGCTGAAAGCATAATGCATTGCATGCATGGGGAGAGAAAGAAAGAGGAAATGAATGGACCCAAATTTCACCTGCCCACCATGATATAAAGGCACATACCTCCCTGCCCTCAAAAAGCCCATCCAGACAGACACAGAGGGACAAAGAACAAAAACTGGAAAGCTGTGAATATTCTGATCCATCCCAACTCTTTTAAAAGCATGAATGAGTATGAATTTTAGTCTGTTGCAATGGCTGCCTGTAGTAAATGAATTACTGCTGATCAGACAAGCTTACAAGTTTCATTTGCTTTGCCATGGTCTATAAAATTGAATGACTGATGTGGGACACGTTTTGAATTACCATCCTTTGTGTAAGTGATGATTTGGCCTATAGGAACTTAAATGGTTAATGGGTATCTTCTACTTTGTAATTCTGTAATTGAGGCAGCCATTTTAGAAACCTCCACTGTCCACCATTTTGGATTGGTTAATGTACTCTGTTTACAGATCAACATTATGGAAGATAATGTGAATGGGAACAATATTCTAAAAAAGCTGCTTTATCCAATGTCTAATTCAAACCTGCTAATATTAGCCCACACGTCAATCTGCATGTCTGCCACTCCGAAAGCAAATCTCCCACATGTTAGAGTCTGAACAGTGAGTTGAATAGAAATAGAGTAGACTTTTAAATGCTAATGTTTTTACCACAAGGGCTGAACGTTATGCCAACACTAAGCGCTGACGATGAATAAGCTATTTGTCTTCAACGATTTGTTTGTACAAAAATACTGCAACAATAAAACTGAAGTGTCAACTCAAATGGGTGCTACAACTTCTCTTAATTCAGCCCAGTGGTCTAAAAGCCAATAACCTGGAATTGTATTGATTTGAACACTGCACATTCCTCGTCTAAGTCTAGTAAGTCTGCAAGTCTAATTCTTCTATTTAACATTTAAGTGACTCTCTTAATGATCCTTTTCAATTTGGAAATGTCTAAAAATCCTTACTCTGCATATTTGCATATTCAAATTTACATTGAGTCTTAAATTGCAAATAACAAACTTCAAATGGACCAAACTCAATCCAAACTAGCTCAGAATGGTTTGCCATGTTAGACGTCATAGTTTAGATCAATTAAATGTGAGTTCAGTCTTTAGATTAAATAAATTTTACATTAAATTTCAAATCTATATTTCATCTTAGAGTTAACTCGGGGAAGCAGCCTTGATCAAATTCCTGTCCTTGGAAACGTGACATTCATGTTAGACAGTCCTGTCTGTGTATCAATAAACAAAAGGACAAAGCGTTATAAAATACTAAGAAATGGATGCTGTGGGACCTGATGGTTAAATGCAATCTTTTTCTTGTTTGTTTTATATTTAGTGTTCTGTTGTCTTTTGTTTTCCTAATTTATAATTTTATGTTTTGTTGAGAAAAAGGACAAACTGGTTTATATGCGATAATCTTGCTTGGGAAAGGCTGAAGAGTGGCGAAGGGTTTTAGTGTGAGTTTGACTGAACAGACGTTGACCACCTGAGACGTGCGCACACACACACTCTTTTCACCACCCCCTCTCAAGCGTTGTGATTTGCTGTCTTGTGTGTGATGTGTTCCGTTCTATCATTCCATGCCACCAGAGACTAGCACCCTCCACCTCATTCCACTCAAGAACAAGTGTCCCTGTAAACTCTGACACTTTTTGTGTTTGCGATAACGCACCATATGGTTGTCCAACTTTTACGCACTCTGCCTCCACTTCCAGTAGAATACAACAGGAAGTTTCTTCTGCCCTTATGTTTAGTATAAAAACTGTGTGACTCCAAATCGAAATACTTAAATTCAGAATGGATTCCTGAATCTGAACAGAGCTAAAATGGCGCCATCAGATCTGGCTCAGTGGAAAACAGTCTATATGAAATAATACTCATTCTGAGTATTAAGGTACCACTATACTCCTCTGACTTGGCAATTAACTTAGCGTCACATCTTAAAAAAAAAAAACAGTTGCTGCTAATGAACTGTTCTATTGAATGGAAAAGGGAAATGTTTTGAGACGTGTGTTCATTTCATTGCGCCTCTTGTTTTGTTTTTGTTTTCCCTTTTTTTAGTGGGAATCTAAATGCCAAAAACCAAGCAATGTTGTATAATTTAAAACAAGAAATTACTAGTGATAGAACGCTAACATTGATGTTATGTGTCATTACGTAATAAAACCAATAATACCAATAAAGACATTCAAAAAATGTCCAGAACATGAAATTTGTGTCAGCTTGTCTTTATCTCACATCACAGTTGACAGACCTTTTCCATCGAGCTTTTGCTATTGTTTGCCTCACTAAAGGTGCAGTCACATTTCAAACTTTTGCAGGGACAATCCATTCAATACAATAGGAATCTATGCGCTTGGAAGTTTTGTGAAGTAGTTCCCTATGCATATTTTGCAGTGGGTTAGAGTTAGTCACAAATTTACCAACAGAGAGGTTTGAAAGTGACTTCTGTGTGAGCTGTGCTTCGAACACTATTGCAATGGATCCTTTTTTCCAGTGAAATTTCACTAAAGTGACTGCACCATAATTGTACATCATTATCTCCCAATTTCCATTGATGATAGATTAACAAATGAATATGAAATGAAGCAGGATGCCACCGTACAGTGTAAAGTCACTGTTTGACTGTTGATTGTGCTGTAAATTGTGGTATGTTTTGATTTATTGTTTTTTGGAGGTCTGTGGTGTATAGGTTTAGTGGGCAATCTCATTCCAAGTGTTTTTCAGCAAGTTGTATGAGATTATGGATTGACTCTCTCAGTCTGTTTTGTTCACTTAACCCCTGGATCAACACCTCAGCCTTCTTCCCATACTCCAGAGCCTATATACACAAACACAAAAACATAAAAGGAAATCTGATTTCCAAACTTATAATAAATAGACCAATGTTTTCAATTTAATCTGGTAGTATGACAAGTGTAGCTGTTTAATTGAGAGAGTTAAGCATAGTTGCATGATGAATAACGGGATGTTAACAATTTGGTATAAGCTGGGGAGATGTGAGGTAATAAATGGGAAGGTTTTTTTTTGTAGTTGGATATGAGAGCTGGGATGTTAAACTAGTTAGTAATTAGGGATTTAAAATGCAGGGGAAGTAGAAGAAAGCCTGAAGTAGAATCCCATTACAACCAGAATAGCAGGGTCATGGCTTTAGTCATTAGTGTTATTAGTGTTAATCTGCACTGAATTCAAGAACTTAAACATGTTTACAGCACAGAATGACTTCATATACACCCATACATCTGGATTGAAACGTTTCATCTCAGCACTTTCGATTTAATTGAGATGTTTGGGCGAGATTTTGGTTATTTACTATAATTTGGTTATGCAGGGCAGTGGTGAGGAGGTGAGTGTTGAATTCACGAGCATATTGTAAATGTATCATATGAAGTTTCTTTATAGAATATTTCATTAGTCGATCTTTATTGTTTACCTTGGTGTTGTTGTTGCACAGCAACCACAGCATAGCCAGAGAATGAGCCAACAGGACTGACTGGTCAGGGCGAGGTTTCACACACTGTTCCTCAAACTCTAAGAGACATCTCAACATCTGATCAGCCTCTACACACTGGGCCTCATCTATACAGACACACAAAAGAGGAATTTCAACGTCAGATACAAAGGTCACAGGTCAGTGTAGTATCTGAGAAAACGGTTTCAAGTGTCTGTATTAAATAAAAGCTTCACCACTGTTCGATCTTGCGAGGTGAGTAAACCAGGGAATTACCTGTGAAATTGTATGATGAATTCTGTTGAATAATCTCTATTCTATGAGATATTCAGCAATATTATTTTCCATCTAGTGTTTGAAACATCACCTTACACAGAGTTGTATCCATTTGACGTTGTTTGGCAGGCTGATGAATCAGCCGTATTTTCTACTTTGAGATTGTCTGAATTGGCTGATAACCAAGATCACTCGGTCCATTAAGAGAAATTCTAGCTCTCCCTTGAGCCAGTTCAAAAATCTACCAACAACCTAGTCTATGAATAATTTGTTTCCAAGTATTTTTAGTGTATTTCAATTACATATTGCATGGAAATGTTTAATTTCAGCATATGTACACTACTGTTCTAAAGCTTTGGGGTCAGTAAGATTTCTTTTTAATTAATGTATTTAAATTAATAACTTTATTCAATAAAGGATGCATGAAATTGCTAAAAAGTGACAATAAAGACATAACATTAAAAAGATATCTAGCTAAAAAAAAATTCTTTTGAACTATTCATCAAAGAATTAATTTTTTTATCATGCTTTAAACAAAAATATGAAGCAGCACAAGTGTTTTCAATTTCACGTGTATGTATAATTGAAAAGTATTCGCTTATATCATTGGTTTATTTAAACATTTCAAGTTGTGTGTATTCTGAACAAACATAAATGCACAATGAACAATAGTATGTTTATACATTAGCAATACACTGATTTGCTATTAAATATATTGCATTTACAAGTGTCTTGACTGAACGGTGATGTAAGGCTCCACTGACATGATCAGACTGTCTGCCCTATAGAGACAATAAAAAATAAAACTGGCTAGTCTGTGTCCCTGACTGATATCAGGTCATGTTTGTTGTTGTTACTCAGTGCAGTCACATCCACAGTGACATGCAGAGCAAGGCCGGCTGAGCTGTTTCCTGCTATAGAGTCATCTGGTCAGAAGTTATAATGTGATGTGGCTGCGGCCAGAGGGCGGAACCGGCGCCAGTCTACTGACCTCAGGTCAGTCGTTAAGAGGCCAGAGAGCAGGAAGGATCAAGTGTACTGACCAGTGACCAGCCAGTATGGACACAGAGCTAAGCCAGCCACGTCACTGGAAGACTTAGCCAAAACACCGCTGAGGTTAATAGGCTTAGAGAGGGAACTAGGGCAAGAGTGTGGCACGTACTAGCGGCTCTGTCATGTTTGATCTTAATAAAGTAGGACACAACCTCATGACATGACTAAATAAATAGATGACCTCATACAAACTACATACAATATACACACAATCATGATGGTACAGGCTGTCATAAAAGCTTATAAATAATTAAATCTGCACCAGATGTGACATTTCATGAGAGATCATAGTAAGTCAAATTTATGTCAGGATATGAACTACATTCAATTAAATTTACAAAATGATTTTATTTATTATTTTTATATGTATGTGTATATATATATATATACTGTATATATGCAGAATTTTTAATGATGGTTATGAGAGGAATGTGTCATAACAGTGCATTGCTCTCTGGTGCATATGGGGCTACATAGCCGCAGACCAATAAGAGTGCCTATGATGACCCCTGTACACTGGGCACGAGCATGGGAACTGGACCCTGGAGCAGTGGAAGGCCCACAATGAACTTGTGGGAATGAGTAAAATTATGTTCAATACCAGAATTCTGTGCTAAAATCTAGGCCCTAAGTAGACAATATATGCATTTACAAAATTCAGGATTATTTCAGGACTTACCGTTATAACTATATTCAGATTTACATTTATATGGCTTATAAATATATATTCGGAAATACATTTACATATTCACGATTCATATTTTTATATAATTATTTCCTTATTGGCCCTTCATAATATGAATTATACTGAACAAATGAATAATACATTTGATGAACAATGAAACCGTTACTGTCCACAGAGATGAGACTGTTTGCGGATATGTCTTTGTGTATAGGTTTACTGTCTTTATACCACTTACCAAAACATTCTTCTGGTTGAGTGCCACTCCGACTGATATCATCCATCAGCTTACACAGGTGAGAGTGCCATGAACTCGCCACCTGTACACACGCACGCAATATGATGAGAGACATTTCACAGACACAGATGACTCAATGTGCACTGGTGCTGGGTGTGTGTCTACCTCTGCGTAGAGCGAGAGGGCAACGTCAGGCTTGTCTTGCTTCAGAAAAACATCAGCCATCAGGAAATATCCTCCAGACGTCACAGTACTGTCCAAACCAAACATCTCACTGGCATAGTACACCTGCACAAAGAAAAATATATAAAAATTTAAAAATAAATGTAGTTAGTACCTCAAAATGAACTTTGGGTGTTTAAAGAGATCAACAAATACCTGACATAAATAAATGGACATGAAATATGGATTTTTAGTTCAAATTGTGACAGTGTTCAAAAGAGTGTTCCACGCATATTAGGACTTACGTCATTGGCAAAGTGAGTGAGAGCAGATGTGTATTTTCCCATGGCAGCGTGCAGTCGGCCCAGGGTTCTGTGTAGCTGGTGAAGGACCGTGTGACTGCAGCCTGGTGTTTTCATCACTGTCCACTCAGCCTTAGACAGATACTCATGAGCCTGGGAGAGAGAACCTAAACCTAAACACACACAAACAACATACACTATGAACAAAGGGTCCTTGATGCCTCTTGAGTTGGAGAGAGCCTGGCTATTAGAGGGCCTGTCTGTGTCTACTCAATACAACCATATTTAATGTTTCTATTGGAATAGACATCTAGTGTTTTAAAGATTCATGCCTGGTTTCCTCAGTTGTCAAAAAGTCCACTGTGTGGATTCTCAGCATATAAAGTTTCTATCTGTATAGACAGGAGCCTACTGATCAAGGGTGTGTATCAATCCACTCCCTAGTTCAGTGTACTGCCCTTGCCCAAGGAGTTGGCCATTCCTAGGGCTGTCTCAATGCCAACATTATTCCATTGCACTGAAATGTTCACTCCCCAGAATTCCACTGAAAATAGTCAAACAAACAGTAAGCATCAGCTGATTATATTCACTTACTGGAATTGTCATCATGTCATCTGTCACTCGAGTTGTTAGAAGATGAGCGCAAGTGTAAATGAACACAAAGCTTTATTAATGTCTATTTCTAATGTGTATGGAAAGAAAACAATCCTGCAAAAAGAATTATACAGGAATTAAGGGGTTTTATAAGATTGATTTGAAAAATAAATGTATTTATTCATTTATTCATTAATGAATGCATGTTCTGTCATTTTTTCTAAGGTTTTAGTATTTACACTACTATTTTTGGGTTGGTAAGATGTTTTTTTGACAGAAATCTTCTATGCTCACTTCTATGTTCAAAGCATTTGTTAGAAAATGTTTTATAACAATGTCATTGGAATTGCATGCCCCCTTTCTGGATAAAAGTATTTTGTAAAAATGTATAATAATTTTATATATCGATATATATATATCGATATATAAAATTATTATACATTTTTACAAAATACTTTTATCCAGAAAGGGGGCATGCAATTCCAATGACATTGTTATAAAACATTTACAAGTTCAGGTTCTTTGACATAAACATATGAAAGATTCATCTTTATGTGACTGGAGATTTGATAGTTGGCATGGGACATTTATAAACAACATCACAGTGCATCTACATTATAGCTGTTACAAAAAAACTTTATCTTTATCAGCCAGGCAATAAACATGGTACAAAATACAATATACTTGCATTTCTACGAATATATATATATATATATATATATATATATATATATGTAACAGCTATAATGTAGATGCACTGTGATGTTGTTTATAAATGTCAGATGCATTTTGATGCAGAATTTCTTGACACAGCAAACTGAAACTGAGTCATCAGTGTCCCAATATTTAATGGATCAAGGCCCCAATTCATATTCACAATATGCAAATTCATGTCAGTGAATTATCCCATGCCAACTATCAAATCTCCAGTCACATAAAGATGAATCTTTCATATGTTTATGTCAAAGCACTTTCAGTGCAAGAGGTTTTCACTCAGTACAGTACACATCTGCATAGTGTGCCACATCCTGAATTACATAACAAACGTTTCTCCGTTCAGTTCCAAGCACCACCCCTGAGCCCACCAATAGACCGTCACACAGGAAGTAAATGGGGCTCGATGTCAGCCTCGGTTTTTAGCAAACATTTGTTTCCATTCTCTACAGAAGTGGAAGTTATTGGCTATTAGCCTCCAGAGAATTTCAGAAAGTGAAGCAAACTGAGAAGTCTGCAATCTGATGGACCTTAGAGAGATTTAAAATGAGTACAGCCATGGCATGGGTTGGTTTTTGCAGGTTTAGTGCATGTCTTTTGTTAGTTTTGTGCACGTCTCACCTATATTAGCCTGCGCGAGCAGTAGATAAGCTGGTACCAGTTCAACAGCACAGGTTCCGTACACCTGCATGGCCCAGCGCAGGAATAGGAGAGCGGCTGGCAACACATCCTGGAACCTCTTCTTGGACACCCACCTCTGCGCCTCTAAATGAGCAATCTCTATTAGATACTCCTAGTGTCGAAAACATACAAAACACACACTTATCAGACATGTTAACAAACCAATTTGCCTCATTTTATGTGCTGGAGTGCATATGAACCTTATTCTTCACTCTTTCTTTTTGGTGGTGGTCTTGGTCGGACTGCAGTGTGCCGAATGGCGCAGGTGCATGAATAGATACCAGCAACGGACACACTTTTTCATGAATACTGATCCAGTCAGTCAGCTGGTGATCAGGGTCACTACACACACACACACACACACACACACACACACACACACACACACACAAACACACACACACACGTTTGGTTTCCACATTTTATGGGGACTTTCCATAGGCATGATTTTTATACTTTACAAACTGTATATTCTACTCGCTTACACTAACCCTACCCATCACAGAACACGTTCTGCTATTTTACATTTTCATAACACATGACTGTGTGATTTATAAGGTGTTTTCCTCATGTGGACCAAAAAATGTCCCCCCAGGAACAATGATTTCAGATATTGCCATCTTTGTGGGGACATTTTGTTCCCATAATATAGGGTTTACCAGGGGACACACACACACACACACACACACACACACACACACACACACACACACACACACACACACACACACACACACACACACACACACACACACTAACTAGCTAGGTAAATGAGAACATTCAAGAGTTTCAGAGATTCAAGCTGTTTTATGTCACATTTTGTAATATTTGCAGTTTTTTATATTGATTAATTTCTCATCTAACGTTAGTTTTTTGAGGAGGACACTGCGCCCCTTGCTTCCTCGAAGGAATCGCCCCGGACAATCTGCATTTAACTATCGCTTTAAGTATTGACCATCACAGAGAACATTCTGTTTCTGGATGTAAAAAAAAAAAAAAAAAAACGTGACCGAGACCGAGTTATAATATAGATTAGACACATTTGCATGTTGACACTGTGAGACCGAAGATATGCGTCGTGGTTCGTGGTGTCTTTAAAACGGCAAGTGAAAACTCCACGGATGCACACTAAAAAACATATATTTTTCCAGTCATATTTCTTTTCTCTTTTTTTTTTTCCTGGTTGGTTTTAAGCACGCATGGCTGGCTATTCTCTTCCCTCTGCACATAATTTCTCCTCCAGCTGTTTGAACTCGTTCAACCTTTCCATCTCTGCAGTAACGCGGCCAAGAAGAATGCGTGCTTAACATGTGTGCGTATAATGCCACCTGCTGTCTGTAAGCGCAATTAGCAGCTACAGCCCACCATTGAGTATTCTTTACCAGTAGCCTATAAGGTGTTGTATTATAAAGACAAAACACATTGAATAACCCGAAGGCTCCAGACTCACCAGTAAAATGTGACCAGGCATTGTGTGCACTTCAGTTGAGCAGGTTTCTGGCAAAGTTCGCATAGCTTTTTCACTCCTTTGGGATTTGCTAGAGGGTTTATAGTGAACGACATCCCAAATGTACAAATCTCTACTAAAACTCCCAGCCTGCACAATGTGCTTAAATATGAAACAAAACAAAACTTTAATTCTGCGTTCTTACCACAAACTGTTTCAACAATTTTCCCATTACAAACCAGCTCACGCAATATTTATTGCTTTGTGTCTGAATAAGTTCAGTGTTTTACAAAAGGGTTCCCATGGAGACGACCTCCACTTAACCGACGAAGATTTAACTCCGCCAGCGATTTTGGTGTTTTATATATTTTATACTCTATAACAATAGCGTTGCTATTGTATTTCCAAAGATATATTACGTACTTTCTAACTTAAACAAAATGCTTAATTTGCATAACCTTTTTGTCAAGAAATAGAGGGTGTCTCCGAAATACAGGTAAAAAGTGATCTACAAGTTTATCGCCATCTGGTGGTGAAATATGTTTCCGTGATAAATTTGAACATTGTCTGAAATTTTAAAATCCGATTTTAACCTAAAAATGAAAAGATTAATCTAACTGTAGTGTATTTTTCCTCCTCTAGACTAGGGATAATTGTCACAGGCTTTATATATAGCAAACCATTATATATAGCATAGCCTACTAAAGCTTTATATTAAGCTACATGTAAAATAATATTTTTTGTGCATCGTTGTTCACATTTTGCATTAGTTTTGTTTAATAATTGCTGCCCTTTAATGTGTCACATTCCACTGACAACCTACCCCATATATAACAACCTGTCTACACCATTATGCACATCTCATCAGTCTCCCAGTCCCAGGGTGTATGCAACAACAAAATGACAATTATATCAGAATTTATATAGGCCTATTAAACTCAGTAATAACACTAACATAAAAAAAAGTTTATTGATTTGCTCATCCACACAAAACAACAGAAACATACAAAATTTCACACGTGATAGTGTTTAAAATAGCCTTCCTAAAAATACAATTGTTTTTCTTGAAAACCTTCCAAGGGCCAGACTCTACCCACTCTCCTAAATTAATCATAAAACCTTGAGTTTGCATGGAATTTCTATGCAAACAAACACAAACACACACAATCAAATAATTCCTACCTCAGTCTCTCTTGACCTCAGTCAATTGTCTTTATGACAGGAGACGTTTAAAAAAACACTCTGGTTAATGTTACTTCTGTTCAATTGGCCAACAAGAAAAAACGGGAATAAGATGATGGAACATACTCAGGGTGGTCCATTTTCTGTACAGCAGTATTGTCCTTCACACACACACACACACACAGTCGAGTGGAGTTTAGACAGCTCTTCCTGTAATCCGAAGTGGAGTCGGAGCAGCGACGAACTTATCAAAGATACTGAAACTGAGTCATTAACACTGCACTGAACCTCTTTCTGCTTTGTGTCTAGCAGCTACTATTATTCAGCTGAGCTCTGAGATTACCAGAGAACTGGAGCACACGTCCCCCAGGACCAAGACCGATCCATTTCTACTCAGGGAAAAAGCTAAATAAATTGCCTTACACTGTGAATGCCGCATGTGCATAATTCAACAGTATGAATTTCACCTTAAATGTATCAAATTAAAGTGCACTATACAAAAATTGCCATCTGCTGTGACTAAACAAGGTTACTAGAAAATAATTCCTTGCTTGTGTTTAGACACAAATGTTTCTAAAAAATACTACACAGACACTGCAGTGAACCAGCATATTTGATTGACCTGCTGTTGGGCCGCAGTGTCACAACGAAACAGCCAGCAGGTGGTGGTGTTTCCTCGCTTTTTCAATGTGTGTTTTTACCTGAAAGTGACTAAATACAGAACTCTAGAGTGCCAAAACTGCCACTGATGTTTGAGATTGTGTATCTTGTTCATCAGCAGCAAAAAAGAAGGAGGAATAAAATGGCTTCGGAAACATTTGCACTCATAAAAAGTACATGCACCTTTGTTTTACACTAGCAGAACTTGAAATAAAGTCTATCTTTAGCCAACAGAAATTCAGTACCGTGTTTGTTGCTGGCTCAGGTTGAAATGAAGGACTCTACTCTCCCTCAATATGGCACAAAACAAAAATTAATTTCAGACTATAAATTAAAATCAATACACATCCTCTTGATAGTCAAACAGCTCCATAAAAAGAGGTATTGTATGTACCTGTATGTAGATAGAAAGGCACTCAAAGGCACAGGAATTGGCAACCGTAATTAAGTTTCTAGACATCTAAAAACAACATGGTCAAAATGTCAAATCAACACACAACACAAAGGATCCCCTATTTGAATGTATCCTAGTGAAACTATCATCTTCACTAAATTAAAAAGTGAAACAGATTAAAGCACATCTCCAACAGACTGCTCATGTGAAGTGAGAATTGCCTCAGACAAAAACAAGACCTTTGCAATTTAGTGTTTGCTGCAGTTCCTAAAAACAGTTAAAGTACAGTGAATGAATCAAGAGATGATGAGCAATGTGAGATAATGAGATCACTAGAGCAGGAAGTAACCTGTCTTCTGCCACGCTAAAAGGGAAAACACAGTAACTTCATAAATTCTATGAGTATGATCTGTCCCATGACAGATGGGTTTTCCTAAACTAAAGTTCAGATTCAGAGAAAACGGAGCATGAAAGTTGACATCGAATCAATTCAAAAACCTTTTCCATCAACGTTTTGCCTTCATGTGGCAGTCTAGCATAGCCTGGCACTATTTTCAACCAGCCAATCAGAACGAGGAAGACTACAATACAGATACATAAAAACTTCACACTCAACTAAAAAAAAAGAAAAAAAAGAAAAAAGTGTATCCTACATAATAATGACCTTTAGTCCAAAAAACTTTTCCTATGATAGATATCCTTCTCCCATGTCTTGATCTGACAAATTCTGTGCGCACGTCACCATAAAATGACATGCATAGCAATTCTCTTATGAAAATGTGCATTTTGACGTTTCATTTAAAGGCAGATGAACTGTGTAATTCTGGAGTCTCAAACTAGGAATGCTCTCGTAATGGTTGCAATTTACCAAAAAAGGTGAATTGGGTTATTAAGGTACAGAGAGACTCCCATATGAATGTTGGGAGAATGAAAGTAACATTTGAGGTGTGTGTGGGATTGCATAAAAAAGACTTCCTTGGCAACAGTCTTTATGTGCTTTCTAAACATTGGCTGAATCGTTAAGTAACGCTTTAGAGGGAACATTTATTTTCTGTGTTTATCATTTTGGACGGTCAAAACGGGAAGACATGGATTGTTGGCATGTGTGGGCAGTTTATAGTGTCCTTTTCCGTTTGCCGACGTCCGCTCATGCATAACATTCGTCTCCATCCGCCTCCTTTGCCTTCTCGTTCAGGGCATTGTCTATATTCGTTTCTTCATCTTTCTCTTCCAGCCTAGCTCTTCTCTCCTCCTCCCTCTTCTCTTTGTCCAATAGCCGGTAGTTGATTCCCATTCCCACAAACAGGAATGCGCTGGCGACCACCAGGACGGCTCCACAACCCTGATATGTGTATCTATAATCATTGTAGATATCATTGAGTTTTCCTGCAAGGAAAGAAATGGGAAAAAGCTTTCATCAATCTCTGTTACACAGTAACTGGAACAGGTCATGCGATGACGTTCATTGATTAGTGTAGTTCTCAATCTCAAACCGACTCAATCTTTTTGGTCTTTGTTTGAGCCAAGACAAACTGGTCAGGACTGGACATTCAGAAAGTGCCACAGGGCTAGTGGAACTTACAACTTGCTCACTTAGCGTTCATTTTTTTAAACAGTGTTTTGTTTTAGTCACAGTTTAAAAAATAAAATGAAAACAGCTTTTATATTTAGTCAATATTATAACAAGTCAATCATTTATCTCAGTAATAGCATTTAGTTGATGAGAAAATGTAAAATTAGAATATCCTAGCATTTTCTATATTAATTTAACATTCATTAATTTATATTAATTAAAATGTTTTTAATATTGAATATATATATATATATATTTTTTTTTTTTAAATATTGGTTTTATTTGAAATATAATATTTGAAATAACTTTAGACATTGTCATGTTCATTCATTTTTGTTATTACATTTTAGTTAATTAATTCAATATTCAAGCACTTTACATATTAATTTAATTACAATATTAATTAACATTTAATATATTTATTATTGTTTTTATTCATTTATTATTTTAAAAATAAATTATTCTTAATATATTTATTATAATTTTAAATATTCATATTTTTGAAAACTAAAAACATCCCATAAATTGTCGCTATTTTGTCATATTAATATTTTACAATAACACTTTCAATGATGAGAAAATATGTAAGCATTTTATATATTAAATATGTATTTAATAAAATAAAAAAAACATGTGACAATAGTCTTTAAAAAGGGATATTACACTCAAAAACTAATTTTGTCCTCATTTACTCGATCAATCCAAACCTGCTTGGCCGCCTTCTTTGGATGATCAAATGGTCAGTGGTAAACAAAACTGTTTGGAGACCAACATTCTTCATACAGGTTTGGAACGACATGAGGGCAAATAAATGATGAGAGAATTATCATTTTGTCGTTTTTGGTCTACATCCAGCCTTACCCAGTAACGGCGGCCCCAGCAGCACAGGTCCACACTCCACGATGGTGACCAACCCGACAGCACTGGAGAATCTCTGAGCGCCCACCAGGTCCATGAGAGTCTCAAACAGCACAGAACTGAGCCAGCCGAACGCCACACCGAAAAACACTGCATAAATGGCAAAACCCAAGTAATCGGTGGAGAATGGCGCCATCAAGTGGCAGATGCCATTATACAGCACAGATGCTGCGAAGAAGTACTGGATGCGTGGACGGACCCAGCGTGTGTTGGCCAGCAGGCCCATGGACGGCCGAGCAATCATGTCAGTGAAGGCCAGGATGGACAACAAGAACGCAGCCTTATCCTTGGAAATGGCTTTACTCTTCGCGTAGTTGCTGAGGAACACAAGGGGTGCGAAGAGGCCGAAAAACATGATGACGTTTCCGAGCAGGTACAGCAAGAAGCCTCGGTGGGTAAACAGGGTCAGATCCAGAAAGCTGTTGACTGTCTGAAGGCATGTTTTTTTCTCTTGACGTTTGGGTTCGCCATCCTCTTTTGGAATGGCAGGTTGTGGTTTTGGTCCAATGGGTCGCATTAGCGACCCCGCAACACAGCAGTTTAGCAAAGCTCCTCCCAGGATGAGGAAACTGCCCCTCCACCCGTAATAATCAAACAGCCAGCTGTTCAATGGGGCCAGGGTGGACAAGAACACCGGGCTGCCCGCCATCGCGATGCCATTAGCTATTGGCCGCCGCTTGTAAAAGTATTTGCCAATCATGGTCAACGCTGGATTCAGATTAAAAGCCAAACCCAGTCCTAGAAACAGAGGAGAGAAAACTTGTATGCATGATTCAGAGCGTGATTTTGTAATTTTCATTAATTGTACTCGCCCTGTCTTCATGATCGGTGTCATTCAATGTACTTACCGCCTATAACTCCCACACAGAAGTAAAGACCCTCTACTGTGTTACAGAAGGATGCAGCGACTAATCCTGAGCCAGACAGAACCCCTCCAGCAATCATGATGGGTCGACTACCATATTTATTCACCAGAATACTGCTGATTGGTCCTGTTGAGAAAAAACAGGGTTGGTTTATAAAAAAATAAAATAAATAAAAACTCATACATAATGTCTAATTACAGTTTATACTGATTTATGTGATTATTTATTGTTTATATAGCTAGATACAAATTAAATATAAGACACTAGATTGGTTAACATTTTTGTAAACTTGATTAGTCCTGTTAACAGAAAACATGTGGGTAAAAAAAAGAAAGGTAAAAACAAACAAACAAGCTAAACCTAAATTGGCAACCCACTGTGGTATTTTATAAAAAATATATGTATTTTAAATTTGTAAATTTAAATTATGTAAATTTAAATTAGTTTATCTAATGTTTAGAAAATAGATAAATAAGCAAAGAAGTAAATAATTTTAAATGGTATTCATTTATTTAGCTAAATGAAAAAATAACAACACACATCACCCTGGTTGCAAAATTTTGTACACATCTTATAATAAATAGAATATAAAAAAATTATTTGTATCGTGTTAATTTGACCCCCTGAGGATGACAATCAACATTACCAACCATGTTGAAAAAGAAAAATCACTTTATTTAAAAGTTTTAGGTTACATTTTGTACCCTTTTAATGTTCCACCACAAGATGGCATCAGTCATTCACACCACTGACTGTTTCAAAGCAAGGCTCAAGGAGGACACAGGAGACGATTCAGAGGAAGGAAACTTCACTACATGGCATGTGATCAACTGAGGCAGTGTGAGGGAGAAAAACTTATTCAGCAGAATGAATGCTGACCCAAAGTGATCAGAACAGGAACAGACAACTGTTCATTTCAGTGAACACGGCTCAAACATTATGGAATGCAGACAAAACAAGCAGCCTAATACAACCTTCCTTTATTCGACAGACTTAGGAGTTCCCACACAAATACACAATTGCAAGATTTAATAAGCGGTTTCAAAGAAATATTTCTGAGCTGTAACTGTGCATCACACAAGCCCCTTTCACACAGCGCGATGATCCAGGCAAATTGCCGTCAAATTGCCAGAACGCCTTCTGTGTGAACGCAAACACGACCCGGGATTGATAACGGCATCGATGCCAGGTTGAGGACCAAGTAACATTTCCAGAATCATTCCCGGAACGCGCCCTGTGTGAACAAAAGCAAGGGCCAATGCCATAAGGGGTGTGTCATGGTGATGCCGCACGTGCCATCGCGCGACTCTGTTGCTCTTATAAGAAAGTTTGTGTTCGTCATCAACAAAGAAAGAAAATGTCTGCAAACTGGAACGAAGCAGAGACCAGGAGCTCCTTACTATCCGCG
The DNA here is from genome assembly GCA_030578275.1 of Meda fulgida. NCBI lineage: Eukaryota > Metazoa > Chordata > Actinopteri > Cypriniformes > Leuciscidae > Meda > Meda fulgida. The sequence goes on along the minus strand of CM060623.1, from coordinate 19,578,542 downwards.
CTGAAGCTGATATAGTTCGCCAGCTTTGTGGAACGGTACGCGCGTGTACATGTTTTCGACGCGTACGTTACACGTCTCATCCTGACGTCGTGTGTCTTTACGGGTTCTTTACGGGATGTGTGTGAACGCACTCAGATCCCGGAAAATCACTGGCAGTGTGAATGGATCAAAATCAAACAATCCCGGGACAAATCACGGGTCACATTATCCATGTATTTTCCGGAATCTCTGTGTGAGGGGCTACATTTAGAGCAGCGTCACCCTTAAAGGGCTAGTTCACCCAAAAATGAAATTTCTGTCATTACTCACTCACCCTCATGTTGTTCCAAACCCGTAAGACATTTGTTCATCTTCAGAACTAAAATTAAGATAATTTTGATGAAATTAGAGAGGTTTCTGACCAGAGTTCCCTCTATTTTTTTTTCTTGCTGAGCAAAACTTCTCTATTGGGCGTACAGCATAGAAACACAATGGTTTCAACATGCAGTTGTAACTTTTAACTTGAATGGGCCATTTATTTTTTTATTTGAGCTGAGCCTTGGTGTAACTTGGTAAAAAAAAAAAAAACATTTTTGAAAACAAGCAGTAAATTAAGAAGTCACAAAATGAAGGTTTCCTTTTAGGTTACACGATAATCTTTTTTACAGTGCTGTTAACTGTACCAGTCTTTAACAAGAAATTCTATAAAAAAAATAAAAATAAAAAAAAAACATATACAAAATTTTTTGCAGGACAGTTTAATTCTTAATAATATAATATATTCTGAAAAAAAATTAAGCTGTTACACTGAGATGGTTTGGGAAAACCATAAAGTTTTTTTGTTAAGTCAATTCATTTTGTACAGGTAGCCTAGCATTAAACCATCAAAGTTAAATGATTGTTTATTGCTCATGAATTTCCAATATTTTCGTTAGCAGGGGGTTTCAAACTTTTAAGTGGCAAGGAGCCCTAAACAATAGGCCTACCCTTGTGAGATATTTTTTTTTATTAGGTTTATAATAATAAAATATAGACCTAATATAACATAAAAAAACAAATAGAAGTATTTGAAGTAATATATCAGTTAAAATGCTTCAATTTATTTTAATATATTATTATAATTTGAAAACAAACAGAAATAGATCTAATAGCTAAATATTTTCAAGAAAAGTTCATATGTGAACTTTTATAGTAATCTAAACATCCCCGAAACCTTGCAAATTTATTTCAGGTCTTTACGTTTCTCGCTGCCTCTCGTATTGAGCTATTTGGTCCGCAAACATGACAGGATTCTTACCGGGACTGATTTGGCTCACTGGCTGCAACTCATATCCTCATATCTCTTTCTATGAAACCTGTAAACCGCATTCACCGGTTTTTACTCTATAGTGATACCAACTCCATAGCGGTTGATCAGAGCACTGCAACTATTTCTCACTTAAACTACAATCAAATGGATTTCCCCACACATTTCGAGTCTGTCCTCTACGTGGCATTTTATTCTTTCAGCACGGCCGCGGCATCAGAAGTGCAGAAAAAAAAAGCGACAAATTCAACAATTTCTTCTCTTCCCTTTCAATCTCTGACGCGGTTCACGTTGTAAACACAGTGCAGCTCTTCCAGGTTCTATGCCAGAACGCCAGCTCAGTATTGGCCGGCTCCTGCATCAACATCACACGCATGCTCACGTGAATAGGCTCGAAGACTGACAAGAAAGAGAAGAAATTGTTGAATAAAGTCATCATTTTTGCGCACAAAAAGTATTCTCGTCGCTTCACAACATTTAACTTGAACCACTAGTCACATGGACAATTTTAACAAAGACTTAACAACCTTTCTGGACCTTTAAAGTACGAGTTTGAGAAAGTTATGACGTTGCTGTTTATAGAGGGGTCAGAAAGCTCTCAGATTTCATCAAAAATATATTGATCTGTGTTCCGAAGATGAACAAAGTTCTTACAGGTTTGGAACGTCATGAGGCTGAGTAATAATAGACAGAATTTTCATTTTTGGGCAAACTAACCCTTTAAAGCAATCAGAGTTGGATAACTTTAAAACAAGGTTTGGTCACAGTAACTAAGACTTTTAAACAATAAACAGACACATAAAAGAATGAGAATCCATCACAGAGCTATTGAAAGAATCTGAAACAGTGCAGAAGAATCTAGTGCAAACTCCATAAAAGTCATAGCATATAGTTTTGTGTACACACAACCCAAGCCAATGATAACATGTGTAATGGTAATTTCTTTTCTTTGTATGCATCTTTTGAAACTTATATCTGCTTGTGTGTTTTACAAAACATAGATGTATTGAGGAAGTTGCAGAATGCATTAATCTTCTTTGCAAATAGTTCAATAGTGTCTTCTTTGCAAAGAGGTCAAAGGGACAGTGCAAGGGGACAGAATGATTTGATTTTCTAAGCAATAGATAACTTAGAATACATCAAGAGCGAGACATGTTTGGTTAGGTGTTTCTTAAAAGTGACATTTGTGCTGACTGTGGAGATGCATAGATAAGGGGTGTTAGAGAATAGGGGTACTGAAAACTGTCCATGTGCAGGGGCCTTAGTCCAAAGATACAAAGAGGAGGGGTGATCTTTTGGGTATATAAACTCTGTGAAAAGAGAAGAGTTTTGACCTTCTCATGTCAGACTCTGTCTGTGTGTGAACTGCCTTTCTTGCAAGAAATAAATACTAATACTTATAACTTTCGAGATCTTCATTTGTTCTTCAACTGTTGTATAAGGTGTTGATAAAAGAATTTCCACGACAATCTGGCGACGAGGACAATTGTCTATGGCTCCAAACCCCCAACTTCGAGGGACGGGAGAATTGTGGACACCACGGAAGGCCTAGGTGGATGCGATCTTGATTAAAAGAAATCACGCTGCAAAAAAGTACGGTGAGAAACATTTTTTACATTAATAAGATATTTCTAAAAGGGCCAGTGAGACGTGCACATTTCCCAAAAGGGCCAGTGAGACGAGTCTCAGAAGACCAATAGTGACGATTATTGGCAGGGTGCGGTGGCCGCACTGGGAAAGTCTCAAAGTAAAGACCAGTAGTGACGGACTACCAAGCGGGGTGTGGTGGCCACACCGGAAAATTTCCGGAATGGTATACTCTGGAAAAAGGCTAATTAATGTAAAAAAATGGGTAGTAGTAATAGTAAAAAGTCGTTGGAGACAGTGAATTTCTCGAAAGGAAATTATAGTTCTATGACAAAGAAAAATGGAACGTGGTGGCATCACAGGATGCCACAAATTATTAAAAAATATGGGTTTAATGGGGGTTTGAGCGTAAGCCATCTGCAAAAGACTAAAGAAAATTGGACAAAAACAAGTCCAAAAAGAAAAGAAAAAGATAATTATGACCTCGATGGTCAAATTATAGATATATGGTTAAATGAGGCAATTATCAGACAAAAGAAAACCGATAAATGCAGCATTAGCACCATTAAATGGAAATGCAGATAATAAAAATGAAAAGGCAGAAGAGGTCAGAAAAACTTTACTAAACTCTGTTTCTTATTCTTCCAAGGAAATGAGATGCATGAAAACCCGCCTGGGTGAGGATGACCGCTGTCCGGCTCACCGCTCCCCCTACCAACCGCAACTATCAGTCGACAATGAACCGCAAAGACAGCCAGAGGCGGCTGGAGGACAAGACCCTGACGAAGATGAGAAAGAAGAGGACAAGTCAACACCCGTATATCCAAACCTGACAGCTTCAGATAGTTTTCCCTCTGACCCTCCTGTCTATGCTCCTCCAACACAACGTTTTGCTGATTCTAAATCACAGACAAAAGGAGTACTCAAAAGAGGGCTCCAGGACAAACCACCAAGGACAGGTCGAGATAGAGGAGTTATTAGACCCCAAACCAGATCATTGACAAGAGGTGATTCAGGAAAAAGATTCCTGATCCTGAATGCGAAGTCGCAGGACACGAAGGTCCAATCCTGATCCACAGACCATGGACACAGGCGGACATCAAAGAAGCAGCCTGTCATTTGTCTGAACTGGACGCAGGAGGAAAACAACTGGGTGAGGAAATTGAAGCATTCTGCTAAGAATTCAGACCAACCATTGATGAACTGACTTTTGAAACTGAAACATGGTCCTACCAAACTGTCAAAAATGACTGGGCGCAGGCCCACAGACGCACGCCTGGTGAACCCATTCTGGGAGGACGTGGGCAACGCTGCCTATGTGGGCAAAATCACCGCGCTAAAAACCTCACTTGCAACAGCTTTTCCAACTCACGTCCACACCGACAAGATCAGAGCGTGTAAGCAGAAAGATGGAGAAGACACCGAAGATTTCTTTCAAAGACTGAAAGCAGTATTTGACCGGTGCAGTGGTTTGATTGAACCAGGTCCACCAGCCGAGGGAGCTGTGGTCCCGCCCGGCATAAGTACGTATGAAGAATATTTAAAAACTGTTTTCCTAGATGGCTTGAAAAAGGTGAAAACATCTTGCGTGGGCTATCATCAAGCGCGCCTGGAAGAAATCCGACGACACGGAACCCATCAACAACAGCTGCTTAGAGATCAAGCCAAGACTAAGCAGAAAAAGACTGACAAAGACACTCAACTTGCTCTGCTGAAAATGGGAAGTTTGATGAGAGAAAATCATCCGAGAAAAGGTGGAGATGGAGGTAAAAGAGGAAGAGGGCGAGGAGTGGGTAACAGACCCGCAATAGAGTCTGAAGCCTGTTTTAAATGTGGACAAAAAGGACATTGGAAAAATGACGGTCCATATCCTCCAAGGCAAAAAGGAGTTCAGCAACATCAACAACCAGAGAAGCAAGGAGATTGAGAGGGGGAGGGGAGCGCCGGTGAGAGGTCTGACTCCCAGGTGGTAAATATGTCTAATCTCATTTCTATTTCTGCTTCCTGCAATGAAGAAATCTTGCTTGCAAACACTGTACAAATGTATAAAGCATCTGCTAGATTACCAATGATTCAAGTAAAGGTTGAGGGCAGAAAAGTTAAGTTTTTAATTGATTCAGGAGCAACAAACTCCGTAATTAAACATACAGAATTACCTGATTTAACTGTATTATCTGGTAAATGGGCAACCTCCAGGAGTGCCACAGGGCATCTGGTGAGGGAACCATATACTACAGATTTGTCTTGTCAGATTGGTGACCACTTATTTGCGCACGCTTTTCTTGTGACAAAAACTTGTCTGTGTAATCTGCTGGGCAGAGTTTTAATGTGTAAACTGAAGTTGAATTTGTACTGTGATGACAATGGCCTCACTGCTGATATGACTATGATACAAATGCCTGCTGAAATATTGTATGTGGTTGAATGGAGCACTCCTCAAAGTGGGCTAAAAATCAATGCCGCAAATAGGATGTCTCCTAACCATGATTTCATGGAAGAAAGTGATTTGCATTGTACATGTCACGTCAGCAGTGAGCCAGATGAAATTTTTACTGAAAAATGGACTGGAATAGAGATTGAGGAACTGCAGTCCTCAGAGCTATTCTGGTCAGATAAGTGGTGTGCTGTGAAGATTGAATTGACTGATAGTCAGCTTGAACTGTATGATGTGGTGGGGGCCGTCCCATACATCTCCCTTGCAAAGCCACACACTGCTGAGTGGCAAGACTTGGGGCCTTTTGTGAAACAGTGTGACTCATTAACAGACTAGTTTCCAGCCACTGACAAGAATGTGTGGCAATCTGAGAGCACAGGGTTTTACAAACAGCCACTAAGAAAACAAATAAAGGGGATTAGGACTGTTGAAGTGTTGTGTGATAATACAATGACCAAAAATGAGGAAATGTCTATTCCTGAGGGTTTAGAAGCAGTTCCACAGGGACTCTGGGCACGTGACAAATACGACGTAGGTCTGATTAAAGGGTGTGACCCTGTTAAAATCACTCCCAAAAAGTGATTACAGACCTAAGAAGATGCAATGTGCTCTAAAACAAGAGGCTATTGATGGTATCACTCCAGTATTTAATTCATTACTGGAAAAGGGCGTGATTGTGCCGTGTCCAGATTCACCTGTCAGAACACCTATTTTCCCAGTAAAGAAAATCAGGGATAGCGGGAAGCCGACTGAATGGAGATTCGTTCAGGATCTTCAAGCAGTCAACAGTGCTGTACAGGCCAGAGCTCCGAACGTGCCAAATCCGTATACAATACTGTCTCAAATTCCACCCAACACAGTCTGTTACACTGTGGTAGACATTTCAAATGCCTTCTTCAGTGTACCAGTTGATAAAGACTCTCAATTCTGGTTCGCTTTCAATTTCAATGGAAAACCGTATAGGTTTACAAGATTGTGTCAAGGGTATTGCGAAAGCCCAACAATTTATAACAAAGCGCTGAAACGAAGCTTAGAGCCATTATACCTGCCGGAAGGCATCGCTTTGTTGCAATACGTCGACAATATTTTGCTATGCTGTCCGTCAGTGGAAGTATGCAAAGTTGCAACAGTGGCTCTGTTGACACATTTGGCTGAGCAGGGTCACAAGGTTAACCCTTGCAAAGTGTCAGTGGCACAGACGTCTGTCGTATATTTAGGACACGTCCTGTCAGCTGAAGGGAAGTCACTCTCAGACAAAAGAGTGACAGCCATTCAGAATATTCCAAAACCTATAACAAAGAAACAAATGATGTCTTTTTTGGGTATGACATCATATTGTAGAACGTTCATCTCAGGTTATAAAGAGGCATCATTAACAAAAATTATTTATGGTAACAATGGCTGCAAAAGATACGTTAACATGGACTCCTGAGGCTGAGCAGGCTTTTGTTGATTTGAAACATGCTTTGCAAACTGCCCCTACTCCTGGGATACCGGACCCAAGCCGACCTTTCACACAAACTGTGGATGAAAGAAAAGGGCATATAGTTTCAGTCTTATTACAGGAGCATGGAGGAAAACTGCGGCCAGTGGCCTATTTCTCCTCCAGACTGGACAGTGTTGCACAGGGACTTCCTCCCTGTCTGAGAGCAGTAGCTGCTGCTGAAAAAGCTGTCATGGCTTCAAATGAGTTTGTGGGGTTTGGGGAATTGACTTTACTAGTCCCTCACGCTTTGGCCATGATTTTGCTAGAACAAAAGACAACACATCTATCAACAGCACGATGGTTGAGGTACAATTTTGTGTTGCTAGAAATGCCAAATGTTCATGTCAAACGATGCACAGTGCTAAATCCAGCTACACTTCTCCCCATAGAGGGGGAGCCCCATTGTTGTATTAGTGTTCTGGAGGAGGTTTGCAACCCCAGAGTGGATTTGCAGAGTGAGGCTTCGACGAACCCCGATCTCATCCTCTTCGTGGATGGCTCATCGAGTCGGGACGAGTTTGGCAAAAATAGAGCTGGGTTTGCTGTGGTCTCATCTACTTATATTCTGGCTCAGGAAGCTTTGCCTCCTTCCTTTTCAGCTCAGGGGGCGGAGTTGGTAGCACTCACAACTGCATGCAATCTGGCTCAGGACAAACGTGTCACCATTTACACAGACTCCAGGTATGCGTTTGGTGTTGTGCATGATTTTGGGGCATTATGTAAACATAGGAGTTCATGAAAGCTGACGGTAAGCCACCTGAATCATTCCTTGGTAAAAGATTTGTTGGATGCTCTGTTTCTTCCCTCTGTCATTGCTGTTTGTAAATGTCAGGCTCACACAACAGGACGAGACGAGGTCTCAGAGGGTAACAGAAAAGCAGACTTGGCTGCGAAGGCCGCAGCTCTGCTTTCTCTTTCTGTGACTTGTGCGGTTAACTTGGCTGTGTGCCCAGAACCTCTGGGTACAGTTCAGGCAATGCAGCAATTTATCTCTGATATTGACAAGAGACAATGGAAGCAGGCAGGGGCTAATTACATTGCAGGTATCTGGAGGGGACCTGATGACAAACCATGTTTACCTAAACATTTCTTTTCAGCTTTTACTAGGTTGACACATGGATTGGATCATGTTTCAAAAGGAGGGATGCTGAAATGTATGCAAAATAACTGGTTCACAAAAGCTTTTTCCACAGTGGCCCAGGAGTATTGCAGCAGATGCATGATTTGTGCAACAAATAATGTGGGTAAGGGTCAGGCAATGAAACTAATGGGGCATCCCAGCCCAGACAAACCTTTTAGTCACGTCTTGATTGACTACATTGAATTAACACCAAGTGAAGGCAAAAAATACTGTGTGGTCGCAGTAGACATGTTTTCCAAATGGGTCGAAGCAATGCCAACAAAGCACCAAGACAGCAAAAGGGGTGGCTAAGCTTCTACTGCAAGAAATTGTTCCCAGGTGGGGAATACCAGGTAAAATGTCTAGTGATAATGGAACACGTTTTGTGAATCAGGCCATTTCTGCAGTGGAAAAATATTTAGGGGTGTCATGGAAGTACCATACTTCGTACTATCCGGAATCGAGTGGAGCTATAGAGAGGGAAAATCAAACCCTCAAAACAAAATCGTCCAAAATATGTGAAGAAACGAATTTGCCATGGACCAAAGCATTGCCCATAGCACTCACATATATGAGAATGAGACACAGAGGGAGGGTAAATCTCTCCCCGTTTGAAATCCTTTTTGGAAGACCGCCACATATGGGCTGGGAACCACACGAACAAAGAACGTTGCCTGACAGTGCTTTGTGTGAAAAAGATATGTTGAATTATTGTGTTGAACTGGATAAGGTTTTCTGACATATCTCGACAGGTCAAAGCAGCTGTTCCGGAGGTGGCAGACGGACCTCTGTATTCCATCCGGTCAGGAGATTTCGTGGTCATCAAGGACTTTAGAAGGAAGCACTGGAGACAAAAGAGGTGGCAAGGGCCATACCAGGTGCTATTGGTCACTCACACTGCCGTGAAGGTCTCAGAGAAGGTGCCGTAGATCCATGGGACGTACTGTCGAAAAGTGCCAGCTCATGCAGTAGCTGCAACGGTGCCAGCTCATGCGGTAGCTTCAACGGAAGGAGGATCCCATTCACAGCTGACGAGTACCAAACAAGTGTTACCAAAGACTACCAAAGTTGCTAGTCAGCCGGTCGGTTACTCACTAGAAGACAATCATCATTGGAGAGAGGACGAATCAATAGTACAGGACGATTCTGCAATTTTAGGAATAGTACGTACCGCATCAAGACCTCTGTGGTGTTGTGACGGAGTGGGCATTGCACGTTGCTGAGGTTTTGGATAGTGTGGAAGTAAATGCTCATGAGTTTGACAAATGAAAATGTTATGGGAAAGTTGGACCGGCAAACCATGACGATGGATGAATATCAAATAGTGTGGTGTTTTTTCTTTCATTTCTTTTACTTCGTTTCTTATTTTTGTATTATGATTACTTTTATAAAAGAAATTTCTGTTTTGTTTTTATTTTCAAGATATGAAAAAGGGGTGGAATGTAATGGTAATTTCTTTTCTTTGTATGTATCTTCTGAAACTTATATCTGCTTGTGTGTTTTACAAAACATAGATGTGTTGAGGAAGATGCAGGATGCATTAATCTTCTTTGCAAATAGTTCAATAGTGTCTTCTTTGCAAAGAGGTCAAAGGGACAGTGCAAGGGGACAGAATGATTTGATTTTCTTAGCAATAGATAACTTAGAGTGCATCAAGAGCGAGACATGTTTTGTTAGGTGTTTCTTAAAGTGACATTTGTGCTCACTGTGGAGATGCATAGATAAGGGGTGTTAGAGAATAGGGGTACTGAAAACTGTCCATGTGCAGGGGCCTTAGTCCAAAGATACAAAGAGGAGGGGTGATCTTTTGGGTATATAAACTCTGTGAAGAGAGAAGACTTTTCCCCTTCTCATGTCAGACTCTGTCTGTGTGTGAACTGCCTTTCTTGCAAGAAATAAATACTAATACTTATAACTATCGAGATCTTCATTTGTTCTTCAACTGTTGTATAAGGTGTTGATAAAAGAATTTCCACGACACGTCAAGGTAATGTAGCTTTAAAAAAGACTTAATAAATAATTACTTATAGTACATATAGACAAAAAGTACTAAAACTACTTTAAATTCTTTATGTTTGCAAAATTTTAGTTGTAAATATCTGCAAAATTTAGATGTGCTGGTTCGCCATAAAAGCTAATCTATCATCAGGAGGAGGAACTTTCCCGTATGTTCCATGCAGCCAATCAGAGTTCAAAGCAATTTGTCTGTCCCCCAGTCACATTCCTTGAATTTATTTATTCTGACAGGCTTTGTGTAGCACCAAACAGGCCATCCTTTCCAGCCCACAAAAAAAGAAAAAGACAAAAACAGCAGTGATCCAAATACACGATTATATAAACTGGTTCAGTAACACAGTAGTCAAAAGAGGATACATTTTTTTAGATATGCAGTCTGAGATCTACTTGTAAAAATTTTTCTTTTTTTTTTACAGTTTTACAGATATAATTTTAAATGTACAGGAGCACAGCAGTGTGATTCTCACAAACACTGGAGAAAACTCGAACACAAGGCTGAAAACAGCCACAGATCACACAGTGTTATGTTTTTACACTTATACAACAGTTAAAAAAAAAAAAAAAAAAAAAAAAAAAAAAACTCAGATCGGAGCTCATCTTGAACACGTCTTTACTGCGCAATTGCAACGATCGCATCAACACTAGAGTGCGCAGATGCAAAATAACTTTTTAGTTATGGACTCGATTCATAACAGTTCCTCCACTCCAGCCTTGATGTACTCACTTCCGACGTTTTGAAAATAAATAACCTGTGTTGCTGTTGCATCCAAAAGCAGATAGATGCATCTGCGCAAAACGTACTAACTTGTACTGTGTAAGTGAGGGACCCAGTCTTAGTCAATATTTTACCTGGCCACTTTTGGTGTGATTGTTTATAGTCTCTAGCAAGCACATTTTGACCAACTTGCAAGGTCCTGAGTACGGATCATTTTGGATTTTGGCAACACTGCTTAGTTTGCACGTCGGCGCAAGTCTGATTTACGTAAGTCTGATTTACGTAAGTCTAGATGTTAACAAAGACTTTCTTCCCATAAAGAGTGTGGCTTGAGTTGCGTGAGCGGAGTTCCTATAAGCCAAAAGAAAGTTTGCAATCTTTTCTTGCAATGGCACTTTCTTTCCATGGGATTCAGGGACTGAATAAAGCGTTCAGCCAGGCCATTCGTTACAGGAATTCCTCTAAGGTAAACTGTGTAGCATCATCGCTGATCAACTGCTCTGGTAAGCCAGTGAGGGAGAACAATGTGCAGAGCAGTTCATCAGTCAGTGTAGGGGTAGCATTTTTTACAGAAAATACCTCTGGCCATTTTGAATATGCATCCACTACTACCAGGAAAATTGTCAAGAAAGGATGTTGCATAGTCGATGTGGACTCGCTGCCAGGGACTGGTGGGATATTCCCACACATGTAAAGTGGCTGCTTGTGGCTGTCGTTGAATCTGTGACACCCAGAACTTGTTTTAGCTAGATCTTCAATATGGCGATCTAGTCTAGGCCACCAAATATTGCTTCTGGCTAGGCTTTTCATTTGAACAACACATAAATGTCCTTTGTGTAAGGCAGTGAGTACCTTGCACACTCACTCGGTATGCCACATGACACATCCTTGTGTTACAGAAAGCTGCTCACGGTAGTTTGAGTAGTCAGGAAGTTATGGATCTCCTCTAGCTGGCCACCCTTTCATGGTTAGGTCAAACACTTTGGCCAATACAGGATCTTGAATTGTCTCCCTTTGTTTTTGAGCACTTGTGACAGGTAATGGTTCCATTTGATCGATGTGAAACATATCCATGTCATCTTTGAAATCATCTAGGTTTCTCCTGAGGAAGACGCAACAATCCATCTGCATTGCCATGGTACTTTGTGCCCTTGAACTCAATTGAATAGTTATGACCACCAAGGAACAATGCCAAACGCTATAGTCTTGCTGCTGCCATCACTGGAACACTTTTGCTAGGGCTAAAAAATAGCCCCTAAAGGTTGATGATCAGTGATCAGAGTGAAGTATTTCTTACTTGTTTACTCCCCTTTATGCCACTGACATGTAGGGCAGCAACAAAGGCCCTCCACTCCTGTCTTTTCTAGGCCAGCTTCTAGATCCCCGTACCAAGCTTAAGCCCTCCTGATCAATCTGAACATATTTGCACTCTGCTGCAGTCAAGGACCTAGATGTAAATGCAATTGGAGACTTGGTCATAGTGGGTTAACACTTGATAGACTTGTCACACTCCTTGGACCACATCCATATGCTTTTCTGTAGCAGCGATGCATTCAATGCATGTACAACCGTGGAAAGATTTGGCAAGAATTTGTGATCTCATGAGTCCAAGAAACGCTAGAGGCTCGTTCACATTTTCTGGTCTTGGTGCCTTCAAAACAGAGTTGATGTTCTTCTGGAGATTTGTCAAGGCCATCCTTGTCAATATGGTGTCCACAGTATTCGATTGAATTAGGGTTGCACGATATTGGTTAAAAAAAAAAAAAAAAAAAAAAAAAAATCACCAGATGACGAATAGCTCTATTTGGAATGAAATAATCATTCTAGAATGACTGGGGTGGTTTTGTCAGAGTAAATCCGCATAGAAACTAATATTAATAGAATGTTAACTAATGTAGTTAACTAGAGTTTAATAAATGGAACCTTATTGTAAAGTGTTTCTGATTTGTTATGTCTCTTGAGTTCAGTGTTGGCCAGATCAGTTGCTTTAATCATTCATTAAAGTGAATCGGTTCAAAGGAGTCATTAGTTCGCGAATCGGACGCGTCATTAACGCACAAGTGGTGTTATTATCCTGGCAGTTAGGACATTGCATACGATTTGTGTCACAGAAAACATTTCATCACTGGATAGATTTTTTTTTTGTTTATTGAAAGTGTAGTTTATGTCATCTGAATGTGTGGAACGCTTTTCAGAGAAGATAAGGCAACGTTATTTTAGCAAAATTCACAACCAGCGGTAGTTCAGAAAAAAAAACCTTTTACCATTGTGTATTTTCAAAGATAGTCAGTCAACTCAATTCATTTATTTGCGCAAGGGAGGGAGAGAGTGCAAGACAGTTTGAAGACGGCGAGAGTGCGTGCGCGCGCTGGGGCTTTCACACTATGTTACTATCTTGGATTCGTACATCACGATATCAATGCTAAAATGATATATTGTGCAGCCCTAGATTGAATCTTTGAAAAATTCACATTTGCTTTTGTTTGCTCTCAATCCACTCAGCAAGCCTTTCAAGAACAGCATTCAAGTCTGTTGTAGTGGAAGAGATCCTTAAGCGTGTCTATTGTCGCTTTTTTTTTTTTTTTTAAGATTCTTCCATCTCCATTTGTAAGTACAACTGGGCAAGATACATTTTTGAAAAACGTTGCCCATCTTAATTGTGACCTTAAAGTCACCACAGATTCTTACATCACCACTTTTCTTGACAATTGGAACTATAGGTGTAGCCCAGTCAGTCCAGGTTACTTTAGACAGAATTTCTTGGTCTTCTAGTCGTTTTAGCTCAGCCTCCATTTTTGGGCGTATCAAATATGGTACAGGCTGCAAACCAGTCTCAATAGTAAGCCTTGCTTTAACGGATTTCAGTGTTCCAATGCCATCTTGGAAAACTTGTGCGGATTGCGCAAGCACACACTCTAGTTTGTCCTGCACAAAGCACAAGGTTACCTTGGGGGTAACTTGCATGTCTTTTATAGACTGCCAATTGAGCTGAATGCCATTCACATCCAAATAAGGGTACTCCACCCTTTTTCAGCACATAAGGATCTAAAACACACCTTTTGTTTTCACATTTTGGTCTGACTCTTAATTTTCCCATGGGTGCAATTTTCATTGAGTAATCATTACTCAAGTGCATTTTAGTTTGAGTTTGTCGAAATTGTCTTTGTAATCAGTGTATGATAATATTGACAGCACTGATCCTGCTTCAAGATTTGTCTATAATTTTATTCATGAATAAGATTATTTGATTCTATTTCATCATTTGATTCTATCTTTAATTACAAGTTGTTCTATCTTTAATTACAAGATGACATGAGTCAAGACAAGAGTGTCCAGTGTCCAGACCTTGAATAAAAGTAAAGGACAAAAGGGCCACCACACTAGATTGTGTTCAAATCAATTTCTTTAATTCATCATATAAAAGCATATGTACAGAACATGATTTTAAAAATGTTGAGTTGTTTCAGCCCATGTTTAGGTAAAATATGAACAAAACTGTTTGGTTTGTCCATATTTTACCCAAAAATGGGCTGAAAAAACCCAGCATTTTTAGAGAGCAGGGTTCATGGGGAAACAATGATTAAATATATTTTTCTTTACCTGCAAATGTCATGTGACCATTACCGACATCAGAGAACTGTGAACAAATTATAATCCCAAAGGGAATTTTAAGTAAATATTTCAGGTCAAATGTGATTAGCAGACCAAAGAAGTTTGAAAATGGTATAGGATATTCTCATTTTAGTGTGCCAAAGTTCACGTATGGAGAACTTTAACCTGCAAATTGTAAGGCAACAATTTGTTTGACCAAGAGAGGGTCTAAAAGTCACAGACTGGTCAAATCAAAGACATAAACTACTTTTTGAAAGTTTAGATAATATAAACTCATTAGGAGAAGCTGCATGTTTGGAAATGTCAAGGGAAAATGTTTATTTTTAAAACAAAAGTATCATCATACTTGTGTTTAGGTTACTTTAAGAATGTTATATGGTCGCATCTTCTTTTAGAAAAGATAATAGCAGAAAGCAACAATCAATTAGATGAATATAACAAAAAATAGAAAAAATATTCTATGTTTATTATAAGTATATGAAACCTTTTCTCATGTATGTTGTTGGGGTATGAATGTGAGGATGAATGCATGTAGTGTCTCTGTAGAGTTGGGTCTGTAAATTGTATTTCTTATTAAATAAAGATGAAAAAAAAAAGTCAAGGGAGTATTTTTTGATTGTATCATTAATATTGTAATTTTTATAATGGCAGACAACATACGCTACCATTCAAAAGTTTAGGGATGTTACGATTTTTTACAAATGTTTCTGAAAGAAGTCTCTTATTCTGACCAAGGCCGAATTTATTTAGTAAAAAAAAACTAAAACAAACAAAAACTCTAGTAAAAATGGTAATATTGTGAAAAGTTAAAAGTCTTCAGTGTCGCATGATCCTTCAGAAATCATTCTGATATGCTAATTTGGTTGTCAAGAAACATTTCTTATTATTATCAATGTTGAAACCGATTGCGCTGCTTAATAGTTTTTTGTAAACCGTAAATCAATTTAAGGATTCTTTGATAAATAGAAAAGTTCAAAAGAACAGCATTTATGTTGCAAAAGATTTATATTTCAAAAATATTCAAAATATATTTACTGTTACTTTCGATCAATTTAATGCATCCTTGTTTATTAAAAGTATTTTTTTTTAGACGTACTGACCCCTAACTTTTGAATGATACCGTATAGCAGTGGCATCATTTTGATTAGTGTGACCACCCCTTATGGAAAAAAAGAAGAAGAAAAAAAAAAGATAGAAAGTAATAAAGATTGATTCATTCATTAGGTTACAGCGCATTCTTTTCTCACACAACTTTTTACATTTATTAAACAACACTTTTCCTTTCAAACATTCACTTTTTAAATTCAGTCACATTTACAATGACTGGTTCACAAGAAAGAAAAAAGAAGAGAAACTCTATCTTCCTCTCCCCCTCCCCCACTCTGCCTTTCTCAGGTTATGGGTGACTGGAAGAGCCTCTTTGTTGAGTTCAGGCTACATGCAAAGCAACATGAACCTAATGTAGTCAGTGTATATAAGTGTGTGGTGGAAACCAGACGCGTTTGACACCAGGAAGTGACACCATCAGTCTACAGTGAACTACGCCACATTTTCTCTGACGTGGTAGTTGACTGCAAATATTAGTCATACTATGTGTACATTTGTATCCTCCCTAGTACAGTGTCAAGTGACTCTGCAAATTTTCAAACCTTAAAACAAAAATTCATATAAGTAAAGAAGTGTGGTTTAACAGTCTAATGACAAATCAGCACAGCATTCTGGGTGATTGCCTGTTAGAACATCAGGTAGGAATACTAGTTTAAACCTACATTTACCTAATCAGCTTAATTATATGAAAACCTGTTTAAACACACAGCTGTTTCAGAACTTATTTTACTCTACCAGAACACAAAAAACAAAACAGCTAAAGAGAGAATTAAGGCTTGTTCTTGTGTCCACACCAGCAGACGATATAAATGTTAGGTTTATTATAAGCGCGCACAGCAGTTTTGTCGTCTGTCACTTTAAACGCTCGAGCTCTTTAATGTTTGGCGGATTCTGATTGGCTGTCACTATTACAATCCTTTATAAGCTGGACAAAATCATTCTGAAAGTGATTCTAACAACATCGTTTCCCTGTGCTATTATCGTTATAGTTGTGGTGTGGAGTGGACTCAGCTATTTCTCTTATATTTAGAAAGATTTTTAGAACTATATCTTAATCTTTATCATCCTTGGTGTGAATGGGCCTTTACACAAAACTCAGAATTGAACAACTCAGTTTTCAGTCCTCATAGTTTTCAGTCCATTGAACTGCAGCACAGGCCTGTGTATTTTCCATCTGTGTCATGCCACGAATATTTAAATCACCTCTCAAAAGAAGGAAAACAAATGTATGTGAACAAACCGCAAGTTCTAAGCACTTTCAATCACTAGAGGTTGCTCACTCTAAACAATAACAAAGATGTAACTTGATGCAGTGATGGAGCATGGAATCATGGGAGTTGTCGTGTTCACCTAATTCTGAAATTGGTACAATTCTGATAGATCGACCTGAAGACGAACCTGTATACCCCCTTTCACACAGAGATTCCGGAAAATACACGGATAAAGTGACCCGGGATTTGACCCGGGTTCGTTTGATTTTGGTTCATTCACACTGCCAGTGATTTTCCGGAATCAGAGAGTGCGTTCACACACAACCCGTAAAAATCCCGTAAAGACACGTGACATCGATTTGACTTGTAATCTCAGCAGCGTCTTAAGTTTAAGAGGCTCATTTGCATATTCATAATATACTAAATGATCCACGTATACTAAATGAAGCAAGGGTGTAGTTAAATTCAAGCTATTTTAAGGCATGAATAAAAAAAATTTCACAGGAAAAAAACATTAAAATGCACCCTTTTGGTGATCAAAGATGAGTTAAGGAATTAAATTATTGATGGGGGACTTTAAGTACCAAGCAGGACAGAAGTGAAAGTAGTGAAAAAAAACTGACCTCCCGCATACATGACAGCCAGCATGATTGATGAGATCCATGACACTTGGCTGCTGGTGGCATTGAAAATCACCTCGATCTCTTTGAAGAACACCGTAATGGATTTGGGGAAGGCATAGGAGAAGCCAATGCTGATAAAGGCCCCTACCACCACTGCCCAGCCCCAGCCACCCTCGGGAGGAGTGTATCCTACTGGCCCTCCTGTCGCTGGCGGCATCTTTACACGCACACACTGACAAGAATGATGATGAAGAAGAGAAGAATCAGCTGAGCTTCAAGCAAACTGGATCAGTCTGTGAAGAGAAAAAGAGAAGGATTTAGAGAAGGCAGCACACAAACATAGACTGACATGATTCACATGACAGATCTCAACCCTAACCCTGTGAACTTTGTCAGACACTGTTATAGATCAAACTGGACAAGATCCAATTCAAGGAAAGTGATCCACGCGGACAGAGCAAGAGTACAGCATGTGAATGAACAAAGCATGAACAAAAACACTGTGTAAACAGCTTGTAGTTTGAGTGTAACTGCTATAGTTAGTTACTCTTTAACAGAGCTGATGTCAAAACACACAAACATACGAGACCTAGAAACATCAAAAGAACAGAGATGTTGCCACAAATACCTTCACACACAAACAGTCTTTTCTGTCTCTCTTTGCCTTTAGGAGCACAGAATAGGTTTATTTGAGCATGAAAGTCATGGTCTAGGCTGGTATGTGTGCTTGGAGGGGTGAAGGCTAAATCACTGCAGGGCCTCAGATAGGAGGAAGGGGCATATATCAGTGAGGATAAAACAGATGGGGGTAAGGAGTCCCTTTTTAATTAAGTCCGGCAGAACTTACTTCCCTGAGAACTCAAATAGCTGGTATGATGCAACTACTTTGAGTTAATGTGTGGGGTGACATGCACTTCAGGGGCTACTGTTTAGGGGAAGCACTGTTTTACTTGGTCAAAACAATCATAATATAAATACATTTGATTATGTTAACATTACTCTGTGCCTTGTAGCTGATATGAGACATGTTGCACACTGCAGTAAGCTAGATCGATATTAGATTATCATAATAATAAAAGCTGTATTACTTATATTGCTAAAAGACATGCAATTAATTTTAAAACATTGTATGGTGTAGAAAAAGCTTATATTACTGTTACTAAAAATAAAGCCCTTTTCTGATTATGCTCAGGACTCGCAAATTTTCAAAATTGCTGGTAGCCCTTCGGGCAGGCACTCTTCAGATTTTGGTAGCCCGAAATGAATTTTACTAGCCCAAATAAAAAGACAATTCTTAATGTAGAAAATTGGTTTGGAGTCAAAAATATCGATCAAAAACTTTTTCAAAACACAAGTATCAACAAGCGCGCAACTCCGTTGCAAATCGAAGTGTTGCAATAAATAATAATAATAATAATACCAGAATTTTTTGAGGCATGTAAATGGTGCTCTAATTATTTTATGCTGTTTATAGCAGAATGTATGATGGTCAAGTCACCTTTATTTATGTAGCGCTTTTTACCATACAGATTTGTTTGATTCAAAGCAGCTTTACAGTGATAGTGTTTTAGCACATGAATTCAAACATTCTGACGCGCAAAGTAAAGCATTCATGTGAAAGTGGAACTTTCATTTTTATTGTGCATAGGAGCAATTTATGGGTGGGACATGTCCCTACCACTTTTTCTCAGGGTCGATATTGTCCCCCACCACTTTGTGAAACATTGAGGCACAGATGTACCTAATACAAATAAATAAAACATCTCCAGTTAACTAGCAGATAATTCATTTAGTTCATTATTAAATAAGAGACAATCTAGCGCTAAAATTTGTTGTTTTTGAAATTAAGCTGAGCGCTCGTTGCCGCGGCTATCAGTTGCATGGAAACAGTATCTCTTGTGGCTCGCGCAGTCTTCTCTTTCGGATGCGCGCTTCAATCTATCTCCATTGCGGAGACTCTATTGGTTCCGGTGAAATCACAAAACAAAATTCAAACAAACGTTTCCCTGCTTGATATATACTGTGACCACTGATGAACTTATTCGGTTTTGATGAGAAAAAGAAAATCTATACGAGTGCGGATTAGAACCCAGAACCTCTGACATGCTTGGCAAAAGTTAACCACAAGACCATTATGGTACACAAGCAAAATCGCTGAAAATTCTCGGCACTAACAATATTAGTAGATCTCATTAAAAGACTAATTAAACCCAATGTAACGTTACTACTGAAATTGATTTCTAGACATCGTAATGTTCTTTTTTTCTAAAATTGTTATTGTACAAATATCTGATTTTGCATTGTAATAGCAACATCCCCACCCACACACACAAACACTTTCCCACTCACTTTTTAAAACAAACTTACGCCACTGATCATGTGTTTCTCTTAAAACAGGCATGGAGATTCATGAGAAATTGCACTACAGATAAATGAGCATGATCAAAAACTTGTGCGGTCATATTTTTCCTTAAAATAACTAGTAAATAAAGGGAGCAATTTGATTACGCTATTTCAGATAGCCCGTCGGGCAGGCCGGTTATGCATTTTGGTAGCCCGACTGGAAAACACAATAGACCCCAGGACGTCAGGCAAGCGATTTTGCGAGCCCTGATACTATGTTAGCCACTTGACAAAATAGTGTTGACTAATTTACTTTTTGGGTATAAACATGTAACTTGTAGTAAATAAAAAAAACAAGAGATTCAAACAATAAGACTAAACCGTGTTGAGCTATTCAACAATTATTAGTTCTCTGGATTTAAACATTGTTAGAAACATTTGGAATAATGCAAGTACACAAGTCAACTAAATAACATTGTTCTAGTGTTTTTTGGATATTTTAATCAAAAAGATTGTACATAGTGCCTTAAATGTGCCTCTGGTAATTTAACTTTTTATATGAATGCCGTGGCTTTTTAGGTCAGGTAGAATCTACGATCTATGACCGAGTTTGTTAGCTTCCAATGCTGCAATACGCGGTGTTTTCCGCCAACTGGCAACCTGAGGTGTGGAAATGCTATTAGGTATATTGGCAGGAGGAGGAATCACACATACCAAAACAAAAACAGACATTCCGCCACGGAACAACCATTTCAAAGCAGAAATATAGCTGCGAGCAGCGATTGCGGGCCCAAGCCGGTGGCGGTGCCCGCAATATTTATTATATTTATATATATATATAAATATATTTATATATATATATATATATATATAAAAACAAGCCACCACCCCGGGGCCTTTAGGGTTATTGTGCACGACTTGCAAAAACTTAACCCCGCTTTGACTGTTGAAAAGAAGTGTGATGTAGAGCTTGCATCAGTGTGGGCTCTGCAAAAGTGCGCATCCAGGGCACATATCAACCACAAAGTATGCGTGAGCAACCTTCTGAAACCTAAAATGAAAAATGAGACAGCCTACGGTCTAGGGCTGGGCGATAAAACGATAACGATAGTTATCGCGATATCATTTTTCTCGATAAAACGATATAAAGAGTTCGATAAATTTTCGATAATGTTTGTGCGCCAAAAGCGGAACAAAACTCATCTGAACCGCGCGCCTCACGGACCGTTTATCCGCTCGGCTCAAAGTCCAAACAGCAGCGCAGCGCGAGCTCACTAGCAGACGCGTTTACTCTGATCGTCTCGTCACGAGATCCAGTGAGAAGCGCTTGAGTTCAGCGAAGAACACGAATGTCTCAGTGATTTAAACCAGTTTAAAGGCAGATGAAACAGCGCTGACGAACAGGAGGAACACTGCGCGCAACGATACAGTCAGAAGCTTTTCCGGCTACAAACTCCCATCATTTACCATGGATTTACTGTAACGTTAGCCTACTAATATTAACTGCACTATGAAATGTGGGATATACTTATTGAATTGTATTATATTATTATTGTAGACAATGTATTAAAGGACTAATGGAATATAATTACAGTATTTAATAATGTATTTAGGCTACTGTTTTTCATACAAATACCATAGAAACCATAAAGTAACATTTAGCCAACATAGTGAGGTGCTTTTATCTGTGGTTATCATGATCTAAATGCATGATGCTGGATGACCAATGGCTAATTTTAATTAAACTCAGTCAGAATATTACATTTTACCAAATAAAAAATAGCACATGCAGAAACTAAGAAATATTTTATTCTATTAAGATATTTATTTTGTTAAGGAAAAATTACAAAATGTTTGAATGTTCTACCTCAGATTTGTTTGTCATGATATGTTCTGACAATAAGGAGTAGTTTAAAACCACAATTAACACTCTGGTTTCTACAACTTTCACTTAGGAGCAAAAATCTGCTTGAAAGAAATAAAGATTTGACGTTTATCGTGATAATTATCGATATCGACTGATATAAAAAAATTATCGTGATAATTTTTTTTGGCCATATCGCCCAACCCTACTACGGTCTCATGGATTTAACAGACACATGAAATAAGTACACAAGACTGAAAATTCATATGAAGTGTGCCATTTGGGGACAGGGCCTATGATCGTGAACCACAATAGTCACATATATCAGATAATTTAAATTTAGAATAATTTTTAGGTCAATATGTTTTGCAGCACTTAAATGTGTCAATCCAGAAGCCCAGTATTTATCTGGACGTCTTTGTCCTTTGCCTGTCAACCTGGTTTGTCTCTGCCTTTTCTCTGCCCTGTTTGCCATTGTTCACTCTGCCTGTCTTGACCATTCTTAATAAAAAGCTGCAAATGGATTCTCCTGGCCTGACCCTGCCTCGATACAACACACATGCTGCATCTGCTCGCTATCTGTCGAACGGCTCTGGTATAGTTCCGCCTCAGCACTGATGATGTTGTAGGAATAGTGCGCTCTGGTTGGTCTGGATTATTCGGGAATTTTTATTTTAGTTATTTATAATTTAGATGATATATATATATATATATATATATATATATATATATATATATATATATATATATATGCTGTATATAGACAGAGAATATTACTTGCCTTACCTGATTAGAACACTGGAAAAAATAAAAAATAAAATAACTAGGGAATCACTAAACCGAAAGAATTATTCTGATTTGATACACTCAAAATATTACACAAGCAATCTTTAAATTTAATAATATTCAGAACAAAACAAGAATTTTAAAAAACTATAAACAAGAAGTAACCGAAATAATGTAAAGTGAAAGTAAGTGGTGTTGGGCTCACGTAACTCTCTAATTAGAATCAAACTGTTTCAACATTTGCGATGTATTTGGATGCTAAACTAATCTTTATTATAGGCTTTGTACTTCACTCACGTTCCAATATATGTATGTGTGTGTGTCTGTGTGTGTGTGTGCGTGCGAGAGAAAGAGAGAGGCGCGGGCGCGATCGAACTGTGTGTGTGTGTGTGTGTGTGTGTGTGTGTGTGTGTGTGTGTGTGTGTGTGTGTGTGCGTGTGAGAGAGAGAGAGAGAGAGAGAGAGAGAGGGGGGGGGGGGGGGGCGTGATCGAACTGTGTGTGTGTGCGTAATACATGTAATAAATAAATGAAAGTGTGTATAAATACAATTTTGGACACAAGAGGGCAGTATGGCCCTATGTATGAATTTGTGTTTAAACTGTGAAATGGTTAATCTTGCCCCCCTCCCCCTCCCCCTCTCCCTCCCCCTCCCCCTCCACACACAGGCACAGACACAGAGACTAGGCTCAGAGAGAAATGACCACATTCAAACCAAAATATCTGACTTTCTGTTGGTCCGAGCTAATGACTGTAAATTAGAAAGTTATAAGTACAATATACGTACTGAGTTTTGTTACTGTAAATAAAACTAACCCCCCCATTTTTGACTAAAGGTGGCGCTACTGGGCCCTCACCACGCCCATTTCTCAAACTTTGCACGTCTACTGGCTAATAAATGTGATGTGTCTGTCGAGTTTCATGCAATTTCAAGCATGCTAAGAGTCTCAAAAGCATCAAACAAGAATATTAAAGTTTGATTTGTTGCCATAGCAACAGTATCTAAGATATCAATAATCCTTTCACAGGCCTACATCTGGCGTGTGTTTACATTATACACAAAGTTTAAAGCAAATCGGGTAAAAATTAGAGGGTGATTTCAAAGCATTTTGAGAGTGGCACTTCCTGCTGCCAGTTGGTGGCGCTATAACTTTGACTCACAATAGTCACATCCATGTGATCTGCTTCTTACAAAGAACACACTGCTTAAGTTTCATCAAGATCAGTTAATGTATGCTGAAGTTATAACACACTTCTGTTCCACGTTTCTCACCATAATTTTGTTTCCTCGCTACGGCCAAACCGTTCAAGATATCAAAAATCCCCTGGCAATTTTTCATCCTCAATGTCTTGACTTAACGTTGACCGAGTTTCGTGGCATCTCGATCAATTCTCTAGGAGTACTTTAAATTCCATTGCATGCGTTTTCCAAACAACCCTAAATAGCCGACTTCCTGTTGGGCTGGCGTAAAACTTAGAGCACGAAAGTTGTTCGCCCCGATGAGATCTATAAGTGTACCGAGTTTCATATTATTACATGCAAGCAGGTTTGATTTATGGACCAAGTTTTCGGACCCCGTTCCAGGGGACACTGTTGAGCCCCCTTGCCAAGCCCGGGTACTAGCTTCAGCCCGGCTCTGATGGCCACGTGTTCTGAGCCGTGTGCAAAGTTTCAAGAGTTTTCCAGCACATTAAAGGTCCAGTGTGTAATATTTCTGTGGATCTATTGACATAAATGCAATATAAGATCCATAACTATGTGTTTAGTGGTGTATAAAGACCTTACTTAATGAACCGTTAAGTTTGTATTACCTTAGAACGAGTCATTTATATCTACATAGGCGCGGGAATCCCCTTCTATGAAGGTTGCCATATTGTGACGTCATGTTTCTACCGTAGCCGACAGCGAACACACAGCGCTACAGAGCGAGTTTCGTCACTACCTTGAAAGAGAAGCCGCAGAAAGCTAGAAGCCAGATAGACACCGTGAGTAGTGACTTTCCCTTGTCAGTGGTGTAAAATATGTAGCTGGATTGTTTCATGTAACTTAGTTATTCTCCCTCGCTGTGTTATGGCTTTGCTATGTGGGGATAAATGTGCTGGTTGCGTTCGTAAGACAGCTGATTAGTAGTAGTCTTTTTATTGACCGTAAAACAGTATGTTACAGGAATCACCAACCCGTCGATCGCGACAAGTCGATCTTGGAAGCATTTTAAGTCGTTCGCGAAGAATTTTCAAAATCAGAGAAAAAAAAGCCTATTGTGTTTAGTAAATGGTGTCTAAGGGATGCGGAGGCACGCGCGCTGTTACAATCATGTCATTTTTGCCGCGCGCACCTTTGGGCTCATGCGGACGCGTCGAGTTTAAACAAGGCTTTACGCTTTAACCAGCTCAGCCACAGTAACAGCTCATATTAGCCAGGTAAACTTTTACTACCCTGTTAGAAAAAAATATTGTTGCATAGTTTCATGTGGTTCTTCTCCCTCGCTGTATTATGGGTTTGCTATGTGGGGAGAAATGTGCTGGTAACGTTTGTGAGACAATCAGCTGATTACTATTATTATATTATATATTAAGACCCTCACCTGACTATGGCTTTGTAAACTTTATCCATGATGTGGTTTAAAATGGCCTGTGGTACAGAAACAGTGACAATGTTACACACTCTCGGCTTACTCTGGCTATTCTCTGCTGTCTCAGTCGACGATATGTTTGTCCCATTTTAGCCACCGTAGCTTCTTCAAAAGGGAGGGGTGAGCAGTGGGCGGAGCCATTAGTGCAACTTGGAACCGAACCGCTAGATGTCGCTAAAAATCACACACTGCACCTTTAAGGGCCCCAAAAGAGCCAAAAGGTAGTAAAATAATAATTTTCCTAATTTTCCTAAGGAAAACAATAGGGCCTTCGCCTTTTCAAGGCTTGGGCCCTAATTACTGGCTGTAACATTTTTTTTTGAGAAACAAGTATGTGATCTTAGCATGTTTCCTAAATATCTGTAAACATATGGTATTTATACGCTTTAGCATAGGCCAAAAAGATAAAAAAAAAAAAAAAAAAATTACATATACCACCTTTAAAGCCCGCCCAAAAATGAAAAATCTGTCATAATTTACACACTCTCATGTCAATACAAACCTGTATGGCTGACTTTCATCAATGGAACATAATAGATGATATTCTGAAATGTTAGTTTCTATTGACTTCAATTGTATTTATTGTGGAAGTAAATGGGAAACCAAATTGATTGGTTTCCAGCATTCTTCAAAATATCTTCTTTTATGTTCCACAGAAGAAGAAAAAAACGTCATACAGGTTTGGAACGACAAGAGGGTGAGTAAATCCTTTTAACCACATTAGTCTAGGTTATGTCTCAGCAACCATGACATTTTTGTTAAAACCGGTGTATTAATAAGGTCATGCAAAACTGTGGCCACAGATTTGCGGGTCTTGTTTTTTTTTTTCACCAACAGGTGACATCTGTAGATTTGCCATTTGCAACCATACTTCTACAAATTTCTTTTTTCTGAGTGAAATGAGAAAAAAAAGTTGGGATGTGACTATACAGGCAATAACAGAATGGAATCAGACTGCAAGAGTGCAATTTTGCTAAAAATAACACCTAAATGCAAAATTCCTAATATTTTTAATAACAATAATAAAAACTAACATCATCAAAAGAACATGCATTAAAAGTGACATCAACAAGAAAAGTAATATGAGAGAATAAATATTACAAAAGACTAAAACATTTTCTTTGGAATAACATGCATTTAAGTAAATAGGGTCAATCTTGATTTCATGTCAACTTGCATGTGACTGTTTCAATCCAGAATGTGATTTCATCTTGTATTAATGCCATCAAATGTACAAACATGCTCATAGACAGTAGCTGGATTGTTCTGGAAACAAACTTTGTATTGAGCATTGCGAACACGCACACGCACGCACGCGCACACGCGCACACACGCACGCACGCGCGCACACACACACACACACACACACGTCTGGTCCACTATCTTTGTGGGGACTCTCCATAGACGTAATGATTTTTATACTCTACAAACTGTATATATTTTATCTTCTGTATGAGTCGACAAAAGACATCATTGTACAGTAGGGATGGGAATATTTAGGCAGCATGATCCGATCTACTTATTTGTTTTATTAATTAATCTAAATAAAACTTAAAATATGTATTTAATTACATGTGTAAATATACATAAAAAAATAAATTAAACCAATCATGTTAAGAATTTTAAATAGGCTATATAAACTAATATAGCTTCAAAATATAAAAGCTAGTAAATAAAGAGAAAAATAAAACATTACAAGCAATAAACAAAGAGTGCTTTCAGTATTTAAAAATAGGCTGTCTGAATGTTTTTCATTCAAGAGCTGGAGTGATTTTTTCCCCTCAGTTTAGATATGATAAGCTGCATTCACACTAATGCACATATCTCTTTTGAAATTGTAAATGTGGTTTGTCCTGTTAGTTTAAGATATAAGACCATGTATTCCATTAATTTTGCGTCATAAAAGCATTTAGAGATGCAAGTAGGCTACATTTAACCAATGAGTCGCTGACAGACGCATGCACGAGCGCTCTTCACAAAGCGCGCGCAAGTGTTTTAAAATGAAAGCAGCCTTCTCAGTGATTTTCATATTTTTAATATAAGCCAACTGCATTCCAAAAGACATAAATAATGCCTCCTTAGAGGACTCCAGTATGTGTGTGTGTGTGTGTGTGAGAGTGAGAAATTAGAAGCAAGCAGAATACAGTTGTTTCTAAAGCACACGCAGCATCATCAGGCATCTGCGTTTAAAAACTAAGCTAAGACACGATTCTGAAATTCTCTGATTGATCCAGAATGGTTGGAGAGAATCAATAACATATCACATACATTAAACATAAACTGTTCTTTCCTGTATGCCAGGCCTATGCGTAGCGTACCAAGTTGATGCTTGATCTGCAGACTGCTTTTCTCTCGCGTGTCACGTGACCAGTGTAATCGCAGTTGTGTTAATAAATTGCGTTTCATCATATCGCGATTTTAGGGCAAATGCAATTAATCATTCAGCCCTAACCATGGATGGGGGGTTGGGGTTTAAGGTCGCGCAATCCAGTTTGGTTCAGAAAACCCATTAACAATGAAAAAAAATGTTTATTAATGCTGTAATATATCTATCCCATAGCCTACACAAGGCCTCTTAAACAAGGCTCTTGGACTATGAGGGCTCCCTGGAACTTACTGTTGGGCCCTATGTGCATATGAAGGCCCCAAAACCTCTTATAGAGCTATTGTCACTCTTTGAGCTTATTTTTGTGTGTGAAAAGTATTGGAAAAATTACTGTTTATTATTATAGTATAACTGCCCATTTTCCCTAAGTTTAAGTGAGACTACATTTTTAAACATTGCCTAATTTTTTTATTTGCCTCATTTGCATAATTTTTTCTTGCCTTATTAAAATTTGAACTCTAAAAGGAAAAAAACATACACCCTTCACTGTAGTTGTTTGACCGACTGTAAAAGATGCACCTTCAAATAAAAAAGGGAACTAAAGGGTCATGAAACCCGAAACAAAATTTTCTGAGATTTTAACAGAAGTATACGTTGAACACAATTGAAAACAATGTTAGCATCTGTTCGATTTAATAGTAGGGTGAAAATGGTTAAATTTAACCACTGCAAAGTTCTATGTCACTGTCTATCTTTATTATTGGGGTTCAGGGGGCACGTAGATCTAGGCTATGCACGGAACGTTTTTTTAAGCAGAAAATTAATTTTCAAAAATATGCATTTATAGTGTGTATATAAACAACTACCGGTATATATTTGTATACTACCGGTATATATTATAATTATAAAAGTACACTAATATGTTTTAAATAGACTTACGATTACTGTAGGCTAATATATGTAGCAGGACATCCAGTTACTTTTGAAAGGACAATAATAAAGTGTCAGTGTATTTCATTAGACTTTAACTTTGCCAGCTAAAATATATATATATATATATATATATCACTTCAAGTTCCGGGGGCAAGAAAAGTTTTCTACATTTTAAAGTTAAATGCACTAACCTGAACTTTTAGAGTTCAGAAATATAAGAGCTCAACCCCATGTTCAGCAGGCAGCCTATGAATATAAAATCATTAGAAAGGATTGTAAAAAAAAAAAAAAAGCAAGTGTATTATGTATTGTGTAAATAAGTGTATTGTGATTCTCAAAACATTTGCTGACCAAACAGAATTTCATTAAGTTTAGTAACAACATGTAACAATTTTTACATCAATTAATTTGGATAAATATCAGGTAGGCTAAGGCTACCTTACATAAAATTTCTCTCAAGGAAAAGATGTCGCACTAATGCTGTAAATATAGGCTACAGGGAGTTGGTATTATTATTAAAGGTCAAAATTAACAAATCAAATATAATGCGGTTTTTATAATAACGTTAAAATATTTTAATGATAGGAGCAAAATTATAATATGTAATATAGTGCATATATTTAGCAAAAATGATCCTCTCTATCTAGTTAATTGTTCTAGCTAGGCTGTGGTCATTAAATGGCTTTTCTGAGGTAAATGTTACGTTACGTGACAGGCTATTGTTCTCCAGTTGTTTTATTGACCTATTTCCGCAGTCGAAGCACTGATTGAGCGATTACATGAGACATGACACATTTCAGCAAGTTGTTGGCTACTGTATCTTCCAACATAGTTCATTCAAATTGATTTACTAACTAAAGAGCTAGATCAGTTCACTTGCCACTTGAACCGAGGTGCTGATCTGTCACGTCATATTAAAGAGCGCCAAAACAGTATTTATTGTTTGAATTTCGTAATAAAATGGACATCATTTGAAAGCTGAGACTCTGTTTAATATAATAAGTAACCTTGGAGATAACTGGCCCCAGGGCCTTTACAAGTCATAATGCACACACACACACACACAAAGTGAATAAGAGCCACAATAAATGCTCAAACTGCTTGGATGCCCAGTTGCTTTTTTCACACACGCGCAATCACATGTCGACAAAACCCCTGAGTCTGGAAAAAATCCGTAGGCTTGAGCACTTTAAAGTGCTGATCTGTTTCCTAATACACTCCATTGAGACCTGTGAGGGGCCAAAACCCCAGCAGAATACCAGATCAGCTGGAGCCAGATCCACTCATATATAAGACTTGTGCATTCCTACCCGCTATATTTTTAATCCTCTAGAAACGAATGCATTTAGTCTTACTTAAAACTGGTACAGGAAAAATTAAGGTGCGTGTGTGATGCGACCTCAAGATATCTAAAATAAGCATTTTTGTTTTCCACTGACTTCGCATATGGCCTCGTAAGGGCAGGGTAGCTTAACTGCCATAAAGTTATTTATAAATCATTAATAAAGTGTGACAACCCTGCAAAAACAAACAAGCAAAGATTAATACTTCTGGTTACTGCAAAACCATGTTGTAATATTCAGGGGTCAGAAATTAATTTAAAATCAGCACAACA
The DNA here is from genome assembly GCA_030578275.1 of Meda fulgida. Lineage (NCBI taxonomy): Eukaryota > Metazoa > Chordata > Actinopteri > Cypriniformes > Leuciscidae > Meda > Meda fulgida. The sequence continues at coordinate 19,548,848 of CM060623.1, read as the reverse complement.
TTATTAAAACATCTACACAATGTATGCATCCATATTTATGTGGAAATCATTTCGGTTTAAAAACTGCTTGGACCATGACCATGTCTAATATTAAATAGCCTGTAAATCTCCCAGAATGCTTCAGTATGGCCCAATTAAGCCATGAAGAGTCTCTTTCCTCCTGAGACTGCAGTGTTGGACAGGCTGCTGGTTCAGCGGTCTCCTGAGAGTCTCTGGATGTCCTGAACTGCCCTCCATAGTGGATCTGTGTGTATATCAGTCAGACTCTCAACCGAAGAGGTTATGCTTATGGCCTAATATTTCTCTACTGGGAGCTGCAGGATATTGACTAGTCATAGGTTGAGAGATGATGGTTTAGTGCTTTTTACAAGAGATCACCACTAAAAGGAAGCTGATGTCCATTATTACCCTCACAGTGTAGGTAAGGTTGTGTTGCGTTTAATCCAAAGTTGGGATAAGTCAGAATGGTCGACTAGTTGGTCAATAGATGATCCATCATCAGCCAGCATTAATTAAATCCCATTAAACATGGATCATTTTGCATACACACTATGATAATGTTATTCCATATTCTGTTCACATTTTCAGTGGATTTTCACTTTGCTCTATGAAACTTAAATGTAATTGTGACATTTTAAGTGAAATTCTTTGGAGGCTGAAATGTCAGTTTATGCTTTTCAATTTAAATCAAATCTGTTTCTCAACAGGCCAATCAAACAAGTAGCTAGCCTAAGTTTTTCAGAGCAGCCTGATTTAAATGTTCTTATAATTCATGACACAACATTCATCACAATGCATGGTGGCTAGGGAAGAATACTGGTGCTACAGGAATAAAATTAGTTTGTGAATTCACAATAGAGTGTCTACTACTCTGTGTATAGGGAGCAACGGCACTGAACGAACATTTTACAAGATGATATTTTTGTCAATGACACGCAGAGATCTGTTGCGCACCAAATCCTCCGCCATCATTCATATCATCTTTCCTTACTCTCATCACGTAATAAGTGAAATCTGACTCCTGCTGTATGGAGCACAGCAGATGCTTTCAGTTTATAATTTTAGTATCCAATTAAACAAAATGTTTTTTATTTCTACATAAAGCAAAACGACAGTGGGGCCAGTGCCGCAGTGGCAGTGCCATGTGTTGAAGGCCAAGTATTGTAACCTATACTCAGAATTTGTCATCTGCTTTAAATAGTTTGTTTTGTTTGTTTACATTGATGTTAAAATTACATTGTCAGATTTGTGACATTACTATTTATGTAATGTTAAAACACTGCTGTTCACTTTCAGAAGTTGTGATGATTTCCTTTCCCAGAAAGAATGTGAAACATATTGGTTATCATTTTCAGGTTTTAAATATATAAATATATCATTTAAATGTATTTTACACCCTTAAAGCAATATTGTATCGCATATTGAATATCACATTATTTAACAAGTAATCGCATATCACATTTTTCTTCAATATCGTGCAGCCCTACTTCCTACGCTGTCCCTGATACATAATCATCATTTGTTACGCAGGGGACATTTAGTCTACCTTCCAAACGCCATAATGGTTCTTAACATAGAACAGGATCTTCCTGTGAACATCAGTCCTCTCTGGTACTGAACTAAACAGATCACTACAAATAAACCCATCGTAAAACCAAAAACTTTATATATGCTAGACACGAGTATGCATTTCTGAGATGCTCAAAAGAATAACAAAATCCCAAGAATTTTAAATAGATTGCCTTACTGAATATAAACAAACCTTCAATTCAACCTCCATCAAAACATCTGTTAAACATTAAATGCATCTTCCTGTGGAATGTTTAAAAGACAGAACATGAATGCAGAAAGGCCAATGACAGTGTAATCACGGTAGATAAAAGAAATACGTAGTCACCCACTTAGAGACTATGAGACTTTAGTTATGGCCAATTACAGCTGTCTAGACAAGAGCTCTGGTCTTGTCAACCAGTTTACAGCTGCCATTACAATGAGCCCTCAGCTATGTTTAGAAGAAAATACTATTCTTACTATTGCAGCATTAAGTACAAATTTTCTTTACCGAGATAACATATCTGTATAAATGCGGGGGAATACTGTATCCCACATTGCAATGTGCTCTATTGTACCTTTTATATTGAGTGTGATGGATGAATATGAGATGTTGCAATGTCTATGGCTCATTATATGACTCATGAAATCTGCATTTTATGGCGCTTTTCCACTGCATGGTACGGTAAGGTTCGCTTCGGCTCGCTTTAAATGGTACCACCTCTGTTGAGGTTCCAAGCATACCGTACCGATACTAAAATGTGACGTCGAAGCACTGTAGATCACTGATTGGTCAGACAGACAGAATCGTCACTACCAGCGTCATTGTATTTGTGAGACATCAAACCTGCTAGATTTAAATAGCCAGTAACGGCCACCGCTGTAGCACCTGTTTTAAAACTACTTGCTTGACTTGCTTGAAGAAAAAAAACTTCCAAAAAAGAAATGGCTGAATAGTGGTCAGGGGACGAGAAGCGCAGACGTTCCTCTTGTTGGTTGACGAGGAGCGAATAAACTATAACGATCAGTCATAATCCCACCCACTTTGAAGCGGTACTAACGGCAGTGGAAAAGCAACCAAGCTAAAGCGAACTGAGCAGTCGTACCACGCAGTGAAAAAGTGAAGCGAGCCGAACCGTACTGAGCAGTACCATGCAGTGGAAAAGCACCAATAGTGTAGTGTGGCCTCTAGTCAGAAATTACCAGACTGTTCATTAAGCAAAGTTTTGCTTAAATGTATTTTAAATTTTGTGAACTACAAGTTTTACAGTTCATTGAAGCCAAATGCCTTGTTAAGTCTATCAGACTGATGGAATTTTTCACAATCCCTTTTCTCTCACTCTCAGTAGAGCAAAAAGGATGGTACTGAGTGACATGCTTTATTCATCCATACACTCTGCCAAAGTACACAGCAGGTTATTTGCTTCTCAAAACAGTATAACACCTGATGGAAATCTAAAAGTGGGCCCACAATCATTCATTCATAGAAAGAGCCGTTCTTATGACCGATCAATTATTAACGGGTGAAACAAGCAGCACACACACAGTATAAGGAATAGCCATTACAACTATTTCACTGGGACTTACACATACACAAAGACAATAAAATCACTTGCCCCTTCAAAGCATTGAGTCCTGAGAGGTGGGTTTAAAAACTCACCCGACATTCATTGGTTTGATTTTGACTGATATACGCAATGTCTGTCTCCACAGGGTTCTTCTGACAAGGAAACATTTGACTAAAGCGTAAACCTTTACATGTGCAGAGAGATAGTTTTCCAAGACCATGGGAATCCTTGTTCTTCAAAGAATATATTTTTTATATATATTGGGGGCCTTATGGGGGTGAATTAAAATAAATATCTAGTAGGGATGCATGATATAGCGACCACCATATCGGTATCAACCGATATATGCTCGTTTTTGATGTTATCGACCCAATAAGAAAATTTGGCTGATATATTAAAGCCGATAAATTATTTCCTTCCGCTGAGAGACTTCAGATGCGCAGTTCGCCGAGATGGTTTTTGAATTGCTTGAGATATGATTGGATTCACTTCAAAAAAGGAAAATGCAGTTAAGTGTGACGTGCAGCGCAAGTCTATCATATAGGCTACATAAAATTATAATGATAAGAGAACATTATTTTAATGGTGAGACTTTTGTTTTTGTAACCTGGCTCTCAAAAATGTTATAAAAATTTGGATTTAGATTTATCGGCCAATAAATCCGTTACCGGCTTTCAAATATAAAGAATTAGGCCTACCGGTTATCGGTATCAGCAAAAATGTTCATATTGGTTGCATCCCTAATATCTTGATTTTAATTGTTTAGCTTTTTTGAAAGCTTGTTTTGTCTTATTTTTAGTGCTGGGCAAGTTAACGCGTTATCGCGTTAACGCATTTATTAATTAATGCCGACAATTTTTTTATCGCACGTTAACGCAGTTTTTTGTTTATTTTGAAAGTCCGTTGCTCACTGGCTCTGAATACACATAGGCCTACAGACAAACCATGATCACAGGAGGGGTGGGATATATAACCCACCCAAACCAGCAGTGGAGAGGCTTTGGCAGGTTCTCAGGTGAACAGAAAGGGAGACAGCGCTCTGCGAGTGAATGACAGGCCCTCTACACAGTACCTATAAAACCTATATATAACTATTTAGATTCTGGAAACTCACAAACAGCGAGCCGATGATCAGTCTCTCTTACAATGATTTGTGCTGCGCATCGTGTACAAAAAAAAATAGACAATTCAACTTCGGCAACGGGCGGGCGCGGGCGCGTGCGTGAGGCGAGCATGAGCGCAACAGTTTCACAGGAACGCTTGACGCTGCACCATGTGCTCGACCACTTCACCTCACTCTGTTTAATGTAATCTTACGTGGGAAACCATGGCATGACCAAACCTAAGCTACAATCAGAGAAGTAACGTTGGTCGACTTATATCTGTAGTAGTGATCATGACCTCTGACTACATAGACTGTTTCTGCTGCTCCCTGATACAAGATACCTGTTGATACCTGTTCAGAAAAAAACAAGAAAACTGGACTCGTTTTAACAAGCTAGATAAAAGGTAATGCCCTGGCAGTGGCAAATAGCTTTGTTTAAATATTTGATTTGATTACATTAATGTTTAAGTTGAGATTTACAAGAAATATTTTATTGATACTGTGTAAAGGGAATACTGCTGGTATAAGAGCACCTTATTTGTTTAAAGTTTTTGCAAACCACATGTTATTGCACTTTTGTGTATATAGCAGTACATTTAAATCAAAAGTGCGCAATACACTACTTTAGAATTCATTATTCAATTTTGCGCACAACAATGCGATAAATTGCAAGACAATTATGCGATTAATCGCGATTAAAAAAAATGTAATCGTTGCCCAGCACTACTTATTTTATATCAAGTCATCTTGAAGCCCCTTCTAAGTTTGCTGTGTTCACTTCGTTGAGAACCAATACCTTAGATGTATGTCAACCAAAAATGAAAGTTTAATTTACAAAGCTCTATGGCTTTCTTTCATCGGCAGACAGAATAGAAAATGTAACACTTTTTTCATTGCTTTTTTACGTTACATTGAAGAGGAGCTTAAATGACTAATGACTTAACCTAAACCTACGAATGAATGGTTATTTTACAAAATGGACTGATTCTTGTGCTCAACTGACTCATTTAATCCATTTGCAGCTTTCAACAGCGTTTATCAGTGTAGAATGAATTTCATTCTATTCCTCACACAAAGTTATTGTATGACTCAAGAACTTGTATAGCAAATGTAGCATGTTTCGAATGGACCACTATTATGGTACTTTTTAGAGACGTTTTGCCTTGAAGCTTGAAAGCTTCAGTCACCATTTATTGTCCTTAATTGTCAATGTAATTTTCATATTTGGGATGAATTATTGCTTTAACTCTGAGTGGATTGGAAGAGAACCAGGATTTATGAGGAAGCCTCAGTTTAAAAGTATGATTTCTAGACCTGTACAATTCATGTACATTAATAAAATCTTGGGCTTTTTATAATGAACACATTTTACAAGATATGCCAAGCACTAAAATATTTAATGAATAGAAATTGTGAATAAATATATTCAAAAAGTGATCATGGCGCCTTCGAATATTGTTGTGGACAAAGAGGGCCTTGAAGTCAAAAAAAAAGTTCAGAACCACTGCTTTAAAGGGTCACTCCACCGATTTTGACATGAATGTGTATTGAAAGTGGGTAATATGTGTAGTAGAATAGTAGCAGAAATTTTTTATTTTGTTCCTTCCTGTCCAATAAAATGCCGAAAATGACTTTTTAGTGCTTGTGGATTATAGACAACAATCCCCATAGTGCATTGCAATTCTCAGCTCCACAGGCCACTCCCACTACTCCCACTACTCCGAAAGTAGGTCTCCAGGACGCCGCTATCGATATGTGGTGCGAAACTCGGGTGATCAACCACACACACGTCCGTGTCATCCTCCGAATATATAATTTCATACAGGAGAAATTCGCACCGCTGGAATTCGCGGCAGCAGACTGACTCTTCATCTGTGTCCATTGGCGCACAGTGAGAGCACAGCCACCACCAATCTGTCCCAGCTCGAGGCATTGCGGGCTCCTCGTCCGCGGCAGGCAGATCGGCTGTGGTGGAAGCAGGTTCAGCCGCCTCCTTTTCCTCCATAGCCCTCAGCTGCTCGTCGCTGTACTCAGGCTCATAAAGGTAGCCACGAACATCTGTTTCTGCCATATTAAAATCTCAATCCTCCATTATGTGTCCGTCTTCGTTTTCAGAACCTTCGGCGTCCATTTTTTCAAAAAGTTTCGCCACTGGCACTGATCTGTGATAGGTCTGTTAGCGCATTAGGTCCATCCCCCAATGGGCGGGTTGGAAAGGGTGGGAAAGTAGTGCTTGTAGTCTTTACAGAAATACCCCATTCTTACACTTCCTCCTACAATGACGCAAATTGACGATTTTTGCGTCATTGTAGGCGGAAGTGAAAAAGGTAAATAGTGGATTTCTCTCGTCTCAGGGGACAATGAAAGATTTTTTCAGGACCATTCAATAGTATTACTGGGTTTCTAACAATGGAAAGCTTAATACAAATGGGTGGAGTGTCCCTTTAAGGGTTTTGACAAGTGTTTAAGAGTGCGCATATAAATAAATTAACATTTACCACCAAGAGAACAGTGGAACAGCCAGATGGACCAGCCCTAAGCCATACACACCTCCCCTTTGTACTCCATTCTCATTCAAATTCCCTTTTGATTCTCAAACTTGACACACTAAATAGATAGATGGTGAGAAAGCATGTCTTTAAGCTTACCTTTCCCCACCCTTAATTTTATCTTTCATCAAACCATGCAGCCTTTAAGTTACTTAATACGTTCCCGCTGCCAAGACTGTTCCACTGTGTACAGCACCAAGTTTTTTAGTACCACCTCAGTTGAAGTTCCAAGCGAGCCGTCGTACCGATACTAAAACGTGATGGGTAAACACTGCAGATCACTGATTGTTCAGAGAGAATCATCACTACCAGCATCATTGGATTTGCGACATGAGACACCAAACCCACTAGATTTAAAAAGTCAGCAACAGCCATTGCAGTATCATTTGTTTACGCAACGTTTTTAAACGACTTGCTGTAAACGACCGGTTCACGCAACTTCACTCAACAATGGCTGTATCGTGTTCAGTAGACGAGGTTGCGGCGCAACTATAAAGATCATTCTATAATCCCACCCACTTTGAAGCGTTAATAAACTGCAGCGCAAAAGCAAACCGAGCCAAAGTAAAGTGTGCCGAGTCGTGCCGAGCCATGAATGTCACAACCGTTGACTCTGAATTTGAGTGTCCAGCATTTTTAAAGAGTGAACGCAGTCAAAATTTCTGCATGCAACCTGAGTTTGTGGCATTCATTACTAGCCAACAATAGAACGTCCTTTCTGTCATATTCAATTGCCACCTCATAAAGGGCACATAACCACAATCACAAACACAAAAACCTATACACGTAGACCTGCCAAACTAGACACACTATAATAGGTTTGTGGCTTGTCTTAACAAATATACAACAAACAATACCTGTAATGAAATAAAATATCCATCAGTGTGTGCTTGATGGTGACAGTTTGGCATCCTACGCAGATCAATTTCATTGTGTGCTCTTTATTTGTCTTGTGACTTTTGAATTACAAATCGTGACTGCTGAACTTTACGTCAGCCAACTAGATCTCAAACAACACATAACAGCCCAATCAAATGAACTTAAACATTACGCAGTTTTATTGATGGGAGATTATCTTTACACTCTCAGCGTGGGTCAAAGTTGGAAATGAAATTGCATCAGAGGCCTTCTGGAATTCATTACTACTGAAATAATTTCGGGTTGCTCTTATGATTGTGTGTGCGTCTTAAGTCCGATTTCCATTTCCAGAGACAAAGTCATATCAGGTTTCTGAAAGTACCACACACAGAGTTCAGAGTGGCACTATGTTCATTGACATCTCTCTACCAACCATTGTTCTTCTCCATACTAGTTCTACTCCTAAATTGAGTAGGGATCTACGATCCAATCTGAGGTGACTTGGTGACCTACATTTAACCTCAGGAGATTAGCTTGCAACATTGATGATACCAATGCTCATGATGAAATATCAGAGATGTTGAAACTTTCCCCTGCAATAAAAAGCTGATAAACTAAATCAGATTCTCCTCATGAGAATTCACTGAGAAAATGGACTATACAGTTAGAAGTTTTACCCAAATATATGAGTGGAGCGGAGTTCAGTTTTCTGGAGAACTTCTTATTTGTTTATTCAAAGTGTTCGTTTCCTCTCACGAATGGAAGAGGAGCTCTAATTTAGCTTAAAACAAGCAGTGTGTTTCTAAAAGTCAGACCATCAGTGTTTCCATTACCCACTTTTGATCTGAGTTGCTTGGTGACATGAAATATTAAATGAAATATGGCTGAGAAAAAATATACAGACTGGCCAAATTACTCTGAAAATCAAGCTATTCAATGTCTCAAAACCTGGTGATATGCCTGAATAGAAAGCATCTGAAGGCATTTAAAACACAGCACATGCCTCTGATGCTCAAAAACTTATCTAGGTAGGCATCTCATCAGGCTTTGAACCAGCCTAAGACTAAATGACTGAGTGAAAGCACAAATGTAATCTTCAAATAACTATCAAAATGATAAAACAATGGATATATCTGCAATTGAACAGATCATATTTTTTATTATATTTTTCACCCCACATCCTTCATTGCGCACGTAAGCGCGTGACAGGCGAGCGTGGAGATAAACTCAAACGGCGAGAAAAGTAAACAAGGTGATAAATGAGATCCACTTCTTGGTCTGTGAGAGAAGGGTCTGTTTCGGTGTTGGAGGGTCCCAACCCCCCTATTCACTCAACAGCCCGTCTAAAATGGCCACAACTGTTTCAATCTGCAGGTCTGCGCGCACTACAACATCGCGAATCATCACAAAGAGCGTGTGCTCGCACCATCAGAGTTCAGGTTAATTCATTGTGTTCTTCTAAAGCTCAAAATGCACGTTTAAATGGACCCTCTCTCTCCAGCAAGACCGTGTGGTGGTAACGTTACACAGCCTGTAAATACACACGGAAAACACATAACTTACCTGCGCGTTTCATTCACCAACACCGGTTGCAAGTGTGCGATATCCTTCTGTTATGTAAGCTCCCGGTTCACCGAGCAGCATGGAGAGCTCGAATGGCCTCGTGGATATGTGGTGTGAATTACCCATCCACTCGACTAGGGTAAAAACCCTGCTGCTGCGCATGCGCACAACTACTGTACGGCCCCACGAGCGCTGGTGTAATATTGTCTCCAGTTACAAGGACATGAGGAGTTATGATGACTTTGAACGTGGTGTTAAAACACAGGAACCATTTGAAGCTAATGCTATATGTTATTTACAACCCCATTGCCTTTTTAAAGATAACGAAAAATGCGTGATTTAAAAATCAGGAAGTAAAAGTTAAACTGAAGTTAAGGCCAACACTGAAACGTGTTGAAAAGTAGGCTATTTTGGTTGCGTTGTAAAATAAAATATCTAATCATTCTTAAACAAGATATATTAAATTCAAAATAAAAATTCATAATATATTCAAGTAGCCAACAATTTAATGAGGATAGGCTACTTTTTACTTCCAGTAGGCCTATTTTCCTTTTTTCTTTTTCCCAGTAGGCTACTTTTGCTATACCCTTGATAAGACATTGATTTTCTTATGCAAGATTACTTCTCAAGCAAAATGATTGTTTAAAAGTATGTTTAGACATCCTTAGGATGTTTTTTTTAGGGATGCACGATATATCAGCCACCATATCAATTCAGTATCTATCAATAGGGTCATGTTATCGACCCGATAAGAACATTTGGGCGATATATCTAAGCCGAAAAATAATGGATTATTTCCTTCCGCTATATTTTATTTGCTTTAAAATAGGCTATAAAGAATTATTGGTTAATAGAATTGGCCAAAATCCACCGTGGTTGTCAAGGAATGTTTAGTTCGTTGTTGTAATTTGTTAAAATGTATGAAAATAAAGTAAAAAAAAAAAATTGGCCAAAATCTTTATATCGGTGCATCCCTAATGTTTTTAGACTAGTTAATGTCTTCAGCTTCTTTTGTATTCACCAATATTCTGCTGTCTCCCATACTTTCATTTCCAGTTGACAGCATGTGAAATTGCTGTGCTGTACCAGCAGAGATTAATTAGAGCCTTTTGTTAATAAGCATGAGTTCCAGTCACAGTCACAGTAGCAAAGAGAACAAGTTCCTGCATATTGAATCAGAGATTTACATATAAAAGAACACTGAAATGAAATACATTTTTTGAAAATAAGTCTCGGTTAACAACTAGTTCTGTTTATATGAATATTTCTGGTGTGCACAAGCATGCAAACACAGATAGTGGCCACAAAGTCCATATCTTAGTAGAACAGTAGAACAGTAGAACAATTTGGACATTCTCACCACAGAATTCCAAACTGTGCATTTGTGAAATTACTGAAACAAGTGTTTGAACATTCAACAGACATGCAGTTTACAAAGGTTCACCTTTATATAGTGGATGTGTCTTTAGTTTATGATTGACAGCAATGATCAGAATTTCTTACAGGAACTGATATATTTTCATAGAGATCCCCTAGTAGTGTATTTCTGTATGTCACACCCTGAGATCAGTTTTGATAAAACATTCTTAAAGTGAGCATTCTTAACCTCCTTTAAAGTGTCTTTAATGTTCAGAGTGTCTGAAATGCTGCAGGAGTGAGAGTACTAACTCTCAAAAAACGGAAATTCCAGGAAACTACCCTCTGAAGCATTCCAACTTTAAATAGGAGTGGACATCAATACAAGTGGAATTTCTCAGATCTGTATAGTCATTCGCTACAGGTACCATGTGTCCGAAAACATTATTGCTAACATGATCCATGTGCCAAATCAATTAGATTCAAAGGTGAAATTATTACCTTTTCAACACATTTATAGTAAGTTTAGTATGATGTTTTGTACAGCTCGAAACAAGCACTTCCATTGTTCATTCAATGCATAAATAAATGATTAATATGCTAACCTTTCTCTCTTTCTTGAACTTTCTTTTTAAACAGACACTGGCATTCTCTATGTAACTTGCTTTCATCATCTTTTAGGGTTTGAAAGCCATAAGGACAGCTTTATCAGAAGCAGACACACCCATTACTGCCATCATTAAAATCTCAGACTTCACCTATACAGGAATAGTACATTGTGTCATTGTACCTTTTGACCTCTTTCCATTGCCCTTTCTCAGTCTAAATCACCAATTCATTTATTTTCTCAGCAAATGTTAGTTATTTGATCATACCAAGGGATGATATCAAGTGTCAAAGTCAAGAATTGCGCAGCAAAAACAGTGATAATTTAACCAGTTCAACTCGACTCGCTCCAAACGGGATTTGAACCGGTGTCTCTGGCATGGGTGGCAGGTGCGCTAACAAGGATGCTAAAGACTGCAGACTCAACTATCGGTCGCTAGCACACCTCTTGAGGCCAGGGGAGTGAGGTTTACACATTCAGCTCTTGCTGGCCTATATGTTATACTCAACCCCCTAAGACTCAATCCAATCCGGGTCACGGCACTAAATGTAATGGGTCCTACTCACCGGCGTCTCTAGCGGGGGGCTGCGTTTTTAAGCGTCCTTGTTAGCGCACCTGCCGGAAACACCGATTCAAATCCTGCTCGGAGCGAGTCGAGTAGGACCGGTTACAATAATATAATTTGGTTAGATCTATATAATAGCAGGCTAAAAGCTAGAGTTTAGCTTTAGAGCAGTTTCCATAAACAATTATTTTTAAAAGGGATGTTTTTGAATTTTTATTTGAATTTTCACCCTTATGTTGTTCCAAACCTGTATGACTTTTTTTTTTTTTATCCTGTGGAACACAAAAGAAAATGTTTCTGTTTTTTTGTCCATGCAATTAAAGTGTACAGTGTTGTTATGGACCACTGACATATGAAGATCTTTTTGTTTTGTTTTTTTGTTCTGGAGAGTACATCTTTCCCATATCACAGAGCCAACATGCACAAATCCTCTCCCTCTACCTGTTGTTTTTTTTCACTACTGCAGATATAGAATGACCCATCTCTGTTTGAACAGATCACATGTGGGAACTTTAACCCAAAACACAAGCAAACTAGTCCGCGGGCCTGTTTATCCACGCTGCACTTCTTCTCTTCTCAAGTCCCTTTCAAAACATCTCCCTGCAGTTCACAAGGAAAACCGCCTGTATCTCCTCCGGTTTCTGTTCCATTTATAATAAACAGAAGTCTATTTTTCTGCACACAAACCAAATATTTACATCAGCAGCTGCGATGAGTGAAGCAGTTCTTTAACAGAATAATGTGATTAAACTATGATACGGTCGGTCACAACCTTTAACAGGGTGGATGGCTCTCTGATTTCAATTGGCATGGTTAATTTTGTATTAGTGTGTTCTAATATCCCTTCTTATCTCAAAGTCATTTCCAGAATTCGTAACCCGAAGAACAGCACAATTCAAAAATAATCTTTATCTATGGTTGTTTTAATGATTCATTTTCATGTGAGAATCTTTTTTGTGATTCTGACAGTACTGGATAAAGCCAGGTGGAAAGATTCCAGTTTAGAGGCCAGATTAGTTCAGGCCAAACGACCATTGAATACAGATTAAACTCACCACCCCTGAATCACAAGACCTTTAGTACAACAGAAATATAAAGTGCAATACAGTTATACATTTAAATAGCAAATACAGGACCACAACTGTCACCATGACGCTCACCAGAGACACGCAGAGAAGTTGTGCTCTTTTTTCCGTTACTAAGGAGAGGCATGTGGAGGGAGAAGCATGTGACATGCTCTAGATAGTACAGAATGCAGTATAACACATCTGATTTAAATGCCTAATTCAAATGCACATATAGACCAAACCAAAGAATGTGTGGCCCACTGGGGATTTTATGTTCTCAAACAGGGTCCCTCAAGATGACTTAAAGTAATAGTTCACCTAAAAATGAAAATTCTGTCATCATTTACTTACCCTCAGGTTGTTCCAAACCTGTATGAATTTCTTTCTTCTTCTAAACACGGAAGAAGATATTTTGAAGAATGTCAGTAAGCAAACAGTTGACGGGGCCCATTGACTTCCATATGAAAAAACAAAACCATGGAAGTAAATGGGGCCCAATTTCTTTTTTGGGTGAACTGTCCTAGTTTAAAGTGATTTAAAATAAGACAGATCAAGCTTTTAAATTCACCTATTGAAAAACTGTTTGTTTTTATCTGTGAAGGTCCAGGATTCCCGTGAACTTGGAAAATGAGGTAGCCTTTTAAATGTGTGAATTCTAGACCTGGAAAAGTCTCATGCAAAGTCTCATGTAAGAGTCATGTAAATTAATAAAATATTAAAATGCCTTGGGTATTTTTTTTTTATAAAGAATATGCATTATTCTAGCTATGCCAAGTTCCAAAACATTTCATTGTATAGAAATTTTGAGCAAAAATCAATTAACTTGGATGTTTAATTCATTTTAGTTTAACTTACTTTAAAAAAATTAGTTGATTCTTGTACGGTTATTGTTTTCTTGTATGTATTCTGATTTTGATGAGTTAGTGCAATGTAAAAACACATGTTGTCATTACTTATTGATATATATATATTTTTTAAAGAATTATTATTGCTGAATTGAGACTCTTTATTTCCTGAAACGGCATTGTTGTATGTCAAAGATTTGCAATAATAAAACTTTTTTTTACTGTAAAAGTTTCTTACAGTATAAAAACTGTACTGTATTACTAAATGTCTCAACGATGCAGTGCATAATTTCTGTGCCACTAATAGCACCAAATTAAGTAGCAAAACTTGCGATTGCTTTCAGACAGACTGTTTAAACAAAATGAGCAATATTTTAATACCACTGCACGTGCACAGTATTTACATTTTTTGCAATGCAGACCAACAAATGGCTTACTTGTCTCTGCAAATTAGACATCACAAAATTATGCACTTCGACTTTTATATATCTACATGAAGACTTCAGATGCAAAAGCCTCTAAGTGCCATCTGAAATGTTCTTCTAAAACAAGCATTTTTATCAAGCTTGTATATTTAAGTTCAGTAATTTCACTTTAATGACAATTAATAGGTAATTTTCATTGCAATTAAAGTGAAATAACTGAACATAAACATACAAGCTTGATAAAAATGATCATTAAAGAAAATCTCAGATGGCACAGGGTTTTGCATCTGAAGTCTTCACATATACGTTTGTTTTTTACCTTACATGGTGTATTGTAGTATATACCGACTATGAGAGTTATTGCTCTAAACCACATGAGAGCAGCCGTATCCCACTGCACTGCCAATCCCTGTCATGTGTATATAGGTGTGCATGTTTGTTGTGATGGTCATGCGTGTCGTATTTACTGCACAGAGGGGCTGTTTCATCTCCACATGCACCCTGTCACCCTTCAAAACACCGGGAGGTGGAGCCTGCACCCGCCTCTGCTGTGATTGGTGGACAGGACGTAGCTGTGTGGCCATCTGTATCTGATTTAAAGAAAGGGATTTGAAAGTGAAGAGGGGTGGTTGCTTTTCAAAAAGCTTGTGAAGGAAATGAGAGATCTGCTGGCTTTGACCTTTAATGATGTGCTCATGAATATGTGTATGTAGTAAAACATGGGGAGATAACAAGGGTCTTGAATTCCTTATGTGATGATCACAGATGGGATTTGAGCACGGCCTGAATATATGGATACTGACCTGTGATCTCTGTTAAGACTTATTATAAATCACTTTTAACCCTTCACAGAAGTGTATTTATACAGATACAGATATGAAATTAGTGTGTCTGTAATGCATTTGTGTGTGTGTGCTTGTGAATGAGTTTGCATGACATGTTCCTCCTGGTGTGGGGAAGTTTTAACCAGAACCAACAGGCTGGAGTCGGTTCCAAGTCTGTGTGTGTGTGTGTGTGTGTGTGTGTGTGTGTGTGTGTGTGTCTGTGTGTGTGTGTGTGTGTGTGTGTGTGTGTGTGTGTGTGTGTGTGTGTGTGTGTGTGTGTGTGTGTGTGTGTGTGAGAGGTGTTCTCACTAGTCCTTGTGGAACAGTGCATGACATAGTGAGTGAAATGCTAATTATAGCAACAGTGCTGCAGATTTTCCAATGAGTTGAAAAGTACAATAAGCTTGAGCACATGAGAATCAGGTTGTCATTCAGTAATTCTATGTTTTTCTCAATGTAACAAATCTACAGAATGAATGAAAGTTGCACTTTATGAAGTTTATAGTAACCGCATCTAAGGACTAGAAAGTTATTAACACTGTGAAGCCTGACGTGTGAAATAATAGTCAAAAATTAATAATAAAATGGAACAGTGTGAACCTTTAGACAAAATATTTTAAATTTATAAAAAAAATAGTGGTTTTGATTATAACATGTTTGATAAATCAGGCTCATGGAGCTCATGAATATGGCGCTCATACTCTGGGAGGAAAAAACACCTGTTGTATTCAGAGGCTCAAACTGAGGAAAAATATGCAATCTGGTGCAGTTGTTGATATTTATATGGCAAAAAGTAAGATAAAAATCGTGATTAGGGCTTTTCACACTTGAAATAATTAACCCTGGGTAATTCTAAACCCCGGGTAAACGGAATCCTGGGTTATCTTTATTCACGTTTCACACTGCTCTATAGCCATACCCGGAGTAAACCCTGGGTATTCATAAACTGCCGTTTCACACTGCGCATTCCTAAACCCCGGTTAAAGTTCTTTTTTGCAAATTTGCTGTGCAGTGTTACTGACTGGACAAACGCAGCATGTGACCTGTTAAAATGTAAGCTCTTGCGCATCCTCTTACACATTGCTTACTGTAATATCTAGTTTTTTTCTGTGTGAACTTTTCAAATAATTGTAAGAATGAAACGGTCTCTTCTTCACTTCAACTGTCCCGTTTTTCCTATCAAACTCAGAAACGATATTTAGGCTATATAGCAGTGTTTTTGTGACTGACAAAAACGGGTGAATATGAGGCATTTTGGTTTGGCTGCTTAGCATCTAGATGTGACATTCTAACAACGCATCATCATTTCTCACTGTAGAAGTCTGGCACCGCAATGCGGACTTAACACCCGGGGTTAAACGCAGTATGAAAAGCCCTAAGTTGTAATGTAAATCAGTGAGATCAGACAATTACATAAAATGTAAGTAAATACAAAATGCTAAAAGACATGTGAATCACGAACTGAAGAGGAAGGATATTTTAAAAAAAATGATACTAAAGGCCTTTTACTTGCTAAAAAAGTATGAACTAGGCCTATCAATTAGATGATAAAAGGCATGATTGCTTTTAGGCAAAGTTTTGATCATGTTGATAATTTAGAGGCTTAAGAAACTTGTGTATCACATAATTAAGTGGTAGGGTTTAAATACAAATCTACTGTGGCCCACATTAGGGCCAGGTTTGGTTTATTTGGTTTGTTCTTGGCTTGCATGTTGCATTGCATTGCTTGCGGACCAGATCTGGCAAACAGGAGAGGAACATGCAAGTGCCATCATTCCACGTGGGCTGGATGAGAAATTAAATTTGTGGTATAGATACGCACTTTTATGAGATTGTGTTGAAATGTCAGGTGTGTGCCGGATCGGAGGTAGGCTTTAGAGCACCATTAAAGTAGTCCATATGACTTAAAATATAGTGATATCTCAGATTTATATGAGATGTTCTTCCCTTGATCCTCTTCCTCTCTGCCGAAGCTCAATTCTTAATTGTGTCCACGTTCGAACGCACAGAATACAGAATGAGATTTAAAATGTGCAGCCATGGGGAATATTTTCCAGCAATAATGACATAAATTCTGGTCTGTTGGCTGTTGCTCATATATAATAGACTTCAGAAGACTTGAAGAATCATGCACAAGCCACGTGCACTTTTATGGTCAATTTTTGTTGCAGTTAAAAAACAGAGGCAATACTATATCCTAAGTGCTTTGTTCAAGGTTATAATAGTGATAAAGCAGGACTCTAATCTCTCCCGTTCATAATCCACCCGGTTTACATCTCAATCATTTACTGTCTCCACTCGAGCAACTGAAAATCATTAAGAAACACCTGAAGCCTTGTTTAACCCTTACTAAAAATTATACTTAGTTAATAATTCAGTAAATTAAAGTTAATGTTTATAAATATTTAACGTTAAACTAAAAAAACTAAAAAACTTTGAAAGAGAACTGTAATCCAAGAATAATCTGTTTCAATAGGAAGGGCCTTTAATAGGCTAGTTGCTAAAAAAGTATAAACTATCAATTAGATGACAAAAGGCATGATTGCTTTTAAACAAAGTTTTGATCATGTTGATCATTTAGAGTCCTTAGAAACGTGTGTATCAAATTTAAATCTGGCCTATGACTATGAGACAACAGCTGTAGTTTCTGTTACCATGGCGACATCTAATGGAGATAAGGAGTTATTACAAAGTCGGTTGGAGGCGGTGCTTTGAGTGAATTTGAGTGAAAATACGACTGATAAATGTTTTTTTTTTTTTTTTTTTTTTTTTTTTTTTTTTATCGGTCACTATTTACTTGCAGATGAATGAAAGTAAACAGATGTTCAGATCCTCACACGGTTTTTCTGTCGGCTCAGGATATTTCTCGAACTGTCTGTTAGGGTTTCTTTCTTCCTGTCCGACAGCTTCAGGCTCGTTCCCAGCATCAGATGTTCACAGCAGGTGCCGTGCAACTCAGAGAAATTATGATCCATATTTCAACTAAACAACATTGACTCGTATGGAAGCTTGTTTCCGCCATTAAAAAAAAAAAAAAAAAAAGCCTAAGCATCCTGGGCCATATATATATATATACAGGTCCTTCTAAAAAAATTAGCATTTTGTGATAAAGTTCATCATTTTCCATAATGTAATGATAAAAATTAAACTTTCATATATTTTAGATTGCACACCAACTGAAATATTTCAGGTCTTTTATTGTTTTAATACTGATGATTTTGGCATACAGCTCATGAAAACCCAAAATTCCTGTCTTAAAAAATTAGCATATTTCATCCGACCAATAAAAGAAGTGTTTTTAATACAAAAAAAAGTCAACCTTCAAATAATTATGTTCAGTTATGCATTCAATACTTGGTCAGGAATCCTTTTGCAGAAATTACTGCTTCAATGCGGCGTGGCATGGAGGCAATCAGCCTGTGGCACTGCTGAGGTGTTATGGAGGCCCAGGATGCTTCGATAGCGGCCTCAAGCTCATCCAGAGTGGTGGGTCTTGCGCCTCTCAACTTTGTCTTCACAATATCCCACAGATTCTCTATGGGGTTGGCAGGCCAATTGAGCACAGTAATACCATGGTCAGTAAACCATTTACCAGTGGTTTTGGCACTGTGAGCAGGTGCCAGGTCATGCTGAAAAATGAAATCTTCATCTCCATAAAGCTTTTCAGCAGGTGGAAGCATGAAGTGCTCCAAAATCTCCTGATAGCTAGATGCATTGACCCTGCCCTTGATAAAACACAGTGGACCAACACCAGCAGCTGACATGGCACCCCAGACCATCACTCACTGTGGGTACTTGACACTGGACTTCAGGCATTTTGGCATTTCCTTCTCCCCAGTCTTCCTCCAGACTCTTGCACCTTGATTTCCGAATGACATGCAAAATTTGCTTTCATCAGAAAAAAGTACTTTGGACCACTGAGCAACAGTCCAGTGCTGCTTCTCTGTAGCCCAGGTCAGGCGCTTCTGCCGCTGTTTCTGGTTCAAAAGTGGCTTGACCTGGGGAATGCGGCACCTGTAGCCCATTTCCTGCACACGCCTGTGCACGGTGGCTCTGGATGTTTCTACTCCAGACTCAGTCCACTGCTTCCGCAGGTCCCCCAAGGTCTGGAATCGGTCCTTCTCCACAATTTTCCTCAGGGTCCGGTCACCTCTTCTCGTTGTGCAGCGTTTTTTGCCACACTTTTTCCTTCCCACAGATTTCCCACTGAGGTGCCTTGATACAGCACTCTGGGAACAGCCTATTTGTTCAGAAATTTCTTTCTCTGTCTTACCCTCTTGCTTGAGGGTGTCAATGATGGCCTTCTGGACAGCAGTCAGGTCGGCAGTCTTACCCATGAGTGCGGTTTTGAGTAATGAAACAGGCTGGGAGTTTTTAAAAGCCTCAGGAATCTTTTGCAGGTGTTTAGAGTTAATTAGTTGATTCAGATGATTATTTTAAAAGCTCGTTTAGAGAACCTTTTCATGATATGCTAATTTTTTGAGACAGGAATTTTGGGTTTTCATGAGCTGTATGCCAAAATCATCAGTATTTAAACAATAAAACACCTGAAATATTTCAGTTGGTGTGCAATGAATCTAAAACATATGAAAGTTTAATTTTTATCATTACATTATGGAAAATAATGAACTTTATCACAATATGCTAATTTTTTTAGAAGGACCTGTATATATATTTGCAACTTTTCAATCTCTTTTGACTCCGATTAATTTCCTTTGCACCTCTACTTGGTAACAGCCTCATTACATTTATTCATTTCAAATACTTCTATAAGAATTTTTCATAAACACATTCAATGAAATAAAATAACAATTCACCCAAGAAAATTATTTAATATCCCTGAACTATGAATATACTACACAGGTTCCAAAATATTGGAACATGTTAAAAGACATGCATGAATGCCATTATTTGCTACATTGGTTCATCACATGAATGAACATGTTCAACAAATATTTGACAACCAGGAATTTTTAAAATATATTTTTGACTTAATTTTGAACAATATCTTATTTTTTGTGAACAATATTATCTTTTTTATTTTTATTGTATTTATTTACTTTTTTCAATAAAATTATTTAATTAGAAAAGTCCCCCTGTGGTGAAAATATTTTTAATGTCAAGCTTTTAAATGTTTTTTATATGTCTATGTGGTGTTTTTAATATGCTTTAAGACAAACCCGTCCGTGAACCAAAGACAGTCTCAAAAACGCAGTTTAAAATCGCTGGTGTTTCTGACATCATTAACTACCTTGTAACCAATTATGTGATGTCAAAGTGGATCTCTGAGCTGCTGTGAGTGAGTGGGGGCGGTAATTTGTGAGTTATTTGGACAGTAATGTGTAAAGTTACTTTTGTACTTTTTGCTTTTTTTTAATAACAACAAAAAGTAATATTTTTAGCAAATGCAAAGGATATTTTACACCAAAAGTGAAATGAATAAGCCTCAGGCTGAAGGAAATGCAAATTCACATCTGTCCAGTAGAGGGTGCAGCTCAAACAAACCTTTCAGCTGTACCTCTATTCTGGATTGCAGGGGGAAAAAAAGAACACAAAAGTGAATGTTTATCTAAAGTCACCATAGGTTTGCATCAAAACATTGATTAATAAAGTGAGATTAAATACATAAAGACCAGGTTTCACAGACAGGGTTTAGATTAAGCCAGGATTAGGCCTTTAGTTCAATTAGGGCATTTAAGTAGCTTTTATAAACTTGCCTTAGAAATAAAACATTACTGTGAGCATCTTGAGACAAAACAATTGCACTCTATGGCACAATAATTGGTAATACAAAGCACCTTGCATTACTTATTTCAAAAAGGAATTTAGATATTTTGCTGTACATTTTAATTCAATGCTTTATTTTACTAGTGAAAAGGTAATCTGATTACGAATAACTTTAAGTTTTAGTAAAATTTTGTTGTATTGACATCCAACATTCTGAGCTGATTTTGCACACAAAAATATGAGTTTTACTCACAAAAACTGGCTTTTAGGCCAAAAGAATCTGCAGTATTCTACTAAATCTATTGTTTTCCATTCTGCCTACAGAACACTTGGCAGAAAGTGAAACTCCTTTGAGTGCTGGTTTAGGCTTTCCCATATAATACAACTAGATGACAGAGAAAACTACTTTCAGTGGGAGCTGGTAAGGTCAGATGAGGTCAGCGTTTTGACTGTAGACCTGCAGGATTAGATTAGAATAGATTAGATTGGATGAGATTAGAGGGATATGATCAGAAAGTCTTGTCAGATGCATGTGTCCTGAAAAGCCAAAGAACAATAAGTCATCAGCATACTCAGCCTTTAAAATGACAGGGATTCACCATTACAACACTCTAACACTGATGGCCATTTTTGTCTGTAAACATGGTTTGAAATGTAAAAGATTTTTATATACTTGGAACTTTAAAACACTCAGTTTTAATTTAAACGATTTTCAAATAGAATTTTAAAGCTGTCAGAGCCTGTAAGACTTCTTTTATAGGCAGATAGATAAAGAAAGAGTGAGAGAGAGAATGGTCTTCTCTTCGACAGTGGTCCTGACAGACTCTGAGTCCATTCTGATGAGGAGATTAAAGGTCCCAAATTCAATAAATGCACCCAAGTGCGTGCACGCACACACACACACACACACACACACACACACACACACACACACACACACACACACACACACACACACACACACACACACACACACACACACACACACACACACACACACACACACACACACACACACACACACACACACACACACGCACACACCTCAGTGTCACACAGATACGCTCACTGACACGTAATTAAGATAAGTGGACAGGGGCATTATTGCAGCCCCACAGAGACAGACAGGTGAGAGCAGCAAATTAACCCCTGTGTGTGAGACAGAAAGGCAGAGTGAGATCACTGGGCTAAAAAGAGACAGGTAAATTGACCTTTGAACGAGAGTAAGAGCGCGTGTAATTGAATAAAAAAAATAAAAGTGTGCAAGAGGGTTTCTGTCTGACATTGATAAAATGGCTCCTCATGACTCAAAAACATATTTCAGAGATAATGATGAATAATAATGGATGGCATTTTATTTAAGGGACACTCTCAGCAGGAGTGTTCTGCTCAACTGCCTGGTGTCTAAATTCATTTACATAATACACCACGGCTGCATGTATATCACATCTGGGCAAAACTTACAACTTCATTGATGAAATTGTGTCAACTAGTCACATACAGTAAATGTTTCTTAAAATAATAAAATCAAATAAAGTCCCAGATTATTAATGTGGTTTGTACTGTAACTGTATAGATAATTTGGTGTGTCTAATGAAAAATTAATCGTTTACAGGCGGATTTATGTATCTGTTTCACACAGAACATGACATACAGTAAGAGCATGACAGCTGAGGACATCTCTCTTTATCATTTTCATTCTCTAGTTTTGTCATTTTCCATCTTTGTCTTCTGTTTTTCTCTGACAGTGTCCTCTGTCCCGTCTACACATCAGCGTGTGAGAGTGATGTGTGGGGAGGTCTCGGATGTCAGGCCGTTGTTTAAAGTGCTATCTGTGTCTTCCGAGGTCTGCAATATTAACCACCACTCACCGGAGGCTCTCCCCCATCCCTTTCTGTCTTTACAGTGTTATCAAAAAGAAATGCTATATATTTTGTATAAACCCTAGACTTTTTGTATTTTATGTATATTTGTATTGGTTAATAATGTAAAATATGGGCACTTTTAGAAGGGGTTGTTAAAAAATAAACAAATTTTAATTTTTTGTCTCTTTATTATAAGAAGGTCACTTTAAAACTGGAAACTTTTCAACATAGTTTATTTTCTCCACTTTTCATTCTATTTTATTATTTCACTATTGTCCCTGACCAATAGACTTTCGAACCAATTATAAAAAAAAAAATTAAACACTCAACCAAAGTCTTGACTAGATTAGGATGAAAGATTGATTTGAACTCAATACCTCAGTCTGGGGACATCCTTAAATTATATATATATATGTGTGTAACCTCAATCACAAGCTTAAACTAGGTATAGACCAGTCACAGAAGATTAAGTGCGACTCTCTGGAGGAAAAAATGCTAATGGTACACGACGACAACAAAAGGGGAATAACCACACAAAACATCAATGGTAAGTATTAAACACAAGAAAAGTATTTATATTTTTCGTATCTTTTTAGGAAAACAAAACACAATATAAACCGCAGTATGTCTCATTCAATTGAAATGTCCAATGAGAAATAAACAAAAAATAAATTCAAAAGTTTCAGTTCAGATAATCAGTGTTTCAGTTCAGATTCAGGGAAGAAAAAAACCCCCCACAATAATATGACTTAGTCCATGAAAAATCAGTTCCCTTTCGTGGTCACTCCGAGTTACGTCGGATGACGACGAAAGGGGTTTCGCTTGGAAAGCCTATCAACTTCGAGTATTAAAAAACGAGCCAATGGCAAAGAAATGCCATGGGTCTGCGGAATTTGCATGACGTAACTCCGCCCCACCTCGTGGGTATAAAAGGAGGACGCCGGCAACATGCAGTTATGTTTTCGCTTCGGAGCTAAGAGTTTCTCTTCACTCCACAAGCCATCTCTGAATTGTCAGCTTCACAAACGAGTTCCTCTGGTGTTGGTGTGACGGCGATCTCCAGCGAGCGCGTGCTTCCTGCTTATCTGTGCAGTGGTTTGCCAGAGAGTGCGTGTCTCCCCGGGCGCTTCAACACTCTGAGTGTTTCTCTCACAAAAGAGCTTGCTCTTTTTACGTCTTTTTAAAGATGCCTCGCCCGTGCACTTCTGGTTGCGGCAGATTAGTGTCTGACTCTGATGGGAACGAGCGCTGTCTAGTATGTTTGGGCATGGATCATGCTAGAGCAGCACTCGTGGATGACACATGTTCTCTCTGCGGGAACATGACCATCGCGTCACTTAGGTCGAGACTAAATGAACTCGCAAGAGTGAGAGTCCCCTCATCCACACCCCGATCTAGTGCTCCCTCGCGGGGTGCTACTTCGGTTGGTGGCCAGGGTGACCTGAGGGTTACGGTCTGGAACAAGGCGCCGACTATTTGTCTGCGACCCCAGCCCCCCTCCTCTGTGACGGTGCCAGCTGGCGAACCTCCGATTCCCGCGGGTCGACCTTCGGGTGGCCCGCGAGTTTCGGTTGAAGCTACAGAGGCTTATGCTATGTCTGTAGCAGCATCACAAGGTGGGTCTGAATCTTCTGGAGGTGAGATGAGATGACGGCCATGCTTTCCCGGGCAGCCGCCAGCATCGGTCTAGAGGGGAGGCCTCCACCCTGTCCTGAGCGCTCGCGGCTGGACAATTGTTTTTTGGGTAAGGCCGCCGACCCGCGTCCACGGCAAACCCCAATACCTTTCTTCCCGGACGTGCATGATGAGATCTCGAAGTCCTGGAAGACCCCCCTGTCTTTTCGGGGCCGCTCGCTGGTCTCATCCGCCTTTCCTCCCCTCGATGGGGCAGCTGCCCGTGGGTACACTGGGCTTCCCCCGGTTGAAGCTCTGTTGCGATGCAAC
Source organism: Meda fulgida (assembly GCA_030578275.1). NCBI lineage: Eukaryota > Metazoa > Chordata > Actinopteri > Cypriniformes > Leuciscidae > Meda > Meda fulgida. The sequence goes on along the minus strand of CM060623.1, from coordinate 19,524,429 downwards.
TGTGTCCTCAGAGTGATTCTTCTCGTGGCGAGCCTAAGCACCCATCCAAGGCCTGTAGATTTTCGTCTACTCTGGTGGCGAAGTCTTACAGAGCGGCGGGACAGGCAGCTGCTTCTTTGCATGCGATGGCCACTCTGCAGGTCTACCAGGCCCAGATGCTCAGAGACATGCACGAGGGTAGGACAGACCCAGGGCTCTTTGATGAGTTGCGCGCCACAACCGACCTTGCCCTCCGGGCGACGAAGGTAGCCGCGCGCTCCCTGGGCCTGGTGATGTCCACTTCGGTGATCCAGGAGCGACACCTCTGGCTGAACCTGGCCGACATGCGGGATACCGAGCGGACTCGTCTGCTCGATGCACCCCTGTCCCAGGCTGGCCTCTTCAGCGGCACAGTTGAGGATTTCGCCCAACAGTTCTCAACTGCACAGAAACAGACTGAGGCAATCAAACACATTCTGCCCCGCCGACCCGCTGCTGCCTCGACGTCGGCCGGGCAGACGCCTCAGCCTGTTTCCCGCCGAGGGCGCCCTCCTAAGGCTCCCGCCCCTCCCGCTCGGCCAAAGCAGCAGCCTTCACCCAGGCCCAGTCGCGGAGGAAGCCGTAGGAAGGCGCCACAGCCCTCTCCAGCCCCGCCCCCCCGCCAAGCGCCAGGCCTTTGTCCCGCTCTGTCGCCAGACCCCTGGCAGAGCAGGCCCCCGCGGGACGACCTTCCTGGTCCTTCCCTGGCCGCCTCTGCCAGGGCGCGGTTGTTAACTGTGCCCCCACACCGGGCCGCTATGCCGTCCACGTCTGGGCCAGTTACTCCGCTTCGCTGCCCCTCCGGGATGACGCCTGTGGTTCGCATGACAGTCAGTTCCCGGTCAGTTCCTGGGAGCCTGGCTAGAGCTTCCCCGTCTGTCCCGCTGGGTCGCCCGAACCATCAGGCTCGGCTATGCGATTCAGTTTGATTCATCCTGAACTATCTCGACGACTGGCTTATCCTAGCTCACTCTCGAGACCAGGTTTGCGAACACGGGGACCTTGTGCTCCGGCACCTAGCTCGTCTGGGCCTTCGGGTCAACTGGGAGAAGAGCAAACTTTGCCCCGTGCAGAGGATCTCTTTTCTCGGTATGGACATCGACTCGGTCGCCATGTCCGCGCAGCTTACGAGCGAGCGCGCGCAGTCACTGCTGACTTGTCTGAGACAATTTCAGGGCAAGAGTGCGGTTCCACTGAAATATTTTCAGAGGCTCCTGGGGCATATGGCATCTGCAGCCGCGGTGACGCCGCTCGGATTGCTTCATATGAGACCGCTTCAGCTTTGGCTTCGAGACCGAGTCCCGAGGTGGGCATGGCAACAAGGCACGCTCCGAGTATCAGTTACTCTGACATGCCGTCAGACCTTCACCCCGTGGTCGAACCTCAGTTTTCTCAGGGCAGGTGTCCCCCTGGAACGAGTTTCCCGGCATGTTGTTGTCTCAACAGATGCCTCCACCACGGGCTGGGGCGCCATGTGCAATGGGCATGCTGCCGCGGGCTCCTGGACAGGACCCGAGCGCCTATGGCATGTCAATTGCCTCGAGTTGCTGGCAGTACGCCTTGCCCTGCACCGCTTTCAGGCGTTGCTCAAGGGTCAACACGTACTAGTCCGATCAGACAATACCGCCACTGTAGCGTACATCAACCATCAAGGTGGTCTACGCTCCCGCCGTATGACGCAACTCGCTTGCCACCTCCTCTTATGGAGTCAGGAGCATCTGAGGTTGCTTCGAGCCATTTACATTCCCGAGCCCTTAACTGTAAAGCCGACGAGCTCTCACGGCTTCAGCCCCTCCCTGGAGAATGGCGACTCCATCCCCAGTCGGTTCAGCTGATTTGGGACCTGAGGAAGGACCTCCTTTCTCAGGGACGGGGCACCCTGTGGCACCAGCGGTGGTGGCTACCATCACTTCCGCTAGAGCGTCGTCCACGAGACACGCCTTTGCGTTGAAGTGGAACCTCTTCGTCAACTGGTGCTCTTCTCGCCGAGAAGACCCCCGGAGGTGTTCGGTCAGTGTCATGCTTTCCTTCCTTCAAGATGGGTTGGAGCGAAGGCTGTCTCCCTCCACCCTCAAAGTTTATGTTGCCGCTATTGCCGCACACCATGACTTGGTGGAAGGTAAATCCGTAGGGAAGCATGACCTGGTCGTCAGGTTCTTGAGGGGAGCGAGGAGACTGAATCCTCCTCGCTCTCCTCTCGTTCCCTCTTGGGACCTCGCAGTGGTTCTAACTGCCCTGCAGAGTGCTCCCTTTGAGCCTCTACAATCAGTGGAGCTTAAGTTCCTGTCAATGATTATAGCGCTCCTGGTTGCATTGGCCTCTGTCAAGAGGGTAGGGGACCTGCAAGCATTCTCCGTTGACGAAGCGTGCCTGGAATTCGGGCCGGATTACTCTCACGTGATCCTGAGACCCCGGCTTGGATATGTGCCCAAGGTTCCTACCACTCCCTTCCGGACAAGGTGGTGAACCTGCAAGCTCTGCCCTTGGAGGAGGCAGACCCAGCCTTGGCACTGCTCTGTCCAGTACGCGCTCTCCGCGCCTATGTAGACAGGACGCAGTGTTTCAGGACCTCAGACCAGCTCTTTGTCTGTTATGGTGGGAAGCTGAAGGGAAAGGCTCTCTCCAAGCAGAGGTTGTCTCACTGGATAGTGGACACCATTGCTTTGGCATACCAGCAGCAAGGTCGACCGTGCTCCCTTGGTGTGACTGCCCACTCCACCCGGAGTGTGGCATCCTCTTGGGCTCTAGCGCATGGCGCCTCGCTAACAGACATCTGCAGAGCTGCAGGCTGGGTGATACCTAACACATTCGCCAGATTCTACAATCTCCGAGTGGAGCCTGTGTCCTCTCATGTACTCGCTTCAACTAGCTAGTACTGGACCCGCTCAGGTGTCTTCGCTTGCTCGCCATTCCACTCCACGGACTGGATACGTGCGATATTCTCCTCAGGTGAGCTTCTCCGTGAGTTCCTCTAGCAGCCCTGATGCTAGTGCCAGTGTCTATTGCCTGTGCGTCGGCTAGGTGCCTCCCGTGTGCATGGTCCCTCCCTGGAGCTACCCCCACACGTGTATTTCCACTGTAAGCCTCTCTGAGCATGTGTCTTTCCCTTGGCAAGCCACCTTGCCAACCCTGGGGTTGAAATATTCCACCTGCGGCTGGACACCTCAGTATTCTCCGTATGTTTCCTTCGGGTCATATGTGTATTTCCAAATGCCCCCCCCCCCCCCCTCTGGGTTGGTGTTAATTGCATATTTCCTCTAACTATGGGATATGCTTCCCAGTGTACCTTGGTATTCTTGTGTTAAATAGGAGTCCTTCGTCCTTACAAGTCTCAGAAGGGCTCAGATTTACGCAGGGCACTGGAAGACAGCTGTGAAGGTGGCGTGATTAGACTGATAACCCCATTCGTCGTCATCCGACGTAACTCGGAGTGACCACGAAAGGGAACGTCTCGGTTACGTATGTAACCCTCGTTCCCTGAGTAGGGAACGGAGACGTTACGTCTTCCTGCCACTTCTGCTGTACCTCGGGGATCACCTGAGTTCAGTCTTGGCTCCTCAGCGAAGAAACATAACTGAATGTTGCCGGCGTCCTCCTTTTATACCCACGAGGTGGGGCGGAGTTACGTCATGCAAATTCCGCAGACCCATGGCATTTCTTTGCCATTGGCTCGTTTTTTAATACTCGAAGCTGATAGTCTTTCTAAGCGAAACCCCATTCGTCGTCAACCGACGTAACTCGGTGTGACAACGAAAGGGAACAGAAGTTCTATATGTTCTTGATCGGAAGGAAGATTTAGGCATTTGTCTGCTAGCTTGTTCTTCTCTCTCAGTTTAACATTCCGCACCAGGACTCTATCTACTTCTTCAAGAGGAGAAACCACTACACGTTTGTCAAATCTGCACTTGTTGCGATCGGCTACCTTTGCTGCGTTCTTGATGGCAATTTCGTAGCTCTCCTTTAAACAGTCTTTCAAATCACTCGCATATTGAGAGTGAGACTTGGTAGGTTCATTCACTGGCAGACCAAAGGCTAAGTCAACCGGCAGCCTGGGCTTTCTCCCAAACATAAGTTCATAGGGAGTGTATCCTGTCACATCATTTTGAGTGCAATTGTAAGCGTGCACCAAAGGCTTCACAAACTCCTTCCAGCAAGATTTGTTCTTGTTTTCGAGTGAACCCAACATCTGGAGAAGGGTTCTGTTGAATCTCTCCACCGGATTTCCTCTCGGGTGGTACGGAGTAGTTCTCACCTTGCGTATTCCTACAATGTGACACAGCTCTTTGATCAGACGTGAATCTGGCTCTTGATCGCTGTGCAATTTCTCGGGAAATCCATAATGTAAAAGAAAGTTTTCCCAGAGGGATTTAGCCACAGTCTGTGCCTTCTGGTTTCGGGTAGGCACAGCCACTGCATATTTGGTAAAGTGGTCTGTAATGACTAATATGTCCTTGATGTTGCTCTTATCTCGTTCTATGGACAAGAAGTCCATACAGACCAACTCCAACGGCCTGGTAGTCTTGATATTCACCATGGCAGCAGCTTTCTCTGGGAGCTTTTTTCCTACGTACACATCTCTCACAGGTCTTAATCTTCTCTTCCACAGATAAGGAAATTTTTGGCCTAAAGAATCTTGTCCTGACAAGGTCAAGAGTCCTTTTCATGCCCATGTGCCCCACGTCATCATGAAGACTCCTCAACACTGTTTCTCGCAGAACAGCAGGTAAGGGTAGCTGATAAAGGGTGTTTCCTTGATCTTGCCTCATCCTGTAGAGCACTCCATCTCTCAATTCCAGACGACTCCACTCTCGTATCCACAAGGCAATAGCAAGGGACTGGCTCTTTGGAATAGAAGGCTTCTCATTCAACTCCAAATAATCAATTATGATTTTGAGGTCTGGATCCATCCTCTGCTGCTTCACCAACTCTTCATTGAACAGGTGAGGAATAACTGGTATACCATGCTCATCTTCCTCTTCAAACTCATCAGGTAGCACATTTGCATGAAGAGCCAAAGACTCGACAAGGGCAAAGGAAGGCTTCAACAATCCACAACCATTACGAAACTCAGCAATCTGATGTCTTTCGCAGATGGCTTTTATGGCTTCTGGCAGGATAACAGAATTTTCAGCTGTTGCTTCATCTGGATGATGAAGGGTAAACTGTTTTATCCTCTCCCTCTCTTTCCGGGACACCAGATCGTCCAATGGCTCTCCATGTGGGCGTCGAGAAAGCCCATCGGCGTCCTGATTCTGGCTTCCTGCCCTGTACTGTAACTTGAAATTGTAGGAGGACAGGCTTGACAACCAACGATAACTAGTGGCATCTAGCTTTGCAGACGTCAGAATGTAGGTTAAAGGGTTGCTATCTGTTACCACTACAAATTCCGTTCCATACAAGTAATCACTAAATTTAGATGTAACTGCCCATTTGGGAGCTAGAAATTCTAGCTTGTGAGCTGGGTACTTGGTTTCACTTTTCGTCAATCCTCGACTTGCAAATGCAATCACCCGCATCTGTCCTCCTTGCTTCTGGTACAAGGCTGCTCCGAGCCCGGTGGTACTAGCATCGGTATGCAAAACGTAAGGAAGTGTTGGATTTGCAAATCCTAGGAAAGGAGCAGAAATGAGTCTTTCAATGATCGCATCAAAGGCTTGTTGACACGAGTGATTCCATCTACCCCCAAACTGCTCTTTAGGGTCAAGGTACTTTTTACTCTTGTCTTGACCGTAACCCTTCCGAAGTGGTGGATACCCTGTTGTGAGATCATTAAGAGGCTTGATGATTTTAGAGTAATCCTGGACAAACCTCCTATAATATCCAGAAAACCCCAGGAAAGATCTTAATTCCTTGAGGTTCTTAGGCCTTGGCCAGGTTTTAAGGGCCTCAGTTTTCACCGGATCTGTCTCCACTCCATTCTCAGATACAATATGACCCAGGTATCAAACAGAGGTCCGGAAAAATTTGCACTTTGCAGGTGATAATTTAATCCATACTCTTTGAGTCGTTTCAAGACTTGCAACAGCCGTGACTCGTGCTCTTCGAGACTTTCAGAGAAAACTATCAAATCATCAATGAAGACTAAAACTTCTCTCCTGTTCAAATCCCCCATGCATCGCACCATTAGCCTTTGAAACGTACTTGGGGCATTGGTGATCCTCTGGGGCATCCTATTTAACTCCCAGAACCCCAAGGGACAAACAAAGGCAGTCTTACACTTGTCAGCTTCTTCCATCTTGATCTGATAATACCCTGATTTTAAGTCAAGGACAGAGAACCACCTCGAACCAGTCAACACTGAAAAGACTTCCTCTAAATTTGGCAAGGCGTACGCATCCTTGATGGTTTGCGAGTTGAGCTTTCTGAAATCAATACACAGACGAAAAGAGTTGTCTTTCTTCCTCACAACCACTATAGGGGAGGCAAAGGGAGATTCTGACTCTTGAATGATTCCAGCCGCTAACAACTCTTGCAGATGCTTTCTTACAGCATCAAGTCTTGAGGGAAGATAGGTCGAGCCCTGTGTTTGAGCGGTGTCTCGTCGCTAAGCTTTATATGGTGGGTGACTTTGTCAGTGTGTCCATAATCTAAGTCGTGCAAAGCAAAGACTTCGGGCATGGAATTCAACTGATCTGTTATCCGTTTTTTCCATTCAGGTGACAAGGGTAAATCTCCAAAGTCGAAACTGAGATTGGAACAAACAGGAGTTTTTGCATTCACAGCACTGGAATTCATTTGTTCATTCTTCATTACGCTCTGCACTGCATGCATCTCAGCAATTATAGTTCTGGGCTGGATGGTGATATCAGTCAGGGTTTCATTCCTTAGCACAACTGGTGACTGATAATGCCTCTTGGAAGGTAAAGTATGCAAACAGCTAGCAACCAGCAAACCACCAGGCAATAAGGGTGAGGTTGGTGACTCTAAAGCTACCCATTTCTCTACATTAGGGCTGTTCCCCAAAACATGTCCATCCAGGACCACTGTACTCCCAGCGGGCATTACCTTCGGAACGCTCCCCTTGAATTTCACCCAGCCCACCGTATCAACACATGTTTGTCTGTGTCTTGCTTCCAGAACTTTTAGCACTGCGCGATAACCATGAGAGGTGGATTGAGGGTGTTCTGCGGGCTTCGGGACATAGTAACTGTAAAGGGTATCTAATGAGTTAGTACCAATCAGAACTTGAGGCGTGTTCATCAAGTCTGGAACCACTAAAGCTAGGGTAGGTACCTCTGCTTCTATTCCAAGAAACTCTCTGGGAAACTTTAAGACCAGTTCCACATATCCGAGATAAGGCACTGCTTGTCCATTCTCCCCTTCCACTTCCAGCAAGTTGTTCAGTGACTTCAGAGGATGGTCTGACAAGTGCTGTTCATAGAATGACAAGGGAATTGTGGTGACCAGAGATCCTGTGTCCAAAAGGCAGGAAACTTCTTTTCCACCAACAGCAATTTGGGCAGTACACTTTATTCCTACCAACCCTCTTGGTAAGTTGCATGAAGGTGGGTTGCTGCAAGCATGTTGGTTGAACAAGTGTCTAGACTTTCTTGGGCAATTCTTTCCTTGTTCGGTCTCTGTATGCCCTTCTACAGAGACCATTCTCAGTTTAAAGTTTTCATAGCTGCAGCGTGGTGTGAATCCCACTGGGCCTGTCGCTCTCTTAGCTTGTGTCGTTTTTCTGCAACTTTGGAGGGATCAGGAGCATTATCACAACTGCTGGCAAGATGACCATCTTCCCCACATCTGAAACAATACCCCGGACGGGGCCTGCTGCCAGGTGTGTGACCATTTCCGGACCACTCTGTTGCGCTTGATTCGGGTAGCTTGTGTTTGTGACAGTCTCTGGACTGAGGGAACTTCTCAAAACGGTTTCTGTGCATCTCAGAAGCAGTAATTTGGACTTTCAAGTCAGCAATCTGTCTCTTTAAGTCAGCAATTTCAGTCACTTCCACATCATTCTTTTTTGCAGTAGCTGGCGTTTTCATAGCTGAGACCCGGGCCTGCAACTCAGTGACAGCCTTTCTCAGTGCACTCACTTCATCTGGTTTCGCTTGAACGAGTTTGTCCTTCTGACCAGAACGCTTATGCAGGGAACTAACTTGAGCTTGGAGTTCACAGACTTGCTTTAAAAAAGTTGCTTCAGCATGGTCAACATCAAGTGCATTGCATGGGTGTGCAGATATCTGGTGAGTTGACATTCTCAATTTCGAAAGAGCAGGACAGTGCTTGTTTAATCCTAAATGCTTCCGCATTCGTTCCACTTTGGAGGCATTTTTGTCTTCTTCTGTGCGAATGAGCACAACTAATTCTGCAAATGAAGGTGGGTTGGATTTCCTCTTTTCCAGCTGAAGGTCAGTGATGAGGCCGTTGTCCCAACAGCCACGATAAAATTGCTTCAGAAGACAACAGTCTCTTTCACTTTCAGATATTCCACCTCGTCGAAATGTTGTACTCATGAGAACTTGTAATCTATGCAAATAAGTTGAAGGCTTCTCGCCATGATTTTGAAGAGTGCTCATGAACTTGGCTAGCAACTCGTCTCCGTCTTCAACAGAGCCATACACAGACTCCAGCAGTTCCAGATAAACAGTAGGTAGGCTTTTGGGGGAGACATGTTTGACAATATCTGCAGCTGGGGGAAGCAGACTGTCAAGAATTTTCCTTGTTCGATGCAAATCAGAGATTGAGGGATCTGTAATAAGAAGGTCGACACTCACACGCCAAGTATCAAAGTCTGGCTCATTTCCAGGGCGAGGAATTTTACCACAAAAGGCCTAAAGGCGAATTAAAGCTTGTTGCGATGACGCAGCTTCATTTGCCTTCACAATGTGCTCTACCACCACTCGTTGTACCGTGGGTGTGTCTAAGATACTTGCCGAGATGCCTGGGGACACCATTGTAACAGGTATGGCTCCATTGGCTTCCGACTGCAGGGGTGTAGCAGTAGTTGTGTTCTCCCAACCAGGCTTTTTAACTCTGGGTTCTCATCACTCAACAGAGGGGGATTGCTGCCCCCCGGACTCAGGAGACTGTTACCAAGATTGCAGTAACTCACTCCCTGTGACTCCGCTGGTTCTTTTCCAGAAACACTAACCTGGTGAATCTTTGCCAATTCTTCCTGGAGCACATCTTGAAATGACTTCCCGCTTGCACTGGCAATTGCTTGCAGTTCTTCAAGGTACCCCTTAGTAACTTCACTGGTGTCAGCCTGAGGGCACATACTGTCTAAGGGGTGTATATGAAAAGTAACATTCAGGTCAGTAGGGCATACAAATGTCAAGGGTAGTAAAGGTCCTAAATTTTGCATGACAGTACTATGGGCAAATTCCACTATAACATTACAGTGGAATTTTGAGGTAGGGTCATCTATCAGCAAGTTACGTATTATAGAACCATATCGAAGCAAATATGCTTCAACGTGCTGGTCTGCTTCAGTTAACGCAAGGCCGCTAACGAGGACAGCATTTGTAACGTTCACGTTTTCTTGTTTCACTATATTCATTTTGACTGTTTCACTCTGTTAAAGTATAACTTCCCCTTTTTAGTCTTGCACTTAATATTTTTGTTCTGTTTTTTTAATTGATATATATATATTTATTTTTTCCTCCTGGCTGGCTCGCCAAATTTTTGTAACCTCAATCACAAGCTTAAACTAGGTATAGACCAGTCACAGAAGATTAAGTGCGACTCTCTGGAGGAAAAAATGCTAATGGTACACGACGACAACAAAAGGGGAATAACCACTCAAAACATCAATGGTAAGTATTAAACATAAGAAAAGTATTTATATTTTTCGTATCTTTTTAGGAAAACAAAACACAATATAAACCGCGGTATGTCTCATTCAATTGAAATGTCCAATGAGAAATAAAAAAAAATTCAAAAGTTTCAGTTCAGAAAATCAGTGTTTCAGTTCAGATTCAGGGAAGAAAAAAAAACAACACAATAATATGACTTAGTCCATGAAAAATCAGTTTCTCAATCCAGCGAGTCCGAAAGAATAAAGGTGATTAAAGAAGAATGGTCCGTCCTACCAATGTATTCCTCACGCTTAAAACTATATCACCAGGCACGATTCAGATTGGAATGGCTCGCCAGTCCTCACAATGTGCACACAGCAAAAGGCAAGGACAATTCCTGGACGTCAATCTCAACTGCTGAAGCTCAGGATCGGCAGCAGATGAAACATTCACTCATATATGCTCAAAGGAAAGAAGAGAAAGGAAAGGAAAAAAAAGGAGAAAAAAAACCCGGCCAAGGAGAATATAATCCAAAAAGAAAAGAAAATATTTAGGTGATTATCCTAAACACCCATCGCTTTGGTATTATTACTTCTGTAAATCGCCACTGCCTAAATCTTCCTTCCGATCAAGAACATATAGAACTTCTGTTCCCTTTCGTTGTCACACCGAGTTACGTCGGTTGACGACGAATGGGGTTTCGCTTAGAAAGACTATCAGCTTCGAGTATTTAAAAACGAGCCAATGGCAAAGAAATGCCATGGGTCTGCGGAATTTGCATGACGTAACTCCGCCCCACCTCGTGGGTATAAAAGGAGGACGCCGGCAACATGCAGTTATGTTTTCGCTTCGGAGCCAAGAGTTTCTCTTCACTCCACAAGCCATCTCTGAACTGTCAGCTTCACGAACGAGTTCCTCTGGTGTTGGTGTGACGGCGATATCCAGCGAGCGCGTGCTTACTGCTTATCTCTGCAGTGGTTTGCCAGAGAGTGCGTGTCTCCCCGGGCACTTCAACACTCAGAGAGTTTCTCTCTTAAAAGAGCTTGCACGCGGCACGTCTTTTAAAAGATGCCTCGCCCGTGCACTTCTGGTTGCGGCAGGCTGGTGTCTGACTCTGATGGGCACGAGCGCTGTCTAGTGTGTTTGGGCATGGATCACGCTAGAGCAGCGCTCGTGGATGAGTCATGTTCTCTCTGCGGGAACATGACCATCGCGTCACTTAGGTCGAGACTCAATGAACTCGCAAGAGTGAGAGTCCCCTCATCCACACCCCGATCTAACGCTCCCCCGAGGAGTGCTACTTCGGCTGGTGGCCAGGGTGACCTGAGGGTTACGGTCTGGAACAAGGCGCCGACTATCTGTCCGCGACCCCAGCCCCCCCTCCTGTGTGACGGTGCCCGCTAGTAAACCTCCGATTCCCGCGGGTCTACCTTCGGGTGGCCTGCGAGTTTCGGTTGAAGCTACAGAGGAAGATGCTATGTCTGTAGCAGCATCACAAGGTGGGCTTGATTCTTCTGGAAGTGAAGATTCAGCGCAGCTGCCACCTTCCGGTGTGCATACGGCTGTGCCTGAGTCGGATCCGGAGATGACGGCCATGCTTTCCCGGTCTAGAGTGGAGGCCTCCACCCTGTCCTGAACGCTCGCGGCTGGAAGATTGGTTTTTGGGTAAGGCTGCCGACTCACGTCCACGGCAAACCCCAATACCTTTCTTCCAGGATGTGCATGATGAGATCTCAAAGTCCTGGAAGACCCCCCTGTCTTCCCGGGACCGCTCGCTGGTCTCATCCGCCTTTCCTCCCCTCGATGGGGCGGCTGCCCGTGGGTACACTGGGCTTCCTCCGGTTGAACGCTCTGTTGCGATGCAACTGTGTCCTCAGAGTGCTTCTTCTGGGGGCGAGCCCAAGCACCCATCCAAGGCCTGTAGATTTTCGTCGTCTATGGCGGCAAAGTCTTACAGAGCGGCGGGACAGGCGGCCACCTCTCTGCATGCTATGGCCACTCTGCAGGTCTACCAGGCCCAGATGCTCAGAGACATGCACGAGGGCAGGACAGACCCAGGGCTCTTCGATGAGCTGCGTGCCGCAACCGACCTCGCTCTCCGGGCGACGAAGGTAGCCGCGCGCTCCCTGGGTCTGGTGATGTCCACTGCGGTGGTCCAGGAGAGACACCTGTGGCTGAACCTGGCTGACATACGGGATACCGAGCGGACACGTCTGCTCGACGCACCCCTGTCCCAGGCCGGCCTCTTCGGCGGCGCAGTTGAGGATTTCGCCCAACAGTTCTCAACTGCACAGAAACAGACAGAGGCAATCAAACACATTCTGCCCCGCCGACCCGCTGCTGCCTCGACGTCGGCCGGGCAGACGCCTCAGCCTGTTTCCCGCCGAGGGCGCCCTCCTAAGGCTCCCGCCCCTCCCACTTGGCCAAAGCAGCAGCCTTCACCCAGGCCCAGTCGCGGAGGAAGCCGAAGGACGGTGCCACAGCCCTCTCCAGCCCCGCCCCCCGCCAAGCGCCGGGCCAAGCGGCGCTCCTGAGACGGGCTGCTCAGGGACGATGGTTGTTTCTCAGGAGATGGTAGCAGGACCACTCCTTCCCCCGGTGGAGGGCCGGGGGAGAATCTTTTGTTCTCCACTCCCCGCTGCTCACCCACGGGTGGGCAGCACCCTAATGTGGTTAAAGAAAGAAACAACCCCCTCATCCCTGAGCACACAGAGTTCTCGGACGACACAGAGCGCCGCCCAAAAGCAGTGCTCTCCTCGTCCCCCTCTGTCCCAGAGTCAGTTGACACGGCGTGCCGTCCACGGACCGTTTCGTCCCTGTCCCACTCTGTCGCCAGACCCCTGGCAGAGCAGGCCCCCGTGGAACGCTGGTCCTTCCCTTGCCTCCTCTGTCAGGGCGCGGATGTTAACTGCGCCCCCACACCGGATCGCTATGCCGTCCACGTCCGGGCCAGTTACTCCATTTCGCTGCCCCTCCGGGGGGACGCCTGTGGTTCGCATGACCCTGCTGGTACAGTTCCTGGGAGCCTGGCTAGAGCTTCCCAATCTGTCCCGCTGGGTCGCCCGCACCATCAGGTTCGGCTATGCGATTCAGGTTCGGCTATGCGATTCGCACGGTCTCCTCCCCGCTACAGGGGAGTCCGCTCCACTTTGGTCGGTGGCAATGCCCCCATCATGAGAGCAGAGATTGCCACCCTGCTGGCGAAGGGTGCAATCGAGACTGTCCCTCCAGGCGAGATGAGGTCCGGCTTCTACAGCCCTTACTTCATTGTCCCCAAGAAAAACGGTGGGTTAAGACCAATCCTCGACCTGCGCGTGCTGAATCGCTCCCTTCACAGGATGCCGTTCAAGATGCTCACCGGCAAACGCATTTTCGAATGTGTTCGGCCCCAGGATTGGTTTGCAGCGATCGGCCTGAAGGACGCCTACTTTCATGTCTCCATTCTTCCTCGACACAGACCGTTCCTCCGGTTTGCTTTCGAGGGGCAGGCATACCAGTGCGCGGTTCTCCCTTTCGGGCTAGTCCTGTCTCCTCGCGTCTTCACGAAGGTCGTCGAGGCAGCCCTTGTTCCCCTTCCGGCTCACGGGGTTCGCATCCTAAACTATCTCGACGACTGGCTGATCCTAGCTCGCTCTCGAGATCAGGTTTGCGAACACAGGGACCTTGTGCTCCGGCACCTAGCTCGTCTGGGCCTTCGGGTCAACTGGGAGAAGAGCAAACTTTGCCCCGTGCAGAGGATCTCTTTTCTCGGTGTGGACATCGACTCGGTCGCCTTGTCCGCGCAGCTTACGAGCGAGGGCGCACAGTCACTGCTGACTTGTCTGAGACAAATTCAGGGCAAGAGTGCGGTTCCACTGAAACATTTTCAGTGGCTCCTGGGGCATATGGCATCTGCAGCCGCGGTGACGCCGCTCGGATTGCTTCATATGAGACCGCTTCAGCTTTGGCTTCGCGACCGAGTCCCGAGGTGGGCATGGCAACAAGGCACGCTCCGAGTACCAGTTACTCCGACCTGCCGTCAGACCTTCACCCCGTGGTCGAACCTCAGTTTTCTCAGGGCTGGTGTCCCCCTGGAACGAGTTTCCCGGCATGTTGTTGTCTCAACAGATGCCTCCACCACGGGCTGGGGCGCCATGTGCAATGGACATGCTGCCGCGGGCTCCTGGAGAGGACCCCAGCGCCTATGGCATGTCAATTGCCTCGAGTTGCTGGCAGTACGCCTTGCCCTGCACCGCTTCCGGGCGCTGCACAAGGGTCAACACGTACTAGTCCGATCAGACAATACCGCCACTGTAGCGTACATCAACCATCAAGGTGGTCTACGCTCCCGCCGTATGAGGCAACTCGCTCGCCACCTCCTCTTATGGACTCAGAGGCATCTGAGGTCCCTTCGAGCCATTTACATTCCTGGAGCCCTGAACTGTGCAGCCGACGAGCTGTCACCGCTTCAGCCCCTCCCCGGAGAATGGCGACTCCATCCCCAGTCGGTCCAGCTGATTTGGGACCAGTTCGGGGACAGATAGATCTGTTTGCCTCCCACGACTCGACCCATTGCGACCAGTATTATTCTCTGACCGAGGGCACGCTCAGCACAGATGCTCTGGCGCACAGCTGGCCGCGGGGCCGCAAATATGCGTTTCCCCCAGTGAGCCTTCTTGCGCAGGTCTTGCGCAAGGTCAGGGAGGACGAGGAGCAGGTCCTTCTGGCTGCGCCGTACTGGCCCACCCGGACTTGGTTCTCCGAACTGGTGATCCTCGCGACAGCACCTCCTTGGCCAATTCCTCTGAGGAAGGACCTCCTTTCTCAGGGACGGGGCACCCTATGGCACCCTCATCCCGATCTCTGGAACCTCCACGTGTGGCTCCTGGATGGGACGAGGCAGGTTTGAGTACCCTACCACCTACGGTGGTGGCTACCATCACTTCCGCTAGAGCGTCGTCCACGAGGCACGCCTACGCGTTGAAGTGGAATCTCTTCTTTAACTGGTGCTCTTCTCGCCGAGAAGACCCCCGGAGGTGTTCGATCAGTTTCGTGCTTTCCTTCCTTCAAGATGGGTTGGAGCGAAGGCTGTCTCCCTCCACCCTCAAAGTTTGTTGCCGCTATTGCTGCACACCACGACTTAGTGGAAGGTAAGTCCGTAGGGAAGCACGACCTGATCGTCAGGTTCCTGAGGGGGGCGAGGAGACTGAATCCTCCTCGTTCTCATCTCGTTCCCTCTTGGGACCTCTCAGTGGTTTTAAGTGCCCTGCAGAGTGCTCCCTTTGAGCCTCTGCAATCAGTGGAGCTTAAGTTCCTGTCAATGAAGACAGCGCTCCTGGTTGCATTGGCCTCTCTCAAGAGGGTCGGGGACCTGCACGCATTCTCCGTTGACGAAGCGTGCCTGGAATTCGGGCCGGCTTACTCTCACGTGATCCTGAGACCCCGGCTTGGATATGTGCCCAAGGTTCCTACCACTCCCTTCCGGGACCAGGTGGTGAACCTGCAAGCGCTGCCCTTGGAGGAGGCAGACCCAGCCTTGGCACCGCTCTGTCCAGTACGCGCTCTCCGCGCCTATGTAGACAGGACCCAGTGTTTCAGGACCTCAGACCAGCTCTTTGTCTGTTATGGTGGGAAGCTGAAGGGAAAGGCTCTCTCAAAGCAGAGGTTTTCTCACTGGATAGTGTACACCATTGCTTTGGCATACCAGCAGCAAGGTCGACCGTGCACCCTTGGTGTGACTGCCCACTCCACCCGGAGTCTGGGTTCTAGCGCATGGCGCCTCGCTAACAGACATCTGCAGAGCTGCAGGCTGGGCGACACCGAACACATTCGCCAGATTCTACAATCTCCGAGTGGAGCCTGTGTCCTCTCATGTACTCGCTTCAACTAGCTAGTACCGGACCCGCTCAGGTGTCTTCGCTTGCTCGCCATTCCACTCCACGGACTGGATACGTGCGATATTCTTCTCAGGTGAGCTTCTCCGCAAGCCCTGAGTTCCTCCAGCACCCCTGATGCTAGGACCAGTGTCTATTGCCTGGGCGTCGGCTAGGTGCCTCCCGTGTGCATGGTCCCTCCCCGGAGCTACCCCCACACGTGTATTTCCACTGTAAGCCTCTCTGAGCATGTGTCTTTCCCTTGGCAAGCCACCTTGCCACCCCTGAGGTTGAAATAATCCACCTGCGGCTGGACACCTCAGTGTTTCTCCATATGTTTCCTTCGGGTCATATGTGTATTTCCAAATGCCCCCCCCCTGGGTTGGTGTTAATTGCATATTTCCTCTAAGCTATGGGATATGCTTCCCAGTGTACCTTGGTATTCCTGTGTTAAATAGGAGTCCTTCGTCCTTACAAGTCTTACAAGGGCTCAGATTTACGCAGGGCACTGGAAGACAGCTGTGAAGGTGGCGTGATTAGACTGATAACCCCATTCGTCGTCATCCGACGTAACTCGGAGTGACAACGAAAGGGAACATCTCGGTTACGTATGTAACCCTCGTTCCCTAAGTAGGGAACGGAGACGTTACGTCTTCCTGCCACTTCCGCTGTACCGCGGGGAAGAAACATAACTGCATGTTGCCGGCGTCCTCCTTTTATACCCACGAGGTGGGGCGGAGTTACGTCATGCAAATTCCGCAGACCCATGGCATTTCTTTGCCATTGGCTCATTTTTAAATACTCGAAGCTGATAGGCTTTCTAAGCGAAACCCCATTCGTCGTCATCCGACGTAACGTCTCCGTTCCCTACTCAGGGAACGAGGGTTACATACGTGACCGAGACGTTCAATATAATCAAAGTTTGTTTTTATCTCTTATCAACTTGAATACAGGTAATGATTTCGCATGGCTTCTCTCATATAGCTTCTCCTATTTTTTCTTTTTTCGACGATCTTTTTAGAGGCGGGGCTCAACTTTCGCTTCATCCAATTGGCAATCTCTTTAGGTTACTCTGACTAGTTTCAACTTAGAATTATTTTAAAATACAAAATATATATATAGTCTTGTGTCACATGATCCGTCATATTAGAAGGATTTCTGAAGGATCATGTGACATTGATGACTGGAGTAATGATGATCACAGAAACAAATTATAGATTATATTAAAATAGAAAACCATTATTTTAAATTGTAATAATATATCACAGTATTACTGTTTTTTTCTGTATTTTTGATCAAATAAATGTAGGCTTGATGAGCATAAGAGACTTCTAATGTTTCTAAACTTTTTACCAGTGAAATGAATGCTAAAAAGGTCCATATTAAGTTTCCTTGTTTTAAAGAAAGTAGTTAAGTTATTACGGTAGTTTTTATGAGAGCAATATATGTCCTAAAGTATGTCCTGATTCGTCCTCTGTGACTGTCTGAGTAAGCGTCTGCTTCTAAACTGTTCTGCATCTGTTCCTGCTTCAGTGGGTTAGCATGACAGCATGACAAACCCATGACTACCACGCCAGAGCAGCAGAGGAGGATTTGAAAGTTGTGATACACAGAAAGGGGATGTGAGTAGATTACTGTGGGATTCCAAACAGGGATATTTAAAACAGACGTTTCTGGAAAAAAAAAAAAAGATTACAAGATGTTAAACTAAGAGTCCCTTTGTAAACAATACAGCTTTGGTAATTTCAAACTGATTTTAAGACAGAAGGCTAATGGAATGGAATGGAATACACGGTTGGCTCACACACGGTATGCAAATAGTGGACATTTTCTCTGATTTGTTGGAAGGCCGCAAGCGAGGGCACGCTAGCTAGCTGAGGTTAGCATGGGCTCATTAGCTTGTGCGGGTTAGTGATGGCTACTTAGCTCACTCTATAGGGGGTCTCTTAAGTCAGTTGGCTAATTACTCCCCATTCATCTCTTCTTAACAGTCAATTAAATAATGAATGTTTGATAAAGGTGCAATGTCAGGCTGATCTCGTCTGTGAAATATTAATTAGACCAGGAAAGTAATTTATGAGAGTAGATTAGAGGAGTAATTTCCCTCACCCATGAGAGAAAGAGCCAGAGTCTTGAAAAGAAATAGAGACAGAAAGAGAAAAGGAATGAATATTTGTCCTGAATTAGTCTCCATGAACAACTTTATACTGGCCACTATACTGTAAATCTGCCTGCACCTGAATGTTTTGATTTGGCTAGACTTAAATTTAAATGTCCTATCGACTATTTATTTTTATAGGATCTTTAAAAGTGTATTTTCTAAAACACGCACTACTAAAACCTGTTTAGAACCACTGGACTAGACACTACACCCCCTACTGAAGAGTCAAGGGAGTTATCCTATTGTTTCAAATAAAATGAATGAACTTTTTATCAGTACAGCCTATTTCTTTAGATTTTTAAAAGCATAATTGTAATGGTGACTGTAACAATTCAGATCTTTTTTAATTGATTTCAATTTTAATCAAAATCTTCAAACCACCCTCCAGTTAGACTCTAAGGATCTTACTTCTGAATATAGGACCAGGCAGACTACAAGATTTGATGAAAGTGCACTAAACACAAAAATATTTTATGAAATGTGTTACAGGATTAGATGAGATGATGGTTGACAAGGAGATGACTTGGAGGACTAGGTAACAGTTTGCAGAAGAAAAAAGAGGCTTACGGCAGGATTTTTCTCAAGTAAGTGAATCTGTGTTCTCTAGACAAGGCCAGACAACATGATGGTGTGTGTGTGCTATATAGTACTTGTGATGAGGGCCAATGAGTGACAGGTGTGTATGGTAAAGTGCAGGGAGGATCATGGGGAGGATCTGTGAGATTACTCCACACTCCTGTATGGCGGCTTCTGACGGCGTTACAGGGGAGTGATGACAGAACAGTCAAAGGGGGAGTGGAGGGAGGAGCTAGAGTAGGCCATTGAATGACCTAGAGTAGTGCAAAGATGAAGGTCCACAGCGGAACCGATGGCCAGGTTGAAGCCAGGAGCCTACCTGACTGAGGTGGAAGAGGAGACCCAGGAGGAGCCAAAGATCTGGGTGACGCCAAGGCAGAGCCGGAGGGAAGAGGGAGCCTGGTGGAGCCTGAGGGATGTCAGACCATGGTGGAGCCGAGGGAGAAATGAGCCAAGATGGAGCCGATGGATCCACACACCAAGGCTGACGACCGGGAAGCCCAAGGTGGATCTGTTTGTCTCTTCTTGGTCTCAGACTATAAGAGGACTCAGGATTTTATTTCAAGACCGTTCAAGACCCCAACTGCGGGGATATCAATATATTCACGGTGCATTTTCTGATCTATTTGTTATCATTAGTAATGTGATTTTATATAAATCTTCCTTCAAATGCAATCAATAACTTATTTCTAATTTGATTTCTAAGTTACTGTTGTGCCGGGTCAGAGATTAACAGGGGATTGTGTCAAATATGTAAATGAAATGCCCCCCAAAAATTCAAGATATGATTGCAAAAAAATACTTGTATGAGATCTTATCTATATTATAACATAAGATATGAATACAAGAGCAAAAGAACTGTTTTCACAAATATTTTGAGTATTATGTGATTGAAGTGATATTTTGACAGAAATGTATTAATGTTACAGGAGAATGCATCAAAACAAATAAAAAATCAATGGAATGTGGGTGACATCTGGTGGCTATTTTTGGTACAGCGCCTAAACAAAATCTCATAGGAACTTACATTTTTGTGATACTTCAAATAATTTGGAACACAACTTGGTTAGATATGTGGCTTTGATTTTATAGTAATTTTATAGATTTTTTTTAAATAAAATAATGAATGTTTAGGTCTATATTCCAAAGCATTCTTGAATTACAACCATTTAAGTTTGGATAGTGCATTTTCACATCTATTCTCAAAAACGGGGGTGACAGTTAAAATAGCTTGAATGTAATTCTACATCCTTGCTTTATTTATTATACAAGAACTCATGAATATGCAAATGAGCCCCACCTCCACTCACTCACACCAGTTCAGAGATCCACTCGCTCAACTCATAAACAAGTGGATTTATTAGAATGGTAATGCATTTTATGTATCGCTCACTACACTGTAAAAAGTGATCAGTTGACTTAATTTAAAAAGTGAGGAAACCCATTGCCTTAAAAATTGAAGTAATAAACTTCATGTGTAATTGAAAAAATTAAGTAATGTGAACTTGACAATTCCACATAACTTAATTTTCTCAATTACCCATGGTTTATTTACACAATAAATTTAAAGCAATAGGTTTCCTTGCTTTTTTAAGTTAAGTCAACTGATCACTTTTTACAGTGTACCTTTTTGGACACAGCTGTAACTAATATTATTAGCCTTTGACTTGACTGCGTTATCAAACAGCAAACAATGTGTTGCTAATGTTACACAAACCATGTTCTCGTTCGCCATCTTAGAGTCAGAGAGCTGCCTTTTAATAATCAGCATCCTAGGAATGCTTTTAATAACTTAGAACTTCATTGGAGAAAGGCATATCTCGTAATACATCATAATATACATTGCTAAATGTAGGGCACCCAATATTTTCATGTAAACAGAAAAATATACCAGGATAACCTGGCTTCTCTTGAGACTCCCCTTCCACCATAGTAATGATGATATGCTAAAGCCCGCCTGCATGTTGACGTGATTAATTATAAGTAGTTATTAGTAGTTTGTGACGTAAGAAACGTTGATTTCAAACTGCGGTTTTGAGAATTTTTTAAGTTAACTGCAGTTTTAAGGAGAAAATACTCAGCAATGGTGTTGACTTATGAATTTGCTTTTTTCTTAAAGCATATTAAAAACACCACATAGACATATAATCAATATTAAATACTTGATTTTCACCACAGGGGGTCTTTAATCGTTTTGATTACTCCATCACACTATTTGCTCCAGTTTGACAGAATGACTCATCAAATAACTCATGTACATCTAAAAAGTACAGTAATATAATTTGATGTTGATTGTATAAGCTGTAGAACAGTGTGTGAGGAGAGGTAAAGTGTTGTGTCTCCACACCCTTCTCTATCAAACACACAGTCACTTACAAACATTTGTTCTCTGATTCTGGGAGAGGATAATATCAGCAGGAAGTGGTGGCAAGGGCTTTAGATCAATGTTCTCTTAATAACAGCACAGATCAGAACGAGGCTCTTCCTCGGAGCACCGTTAACTCACACACACAGCACTGCTGGGCAAATGAGAGAAAGATTAGGGGAGTTTATTGTGTGTTCACTCACAGTAAGTTTGGGCCCAAAACTTGCTCCAGGCTGAAAGTTGAGGAGAATACCAAGGCAACAAATGACTGTGTGTTCGCGTGTGAATGCCTTTCGATTGCTATGGAAACACATCTCCATCCTCCCATCTCCGTAGGCAACAGGCACCCTGAGAGAGTTATTGGATTAGCATAAAAGCTTCTTTCAAAATAAAAAGCACGTTTATTGCTCTGATCGTTTAATTTCTAATGAAGTTATGGCCAGTGGGAGATCTCTGACCCAGCCCTGCATGGTCTGTTCTTCGTCTTTGGCTTTTTCTTTTCCTCATGGAGTCCTCTCACATAACAACAGCTAAAGTTTATTTAAAAAATACATCATACCAAACACTTGGACATTGATGAGAGAGGTTTGAAAGTAAATATGGATAAACAGACAGACAGAGAGACAAACAAACATTTAAAGATATATAAAAGCAAATATTGTCAAAATAAACATTTTAAGAGGTTTGAAAGTTGACAGATGAGACAGGACAGACAGACTGTCTAAACTGTCAGGCTGCTCTAAGATACTACTGAGATCCGTTTTGTTGGGTCTGAGTGAGTCTAAACCCGCTCTGGGTTTCCTCTAGGTATGCTAAACTCTAAAGAAAGCAAGCGCATTCTGTTTAATTGATTCTTTGAAGAGTTAGTGTGTTTGTGAGGTCAGAAGTTCCTATCTTAGCCTGGTGTGTGATGATAAATGAAATCCTGCGGCCTGAAGCTTGTGAGGCAGTGAGGAACATCACATACACCCCTCTGATGTTCCAAACATGCCAGGAAGTCCCTCATGTCTGGATATCAGCTATAGAAGACACCTGCGAGATGTGCTGTTTTTAGGATCGCGTCTCCCAGTAGATTCTGTTGTCTTTCATTTTAGTTCATGTTAAAAAGTGTTGGAGCTGTACAGTAGCAGTTAGAACACACTTGACGTTGTATCAACATTATGGTGATACTGTTTTGAGCCCTTGTCATGTCCCGATCCAATTTTTTCCTCTTCTGCCAAAAATTTCTAGTGATCCAGTGGGATATCCAGACTTTTCTAAATAGACTGACCCATATGGAGAAAAGATGGCATGAAGTAATTTGTCAGGATAAATACACTTGACAGGGAGGTAAGTGAATCCACACAAGCTTTAGTGAACATACAAACTGAAGCAGAAGTAAACAGGTGAGTAGTTATCCAGTTTTGTGAATGGAATGCATGCAGATAATAAAGAAATGACTTGTACAGGTGATTGATGGAAGGAACGGATGGCAGGAAGGATTTTTGAATCACACATCTCAGCAGCTAGACGTAGGAGATGAGCACAAGCAAGTATCTCTTTAATCCACAAGAGAAGAATAACAAAAAACAGAGTTCAGGTGACGATCACGGGTAAGGGTCCATGTCCCAGTTCAGAGCCAGACATTGAGTGAACTGAGGTGTTTGCTTATATGTGGTGGCTGATGAGATGAGTAAATGACTGAGAGGTGTCAGTGATAAGAACTCAGGGGCACGTTCAAGCTCAAACCGATGCTCAACGTTTTGCTACGGTGTCCGGGTTGAACGACATGTTTCCTGGAAACGGTATGCAACGGGGTTTGAGATAAATTTTCTCTTGTTTGGTGGGTGTGTCAAAAATGTCAGCCCAATCAGCAGCAACATGTATATAAACCACGAAGTGTTTAAGAGACAGCTCGCACAATGGGTCCAAGTAAATTCGTTCACAAATCTGTCCGCTGCAGCTCGGTATACGCAACAATCGAAGATATTAGAAGACATGTTTGTTGTAAGAGTTTTATGGTAAAAATATAGCATATCAACAGTGATCAGCAATAATGATAAGCCTAATACTCACAATAAAAATAATAAGGTCATATAGATCATAACACAGTCTCGAAATGTCACTTCACCTGAAATGTTTATCTTTTTATCCTGAAATGTGTGGCAAATGTTGGATCACAATATTAGGAACCACAGTTTCCACAAATCCCTTCACTCGATTAGGACGTTCTCTTTTATTCTGGATGGCAAGGGCAGTGACAGTAACATCGAGCGTATTTTGCAGTATTAAACACATATTTATACCGATTTCATCAGGCTCTGAAAATTCTTCAAAAAGAACACAAAGAATGGTCTTCTCAGCTGCCATAGTTGCAACTCTTGCGTCATCAAACAGGGTGTTCAACGCACCGCCATTTATGTTTAAAAAACGTTTTGCTACTTTTTGTCAAGGCTGAATGGAGCCCAGGTGACTGGGATCATTGAATGGTAGTGGTGAGAGAGCCTGGTGAACCCCAGACAGAACTATCCAACTGTAATAATAATAATAATAATAATAATATTAATAATAATAATAATAAAAAAAATGATTATGTCCGGTGACTTAAAAAATAATAAATAATGTAAAAATAGGTAAGTTGATAAGATAAGTTGAGCACACATATTGCTAAACAGTATAGTAACACCACCTTACAGTCATTTATTTTCTGAGTTGGAGCCGGTTGTATAAGTTAAAGAATTAGGGCGAGAGCAAACTGTTCTTAATCAAATTAGGTTTCATAGACACAAGCTTCAGTTTTACTGAAGGTGCTGCCTTTGAATTGACTTGGTGACCAATCAAATTTCATCCCTCTGGCCACCTGGACTCACCTGTGCTGTAATCTCTCTCTCTCTCTGTTTATAATAGATTTTTTGGGAGGATCAGATGAGCTGTGAGCATGTCAAAAACATCTCTGGCTAGAAAACAAGTTTTGTTCAGTACCATGGGGGAGCATTACACAACAGAAAGATCACCAATCATATAAATGATGGAATATTAGGATCTTTATAAAGCATAATAAACATAGACCCCAGACAGTCAGCTCCACCTCACTGAGAAAAAGTATCAGGAAACAATGAGCACATTGTAGCATTGATCTACAGTATATGTGCTGTCAGCCCTGATGACTCAGAATTATTTAAAACATTTTCTGTTCTCTGATTTATTTATGGCTGAATGGATTAAAATACAATAAAAGTTTTTTTTAAATTGGGCATAGGTTAAAGTCTGCTTATACATTTGCAAATGATGCTCCACTGACAGCATTTTCTGCTGTGGGACTTATCAAAAGCTCCCATTGTGTTTGAATCTTACATTTCTGATATGATGCAGGAAGTGTCTGTATGTGTGTGTGTGTGTGTGAGAGAGAGAGAGAAAGAGAGACAGGGAGAGAGAGAGAGACATATCATAGTGTATTTGCTGTTCGGTGCCACACGATGATGTTCCAACCCGGATCAATATCCAATCAGACCTGCATTTCTCGCCTACCCAGAATTCCCTCTTGCTGTTGGAGCGCTGCATCCTGGAGATGTGGAGAAACAGACTAGATGAGAACAGCTCTGTGCGTACGAACAATATATATAACAGCTATAAGGACTCGCTGCCAGAGATCAGAAACTATCCCGCTTAATTAAGGTACATTATTTTAGGTTTCTCCTGCTGAGATCTGCTCTTCTAAAACTTCTTGAGTGTTTTAATTTACTAAGGTCCAGTGTTGGGGAGTAACTAACTAAAAGTACCAAGCTGAAGCTGAAACAGACAAACAGATAGATAGATAGATAGATAGATAGATAGATAGATAGATAGATAGAACAACAGACAGACAGACAGACAGACAGACAGACAGAACTATAGAGAGATATAGATAGATAGAACTACAGACATCACTCAATATCCTGCTTATTGCAGCTGAACGTGACGTCTCATTTCAAATACAAAAGATATGCTGATTATCTCATTTTCTTCTTTCCTTTTCTTTCATCTCTCCATTCTCCTGTGGGGTCGAGCCTTGGGTGTCAGATCTGACCTCTTTTGTGGAGGATTTTTAGGGGGGACGTGATCGATTAATGAGATATTCTCAGCAGAATAATGAAGGATGACAGGAACACTAATCACTCTCACTGTGATTGATCTGCATGCTAGAGTGATAAATTAGTAGCTTCACCTTCTTTCTCGCTCGGACGTATTCTAATCACTCTTACTAATTAAAAGCTATTGACGAACACAGCGAGGGGCGTAAGCGGGCGGCTGCGACAGAGATGAACACTCAGTGACACGTAACTCTGTCTGTACTGTCTTGTGTTTGCATGTGAAGTGTGTTCCGTAAGTGGCACTCGTCTTGGTTTCATTCTTTCACAGTGAAATTTTTATTAGGGCATCACAGACAGTATTTCAGGCTCTGAAGAAAAGATGAACAAGTGTCAGGGGCAGTTCCTCTTTAAATCGGCATCACTATATTACTAGTAAGTCAAGAGTAGACTACCGGTACTTTAATTGGTACCTATAGTCAATACAAAAAATTTACAAATGATATGATGATACCAGTCTTTCTGCAGTACAGTTCAAATCTGTACACATGTAGACTACTGTTTGACTAACAGGAATTTGTCATCATATCATTATTATAAACGAGTAGTACTGTACCTAAAAAACCAAAATATTGACCCCGGGTTCAACACTAAGGATTTAATTTTTATTAAATCAAATATTTACTTGCCCTACCAAAGAATTTACTGACCCTCCCTAAATAATAAAAAAAATAAAGTTCTACCAGAGAGACCACCGTTATACATTTATTAACAGCTCAGCAAGTACAATATGATAAAGTTATTTGGCGTAGGCCCCGTTCGTAGATCGCATTCCGAGGGGACGGAATCTGCATATCCTGCCTGAAGACGAAGGCAGGGGCGCAGCCAATCCCCGGAGTTATGGGACGGGACCATCCTGGTGGTGGTGTTGGGGAGGATGGAGGAGAAGGGACATATTGGTGGTGGAGGGGAGGATGAGGTGAATGGAAGCGTCAGCATCTGCGAACTCAAACATGTGTAAGTTTCGATCTTTTATACTACAAGTATTTAGAGCACGATTGGATAAAGAGAAGGTATTCAGTGACGTAATGATTGAGTCTTCCCTGCAGAACTTATGCTAAAGCTACATTTCTTGCTTTCGTTTGTTTTTGATCCATATAACCTTAGGATACCAACATTTTAAAATGACCAGTGAATTTTCACAATTTTCGTTTCCAGTTTACAATCACAGCAAAAACTAACTAGCCAAAGATTAAAGACAAGTAAACAGTCAACAAATAATAAATAATATACAAATTACAAGAAATAGCACAAATAAATACAATAGAACAAAGATACAAATCAAATAAAAAGTACTTTACAGTGCTTGTGAAAACTGTATTACTGTATGAAGTAAAAACTGTATACAGATACCAATTACAGCTACAGAAGTTATTTAGTTAGGAGCAGTAAGTGATTCTCTCTTTTTTATTTTGTTGTTTGATTAATATTATTAACAGAGGACACAAATGAGGCTGCTGTGTCAAGGTTTTGGCACTTATGTTTTTGTTACAAGTTCTGTGTGGTGACAGAGCTATGACATTTCCTGTCTGTCTCGTGTTTATGTTAGTCTAGTTTCATGTGGGCACATGGCTCCTGATTATTCCTGTGCCATGTGCTTTCTGTCTAATTGTTAGCTCCTCCCTTCTCGTTATCTGTTTAGTAATTAACATTCCTCACCTGTTGTCTCGTTACCCTCCTGTGCGTGTTTCCTTTATAGCTTCCTTTGTGTTTTCAGTCCGGTGCTGGTTCGTTTGTCTTAGTTCCTGTTTCTTGTTCCTAGTGCTTTTGCCTTGTTAGTATTTGTTCTGGTTTTCCCCCACGTGGGAGTTTTGTTTGTACTTTGTATTTTGTTTGGTTGGTTAATTAAAATCTTTCCTTTGTTTTCCTGCAATTTAGTCCTCGTTTATGTTTCCTGATTATCACGTGACAGAACGAACCAGCCTAGAATGAGGACTCAGCGGAAATCGTCATACCAGTCACCAGGCCCTTCAATTACCTGCCCTCAATATGAACGGGTTATGAAATTCAACGCGTTGGTTTCTCTCCATCAGGAGGGTATGAATATCCGAGACTTTGCCCTAAGATTCAGCTCAGCGGCTGAGGGACTGAGCCTGGGGAAGATGGCCCTTAAGGACCTGTTTAATTTTGCACTTGACAAACCACTCAGTGAATTGGAGATGGGGGTACTGAAGGAGTTCGACTTCTGGGGTTTCATCAATGCTCTGGATGCTGAGAGGAAACTTCCAGAGTGGCCAGCCATTGTAATCCCAGAGGCGGGGTTGCCTGCACTGTCTCGTACTGATCATGGCAGGAGGAAGAAAACCCCGGTGGTCCTGGAGGTTTTGACTTCAGCTGTCCCAACCCCGGTGGTCCTGAATGATCCTACTTCGAGGGTTCCAGAGGGCTTTACTCTTCCTGCTAAGACCTCAGGGGTTGTAGAGCAGCTGGTAGAGACTACCCGCTCACGAAAGCGGAGGAAGAAGAGAGTTCAGGTCCCGTCTGGTGATCCAGAGACTGTTCAGGTCCCGTCTGGTGATCCAGAGACTGTTCAGGTCCCGTCTGGTGATCCAGAGACTGTTCAGGTCCCGTCTGGTGATCCAGAGACTGTTCAGGTCCCGTCTGGTGATCCAGAGACTGTTCAGGTCCCGTCTGGTGATCCAGAGACTGTTCAGGTCCCGTCTGGTGATCCAGAGACTGTTCAGGTCCCGTCTGGTGATCCAGAGACTGTTCAGGTCCCGTCTGGCGATCCAGAGACTGTTCAGGTCCCGTCTGGTGATCCAGAGACTGTTCAGGTCCCGTCTGGTGATCCAGAGACTGTTCAGGTCCCGTCTGGTGATCCAGAGACTGTTCAGGTCCCGTCTGGTGATCCAGAGACTGTTCAGGTCCCGTCTGGCGATCCAGAGACTGTTCAGGTCCCGTCTGGCGATCCAGAGACTGTTCAGGTCCCGTCTGGCGATCCAGAGACTGTTCAGGTCCCGTCTGGCGATCCAGAGACTGTTCAGGTCCCGTCTGGCGATCCAGAGACTGTTCAGGTCCCGTCTGGCGATCCAGAGACTGTTCAGGTCCCGTCTGGCGATCCAGAGACTGTTCAGGTCCCGTCTGGCGATCCAGAGACTGTTCAGGTCACGTCTGATGATCCAGAGACTGTTCAGGTCACGTTTGAGGATTCAGAGACTGTTCCTGTTACATCTGATGATCCAGAGACTGTTCCCGTCACATCTGATGATCCAAAGACTGTTCCCGTCACATCGGATGATCCAGAGACTGTTCATGTCAGGTCTGCTGATACAGAGACTATACAGGTCACGGCTGCTGGTCTAGAGACTGTTCCTGTGATATCTGCTGATAGAGAGACTGTTCATGCTATGTCTGCCGATCCAGAGACTGTTCTTAGTCTGTCCAAGGGGGTTTCTTCACCAGGGTCGCCCGAACAGCTGATTCCGCCCTGGTCATCTGTACGACCTTCTCCGCCTTGGTCGTCTGCACAGCCTGCTTCGCCCTGGCCGTTTGCACGACCTGTTCCGCCCTGTCCGCCTCCATGGCTTGTCCCGCCCTTGCGGCCTGCACAGCCTGTTTCGCCCTGGCCGCCTGCACGACCTGTTCCGCCCTGGCCGCCTACGCAGCCTGCTTTGCCCTATAGGCCTGCATTACCTGGTTTAACCCTCCCATCCCTCCCTGGCCTTCTAGGACTTTTTGCCGCTATGCGATTATGGACTGGTTTGGGTTCCCTACCTGTTTTAGTGTTTCTGATGTGGGTGTCTGGTCTGTTTGTTTTCTTGTGTGTTTTTGGTTTTGTTTGATGTCCCTGAGTTGGGGACGCCAGGTGACGGTGACAGGTAATGTCATGGTTCTGTCACTTATGTTTTTGTTACTAGTTCTGTGAGTTATGACATTTCCTTTCTGTCTCGTGTTTGTTAGTCTAGTTTCATGTTGGCACATGGCTCCTGATTATTCCTGTGCCATGTGCTCTGTCTAATTGTTAGCTCCTCCCTTCTCGTTATCTGTTTAGTAATTAACATTCCTCACCTGTTGTCTCGTTACCCTCCTGTGCGTGTTTCCTTTATAGCTTCCTTTTTGTGTTTTCAGTCCGGTGCTGGTTTGTCTTAGTTCCTGTTTCTTGTTCCTAGTGCTTTTGCCTTGTTAGTATTTGTTCTGGTTTTCCCCCACGTGGAAGTTTTGTTTGTACTTTTTATTTTGTTTGGTTGGTTAATTAAAATCTTTCCTTAGTTTTCCTGCAATTGAGTCCTCGTTTATGTTTCCTGATTAATCACGTGACATGCTGTCACTTTAAGAGCTAATGCATGGGTCCATTATATTGACACATATCCGACTGTTTAAATTCACTTAGGACTGTGTTTATGTGGATACTTGTCAAGACGGCATTTTGAATTTTGTGTGTACAGTGGGGGAGAAAATTATTTGATCCCCTGCTGATTTTGTTAGTTCGCCCACTTACAAAGAAATGAAGGGTCCATATTTTTTTGGTAGGTTTATTTTAACAGATAGAGACCAAGAAATCCAGAAAATAATACATTATATACAGGTCCTTCTCAAAAAATTAGCATATTTTGATAAAGTTAATTATTTTCCATAATGTAATGATAAAAATGAAACTTTCATATATCTTAGATTCATTGCACACCAACTGAAATATTTCAGGTCTTTTATTGTTTTAATACTGATGATTTTGGCATACAGCTCATGAAAACCCAAAATTCCTATCTCAAAAAATTAGCATATTTCATCCGACCAATAAAAGAAGTGTTTTTAATACAAAACAAAAATCAACCTTCAAATAATTATGTTCAGTTATACACTCAATACTTGGTCGGGAATCCTTTTGCAGAAATGACTGCTTCAATGCGGCGTGGCATGGAGGCAATCAGCCTGTGGCACTGCTGAGGTATTATGGAGGCCCAGGATGCTTCGATAGGGGTCTTAAGCTCATCCAGAGTGTTGGGTCTTGAGTCTCTCAACTAACTCTTCACAATATCCCACAGATTCTCTATGGGGTTCAGGTCAGGAGAGTTGGCAGGCCAATTGAGCACAGTAATACCATGGTCAGTAAACCATTTACCAGTGGTTTTGGCACTGTGAGCAGGTGCCAGGTCATGCTAAAAAATGAAATCTTCATCTCCATAAAGCTTTTCAGCAGGTGGAAGCATGAAGTGCTCCAAAATCTCCTGATAGCTAGCTGCATTGACCCTGCCCTTGATAAAACACAGTGGACCAACACCAGCAGCTGACATGGCACCCCAGAACATCACTGACTGTGGGTACTTGACACTGGACTTCAGGCATTTTGGCATTTCCTTCTCCCCAGTCTTCCTCCAGACTCTGGCACCTTGATTTCCGAATGACATGCAAAATTTGCTTTCATCCGAAAAAAGTACTTTGGACCACTGAGCAACAGTCCAGTGCTGCTTCTCTGTAGCCCAGGTCAGGCGCTTCTGCCGCTGTTTCTGGTTCAAAAGTGGCTTGACCTGGGGAATGCGGCACCTGTAGCCCATTTCCTGCACACGCCTGTGCACGGTGGCTCTGGATGTTTCTACTCCAGACTCAGTCCACTGCTTCCGCAGATCCCCCAAGGTCTGGAATCGGTCCTTCTCCACAATCTTCCTCAGGGTCCGGTCACCTCGTTGTGTAGCGTTTTTTGCCACACTTTTTCCTTCCCACAGATTTCCCACTGAGGTGCCTTGATACAGCACTCTGGGAACAGCCTATTTGTTCAGAAATTTCTTTCTGTGTCTTACCCTCTTGCTTGTGGGTGTCAATGATGGCCTTCTGGACAGCAGTCAGGTCGGCAGTCTTACCCATGATTGCGGTTTTGAGTAATGAAACAGGCTGGGAGTTTTTAAAAGCCTCAGGAATCTTTTGCAGGTGTTTAGAGTTAATTAGTTGATTCAGATGATTAGGTTAATAGCTCTTTTAGAGAACCTTTTCATGATATGCTAATTTTTTGAGATAGGAATTTTGGGTTTTCATGAGTTGTATGCCAAAATCATCAGTATTAAGACAATAAAATACCTGAACTATTTCAGTTGGTGTGCAATGAATCTAAAATACTTTATCACAATATGCTAATTTTTTGAGAAGGACCTGTAAAGGTTATAAATTGATTTGCATTTCAGTGAGTGAAATAAGTATTTAATCCTCAAGCAAAACATGCCTTAGTACTTGTGGAGAATCCTTTGTTGGGAAGCAAAGAGGTAAGACGTTTCTTGTAGTTGGTCACCAGGTTTGCACAAATCTCAGGAGGGATTTTGGTTCACTCCTCTTTACAGATACTCTCTAAATCCTTAAGGTTTCTTGGCTGTCGCTTGGCAACTCAAAGTTTCGGCTCCCTCCACAGATTTTAAGTAGGATTAAGGTCTGGAGACTGGCTAGGCCACTCCATGACCATAATGTGCTTCTTCTTGAGCCACTCCTTTGTTGCATTGGAGGTATGTTTTGGTCATTGTCATGCTGCAAGACCCATCCACCACCCATCTTCAGTGTTCTTGCTGAAGGAAGGAGGTTCTCGTCCAAGATTTGACAGTACAATTTTAATAATAAAGGTTCCAAAATAGGGGTCATAGAAGAACCATTTTGGTTCCCAAAAAACCTTTTAGTGAATCGTTCTAAAAATAACTATTTTAAGATGATTTGGCCGCTCATTCCACCTAATGTCAAAAAATCCAAAAGTCATTTTTTTTATTAACTTTGAGAAAGGTTTGTGTAAGATAAATAATCATTTTGTTAAATTTAATGTAATGGTTCTTTATCTGCATTATTGACTCCATAAAGAACCATTTTGTTCCACAAAAGTTTATTTATAGTGGAAAAAGGTTCTTTAGATTATTCATGTTCAAAAAATGGTTCTTTTTAGAATGATTCACTAAAAGGTTTTTTGGGAACCAAAATGGTTCTCCTATGACCCCTATTTTGGAACCTATATTTTTAAGAGTGTACATGGCCCCATCCATTGGCCCCTCAATACAGTGAAGTCGTCCTGTACCCTTAGCAGAGAAACAGCCCAAAAGCATAATGTTTCCACCTCCGTGCTTGTCTATATGGATGGTGTTCTTGGGGTCATAGTCAACATTTCTCTTCCTCCAAACACGGCAAGTTGAGTTGATGCCAAACAGTTCGATTTTGGTCTCATCTGACTATAGCACTTTCTCCCAAGCCTTCTCTGAATCATTAGATGTTCATTGGCAAATTTCAGACGGGCCTGAAAAATGTGCCTTCTTGAGCAGGGGGACCTTGCGTGTGCGGCAGGATTTCAGTCCATTGTGACCTCAGGAGAATTTCTAGGCTTTTGTTGAGTGGGTATTGGCCAACTGTGGTTCCCAGTTCACCATCGGCCTTTACGGCCGCCATTCCAAAGTCTCGTCTCGTCATGGACGGCATTACAGAGTCTCGTCCCATCATGGCCGCTGTTCCAGAGTCTCGTCCCATCATGGCCGCCGTTCCAGAGTCTCGTCCCAAGATGACCGCTGTTCCAGAGTCTTATCCCAAGATGGCCACCATTCTTGAAATATGGTAGTAAACATGTCTCTTGACTTTTTAGTCATTAAAAT
Organism: Meda fulgida; assembly: GCA_030578275.1. Classification (NCBI taxonomy): domain Eukaryota; kingdom Metazoa; phylum Chordata; class Actinopteri; order Cypriniformes; family Leuciscidae; genus Meda; species Meda fulgida. The sequence goes on along the minus strand of CM060623.1, from coordinate 19,492,064 downwards.
TATTTAAATATTTTTGTTTTGCATATTGTTTTAACCCAAGAATGCCTGAATAAGAAAAAACCTACACGAATGCATAAAAATCAGTGTTCTATTAATTAAATAATAAACAAATTGATGATACTTGATACTTGTTTTTTTGTCTGCTTTTCTTGAATAGAAGCAATACAAAAGATGAAAATGATTTTTTTTTAAATGCAGCAAACTCTAATTTATATCGATGTACTATAAAGTATTTTCTCTGAACCTTCACTCTCCACATTTCTCACAGACCATGTGCAAATTATCTTTTCAGACAGCGACAGACCAGTTCAAATAATATTTGCACCTTTCAAAACATGACTTTTGGCCAGTTTGCACCTCTTTTTTGTTTGAGCCTTCAGCTGTCCATTCCTTTGGCCTTTCTCTACTTATAGACATCTACTGCATCTGAAATCGCATTCTGTCTCAACAGGTTCTACATTTGAGAACTTCATTACTGTTAAAAAAGTATGTGTATAGTATGAATAAAGTATAATCAAGCATGCATGTGTGTGTTTACTATGAATGGAGTCTAAATCCGCCGCCATGTTGACATTGTCATGTGAAGTAAGTAAGTTGTGAGTTGTGTCATTTCCCTTCCATTCACGACTAAATCAGAGGTCTTCAGGAACAACCCACAAATTAAACTGACAATAAAAGGGTGTCAAAACACATTGCCATCCTAACTTTCTTCCTCCCTTTTTTTCATCCAATGAGGAGAGTCTGTGTGTGTGTGTTTGTGTGTGTAAATCCCTAGATTAGTCCAGAGGCCTTCTCACTCCACTTACACATGCTGCTCTCACTAGGGAATTTCTGTTAATTAATGCTAGATTGGAAAAATTAATTTACCTGCAGGGTAGCTAATCAATAATCATGTCCCAAGTCCATTAAACGTCTCTTTCACTCTCTCCTTATATCCCCCTCCTCTGTTTCTTTCTGGACTCACAAGGTGATTTTCTCCCCAATTAATCATAAAACCCTGAAACCCTGTTTCATCTACTAATGCCGGTCAATCAAATCAATAGACTCATTATTGGATGACACACTCCCAAAACACGCTTCTAACATACCCACAATGTCTCTGTTTCAGAGAGTACTGTTATAGAGACAGTACAAAGAATTTTGTTATCTTACACAATCAAGTTATACCCACGCAACAAATTTATGTTTCAAAAACGTTGTGGAATCAGTATTTTGCAATGTTTCTAAAATTTTCAAATATCCAGTTTTCCTGCCTATATTTTTTGTTCAAGAAACAACCCTGGTTTAAGTGAAAACATCATTTGAGATGCATGTGAGGAATATTAAACTCTTTGCACTTCAACCACTTTGAATCTCATTAGTCGTTCCTCAGAGCTCATTTTTTCAGAGCAGGTTTCTCTCTTGAGAGTTGATTTAAAGTTGGACATTTAATATTGCAGATATTTTTCTCTGCTAAAAAAAATCTTCAGCTCCAGCAGACGGAATCTATAAATATGTATTATGATGTAAATGACTCAACATGAATGCTCAAATGCTTCAGACGTATTTTCATGTCTTTAAAAGGTATTGATTACTTTAAATATCTATCTATCTATCTATGTATCTATCTATCTATCTATCTATCTATCTATCTATCTATCTATCTATCTATCTATCTATCTATCTATCTATCTATCTATCTATCTATCTATGTATGTATCTATCTATGTATCTATGTTTCTATGTATGTATGTATGTATGTATGTATGTATCTATCTATCTATCTATCTATCTATCTATCTATCTATCTATCTATCTATCTATCTATCTATCTATCTATCTATCTATCTATCTATCTATCTATCTATCTATCAGCATGTGTTCTCAAAAGAAAACCTGCAGATGCTAACAGAACTATTTATATAATGCGAGACAAGAAATTAGCTAATCTTTTTCAGTTTCTCAAACACAAACTAGTTTGAGTCCTGCTAGTCAACATTTCATTAACATAGAAAACTTGTATACTTTTAATTTTACTTTTACTAAAAACTTGTAATTTTAGCAGATTTAGTTTTTTTTCTGTGAAACTTTTTTGTATTTTTGACCTTATTTATTAAAACAAATTTCAGAAGACTTTATATTTTTGCAAATATGACAATAACATGAGAAAAAGCAAAATTTCTTAAAACATCAACACAATGCATCAACACAAAAATATAATTTTTAATTATTAAAGCTGCAGTCCGCAGTTTTTCCTCTTTGTTGCCATCTCTGTTTGAAATCTGCAATTGCAGTTATTCGCAGAATTATTAACTTTACGTGGGTTGTACATCGGCACGGCACAGCGCGGATGAAACCAATGTTTTGAGGAGGATGTGCGTTTGTCAGTCGCTGCGCCAGTGTGAATACTGTCATTCAGAATCACAGATTCTACTTTTTGGAAGTATGACCAACATAAGAATTTTCACCGGAAAATTTCATCTGAACAAGTTACATCCACTTTTGTTCTGGCCAACTAAGGGAAAAAAAGCATTGCAGTAAATCGCGCTGATTAAATCTAACAATAGATTTCATATCACATCAAACCGTGCAAATTATCCATTGTTCTCAAATTGTTCATGTTTACAACATCAGCATTGCGTGACTACATTTCATGCCCTTCCGATAGTATTGTTTTCGCATTGGCAGTCTCTTTTTTTCTGTAGCCAGTCCGAAGTCACAAGTCTTTTTCGTTTTACAACAGGTCAATCTCCAGTTGTCACTGGTGATTATCATTTTAACCTTTCTGGATCCGCCATCAAATTGATAAGTTTATTTATTGAGTGGTGTGAGAAAAGGCTATAAATCTCCACCTCCAACATCCTCACACGCAACATAGCCTACAAGCCGAAACACCTTCTTTATGTGTACAGATGTGATGTAATGACGCAAACACATGCTCGAATTTCCCGCGGAAATCCACCAGTACCACTGGAATAAAAAATATTATTACAAGCTTACCATTTTGAATCGAGCTACGGCAAGCAGATCGTTTTGAACACTGGCTGGTTATGTACTTGCTCAAAAAAATATTTTGGATAATTTTTAACCCAAAAAAGTTGCGGACTGCAGCTTTAAAATATATTTAGACATCAGGAAAAAATATTTAAATAATAATAATAGAAAAACATTTAATAAAGAAAATGCTAAAAATTAATTAAAATTCAAATGAAAGAAACATTACAATACAATCCCTTTAAATAAACAGGAGATATACCAGGATATAAATACCCCCCCCCCCCCGACACTTTTCGAATATAACAGTACTGACATTTATAAATAAACATTTCTTTCAGCTGTCAACTAAACAGTTTTTTTTTTGCTGAATCTACTGCGATACACTGCGTGATTACCTTTTCCACAAAGGAGACATGTAAGCTGCCTCAAATTTAGCCAAAAAACGAGGTATCCTTAAATTTACTTGATTTAGTTTCAAGAAGCTGCCATATGCTTCATAACATCTCACATATGGTGGCTAAAATTCAGTCTATATAGGCAGCTTTAAAAAGTTTAAAGCAACGTTTCACACCGCATTTGAACATCCCTTGGGATGTCATTCCTCAAGGGAACAGCTTCTCAGTTTCAGACAGAAAAAAAGCAGTTGCAGAGTATTTCTTAAAATTCCATACCCCACCATCACAAACTATGTGTGAAAAAATGTGATCAAAACAATCTTCTCTGCAGGAATATAACTGATTTGATTGGTAAGACTTTTTTAAATCATTGTTCAATGCTCCATCTAAAATTGTGTAGGTCTACAGTATATACCACAATATGTCTGAGATGCATAATGATGCATATCTCCATGACAACCTAAAATGACCTGTTTGTATATAAATGGTTTCTGTTCTGTAGATTGAAAAGTTTAGCTTCTGAAAGTCAACTGGGTTTAAACAAGGTATGAGCTTTCAGTGTCATGTTTATTTCCTTTTTTGGTCTATAGTATCTTGTGGTAGCTGGTGCGTTTCTCTCATCAGGATTATTAACTCGTGTATCATTCAGAGCTCTGAATAATCAATACAACCTCTCACACAAGCAATGCACTAATCCAATCACACAAAGCCTAATATTAATTACAGTTACATTATCCACACTTGTATCGGTGTGGATAATGTAAAAAAAAAACAAATTCTTTCTCTATTAATATACATTTATTAATTTAGCAATAAATGTTATGTAACATCTCCCCATACAAAAGAAAAAATATATTGGTACCATACTGATTATCAGCCCATAAAACAGATTCTTTCTTTTAATGGTATTTATTGTGCAAGCAAATTTAGTATTTCTTACATTTATATTTGTGACTCAGTCTGTTTAGTTTCATTAGATCTTAAAGTCATAAACTGTGCCAAGATACCTGTCAGGATTATGTTTTGCCTATTTTTTTGTGCTTCAGTTCAGTTTAGTCTTGATTACATCCTAGGGTACGTTTACACTACACTGTTTTCAACTAAAAGCGTAAAACTTTATATGTGTTTAGGCCATTCGTTTACACGACAACAGTGTTTTGGGTGCCTGAAAAAACAAACTTTTGAAAACGGGTTTCAAAGTGCAAGTTTTTGAAAACAGTCTCTGTGTAAACAAGAAAAACGCAAATCTCTGTACGATGACATAATGCACATGCATATTATGTGTTCAGTGTAAACGAACGACCAAAACGCATAAAAAGTTTTACGTTTTTAGTTAAAAACAGTGTCATGTAAACAGCCCCAGTGTGATATGTCTCCATGCATACTCCTTTGAATTCTTTCTGTTCAAGAAGTTATTGTTTGATATTCTGCGTCGTGTATATTTCCATCCTATTTGTGCCCATTTATTTTTTCCGAATACATGTTTTTAGGAGAATTAAACTAATTGATTAGACAAATTATACATACAAGAACATGAGAATTAGACAAATGATACATCCAAGATCATGCAAAGCTTTTTGAAAGATAAAACTATGAGCAATATAACTTTCATCAAAATCTCCTTACCAATGCACTCAACACTCAACCTTGTGGACAAAATCCATTATTTTTTGCCAGAGGGGAGATTCAGTTTATTAAGTCAGTTTAGAGTTGGTCATGCCAGCTCCTCTCATGCTAATGTTTCTAAATAATCCTGCGTCTGAAAACAGGCTTTAAGTTTTAGCAACCATGAGGGTGAAATTCAACCACAGAGGCCCTTGTTTAGCTTGTTAATAGACTTTTCAAAGCTGCTAATTATTTATACTGTGTAGAGCTGCAAGGATGAGAAAAGCCTAATACACAAAACTCAACTTCAGTTTGTCTTATCTATCAATGCTAAATGACAAGATCACTTAACAGTTTAGCATGTGGTATTTCAGCGCAAAAACCTGAGTCATTTTTTCTGTCGAAAAATAAATAAACAACAAACAGAGTGAATTATAACTGAATGTGTGGTGTAAATCTTTCCCTCAACACTCTCTTGTATCTTCCTCTGTCTGTCTGTTTTATAACAGTATGTTTTGTTCTCCTATCAGCATCTCATTATGTGACAGTAAATGAGAGATTTATTATTCTGATTAGTCATGTTTCTCTAAATTCTTTGTTTCCGATGCTATAAATAACAGTAATAGCTGGGAAAAACACTTTAAGCCTTTTATACCAGAGCTGCTTAATAATGTGAATCTTAGAAAAGTGATTCTTTTTCATTTGGCGCTGAGGATCAGAGGCCGTGTCCTCTCTGCGATTTACGTTCCACTTCAAGACATTTACAGTGAAATTAACCATAGAAATAACCCCAGCTTCACCTCATACTCTCTCTGAATATGATGAAAAAAGACTCAGGGAAGTGATATGTCGAACTACAGCTCATTTCAAAATGTGAAAGCATTGTTAAATGTGTGATATTTATGAAAGGTTATTAACATGATGATCATCATCATCATTATCATTATATAGGCTACTCCAAAGAGTGATATGGAGTCATTGATGCTCAACCAGTAAATTAAATTCCTGTTTGCAAATAAGATAAAATGAAGATTTACTTTCTAAACACTACTGTTCAAATATTTATTTTTATTTTTAAATTAAGTATTTTATGCTTACCAAGGCTGCGTTTATTTGGTCAAAAACACAGTATAACATTAATATTATGAAATGCAATTTAAAATAACTGTTTTTTTTTTCACTTTAATTGATTTAAAATTTTAATTTATTCATGTGATGGCAAAGTTGAATTTTCAGCATCAATACTCAATACAATACTCAATACAGCATCAATACATCAATACTAATTAGAAATCATTCTAATATGGTGATTTTGGTGTTTAAGAAACATTTCTTAATAGTATCAATGTTAAACAGTTGTGTTGCTTAATATGTTTGTGGAAAAGGATTATTTGATGAATACAAAGTTCAAAAGAACAGCATTTATTTGAAACAGAAATCTTTTGTAGCATTATCGGTCATAAATGTCATTACGGTCACTCAATGCATGCTTGCTGAACATAAGTATTAATTAAAAAATCTTACTGACCCCAAACTTGTTTACAGTAGTGTAGATCCTTAAATTTTCCTCAGGTGAGCTTCCCAGACAAGCTCTGAGTTCCTCCAGCACTGTTGACGTCAACGCCAGAGTCTATGCCTGCGGCAGCTTTCGCGTCGGCTAGGTGCCTCCATGTTCATGGCTCACCTCTGGTGACCCCCACATGTGTATTTCCCTTGGCAAGCCACCTTGCCACCCCTGGGGTTCAAATATTCCACCCTGTGTTCGTCCATATGCATCCCTCCGGGTCATATGTGTATTCTGTAAGTCCCCCCCCCCCTTCGGGCAGGCAATAATTGCATATTTCCACTGAGATATGCTTCCCAGTGTACCTTGGTTTCCTGTGTTAAGTAGGAGTCCTTCATAACATAACATAACTGCGTATTGCCAGCGTACTTCCTTATATGTCCACGAGGTGGGAAGGAGTTACACTATGCAAATTCCACAGACCCATGGCATTTCTTTGCCATTGGCTCATTTTGTAATACTTAAAGAGGCTATATGCGTTTTTCTGAAATTTAAACTCGCGACTGACACCTGTGGCCAAAAAACAGAACTGCTCTTCCTTTCTGCTCGCTCTCGCAGCGCTCGTACGTGAACACTTCACAAGTCATCTGCTGCAAGGAGGCCAACATTATGTTTACAGAGGTAAGAACAGTCACAAAATATCAAAATCCATTGCACTGCTTGAGAGTGTAGGCTACTTGCTGACTAGCGGTGGTGGCAAAGTGATCTGAAACGTTTAACATGAACGCGCTTGACGTCACATCCGCAGACAGCGCGGGAAAATCCAACCCGACAGGAAATAGGAAAAATAGGATACAGGCTTATAGTTGCACCCACTGTGAGCAGACAAGGTGCCAGTATGCTCAACAGGAGATGTTTGAGTCATAAATGGTAAAATAAAAAGGCTATTGTTACGTTTATTTTGGGGAAAAAGTTCCATATAGCCCCTTTGAAGTTGATGGGCTTTCTAAACAAAACCCCATTCGTCGTCACAACGTAAAGTCTCCGTTCCCTACTAAGGGAACAAGGGTTACATTCTTAACCGAGACGATTTTTAAATTTTTTGGTGAACTGTCCCTTTAATTGAAGAGGATTGTGGTTAAAAATAGAGCTGTGCCAGCTGCAGGAAACAAGCACATTTAAGTGAAATTCACATTTCCATTACAGAGATGACAAAAAACACTGATCAGTCAGTCAGCAGGCAACAGGTCACACACGTCTGCACACATTCACATGCTGTAATTGAGAATGAAGTACACCATTGCCTTTCATAAAAGAGATGATGTAGAGTTCATTGGTTGTAATTAATATGTTTAACCTTTGTCAGTGCAAATAATCAGTATGAATAGATTTTGATTGCACTGAATTGCTCATCCTGGCTGCTCATCGCTTTAAATAGCACTGAATAATGCATTTGAAAATTTGTTTTACATATGCCCTTAGTCCCATTATAAAGCCAGAGTACCTGTATAAGCACACATAAGTACACTTTTCCTTACATTGACTGTATATTATTCAAACTATTCAAAGGGCCATTGTTACATTGATTTACATTCAAACTATCAGCAATCAATACTCTGGGGAAATCAGACTTTCCAAATAGCTTATTCTTTTAGTTGATTATTTGCTACAAACAGAACTGGATTTGATGATGTCACATGATAGGATTGGATGGTGTCATAAATTCATATGCACGTTATGCCATCATACAAATAAACCTAAATTCTCGAATATATATATATATATATATATATATATATATATATATATACCATTGTATTAATTAGTTTCACAAAACAAAATCAATTTTCCCTATAAACATAAACACTGTTTTATGTGTGTCTTGCAAACAGCTGTTTTGTACAAAAGTTCCCCTCGGGGATAAAAACATTTTCATTCTGTCTGGTGGGCTGTCTGTCTACGTGAAAATTTTACCAGCTGCTGAGTTCTGCAGTGGTGTATCAAATATTGCATTTGGATGTAATAATTCCATCCACCTTGAAGGGAAATGATTATTAAAAGAAGAAAACATTCATTTAAAATCTCGGAGCATGGAGAGGTCAGCATCTCAGACAGCTGTCTGACCTCAAAGCTAAGACACACAGATGAGAGAGAGCTCGGAGCATCACACAGATAGATGTAATCCATGTTTGCCATTACACCATTCTGCTTGCTTTGTTTCCTCTTATTTCACCCAATTTCATCCCTCCTTCATGGATATTAAAGAGATTCAGAGCTACCAACACAAACTCTCAGGCACTCAAACAAACTCTCGTCCTCGGGGAACATCTCTATCTCATTTCAAGCACTCACTCATGAACGACAGTAGATACATCAGCATATAGGAGGTGATGCGTTTGTGTGGGCGAGGCTGGAGTGTGTGAGTGTGAGTTCAAGAGTGTGTGAGAGACAAAGGCAATGTGCATATGCTAGTGAGTGAGGTAGTTGTTACATTAACTATGGGCAGGGATTGAGTTTTATTTAAACTAACCTACTTTATTTAAAAAATAACTTTCTGTTTTATGGTGGTCACATTTAAACATAGGCTACTTCTATTTTTTTACTTTGCTTTTATCAAAGTCCCAAAATCTAAATAAAAAAAATCTCATATCTGTGAAATAAAAATAAGTGAGAAAATAAATAAACAAACAAATAAATGAATAAAATGTGTGTGTGCAGTGGTTTGGAACATGGATGGGTATATAAATTTACTGTATAAAATGTTTCAGTTTGGTTCTAAAATTTCCATCTTAAAATATAAAAATGTAATATAAAAATAATTATATAAACCAAGAATTATAATCATTTTCACAATGGTAGACAATATTTTTTTGTCATAATCAAATTGTAATTTTGGAAATTTATGCAAAATGTTATAATAATATTTACTGTGTGTATTTACTGTGTATAGCTGTAGACAAATGAGTGTCCGATTACCCTCCAAAAAATGTGTACTTTAAAAATAAAAGTACTTTTTATCACACATTAAAACACAATCCATTATTTGAGGGGTTTTTTTTATAGAAAAGGGCACTGTGGTGGAATATATGTATGCATGTATATTAGAATCCAAATCAGTATAGTCCGTTGGACATTGTTAGTAGACAAAATAGTTCATTTTCCACAAGTCCACAGGCGCACAAGTGTCCATAGTTGAAGAAACACCATGCTTCTCTTGTGTGGTTTGTGTGTGAACACTTTATGGGTTTTGGCTGACTGTGTACACAAACAGGCCTATATCTGTAATGTGTGTGTGGTTGAGTTGAGTGTCATTTCCTCTCCAAAAAATGACACAGCCAAGGTGCCTTAGCCTTCAGCTCTGTTTCCTCTTTATCCAACATTATACGATTGATGACCAGATGTGTTCCACCCCCTCAAAGTATGAGACTCATCATTTAAAGGAAAATAGTGCTTTATGCTGCAAATTTTCCAGGAACATCAAATGTGCTGTCATCCTAATCAATAAAAATACAGGCACACCAATAACGTATCCACTTCAGTCAACGATCCTTGAGGTTTGGGGAAATAGGCAATGTCAAGAATTTAAATCAAAAGTGTTTTCCACATGTGGAGTATTGCTGTTGTCAATGCTCCATTTAAAAACTCAAAAAATAGGTATAAATAAACCACAGCTTTGATCCTCTTTTGTCAGCATGAAAGGCATAATAAGCCTTCTAATACTAAAATGACCATAGTTTATCCCTGAATGGCCAATATGGGACCATAACAGGGTAAATGAAGGAGAAAATGAACAAATTAGCATGTAAATGTAATAAGATGTCATTAGAGATTTAAGAGTGGGTTAAATAAAAAGGACCCAAAGGCAGTCCTTCTGACAAACGGCTATCTACACAGAATTACATTAAAGTTTTTATTTAATGGGCCTAATAAAATGAGCATATGATCATAGTTATTATAGATATGCACGGCAAGCGCTTCGGTACGCAAACTGTGAGAAAAAGCGGCGTTAGATTAATGTTTTCTAGTGTATTCATAAAAGCAGACTGCCTTCCCCGCTCAAAGCCCAATACATCTCTTCCAACTATGCGGCAGCCAATGGCACATCACTCAGAAAAAGTGACAGATGCCCCCGCACCATATTCTGGAATGTTCTCTCGAGTTCTGAGTTCCACCTCGGGTCAATCTTCCAAATGTGATTATGGCTCAGAATAACTGAGCCTGCCAGCGCAATGGCCGACACGATAACCCACGAGAGTGCTTCGCCTAACCCTTACCTTCCCCGCTTACTCTCTCACTCTCTCATTTTCTGTCTTTCACCATTCATCTAAGATCTACAGGAAGGAGAAATCTTATCTGCAGACTAACGGAAAAGAAATCTGCTCAATTAGCAGCGGTAGACAAAGTTCTCTTCCCCAGGTGATCCATTTATCTTCGACTTGGTAAAACGAGAGCAGCTTTGAGTTAAAAAAGGAAACGGAAGCTTAAGGACGCAGAACCAAAACGAAACAAACCAAAAAACAGAATGACAGTTGGGAAATGGACTAGATCTAGTCTGCACACAAATAAGGATGAAGAGAGCGAAACAAAAGAGGAAAATATGAGATGGATGTGTGGACAGCGGGATGGGGTACACAGCGGGAGCCAATTTCCAGCCCAGTGAGAAAAACCCATCTCTATTTCACACCTCTGAACCCTGCATTTGCTTCAGTTTGGCTCTCACGGTGAGAGTCTCACCTGACCGCTGAACCCAGACCAGCATGCCGTTTCTTCATTCAGTAGACTGAAGAAGCGTAAAAGTGCAGGAGGCTGATCCCAGATCCATGTTTATGTTATTGCTTTATTCGGAACAGGCAGAAAATCAGCACAGCAGCAGAGAGTAAAGTGCATTTAGGGTCCCGGCCTGACATCATTTGAACTGAAACTGCAATCCTGACAGTTTTCTCATATACAACTTGTTTGGCTCCGCCCACCTGTTTGTCCGCTGTGAACTGATTCAGGCTATAAGGGTGGCGCTGTTTTATAATTTCACAGATGGTCCCTGGAAGCTGCTGTCCTTACTGTTTTCAGACCTATACAACATCACTCAAACATGAAGCACACAAACAAAAATAGAGCTGTTCAGTTTGTAGAGCTAAAATGTTTTAAGTTTTTTGGATTTATGAGTAAAATAAAGTCTGTGGTTAATATTATTTGAAGTGAACAAATGTTTTGTTATACAACACATTACAATCACAATAATAACTCAATTATTAATTCTGAAATAATTGTGCTTCAAACAAGTTGCAGTAACAGTAAGTCACAAATAGATTAATACTTTTATTCAGGAAGGATGCATTAAATTGATCAGAAGTGACATTTCTAATGTTACAAAAGATTTCATTTTCCAATAAATGCTGTTCTTTTGAACTTTCTTTTCATCAAAGAATTCTGAAAAAATGTATCACTGTTTTCCACAAAAATATGAACCAGCACAACTATTTTCAACATTGATAATACTAATAAATGTTTCTTGAGCAGCGCATCAGCATATTAGAATGATTTCTGAAGGATCATGTGACACTGACGACTGGAGTAATGATGCTGAAAATTCAGCTTTGCCATCACAGGACTAAATTCCATTTTAAAATATATTAAAATAGAAGGCAGTAATTGAAATAATATTTCACAATATTACAGTTTTACTATATGTTTGCCCAAATAAATGCAGCCTTGGTGAACATAAGAGATTTCTTTTAAATACATATGGGGTTCTTCGGTCATTTCTGACCGGAATTTTTTAATATATATATATTTTTTTAAATTGTAGCTTCATCGGAATGGTACGAAACTTGGTGACTTTTATGGTACTTGGTATATGAACACACAAATAAATTGGGGACATGATTTGAAAAGCCTTAGTGGTCGTAAAAAAAATAGTCACACTCGGGACCTTCGGTCATAAATGACCGCCCATAGGAAATGAATGGGAAATTGGCAAAAATAGTTTTTTTGTGCGTACAATCTACAAATCAGCCACGATGCAGAAAAAAAGCACTCAACAGTCAAGGGGTGACTCTCTAAAACATCACGAGTGCAAAACAGACACATACACTCTCACACACACATACTTATACACACAAAAACACACGCACACACAAATTAACATGCGCCATTGAAAAAGCTAATTTTGGGAAATGTGTGAAATAAAAGCAATTATTCATCAATGTAAGGAATAAAAAGCACACAGCAACGAAAGCATGAGACTGTAAGCCATCAAGGTTACAAAATAGAAACACACACACACACACACGCACGCACGCACGCACGCACGCACGCACGCACGCACGCACGCACGCACACACACACACACACACACACAAACACACACACACACACACACACACACACACACACACACACACACACACACACACACACACACACACACACACACACACACACACACACATACACACAAACAGGGAAATATGAGACTGGTGAAACTGTAACAGAGAAATGTGAGAATATGTAAAATAAAATACAGTTACAGTTAGTTACAAATACAGTTAGTATGTAAATGTGTAAATATAGTTGTGTATAAGTAAAGTGTTTTAAATATCATCCTAACTATATTTACATATTATGTGTATATTATTTACATATTCAATGAACAGTAACTCTTATTCAAAAGGCAACAGCAATTATGAACAAAAACTAAAATAACAGCAAAAGTATAATTGTCAAAAAAATAGAGAAATAAAAAAGTGTTTTAAATATCATCCTATTTTCCATTTTACTTTTGCTGTTATTTTAGTTTTTTGTTCATAATTGCTGTTGCCAATTTTGAAGAAGAGTTACTGTTCATTGAATTGTACAAAAAATTATTTTAAACCAACCAAACAAACAAAAAACTTGACAAAAAGTCTTTGAGAATCTCTTATTATATATTAAAATCCACAACCTGAAAATAGGCAAATATGTGCAAAAAAAAACAAGAATTCAGAAGCCTTTCTACAGAGAGCTGTAAATCCGTCTAATGGTTACAATATGATATTGCATGATATTTATGCTCACTACTTCCAACAGATGGCACCAATCTGATTTCAAAAAAAATATTTCTATAGGCCTAGTCTCTACTTTAACCTGAAATACAGCATTAATTAAAAAAGAAGAATATATATATATAAATAAATGTTCTATTGTTTTCAATGGGAAAAAATTGGTCATAATTATTGCATAAATATTAATTATTATCATAGAATTCTCTCAAAACACCAAAGAAAAAAAGAAAAAATATTATTGAGCAAAAATACATTTAATTGATTTTACTGGAAATGTTTTATTTTTTATTTTAGGGGTCCGGTCACTTATGACCGTGAAGGTCCTATGTGTGACTGGATGACGAAGAACCCCAGAGGGTTAAAATTGACTCTTGAAATTTTGAATTTTTTCAAACTGTAGTATTTTAGCACCTTATGTTTTGAAAGCACACATGGTTTCAAGATTTTATTTTAACAACTAATGTTCACCACAAAATGAAATTCTAAGAGAATCTATGGTGAATTAGCCTTCTGGGTCGGGCTACAAATTGACAACATGACTCAACAGATCTCAACAGGCCATATTGAAGAGAATTATTTCAGTTGTCCTTGTTCATTTGTTTGCTGTTCCCAATTAAAGTGAAACGCAGGAGGACACCACACTAGAGGTTCAGTTTAATTATGAAATTCAGGATAAATGCTGATTGTTGAGCTATCAGTCACTAGACGCTGCTCATCCTAAACTGATCCAAGCACAAACATCATAACAATAATATCAGTGAAGAATTGCACCACCCAGGGCCTGACACTTAATTCATTTTTCAACAGTTTCACCAAAACATTTTTCACAAACTTTGCATGAAAAATGGTTTACTATTACCAAAGTTTCAAGCAATTCATCGTTATGGAGGGGGTGAATATTTTCAATATTCTTCCCACACCACAAAACTCAACAGAGCCGGAGAGAAAAATTCAGCTGATATCCTCTTATGTATGGGATTTAATGCAATCTTACTGTCTGCCATGCTCTCACTGTCGATTGTCTCTATTCAGAAGGCCAAATAGGATATCTGGTATTGTATATTTGGTAGAATATATTATTTATTCACACATGTCAGCTGCACTCAGTGCCTTAGCAGTATTATGCTTAACAAAGATTCATTAGAACTGTAGATATACAGATTTTCAAAAGGCTTGTAACTCAAATACTATAGGGCTGCATGGGTACAAATATCGATTTCTCTATTATTATCGATTCTCATTTTTACGAACCAATATCGATTCTTAAATTCCAAGAATCGATTAGTCTAATGCAATATTCAAGTTAAAATCACTTTAAAAATAAATATTTAAAGTGAAGTACTTTATAAAGTAGCCTAAACCAAGAATGAAGCGATACGTTTCCAAATTATAAAACAAGATCAATTGGGGGAGCGCAGGTCCGAACAGGGAATCCATGTGTGGACCACGGAAGCTGCCTGTCATTGACTTACATAGGCATCATTTCCGTGGGCCCATCACGGAATTTTCGGCGAACTGCCAGAGATTTTGAGTTAAGGGTCCGTGTTCATTTCACGGAATTCTGTGAGACCAGGTTGGATCAGGCTGGGTTTACCCAGTCTACTAGCCTGGTTGACACCAGACCCTTCTCAGTCGTAACTGAGAGTGGGTCTGGGGAAGTTTCATTCACAGGCCATTTCCAAAGGGGCGTCACCAACAGACGTCACTCAAATGCCTCTGTGCACAATTGGATAGACCTAAATCCAATCAGATCGATCGTCATCATGTAAAGCCTGCCTCAACGTTTGTGATTGGTGCCTCGATTTGGAAAGATTGAGAATTGGATTGAATGGGCTCTTGGCCAGACTGACTTGCAGAGCAAATCTAAATTTGCAAGTTTGTCTGGGTTTTCCCAGGCTACCAGTCTACATCTCCTCCACTTTAATATACCAGCTACAGCAACATAAACATGAATGAAACATCTGAAAAGTATATTAAAAGATACAGTATACAGATAAAAGATAAATGATACAGTATCATGTCTCATGTAATCAGTGTTTCTGTAATGATGCAGCAAGGACGAAGCAGAGAGAGAATCCAAATGCAGCTAATTTAATAAAATAACAGGTGAAACAAAGCAACACGGAACTCAGGACAGGAACACTGAAGCAACAATATCAACGACCGACAAACACCAACTGAAGAACATGGGTATAAATACACAGGCAAACAAGTTAAACAAGATAACAAGGGGGCGTGGCTAATCAGAAACACATGGGAAGACTAATCAACAAAACAGGGAACAGCTGAACATGAAAGGACAGGGGAACACATGAAAGACAAGAACAAGATACACAAACACAAAACCCACACGTGACAGTTTCAACCGCGGAAAGACGTCAATAAAACAGCTTGAGAACCATAATGTCACTCGTGACGTTACATTTACCTCATAAAAACTGTATTCAGTGACCATAAATTGTCAGTCAGCTAGAATAATGAACTGTAGAGACTGGAGCATTTAGCTAAATATGTGCACCATATTCATTATAATTTTTTATGTTCTTCAATAGGCCATTTAGTGCATGTTTGAATAAATCAGTCAAGTTATAGTAAGTAACAAGTTAATATAAGTAACAAGTTATAACTGTCAAAAACCAGCCCTATACTATTTACCACTCTAAGGGTAAATTCAAAGAAAAAGGATGTAAAAATGCTACAGTAAATTAAAAATATCTATATTATACAAGATTTAAAAAAATGTATAAAATGTCAGGTTCTGAATATATATATATTTTTTTTAGATTTAATAAAATGTATTTTACTTTAAATAAATTATGTTTTGGAAGTAAAAATTCATTTAATACCTTAAAATTACTAGAAAAGACCTACATTCTATTTATATACACTACAGTTTAACGGTTTGGGGCCAGTAATATTATTAAAATGTTTTTGAAAGAATAAATTACATTTAAAAATATATTAAAATAGAAAAAAAGCCATTTAAAATTGTAATAATATTTAACAATATTACTGAGCATAAGAGACTTTATTTATTCCTGTGATTTCAAAGCTGAAATTTCAGCAGTCATTGCTCCAGTTTTCAGTCTGTCATCGTCTGTCTGTTTCAGTCTGTCATTTATAGTTAAATCCACAATAAACACGGGTGAATAAGCAAGATACCAGGAGACTTTAATGAAACACGGAGAATAGAGAAGAACACTGTACGATACATCGACGACACCAAACAAAGAACTGAATGAACTGAGGGTTTAAATACACAGAGAAAGTAATCAACGTAAAACAGAACATGTGCAGGAACTAATTAACAACCAAGTAAACTTAATATAGGGAAACCAGGACATAGGAAGCCTTCGTGAAGACGCGAGGAGACAGGGCTAGCCCGAAAGGGAGAACCGCGTACTGGTATGCCTGCCCCTCGAAAGCAACCAGAGGGACAGTCTGTGTCGAGGAAGAATGGAGAGGCGTTCTTCAGGTCGATCGCTGCAAACCAATCCTGGGGCCGAACACATTCGAAAATGCGTTTGGCGGTGAGCATCTTGAACGGCATCCTGTGAAGGGAGCGGTTCAGCACGCGCAAGTCCAGGATCAGTCGTAACCCACCGGTTTTCTTGGGGACAATGAAGTAAGGGCTGTAGAAGCCTGACCTCATCTCGGCTGGAGAGACAGTCTCGATTGCACCCTTCGCCAGCAGGGTGGCAATCTCTGCTCTCATGATGGGGGCATTGCTACCGACCAGTGTGGAGCGGACTCCCCTGTAGCGGGGAGGAGACCGTGCGAACTGAATCGCATAGCCGAGCCTGATGGTTCGGGCGACCCAGCGGGACAGACGGGGAATCTCTAGCCAGGCTCCCAGGAACTGAACCAGCGGGGTCATGCGAACCACAGGCCCCCCCCCCGGAGGGGCAGCGAAGCGGAGTAACTGGCTCAGACGTGGACGGCATAGCGGCCCGGTGTGGGGGCACAGTTAACAACCGCGCCCTGGCAGAGGGGGCCAGGGAAGGACCAGGAAGGTCGTCCCGCGGGGGCCTGCTCTGCCAGGGGTCTGGCGACAGAGCGGGACAAGGGCGAAGCGGTCCGTGGACGGCACGCCGTGTCAACCGACTCTGGGACAGAGGGGGACGAGGAGAGCACGGCTTGGGGGCGGCGCTCTGTGTCGTCCGAGAACTCTGTGAGCTCAGGGATGAGAGGATTGTTTCTTTCTTTAACCACATTAGGGTGCAAGTGGGTGAGCAGCGGGGAGTGGAGAGCAAAAAGATTCTCCCCCGGCCCTCCACCGGGGGAAGGAGTGGTCCTTCTACCATCTCCTGTGAAACAACCATCATCCCTGAGCAGCCCGTCTCAGGAGCGCCGCTTAGCCCGGCGCTTGGCGGGGGGCGGGGCTGGAGAGGGCTGTGGCGCCTTTTTACGGCTTCCTCCGCGACTGGGCCTGGGTGAAGGCTGCTGCTTTGGCCGAGCGGGAGGGGCGGGAGCCTTAGGAGGGCGCCCTCGGCGGGAAACAGGCTGAGACGTCTGCCCGGCCGACGTCGAGGCAGCAGCGGGTCGGCGGGGCAGAATGTGTTTAATGGCCTCAGTCTGTTTCTGTGCAGTTGAGAACTGCTGGGCAAAATCGTCAACTGCGCCGTCGAAGAGGCCAGCCTGGGACAGGGGTGCATCGAGCAGACGAGTCCGCTCGGTATCCCGCATGTCGGCCAGGTTCAGCCAGAGGTGTCTCTCCTGGACCACCGAAGTGGACATCACCAAGCCCAGGGAGCGCGCGGCTACCTTCGTCGCCCGGAGGGCAAGGTCTGTTGCGGCGCGCAGCTCATCAAAGAGCCCTGGGTCTGTCCTACCCTCGTGCATGTCTCTGAGCATCTGGGCCTGGTAGACCTGCAGAGTGGCCATCGCATGCAAAGAAGCAGCTGCCTGTCCCGCCGCTCTGTAAGACTTCGCCACCAGAGTAGACGAAAATCTACAGGCCTTGGATGGGTGCTTAGGCTCGCCACGAGAAGAAGCACTCTAAGGACACAGTTGCAACGCGGGTCGGCGGCCTTACCCAAAAACCAATCGTCCAGCCGCGAACGCTCAGGACAGGGTGCAGGCCTCCACTCTAGACCGATGCTCGCGGCTGCCCGGGAAAGCATGGCCGTCATCTCCGGATCAGACTCAGGCACAACCGTATGCACACCGGAAGGTGGCAGCTGTGCTGAGTCCTCACTTCCAGAGGATTCGGACCCACCTTGTGTAGCTTCAACCGAAACTCGCGGGCCACCCGAAGGTCGACCCGCGGGAATCGGAGGTTCACTAGCGGGCACCGTCACAGAGGAGGGGGGCTGGGGTCGCGGACACACAGTCGGCGCCTTGTTCCAGACCGTAACCCTCAGGTCACCCTGGCCACCAACCGAAGTAGCACCCCGCGAGGGAGCACTAGATCGGGGTGTGGATGAGGGGACTCTCACTCTTGAGAGTTCATTGAGTCTCGACCTATGTGACGCGATGGTCATGTTCCCACAGAGAGAACATGAGTCATCCACGAGCGCTGCTCTAGCATGATCCATGCCCAAACATACTAGACAGCGCTCGTGCCCATCAGAGTCAGACACTAATCTGCCGCAACCAGAAGTGCACGGGCGAGGCATCTTTAAAAAGACGTAAAAAGAGCAAGCTCTTTTGTGAGAGAAACACTCTGAGTGTTGAAGCGCCCGGGGAGACACGCACTCACTGGCAAACCACTGCACAGATAAGCAGGAAGCACGCGCTCGCTGGAGATCGCCGTCACACCAACACCAGAGGAACTCGTTTGTGAAGCTGACAATTCAGAGATGGCTTGTGGAGTGAAGAGAAACTCTTGGCTCCGAAGCGAAAACATAACTGCATGTTGCCGGCGTCCTCCTTTTATACCCACGGGGTGGGGCGGAGTTACGTCATGCAAATTCCGCAGACCCATGGCATTTCTTTGCCATTGGCTCGTTTTTTAATACTCGAAGTTGATAGGCTTTCTAAGCGAAACCCCATTTCGTCGTCATTCCGACGTAACTCAGAGTGACCACGAAAGGGAACTTATTTTATATAGCCTATTATTTTATAATCATTTTATATTATTATCAATGTTGAAAGCAGTTGTGGTGCTTAATCTTTTTGTGGAAACCTTTATACTTTTTTTCCAGTATTCCTTGATGAATAGCAAGTTCAAAACACATCTTTTGTAACTATATAAGTCTTCTCAATTTTAATCAGTTTGATGAGTTCTTGCTGAATTAATGTTTTAATAAACTTACTGACCACAAACTTTTGAATTGTATTATACATTAGATGCATGTGATTAAAAAATAAGAAGAAAAATAATGGTAATCATCAGTCACTTTCAAATTACAAAGTGATTTTAAGCAATTCAAGGATGGTAAATTAGCATTTTATAAGTTAATGAATACAGTTATGAAATATGAAATACACAGGCACCAAAATGCCTTCTGTAATGCCTGAAACATTGCCACCTTACTTTCTACAGATAATATCAAGCTACCACAACTGCAAGTCTCTTATTATATATTTAACTTATTTTTTAAAGACCATCATCCAGATGCATGAGGCCAGAGTTTAATGTGAACTGGGGGTGTGAACTAATGTGAACTTAATGTGAGTGGGAGACAGACAGGGGGACACCATTTAAAATATATGAGCTTTCTGTTATCACAGGTAAATAAATATACTTAGGATAAAATCAGAAGCCAGAAAGTTCAACAAAGAATGAAAAATGAATACACCAGTTGGGTCAAAATAACCCAACCAGCTGTTCAGCTGCGAATTAACCTCTTACAATCCATTTGATAATCAACCCAACAATATGTTTACAGAAACAACCCAGCACTTTTTTGAGTGTACCCTCCCACAAAAACACTGAAATACAGAGAAAAAGAATAAAAAAATGAAACAGAGGGAAAGAGATAAAGAAAAAGAAAAGATGAAAAGCGTTGCTCTTCTTCTCACTCCTGGCCCAAAGGGCATTTACTCAACAGCCCCCCCCCCCCCCTCTCTCTCTCTTTCTCTCTCTCTCTCGCACACACACACACACACACGCACGCGCACGCAAACACACACACACACACACACACACACACACACACACACACACACACACACACACACACACACACACACACACACACACACACACACACACACACACACCCATAACTACTCAGACTCAGTTATTGCATTAGCCACCACTTTCTTCCTGTGTGATTTGTGGGTAAAAAACAAATCCGGCCTCTGATAGAGCGCTGCACTGATGTAGATTACCAGCGCTCACACACATCACAACCGGCAGATAGGAAATGCAGCGGCCTGATTACGAGTCTTACTAATGGTGCATTACTGAAATGGTGCTTTTAAAATAGAATGTGTTTTATGAGTGAGCTGTTTATGGGGTTTTGAGGCTGGCTCCCTTCAGTACCTCCATGGGAATTCGCATGGCATCCGCCGCCCAGCGCTGAGCTTTATAGAGATGAATATAATGTGCTCTGATGCAGTGGGCCGTTATTAGATTCTTCCATAGGCAGTTACGGTGTGAACTGCACAACAGATGCTGCTATACGTTTCTCTCCTTCCCTTCGCATACTCTCCATTTCGCTTCCCTTTTCCTCCTCCCTAACGACTTCTAAACCATAAATTTGATAAAGCAGAATGGCAGCTGCTCTGAAACAATAAATCCAGTTCGATATTATAATTAAAGTTCAAGTTGTTTCTTTACTTAAAAACCCTCAAAACCAAAGGGTCAATTGTGCTTATTGTTTCACAATTGTTATTGTTCAGCACACAAAATGCATTAAGCTTAAATTGAAATCAGCTTAAAGTCCCCATGAGACCAAAATTGACAAATCTTAATATTGCAGTATTTATTATTATTATTTTTTTTGTGCTGTCATATTCGTTAATCAAAATAACTTCCATTCCCTCTTGCAGTG
Organism: Meda fulgida; assembly: GCA_030578275.1. Lineage (NCBI taxonomy): Eukaryota > Metazoa > Chordata > Actinopteri > Cypriniformes > Leuciscidae > Meda > Meda fulgida. The sequence continues at coordinate 19,470,601 of CM060623.1, read as the reverse complement.
ACATTCTTCTCTTCTCTGATGATGTGTTTGCTGGCATGAGGGAGGGGGGGGGGGGGCAACCTGTCACTCACATGAGATTGACCAATAGCAAACCACAACCATCCAACAATCCAATCAATTCCTGATGGACAAAATCAAGTCACGCCCAACATGTTCTTGTTCAAGAAGCCGTTTCACTCTAGTCACAATAGAGAAGAAAAGACTATTGCAACTTCCGTTTTATGCCGACTTCGCCAACGTAACAAGACTAAATGAGATCACAGTAAGATAAATGTTTACTGTTTCTCAATGGCCTTGCCCTGTTGATAGCCCTAGCCTTCATGGTTTATGCTTTCTGCAGTGATCTCTGGGGTTAAATGAGGTGTTGTGGTGTTTGCTGGGTATCTGTAACAGCTCTGTAATGCTAGCTCACAGGCCCTGCTAACCTTTGGGTAACATACCTGCATCACTATACTCACTAGCGACTGATGCATTTGACATTTAGTCATTGCCATCTCTAATTAAACAGGTAATGTATCTGATTGTCTGGACAAAACTGGCTAAGGGTTTATCAGACAACTCACAACTTATTCATTACCTTTTAATAATTATATTTGTATAGTTACATTTTAGACATTTCTAAACCCCTAATCCCTTCCCTAAATCTAAATAATTTACGAAATTTCTCTCTTAGAAAGCTGCTTAGTTTGTAAACTTGCAGAAAAAAAGTCCTTTAATCTCCCAAACCAAATACTGCTTAAAGGTGCCTGTATGTAGCTTTTTCACTCTACTAAAGCATAACAATACCATAATATGTGAGTTCACGTACTCGTTTTTTTTTCTGAAAAAAAAAAAACTTCTACAGCCAGTTATTTTACTTTGAAATGTGCGTTCCGTGTTGAAATGTCTGTTTTTGTTTTGGTCTGTGTCATCTCGCGCACTGCCAGTTCACCCAATAGTATTTCAACTTACGAGTTGTAAGTTTTAAGTCTCCTTGGCTTTCATTGTCAATTGCGCTTGTTCCTGTTGCATGTCTTCAAACTGGCAACCCAACTCTACGTTAGCAATATTCAACAAAAAATCACAATCATATTTTACATGGCCAATTCAGAAAATATATAATTTCAAACTACTAACAATAACACTTACATTTTCAATAAATGCACGGATACATTTTTGTACTGCTTTGATTTTTGTTGCAAATGCCAGAAACTTGAATCTTTTAATAAAGTTTAAGTGAAATATTTGTTGTCAGTCTTTTATGTGTTGATTTGAAATTGATTTTGGTTTTGGTTCTGTCCTCTTTGTTTTTCTATTTGCCAGTTTCTCCTTGCCTGTCTGTTGCCATATTCATTAATTGAGTTAACCAGGTGTTGTGTGTTGCCTTAACGATCTCTGTGGATTTAAGCCCTCGGTTTACTCAGTTCCGTGTTCTATGTCATTCACATGGTAGCGTTCCCCTGGTTTGGATTTATTATTAAAGACTGTTTTCGCTTGAACCATTCATCTTCATTCGCTACTTTACTGCAGCTACAAGTGACACCAACAAAATAAGGACACCCCGTAGACTTTTTTTTTTTACTTAAAACTAACTATAATGACTATAGACTAATCATAAAAAAAAGGATTGCAGCAGGAAACGAAATGTCTGCTAGAATCCTGCATTATCTAGGTAATCCTGTTATAAATTATGCTCATAGAAATTACAGAAGCGGTTCGGACTCGCACACACACAAACTGTCAGAAAGTAATAGAGCACCTGTGAGTGTAATATGACGTCCAATGGCTCAGGTGTGTTGGTGAACTACAGATCCATTAGCACTGTGAAATAACCTCCATTTCCTCAATACGAGTGTGTGTATGAGCGAGTCCAGTAATTCCAATAATCACAGCTGTTGGTCTGATGAAAAATTTCTCATGTGTGCTATAATTCACTGTCTAAATGGTTTTAGCCAAGAAATGACTTGTTTCAATCCTTAATGAAAGGAGACAAAGAAACTTTATTGAAAATATGAGGCACCGGTGGGCATTAGCCTACCTATGAAATTAAAGGCAGAAAAACATCATTGGCACACTGAATGTCAGTCAGAGACAGCAAGAGGTGGAAGCGGGAGCTGGAGTCGCTCACTTACACCTACAGTAGAGTAATTGATTTCTGCCATGCCACACACACACACACACACACACACACACACACACACACACACACACACACACACACACACACACACACACACACACACACACACACACACACACACACACACACACACACACACACACACACACACACACACACACACACTAAGGGCAAACAGATTAAAGTTACTTTCCCTCACACCACAAAAGCGCTGTCACTCAAACAGAACTTTTAATAAGCATGCACATCCACACAATCACATTTGTGAAAAAGTTCACTCTGCAAAATTATTTAATAGAAATTATTCAGTTATTTGGCCAGGTGCAGAGTGACACATGCAGGATGGAACGGATCTGGAAAGGGAAGAGAGGAAATTTATATGATAATTGCACTAAGTGACTTTATGAATAAATGCAAGGAGATTGCAGATAAAAATTCATCTAAATTTCACTCCGCTTTAGCCAGCTAACCAGAGTGATTGATAAAATGCTTTGAAGATCATTTGAAGGGCATTTTGTTCACATGTCGGCCATGCACAGATGTGCCCTGACAGTAACAGATGTGTGCACATGTGTATACTCAGCCTACTAGCAGTTTGAACTCAGTCATTTCACAGACATTTGTCAATAGATGAAATCTACAGTGCAAATGTGAATTGATTATTGGATTTGTTTAGTGAATCTTTGGCTGTGAATCTTGTTATGAAGACGTTGAGTGAGCCAATAATACAAACAAACCTGTTCTCTTCAAATCCTGGGTAAAAAAATAATATTTTGCACCAATATTACAATTCTAGTCATTACAGATAAGTTCACTTTTCTGTTATGGCTGATATTAAAATGCCTAAATAAATTAAAAATATGACACTAAAAACTAAAATGAAATGTTTAAAATGCTAGAAGTGAATTTACTAATCACAACATTATAATGTACAATTTGACAAATGGATAATCATTGTGAGATTTGCTAAACATTACATTTAGCAGTGTTTTTAAAGATTAACTTAATATCAATAGATGATGGCAAAGATAATCTAAGTCTAAAAAATAGGGAAGGAAGCGCACATAATTAAATATAATATCAACCATTATATTGTATATCCAATATTGAACTGTACCAATACATTTAAAAATCTAACCCAATTTGTTTTTAAAAAATCTGAAAAATCTCATGGAGTTCATCACCCTTATAATAAAAAATAACACTCTACAGTATATTGACAATATTTTAAATTAAATTAATTTAAATATACTGTACATTGTTAGTTAATGTTGATTAATGTTAATTAATGCCAATGTACACAACTTTATTTAAAATATATATTAGTATGTATAAAAAAATAAAATGCACCTAAATAATGTAGGCCTATTTTCTTTGTTAGTTCATGTTAAATATTGCAAATATTATAAACTAATGCTGACATACACAATGTAATTGTAATGTCTTATAAAAAACAAAAAAACAATATAAAGAAATACCAAGCTATCTTAAAACAAAGAAAAGATAAATATGTAATTTTCATCTGTAGAGCAAATGTCCCTCTACCACCACGGATGTTGGTAAAGGTGTGTGGAGCGTCAATGATCTATTCTGATGACAGGCTGATGGATTGGCTGTCAGTGAGATTTGAGAATTGGCGCAGTGGAAGTGTAGCTCACAGTAATGATTACCAGGGGAATTCAGTACAGTCAACTACAGCCCTCTGCTTAGTGCCACCAAAACCTCAAAGGGCTGAACGGCCACATTCATCAGCCTGTCATCCGCTGGTATGAAAGACAACAGTGGTCATTTAGAACCGCTGTGCTACATGTCAGTCATGTATGTTTATAGCTGAGAGTGTGTGTGACATATAACAGAAAATTGCAAAGCAAAAGAGTCACTCACTAAATCAAAACCATCATAACCCTACACCTAAATCTCCACTAAATTCAAAACGATATATGAGCATATCAAACAATTAGGAACACTATTTTAATATATTTTAAAATTGTATTTACATGTAATCCTTCAGAAATCATTCTGTATGTTTAGTGCTAAAGTAACATTTCTTTTCTTTTTTAGAAGCACTATAGAAATAAAGGTGACGACTTGACATATTCAGTATATATTCACAAAATGTTCCCTCCGGTTTCCCCCACAATCCAAAGCATGCAGTGTTGGTGAATCGGAGACGCTAAATTGTCCGTAGGTGTGAATGCGTGTGAGTCCCAAGCCATGTAACTGGGAAGGGTTGGGGAAAGACCTGGCAACCTACCCTGGAAAAGTCATTGCCAAGAAACATCATTGACAGTGTCTCGCACATGGCAAGAGATGGCCATATAATTTTTTTATATTTATCTTTTACTTTTTCTGTTTCCTTCTTGTCACCATGGTTATTCATTTTATCATTGATTATCACACACCTGTTCCTCATTTATTTAATTAGTTCACATCTATACAATACCATCAGTTATGTTACTCTTTGTTGTCTGTGTTATACACACGGTTACGTTGCCTTCTCACTTGTTTGGATTACTCTTCGTTAGTGGAATATGCTCTTTTTAAAAAAAAAAAACAATTAAATAATGTATTGCTGCATTTAGATCCAATGTGCTTCAGTCGTGACAATATTCAGCTTTCTATAATACTTAAGTTTCATGTGTCAATTGATGAAATCTACAGTGCAAATGTGAATTGATTATTGGATTTGTTTAGTGAATCTTTGGCTGTGAGTCTTATGAAGACGGTGAGTGAGCTTTAGACCTGTTCAAGCCAGTAATACAAATATAGACTTGATCTTCTTTAATATATAGATTAGTGCCACCAAAACCAATAAATATATATATATATATTGCACCCATATTAAAATTCTAGCCATTATAGATAAGTTTATCACTTTCATGCTATGGCCGATAGGGTTATATGCGTATTTATTAATTTAATAATTTAAGCAGGGGGCGCTCACCTTGTGGTCTGTGTGGTCTAACGCCCCAGTATAGTGATGTGGACACTATCCTGTCAGAGCACCCCTCCTTATTTAAAAAAAAAAAAAAAAATCAATAATGAACAAAGATTTATTCGCTTTTATGGTTGATGTTAATTGTTTCGACATTATTAAATATAGTTTAAACAAACTAATCAGTTGACAAAAAAAGTATCTGAAAATGACAGTCTTATAATATAAAATATACAAATTTAACACATGTTGGCCTGAGGATGTTGTAGTGAGGTGTGAGCTGATGCAAATGGTGTGTGACAGGTTTGCCCAGAGAAAATGTTTCCATGTCACTAACGGACAGCTGTTCCTTAGAACAAAGCAGGATATAATTTACCATCGACCATACATGAATCTGGCTATAATCTAACATGAAAAGGAACTAATAATTCATCTGCATTAGAAGAAACAAGGAGATACAACTCACAACTTCATGAACACAAACACTCTAGGATGGTCCAGCTGAGACAGTAAGATTAACTTCATAATAAATTAAACTGATTATGTCACAGAATTACAGAGATGAAAATACCACAGTTCTCCTCTCTCAGAGTTTACTCTCAGGAAAAAAAATTGAATATGTCCCTAATGTATTATGATCAGCTCTCTGCTATTCTATAAGTTCATCGTGTCAGAGTGTTTCAGACTGAATTCTGTCACACTCACCCTGTTCTAGCCATAGTGTCTCTTTTAGTTAGAGTTAGAGTAACATTACGTGCCACTAGCTCCACAAATCCATTCAGCCCTTACAGGAGTCTAGTGAATATAGAGAAGTATTTCTCAAGGTTCCTACTTCACCAATAACCCCACAAAAATGGCTCAAATGGAACTGTAATGACGGAGAGGAGGCAGTCGGATCCATCTGCAGCACTTTATTCAAACAGGTAATGAAACAAGGAATCACTGACATGAAACAAAGGAACACGCATCAACATGTAGCGTGGCAAAACAAGACTTCGCAATCAACATAGAACTGAGCAGTCCAGATAAAGGGTAGATGATGATGATTAACAGGTGGGAGTGATGAGACTGAACGAGGAAACCAGGCAGGGATGGAAACCAATGATAGCAGAGGGGAAAGATGGGAAGTGCAGTTCTAGAACTCAGGTGACAAAGAGCGTGCGAACTCGGAGAGAGGTGAAGGCGCGCGCTCAGTGACAGCCGCGCGCTCCGTGACAGGAACTTTCTGTAATTTTTCAACTCTATTTATCATATTTTTCCACACTAAATCCAAGAAGCTAAAAAGCCTCAGGAGTTGGTCTTGCTTTAAAGCAAGGGTTCAGAGAGAGGTGAGTGTATGTATGTGAAAGTTTGGAGGTAAAGTTCCATCAGCCGTAAAAATAAAGAACCGCAGTTTTAGCTCAATCCTAGCAGTCTGATTGAAGAAAATACCAGTTTAGTTTAAATGGTCCCAAGTCACGACTCACGAAAGCACATACTCATGAATCGTCCCTCTCTTTGGGCAGACTAGTGGGGACTGTGCGCTTTCTGGCAATTCCACTTTAGGATTATTGATACTTTCAATAATGAAAGCAACTCAAAGCTCTTAGGCTTCCCCAGCTCAGGTGAACAAAAGCGAAACACTAAACACACACACATACACATTCAGTGTTGTCGTGTCAGGTTGTCTCCATGACAGCCCCTGAGAGGATTGTTTAAATATTTACCTGCTGAGGTCCTGACGGATCATGCTGACTTCTGTTTGCATTCCTATCTATCTATCTATCTATCTATCTATCTATCTATCTATCTATCTATCTATCTATCTATCTATCTATCTATCTATCTATCTATCTATCTATCTATCATGCCTAATTAGTGGCTGTTTCTATGGGTGATACATACGTAAGCCGTCCGCCATATTGGTAAGTTTAAAGACGGTCCATGAACATTTGAGAGCAAGTTGACTGCATCTGCAAATGTAGTTAGAAGCATGAATAAATATCTATATCTGCAATAAACTTCAACAGATGATTTTGCTAAACTAAAAATACAACAAGACAAAGGCATAAGCTAACACAACCTTAAAAAGTTACAATAGTAAAACAATAAAAACAAAAAACAAAACATTTTACAAATGAAATGTTTTCCATTTTCTTCACGAATTTAAATATTGCCAATATTATATCAAAATCGCCTTTAGATTGCAGTCGGAAGTTATTACACGCACTCCATGATGGCTTCTGTGTAGTACAAAGGCAAGGCACTCACTATTGTTATTGCTCAAACTTATTCCACTTTTTTTTTCGGCGTGCTACTCCTCCTGGAGTTTTTGTCACAGACCCATGAATGAGGTGTCAAAACGTACAGCCTACTGTGGAGAGGTGTGCTATGACTTTAATAAGCGATCGGGGGTATGATGTTCGTCCATCGGATGAAAAACGGACCAAAAAACCCCCGCATAGACTTAACATTGCGAAAAACTTTGACGAGTGAGGATTTCACAGAAATGTGTAATTTACCACATTTGAAGAGGCTGACAGGCTCTGTAAGAGCATACCTCTCAATGGGGTAAAAGTTGCATCCCTGGGGTCAGGAGCTGCCCAAAGTATTCCCATAGAATTTTTTTCTAGTAACACTATCGAACTATTCCGGACAAAAGTTTGGCGCGCTACTGTTGTAAACGTATAACAATAATAACAACAACATGTATTTAAGGGGCCAGACAGGTCAATTTAGCTCAAAAGGAATGATCAATTCATTTATAGGGAATCTTAAATTAATCTCTTATACGGCCGATCAAATGACTCGTCCAGCGGATATATTATATAAATATCCAAACTATAGTGAAACACTATTTATTAGCAAGGTAACTCAAGAACAATTATCTTTAAAATATAAACAAGACTTTATTGATTATTCTAACACATAAAACTAATATCTAACACAAACACACGCACACACACATTCATTCGAGTTGCAGTTCACGAGTTCACACTTACGAATGATCATAGTAAATGGTTATGCGTATTTGGTGTGCTGTCCGGGGGGAGGGCTCCTAGCTCAAAAATTGGGCCCAAACCCAGAGTACTCCCACCATCTGTGGTTAGGAAGATGACCAGGAAAGTGTGAGGAGATGGGGTGGTGGAGGGATGCTGAAAACTGTCGAGGAATATGGGTAAGTCGACTGCGTATATTTATAGGCCTACTCATGTTGATTGAATGGACCTGTTGATTTCTGATTGCTGACAGCTGTTTGGAATAACTTGATTGTTTGATCATTAGAACGTGTTCCTCCCGAACCTTGTTTTTAAAACATCATAAAGGAAAAGAGTGAGGAAAGAAAATGAGTTTTAAGAATGAGATAATGAAATCCCAAGTTTCTATATGCACTTATAAGACATGACCTGAACGAACCATCAATCATTAATTTAACCCTTCTATCGTTTCTTAGGCGGGTTATTCAATTTTATATCAATGCAACAGTTCAGTTAAGAGTCTGGAGGCTACTTGCTTGTCTTTGTGTTCCTTTGGGGAATCCTTTTGTTCTTGTAAAAGGGGGTTTCCCGGGTTTGTTGATTGGCTGGCGGTCTCCTCTAGCCTGGGAAAACTCAGACAACTTCCACAAATTTAGATTTGCTCTGCAAGTAGTCTGGCAAAGAGCTCATTCAAGCCCATTTTTAATCTGTCGAAATCGAGGCACCAATCAGAAACGTTGGGGCGGGCTTTACACGATAACGACAGCGCAGCAATGGTGAAGCAGATTTTGTACATTACAAAGATGGACGTCGCCGTGGAACATCACTCGTTCGAATCAGCTATCGTGTCTGTTTTAAGCGATTTGAACGTTTCCTTTTTGTTAAAATTCGAGCAAAGAACAACACTCGGAGATGTTTCTCCGTCGCTCTGCATACGTCATCTCCTTCATCGCTCTGATTGGTTTTAGGTTTATCCAATTGCGCCCAGAGGCATTTGAGCGACGTCCGTTGGTGATGTCCCTTTGGAAATGATTTGTCCCTTTGGAAATGACGCTTTGCCAAACCATAACTCAGTTACTACTGAGAATGGTCTGGTTTTAACCAGGCTAGGTCTCTTCGTGCCTGGATAGATGTCTTGGGCGGCCAATCATGTGGTGTGTTGGCGGATGGATGGAAAGTCTTTGAAGTTGGAAGCGGGGTTTGCAGTCGAAACGTTTTACCGAAACTTTGCTTCAAAACTTAACTTAGAACCGAGACTCTCAACGGAAAAAAACGATAATTAAGAAAAAGAAAGAAAAGTGAGACGAGTAGTCAGATGGCTTGAATAAAACTGTTTAAACCCATGTTCTTCTGATCTTGATTTGGGTTATTTTGTCTGCTTGTCTACATGGTTACTCATCCTTCTGTTACTCTGCCATGGCTTCCATGACGATGTAAAGGTACTCTAATGCATTCTGGAATCTTCTTCAGCATAACTCTCTCTACAGCAAAACGTAACTCTAAGGCTTTGTTTCAAATGTTTGTCCAGCCTCCTGGATGAGTTCTGACCAATTAGGCCCTGTCTTTATTTGAAGTTTATTTGAACTTCATTTTCTTCACCACTCATCGTAAATCATGCGTTATCTGTGATTTCTTTACTCTCCAGCTTTAGCAGAGTACAGAGGGTACAGTTTAGACATGATTTCTATTATCAGAACACGAAACATTTTACACAGATTTCAATCAAGCCATCTTCTGAAGAACATATGATTGTACTGATAGGAAACAAGACACACTTTCATTCAAACATCTAATAGTTATAACAATTACATGACTTATATGTGATCTAAGCATAATAGACACATACAGAGGTTGTAGACACAATATAGAATTATGTAGTTGAACGATGTTTGATTTTAAGTCCGTCAAGAATTGTTTTGGGATTATTGTATGTGTTTTTATATGTAAAGTCTCAGTCTCTGTGGTTTTAAGAGATTTCAACCCTGGGGTCATTCAGAGGTCCTTAAGAATAAGGAGGTCTGTTTTAAATCCTTTGTCTTGGGATCAAACAACCTCTGCCGTTATCTTGGTGGGTCCTATCCTGTGCCATCTCTGAACCAATCAGTCTTTTCCAACTATCTAACTTTGTCAAGTTCTTCCTTTAGTTGGGCTCATCTTTTTGACGCTTGCATGGCCATAAAGTTCTTACTGGGGTTTTTCGTTGGTTAGCATAGAATAGCTGGAGCCTGGATCTTTATGGTTCTGGATTGGTGATTTGAGGTCTGGAGTGTTGAGTTCTGTGCGGAATTATGTTTGAATGAATCACAAGAAAGATTCATTTGTGTGTGGTTCGCCCTCAAATCCTACACTACTTCTCCCTCAGCTTTTGTCACAGACCCATGAGTGAGGCATCAAATCGTGCGAATTGTTAAGGAGAGGTGTGCTATGACTTTTATAAGCGATCAGGGGTACGATGTTGGGTGAAAAAGCGGCCAAAAAAATTCCCATAGACTTTACATTGCAACGAACTTTGAGGATTCATAGCTCAGAGTGAGGAATTCACAGAAACGTGTGATTTGCCACATTTGAAGAGGCTGACAGCCTATGAACATACCTCACAATGGGGTAAAAGTTGCACCCATTGGGGGGCAAGAGCTACCCAAAGTTGCCCCATTGACTTACTATGGCGAAGGTCGGCCCATGAAACGCATGCGTTTCTCCTATGGTAAATTGCATGGATTTTTTTATTGAACATAACTCTGGATCACAGTGTCACAGAGACAATGGGGCAGGCTCATTTTACTCAGACGACCAATCAGGATCATTGTGAAGCTATCAAGCCACGCCCTAGCAACCATTTAGAGCACCATAGCAACAAGTCTCATTGACTTCCATTGAAAGAGATCAAAGGGATATCTTTGGATATAAGTGTCATAGAAACGTGAGGGTGGTCTCATTTGACTCGGTGCAGCAAACAGCCAATCATGAATCACCTCAACTCTTCCTAGCCCCGTACTAGCAACTATTGTCGAGCACCTTAGCAACCAAAATCCAAAGAGGGATATCTTCCATTCTGAATGTCACAGACGAATGGGAGTTGGTTTATATCATTCATACTAACAAGCAGCCTTTGGCGTTTCATCATTGGCAGCTCCCAAGCAACTCCTTAGCAACCGAACAGAGCCTATATCTCTGCATCAGAACATCATATAGAGATAAGGGGTTGACTCGTTTGTATCAGTTGGGAAACAGTCTGTAAATATCACCATGGTAACTGTGTTTTCACACCCTAGCAATAATTTAGGAGGCACCTAGCAACCATATTTGAACATATAGAAGCCATATTTCAGCTCCACAACAACATTGGCTCATATGCAATCATGTACAACATTGTAGCATCTATCCTACAACCGAGTAGCGAGTTTTGATGTTGATCCAGGAACATGTTGAACTTGGTGAAATCAGGCTCAGCCTCTAATAAGGCTGTTGGAAAATGCCAGTCTTCTGCTTTACTCCCTAGGGTATTACAACTAAGGTGGGTCATTTAAACTGGTCTGAGTACAGATTTTACCACGTCTCATATTATGATTGCTGTGACCCGAGCTGATCCCAGAACTACACTGATGTGCACTTCAGACTCTTTTCGACTCCCCAATAAGGTAATTTTCATTCGATCCCCTGAAGCTTTGACTGCCTCTTTGAGCAGATTGGGTTATGGGGTGAATGAAAATGTATTTTCAGCCTGTAGTTCTGTGCAGTGTGCAGTTATTAATAATAAAGATATTAAAGCTAATATCACACAGGGCTAACTCAGTTCAGCATATCTGCGCCTCCAGTCGGAAATACGGATTACTGACAGAAATATATCAATCAGACTGACCCATACACTTACTATTATGACTGCTAATAAGACTATTGTACAAATGTCATGCGATATGATTAACTGAAAATATTTTTGATCAAATAAATTCACTCCTGGTGAGCATAAAAGACTTCTTTAAAAAACATTAAAAAAAATTACCAGCCCCAAACTTTGGAATTGTAGTGTATGCATACTGTACTTTGAAAGTCACATTGAATAATAGCATCTGCTGGATGAATAACTGTAAATATATAAAGTCTAGATGTACTCAGAATGTGGCAGAACAGCTTGCAGGATTTAACAGGAAAAGCTGCATGTGAATAGGTCTTTTTTAACAGATGCCTTTCCCCCTAAATCTATGTCAAAACTAAAAAAGCTGAAAATTAATTCTCTTAGCAAAAGAAGGATATAACATGCTTGATATTCCATGGTAATTTAGTTTCTTGTCAGGAAAATTAATAATGAATGTTAGGAAGCGTTCCTTCTCTTTCTTTCAGTCATTCGTCACTCTCACAACTGCACACACCAGCAGCTGGTTTAATACTCTTTTGAATTAAAAATAAAATACCATGAGTGACTCACACACAAGACCCGCCAGATACCAGCTTAAAAAAAATCACATCTGCACCACTTTCTGCTACATTCTTCACACCATTTTGAGAAAAAATGCTATTATTTCTCATATCTCATACGAGCACACACACACACACACACACACACACACACACACACACACACACACACACGCTATTGAATGCAAGAGAACGGTGCTGTCAGTTAAATAATATTGGATACAGTTTTGTGCATTGAGTATTAAATGAATTATTTTGGCCTGTAAGGAGTTGAATCACTCTCAGCTCTGACATAAAATCCACATAGTGCAGGAACAGAATCGGAGCAATGTTTTCCTTGCTGTGAATGAGATAGAAAAAGCTTTTTTTCTGTAGATAATCATTGATATGCTATGCAAACGGAATCTGTCATTTAGCTTTAGAAGGAACAGTTCTGCAGCTGAAATGATTAGAAATGTGATGAAAACTATCCTTATCCTTTTGTAATGAATGCGATTTCTGATTATTTGATTATATATTTACATAAAGTGCATATTAACCACTGTTTAATGTACAGTGACAGAATAGATGCTACAAACTGTATCAGTTCAAACCCACAGTGCAAATGAATTCACTAGCATTCCCCTCTATGAATTAATCAGATCCATTAGCATGTATCCTGTGACGACCCTCCACTGCAGGAAAAAGTAATCTGCAGTTTAAAATGCAGTTTGTATTCATTGTTCAATAATGTGGAAACATTCAGCAAAACATGAATGTGGCATCACATGCTGTGCGCAACTCATTTGACAGAGAGAGACCGAGATATGAGGGGATAAAATAAGGGGTAAGAAAGGATAAGCAAAGATAAACAAGCCAGAATCAGCTAACTAAATAAACTTAATTGATTTATAACGACACAAACATCTGTTTGGGAGGTGCACAAAAAGTTAATAGATGAATTGCAGACAGAAATGTTCTGAAATGCTCGCTTCTCTTTCACTGTACTATAACGGTTCGATCCTACCTGACAAATTGATTTCACCAGGCCTAAGGGCGATAACCTTCTCTATATGGTAATTAAAGAACACCACACACACAATACTCGTGTGCTTTACATTGTAATTAAAACTTCCCTGAAAATTAGTGCTGTCAGCTGATAAGTAACCTGAACATGGTTGTGGGCCAGTGCTCTACAGCCCATCATGATAACACAGTTATCTAGCAATATATAATTTCCTTAATAAGTATCTCCAAACATATCTAAATATCCTTAAAACAAGATACATTTATGTGACAACCAAAACTGACAATAATTGTTAATGTTTTTTACGCTTGTTTTATACATTCTGTGGTTACAATGTTGATATGTTTGGTCGATATGTTTCTGTCACCATGCGTAACATCCAAATCAGTTGAATCATGTAGCGTCATGTGTAAAAGCGAAAGAGACGCTGTTCAACAGGTGGCTTTTTGTCAGTGCGATCTAAGATGGAGAGAAACACGGACAAATACAAGCAAAAATATGTCAAAATGTCCATTTTCTGGACTTTTTAAGTTAAACGTATTCAGTTATGTCTTCAGTGAACAAACAGCTGGGAAAGTAATCAAATGCTTGTCAGTGTATTAGGTCAGTGCATTTGGTCTTAAAGTGACAGCAGCCTAATACAACTGCTGCTCTCTCTGCCATTTAATGTTAATCAAACAACAAAAGAAAAACGAGAGAATCACTCACTGCTCTTGTTTAAATTCCTGTATAGTATGCTGTTATTAGTACTAGGCTAAATTGTTCATTTCATGCATATCTTTTTTTCCTGTTGTATTTGTATCTGTTGTATTTGTAAGGTGGAGGGTTTCTGAGAGCGCGCTGCAACTGCTACAACAAATGCTGACAAGTATTTTAAGTTTGAGCAACAAGCTCATTCGCTACTGGCAACATTTGGGTTACAAGTCTCTAACCATGACTGCCCCAGAAATAAGACAAAAATAGTGATTAATAAAAGTATTCTAACCATGCAGTGTTCTAATGTATTAAGTGCTTTGTAAGGAGTTCAATGTTCGTATCTGTATCCCTGCTGTTTATTTTTCCAAAAACTATTGTGCAGTCCTCTCCCGCGGGGCTACTGATTAAAGAAAGAGTAATAGAGAGGGAAACAGCGAGAAATGCTAAAAAAAAAAAAAAACCTGTTTAACAACTATTTAGCACCAGTCTCTAATAAGTTTATTAAAAAAGAGTTTCACTAATGCAAGAGTACACATGCATGCACTGAGAAATATACAGTTCTTCTGTGAACATGTATTCATTAGCAAGTATATTTCACTTTTCTTTATGCATCAGGGTATAAAATTTAGCAGCGACCTAAATTCACCATAAAATCAAAATGGACAATTTGTGATTTTTTTTTATTGAATATTGCAGTATTTATTATAAATGATTAATCCATGCACATCACTATTTCTTAAATTCTTGGCCCTCGTCAAGTTAAAATAACTTCTATTTATATATAATGGGTGCAATAACTAGTATTTATCAGCAATTATGTCGTAACACTTATTTGAAAACAGTTAATGGTGAAAAGCACACAGTAGGAAGTGCACACTAATGACTACATAATAAGAATGTACTCTGAGAGACTCTTCAAGTTCTGCTGTATGAAAACTGCTCAAGTACATTACAACTAATCACTGCAGTGTTGGATGATATCCAACTAAAAGAAACAATGCTATACTAATTGTTTTCAATAGCGTGACAGTAGCTCAAAAAGCCTGCTTTATTTCAGCAAAACAGTTCATTTACACAACCGACAAACATTGCACCAGATAAACATTGCTCGGAGTTAAATATCATCTGATATTATACAGTCCCTGTTACGACCCCTCTAAGATTTGTCTAGGAGCTAGAGGAGCAACATTAAAAAAACATGGCAAAACTGTTTTAATAATAAGAAGCGGCCAAAAACGAGCGAACACCGACTGTCAATGAGAAATGTAATTTATTTTACAAAAAGGAAAAAGAAACTATAAAAAAAAGAATCTTACTGGGGTTCACCTGTTACCTGGGGTTTCTATAATCAGAGTTATCTAGATGTTGCACAATGGTACAATTGCACAAGTCGTACGACATCTTCCCTATCCCCATTCCTCGGAACAAAGGTAAACATCAAAGAGCGCAAGCTCTACACAGATTGCAATGTTTAAAGCAAACGCCATCCAAAAACAAGAAGTTAATCAAACAAAATGATAAACCAAGAATTAACAAACACAAACTAGCATAAGCAAGTAACAAATCAAACGAGTCCCAAACGAAAACAAATCACAATGACAGCAGAACCGGAAACACAACGGGACTCCCTTCCACTCTTCTCCAGCGTTCCTTTATCTGGCAGCGGGAAACATTACGGGCAGCAGATAGATCGACGTCACATCCCTCAATGATGACTGACAGTCTCCTGAGCCAATCAGCGATCCAGGAAGGACGGCCTAAGAGATTGATAGAGAGAGACAGGAGACAAGAGAGAGCAGGAAAACAAACACAGGCACTCCCACAATATATCTACGTACGTAATAGTCCCCATAAAAATCTTCAATGTAGTTAGCAGCTTTCTGTTAGCAACTTATTAACTACTTTTTCTAAAGGGTAGATTGGGTGTAGTTCAGTCCTACTTGAAATTATGAGCAGTATCTCCAACATCCAGGTATAAATGAAGAATTATGCAGATATTTGTATTTTTCCCTGTACCAGACCAAGGAGGGAGAGAGACAGAGAGGTGGAGTGAGGTAGAAAGGTTATATTACTAAAGGAGGAGTATATTTTTTGCACAATCAATTTTTGTCCACACAAATTTGAGGCAGAATCCATAAACCCAGACAGAGAGAGATGACCACTCTTTCGGAGGAGAAAGCAAGAGAAAGCCAGAATTTAATGGGATTCAGCAAGAGGGATGAACGGAATGAAAATGACTACATCATTGTGTCGTCTCTCCTGATAAACGTGCGCAATAAATAAGGAAAGAATGCTTTAAACAAGCCAAACAGCTCATATTCAGTGTAATGCCTCCATGTGTCATTCACCAACAGTGAATAAAACATCCATAGAACAAACACACATAAACATTTGTTCTATCATAGTGGGATGTTTCTATTGATTTCTGTTGTGTTCATACTGAGATAACTATATTTTCTATTCCCTAACAACTGGGATAGTTGACCCAAAAATGCTATTTTGTACTGACCCACATGTCGTTCCAAACCAATATGACTTATGGAACGACAAAAAATGCTTTTGGCCATTCAATGACAGTCAATGGGGTTCAACGTTATTGTGGACTCTATTAAATCTCATTCTATGGACAAAAACAGTTAATCTTCCTTTAGGGTAAACTATCTTATTAATGCTCACAGAAAGCTTTTACATTTTTATTAAAACAATATTTATTCAGTTTAAGCCATTATCCTGATGGGGGCTGATAAGCAAGTGAATTTTAAACTCTTTTGGCTCTTTTCATGTGGTTTGACCTATGACCTCTCAACATCCATAACAGAAACATATTTCAGAAAAGCCATGGGGTCCAGGCCAGAGGTCCAAACACAGTCTTGCTTTCCATTCCTTTTCTAAGACAAACACACACACTCTTTTCTTTCACCTTGAGTTTGTTCTGCTCCCTTGGGAAAGACTAAAAAAGACACTTCCAGAAGGCAGAAGGCCGGACTGAGAAGAATAATCTGTGTGCTGATTTTTAATGGAAGGCTAAATGCATTCTGCGAGGCTAGACTGCTGTCTTAACCTCCATATGATGACTCAATTTCAGACACTTCAAACTATTGCTGCAAGCATCTCAGCCGTCTTCCATCTCTGCATGTTTGTGTGTGTGTGCCGGGACAGAGAGAAAACAAATGCCACACACAGTGTAATTCCACAGAAACAATAATCCAGCGTCCCACATTATTCAGTGGCACGCTGATAAAGCTTATCAACCTTAAATCTGCATGGCTAAAGGGTCTAACACGCTCTTTCCGTCTTTCGCTTTCTCTCAGTCTGAGTGCAGGATCTCATTTAACTCAAGCTTTTCTTTTCCTTCCACTGCTCAATTGGTGCTTGTAAGAGATAACCGGCAGTTTTATCTTAGGAATCTGGTCCATTTGCATGAGCAAAACCATTTTGCTGCTCATTTTTTGGTGGATAATGAAGTATTGCAGCACACTATAATTAGGCTGTGAAAAACAGGTATGAGATTTTTTAATTCACTTAGCAAGTGTTCAAATGTATAATATACTTAATAAGCAGATGTAAGGGTGATGTTTTCAAGTTCAAGAAAAGCTACTAGACTGAATGAAAGCACACACACGGTGATAATTAGTTCTCTAGGATGGTTGTGGATGGTGTGAATTAACAGGTTACTGAACTGCTAAATGTGACAGCTGATGAATCAATAAAGCCGATCCTCTCGCTTACTCTCTCTTCATCAACTCAGATCCACTCCACTCTTTACAGCCAGGCAGTTAATCAATGTGATTATCCTTGAGAGAGATAGATCTGAGAGTGAGAGAGAGAATACACACACACACACACACACACACACACACACACACACACACACACACACACACACACACACACACACACGTCTAAGTAACATTTGAGTGACTTATCTCATAGAATATGCACATGTAGAGTGATTTGTTTGATAGTCCTAGTTGCATTGAGTGAATTTGATTTTGTTGTTATAAATGACATATAATTCTCTAATTTAGCCTTGGGTTGATAGCCTAATAACAGCCTTTAAATACGCAGACTATGGAATAATTTGTTTAGGGCTGCTAATTGAATGCTTTAATTTGGTGTGATTAATAGTAGGAATTGAATACAATGTAAGGGTCTTAATACCAAGTAAATACAGAGATGTGACGTAATGCCAAAGATGGCAAACATGTGTACAGACCAGCAGGGTTTGGGGTCAGTAAGATATATATTTTTTAAATTAATACTTTTTCAGCAAGGACACATGATTAAAAATGACAGTAATGACATTTATAATGTTACAAAATATTCCAAATAAATTATGTTCTTTTGAACTTCCTATTCATCTAAGACTACTGAAACAAAATGTTTCAATGTTATATTAATGATAGTACAAAATTTAGACTGAAGTGATGGATGCTAAAAATTCAGCTTTGCCGTCACAGGAATAAATAACATTTCAAATATATTTAAACTGAAAACAGTCATTTTAAATTGTAATAATATTACTGTTTTTACTGTATTTTTGATACAATTACTGCAGCCAGACATAAGAGACTTCTTTCAAAAATATAAAAACTTTTCTCACATAAATCACCAAAAGTGTCACAGATCACAGCTCTTAGTTGTTGTACCACTAAAAAAAGTGAAAATATATTCGATCTGTATAACATGCACTCTTGTCTTCATTATGCTCATTTTCATATCTTACAACAAACCTAATAACAAAGTTATATGTAAACAATTTGATTAAAAGAGAACAAATGTGTTTTACCCCATCATATTTCAACAAAAAGGCCTGAAATAAACTACACCTCTCTAGGTTGGTCCTATAGCATTATAAAGTTTGGGAAATCCTGGTGAAAACCCAGTTTAAAATAATCGCAGCTGGAATACCAGATGTCCGATGTGTCCACCTCACACAAAACATACTTGCAAAATGGACTGCAATAGACTGATTTCTAAAGCCACTTTTCACAATGTTTATTTAATCCTTTAGCAATGTTTGTCTGCTACACAATAATGTCTCTGAATTATCTACACTACAATTTAAAAGTTTACGGTCAGTATGTTTATTTTTTTTTTTTACAGAAGTCTTTTTATTTCTTTATGCTCACCAAGGCTCCATTTATTTGATAAAAAAAATACAGTAAAAACAATATTATTATGAAATATTATTATTATTCTTTTTTTTTTATTTAAGTCTTCAGTGTCACGTCCTTCAGAAATCATAATATGCTGATTTAGTGCTCAGGAAACATTTATTTTTATTATCAACATTGAAAACAGTTTTATTTTTGTGGAAACTGGTAAATTTTTTTAAAAGAGAATTGTTATAATATAAACGTCCATACTGTGCAACTTTGCTGGATTAAAGTATAATTTATCATATTTAATGTACATTTGGGCATTTCTCATTAAATATTGATAACATAAAATTATAGTTTTATTACTATAATATAGCCAACATTAATACAAATACCATATCTTGGTACAGTATTTTTTTTAAAAAATTGATTGAAAATGTACACATTTTAAATGGCACTAACCTGCACCTATCAAACTGTGCTGAAAAATGTTTTTAACCAAAGCAACAATGCCATCTTTAAACTTCCTCCATCATTGCCACCGGTAAAGTGGGATGAGGGACACACTGGGTGTTGATGGAAGATTTCAGAGCCTGTATCCTCTCTCTGCTCAAGAATCATCCACAGAATACTTCAACCGCACGCTGCCTGATGAGAACATGCTGCCTGACTGCAGCTCCTGTCCTGCCATTTTAAAAAATGTATGTCTCATTCCAGGAAAACATTTGAGACAATACCTGAGAATTTAATCCACGTGTCACACCTCTGTTCTCCCGGCGAAGACAAGATTATCAATAATCTCATATTTTCACACAGATTACACATTACAGGTAGCAGCCTTGAGGTGAGGTATAGACTTGGATCCCATCAACGGGGGGCATTAGTCTGGATCCCACCATATTGTGAAATTGATCTTGTATCTGAAAGCCAGGATTGCTCCTCTGACAGCCGCTGTACACTGGGTTTCATTTAAACACACTCCATGTCATCCAAACACCTTGAATGTGACAGCAGAGGAGGAGGGAAATATGCACCATGTAACCCTTTTAAGTCAAATTATTTTTGAACAGCATGACATAATGGGTGAAAATGGTTCTTTCTTTAGTTGTACTGCATGGGAGTTAAAAAAAAAAACATTACCAACAATTTAAGTGATGCACTGTACCTCCAGGCAAAGGAAAAGGTTTTATAAACAACAAAATTGATAATGAATCTGTCTTAGTGTTGGTGATCATCTGAGCTTTTCTGGAATTGATTGAACACAATCAAAAGAGCACAGTCTGTCTGATCCTGTCAGATGTTAATCTACACGCATCCCTTTCACAATGTTCTCAGCATGAAACCACCAAAATAAATTCATGTCTACTGCTCTCATTTTCACATCAGAACTTTTTGTTCTCAAATCTGCACACTTGATCCTTCTGACATATCCATCTGTTAATTTTTTCTCCTCTTTTTTTCTTGTCTAAATTCTCTTTATTCTACCTAAGCTGATCAGTGGAAAGACGATTCATTTCACATATAGACGTTTTCTATAAAACAATAAATAGTAAACAAAATATTTTCGTTATCAATCTTCACTCTAATTGTAGTTCATATATGTAAGCCAAAAAATTATGACCACCTGCCTAATGCTAATATGATGCATGGACTCTATAAAAACCCCTGAAGTAGTCCTGTGGTATCTGGCACCGAGACGTTAGCAGCAGATTCTTCAAGTCCATAGGTTGCGAGGTGGAGCCACCATGGATCAAACTTCTTGTACCAGCATAAAAACTTCTTGTCCTCTTCATCATGTTAAACCATTATGCCATTTATGTACAATGTGTGTGGCAGGGTGCATTATCCTGTTGAAAGAGGGTATACTTCCATCAGGGAACATCATTGTCATGAAGCGGTGTACCTGGTCCGCAACAATGTATAAGTTGGTGGCACGTGTCAAATTTACATCAACATGAATGGCCGGAACCAGGGCTTCATTGCCAAGAACATTTCCCAGAGCACCACACTCCCTCCACCAGCTTGTTGTCGTCCCACAGTGCATCCTGATGCCATCACTTCTCCAGGTAAATGGCACACACATCCATGGCCATCCACATGATGTAAAACAAAAACGGGACTCATCAGCCCAGGCAACCTCCTTCCACTGCTCCAGGGTCCAATTCCGACGCTTGTGCACAGTGCACTCTCGACAGGGGTCATCATAGGCACTCTTATTGGTCTGCAGCTACACAGTCCCATACTCAGCAGAGAGCAATGCACTGTGTTATGACACATTCCTCCCATAACCATTAATCATTAAAAATTTGTGTGACGTGCCACAGTAGACTATCTATTAGCTCAAACAAGCTAGGATAACCTTCAGGTCTCTTGTGCATTGATGAGCCTTGGGTACCCAATCCCCTGTCGTCGGTTTGTGATAGTCCGTCCTCGGGCCACTGTTGGTAACTCTCACCACTGCTGAACGGAAGCGACAAAAGCTCCCAGTCGTCTTGCTATAACAATATGGCCCATCAAAGTTGCTCAGATCTTTATTAGTGCACATTTCTCCTGAACCCAACACATTACTTAGAAGAACTGATTGTTCACTTACCATCTAATCTATCCAGACCTTAATATGTGGCCTTGTTAGGAGATGATCATCTGATATAATGCTACATATAGGTCATAAAATAATAGTTCTTTGACAAAAAAGGAAAACTTAAGCTAAATGGTGTACTAAAAAATGAATAGCCATTTTGGGTTTCTGTGTGTAATATGAGAATGAAATCTCTATACTATTCAAAAATTAATCATAATTAATCCTCTTGTGAATTAATGCAGCCATTTGGATGGACCATATGGATGAACAAGTTGAAACTCTGCCCCTTCTTTTAGGTTTACAGTCAAGAAATATCTCCTCTTTTTCCCCCATAACCTACTTGAGTCTACCTTCTGCGTTTTTTTTCAGCATGTGCAGGAGCATCATCAGAATACCATCATCAGAGTTGGTTTTAGTACCAGTTTAATACCAAGAGATGTCAGTTACTCTTCAGGCTATTGACCCTCTCTGGGTTTGAATATGGGTCATCAAACCAAATCCTTAATCACAGCCACCATACAAAGCTGCTTAGTGACAATGTCTGTTTCCTACATTATCTTTATTCATAAACAGAACTGAATTGAACTGAAGTTCAACTGAAGTTGTGTCCCTGTCTGTGTGTGTGTTACTGTTTAAACCACAGCAAACAAATCAATGTCGAGTTCAATGTCCCCTTAATTCATTAAAGATTGTGCAAGAGAAATGCCAAGAAAACCGCAGCTACAGGGAAGAATAATCTTAAAAACAAACATGGTCAAATAGACACAAACTCAAACGTCACACTCTTAGGGGATCCACACTCAATGCCCTTTCAAACAAACACACATACACACACTTGTAGCCTAAAAGTATACAAGTGAACCAGTCTACTACTCTTAAATTGAAAAAACTAAACCTATATATACCACTTGGAAACACATTTTGGTGTGTTTATATTTCAATTGAGGTGTCAAAAGATTTAAGAATGTATAAATAGTAAGAACTGTCTACTCATCTTTTTAAAAAATATATTCAGTACCATTTAAAAGGTTGGGGTCAGTAAATATTTGAAATGTTTTTGAAAGTCATATGCTCACCAAAGCTACATGTATTTTATCAAAAAACAGATACAAAAAACAAAAAACAAAAAACAGATACAAATATTGTGAAATAGTATTGCAATTAAAAATAAGTTTTCTAATTTAATATGTTTTAAAATATAATTTATTCCTGTGGTGTCAAAGCTGACATCAGAGTATCATTACTCCAGTCCGCAGTGTCACATGATCCTTCAGAAATCATTATAAAATGCTGATTTGGTACTCAAGAAACATTTATTATTATCAATCTTGAAACAGTTGTGCTGCTTAATTGTTTTGGGAAACCATGATACATTTTTTTTGAGAAAGTTAGTTCAAAGGAACAACATTTACTTGAAATAGAAATCTTTTGTAAGATTATTATTGTCATTTTCGATCAATTAAATGCATCTTTCCTGAATAAAAGTATTAAATTATTTAAAATAAAAATATCTTACTGACCCCAACATTTTAAACAGTGCATTTGCGAAAACATTTTCAGAAAATTGTGAAACTATTTGTGAGACTTTTACTGCCCCATACGCACATACAGGTCCTTCTAAAAAAATTAGCATATTGTGATAAAGTTCATTATTTTCCATAATGTAATGATAAAAATTAATTCTTTCATATGTATTAGATTCATTGCACACCAACTGAAATATTTCAGGTGTTTTATTGTTTTAATACTGATGATTTTGGCATACAGCTCATGAAAACCCCAAATTCCTGTCTCAAAAAAATAGCATATCATGAAAAGGTTCTCTAAACGAGCTATTAACCTAATCATCTGAATCAACTAAATAACTTTAAACACCTGCAAAAGATTCCTGAGGCTTTTAAAAACAGCCTGTTTCATTACTCAAAACCAGAAAGAAATTTCTGAACAAATAGGCTGTTCCCAGAGTGCTGTATCAAGGCACCTCAGTGGGAAGTCTGTGGGAAGGAAAAAGTGTGGCAAAAAACGCTGCACAACGAGAAGAGGTGACCAGACCCTGAGGAAGATTGTGGAGAAGGACCGATTCCAGACCTTGGGGGACCTGCGGAAGCAGTGGACTGAGTCTGGAGTAGAAACATCCAGAGCCACCGTGCACAGGCGTGTGCAGGAAATGGGCTACAGGTGCCGCATTCCCCAGGTCAAGCCACTTTTGAACCAGAAACAGCGGCAGAAGCGCCTGACCTGGGCTACAGAGAAGCAGCACTGGACTGTTGCTCAGTGGTTGCATGTCATTCGGAAATCAAGGTGCCAGAGTCTGGAGGAAGACTGGGGAGAAGGAAATGCCAAAATGCCTGAAGTCCAGTGTCAAGTACCCACAGTCAGTGATGGTCTGGGGTGCCATGTCAGCTGCTGGTGTTGGCCCACTGTGTTTTATCAAGGGCAAGGTCAATGCAGCTGGCTAACAGGAGATTTTGGAGCACTTCATGCTTCCATCTGCTGAAAAGCTTTATGGAGAAGATTTCATTTTTCAGCACAACTTGGCACCTGCTCACAGTGCCAAAACCACTGGTAAATGGTTTACTGACCATGGTATTACTGTGCTCAATTGGCCTGCCAACTCTCCTGACCTGAACCCCATAGAGAATCTGTGGGATATTGTGAAGAGAAAGTTGAGAGACGCAAGACCCAACACTCTGGATGAGCTTAAGGCCGCCATCGAAGCATCCTGGGCCTCCATAACACCTCAGCAGTGCCACAGGCTGATTGCCTCCATGCCACGCCTCATTTAAGCAGTCATTTCTGCAAAAGGATTCCCGACCAAGTATTGAGTGCATAACTGAACATAATTATTTTGAGGTTGACTTTTTTTTTTGTATTAAAAACACTTCTTTTATTGGTCGGATGAAATATGCTAATTTTTTGAGACAGGAATTTTGGGTTTTCATGAGCTGTATGCCAAAATCATCAGTATTAAAACAATAAAAGACCTGACATATTTCAGTTGGTGTGCAATGAATCTAAATATATAAGAAAGTTTATTTTTTATCATTACATTATGGAAAATAATGAAGTTTATCACAATATGCTAATTTTTTGAGAAGGACCTGTACATACACTTCTTAAAACCTTTGACTACTCGGGTAGTGTCCTGTCCATGATCTCTGTGAAGACAATGGTTGTGAAGCAAATTAAATTTCTTTTGTAATTTCATGCTTGAGGCCACAGCCTGCACCAGCTTTATGCAGCAGTTACTCATTGAGACAAGCAACCTACAATTACAGTGACTTCCCCATACACATACACACACACACACACACGCACACAGTTAGATGTGGTTTGTTCATGCATAGTGCTTTAGATTGCGAGAACAGACATGGAGGTACACATGTGAATGTCTGTGTAAAATGGCTTTATTATGGAAGAGATGGTATAAGCTGACTGGTATAAACTGAATCAGCATCACAGCAATGGAAAGCATTGTCACATGCATGTGTTCAACACAACATGCATTAAATCACAGGCTCCTTGACATTCACACAGACTCTTGCTCATATGGTTTAGCATTGTGTCTATCTAAATTTACTGAGGTGGCTTCTAGATTAAAGTCAAAGGTCTTGCATCACAGATAGGTTTTCCAAAATGAAATACTATAGCTCACAAGGAAGCAAAATAATAGAGTTTTAGGTTAGCTATACTTCAGGAATTGGTTCTACATAAATGCAATCCTGCATCAAATAAGCTACTGTTGTCATTTTCATAACAAATCTGAAAAAAAAACATATGCGAGAAAGGAAAGAAAAATCTCACTTTGTAGCATTCCTAGAGCTCAAACAGTAGCACTGCACTAGACAAGTCATACATTTGATTCTATACATAAACTTATAAATAAAATAGCATATACACTTCCATTTAAATGTTTGGGGTCAGTAAAATGAAGTTCCCTTTCGTAGTCACTACGAGTTATGTCGTGATGACGAATGGGGTTTCGCTTAGAAAGCCTATCAACTTTGAGTATTACAAAACGAGCCAATGGCAAATAAATGCCATGGGTCTGCGGAATTTGCATAGCGTAACTACCACCCACCTCGTGGGTATATAAGAAAGTATGCTGGCAACATGCAGTTATGTTTTTGCTTCGGAGCCAAGAGGTCCTCCTCACTCCTGCAGCCTATTCTCTGACTATCTTCGAGAATCTTCTAGATGAGCAGCTTCCAGTCGGTGTTGGTGTGATGGCGTGTTCCAGCGAGTTTCACATTCCTGCCTACTGATCTGTGCAGTGGTCTGCAACAGCATGTGTTTCTACCCGGGCGCTTAAGCAATGCTGCAAGCTTTTCTCTCACAAAAAGAGCTTGCACACGGCACGTCTTTTTAAAAACGCTCTGCCCGTGTATTTCTGAGTGCGATAGTCTGATAAATTCAGCTGATGGGAATGAATGCTGTTTGTTTTGTTTGGGCTGCGCTCAGACAGCGTTTGTGGATGCGTCATGTTCTCGATGCGGTAACATGACCATCACAGTGTCATGGTCGAAACTCAATGACCTCATTAGAACAAGAATCCCTTTATCCACACCCTGAACTATTCTCTCCACGAGAGGGAATACTTTGGCTGGTGGCCAGGGTGACTTGAGGCAGCTAGTTTTGAACAAACTGATGATTTATCCTCGGTCCACACCCCCCTCATTCCCATTGCAACCGTGGTTTCCGTTCAGAGGACGCCAGCGGGCCCAGCAGCTCATCGTCTATCGATGTGTCTATCGTCACATCACAAGGTGAGCTGGAGTCCTCTGGTGATGAGGGTTCGGCCGTGCTGCCACCTATGGGTGTGCCAGCTTGCTGAGTCTGATCCAGAGTTGACAGCTATGCTTTCCCGGGCGCCGCGAGTATCGGGCTTGTGTGGAAGGATGATGATTGGTTTTGGGGGTGGCCTATTTCCTTTCTTCCCGGAAGTGCATGAAGAGGTCATGAGATCATGGGAGTCTCCTTTGACTTTTCGCGACTGCTCAGCGGCCTCTTCCGCCTTCTCTTCCCTCGCAGAGGCCGCTGCCAAGGGTACAGTGGGGTTCCCCCCCGTGGAGTGATCTGTGGCAACACATCTATATCCCCACAGCGCCTCCACCTGGCATGGTGACCCTAAGCACCCCTCCAATGCCTGTAGGTTTTTTGTCTACTCCTGTGGCAAAGACCTATAGAGCTGCAGGGCAGGCTGCCACCTCATTGCATGCTCATGCACAAGGGTAGGGTTGATTCAGGGCTCATACAAGAGCTGCGTGCCACCACCGATCTCGCTCTACGAGAGACGAAGGTGACCACACGCTACCTAGGTCAGGTGATGTCCACATGCGTGGTCAGACATCTCTGGCTTAACCTGGTTGATATGTCCGAGGCTGAGCGAACCCGCTTCCTCAACTCCCCCATATCCCAGGCTGGCCTCTTCGGCGGCGGGGTCGAGGACTCTGCCCAACAGTTCTCGGGCGCCCAGAAGCAGACTGAGCCAATCAAACATTCTGACCCCGCGGCCAGCTGCTGCCACTCAAACGCCGCCAACCGAAAGCGCCCTCCTGCGACTTCCGCCCCCTCCCGCCCGGCCCCAGCAGCAGCTTTCACCTGGGCCACGGCGTGGAGGTGGTACCACCCCGTACCAGTCCCGCAGCCTGCTGAACGCCAGGTGATGCGGCGCTCCTGTTATGGGCAGCTCAGAGATGGGTTGCAGTTCTTTCCAGGAAGTGGTTGCAGGGCCATGGGAGAACCTCTTCTCCAAAGAACTGACATTCCCATCTCTGAGCCCCCAGAGGGAGCAGATGGCAGTGCCTAAACACTCTCGTCCCCCTCTGTCAGGATGTGGCATATGACCGTGCCCCCACACCGGGACGCTTCGCCTCCCAAGTCTGGGCCGGTCATTCCGCCTCGCTGCCCCATCGTGGGTATGTCTGTGGTTGTCCCCGCTGGTTCAGTTTGGAGCCTCCAATCTGTCCCGCTGGCTCACGAGAACCATCAGGCTCGGCTATGCGATTCAGTTCGCAATGGTCTCCTCCCCGCTTCCGGGGAATCCACTCTACCGTGGTGGGTGGTAATGCCCCTGTAATGCGTCCGGAGGTCGTCACCCTACTGGCGAAGGATACGCTGAAATGCCAGTCCGGTTTCTACAGCCCCCACTTCATTGTACCCAAGAAGAGAGGTGGGTTACGACCTATCCTGGACCTGTGCGTCTTGGACCGTTCCCTTCACAGGCTTCCCGTTCAAGATGCTCACCGCCAAACGCATTTTTGAATGTGTGCGGCCATAGGATTGATTTGCAGCGATTGACATGAAGGACGCCTACTCCTATGTCTCCTTCTTCCTCGACACAGAGCATTTCTATGGTTTGCTTTCGAGGGGCGGGCATACCAGTACGCGGTCCTCCCATTCGGGCTAGCCCTGTCTCCTAGCGTCTTCACGAAGGTCGTCGAGGCAACACGGGGTTCAAATCCTGAACAATCTTGACGACTGGCTGATCCTAGCTCACTCTCGAGACCAGGTTTGCGAACAAAGGGAACTTGTGCTCCGGCACCTAGCCCGTCTGGGCCTTCGTTTCAACTGGGAGAAGAGCAAACTTTGCCCCGTGCAGAGGATCTCTTTCCTTGGTATGGAAATCGTCTTGGTCGCCACTGCTGACTTGCCTGAGACAACTTGAGGGCAAGAGTGCGGTTCCGCTGAAATACTTTCAGAGGCTCCTGGGGCATATGGCAGCCGCTGCAACGCCGCTCGGTTTGCTTCATATGAGACCACTTCAGCTCTGGCTTTGCGATCGAGTCCCGAGGTGGGCATGGCAACAAGGCACATTCCGAGTACCAGTTACTCTGACCTACCATCAGACCTTCACCCCGTGACCTTCATATCCTCTCGTATAGTGGCTTCAACTAGCCGGTAACTGGATCTGCTCAGGTGTCTTCGCTTGCTCTCCATTCCAATCCACGGACTGGATACGTGCAATATTTTCCTCAGGTGAGCTTCCCCGACAAGCCCTGAGTTCCTCCAGCACTGTTGACGTCAACGCCAGAGTCTATGCCTGCGGCAGCTTTCGCGTTGGCTAGGTGCCTCCATGTGCATGGCTCCCCTCTGGTAACCCCCACATGTGTATTTCCACTGTAAGCCACTCTGAGCATGTGTCTTTCCCTTGGCAAGCCACCTTGCCACCCCTGGGGTTGAAACATTCCACCCTGCGGGATGGACACCCCAGTGTTTCCCATCTGCAGCCCCCTTTCAGGTGATATGTGTATTCTGTAAGTCTGTATTTGTAATACTCGAAGTTGATAGGCTTTCTTAGCGAAACCCCATTCGTCATCACGACGTAACATCTCCGTTCCCTAATCAGGGAACGAGGGTTACATCCGTAACTGAGACGAAACTTGTATTAATCAAGGGCACATTAAATTGAATAGACTGTTACATTGAAAAAAATGCTGTTCTTTTGAGCTTTCTATTAATCAAAGAAGCCTTTACAACATTAATAATAAGAAATGTTTCTTATGATTGATATTAGATTGATTTTTGAAGGCTCGTGTGTTACTGAAGTATTGATTTCTTTTTATATATAATTTTATTTATTTTATTTCATTTTTTATACATTTTTTTCTCCTGTAACTGAATTTTCAGCAACATTGCTTGTGTGTAAGATTTTCACTTAATGGTGTTCTTACTCTCTTGCTAATGTTGATGAATCTGGATGAATCTATTCTAAATGAGTGTGTAGTTAGTCATTACCATAATATACACCCAATAAATGTTCATTTTAGGGCTTGTTACTCTGAAAAAAGTAGAATTATTGTATGGTTACTTAGTCATTAACATGAAAATGAAAACTACTTTACACAATCCATGTTTCTAAGGCTAGAAGTAATATGATATTTGAATACATGTGGTTTGAGTTGGTTCCTCTAAATTTAATTATTTAGAAAAACCTGAAAGGTTTTACGCATATACAAATATGTTTGTGTAGTGAGACCAACCGCGACCTTGATACTACAGCACTAGTAATATGGAAACGGTTCTTGATTAATCCATTACCAAGGGATGTCACAGACTGAGAACTGGCCTAGATACTGTCACATTAGTCTTGGTGGCATTAGCAGAGAAAGAGAGGCATGAAAATGCCACCATGAACAGACCGAGTGGTGTAAATGTCATTAGATCTTTATTGTAGTGCTGGTTCTCTAACACAGAAGATATCACATTAAATGCTGACCATTTGAGTTCTGCAGAGACAGTAGGAGAAGGATGAGGACTGAGTTGTTAATGATGCATGGATGGTGGGAAGAAATACTGGTGATGCAACTATTCCCTTGCTGACCTCTTCATGTTTTGCTGTGAATTTGTTTTAATGATCAAGAGTTTGTTCCACCCGAAGAAATGTCATGAGATTGTTAGTTTCAGTCTCTAATTCAATATTCTCTGCCAAATTAGATAACAAAATCATGTATTTGTTGTTGTGACTGGCCCAACCGTTTCACGCTGCATTATATTTATTGCTAAATGAATGCCTTGCTATAAGTAAATCAAACGTGCTGTAATTTTGTGGTAAACAACCCGCTATGAATACTTAACATAAAAAAGCTGATTTAATGTGTGATTATATTTTAATAAATACTCAGCAAGCAAGAAACAATATGCTGTGTAAAAAAATGCATCACACTGTAGAACATAAATTATTTTTCCCCAACATATGTAACAACCATATGCTGTATGTAAGTGAATATCATTTACATGTTATAAAAAGGTGTGAGGATGCTGAAGTATATGGGGTGAAGAGATGATTGGCTGGAGGAAGGAATTAAAACATGTTAAACATCAGTAAATGTTTAAACCAAATGATGAAAAGCAGTGAATAGACTGGAAATAAATGTGACAGGCACAATTGTAGCACATATGTATTTGGACATGACAGTGAATGCAGATTACGTATGGCCTCAGGACAGCCATGGGACTGCATGGACAATGAATATTTAAATAGATGGTTCATCATATCAATACATATCAATGCAAATAAAGAGTCTTAGTGTACTCTGAAGTGTCTTGAGGTATCAGCTGGTTCACTCTCCACTGCTGTACCCCTACTATGCTTGAAATTTAGCACTGAAGCAACTTTCTTTTTTCCCTTTTTGTTCTTCACATTTATACATTTTTAATACAGTTAAACCCAAACCACATATGTTTCTCCATTTAATTTTTTTTTTACTGTACATTTTAACAAATAAGATTAGATTAACATCTCACATTAACTTGCATTGTTAGAATGTTCACCCATATTCGCATAGTGAATTGCAATTGGTCAGTTTTTCTTGCATATATTTGCATGTGATTTGAGTCATTGTCTTTGGAAAATTAGGTAAATAAGCTTTAATCTAAAGTCTGCGTTAACTCAGATATTTCAGATTTATAACACAATTCAAAGGTTTGGAGTGGGTAAGAGTTTTGTAAAGTACTCAAGTATGCTCACAATGGCCTCATTTAAATAAATGTAGCTTTGGAGAGCATAAGAGACTTCTTTCAAAAAGATTTAAATAACCGTACCGACCCCAAACCTTTGAACAGTAGTGTAAGTGAAAAAATGTGTAGAACAAGTAATAGGGAAGAGTTTGAATCATGAAAAGTAGACATGCATAAATGAACGAAGCAGGATCTTTATGCAAGTTTGCTAAAACAATGCCTAAAATTGCTATTTTGCCATTGGTTCACTTTTTTTTTTAAGTGCACTGTACATTATTCACAATAAGACCATCAGCATGCAAAACAGTAACTAGGGTACATTTTTAAAGCAAGTATCACAGTCTGACTTGTTATAAATGTAACGGTGTTGAACAGATGATAATTCCCCAGTTGTCTGGCCATTTTTGGAGTGTTGGAAGCACACAGAGCCAATGGGATTATGGCTGCTTAGATGCTGTGTGTGTGTCTGGGAGTTTGTTTGCATGCTAGGAGGTTGGAAGGGTTGGACAAACAGTCTACTGCCCCCTCCATCAACCCAAAACAACTGGACTAAAGACAGAAGTAAACAAGCACAGAACCAGAAAACAGCAGTGTGTGGCGGCCAACAGTCGACTCATTTTTTAAGGAAAGCATAAGGCCAAGAGGCTCACACTGTTGTTACACTCACAAAGAGAGAGAGAATACACTGTGCCATTTAGATACACAAAACCATTCACATCAGAACTCAGCACTAACAACACTATTATGCCACAAGTCTCTCCACTTTCTTTGCAAAGAAAAAGTGTTTGTCTTCATTCCCCGCTGCAATGCGTAGAGAACAGCATGTCGTATACTGCTAAAGATAGAAGCCCAGCAGCAGTATTTATAGGTTGATCACAGACAGTCAGTGTTACCAGACTGGCCGCTCTGTCAGAGACTGATAAAAATAAAACTAAACTATTAATCTAAATGCTATCTTATAAAGCTTCATTTCTCACAGGCCACATTAAAGACTGAAATGGGCCAATAAAATATATTTATTAGTAAGAAGACGGCAATTAATGAAGGTGAGAATTGCTGGCAGAATGTTTATTTAGAGAAAAACTGACTGGCTGGGTGTAGAAGGGAATATAATGAGCTTGACAGAAAAACCCATTTATAAAACTCTACGTGGCTGTATAATAAACAAGGTGGGAAATTAACACCTGTTAGCAGCCAAATATGGGGATTTTTTCCCCCGCAATCTACCAGCAACTGTAGTGGATGATTTGTCTCGGATTGTATTGAGACAATGAAACGAATGAAATTTTGATTATGTTCTCGAGGAAAAGACAAAATCCCTATTCTGTAGTTTTCTGATCGACTTTTGAGTTGCTTTTTTGTCTGCGACTTTTATCTATTTATTTTATATAATTTTTATTTATTTATATAATATTACTTCGTCAGATGCCGCCCAACATGTGGAAGATTATTGGTAGGCCAGGTTAGTCAAAAACACATTAAATCGTTGGTATCAGCAATCACAGACCTTCGTATTCAGATGGGATTATTTCTCAAAGGACCATTGAGTTTGCCGAAAAACAGTATAGAATATGTTCTGGAATTTTTTGCAGAGGTTGTGTGAGAAAAACACAGACTTTGCAGATTTGGACAGGATTAAAATAGCAGAATACGACTGTGAAACACATTTCTCTAACGTCCTCAGGAAAACTAGTCCCGTTCAAATAGTTAAGTTTATCTAGTTTATCTTTTGGGATGTAGTGGACATTTTCAATTGCCTTTTCATTGCTTTTTTGTAGAATAGTCTAATCACAGTTTGCTAATATATAGTTTTATGTGTACCATTAGAAGACTAAAATCTAGTAAAGGCAATACGTGAGGTTTAGGTTTAAAGCCTTTGGGAAAACAAACTGCTGATAAAAGATCAGAAAAGCCGGCACACATTACAAAACCATCAATAAAGTCACACTCCCACAGCACTGACCCGGAGTGAGACCGCACACTTCGGTCAACTGTTTACGTAGTGTTAGTGACACAACAAGTGACACAGACGAGAAAAACTCAACAGAGCAGAAACAGTTTCCAGACAGTATAGCTGATGGCTGTTTCTTTAGATGTTTATTGACTTTATATTTCCTCTAAAGGCGACTACCGTATTTCATACATACTGCTGAAAGAGGGCTTTTTTATTTCAGCATTTTTTTTTTTATACCAGGAGCCGAATTTTGCAGACTAGCATCTTTCTGCATTGTAGACAGAGTTCATACGTTAGGAAGAAAGCACAGGGGCATTATGGGAAGACAGTATCCATGCTTCTTCCTTCCTGCCTGAGTCTCAAAGCTGCCATCGGACTATGAGTGCAGATGAATCTCTCTGTCCTGCACCTGCTGGGGTGATCAAGAGCAGCTTTCCAGAGATTAATGCCAGTGCGCTATCAGAACCAGAACAACACAATTCAGCACACACTGTCATGCCATTCCAACAATGTTTAGAGTAACACAAAAACCTAAAAGAACAGTTACACTGCAGAAACCCTCTCTTACTGTATTTTCTGTTTATCTCTACAAAAGAAAATAAGGGAGTCAATGAAATTATACATGTTGGAAATTAAATGCAGAAAGAAAAAATAATATGTAGAAATAATTCACTCAGAAATTGCTAGTAAACTTCACAAATAATTACAAAAAAAAATGACAAGGAAAGTTTGATAGACTTAAATGTATTTTCTTACGTACTCCAATAATCGTTCTTTTATTTACAACTTCAAAAAGTAATTTTGCCCAGTGTGCTAAGAGTGTATGAGTTTGTAAATGAATCCCATTTCTATGATCTGGTAGACTTTGAATTACAACTACCTGCCGCGCAGCTGTCAGGCTTGCCTAAGGGGCGTATGAATCATATTTTTAGAGATTTTAATTGACAGATTAGAATTGATTAAAGTGAGGTGTGTTAAGATAGATACTGAAATCTGTGTTTTTGTGCTTGTTTCTCTTTCTGAGGGGCTTTCAATTGATTTATCTTGTGTGTGTGGAAGGGAATGCTGGTAGAAATACATATTTTGTTGTAAAATTGGATCTAAGACTCAAATAGGGCCGCTCATGTCAAACAGCACTGTTAATCACCTTTCCATTTTGTACTGCGGGTCACCTTCATCTTCAACTAATATTCTTGCAAATCAGTTGTGTAGTCAAGTGTGTTAAAACTATAAAACTGCAGTACACATATTACACAATATAATATGCTGGACAGATTGAAGCTTTATTAAAGCTTGAATATTTTAAAGCTCTTTCCCAAATCATCAATATTTATATCCATTATACACTACTACTAACAATTCTGGGGTTTAAGGTAGGGACTGAGGGTCCCTACCTACAAACTGAAACATTGAGAACGTTGTAAGTGTACAGACAGTTTAATAAGAAGATATTTTATAAAGACAGTCCACTTCGTGTATACAGGCAGGAGCCATCTTTGGAAAACAGTCTCGACCAGTCGTATCATGAACGCCGAGCCAAGTGCGCTGAACTATCTTGGAATCTCATACCAAGTCTTTATAAAATATCTTCTTAATAAACTGTCTGTACACTTAAAACGTTCTCAATGCTTCAGTTTGTAGGTAGGGACCCTCATTTAAGCTACCGTATTAGTGTTGGGCTATTTTGAGCCTTGTTAGTGGTATTAACTAGCGATTTTTATTTTCATTAATCTATGCCCTATATACAAGCGTTATAAGCTAAATAGTTTTTAGAGATAAAACTCTTTACATTCGATAATCATGAAAACAAATCTCAGAGAACGGTTGACTATGTACCAATGTGTAATTAGACCAAAGGTTCATTTTGAGCCTGAGTTGTCCTTTAAGTGAGAGTCACCACTCTCTGAAAATTCCTTTTGAGGTCGTAAGTCTTCTCATCAGTCTTACTGTGTCCTGTAACAGGACACCGAGTTCTGCCAGTGTGTTCGCTTCGGGATGTTAGTTCTATCTATCTATGGTTTATTTTTAATCAGGCATGTGCAATATTTAAAAAAAAAAAAAATGTTTCACTTTGCAGGCTGTTTGAACCAAGTAAACTAAAACACATTTCTGAAGACATGGACTAGCTACCAAAAACAGAGGCTGTCCCCGAAAAACAGGGGTGTCTGGTCAGCCTAGTTTGTGTTTGACAGGCGAGTACAGAGCTGGCAGAGTGTGAATCACTATTTTACTGATCACCACCTGCTGAGAAACACAAGTGTACAATTACCCTCTACTCACAGCTAATCTGATTAAATGAATCATGTTATTATGTTTACAGACATGGGTAATTCCATGTTCTAGTCCTTCCTTTCTATTTGCTGAAGCATATATAACATCCCTGCGATTAATTTTCAGTTAATTTCTTTCTACGCCGAAAAGTCTGAATTGCACTTGGTGTAAACACAGGAAATTGCATTTAACAAGCATTCAAAATAAATCTTTCAGTGGTCTACATTTTTACACTGTATTTATTCGAGAGCTATATTTGTTGCTCATATACTATGATGGTATGAAGTACATATCTGCTCATTCTAACAGGAATCCTGACCCATATATCTGATCCAGTCCCGAGAGGACTGTACCAGTATAGTTCCATTCTAAACCAGAAAGATGCAAATTTTCAAAGACGACACCTGTGGTTCATTAAAGATGGTTATATGAGTGCAAATGTCTCCCATAAGCATTACGCTTTGGTATCAATGTTCGTCTCGGATAATCAGACCACAAGCAGTCAGATGAGACACATTGCCATTTACACCTGGTAGTAACACGTGCTCCAAATGCATCTCCAGTGACCACTTGTGTGTGGATTTTGTGACAGAACACTTATTTTGCCAGTATGATACTGCATGTTGCTAAAGCTAAAACCAAAACAGCAAAAAAAGAGAAATATAAATAAAAAAAAGAAGCTAAGTTACTCTACCATTTTGTTATGAACTGCTCTGAGACACGAAGGTTCATTTGTGAACCTTCCAAATGCAGTTTATTAAAGTGAATCAAAATAGTAATCAGAATCAAGGCAAAGGTCATACACAGACAGGCAATCCAAACAAACAGACAAAATCAGAGGGTGAGGCAGGAACGGGAAAACCAGGACACGGGCAGAGATCAAGAACCAGGAACAAAGACAACAAAGGAAACGCTCAGAATTGCAGTGGAATAACGTACAAAACTTCACGGAGAGTGCATGAGTGAACAGTAAAAATAGGTGACGAGACACAGGTAAATGCAATCAGTGAAGATAAGTCAAGGCAGTGAATTATTGGCTAATCGGAAAACGTTAGGGGGCAGTAATTTTGTTTTTATTATTAAAATGAATAAAAATGAAATGAAAAGAAATTAATACTTTTATTCAGCAAGGATGTATTTAAAACGACAGTAAAGACTTTAAAATAAAAGGTTGTTTGTTTAAACTTTCTATTCATCAATAAATCCTCAGAAAAATATCATGATTTTTTTTCAAAAGTATTAAGCATCACAACTGTTTTCAACATTAATATTAATTAGGGATGCACCGAATCCAGATTTGTGGGGTTCGGCCGAATACCAAATCCACTGGTTAAGATTCTGCCGAATCTGAAACCAAATACCGAATCCTACTCTCATCCTCAGTCCATTAAGAAAGTAAACACATTAATGAAGTAAACAACGTGGATTTTTCATTTTATTTTATTTTTCATTTTATTTTAACTGTAAAAAAAAAGAAAAAAAATGAATAAGCAACATAATGCATTTTAACAGCGGCGATGTTGTGTATTGTTTAGGGTCCTTGCCACCACGAGACAAATTGAAAATTGAACATATAGCTTGACTTGCCTTCTTTTGACTGAAAGTACTGCCAAACAACACTTTTACTACTCATGAGTTCCATTTTCACTTTCTCACAGCTTACTGCAATAGAACGGTCCACCTACTTTAACGAGTGGATATAAGGTCAAGTCAAGTCAAGTGTATTTATATAGCGCTTTTCACAATATAAATTGCATCAAAGCAGCTTCACAATACCAATCAAATAACATAATGTTTGTTTCTTAGTGAAAAAACATCCACGTTTGGTAGGGCTGATCAATGGTATTAATGCTTGGTCAATTATTTTGAATATCCCCAACTGAGCAAGCCAAAGGCAACAAAGGTGTGGCCCCTTTAAGAGCTGCGCGCTCCCGGTTGAAATGTCTGCAGGCTGTATTGTGTGTGCTGTGCACCTCGAACACAACATGTATGCGCGTTATTTCTGTTTGATGCTAATTTTTATCTTAATTTGTTTATTAAGTAAAGCTGTGGACAGTAGAACATGTGACAGACAGTTGCACGAGTTCGATTGGGGAATAAAGTGCGAGTTGTGAGATGCCTCCGTGAGTCTGTCTGGCCTCTGCAATAACTTTAGCTGTGAGCTATCCCCATTTTTCTTCTTGACAACGCGTTACACTACAGGCTTGTTCGACTTGAACCGGCGCTGCACAGACCGATCGGTTTATGACATCAAAGTAACGTTACCGAGAGAGCAATTCAAAAGGAGCCGTCTGCTCTCTATTCGCCCTCACGGTATTTTGATGTCATTCACTGATCGATCTGTGCAGCGCCCGTAATCAACGGCGGCGTGACGTCGATGTAGCAAGGGTTCGGTTCGGTGGACAAAATTTTTTTTGGCAGAAACCGAACCCCGTTAAAAAGCCCAATATTCGCCCAAATCCTGGATTCGGTGCATCCCTAATATTAATAAGAAATGTTCCTTGAGCAGCAAATCAGCATATTAGAATGATTTCTGAAGGATCATGTGACTGAAGACTGGAGTAATGATGCTGAAAATTCAACTTTGACATCACAGGATTAAATTACATTATTTTTCATTTATTTTTCAAATTACATTATTTTTCCTCAGGCCATCTACCTCATGAACAATTAAATGCCCCACTGGGCAATAAACGTCCAAAACAGAACACTGTTTATACTATTTATTTATAAAGCACACCATATCTCTTGTTCACATTCCCTTGCATTGTATATGACATACCTGTGCATACAGATATTATCCATTGACAATTTTGTATATTTTTATGTATTTATTTTATTTAATAGGTTTTATTTTTATTATCTGTCTTGTCGCTGTCGTTTTGTCTATGCACTGTCACCAAGACAAATTCCTTGTATGTGTAAGTGTACTTGCCAATATACAGTGAGGAAAATAAGTATTTGAATACCCTGCTATTTTGCAAGTTCTCCCACAAAGAAATCATGGAGGGGTCTGAAATTGTCATCGTAGGTGCATGTCCACTGTGACAGACATAATCTAAAAAAAAAAATCCAGAAATCACAATATATGATTTTTAACTATTTATTTGTATGATACAGCTGCAAATAAGTATTTGAACACAGGTCTTTGAGGGGCAGAATTCTAGCTGATAGACAGGTAAGTCTGCCTTTAAAATGCCCACCTCCACTCCATTTATTATCCAAAATTAGATGCATAAAGACACCTGTCCACACCATACAATCAGTAAGAAACTAACTACTATCATGGCCAAGACCAAAGAGCTGTCCAAAGACACTAGAGACAAAATTGTACACTTCCACAAGGCTGGAAAGGGCTACGGGGAAATTGCCAAGCAGCTTGGTGAAAAAAGGTCCACTGGTGGAGCAATCATTAGAAAATGGAAGAAGTTAAACATGACTGTCAATCTCCCTCGGACTGGGGCTCCATGCAAGATCTCACCTCGTGGGGTCTCAATGATCCTAAGAAAGGTGAGAAATCAGCCCAGAACTACACGGGAGGAGCTGGTCAATGACCGGAAAAGAGCTGGGACCACCGTTTCCAAGGTTACTGTTGGTAATACACTAAGACGTCATGGTTTGAAATCATGCATGGCACGGAAGGTTCCCCTGCTTAAACCAGCACATGTCAAGTCCCGTCTAAAGTTTGCCAATGACCATTTGGATGATCCAAAGGAGTCATGGGAGAAAGTCATGTGGTCAGATGAGAACTAAATAGAACTTTTTGGTCATAATTCCACTCGCCATGTTTGGAGGAAGAAGAATGAGGAGTATCATCCCAAGAACACCATCCCTACTGTGAAGCATGGGGGTAGTAGCATCATGCTTTGGGGGTGTTTTTCTGCACATGGGACAGGGCGACTGCACTGTATTAAGGAGAGGATGACCGGGGCCATGTATTGCGAGATTTTGGAGAACAACCTCCTTCCCTCAGTTAGAGCATTGAAGATGGGTCGAGGCTGGGTCTTCCAACATGACAGTGACCCGAAGCACACAGCCAGGATAACCAGGGAGT
The DNA here is from genome assembly GCA_030578275.1 of Meda fulgida. NCBI lineage: Eukaryota > Metazoa > Chordata > Actinopteri > Cypriniformes > Leuciscidae > Meda > Meda fulgida. The sequence goes on along the minus strand of CM060623.1, from coordinate 19,431,054 downwards.
GGCTCTGTAAGAAGCATATCAAGGTTCTGGTGTGGCCTAGCCAGTTTCCAGACCTAAACCCAATAGAGAATCTTTGGAGGGAGCTCAAACTCCGTGTTTCTCAGCGACAGCCCAGAAACCTGACTGATCTAGAGAAGATCTGTGTGGAGGAGTGGGCCAAAATCCCTCCTGAAGTGTGTGCAAATCTGGTGAAAAACTACAGGAAACGTTTGACCTCGGTAATTGCAAACAAAGGCTACTGTACCAAATATTAACATTGATTTTCTCAGGTGTTCAAGTACTTATTTGCAGCTGTATCATACAAATAAATAGTTCAAAAATCATATATTGTGATTTCTGGATATTTTTTTTAGATTATGTCTCTCACAGTGGACATGCACCTACGATGACAATTTCAGACCCCTCCATGATTTCTAAGTGGGAGAACTTGCAAAATAGCAGGGTGTTCAAATACTTATTTTCCTCACTGTAGTTCTTTCTGATTCTGATTTATTTTACACAGTAATAATGTTTTCACAATATTACTGTTTTTACTGTATTTTTGATCAAATAAATTCAGCTGAGTATAATTCTAACCAACCTCAATTTTCATTGAAAAAGTTAAGCAATAGTTGACTGACAGGTCAGTAGGTGGTCTTTGCTACGTTGTGTTATGTATACAGTATTTGGACCGATTACCGTTTACACTACAAATGCAATGTGCAATATGCGTTTCTGACTACATTGGAAAGTGGTTTGAGTGGTCTGATCATAAATGTTGTCATTGTGATTAGCGGTGGCCAGTTAACCTTATAGGTTTATTTAAATACTGTTGATTCCATCTGTATGCCATTCAGGTGGGGATTACAGCGAGGTGATATCACACAGAGAGAGAGAGAGACACAATGTGTGATCATGGATGTGTGGTATACAGTTGCTGTCCAAGTGTGATGCAAATGTTATAGTAGCTGACAGAAAGGCCTTGACGTGTGAGTGAGTGTGCATACTGAATACAGAGGCCTTGGAGGTTGAATGTGAATGCTACACTTTAGATGATGAATTTGAAACCTCAGAATGCATCTATGCAGACATCAGAGTTTCATTCTGATAACAAGAGTTAGAGAAAAAGCAAAGTTAGTGAATACATATAAGATTTCACAGCACTAAAACAGCTGGAAAAACAGTTGCTTTTCTAAATGTGTTTGTGTGTTTCGTAACAGAGATAAATTTAACACCTCCAGAGAGACATAACAGATGCTGGAACTATATCAATGCTGAACACACAAACTGCGGTCCTGTGGTACCCAACACAAACACTCAGCGTCTTAACAAATGAATTCGCACAGAAACTGCATTTTTCATCAAAATTAAACTTTACAGTCCTGTGCTTGCCTTCCTTTTCTCTTTCTCCTGTCCCAAAAAAACTTTCTATTGTCTTATTTAAAAACTTACTGTAAAGTCAACATGAAATCAAAATGGATCTTATTTACTTTCTTAATTATTTACTTTTCTTTGGATACAGGAAGAATAATCGGAAATGACGCATATTGCGTCTTAAGGTTGTCCGTACGTCCAGACGCTAACCGTGCGTCGCTGTTTACATCGGGATATTGCCAATTGATTACAAATTCCATGTATACAGGAGTAACTTCAAGCATGTCAACGGGTTACTCCGAATGTTTCAGAAACCCGAATAGTGACCTTAACCCGACCATAACTCGAATATTGACAGCTTGTAAACGTAGTCACTGTTTTAAAGCATATTAAAAACAAAACATAGACATATAAACTACATTAAAAACTTGATTTTCACCACAGGGGGACTTTGAGGAAGTTCCAGATTGCATGGATTCCTATTATAATTATATTTTAAAAGTTATTTAAATTAATTGAACAACAGTAATTCTGACTGAAATTTTACTCACATTCTCTTTGTAATCAAAATAAATTTACTTGTTCTTGTTATAATTTTTTTTTTCTGTCATCACTTAGGCCACACAGCCTATTGGATAATCAAACTAACCTTTCGTTCTGGTACTTATCAATTTTCAGGATAAAACCAAGCCTCAAACATTTTCTTTGTTCATTATCATGATTCAAAATGTCAAATTACAAAAGTAAAAGGTTGCAAGTGACAATTCCTGACTTTTTCAGTGTCTCCTACCCTCCTCCTGAGGCACCCCAGTCTTTATCCACCTTTCCTAACAGTTTCACTCCATTTCCTCCTCCCTCTACTTTCTATTCGGGATCTCATCCACTGTTCCGCTGTGCTGGTTCTTAATACAGTGCTGTGCAAAGATTACAGAGACACACTTCCACAGTGTCCTCCCATGAGAAATTAATATTCTGCTGATAGATCTCTAAGGTCATTTTTTCCTAAAGCTGAAAGTTAAACCTATGCTCAACTTACCATTGTGTTGTTTTATTATTATTATTATTACTTTTTGATTTGTGTGAGTGCAATTACGGGGTCAGGAAATTATTGAGGAAAGACTGGGACATGACACAGGTTTGATTCTGTGATTAAATCTCCAGGTTTGATCTGCTTGTTTTTAGGGCTGCACAATTTGACCAAAAATGTTGTGATTCTACAATAATAACTGTGAGACAAATTTTCAAAGATGACACCTGTGGTTCATTAAAGATGGATATATGAGTGCAAATGTCTCCTGTAAGTGTAACACTTGGAATTAATATTCATATCAGGTGCTCATATGACGGTAAAATGATACTACTACTAATAAACAGATAAATAAAAATCATTATTATTATTTCTAAATGAGGTGTGTTGCACAGACTAGTTGACTTTAATGCTCTGCCATGACGCTTTAAGCTTGACGTTGACCAGTCACTGATCATTGCCTATAGAGGGCGCAACAGGATATGAAATCTTTGAAGTCCACTTTTAAACTGTTTCCAACAGTTAAAATTACAAATAAATGCATACTCCAAGAGCACTCCACAAGATATATTTGATTATACCATTTTGATGCCTAAAAAGCTTATTGTACACGCAAGTTAATCACCATTATAAACGAATGCGCAATGCACACACATACAAACAGTAGATCGCACATCACGTGCAGATCGCGCACACACAGAAACATTCAATAGTGCAAAAATGTATTGTCAACACTGTTCCGTGATTTATCAATAAATTAGCTTAGAAACTGAAAAGTTCTAGCATATATTTCTTAGTAACTAAAAACCACAACTTCACAGAGAGTTGCTGCTAGGTAGAATTAATTCACAAGCAATCTGTCTCTTACTAATGCATTCATATGTAATCTTTACTGTTCTACTTTATCTGTATCTGATTTAGAATGAGCAGACATCTGCTACGTAGGAGCAATAGCCTTGTGGGCAGCATTGTGTCATGCCATATTGTGCACAAGGCAACTGGCATTCGAGTCTCAACATGAGGTTCAGGCTTATTTGTTCAGTAATGGTATCATCAGCGACTAGCCGACACGACTTTAATCACATAAATGTCACCTTAAAGTCGTTCAACCCCTAAAATAAGTATAACTTTTGCACTGTAAAAAATGTCAACCTATTTCAATGTAAAAACTCGTTCAGTAAAATTCAGTTGATGTCTTACATTTTGTACTGTAAGTATAATGAAATTGGCTGTAGACATTTCAACTCAAAATATATTAAACTGACTTAAATTTGGTTGAGTCTCTTGTATAACAAGCAAGCAATTGACTTCGCTTAAATGAATTGAATGACTTAATGTAAAAAACATTTTGCCATTGTGTTTCACTGTAAAATAAAAAAAAATAATATTTAAGAAACATTACCATTTATGATTTTATTTTACAGTACAACTGTACAACTGCAATAATAAAATGTAAGGCTGTTCTTGTTCCTTAATTTTCAAAAGTTAAACCATAAAGCCTTCAATTTGACTGAAAACCTCAGGCAGACCTTAAAGCTTCTCTTGTTGCCAACAGCCACTTTATAAGCACTTCTCATTACAAGTTTGAGAAGATGGTTGGCACATGTTGAGTTTTAAGTGCACTTTATGAGTAACCCAAAGTCCCAAACTCACAGAACACTGCGTCTGCAGGCATGCGTTTGTGTGGAGCCGCTCTATGAGAAACTAAAACAATAGATGTTCATTTAAATGCGATAAGCTCATGAACCAGTGTGTTTTAAGTGCATCTCTCTGAAACACACACACATTTTTATTTAATTAAATCACAGCCTTTGTGATTTTAAAATCGCACTATGCCATAATCACAATTTCGGTTTAATTTCGATTAATCACCCAGCCCAACAGATGTTTCAGTTGAAGTCGTGCAGTTGTGCACATCGGTTCAACATGTCTGGAGCGCTAGCTGCTAATATAGCTCTGAACGTGATATTTTAAGAACTAAGCTGCCATCATTTGGACAAACAGGTACTCAAACTTTTTTTTTTAAATCCTTAGGTCCAGAAACAACCAACTGATATCATTATCACTGCAGTCTAACTCAATCATTAGCAGTAGACCAGCAGTAATATAACCTCGGAGTACACAGGTTTAGAGTGAGTCATGACAGTTTTTCTAACCTGTGCCCTTTAACAGACCTGTGAGAAAGTGATACTTTCAGAAAAAAAAGACGTGTGTGAGAGAGCGATAAGCCCACTTAAGACCAATCACTTCAAACGCCATGGCAATGAGAGTCAAAGGTTAATGAAAGGGCACTTTGGCGGAGGGATGAAGACATGACAGAGGAATAGAAAAAGTGGATTACCCAGCTCTGATATCAAAGAGTCCCTCGGTGAGCTCTCTCTGGAAAACCTCAGAGTTTGAGTTTGATGAAACTGTCTTAGTTCTCACTGTTTCACAGTTACCGCAGTAAAACTGGGAGAAACAGATTAAAAACATACAGATGTCATAGCAATTAGTAATCATCTGCATGATAAAGCTTGCACCTCGGGTGTAATTTGTGTTGTTGTATTTAATCCACGTCTTGTTTCACATCTTCACCTCTGCTGTTTCTTTGCTTAATCTTCTGCCATGATCCTCTTGACTCCTGCAGTCTGGTTATACAGATCAGAGAGATGATTCATCATGCCTGCATCACAAGGAACACAGAGAGCTAAAGAGACACAAGATGAGCTTGATCTTTGAGGACTCTTTAGCGGTTTTAATCAGTTGCCTTTACTATAAATTAAGTGGTCTGTGTAGCAGTTAGCATCGTTTTTTTAACTTTTTTTTTTTTTTTTTGGTCAACAACCCATTTTTCACCTCCATCCCACTCACCTCACAGAATGGAAGCCCATTTCTGCCACATAGGAAAAAAAAAATTAATGCTTTGGTAAATCTTAATTATTATATAAAAAAAAGTAGTGTTTTCTAAACGATTAATAACATAACAGTTTGTATATATATATATATATATATATATATATATATATATATATATATATATATATATTTGCGTGTGTGTGTGTGTGTGTGAATATATATATATATATATATATATATATATTGATTAGTACAGAATATAGTTTATATATTTACAAACTTTTGTTAGATGAGATTAATCAATCACGATTAATCATCTGTAAAAAGGTAATTTTTATCAAATTAAATAGTCAAAATAATGATATACTAAGTCATTATTATGACATACAAAGACAATTACATAAGTCAAAATTATAATTGTATGTTAAATTGTCATAATTATGACTATCTAATAATTATTATTTACAAAAGCATGATATTTACAAAAACTATAAAACCATTTTGAAAGTTGTGATCTATGCTTTTTATACAGGGCATGCCCCTACTGTAAAGACAAAGCCCATGTCAAGAGCCTAATTTTCATGTGTAAAACTCAATATTGCATCTACTGAGTAATTTCAAATTAGTAAAATTCACTAATAAATAAATATGGGCTACAAATGATTTAATTCCAATTTAAGTTCAATTCAAATAGGGACTGAATAGCAATTCAACAGCCACTCTCGATTAAATTCTGAACGGCGCGAAACACTGCACCAACAAGAACCAGCATCATGTCGGCCTTAGTTGACACTCACCTATATTTGGGCTAGGCAGGAGTTTGTCAGTATGTCCGCTGGTTATTCCATCTCTGCTGCTGCATCCATCAGCTTGAATTGTTATTGAATCTGGACGTAGGCCTAAACAGGAGTTCTGCTGGTAAATGGTAAATTGCTGCCAATTCTGCTAATTCACTTTTTGGTTAGCTAAGCTTGTAATGTTGAGGTCATCTTTTCGTCCCCATCATAGCATACATTTTTCACGTTATAGCCTATTTTAAGCGGAAGAGACGCAGTTTAAATAAATTTACACGGTATGCGGAAAGCGTTCGTGTCTCCAGTTCCACGCGGTGTTGACGCCATGATGTCAGCTGCGGCTTCTCGTACATAGGCCTACTGCATTTCTGAACATAGGTTATTATTACAATGAGTGTTTTATTGCTTGGTGTATTTAAATCGTAGCTTGAAAACAAACTAAATGAAAACGAATACTAAATATTTCTCGAAAGGCAAAAATATTGTATCACGATTTTATCAATTCTTTTTCATGTTGGTTACTATATTGCAAGTGGCTGACATTACAGCCAAACGAATGACCCTATTTTAAAAAACAAAGCCTTACCAGGTAACAATATACAATAAAAAAAAATGGCAGACATTTAGGCCAAAGTGGCGAAGAAAAATAATCTGTAATTTTATTTGTTATTAAAAGATAAGAACAAAGCTACACATTACATACACAACATATAATATACAAATGAAATAAACTGCTTTATTTTTTTCAGCAGTAGGTGTATTTAACAGAAGCATTCAAGAAAGAAATTAAATTTACAACTATAAAAATAAAACACTACTTAGACTTCATTGTATATATTATACATTGATACTTAAAGCTAATATTAAAGTTCTCAGAGCAGTGCGTGATTTTCTCTTTGTTTTATTAACATTAAAGGGATAGTTCCCCCAAAAATGAAAATTGTCATCATTTACATCAACACGGACACCGGCATGGGCACGGGCACGGGCACAGACACACCGACAAGATGACCAAAAAAAAGGGGGGGGGGGGGATTAGACTTGGTTACATGAGACTCACCAACAGCGGTTACACAAACAAAACTAGACAAGATACAATGGAAATATGAGAGGGCTATTTTATACACCAAGACTAATGACTAACAAGAAGCTCCTGTGAACAATCAAGACAGTCAACCAATAAGAATATGATACATAAGACTAGGAAAGCAAAATGCATAATTACATGATGGCAAGGGAAATACATGACAAACAGGAAACATGACACTATGAGGATTTAAAAATAATAATATATATAAATAATTCAATAAACATGAAACAAAACTAAATGTGACAATATGACAAATGTTTTCTATTTTAATATATTTATGTAATGTAAAAATGTAATTTATTGCTGTGATGGCACGGAACAGACACACCGACACCAACACGGACACTGGTACCTATGTTAACCGGCACGGACACAGAAAACAGCATGGACACTGGCGCAGACACGGACACAGACAATGACACGGATACACCGGTACAGACACGGAAACCGGCACAGACACTCCGGCACGGACACCGGCGCAGGCACGGACTCAACAGCATGGACATGGACACAACGGCACAGACACAGGCACCGGCACGGACACCGGCACGGAAACTGGTATGGACATCGGCGCAGGCACGGACTCAACGGCACGGACATGGACACACGGACACCAGCACTGGCAAGGACAAACCCCTGTGGACACACCGGCATGGACTCACTGACACAGACACCGGCACCGACACGGAAACCGGCGCGGACACCCTGGCACAAGCCAGCACGGACACACCGGCAAAGGCACGGACACACCAGCACGGACACACCGGCACGGACACACCGGCACGGACACACCGGCACGGACACTGGCACTGACACCGGCACTGACACCGGCACGGAAACTGGTATGGACATCGGCACAGGCACGAACTCAGCGGCACGGACATGGACACACGGACACCGGCACTGGCACAGACACCGGCACGGACACGGAAACCGGCACGGACACCCTGGTACAAGCCGGCACGGACACACCGGCAAAGGCACGGACACACCGGCACGGAAACTGGTATGGACATCGGCACGGGCATGGACACACGGACACCGGCACTGGCACGGACACACCACCGCGGACACTCCGGCATGGACTCACTGGCACAGACACCGGCACCGACACGGAAACCCACACGGACACCCTGGCACAAGCCGGCACAGACACACCGGCAAAGGCACAGACACACCGGCAAAGGCACGGACACACCGCCACGAACACACCAGCACGGACACACCAGCACGGACACACCAGCACGGACACACCAGCACGGACACACCAGCACGGACCTGCACAGACATTTGCATGGAAACACCGGCACGGGCACAGACACGGACACAGCGGCACGACACGGCTAAACAAACAAGATACAATGGAAACATGAGGCCTATTTATTCACCAACACTAATGACTAACAAGAAACACCTGTAAACAATCAAGACAGTCAACCAATAAGAATATGACACATAAGACTAGGGAAGCAAAATACATAATTACATGATGGCAAGGAAAATACATGACAAACAGGAAACATGACACTATGAGGATTTCAAAATAATAGACATGAAACATGAACAGGAAACATGAACATGAATCAAAACCCAAAACTGAATGTGACAATATTATTACAAATTAAAATAACTGTTTTCTATTGTAATATATTTATATAATGTAAAAATATAATTTATTCCTGTGATGGTAAAGCCATCAAGGTCATAAGGACACAGACAAATGTTTAACCGGCAAGGCTTCAAAGGACATTCAAATAATGAACCTTTGTGAATTGCAGTATGGCGTGATTGTAACTCGACTTCTGCGTTAACGTGATGTGAATGTACATCGCATTGTACAGTATGTTGGGATGGAGGCGCCAGAACTGCAACTGATAGAATGCACTGTAGCATGATAATACGATATTTCATCAAAAGCATATTGTGGAGACATTTTAATTGTCCACAATCAAAAATCGTGATATTGCACACCTCTATTCATTATTATACTTTTTAGTGGCAAAATAAAGTTTTCACTACTTTGCACAGACAACCGTCCATTAATCTGCAAACAAAGTGTTAATATATATTTTATTTACCATATTAAACATTTGGTACTGGTTGAATACTATGATTTTTAGGAATACAACTATACTTCAATATAAATCACAGATATCATTGCAGAATTTAAAGTGCACTATAGTTGACTGTTTAAAAGTAAAAAAATAAAATAAAATCAAACAACAAACATTTTTTGTAATTAATTTCATGTTTAGCAAAAAAAAGTTTTTTATTTATTTATATTACATCCGAAATATCATTGCTATTGACAATTAAATTACAAGAAACCACCCCAGATGTTAGTGTTTTCACTGCTGCTTACACCCGGAAATTAAATGGTGTAATCTTGAAAACAGCATTTAATGATTTTGTTGTTGGTTTTTAATGGTCTGAAATCAATCTCATTTTCAGTATACTCTCATGCACTATATTGGCAATAGTGAAAATTTTGGCCACAGCTATTTTGAATGGACATTAAAGCTACATGATATTTGATTGGGTGAGAATAAAATCGCCTCTGATTGGTCAATCACACATGACTTCTGTAGGACCATGTCAAATTAAAAGATAATATTTTAAAGAATTCTCTGACCCAAACATCCACTATAAATCAGAAAGAAAGAAAGAAAGTTGAGATGAGACAAATCTTTAATCCTACATTTGGTTGTATAGGGTAGAATCCTTCACAAATTCTCTATTCTGACCGCCAGGTTAGGTTTGGATGTTAAATTGTCCATGCAGAATTAATGGCCACCACTGCCCTATAACACTCCATTAACCCGAGTGGAAGCAGATGGGCAGAAGAAGGGTATCGTGGGTAGGGTCTCCCTGCTCAGTCTCTATTCTTCCCTTCATTGGTTCTACAGATGTGTTATGAGGCGCTTCACTCCCCAACTGAAAATCACTGACGCCTTCTGTTGTGGTGCTGTCCAATCAGGAGATCAGATTTTTCAAGTGTTTCTATAACGGTATATCTCATTTTTAGAAATATGCTCTGTCTTGATGATGGCTTTTGTTATTTAGGGATAGTATGTTTTGTTTGAAATATTCCCATTTGATGAAAGGAACACATGAAGAAACACCTGTCTTATGTCTGAGTAAATTAGCTGAGAACATGGCAAAAATGGCAACATCTTCTCAAACTTTTTTCCATACATTTTTTCTATAGTTAACATTTAAATTGATCTAACATTGTTGTTGTTTTTTTGTCGCACAAAACAAATCTGTATTGCTCGATCAAAACACACAAAAAACACCATAACCTGAAACTAAACGCAGAACTTTCTCCATACTTAATTGATGCTTAAATTTCACCATTGACTTTACTTTTGTTCAATGTTGCATCTAGGTTTGATTTCTAAATAAATTGCCCAAAATTGTTATTTTTCCATAATTTACTGATAAACAGACACTTGATGTGCCTCCAATTTCCAATCAGTTTTTAGAAACCAGACATAATAGAATGAAGCAGTTATAATGTATTTTTGAATTGAATAAAATCGAGTTTTAAATGAAAATTGAATAACATTTACATTCATATTACACTAAAATAATTATTTATTTACAATTTTTGTACTAAAAACTAATTGACGGCGACATGAAGGTATACTCTAGTTGGAATTACCCTATACCGTTTGATTGAATGTTTGCCCTTGCACACAGGAAATATGTGTTATTCACCTTCTGATCAGTGAAAAACCAACTGAAATCTGTCACAAGAGTCCTTTTTAAGCTCTGTGGATCAGAGCTGCGTCTCATAAAGCCGCGGATGACACACAGAAGTCAGTCTGAATGTCAGAGTTCTCTCAGCATAATACCTGGGTCCTTGCCTGCAGAAAACCACAACAATCCCAATCCACTTTCTTTCGGCCACTCTCAGCTCGTCTCTGGCGTGGAACAAACATCACTTTACAATAGTAGTCCGAGACTGCAATCCCGGGAATTAAGAAGAGAAGACATGAGATTAGAGTTTATGGAATTGAGTCTATCAGGTTAAACTCTGACAGGCAAATTGTGCTGTCCATAGAGTTGTTACAGAGGAGAGCTACTCTCTGTTCGGGTGGGACTGTTTTAAATACGATTAGGAGATTGTTTAAACAAAGAGAGAGGTGAAGAGAATGAAGAAGGGAGGGAGCGAAAGGACAGCTGACCGGGTGATACAGCACCCTCTTCTCTCGCTCTTTTAATTAACTTCAAGGGTGAAGGTGTGAAATTTAATAAAGGGAAATTAATAGATGCCAAAACCAGTGTGCTGGCACGAATAAATTAATTTCAATCAAAGGAAATGGTCTTGCATCATTGTCCTGAGTATGTGTGTGTGTGGAGATCAGAGCAGATGGAGGAAGGCCAAATGTATTCCAGTCCGTTTCTGCGAGGTCAGGTTGGTATGGCAGGTTTAATATATGTCCGTATGGGACTTTAAAGGGATAGTTCACCCAAAAATGAAAATTCTGTCAGTATTTACTCACCCTCATGCTGTTCCAACCCCGTAAGACCTTTTTTCATCTTCGGAACACGAATTAAGATATTTTTGATGAAATCTGAGAGTTGGATCACTCCTCCATACTAGTCCATAGGCTTCTTCAAGGATTGAAACTTGCGGCCTCGAAAAGTTTATCAAGCGCCGAGAATACTTTTTGTGCGCAGAAACAAACAAAAATAACGACTTTATTTCAACTATTCATTTCCTTCTGAGTCAGTTAAACTAGTGTAACAGCGTAAGCTTCTGTTGTTGTACGTCACACGCATCACACACATGACCAGCTTCGGCCAATAGTGAGCCTGTGTGACGTAGCTCTACGCAAACATACTAGTTTAACTGACTAGAGGCCCACGAGAAGGAAATGAATAGTTGAAATAAAGTCGTTATTTTTGTTTGTTTTTGCACACAAAAGTATTCTCGTCGCTTGATAAACTTAAGATTGAGCCACTGTAGTCACTTGGACTATATTGTAACAATGTTTGTAATAACTTTTCGAGGCCGGCAAGTTTCAATCCTTGAAGAAGCCTATGGACTAGTATGGAGGAGTGATCCAGCTCTCAGATTTCATCAAAAATATCTTAATTCGTGTTCTGAAAATGAACGAAGGTCTTACGGGGTTGGAACAACATGAGGGTGAGTAATTACTGACAGAATTTTCATTTTTGGGTGAACTAGCCCATTCACACCAAGAATAATAGCTAACTATAACTGTTGTTCTAAATATAAAAGAATAGCAAAGTCCACACCACAACTATAACGGCACAAAGAAATGATAATTATTGTTTGAATCACTTTCACAATTATTTTTTTTCTAGCTGATAAAAACAAATCAGAATTCACCCTGCATTAAGAGCTCGATTATTTAAAGCGGCAGACGACAGAACTGTAGCACGTGCTTATAATATACTGAACATTATCATTCGTTGGTGTGGACACTATAGTTATCGTTCTTTCTTCTTTGTGTGAATGGGCCTTTGCTGTCTTGTTTGGGCACCTGAAAAATTTGTATGAAAAAAATATGAAATGAGAGCATAATTAGCTTTCAAGTACTTGACTTGTATGTATTTAAAGTCTAACTCTGTAAGACTGTAAGAAAAGTCTGAGCATTTGTCAGATAAAGTTACACTAAATACCACAAATGAAAATAGACATTAGGAAACAAAATATAATATACATGTTATATTGTATGTTATTTTATTTTTAATATTCATGCAATTAAATATTGTTATTTTGTAAAATTGTAACAAATATGATAATATTATGTTAATTGCCTACAAAAAAAGACTAGGGCTATTGAAATGTGACTATGCAAATAACAAATAAATTGGTGAATAGTTTTTAGAATCAGTTAATTTAAATGAATCTTCTGAACAAAATTCCCAATGCTTCATATGAGAAAAGCGTTTGATTATTACCACACACTAACAAAATAATAATAATAATAATAATAATAATAATAATAAATGAATAAATCAGCTGAAATATTGAAGAACTGAAAATAAATAAAATACAAAAAATTTAAATAAAATAGTTAATTGGTATTAATATTCTTAGTTAGTTATTCCTAAACTGTTACGATGGTAAAAAGAGAAAATGCAGATGATGTTTGAAAAGGTAATTGCAAAAAATTATTTTACAGGAATTTATGTGAATTTTATAGGAGCTCAATCAGTAGTAAGAACGAAGGAGAGAGCAAAAAAAAAAAAACCCTCAATCAATCAGTTAAAGGTCAGGAGCCCTGTAAAGAGCTTAATAAGATGTTAAAAACAGCATGCTGGAAAGCTCATTTATGCCTGCTTGATCCTGGATGTTTTACTGTTATTGATTAGTTTGGCTTCTCTGCACACTGAACCACAACAAGCAACAACAAATACTGTTGTCGAAGAACATTCACACATTGCAAACCTACACACACACACACACACACACACACACACACACACACACACACACACACACACACACACACACACACACACACACACACACACTCTCAAAATCCTCCACAGACTCGTCTATAGGCAGATCATTCTTCTTTATTCATTAAAAGCCCTAGCAGGATCCTCTCATTCATCTCCTCTCTGATGAGAACTCTGATTGTCCACCCCAGTGGATCTGAGTCCAATAACTAAAACTCCAAAGCTACGGATTAAAATCACTACATTATATAAAAGTTAATCGTCTTTTGGTAATTCAAACCTCTTAGATTCAGATTCCAAACCAAGTTTGTGTGCTTTAGGTAGAGCCTCTGAAGTGTCTGAATATTGTTGTGACAAAGTAGAAAACACAGGTTGAACCCATGATCCTCAAATGTTATTTAACACTGTTTGTGTAATTATCTGGAGTGTGTTTTGAGCTTGCTGTGACAATGCTGCCACTAATGAAGAAATATCTAATGGTGTCGACTGACCTTGCTGTGTGTGCTGTGTGTGTGTGTGTGCGCGCGCGCATGTGTGTGTGTGTGTGTGTGTGTGTGTGTGTGTGTGTGTGTGTGTGTGTGTGTGTGTGTGTGTGTGTGAAGATAAATTTGTGCCTTGTAAAAAGGTCATGGAGCTTGTATCATAACAACAACAGTCTCTCTCTCTCTCTCTAAAATATAATAGTTTAATAATAATATAAACAAACAACATTCATTAATTACACATTAAATTATTGTTATTTATTGAATTCTCCTAATAGCTATTATGTTATTATTTAGTAAATTTAATAATAATAATAATTATTATTGTTATGAAAATTAATAGTATTATTATTATTAACTAAATGAGTTAATACAAATAATGATTTAAATAATATCTGTATAATACTATCGAGTTTTTCATATTGTTATTTAAATTAGTATCTGTAATGAACTAATTTAAAAAAAAGAAGAAACTGATATTGATAAAAGTCAAAGATAATTTATTATTATTATTATATAAATTTCTTCTTCTAAGGAAGTGACATCTTTGTTCCTTGGACGTTTTTGGTCCTTGGAGGTCCTTGGAGGTAGTTGGGTCTTCCTTCTGGCCCAAACTAACCTTCTTTTTGAAATGGAAATTGAAATGTATATAAACAATAAAACAAATCAAGGTGTGTTGAATATAAAAGTTGAGCTTTTATTTATGCTTTTAATAAAAAGATTGAGATATTCAGGAGATATTTTATGCCTGTGACTTCCATGGTTTTGGAGCCTAAAATTGTGGACCGAGAGAAGACCTGAACCAGAAGACCTCACGCTTGAATAAGCTCAGTGAGATACTGCTCTGCAAGATTCCTGAGAGCCTTGTAGGTCAACCGAATTATTTTAAACTGAATTCTAGATGAGACGAGTAGCCCATGCAGTTCATAGCAGATATGGTTTGATAATTTAGCTTAGTTTCCATAACTAAATGTGTTTAGCTGACAAGGATTTGTGCTCAAAGGGATCTGCGTACGCCTTGACCGCTCAAAACACCCAGAAAACAAGCACATCTGATTCTAAACCAGTTAACAAGATATTTTCCCTGACCTATCAGCCAAGTGTGTGTGTGTTATTGCCCACTGTCTGATTGTGCAGATATAGCTGTGCCGTCTCGTTTATAAGCTCCGGATGAGCAGACAGGAAACACGGTCTGGCCAGACGAGATATTCGCATTACAACTAGTCAAACTCTCTCCGTGAACCAAACTCCCACATGCTGCCTGCTCCGAGTTCAGTAATCACACTTCCACCCTCCAATCACTCTGAAAACTCTTGTGCACTTCCTCTGGGGAGCAAGACCGGGCGACTGCATACTGGGATCTCCAGGGAGAGCGACGGGAAATGGGTTCTTTTTTTTTCAGAGATGGGGAGGATTGAAAACTCATGAGTGGACACAAGGCGTCCTGATTTAATCTTACATCATGGCTGTTTGAAGATGGTTAGAGTGATTGTGTGTGTCTGTGTGTGTCTGTGTGTGCGCACGCACACTGCTCTCAAATAGCTTTGCCACTTTTTTCGCCCCTTTTCGCATCAGGTTTGAAACAAGTGAGCAGTAGATGAAGTGTGAAGATGCCACTCTGTTTCTCCATCGCTTCAGCCCTCTGCATATGAACTGACATGTACATGAGACACCCTCCAGAAAGAGCAGAGAGAATCAGAGGCTACAAGGTCAGGTTTCCATGGAGACAGGAGTGCGAAGATGATGAGAATCCTCCTCTTCCTCTGCTCAAATGCCAAACCTGTCCGTCCTCATTAACCTCCGAGCTCTTCCGCTCTTGCTCTCTCACTTCCTTAGGCGTATAGACACCCCTGTCATGTCAGCACTAAAATATATGCAGTTGACTTCTGTTGATCTCAGCTATAACATCCTCTGCATATAAACATACGGTAAAGAAATGTACCCGCCGTGAATGTGTGATGGCAGATTTGGAGACTGAAGAAAAACAGTTTGGAAGGCTGGCGGAAATCTTATATTGCTGAGCTGTCCCAAACAAGTGCATTACAGGAGATAGCTTGTCCCCGGGCTGAGCTGTGTTCTGGATGGCCGGTTTAGATTGGGATTTTTATTAGCGGCACAAGTTCCTTTGTGCTTCTAAGACCAAGGCCGCCCGGGATCATTTTGAGTCAGACTAACATGAGGTTTATTTCTGCTCTCTCGGGTGTAGCGGGTTTTTTTTTTCACTGTCTCAGGTTTTAAGAGCGCTGGCTCCATCTCTCTGCTTTCCTAGAATTGCAAACACAGAACGTTCCCCTAACGTTCCCGTATGATTCCCATTTGGTCATTTTTTTGGGAACCAAACAAGAACGTTCTAGGAACGTTCCCTGTAGGTTATTTTTAGGTTTAATTTTATAACCTAAGGAGAACGTTCTGGGAATGTTCCCTGTAGGCTCTTTTTAGGTTCTATTTTTATAACCTAAAGGGAATGTTCCCATAAAGTTCCCAGAACATTCCCCTAACCTTAAGGGAACGTTCTATTTATGTTAAGAAAACATTCCTGGATCACCAATAGGGAACGTTCTTGGGAACGTTCTGGGAACCAAAAATTAACGTAAAATCGTTAGCTGGGTAGGTATTACTATACATTTCTTTTGAGAGCTTGTACTTTGTGTGGTATTGAAACATTTGAACTGAATACTTGTCTTATATGGTCACATTTACTGTTGTTTAGAGACTTTTCTGATTAATTTGCAAAATCCATTAATTTCTATAGGAATCAATGTGATCTGAAATATCATGGGAGAGGGAAAGATTAGATTTTGCAACAGGCTCTAGCTGGTCATGCAAAGTTGTTGCATTGATCAATAGAAAGCTGTTTGCAGTGCTTCATACATCACTATGCATTGACAATGTAACTTTTTTTTAATGTGAAATTTTCCAGAATTTGACCACACATTTACACTGCAGAACTTTTAAGAATGATTTGCTGATTTGAAAAAAAGTCTTTGAGCTTTTTTTTTTATTATGATTCGTGTTTAGGACTTGTGTCTGAGCTCTCCGTATTGCAAGTGGAACGTTGTATTTTCATGATCCGTTATCACCATTTGTTTTTTTTTTCTTTTGTCAATTCAACTTGGATAATTAATGTGGTTCAGATAACATGATATTTTAAGTTTTATTTTACTCAAAATTTTAAGGCAACCAGGTAACTACATTGTAAGTTAAACCAACCATATTTGATCCGAAAAGCCATACATATGGAGATGGTTATGTGATGCAATTTGCAAATGTGAAAATTAGCTTAGAAATTATGCACTATGGTAAAAGTGCTTTGAGGGTCATAAAATAGTATTGAGGACATGCAAAATTAAGTGTTTATAAATCGATTTGCTCCTGTATGTAATCATAATTCGTCTGAAAAGGTTTAAAAATTGAAAAAAATGTTGGTGATTTTCTGCCATAGTGTTCATTTCAGCTGGAAGCAGGGAATTGTAAATACAGTTGATTTTTGGAGATTTGCAAAAATGTAGGTGGGGTCATGTTTTTCCATCAGCCTATGTTGGCATTTGTGGCAAAAGATTATGACAAAAAAAAAATATTTTTTACATTTTTTTTATGTAAAAAGGATTTGAGCTGTAAAGCTTTTACAAAAGAAACAAACAAACAAAAATATGCCATTGCCATGGCAATGAAGTTGGAAAATTTGATATAACTTTTTTCTCAGAAGGGGTTACCAAGTAAATATTTTAATGTTTATGAATTAGTAAACATTTTGCAGACATTTCGTGTTTAATTCAAACGTGTGGGTATCTTTTGTAATGCTATTGTTGGTTATAGGCAACTACATATAGAGACCCCTGCATTAAGTTATTTCTCTCTCTCTCTCTCTCTCTCTCTCTCTCTCTCTCTCTCTCTCTCTCTTTCTCTCTCTTTCTCTCTCTCTCTCTCTCTCTCTCTCTCTGATTGGATACCTGCAGTGAGATCATTCTGAGAGGAAAAAAGTCAAGACCAACTCATGAAACTGAGAACAAAAGACCATGCTGTTAGAGTAAAAGAGGTATAAATCATGCCTGGAGAGATGGGGAAAGGGTAAATGGATGGAGGAAGACCCAAACAGAGACAAAGTATGCTACAAATTCTTTACAGTTTTTCTGAATTGCTAAAACACTAAACCCCATTCTATGAACCAAATTCTAAATAGTCTAAACCAATTTGTTGAATAAATCACTCTTTCTGTAAAACATTAAACAAGTTCAGGTAGTTAAAACAGTTGGCAAATCTCATGCACTCTTTTTTCAAAACTCTAAACACATTCTCACTCACTAAAACACATATTGCACTGTGATGCACCTATGTTTCAAAATGCTAAACACAGGTAGGTGAAAGTTAAACACAACTGCAACACCGCTGTCATCGTTTACACACAATGACTCAAAATTGTTCACACTTATTTCTAATGATGTGACCAAACCAACTTTACATAATACAAGTCAGTTCAGAGTCCCAGAATTTACTCAAAATGTTAAGAATATAAGAGGGAGAGAAGGAAGAGGATGAGTAAGAGGAGGTGAACAAACAGGAAGAGGATGAGGACGAGAATGTTGTCAAGGCTGCATCTGCTTTAGGCTTTTTTTCCCTTTGCCTGCAGAGATGACATTGTCTGAGATGTGGAGAAACTCCTCTGGCCGGACCAAACTGAAGACATGATGCTGAAGCAGAATAAATCTCTCTCACTGACCTTGATTTTGCAGTTGCACAACTCTTCTGAGTGCACTTTACTGATGCTTTTCATTTAGAGTTTTTTTTACTGTAACCTTTTTTGGCTTTTGCAGTTGGGTCACTGTATTTCCACAGTAAGTGGTGAATTTAAACAGACATTCGATAGGCCTACTATTCACAATTCAGTACAATAATACTTGCAGTGGATACATTATACAATTTATTCACATAACTACTGTAAGTTGTCATTACTATTCTTTTTTATGTGACTGCAAAATTTGTTTACTTTTGTTACAATATACTTTTTTTCTGGAACTGCATGCTTTGGATTCTGTGTTCTCCATTTTTTTTTATGTAAAATGGTTTTGAGGCAATTGATAAAGGCACAGATAAAATGGTTTTGAGGCAATTGATTTTGCCAGAAGAGTCAGAGGTTCTGTGAATGTGGTTTGAAAATGTGGTTTTGTGTTTAAGGTTTTGAGAAAGTGAGTGATGGTTTCAAGAAATGTGTTTTAGCAATTCATAAAAACTGTAATGTCGACAATTAAAGGTGTCATCTCTGTTTAACACCTGCATTACTTTGTTCTTTTGTAAAGGGAAGATGTGTTACAGATGTGATGTTGACACTATGTGCTAATAAAGATGCAGGACCTGGCCTATATTCTACAGTGTATATTACCCAGCATCCATTGCACCACATATCCCACATTAGCCTGTATCCAGGGCTCACAAAACCGTCCTACACTACTCTGATTAGACTGCTTGTTCTTTGCTGCTGTTTCACACTAATAATAGACTGGTCCTGAAAAATGTATAAGGCTGTCTCTCTTACTTTCTCTATCGCACACATACAAACACACCCTCAGACACACAGTCTTGTTGTCTACGCTTCAGTGGGGCATGAAATAAGTGACTAAGCACTGACCTATGCGATTATAGGAGAACGAGAGAGAGAGAGAGAGAGAGAGAGAGAGAGAGAGAGAGAGAGAGAGAGAGAGAGAGGGGTTGGGTGTATATCCTATTTTTAAAATGATTGATTTAGACGGGACCATTTTTCATTCACAGAGATGAATTTGCCTCCGGGTCCAACTGCTGCAGGCCACCGCGGTTACAAAGCACACCGTAAAACTCAGGTGAGGGGTTAATGCACTGACCGAGAGGCAAATTGACTAAAATGTGGACAAATTCCTGCGTCTTTTTCACAATATGATTTAACCAGCTAAACATGCAACTAGTACTGCATCATATTTTCCTTTTTTCAGTGCAAATATGCATCTTTTATATATAAGTTATTATAGGTTCTATTCACAAGCTCTGTTCTGTTTGCATTTAGGCTTAATGTTTTAGTGATATTAAGCCTGATCTCATTAGTGTTTGTGACATTTACACATACATTTTTGTACGTTTGCATATACATTGAAGCTGGGCTGTAAATGGTTTTGTTTGGGTTTGGGGATGGGTTGAGGGATCTAAAATGTATCTAAAATGTTAAAAGGGCAGTTATACTAATATCTTTTTAATATAAAAGATTCGTAAATATTTTACGTTTTTAGCTGTAAGTACATAATGTTTACGTTTAAATGTTGTCAATATTTCCATTTTGTAAATTTCAGCATCTAAATCCAAACATACAAAAATGTAGGCTATGTTTTGATGAAAACAACATTAGCACGCCCATTATGGCCATTTGAAACGGAATTGAGACAGAAGCCTAACTTTACCTCAGGAAAAATGATTAGTCATTCGTTCTTCGCGTATTTCGTGGACGATGGAATTCTCCAACACGGGCTCTTGCTCGCTTTCCCTCTCTGCCGTGCGCGCGCGCACCACGCGGATTCTCTGTCTCATGTGCGCTCGCTCAGATTCAGGGACATTTTAACTCATTTGCGGTATAACTAGTCGATCACGAGTGGCTCAACAGGTAAATCTATAGATAAACTCATCTTTCAGGCATTTGACCGACCAGGTTGACATTTCAGCGTGAGAAATCGGGGGTGTGGCGTGTGAGCGTGTGAAACCACTGAAATGCGGGTGTCTCACGGCCAATGCGTGCAGAGTTGACAGCTCTGAAATTTAGTTACTCTAACAATATTTTATGATGGGACTGAAAACAACCCCGTTATAGCCATTGGTGATATTGAATTTGTCCCGCGTTATAACTGCTGTGGCAAATGTTTTGGTTAATGACAGATAAATAACGTTACAAGTTAGACTAACAGCTACCGTTCTGTCTGTCACATACGAGCATACATCTTTATGATTATACTGTCACATACGAGCATACATCTTTACGATTATACTGTCATATACGAGCATAAATCTTTAAGATTATATTTAACTAATGACAGTTAGTACATTTTTAAAATACATAATTACTTATCAAAATATCTCTCATGAAGCATAAACATAATTAACAGAAAAAAAACTTACTGTGTACGTCTCGTCGTCACTTGCCATTGGAAGCTCATTGAAGCAGCCTACGTTTCTGCTGAATCCTGCAGCTTATCTGGCAACCTCGAGTCAGGGGGTAGGGGGAGGGGATACACGGCTCTACGGTATTTTTAAAGTGATTGCAGTACCAGTTTTGGCCACAATCCTACATATGGCTCCTTTAATATATGTCAGGCTGGAAGTGACTAATATGGAATTATTGACAGAAAATAAAGTGTGAATGTATTTACTGTACATATGTACAACTTTAGAAATATTTTATGAAGCTTTTGTTTACATTATAAATATATTGGATTTTTTGTTTTTGAGTCCCTTACCCAACATATTGAGCACCATAAACCTTACCACTTACAATAATGTTATTTACAACATAATTATATACATATTTTATGGATTCTGATATGACACAGTAATGTGTTTGAAAACTCAGATTATCCCTGGTCTATTCCGGTCACACAACTGCTCCACTGACCCCTTAACAAAGCAAATACATTGTTAACCTGGTGGGGAGAGAGCTTTTGAAAAGTCTTTGAAGAAGTCTCATGATGGATTATTTTCCCATTTTAACATAATACAGTCAAATCAATCTGTAGAAATGTGCAGGCAGCTGAAATAAGCTTTTAAAGAGCTTTGTGTGTAATCAGCACAAGAAGGGATTCAAGTCCCCAAACAGAGAAAGGGTGCAGGAGAGAGGGAATAAGAGAGGGGAAATCACAAAACCCTGCTGGATTTTCACCTAGAACAAATGCTTTTAGGTGGATTCTTGGCTTGGTGTAAAGTGTGTGTAAAATGAAATATGATTGTCTTGTCACTCTCCCTCTCAGTGGAGTGAAATTTGCTGTTGTGTTTCCCTGTGGGCACTGTGCATGTGTGTGTTGGGTTGGGTTTAGAGCAGTAATTGTGTGTGTACATATGTGTGTGTTATTGACTTCATTTGTATATAACCTTTAGTATGGTGGCCCTGGGCAGGACAAAAACACTTGTAAAACAAACAAAATAATTAGCCCTCAACACAACATTATTATGCTACAGCACTACAGCATCAACAGAAGTGATATATTTAAATGCTACAAGTTTGTAAAAAACAAAAACACAAACCAGAAAACAAGGCTGATCTGGTTTAGTTTCCACTGGGAAAATGAATTGAGAGCAGTCAATGCGGGTTTGTTTTAAAAATGTTTAGTGTTAGAATTTACCTTAGCATTTTATTTATTTAAAGGTTATGAATGCTTCAAAATCCACATTATTTTAATGAAGTTACAACAACATTTAAATACATAAAGTATATTTGTATTATAACCTATTATTGCAGGTTTGCGTAAAATTCTGAGTTTGCATTTCACTGTTTTTATTCATTTTGAGGAATTCTGAATCTGTTTTTGTTCAAGTGAGATGAGTAGTCTATAACTAACCATAATGTTTAAACAGCGCACACAACACCACTGCGTTACTTGCTTTACTTATTTGAAAAAGTATTGTTACAAAATGTGACATTAAAAAGTGTAAAAGTCACTCGTTTTTATAAAGTACACTGTCCAACCGCGACACCCGCAGATGAAGTTACAGCGGGAGGCGTGCCTCCTTTAGTGGGGGGTAATTGAGAATGAATGGGGGAAAGGCACGTGAGAGGAGGCAATGCCTCCATGATTGGATATGTTTGGTTCGTGCAATAAATCCTTGTGCGTATTCTCAAATCGGCCTGAATGAAGACAATGATGCCGCTAATCAGAAGATTGATTAAAAAGTAAGTAAACTACTCTGCCACTTAGATATCACCGCTTTGTCACGTCAAAATCAAACTTGAAATGGCCTGAAAACATGATGACTGTGTTTTGTTTTGTGTGAAATTAAAGGTACATCTTTGTGTCTGTGTCTGTGACCAGTGTGTAAAAACTCGATGTCTGATGAAAATAAGTTGACTATTAAAAAGAAAAGCTAAACATTAGTTTGAACATTTATTTTGGAATAAATGTAAAACTGCGTGAAAACACTAACTTGATTTTAATAAATAGAACATTACATAGTTAGTGAAATTTATTTTATTTGGGATTTTTTTTTAATTAAGTGTAACGGGGACATTCATTTATATTTGATATATTAAAAATGTGAGGACCTTGCCTGCACATTTTATAACATTTTATATATTTTTTATATTTTTGAAAAAAGTATTTTATAATCGCAATGTTTGTATTTATTTTATCAAAAATACACTAACACAGTAGTACTATATTATGAAATATTACATTAGACCTTTATTAAATTAATACTAGTATTATTTATTTTCTTTTTGTAAAAAAGTTCACATATTCATCCTAATAAAAGTTGCAAAATTGACACCGCTCTAGTATCATTTGTTTCAGATGCCAATAGACTTGATATTTTGTTTTCCGATGCATTGACATTCAAGTATTTTTTAAATGTGACTTAAGTATCCAAAAGTAACCACCCATACCCATGCACATGAAAGTAGCAATACAATCTTGTACCCCAGTAGAGACTACACTGACTCTGGTTTCTTCAAAGATCCTGTTTTTGCACTCCTGCATCCATGATGCTGCTTGCAAATGTCAGGGGGAAACTTTTAAGTTTCTGTGCTTATAGCACAAATAAATTGTGAACGATTCTGTAATGCAGCTGGTGACAATTTTATGACCCGGGATTCAGTAGACTGACCCATAATTCAGAGAATGGCAGTGACTTTTGTCTCAGGCTTATTAAAGACCATATTTCAGTCACATCATAAACAGCACAATCACCTTTACTGGTGGCTTAAGGGGGCAGGGGTGTTGTCCAACAGTTATTCTTGACTGATTGGTTGGACATATGGTATGTAAATCAGCATTGATGATCTCAGATAAAACTGTCCGCCAGTTCATGCAATTTGGAATAATAAAAATAATATAACTATTCTGCGAACAAACACACACACACACACACACACACACACACACACACACACACACACACACACACACACACACACACACACACACACACACACACACACACACACACACACACACACACACACACACACACACACACACACACACGGCATGAATCTGTTTTGCTTTAGTTAGAGTAAATCTCATTTAAATCAAGCCCAATAATGAATCAATGATAAAATATTTTTGTTTAAAAGCAGATGAGGTGAATTGACTGAATAGTGTTCTTACAATCAATACTGTAATGTTGTTTTACAATCATTTTGTTTCATGAGTGACTGAATGGAGCTCCAGATTGAGATTCACTGTGGTATGATGCTG
Source organism: Meda fulgida (assembly GCA_030578275.1). Taxonomy (NCBI): domain Eukaryota; kingdom Metazoa; phylum Chordata; class Actinopteri; order Cypriniformes; family Leuciscidae; genus Meda; species Meda fulgida. The sequence goes on along the minus strand of CM060623.1, from coordinate 19,406,614 downwards.
TGCAATTTCATAAATGTGTTCAATCCATCTTGAAATGCCTATAGATTTTCATCCAAAATGTATTGACTGGGTCACACATGTGCACGCACACATACTCACGCTTATGATAAAATAACTTTATACGACAAAATTCCAGAATCATATTGATATCTGTATGAATTTTTACTCATTACTTGGAAGGGAATATTTGAGAAAAGAACACTGAAAATGTCAACAGTCAGTGTGTAAAAATAAATATTTTACTACAAACATAATTAAAAGAGGCATTAAGAATTCAGAAGCTGAGTATCATCAGGTATTCCACCAAAATGCTGAATTAAACACTGATGGTGTTTAATTTTTCAAGAGCCTGCTGAAGGACTCTGAAGACTTAGCGTGATGGGGAGTCTGTTTGATTTCTGGTTCACTCCTAATTTTTCCAAACATCATTTGTCATGTGACTCGATAGTTCTCCACTGCTATAAGTTTTATATTAGCTCTAAGCTCCCTGATTTGAAAAACGACGTGCGAAAGGAACAGTAAAGTCAAGTTGTTTGCTCATAAAAAATGAATGAGCTGTGAGATCCAGATATCTTTATTAATCTCATGAATTAGTTAGCGTGATGGTAATTAAACCACCTCAGCTTTCATTTATAATCATTAACTGCGGAGGAGGCGGGGAGATTTATGCGTATGGATATATGTCTGCGCCATATGTGTAGCCTATCTGACGGCATGATTTATACATTTACTTGTTTGTCTTTTCCTTCATTTCATGGATGACGCCTATAATGTAACGTGACACAAAACATTCAGACCGCATACACAGGACGTGAAGTACTTCTGGCTGTCTGCTGCATCATTATAGGTTGCGAAGTGAACATGTGGTTTGGGGATGACATGTCTGTGTGTGTATGTTAACATGAGTGCGTTTCTGTAATCTGACCGATTACAGCTGATAGACACTAATGTTCTCTCTGGGACAATCATACCTCCATTTGTTCTTGTTCTCTGTCTCTTCAACTCGTTGGTGTTTACATTTAACTTGTGTAGCTATTTGGGATGTCTGAATGTCTATAGATGCATCTTATGAGGTCTCATTAATGCTGGGGCACATCTTCCAAAAATAGTTTATTAATTTATGAATAGCTTATTTATTACTTTAATGCAGTTTTTAAAGCTTAGAAGGATCATCCCCTCAGTTTTTTTGAACTAAGAGGATTGATAAGATAAACATTAAAAATCTTCCATGCTTTCAGCATTTCTTAAATTCCTCTGTTTTAACTTCTATTATTCTAGGCAATATTTATAACTTTGAATTTAATAACTTTTCATGTTACTGCCTATTTAATATGAATCGCTTGTGTGTGAAGAATGATGAACCATTTTTGTTGACATAACTAATTTAATTAAGTTCATTGAACAAACTAAGTTTTTCAATGTAGAGTCATGATTTGATCCCTTGTCACCTTGTTCAATATTAAAAAAAAATTCTACTAGTCTAACGTCACTCATAATTATGAAATTTCACACATCTAACATCTCTTAAGTTTTATTTAAAAATCGTGGCTCTTTGCTAGTTCGACTATAAGAGTGTTGTATCAGTTCCATTGAACGCATTTTACCATGTTTAAATCCATTTTGCAGACTCAGATATTCCTCAAAAATCAGCACAGAAAATGCAAAAAAGTCAGCAGATTCCATCTGGGCCAAGACATGTGTTATCTTTGCCCGGGGCAACGAGTGAACCAGGACTTCCACTGTCACCCCTTCAAAATAAAAAAGGTGCATGCCATCCTGATCTTGTATTATTTGTGAGAACCGAGTTCCTCTATTGTGTGCAAGACATTTTAAAATCTGTCTCAGAGCTAATCTCTGTCATCTTTTGGACAGAGAAAGAAATTGAAGAGAGTGATTTGAACATTGTTGGCATTTTCACTTCTCCACAAAACATTTCCATTTCATCTCTCTTGCCCTTCCTCCCTCCTTTTTAATCTTTGTTCGGCCATTCTCTGCAGTGTGAGTTGATATAATGAACACAGTGATGCAGGGACCTGCTTTGTATTTGTGATTGGATTCTGCTTGTCCCTCTCTGATCATAATGGAGGAGAATTTCGCCGAGGTGTGTTTGTGTCTGTTTAATTCTCTCACCGCACTCACAGCTGGAGAGCAGAACAGCGGAGATTCCAAACTTGAATAACTCCCGCTCAGGGCAGTGCGTTTTGTACAATCACTGCGGTAATAACACCTCAAAAGAGTGAACAGTGAACATACGTCTGCTTTATTTATTTTTTCATTCACATAGCTTAGAGGAAGAGCTTCAACACAGAGGTGTGCTAAGAAGAGAGAGAAAGAGTCCCAGACTCAAGGACACTGTAGCTGCGTCCCAATTTAGAGGTTGCATCCTTCGAAGGCTGCATTCAAAGACCCATTGCATTACAGAGGTGCAACAAAGGCTGTCCCGATTCAAAGGCTCCTTCAAATGCGGCCTTGAAATGCTTCGTTAATTTCCCGGGTAAAGAAGGATACAACAGATGGATTCTTCAAGGCATTGCCTACCCCATAATTGAATATGCGCTGGTGACGACAGGATTTTTTTTTTTTCGAGAGAAATTGCCTTAATTACACTTTTAAATGTAATTATTTGGTTTCAACTTACTCGAATATCTAATGATAGAAAAATATAAAAAATAAAAAATGGTTTAAATGTTGACATATCTTACTAAGATGTGATTTTATATAGTTTAGACTATAGTTTAGACCAAGGTGAGCATATTTAGACAAGCTCTGAACCCTGTTTTGTTTTCAGACAGTTTAATACAACTTTCAAAAATGTCCAACATAAAAGTTACTTCAACTCGTCACAGTTATAGGTGACGAGCAATCCTCCGTAGGCTAGGCCGTCCCATTTAATGGTGCAGTATGTTATTTTTTTGACTGTACTTAAGAATAAAAATAACATAATATGTTTGAAGAGATTTAAGAAACATGCTAAATTCAAAACAATGTTACAGCCAGTTATTCTACTTCGAAATGCATGTCCCATGGCGGAATGTCTGTTTTTATTTTGGTATGTGTTTTGGTATTCGACACCCCAGGTTCACCAGTTGATGGTAAACACAGCGTATTGTATCCATGGAATCCAGTAAACGAACTGGGTCAGAGATCGCAGATTCTACCTGTCGTAAAAACCCTCAGCAATAAAAACATTGCAAATGTATACATCGGCTCAACTTACAGTGTAAGGGTCATCGTTTTCCATTGTCAATTGTGCTCGTTCCTGTTGCGTGTCCTCAATCTGGCAACCAGCGTGAGTGTCGAGTCTGAGGAGGGGGCGTGGAAAACAACTCTCTCTAATATTTTGAATTTGGACTGCAGTACCCATTTCAGCCACTGTCTATATTAGCTGTCTATATTACAAACTGCATCTTTAACAACACACAGCCTGACCTTTGCGGACTCTGAAGGTGTGGCCTTTGAAGTCTGCGCCCTTTGAAGGATGCAGCCTCTGGGTTCTTCTCATTTCTTATTCGTGCATTCTCGTTTCCTTTCCTCGCGTCTTAGCTCCACCCCCTTAAGATGCATGCCTCCTCAGGAAGCTTCCTCATTCATCGTTCCTCGCGGTGCAATTAGAGAATTGAGATGCCCTTCAAGACGGCTGAGTTCGATTGGTTTTTCGGGTCACAGGCTGGGGGACGGAGAAGGGAGGAAACAAGAAAGCATCAATTTGAATATTGAGAAGCACCCTGTGTGTTTTCACACTCGTCCTATAGATGAGTGTATTTCCATTACACATGTCATATCTAGACACCTCAAAGCGCAGGAAGTGAAGATTTATATTCATATCTCATAAGATCATCTCATCAGAACATTTGTGTGTGTGTGTTGCTGTGCATGCTGTGAACAGATGTATTTAGTCTGAAATAGGGCCTGAAGCATCTTCACTATTGTATGTGTTTGTCCTGACCTTGCCCATGGTGTAGCTTAATGTTAATCAGCAGGGAAATATTACATTATCAATAACATGCCTTTCATTCTGATTGAAACTAGAGCTATGTATCATAGGCCTACATATGATCTTTTGGACAGAGGGTCAAGAGCAAGAGGCGAGGTGAAGAATACTGTTAATTTTTGCTAGTCATTTGGTGCTGTTACACATCTCTAACATAATGAGTACCAAGTACACTAAGGCTGGGCATAGCCTACACTATGCCATTTTTGTCAGATTTTAAGCCGAATTCTAACTTGTGCGACTCTTTTTTGAGTCGGGCCGATTTTCATCTTTGTTGTGCGTCGTTTGTCGTGCAGTGTTCGTGCAGTGTACAGAGGGAAACGAGAGGTGATAAACCTCTCCTGACCGGCAGTCGGATGGTCGGATGAATTTCTGGCATGTCCGAAATTTTGGTCGCCCCCCGTGAGTATATCGTACAGTTTAAGCAGAGCTACGAACCTATTGACCTAAACTCAGTGTTTTTTCCCTTACTGAGCCTGCTCGAAAAAATAAATATCATCAATAATTTCATCTCTAAAGCAGCAAGAAAGAAAACGAAAAAGAAGTTCTGTATGAATCAAACTAGCTGCAATTTAACAAACTGTTAGCAAAAGGCATGGGACACACTAGACGATTTTCAAATCTTAACTGATTTTAACTGGCATAAGGGCAGCTTCAACCGATTTTTACCATTATAATCCTCTGAACGAACACTATAGAATATCCGTCTGGACCGCGACACCAGTCAATTAGTCAATTATTCCCTATACAGAAAGTGAAAGTAAAATTCACTTGTGGCCCATATATTCTACAGTATGTAGTGAAATTTTTTTGAAGATTTCGTGTTAAACAAGTTGTTTTTGAAATAAGGCTGCTCAATTTTCATTGATGACTGATTATTGCAGTGTCTGGACATAGACTGTTAATCATTTTAATTTAGGTTATTATGTGAGTATAGGAGACCATAAGTCTGAGTGGACATCCATGACATGCAGAGACCCTCAAGGCTCAATTCTTGCACCACTCTTATTCAACCTGTATATACTCCCACTGAGCCAAATAATGAGAAAGAACCAAATTGCTTACCACATCTATGCAGATGACACCCAGATCTACTTCGCCTAACAACTACAGCCCCATTGACTCCCTGTGCCAATGCATTGATGAAGTCAACAGTTGGATGTGGCAAAACTTTCTTCAGTTAAACAAAGACAAAACTGAAGTCATTGCGTTTGGAAACAAAGATGAAGTTCTCAAGGTGAACGGATACCTTGACGCTAGGGATCAAACAACTAAAAATCAATTCAGGAATCTCTGTGTAATTCTGGAGTCAGACCTTAGTTTCAGTAGTCATGTCAAAGCAATAACTAATCAACATACTATCATCTGGAAAATATTGCAAGAATTAGATGCTTTCTTTCCAGTCAAGACTTAGAGAAATGTGTGCTTTCATCACCAGCAGGGTGGATTATTGTAATGGACTCCTCACTGGCTTTCCCCAAAAGTCAATAAGACAGTTACAGCTCATCCAGATGCTGCTGCCAGGATTCTGAGCAGAACCAGAAACTATGAACACATCACACCAGTCCTCAGGTCTTTACACTGGCTCCCAGATACATTTAGAATTGTTTTTAAATAATTATTACTGGTGTATAAATCACTGAATGTCCTAGGACCTCAATACATTGCAGATATGCTCACTGAATATAAACGTGACAGATCACTCAGATAATTAGGATAACATCAGCTAGAAATACCAAGGGTTCACATAAAGCATGGTGAGTCTGCTGTTTTCTATTATGCCAGCTGCAATCACCTTCCAGAGGAGATCAGATGTGCTCCCACAGTAGTCACATTCAAATCCAGACTGAAAACACATCTGTTTAGCTGCGCATTTACTGAATGAGCACTGTGCCACTGTTCGTCCGACTGTTTGCACTGTATTTTACTGTAAACAAAAATAGGTACACATTCTCACTGATATATTTAAGACTGTCATTGTAGATTATTAGTAATCCAGTGTATGCATGGGTTCCTGTCCTCTTATTATTCCTCCTCACTTTACAGCTTTAGCGGCTTTAACTTTTTATCCCTATAGAAACTCAACAAACTTTGCATGCATGAAGGGTATGTGGCTAATTGCATTTAAAGTCATTCCAGTGTGGGTGGGATGTATGGTTGCCTAGCAACTGACAGAACGTCAGGCCCTACCCCATTTGAGTTAGAGACTTACATTTTCACTTGAGTTTTTCAACTCATGGGGAACAATTTTGCCTCAAGGACCCATAAGTTACACTGTGAACATTTTTTCAGTATAATCTTTACAAATCTTGAATAGATTTGAGTTTTTATGGATGTATAAATTAAAGTGTAAGATCAATTAAACTACATAATATTCTGAAATCTGGGTTCAATAGATGTTAAAATCAGTCGACAGCCCTTGTGGCATAAAGAAAAAAGCAGGAATTAAGCTTACAATGATGCACTTAGAAGAAAGTGGGGCCAATTTTCAGAGGATTGAAAAGTTCAAATGTTAAGCTTATTTTATAAAAGCACTAGCTACATTAATTATTTTGTTCCGTAAACATTTGAGCTGTGAAGCTGATCTTGTCACTTTTTTGGTTGTTTATAAAGTTTTAGACATTGTGTTGTCACGTTATGTTTCAGGTTTACAAACATTACATTAAAACATTACTTTAAAGTAGAGGAACAATATTAAAATGAATTTAGATGCACAGGGACCAACTACGCACACACGGTAAGTAGGGCCTGTCATTGTCTATGCAGCACCTCTTGTCTTTCAAATGAGAGTAAGTGAGGGAAACAGTCCTTAATTGCAGAAATGGAGACAGAAAGGAGGCACCCATGAGGATACAGAGCAAACAAGAGTGACAGTATGATAGATAGCCTAACTCTCTCGCTTTCTTCTCTGTCTGCCAGTCTCTTTCTTTGTTTGTTTCTTGTGACCCGTTGACTATTACAATACATACTAAACTCATTATAATAATTGTAGGCTTTTGATATAATTGTGTGCTGTTTACAGTTTCTCAATTGCTAAAACACAATTTCTGAAACCTTGCTCCATTTTCTGAAAACATTAAACACAAAACCTCATCTTCAAGCACTAAAGCAATATTATGATAAAGTTCTTTGGCGTAGACCCCGTCCGTAGCTCACAATCCGGGGGTCCAGACTCAGCATTTCCCACCTGAAGATGAAGGCAGGGGCGCAGCCGACCCCAAAAGAAGGTGGAAGAATAATTCCACCGGGACGGGACCCACCCCCAAAGAACAGTAAAGAAAAGTATACCCACCAGTCGTGTATCCTGAAGAGCCTAAACATAGAAAGAGAAGAGTTAATAATGAGCATGACATGAAAAGCCTCGTAGGGCAATAGCTAATTAGTAAGAAGTGACTTCATCATAGAAGAACAGTGAGCCTAAAAGGTACTATGAGAAAACATGAATAATGCATTTATGCAATTAGAGATCTGTTGCTGTATATGCACATTGAACATTTATCCATTGCTGACGCTTTCATACAAAGCGACTTTGTTACGCTTTGATACGCACTACGTCTGATCAAAACCAGTTCCCTGTCAACGAGTTGAAGGGAAGCAAGCGTTGTGGAATAGTGACAAACTCTGATTGAGGCTAACATAGTATATGGAGAGGTCAGTGGAAGCAAGCCGTTACAGACCACACAGAGACAAGGCCACCTTGGGCCACACAGAACAAGGCCACAACAGACCACACAGAGACGAGGCTGCGATGGACCACAGAGCCAGGCCACCTTGGGCCACACGGAACAAGACCACCTTGGGCCACATGGAACAAGGCCACCTTGGGCCACCTTGGGCCACACGGATCAAGGCCACCTTGGGCCACACAGAACCGCCCATAGTGACCACAGAGCAGAGCCACGCTGGGCCACATGGCCTTGCTAGACCACAGAGACAAGGCTGACAATCAGCCACAATGGCCTCTAATGCCACATAGAAGACAATGTAAGACTGGACAAAACAGAGCCCGCAAGAACCACAAGACACCACGGCCATTTTTTTATTTTTTTATATATGGCAAGGCAACGATGCCTCAAAAGGCCGCTTGGCCACACAGACGACTGTCACATAGAACCAATGCCATTAAGGGCCACAAGACCACTGGCCATTTTTTACATACAGGGCAAGGCAACGATATGCCACAAGGCCACACGGAACAAGCCACGCAGAACGATGGCCACTAGACCACATTGAACCGAGCCACTAAGGGCCACAGACCACTGGCCATTTTTTTACATACAGGACAAGGCAACATTGTGCCACAAGGCCTCTAGACCCACACAAAGACAAGGCCCGCTGGGCCACAAGGCTGCTAAAGCCACACACAGACAGAACCACTCATAGACAAGGCCTTAGGCCACATAGAACCAATGCCATAACTGGCCACAAGGAGGCCATAAGGGCCACAAGACCACGTAGGCCACACACAGGACAAGGCAACATTATGCCACAAGGCCTTGAGACCCGCACAGAGACAAGGCCCGCTGGGCCACAAGGCTGCTAATGCCACACGGATACAAGGCCAACGAGACAAAGCCACTAGGCCACATGGAACCATGCCATAACTGGCCACAAGACCACGGGACAAGGCCATATTAGGCTACACGGTCAAAGTACTGACCACACTGAACATACAGTATATATCATACTCTTGCATTAACTTTTTTCTGAGACCATAAAGGCCACACAGGACAAGACCACAATGGCTACTAATGCCACATTGAAACAAGGCCACACATAGACAATGACTCATTGGCCATTTGTAGAATGTAAGCTAGAGCATTTGCAGAATGAGAAATGGGAGAGCATAACACCACCAGCAGTAGTTCCATAGGTATTTACCTGAACCGTTACTGGAGAGCTTACTGAGCTTCGTGGATGATTTTGAATCGGCACTTATATATGACTCAAATGCAGAGGAAGACTGTCTGCCCAGGATCTTGACAGCTGAAGTAGAAAAGCCACGTTCAGCTGCTGTGGTGACTGCCCTGATCCTGAAGGAATGACCAGTATACTGGGAGAGAGATAGCTGCAGTTTTGAGGACAGAGACTACATGAGTCCTGGACCAGGCTTTAGAGAGAGGTGCTCCATTAGTTAGGATAAGTAGAGAGGAGTTTTTTTTTTTAATTTTATCATAGATGAGAAGGGACAGATTTTATTACCAACTTTAGAAAATGTTAATGTAATACCAAAGCCTTGAGAGTCATTCTTAGAGGTCTTAAGAAAGAGAATACAGAAATTAGGTGAAAAATGTAAATCTGAAAAAAGACCATGAGGAAGATGGGAGTCTTTAGCTCCTGGAGTGAATCCCCAGGATGCATGAGCCATGATCTCTGTAACAAACGCGGTTACAATCTGAATATAACAATAGGAAAAGAGACCATTGCGGATGGGAGGTAATAAAAAGGGTGGTTGGATGGATTTTGCTTTTTCTAACCTAGTGTGTAATGTTGCGGTTTAAGCATAACCAACATATGTAAAGTTACAACACTCAAAATTCAAGCAATCGGAGAATTTCATTTAGAAATTAACTTAACATTTAGAGAGGAACTACACAACATTCCTCCTGGGTTAGTGCATCACAAACCCTAAATTTACATGAATCCTGCCCACGGAACATGATGTATAGAATATCGAGACAGAATAGCTAATCAGTGACTAGAAGATGGGTACGCATAAGCTACATAATTCATCGACTACCATTCGGAATGTTGTCTACGTGTTGACACTTCTTGAGTATCTCCATCTTTGTCGGACTCCGGTTGAACATAAAGCTAGAAGTTTAAATTTGTCAGTGAGAGGTAATAGAAGCTGCAAACGAGCTGTTGAAACTCCGACCCCTGTGCCTGGAGAAGCAGCCCGACCGCATCCAAAGGGACAGACAAAAAACGATATGCTTACTCACACTCAAAATGACAATTCCAGCATACTATGCAAAATTATCTGTGGGGCATTTCATGCCAAACCCCGCATACACATCCTGGGGACACAGGAGACCCACCGCAAATCCTGCGAAAAGGGCGCAATACACCTTTTTATCTTTGTAATACAAAGTGATTGGCAGGTGTTTATCTGAGATTTACTAGAGGACTTGGCTATGCCTTGAGTAGCAAGCGAAGAGAAAGTACTGTGAAATATACTGTGACTTGGATAATTAGGATTAAATACTTGCAACATCAGTTTTTGCTGGGTTCCCGGGCACGGTGGTGTGAGGGGGAATGAACGGGTGGATAACATTGCAAAGGAGAGCTTAGGAAGAGAAGTAGATGTCCATGTATTATTAGGGAGAGTGGAATTGAGAGAAAGAATTAAAGAGGGCTTAATAAAAGAATGGCAGAAAGGGTGGGAAAAGGAAATTAGGGGTAGACACTACTTTTCTATACAACCTGAAGTTAGGAAAAGATGTTAATGTAACATTTTGTCCCGCAGGGACTCAGTTAAAATATGCAGATTGAGGTTGGGGCACTGTGGGTTAAATTATTCTTTGTGCATTGTAGGGAAGCATGTTTCTGGCTTGTGTGAATGTGGGAGTCCTGAGACAGTAAGGGCATATTTTCCTGGAATGCAGAAAGTATAGGGCAGAAAGAAATGTACTCTTTATTAAACTGTCAGGACTTGGAGTTAAGGCTTTTTCTGTTTTATCTTTGTTTGGACACAGTGACGAGTATAAATGATCTCCAAGGCAGTTCTTCAATTCTTGCATGACACAGGACTGTATGTAAGAATTTAGTTCAAACTTTGACCTGTGGAGGGCAGTAATACGCTCAGCAGCGTCTACACTGCCGGAATCTTACAAGAAGAAGAAGAAGAGTGAGCAGACATTATGAGGCGAAGCTCTAAGTACTCTTAAGCTTATTTTTATTTTATACAGTTACGCAGTTGTTAGTGGGTATTTGTGAACTACCCACGAGAGCGTGGTATTGACGACGCTGATATCATTAGATTATGTGGAATATCAGAAACGCGAATCTTTGCTTACACTTGTTACAAACATTAAGGCGAGCTATCCAGCCCTGCTGTTTAAAGCATTGGATTATGTTGTGTTGCAGTCTGCAGAGAGCAGTTAGGAACACACCACGTCACTGTAGACACCAATTTGAACTGGTGTAGGAAGCATCGGAGAAACACTTACCTGAATGAAGTTGAATCATGGTAGAGGGGACATATTAACAGTGGCTGTCGGAAGCACCTACCAAAACTTGAAAACAGAGTTGAAAGTGGAGCTTCTTCTTCTTCTTCTTGTTTAATGGCGATTAACTCCTAAGGAGCATTATCGCCACCTACTGTGCTGGATGGTATATTAACCTTGGGTGATAAGTCTGAAGTTTAAAACTGTTTCCTCTTCCTTCTCACAAATAGACCCTTAACTAACTATCTATATTTCTTTGTTGAACCTTACTCTATCATCCCACATACATCATCATTATTTATCATGCCTGCAATATAGGTTTCATTGAGCTTCATCCGTCACTGCTTGTTCAGCTCCTCCGTCAACACTCTTCCCCCATGGCGGGTTCAACATTACAAACATATTATATTCTAAATCCCAAACCTGAATCATATATAAACAAAATTATTGCCCTATATATCTGTCTGTCCATTAAACCTTTTCCTAAAATATCCCCATTCTTCATAAGGGGAGCTTGAACTTGAAAACCAGTGTGAGAAGATCGCCTCTCGTGATTTGCTGAGTTGTTGATTCATGTCGGTGGGATCGGTGATCTGCGGAACAATGGCACCTGTGTAGACAGCGAGGTTCTTTTGCAGGACAAGTTGAGGATGATTTTGCAGTTCTCTTCCTGCCGGATTATTTTGGCTGAACTGACAATGTTGAGGCTTTTGATGACATGAAAATGGAAACTGATGGTTTTGGGCCTAGAAGCCCTTGGCTGAACAACAACAACAACAACAACAAAAACTCAGAAGACCGCTGTGCCGATGGAGAGATGCGGGGCACTGAATGCGGGAACTGCGACGTGCAACAGGAGAGACGGCGGGACATATCCGTTGACGGAACTCGATAATTGTAAACAATATGCGTGTCCTAAGACATGTTGGTTGGCGATTGAACAAGAGAATGAATGAAAGCGTCAGCATCTGCAAACTCAGACATGTGTAAGTACCCATCTTTTAAACCACAAGTATTAGAACGCAATTGGATAGATGAGAAGGTAATGAGTAACGTAACAATTGAGTCTTCCCGGCAGAACTTATGCTAAAGCTTTCATTTCTCAGCGAGCAGTGGTGCATATTTTTCCGTCATTGTCTTTTGATGAACGAAAACATGTCATACCATAGTTCAAAATTGATCAGAAATGACTACTCTGCTTTGCTCTTTTTATCTCAAATTGTTTTCCTCCTTGTACCCCTATTTTTACAGTACTGTACTCGGCATCTCACAAACTTGTCCTTTGTCTCTGTGGTACTGTAATTCTTGTTCTTTGTTAATATAAACCTGCAACCAGTCAAAATCTATTGAGCAGTCAGTACTGTTAGCATACAATTTGTTCATTGTACAGTATACAGCCTACAATGCACTGTACTACAGTATACAATACTAAAAGGGGCAAAAATAAAAGGAGTAAACGTGATCAATGTACTATTATTATTATTTATTATTATTATTTTGTGCTAATATTGGTTGTGTCACATCATTTAAAAAAGGTTAAATCAATTTTGAGTGGTTGTGTTCAATCAATGACATGTTCTCTATTTGTATTTGATTGTTGCCACTTGTGTTTACCAGTATGGATGACCTGCATTAGAGTGCAGGATGTGTTTTGAGAATGAGAATGTGTTTAGAGTTTTGCTGAAAAGTCTAAGTGAGATCTGCAAATTGTGAACATGTGAAATTGTTTAAGGTATTGCCAACAGACTGCACAATTAATTAAATTAGTTCAGGCAACTGAGAACTTTGTTCAGCCAATTGGTTTTAATGTTTTAGCAATTGGGAAAACTGTAAACATGAAGTGTAAAAAAGTAACCAATGACAGCTCAAGGCTTTTGCATAGTTTCATGTGTTGAACTTTGGCTGGTAAGTGAGGATACATTGAGACCTGGTTCTGTCTCTTTGACCCAAGGTCTGTGTTGCTCTGTGGGAGTTGGATGTTTTGGACAGTGACATGCGGCTTGCGAGACGCTATTTCAGTGTGATTGATATGACCGTGGTGCTCTACAGATGTTACTGGAATACTGTGGGAGGATTAAGACGACGCCCAGAGAGCATTACTGCAGTGTTAAATGAACGCTCAACAGTAATGCAGGTTTCTTGTTAGGGCGTTAGCAGAGGTGGGAGAAGGTTTTTTGAGATGTTTTTTTTCCTATTGAGGGTGCATTTTGTGAACATTGTGGAATTGTTGGGACTTGTTTTATTTTGGATCTTTGGGAGTGTTTTCACTCCCAGGCGTTTTGATGTTACACTTAAAATAAGACCTGAGACTCATGTCCCATAAATGGTTGGTTCTCAGGAGAATTTGACTGTTTAATGCTGCTGAACTCAGCTATGACAGGAATAAACAAGATGATTACATTGCCAGAGACTATTTTCTTCTTATTTACTGTGATGTCGGGCACTATTTACTTAACAGACCCCTATGTGCATTTCATACGCATTTATTATTTGGACACAGAGAATATAAAATATAAAGCTTTTGGAACAGGGCTACGATTGCAAGCTGGCTTTTGACCTGGCACTTTTCAAACAACTGTGGCAATTTTCAAGCACATTTTTTAATATATGTTTTTTTATTAAACTCTGGGTGTATGTGTCAGAATTGTACACTCTATAGGCTACTCACTGCCCTTTAAGCACAGGCAATTCAGTTTACATTTTTTTGATGGTCCGGATGGAATAAAGTTTCTGTGAGCTTTTGTCTACATTTTTGTGTATGGATCCATTTTCCTTTTTCAAAATGAAATTTTATACATACTGTAGATATTTAATCTGGGAGTAGAGTGTATGCCAAATACTGCATGTTAAGTCATTTATTACAAATACATTTGGGCATTTAGTAGACACTTTTATCCAAAGCGACTTACTGAATAATAACAAAGCGTTCATTAAAGAGCCAACAGTCATTGTAGTGAACATTGCCAGGTGAACATTGCTCTCTCTTCTCTATGCAATAACTACTCATTTGAATATCATGCTATTACACTTACAACTCCCATTAAAATCCATATTGTAGTCATATATCGCCCCCCAGGTCAACTGGGAAGCTTTGTAGAGGAGCTGGATGTGCTGCTTTCCTCTTTCCCTGAGGATGGCATCCCACTTGTAGTCTGTGGCGACTTCAACATTCATCTAGAGAAGCCGTATGCAACAGACTTCATCTCTCTCCTAGCCTCCTTCGATCTCCAACGGCTTATCACCACAGGTACTCACAAGTCAGGCAACCAACTGGACCTGGCTTACACATGCAACTGCATCACAGATAATTTTTGGTGAAACCTCTCAATGTTTCAGACCATTTCTTCATTACTTTCAATCTACAACTCACTACCCATGCACCACCAACTCCCCTACCAGTTACTTTCAGACGAAACCTGCGCTCACTTTCTCCGTCCCTTCTTTCCTCTGCTGTGTCATCTTCTCTTCCCTCACCCTCGCATTTCTCATCTCTGGATGTGAATACTGCAACGGATACTTTATGCTCCACTCTAACCTCTTCTTTAGACAACATCTGCCCCCTCTCCTCCAGGCCAGCACGTGCTACTCCCTCCAACCCCTGGTTATCTGAGGTTCTTTGTGAACAACGAACCGAACTCAGGGCAGCAGAGAGGAAATGGCGCAAATCAAAAGACACATCCGACCTGAGTAAGTATCAATCTCTGCTCTCTGCCTTTTCTGCTGATGTTCACGCCGTAAAATCTTCATATTTCCACAACAAGATCAACAGCGCCTCTAACACACGTTCACTGTTCAAGACATTCAACTCTCTCCTCTGTCCACCTCAACCACCACCCACCTCCTCGCTAACTGCTGATGATTTAGCTAACTTCTTCACTAACAAAACTACAACTGCCAGCAGTCAGTTCTCAGCTTCACACACACAGGAACCCAGACTAACCTCTCCCACAGCCAACAACCTTCTCTCCTCCTTCACTACACTAACCGAGGATGAAGTATCTAAACTTCTCCTCTCTAGTCATCCTACCACCTGCCCTCTGGACCCCATCCCCTCACACATTCTACAAGCAATCTCTCCCACACTTCTTCCAGCTCTCACACACATCATCAACTCATCCCTCCACACTGGCATTTTCCCTACAGCATTCAAGCAGGCTCGGGTAACGCCACTGCTTAAAAAAACAACGTTAAACACATCACTTTTAGTGAATTACAGACCTGTCTCTCTCCTACCATTCATTGCGAAAACACTTGAATAAGTTGCTTTCAACCAAGTATCATCTTTCCTGTCTCTGAACAACCAGCTGGATATCAACCAATCTGGCTTCAAGAAAGGGCATTCAACCGAGACTGCATTGCTGTCGGTCACCGAAGCCCTGCGGATCGCAAAAGCTGCTTCCAAATCATCAGTTCTCATCCTCCTGGATCTGTCTGCTGCCTTCGACACTGTGAACCATCAGATCCTTCTGTCCACCCTCTCATCACTGGGCATCACAGGTACTCCTCTCCACTGGTTTGAGTCCCATCTCACAGGTAGGTCCTTCAGGGTCACATGGAGAGGAGAGGTATCCAAAGCAAATCAACTGACCACAGGGGTTCCCCAGGGTTCAGTTCTTGAACCGCTTCTCTTCTCCACTTACACCACATCACTAGGACCCATCATACAGGCACATGGCTTCTCTTACCATTGCTTTGCTGATGACACCCAGCTCTACCTCTCAATTCAACCAGATGATCCCACAGTAGCTGTACGGATCTCAAGATGTCTGGCGGACATCTCGGCATGGATGAAGGAACATCACCTACAGCTCAACCTGGCAAAGACTGAGCTTCTCATCCTCCCTGCCAAGCCGTCTCTACAGCACGACTTCTCCATCCAGCTAGATTCTTCCTCAATCACCCCATCAAGGTCAGTGAGAAATCTTGGAGTAATCTTTGATGATCAGCTGACCTTCACAGACCACATCACAACGACAGCTCGATCATGCAGGTTTGCTATGCTCAACATCAGGAAGATCAGGCCTTTCCTAACTCCTAACTGAGCATGCAACACAACTTCTCGTCCAGGCCCTGGTCATTTCTAGGCCTGATTACTTCAATGCTCTCCTGGCCGGACTTCCAGCATGTGCAACTAAACCTATACAAATGATCCAGAATGCTGCAGCTCGTCTGGTCTTCAACAAGCCCAAAAGGGCCCACGTCACTCCTCAATTTATCTCTCTGCACTGGCAACCACTCACTGCTCGCATCAAGTTCAAGGTGTTGACACTTGCTTACAGACTAATCTCAGGATCAGCTCCCTCCTACTTCCACTCACTACTACAAGTTTACATCACTACCAGGAGCCTACTATCAGTCAATGAGCGACGGCTCGTGGTACCACAGAGAGCCTCAAAATCACTCTCTAGAACATTCTCATTCACGGTACCATGCTGGTGGAATGATCTGCCCACCCTCATCCGGAATGCAGTATCCCTGACAGCATTCAAAAGACAACTGAAAACTCATCTCTTCCGTGAGCATTTCACATTATAAAAAATCCTTTTCTTTTAAATCCCTGCTTATCTTGCTTATGCTACTCTGAGCAATATCTGAACTTTGTTTTTTGAGCACTTCTTGCGTTGTTTTTGTCTCTTCACGATGACTCGCTTGGTTTAGTCCTCGGTTGTAAGTGGCTTTGGATAAAAGCGTCTGCTAAATGACTAAATATAAATGTAAATGTGTATTAGATATAACTAGAGACCAGCTAGTGGAGAGGAGAAATGCAAAAAAAAAAAAAAAAAAAGTACACACACATGCATTTGCTTAAGAGTGTGAGGTCATTAAGTGCTTGCGGAAGAGGTGCATCTTCAGATGCTTCTTAAAACATGTAATGTTCTCAGCAGTTCGGGTGGAGGTTGGCAGCTCATTCCACCAGAGAGGAACAGAAAGAGTAAAGGTTTTGGAGAGTGACTTTGTGCCTCGTTGTGAAGGAACAACAAGACGTCGCTTATTCAGTGACCTGAGCTGACAGGAGGGAGCATACATTTGTAGTAGTGGGTTGAGGTAGGGGGGAGCTGTTCCAGTGGTAGTCCTGAAAGCCAGCGTTAGAACTTTAAACTTGATTCTGGCCACAGCTGGGAGCCAGTGGAGTGAGATCAGGAGGGGTGTGATGTGGCCCTTAGGCTGATTGAAGACTAGACTAGCTGCCGCGTTCTGGATCATCTACAGAAGCTTACTTGTACTGGTTGGAAGGCCCGTTGTAGAGCATTGCAGGAGTTCAGTCTTGAAATTACAAGCGCTTAGAAGGATAGCTGTGTTGCACATTCTAACAGGAAGGGTCTGATTTTGTGTTCGCTCTTGCCAGCCAAAGAGTTTCTGCAATGGTCAGTAGGGTAGTATCTGTGGAGTGTCCACTTTTGAAGCCAGACTTCTTGTCATCTAGTTGGTTGTTCTGTGAAAGAAACCACCATTCTTTCAAGTGTTTTAGACAGGAAAGGCAGAAGAAAGACTGGTCTGTAATTTTCAGCTGCTTTGGGGTTACCCGAGCCTGCTTGAAAGTGGGGGGAAATTTTCCAGTTGATAGGGATGTGTTGATGATGTGAGTGAGAGCGGGTAGTAACGTTGGTGAGATCTCCTGTAGGAGGTGGGAGGGGATTGGGTCTAAAAGATAAGTTGTAGGGCGGCAGAGAACTTTGGAGACCTCGTTCTCCAGAAGGTGGGAGGAGGAAGAGAATAGTGGAATGTGTGTGGGTGGAGGTTGACTGTGGGTGACTTGAGTAGAGAACTGGTTGCTGATGGTTGCCACCTTATCAGTGGAGGGGCCAGATAAGGGAGGATAATGTTTTGAATAGTCTCTGGGTGTCTGAGGTGTTGTTGATTTGTTTTGGTAGTAGAATGTCTTGGCAGCAGAAACATTAGAGGAGAAAGAGGACAGGAGAGAATGGTACTTGCTGAGGTCAGCAGTGTGTTTAGTTTTGCGCCATTTCCTCTCAGCAGATCTGAGCTTGGTTCGATGGTCACAGAGAGCATCTGTGAGCCAGGGGCTGGATGGTGTCACACGTACTGGTCAGGAGGGGAGAGGAACTATATTATCAAGGCAGGATGTTAGTGTGGAGCATAGAGTGTCCGTTGCCTTATTGACATGAAGAGAAGAGAAGTGGTTAGTGGGGGAAGGTTAAGATGGTGAAAAAGATGATCGCAGCACATCTAACTACTCCAGGAAGTTACCTCGTTGACCTGGTGGACGGTATATGGCCACAAGATGAAGTTTGGTCGGATAAGTGACAGTGATGGCATAATGTTCAAAGGAGGTGTAATTAAGAGGAGAAGATGTGGCCAAGGAACGTAAAAGCCTTTGTGTGTGCTTCTGTGTGTGGACGTGCATGTACTTCTGTCTGCGATGGACAACATAGATGAACTGGTTGCACATGGTTAGAGCAATACAGGAGAAATGAGGGAAGTGGTAACGAAAAAATAGGGATGCTTAGAGAAGCGTGCTGTGCATTGGCAGTGTCCTTATTTGGTGGATTTACGCAGGTACAGTCTCAGTTCTTCACACAAGCAGTGTTGGACTGAAGGGCTGCAGCTTACGCTTCAGTATTATTTGAAACTTATGTACTGCCTCACTAATTGCTTCACAGCTGAGTCCACCTACTTCATTAACAGCTCAAAGCAAAATTTCACTGGATAGCTCCAAAATTTGCAACAATTAACAAATCTTACCTTAGTAAATAATATAACATACTTAAAATAAATTAAACTAAATTTTTTTTCATATTAATAGTGGATGTTAATGGGCCACTCTGCTGTAATCATGCCTTGCATATTGTTTTATATAACTACAATCATTCCAATCATTCCACAAAGAAATCATTCCAATTACAAAAAAAATAGAACGCCATTGAAGTAACACTTTATTCTCCAAATGTTTAAATAGAGGGATGTAGTCATGCATGGCAAACTGTGAGACTGAATTCCACTAAAAAAGTTTGATGGTGCTAACAAGAGAGGGAAAGTGAGGAGTGAGAGAGGAAGGATGGAAAGGGGAGAGTGTGTGCTGTAGTTTTTCCAATAAAAATCAGACCCAAGTTCACGACAGGTTGTTTTACTTCATTAGACACTTTGGGCTGTTTGAATGGCAAGGTGAGATCTTACCTTTTCTAATCTTATGGATCAGCTAATGTAGACACTGTTAACTCAATTATTAGCTGCACATGTAGTCTCTTTAAACATACAAAGAGAGAAAGAGATAAGCCATGTTAAGATAAGCCGAGATCCACAGTTTTACTGCTATTTATTATACGATTTTCCATTGCATTAAATTAATTGCAGGGAAAGCCCTGCTGGAGCATACTGGGATTAAGTATTTTGCTCAGGGGCACAATGGTGATGTAGCAAGATTGGAATAGCAACTCCCCAGTTAATGAATCACAGTAACTTTTAGTTCAAACCAGTGCAAGAAGCCAAATTAGTCATTGACTTTCAGACACCTTTTTCCCAGAGATAATGATGATGATGGTGATCATAATAATTTAAATTGAAATTCTATTACTGTTGTTATTATTATTATTAATAGTATTAATATAATAAACAATTATATTCATTACAGACTCATTTTAATGTACATTCTTTTCATAAAAAATTAAAAACCCAAATATATGCTAATATATCATGTTTAAAAATGGTGTATCTGTACCTGTATCTAAAATGTTTTCATTTCATTTCTATGAAAAATTAGTTAATGAGAGGTCATCACTATAAATTTTTCCATAGCTCCGGTCCAAAAATCCATGGTCTCACTTGGTTTTTGATCAGTGTTGTGAATTGTCTGGTCATCTCAAGCGCATGTTCAAACAGAATGAATGTCTTTAGGAGCCCAGCAGTGAGAGCCATCCTGTGGAGCAGGAGCAGGCGCGGTTGAAATTAAACAGCAGGCTGGATTCAGCTTGTTCATCTGGCCTGACTGCCAACGTGGCGATTTATCCAGAACCAAATTCTCAGCGTGTCAGATAAACTGCTCCCTCACTCATGATAATATGTGTGTGTGTGTGTGTGTGTGTTTTCTATACGGAGAGAGTGTGGAAAAGCGAATGAGCGGCACACAATTTGATGTTTATTACCTGGCTGAGGTGGGGTATATAGTTTCCTGATGGAAGAAGCATTTTCTGTGGATGGAATTGACATGCTCCTTCTCTCCTCAGTGGGGGGGGGGGGGGTGTGTGACCTCCCCCTGCGCTGGCAGACGGCCAGCCGACCCACTGCAAGGTGAATTTCATTTGTCAGAAGTGTTTACCAACATTTGACCAAAGTTATTACAGCCCTGTCATCGCGGAGAGGCAACAGAGTAATGAAAAGTACACAAATATAACAACCGAGGAGAGAGGGATAGAAAAACAAAATGAGAAATGAGACCTTTTTTTTTTACTTTATTCATTTAGGACCAATGCTATTTGAGATGTCTGCCACACAATCCTTTAGCACTCACTAGTTTACACCCTTATTTTAAGGTTCATCTCCCCTCCGACCTCCATAACTCTGCTGACCCATTCAAGGCTGTCATTTTGCAGCATGTTACATCATTCTGCTCCACCCACATCCACTGGCTGCTGTGGTGTCAGGGTTTCAATGTGATGCTGTATGTGTGAGCCGTGATGTTACTCACAGATCGCATTTCAACAAGGAACTTGTAGCTGCATTTGTAACCAGATGGTATATTTTCACTGGTTATGCCACAATTTCAACAATTTTTCAAAGTTTAATACAAATTTCAAGTTTATTTAGCCTATCTGGAGCAAGATGTAGAATATATCTTTTTCTATAAAAATAGAAAATAAATTGAGCCTTTTTATCAGAATTTATATATAAAAATATAATCTACAAATTAATTGATTATCTTTTGTTGCAGCCATAGACATTATTATGAATTATTATGAGTCTATAACTACCAATAAGATTAGTAGAGACATTAAATATGTATTGGGTTGCAAGCTAACAAATGTAAAACAGAAAACACAGCACAAACAATCCCACTTATTATTTGTTGATTTCCTTTTTTGATGGGATAAAAATGAAAACCAATTCAGTTATATGATTGAAGATCACTATATAAATCTTCACAGAACCTACAGTTTGGATCTTTCAATGTAACTCAATATTTCTGGTTCACAACTGTTGTTTCTTCAAGTTGCTCACAAACTTTTTTTTAGTCTTACAATTACTAAATCAAGACACATGCTAAAAGCAATAATATGAGCAGATCGGTTGTTTTTTTTGTTGTTGCTTTTTTTGGATAACTATAACGAACATTTACCAAGCAAGAAAAAGGACAAGAAAAAGATGCAAAGAAATTAAATAAAAAAAAAAAAAAAAATACGAACAACATTTATTTGCTTGTATCTCCTTTACAAACAAGATTCATTCAGACTCAAAACACATATTCGTTTATCAGATTCATTATCAATGCAACGCTCCTTGACAGGCCACACTCCAATGCAAACAGCTTGTGCTATAGTCAGTCTGTGGACGCAGGGAAAACCACCAAAGCAGTTGTGCACTTCAAAAAGGAAGAGACTTCAGTGAACAAAATATACGAGTAAGCAAGAATGATTTGTTCACGTGAAAGATTCATTTATCTCAGAGATTTTAAACCACTAGAATAGCACAGTTCCTAACAGCTAACAGAGATGCTGGCCTTAACAGACACCACACACACACACACACACACACACACACACACAAAATCAGTAATAAAACAGTAAAAATAAAGAAAGACTCTATAAAGAGTCAGGATGTGTAATTTTCAGTAATATCAGTAATATATTATGATATTTATATAATTTCATCCTAATAAAATGTAATTCTATTTATATATATATATATTTATATATATATATATATATATATATATATATATATATACTGTATATATATATATTTTTTTTTTTTACTTTATTTCAGCTGTCTTGTATGAAATAAGGTTTAATATGTTGCCCCTCAGTTCATTCCAGAATTCATACAATCCATAAAATCTGAGCTGAGCCATAAGCTTGTTCTAAAATGGTTCCTCCACACATCCAGGGAAAAGCGAGAGGTTTATGAGGAAAGATAAAGGGTTATTGGATAGGGTGGGGATTTTATTGTTTCACCTTCTAGTGAATCAATCACTTTGAAATGCAGACTGGGGGATTATTTATTTATGTGTTCATTATTTTTAAATAATTCATGGTTGGACAGCTGTAGAAACAAAAACTGCATATCTATACCACGAATTTAATTTATCGTGCCATTTATACGCTAAAAATTGTTTTTGCGTGTATATGATACGCAGTTTTTGCATGCAAATGATACGCACTTTATGGGGTGTAATACGCACGCACTCCACATCCTAATCCTACCCAAGGGGTTTACAATGCGTAGCATATGCACGCAAAAAACATTTTTGGCGTATAAATGTTACGAGAAATTCAATTTGTGGTATAGATACGCACTTTTATGAGACTGTGTTGGTTCACCAGACCTATATCCAGCTACTTATTAGTTTTTAAATCCATAAACATACACACTTTTGTCTCTCCCTAAATCAATCAGAGTGTGATGGAAGGTAGGAAAGTGAGTGAGATAACTAGAGTATATATATTTTTCTCTGCTGTATAAGGTGTTAACAGGCAAATTTAGGATGCGTCAAACATGAGGTGATAACAAGGCATGGGGGGGAAGGGAGAGAGGGGTAAAGAAAAATAGACAAGTGGAGGAGGGCTGTAATTTGGCCGTTGGCCTTCATTAAGGCTGATGTGGCAGAGACAGCTGGAGAGAAAAGCACCATCTGGAATTGAGAGTGCGAGAGCGCACAATCACCTATCTTTGCACCAGACTTTGAGATATAATAGACTTCTGAGTTAGAATAACATCCTCAGAAGAGGTTATTTTGTGTGATTGGAAACCGAATCTTTTCCATGTAAACCATTAGTGTGTAATGTACAATGACCCCGGGACCACAACATTTCTGGATATTTATGAAATCAATAAGCGTCATCATGCGGTCTTAAAACAAAGGCATTAAAGAATATTATGGGTTCAAAACAGCAGCATTTGTGGCATAATGTTGATTACCTTTTTTTAAAAAAAAAAGAAAGAAAGCCAAAATCGAGGTTATGATGGGGCACTTAGGGACATTGAATAGGGACATTTTTAGAGGATTTAGAAGCATAAAATGTGAAGCTTATAATTTAATTAAATTTCTTACATACTAATAGGTTATTTGAGATGTAGAGATGTTCTCGCCTTTTTAACAGTCGTTAAAAGATTAATGGCGTTAAGTTGTCATGTCGATGAAGTTGTAAAATTTGATAGAATTTTACACAGAAAAGGTTAATAAGTGATTTTTCAACCTTTAAACATGTTAAAACTCTTATTGTTTATATTTTGTGGCATTACAAACAGTGAGTATTTAATGAAGTATGTATGCCACATTTACGTTCATTAAGGCCTGAGCACCGATGGTGAGAGTTTCTTCTCCGTTTCTTCTTCTTCTTCTTCTTCTTCTTCAAAGTGAATCGCTTTTTAGAGGGCCTAAACATGGTCAAAAACACATGAAACTTTTCATGAGCTTCAGAAGTGGTGAAAATGTATGTGTGATATTGATTTCAGAATTGGGTGGGGCAAAATGGCTTAATTACGTTGTACTTTAACAAACTCCTCCTAGAGTTTTGATATGATCCTCTTCAAATTTGGTGAGTGTAATTGTGATACACCTTTATGTGGTAAATAATAACCAGCAGAGCGAGTAGTAGACTCAAACTTTTATTGTATAACACAATACTAATGTAGGGGGGAACCAAATCAAAGCGGAAACAAAGTGCGGGTATTGTTGCATCACGGTACCTAGGTGACGGCCGCCTTCCTCTCCTCTCAGATAGAGATTTGGGAACGAAGATGGTAGTTCGCTCTTTCACTCACTGATTCTGTGATTCTGTTTGCCAGGTTGGTACTTAGCGAAAGAATGTTTAAAACAGTTTCCTTCTGAAGTGTATGTAGTGTATTAAATCTTGAATGAGTGTTTAGGGAATTTTTGAAGTGTGTAGCCGAATTAAAGAACCACGTTTACAACCGCGGGAAACGGGTATTGTAAACAATGGCGCGAGCAGCTGAATAGTACATGAGTATTGTAGTTCTACCAGAAAGACTCGGAGATAAGATACTGTACAATGATGCATTTTATTAACAGCCCAGCAAGCCATATATGCAATAAAGTTCTTTGGCGTAGGCCCCATCCATAACTCGCGATCCGAGGGTACAGATTCTGCATATCCTGCCTGAAGATGAAGGCAGGGGCGCAGCCGACCCCCCCTTGGGGTTTTTGGAAGGGACCGACCTGGTAGTGGTGGAAAGGATGGAGCGAAGACCGTCTTGGTGGAGGTGGGGAGGATGGTGGAGAGTGAAAGCGTCAGCATCTGCGAACTCAGACGAGTGTGAGTAAGGATCTTTTATACTTCACGTATTAGAACGCGATTGGATAGATGAGAAGGTAATACATGACGTAACAATTGAGTCTTCCTGGCGGAACTTACGCTACGCTTTCATCTATATGGATGAATAGGTGCGCTGTTGTCCTCAATTCCTGATAATGTGTATTTCGAGTGAATAAGGTGTCCAGACAGACTATAAATAATGGTTAGTGTTAAGAGAAATGTTTGTTAAAACAAAGGAAAGTTATTACTAAAGTTATACAGAAGCAGTTACGTGTCTGGTCTGTATTTAAAATGTATTATAAGTTTAACAGTTATCCCTAAGTGTATGATGATTCATGTTTTGTCACTAAAAGGTCATTTAAATATTCATCTACAGCCAAAGAGGGTTTATAATTCACATTATTACATCAGTTTTGTTGTTTGTTGTCAACATGTTAATGTTGCTTGCAGTTCCGATGTTGCTAGGCAACCACAGACAGCCTACAGTAACTCAGGCATGCAATGTCCAGTCTGCCCCAAACTTCACATGTTTGATAAGAGTCCTGTCCTGAACAGTAGGGGGTGAATATGCTTGAACACATGTAAGATCCAGACAGGTGAAACATAATATTTTTAAAATCGGTTTGAATGATTGATTCATAAAGACTTCACTTGTTTCAATACTGGGTTAAATTGCTCTAGCAGTTAATAAACAGAAATGCATGCGTCTTGCGGAAGAACATTGTAGCCGGAGCTACTTCTCTGTTTATGTCTATGACGCGGGTGAGTCACGCAGGCACTGGGCTACTCCGCATTAGTGCCGAACCGACCAGTGTAAAGTAGTCTGAGTCTAAAAGCTAATTAGCTACAGGCTTACCGTGGTGATTCAGGATAAGACAAAAACACATAATGGAAAAAAGAAAAAAAGGCATTCATGATGTACTCGCTTATTATATACATTTAGTAAATTCTGAAGCGAATTTTCGTTATTTGAAGCGACTTTCAAAAGGTGATCAACTCTGTTTCGGTTGCTTCCTACCGTAGACATCCGTGTTTATTCTCGAACTACAAACTTTTATCTCAGTTCTTCTGTGATCATTTGAATATTTTTAACACAGAAATATCGATCCTGTGTTGTTGAAAAGACTGAAATTAAAGATGTTTCATGTAGAACTGCTCTCTCTGGGTCAGTGACAGCGCAAACAGATTTGAATGTTCCGGTGTGAAGTTTTTGTCATCTAGGAATAAGTTCGTGTGGGTGTTTGAATCGAGATCGTTTAAAGATTAATGATTAATTCTCTCTCTCTCTCTCTCTCTCTCTCTCTGACGCAAAACGTATACGAGTAGCGTGAGGGACAGTGCTTTCATTACTATTTTAATTTTCATGTGGTGAGACGTCACTATTAAATTATAAGCTCCCAGCATTTCGTCCACAAATCGCACAAAAACCGTTTCGGAACCGAAACTCAGGAATTTCCTATGGTTCCGGTATTTTTGAAAAAAAAAAACTCCCGGTTCTGAATAAGAACTGATTTGATTTTCGGTTCCCAACCCTAAACGGGTGTGAAATTTACATCTGATATGGGTTTCAGAATTGGGTGGGGCAAATGGGCAAAAAGTGGGGCAAACTAATATTTCGACTAATTGCCCCTGGCCCTAAACACAACTGGAAGTCTGCCATTTTGAATTTCCTCTCTGATTTTTGTGCAGTTTTTGCCATTTTCAGGCTTCGTAAATATAAATGACTTTGACATAGTCCTCCTATATTTACATACTGCCCTCCGTGCTGTTTTCCTAAAGCCACCGAGTGGTGGTGGCACGGGTGCGAGGGCCCTTTCCATCGCTGCTTGCAGCTTTAATTGTTTTTGCTTTTTTTTTTTTTAAATGAGAGACGAGAGAAAATTATTGTTTGGTGTCTGTTATTTTATGTACTGTCTATTGAGCTTGACATGCACTGAATATC
Source organism: Meda fulgida (assembly GCA_030578275.1). Classification (NCBI taxonomy): domain Eukaryota; kingdom Metazoa; phylum Chordata; class Actinopteri; order Cypriniformes; family Leuciscidae; genus Meda; species Meda fulgida. The sequence goes on along the minus strand of CM060623.1, from coordinate 19,380,064 downwards.
CCTTTAAGCCTTTAGTGACATCATCAGGTAGGACATTTTAGTCTTCATAACATTTTAAACGAGAGCAGTAATTATTTCCCTCCTCAAGTGATGATTATTAAGCAAAAAAGAGCTCTAGGTCTCCTACTTACATGCGGACATGCTATTAAAACACCATTAACAGATGTTACCTGCTGATCAGTGTCAAAGGTCAAGACACACGCAGCCTTGTGTAAAGTAAGTAAGTACATTTTATTTATAAAGCACATTTAACCATAGCAAAGCTATCCAAAGTGCTGAAAAAAGTAATGTAAAACAAATAAATAAAAACACAGAAGCATAAAACCAAACAAAAACAAAACATTGAAACAGGATATCAAGTATCAAACGCCAGGCAATAGAGATATGTTTTCAATTTTGATTTAAAAGTACAAATGGAAGGTGCAAGGCGGATGTCCAGAGGCAATTGATTCCATAGACGGGGGGCCGCAACTGAAAAAGCTCTGTCTCCCTTAGTTTTTAAACGGGAGCAGGGAATTGATAATATAGCCTTGTCTGCAGATCTTTATCTGGATGGTGGCAGAGAAGTAAGAAGATCAGTAATATAAAATGGAGCATGATTATTAAGAGCTTTAAAAAACAAACAATACGATTTTAAACTGAATTCTAAAACGGATCGGGAGCCAGTGAAGGGACGCCAAAATTGGGGTGACATGATCAAATTTCTTTGTCCCGGTCAGCAGCCTTGCAGCTGCATTTTGAACCAACTGGAGTCGAACAAGTGATGACTGAGAAAGACCCAGATACAAAGAATTACAATAATCTAAGCGTGAAGTAATAAAAGCATGAATAACCTTCTCCAAGTCTTGTGCTGACAGAAACAATTTAATATTTGAGATAATCCGCAATTGATAAAAACTATTCCTAACAACAAAATTTATTTGTTTAGTTTAGCACAATTCTGAGTCCATGATGGTTCCTAACCTGTGAGGACACAGAAGGAAAATAATTGCTTAGCTCCATAATAGTACTGCTCCTCAATTTTGGGGAACCAAAACAATTGTTTCCATTTTGTCCTCATTAATTTGGAGAAAGTTAAGCGCTAACCATTTCTGAATGTCCCCAATACATTCCAACAAAAGTTGAATTGAATCACCAGCTTTTAACGGCAGGTACAGCTGTGAATCGTCTGCATAAAAATGAAATGATACATTGTGCTTCCTAATAATATCCCCTAATGGACGCATATACAAATTAAAACGAAGGGGACCCAACATAGAGCCCTGTGGAACTCCACTAATCATAGGAGCAGAAGATGAAGAAAATTTACCCATCACCACTGAAAAAGACCTTTTTTAAGATAGGATCTAAACCACTGTAAGGCCGTACCCTTGATACAGAAAAAATGCTCCAAACGCCAAATAAGAATCCTATGGTCTACAGTATCGAAGGCAGCCGTAAGATCAAGTAAGATCAGAACGGCATTTTTACCGGCGTCAACTGCGAGTAGAATGTCATTGAACACTTTTAGCAATGCAGACTCTGTGCTATGATGGGCAGTGAAACCAGATTGAAAAGGTTCTAGTAAGTTTGCAGCATTTAAAAACAAGTGCAGTTGAGACAGGACAACTTTTTCTAAAAGTTTTGATAAAAATGATAACTTAGAGACAGGCCGAAAATTATTAAAGCAACCCTCATCCAAACCTTGTTTCTTAAGCAACTTTAAGACTGATGGTTAGTGGATAGATCTTCTCAGTATGGAGGGAATTGTGCAGGTCAAGAGCTATAAATCCAGGCATCATGGTCTCAGTGTGTGTTCCTTTAAAGACTTGCCTCACCTTAAATATTGTTCCTTCAGCTCCGCGCCTGCTGTGACATACTGCCCTACCCAGTGCCGCTGACTTTGACAAATATCACATCTGCTCAAAGACAGAAAAGACACGGTCTAGACGAGTAGATCCATACACATGCTGACTGTGTCTCTCTCTCACCCTGCCTCTCTCCCTTCATGTCCATTACAGAGCGGTTGTGTTCATTTGTAATCCTGACATCACTGATCCTGCATCACCCTTCATGTTCAGCTTCTCTCTCTTCTGCTCCAAGGCTAAAGTCTTTATGAATATAAAGTTGTTTACAAACCAACACTGTGAGGAAAGAGCGGGCTCTCATTTACAATCCCCGGCAGAAAGAATCTATTTTGGGTTGGTTTGTATGTCAGTGGCCTGAAGGAGATGCGTGATGGGTGTATTTGAATGATTTGTATGTTGGTGTGGTTAAGCCTACGATACATTGAGCATTTTTGAGCATGTGTGTGTGCTGACGGAGCCCATGCATCTGGGCTGAGGGAGTAAAGTCTGTCTGCACTAAATCAGTTTTGTCACTTGAGTTATGGACTCAGAGAGCGAACGCCGATACCTTAAAGGGACAATGCACCAAAAATGAAAATTGTCACTATTTACATTATTAAACCTGTATGACATGATATAAAATGACAAAAAGCACCATTAAAGTGTGTCATATGACTTGTAGATGATCTTCTGTTTTTTAGAGGTTATACAATAGTTTTGTGTGAGAAACACTTTTATTTAAAGCTGCAGTCCATAGCTTTTCCTCTTTGTCGCCATCTCTGTTCGAAATCTGCAGTTGCAGTTATTCGTGGAATTATCAACTTTACGTGGGTTGTACATCGGCACGGCACAATGTTTTGAGGAGAATGTGCTGTCAGTCACCACGCTGGTGTGGATAGTATCATTCAGAATCACAGATTCTACTTTTTGAAAGTATGACCAACATAAGAATTTTCACTGGAAAATGTCTTCTGAACAAGTAACATACACTTTTGTTCTGACCAACTAAGGGGGAAAAAGGCGTTGCAGTAAATCGCGCTGATTAACCCTTTCGCACGTACAATCACACCGGTGTGATCAGTCTTGGCTGGTCCCTGGAGCGTACGATCACACCGGTGTGATTAGAACGGTCAGTGCATCATGTGATCAACTGCTAAATTCAAACGTGCTTTCGCGCGTTGGCTGGCGCTGAGCCAGAGACGGACACGCTCAGTGCTTACATATATCACAACTATTCCGTGTTTTCAACCACATAATGTTTATTTTAGGTTTTAGACATTTAAACACACATAAGAACTAGCAAAACAACGATTTTGAGTTTGTAAAATACACACTAATGTCTATGGAAGTGGCAATCCTTTCCATTATAATAAGACGACACGTTTTATTCATGTTAGATACACATTGTGTAAGTAGCTTTACATTTTGCCCTATTCTTCTCCCAGTTCACCGGCCACTTACTTTCAGGTATTTCGTGATTAGTGGAGAAATTGCCATGTTGTAAATCCAACAGATCCGATTCTCTGAACTGTGGCACAAACCAACATGGCGCCGCCCATCACGCATACAGCTCAACTAACACTATTGTTATAAAGGTGTTTAAACAACAAAACGCATCCACTTGCATAGGGTTAAATCTAACAATCGCTTATCATATCACGTCAAACCGTGCAAATTATACTTTGTTCTCAAATTGTCAATGTTAACAACAACAGCATTGCATGACTACATTTAATGTGTATTAGGGCTACCTGTAGTTCAGTAGCCTACTCCGTAACTGTATGAATTAAGCGAACAAGTGCGCTACAACCATTGAAATGTCTGACCTGTCCAGCAGAAAAAGTAGCCGTCTCTGCGTTCGTTTTGAACCCCTTCAAAACACAGAGTTCACGCCACCTTTCAAAAGCCCTTTCGTTATCCTTGTTTTCGTATGGGCCGGTTGCAGTCTCTTTTTTTCTGTAGCCACTCTGAAATCTTTTGCATTTCACAATCGGGTGAATCGCCAGTTGTCACTGGTGATTGTCGTTTGAACCTTTCTGGTTCCGCCATCAAATTGAAAAGTTCAATTATATCGAGTGCTGTGAGAAAAGGCTATACATCTCCACCTCCAACATCCTCACACGCAATATAGCCTACTAGCCGAAACACCTTCTTTATGTGTACAGATGTGACGTAATGACGCAAAGACATGCTCGAATTTCCAACAGAAATCCACCAGTACCACTGGAATTAAAAACATTATTACAAGCTTACCGTTTTGAATCGAGCTATGGCAAGCAGATTGTTTTGAACACTGGCTAGTTATGTACTTAAATGCTACGGACTGCAGACTGCAGCATTTGCTCAAAAATATATTTTGGATAATTTTTAACCCAAAGAAGTTACGGACTGTAGCTTTAAGTCATTATTCACTTACAGGGGCTGTTTACACCTGGCCACTTCATGCGCTTTCTGTGATCGGATAGCTATCCGATCTTGAAAAGACCAGGGGCCTCATTTATAAAACTGTGCGTAGAATCCTTACTAAAAGTGTACGTGCGCCCGAAAGCCAAAAATGGCGTACGCAAAAAAATATTCAGACTTATAAAACCGTGCGTACGCCAGAACCTGCGCAGAACTCACTTTATATATCCCAGTCAGCTGAAGATTGTGCGCACGTGCGTCTCCACCCCGAAATAACCATATATGGAGCTCACAACACCTAGTTTTATGCAGATCCTCATCTACATATCATTTGCATATGATTATTCATCCACGTGATAACGTTTAACGGTACAAGACACATTACATTAATACAAATCAAGTAGTTGCCTATCCTTGCCTTGTTTTTTAATACATAAATCAAATAGTGTAAAATACATTTCAGAGAAAGTTTCTCTCAATCTTTTCCACTGGCCGAATTGTAATTTTAATTGATTTATATTTTTAATTGAAACAGATAGGCCTTGGGCATTATTTGCACGGAACTATTTTCTCAGACAATCTGGTATTATCATGATAAGCAATTATCTCTGTGATTAAAACATTAAAATACAGCACGCCACAGGAAAAGTGTTCAAAAACATTGCATCCACAACAAAAATATTGATTGAATATAAAAAATGTTGTAACTTCTCAGTAATGATTTCATGTTTAAATGTTTAACTCCATTAATTTGAATTGCATATTTAATCTAAATGTTAATATCAGAAGTAAAACATAGTTTAAATAATTATTTTATTTATTTAAACTGCTATTTGCGTCAGTTTCACTAAACGGCCCAACGCGCTCGCTGGCGTGGACATTTAAGAAGGGATGGATAATTGCTTCAAGTGACAGTCTTGGTGAGTGAAATTATATTTGTATTATCTTTCTGTATATGTTTAATTTTCTTTCGATTTTGTGTCTGAAAGTGACCAAAAAGACATTTAGATCCAGCTCACCATCGGTGAAAAATAGTATTTGCACCTGGTTAAGAATGCTGATAATGATAATTCAGGTTAATGCAATTTGATTTATTGGGTGATGTAATAGGATAATTTAGAAGTTTTTCATTTTAAATAGTTATTGCTATTTGGGCCAGTTGGTGTCGCCAAAACACATACTCTTCTAAAAGAGTGCGTACGCACGGTCAAGAGCATCCTTACGGTGCGCACTTATTTACGCCAAGTTTTTTTTTTTTATAAATCCCGATATGTGAGTGGAAAAATGCGTACGGATATTTCTATGCCCATTTTGTGCGTACGCAACGTTTATACATGAGGCCCCAGGGGCCTCATTTATAAACGTTGCGTACGCACAAAAGAAGGCGTACGCCGCTCTCTATGCAATAATTGGTATTTATAAAAAGAAAACTTGACGGGAAAATGTGCGGCCCTTCACGCAAGCTCTGACCCAGGCATGTGCACAAAAACGGGTGAAATGAGAAATGGCGACACCGTCGACAGATGGAAGAAACATGTGAAAGTGTGTGAAACTGTAGACCGTTGTGTAAAAGAAATGGCAATACTGGCTCTCATTAATAACATGAAGACTTCACAAAGCAAGTCTTACAATTAACAGCCTACATAAACACCCGTTTGATCGATCTGCAGTGTAAAACAAACAAAATCAAACGAAGATAACAACAGAAATGCAAATTAACACATATTTGCAAAAATAAAAGTGAAATATGTTCTGCTACAATAATTATTGCATGTTATGCAATTCATCCTCATAACACATCTGTAGCTTGTCAGATGCAATCAAATGGATGGTAATAAAATGCCATGCCATAACAATGCGTAATGATGTAATGCGTAATGCAACCTTTTGCCACTCAAGTGCCTTTTTTGGCATTAATGCTCACACCAGGCCCGGGGTGGGTAATCGGGAGAATTCCCGGTGGGCCGCTTTCACTTTTGGGCCGGTCGAGGATTTTTTTTTTTTTTTTTTTACGTTTGTCACGTTGTCTATCTTCTCTTAAAGGCTACACACGTTCCACATTCTAACATGTATACATGTAAAGGAATTCTCCCCTCCTCTTCCAAATAGGGTTGGTTGGGTCCATAGCCCGTCTTTTTCAAGGTAGTATATAGGCAACCGTTTTCTCAGGTAGTATAGGCAACCGATAGCTGGGCCGGCCCTACCGTAACTGTACGGGTCAGGGAGGATGAATGGGAGGAAGACGCCAGGAGGGGCTGGTTGAAAAAAAGAAAGGCATTGGAGGAGGATGCTGCCAAATGTGCCAAGCTTACAGATTTATTTTCAAGAGGACAAACACAAGTGGCAACAGGTAAAGAGAGATAGGCCTAGTAATGATTAGCATGTCAACCTATTCACAAGCAAAATAATAAATATAATTAAGGCGAGACACGACAGGCAAATCATTTATTAACTGGTCAATTTTGAGATTATGGGCTATTTGTTTTCTTTCAGACTTGTGGTGAAAAAAAGTCTGAAATACACATCTAGGTCTTTATCTTACAACACTTTGTCTGTTTGCGTCTGTAGATTTCTCATAAATTCATCAAAAGTTGGCGATCTAAATCATCCCGCTGCTCCGCGATCGCTGTCTGCACCCTGTCATCACACACACCGCTAGAAAGTTCTCTCTCTGCTGTACAATGCTGTCGGATCCAGATATGGTAATTTCCTTTTTATCAGCAACCAATCGTGAAAGTAAAAGGGGAGATTTAACTCTGTATGCGCAATCTCATTGGCTGATGCTAAATCTTTAAAGCCCATTTTCTCAAAATGACCTTTCTCTCATACTCCAAGTCCGAAATCTCCACTTCAGTAGCAACTATATACACCACACTTTCCAGTCGTGTACTTAGTTATACTATGAAGACATTTACAGAGGGATTTGTAAATATATTATTCGTAGCCTGATTTATATAACATTTTATTCCAAAAAACATGGTGAAAATCATTTAATGCTATTGACAATATATTCTGATTTACAGGATAACAAAAGTAGATATCCATAAATCCCTCTGTAATTTTAAGAAAGAGCAGTATATGACGGTACGTGATAAACCAAAATGTATTGTTTGTTCAGAAGTGGGTGTAGTAAAGGAGTAAATTACCACAATTTGATACCCATGCAGAAAAATTATAATGACCATGATATTTTTTGTTAACTTCTCAGCTTACGTGAATTATTATTTAACCTTTACATTATTGTTGAACCATGGTATTAATAATAACTACACAATAGTAAGAGCTGAACAGTTGCTTCATTTATCTAATTTCCTCCATGGAAAAAGTGGGCCTGTCTTGGGCCTGAAACTCCCAGGCTGAAAAGTGGCCCCACTCCGGCCCTGGCCCACACTGTGCCCTCCAAACAACATTTTACTCCTCTTTTCCACCTCGCCAATGATAATTTCTACTTCACATTGAGTGAAGTTACGTTTCTTGGTTTTCCTCTCTGTGTTTGCCATGATTTCGCAATCGATTAATATTAACTTGTGGGCGTTTCACGGATTATCCCCTGGGGCCTCATTTATAAACGTTGCGTACGCACAAAAGAAGGCGTACGCCGCTCTCTATGCAATAATTGGTATTTATAAAAAGAAAACTTGACGGGAAAATGTGCGGCCCTTCACGCAAGCTCTGACCCAGGCATGTGCACAAAAACGGGTGAAATGAGAAATGGCGACACCGTCGACAGATGGAAGAAACATGTGAAAGTGTGTGAAACTGTAGACCGTTGTGTAAAAGAAATGGCAATACTGGCTCTCATTAATAACATGAAGACTTCACAAAGCAAGTCTTACAATTAACAGCCTACATAAACACCCGTTTGATCGATCTGCAGTGTAAAACAAACAAAATCAAACGAAGATAACAACAGAAATGCAAATTAACACATATTTGCAAAAATAAAAGTGAAATATGTTCTGCTACAATAATTATTGCATGTTATGCAATTCATCCTCATAACACATCTGTAGCTTGTCAGATGCAATCAAATGGATGGTAATAAAATGCCATGCCATAACAATGCGTAATGATGTAATGCGTAATGCAACCTTTTGCCACTCAAGTGCCTTTTTTGGCATTAATGCTCACACCAGGCCCGGGGTGGGTAATCGGGAGAATTCCCGGTGGGCCGCTTTCACTTTTGGGCCGGTCGAGGATTTTTTTTTTTTTTACGTTTGTCACGTTGTCTATCTTCTCTTAAAGGCTACACACGTTCCACATTCTAACATGTATACATGTAAAGGAATTCTCCCCTCCTCTTCCAAATAGGGTTGGTTGGGTCCATAGCCCGTCTTTTTCAAGGTAGTATATAGGCAACCGTTTTCTCAGGTAGTATAGGCAACCGATAGCTGGGCCGGCCCTACCGTAACTGTACGGGTCAGGGAGGATGAATGGGAGGAAGACGCCAGGAGGGGCTGGTTGAAAAAAAGAAAGGCATTGGAGGAGGATGCTGCCAAATGTGCCAAGCTTACAGATTTATTTTCAAGAGGACAAACACAAGTGGCAACAGGTAAAGAGAGATAGGCCTAGTAATGATTAGCATGTCAACCTATTCACAAGCAAAATAATAAATATAATTAAGGCGAGACACGACAGGCAAATCATTTATTAACTGGTCAATTTTGAGATTATGGGCTATTTGTTTTCTTTCAGACTTGTGGTGAAAAAAAGTCTGAAATACACATCTAGGTCTTTATCTTACAACACTTTGTCTGTTTGCGTCTGTAGATTTCTCATAAATTCATCAAAAGTTGGCGATCTAAATCATCCCGCTGCTCCGCGATCGCTGTCTGCACCCTGTCATCACACACACCGCTAGAAAGTTCTCTCTCTGCTGTACAATGCTGTCGGATCCAGATATGGTAATTTCCTTTTTATCAGCAACCAATCGTGAAAGTAAAAGGGGAGATTTAACTCTGTATGCGCAATCTCATTGGCTGATGCTAAATCTTTAAAGCCCATTTTCTCAAAATGACCTTTCTCTCATACTCCAAGTCCGAAATCTCCACTTCAGTAGCAACTATATACACCACACTTTCCAGTCGTGTACTTAGTTATACTATGAAGACATTTACAGAGGGATTTGTAAATATATTATTCGTAGCCTGATTTATATAACATTTTATTCCAAAAAACATGGTGAAAATCATTTAATGCTATTGACAATATATTCTGATTTACAGGATAACAAAAGTAGATATCCATAAATCCCTCTGTAATTTTAAGAAAGAGCAGTATATGACGGTACGTGATAAACCAAAATGTATTGTTTGTTCAGAAGTGGGTGTAGTAAAGGAGTAAATTACCACAATTTGATACCCATGCAGAAAAATTATAATGACCATGATATTTTTTGTTAACTTCTCAGCTTACGTGAATTATTATTTAACCTTTACATTATTGTTGAACCATGGTATTAATAATAACTACACAATAGTAAGAGCTGAACAGTTGCTTCATTTATCTAATTTCCTCCATGGAAAAAGTGGGCCTGTCTTGGGCCTGAAACTCCCAGGCTGAAAAGTGGCCCCACTCCGGCCCTGGCCCACACTGTGCCCTCCAAACAACATTTTACTCCTCTTTTCCACCTCGCCAATGATAATTTCTACTTCACATTGAGTGAAGTTACGTTTCTTGGTTTTCCTCTCTGTGTTTGCCATGATTTCGCAATCGATTAATATTAACTTGTGGGCGTTTCACGGATTATCTATGGGCAACTATGGGCGTGACATGACACCGCAAAAGCTGCAACATTTAGAATTGATTGTGATTTATTAAGGGAAAACTGTGTAGGATGTGCGTGCGCACAGTTTTATAAATCTGAATATTTCTGTGCGTACGCACATGCTATGTTTCATCCGTACGCCACTCCTAGTCAAAGTTTTATAAATGAGGTGTAAATGCCCCACAAAACGCTTTCGAGACGGATTTGAATCAGATCGCTCAAACCACTTCAGGAGGTGGTCTGGGCCGCATTCCAGATGAAACTGGACAAGTGTAAATGCATCTGGTTGTTGAAACCACATATGTAAATTTTACTCCTCTAAAAATATGTTTGAGAGCGTGTTATAGGCTATGTGTCCTGTTACAGGCTATTATGTCATGTTATAGTCAGATATGACGACGCTACTGCAACACGCATAACCACAGATGAGCAACTGAGCATCAACAAGCCAACGTGCAAACTATCGCAAATCAAAGTGAAAGTAAGTCGCAGATGCTTAACACACAATCATCTTCATTAAAAGTAAAGAAACGAAATGATCTTACCAGGGCTGTTGCCACTCTCTCTCTCTTATTGCGGTTTTTGATTCTCCGGTCTCTGAAATTTTAGCTGACGATCAATAAAATGCAGCTCATATCTGTTGCTTCTGGTGACGTGCATTAAATCTGCATATAGCGCGGGAATTGAAGATCGGATTTATATCCGTTTTGCAAAAAATACATTTATGTGACCAGGTGTAAATTGAATAATTTTGATAAATCAGATAGCTATCCGATCTGAGAAAACATGAAGTGGCCAGGTGTAAACAGCCCCATAATCCCCCCCTCCAGTGAGCTGTTAAAGGCACAGTTCACCCAAAAAATGAAAATTCTGTTATCATTTACTCACCCTTATGTTGTGCCAAACCTGAATGACTTTCTTTCTTCTGTGTAAAATCAAAAGATATCCTGTAAAGTTTATAACTAAACAGGAATTCCTTTGTATAGACAAAAAAAGATATTTTTTTGTGTTTCACAGATAAAAAAAAAAAGAAAAAAAGTTTGGTAGCACATGAGCCTCAGCCTGATGAAATTATGACAGAATTTCCCTTTTTTGTGTCAACTATCCCTTTAACTGCATTGACTGGATCATGAGTCAACTCAAGAGACATATCAGTTGATTTGTGAAAGAATCATTCAGATTGGTTTTGTGAACTGGATCAAATTATTAATTAAAAATAGAGTGAAAAATTATTCCACCATTAATCTGGCATTTCTTAAACAAGCTTAACAACAATATAAATTTCAGTCTGTTGCTTAGACAAAGCTATAATATGGTTTCAGAAGTGTTGAATATTGTGCATCAGTTATATGGACTTTTATGATACTTTTATTGTGCTGGTTTGACATTTTAGAGTTTGACAGATTCGATCTTCATTCATTTCATTAAACAGAAAATAATATTTTGATACATTTTGTGTTCCATGGAAGAAATAACGGCTTTTTCAACAACATGAGGGTATATGGAAGCCAACTTCTTTTTCAGCGTAGTTTAAAATAAGAAAAAAAGATTTTGAGATTTATAGCCATATGCAGTTGCAAGATATGCACTACTGTTCAAAAGTTTGGGATCAGTAAGATTGTTTTGAAACATTAAATAATCTTACAGGTCCCAAACTTCTGAATGGTATAAGTCACAAGTGCGAGTTGTCAAATTTGAAACTAGAAAATACAAGAAATAAAGTCGCATTTGTGAGAAATGAAGATTGTGAAGTTTCAGTCATGAGATGTTAGTCCCAATTACTTTAATTGATTAATGATTAATTTCACTCGAAGGCCAAAACAGGCTTCTATGTGAGTTTATGGCATTTAAATGCCATAAATAATGAGAAAATGTTCTTGTTTGCGTGAACTATCCCTTTAACAGATGGTGAGTGGTGTTTCTATACTGCACGTACTGTAGTATGCGCTATATTTGTGAAATCAGTGTTATTTTATATTTATGATTCAGTGAAATATTAGTGTGTGTGAGTGAGAGAGAGGATGTTTCTCCATCCAAGGTCTCACATTGTTCACTGTCACAGTCACTCATTCCTGCTGTCCCAATTTCCACTTCAGTCTGTTATTGACTATAGTCACACTAAAACTCGCGCACAAACATTGTTCAAACCCGTCCTTCACCGCAGAAACCTTCACAGCATCAAGCTGCTGCTCAGGGCAGATGAGACCTGGGCCGTGTGGCTCTCTGGACTCACGATTTGTATTCTCTACATGATATGTGTGTATATGAATAACATTTCTATCGTATCTCCCATTTACAAGATAACCCAAGTGTATTAAAATCACTGTATGTGAATGCATGCACAGTGTGTACGTGAACGTGTCTGTGTGTGTGAGGGGAGAGGGAGGTAATTTGTTACAGGCGGAATGGAGCTTTACTCGGCTTGCTGATAATATTTTAGCCCTCGCATGCTGCTTTGCTGCCTTTAAATGCAAACAGCTTCACTTCAGCCCCAGAAATCAAAATGAATATATAGACATTGAAGATGACAGTTATATTTTCATTTCTGAGTAAAATCAGTGTGTTGCAACTGGCTAAATATGGTTCCTTGTCTCAGCTCTTTGAGGAGAACATGTTAGGTGATGCCAGATTATTGCATCAGAGAACATGAGATTTACTAATAGCCTACTGCAATTATTTCAACATAACATAAACTTCTAAATTAGCATATAGCAAAACATTAAACACTATTAAATCTCCCATTTAACATTAATCTTGAAACCATTATATAACACTTAATTTTCGCATACTCTCCCTTTCGAGTGTCATGGCAAAGCATGCTGGGAAATAGGAATCCGGGCCCCATTTCAGTTAAATTGAAGTTTGTCTTAAATAAATGAAACAAATTAATAAAGCTCAAAACAATGACACAGTTCAGATTACTTGAAATATATCAGTTTTTTAAACTCAAAAGAAGATAAACATTCTAAATACTCATAATTTAAAGCTGCAGTCCGCAGTTTTTCCTCTTTGTCGCCATCTCGGTTAGAAATCTGCAATTGCAGTTATTCGCGGAATTATCAACTTTACGTGGGTTGTACATCGGCACGGCACAGCGCGGATGAATCCAATGTTTTGAGGAGGATGTGCGTTTGTCAGTCGCTGCGCCGGTGTGAATACTGTCATTCAGAATCATAGATTCTACTTTTTGGAAGTATGACCAACAAAAGAATTTTCACTGGAAAATGTCATCTGAACAAGTAACATCCACTTTTGTTCTGACCAACTAAAGATAAAAAGGCATTGCAGTAAATCGCGCTTATCATATCACGTCAAACCGTACAAATTATACTTTGTTCTCAAATTGTTAATGTTTACAACATCAGCATTGCGTGACTACATTTAATGCCCTTCCGATATTTATCATTGTTTTCGCATTGGCCCGGTTGCAGTCTCTTTTTTTCTGTAGCCAGTCCAAAGTCCGAAGTCTTTTGCGTTTTACAACGGGTGAATCTCCAGTTGTCACTGGTGATTGTCATTTGAACCTTTCTGGATCCGCCATCAAATTGATAAGTTTAATTATATCGAGTGGTGTGAGAAAAGGCTATAAATCTCCACCTCCAACATCCTCACACGCAATATAGCCTACTAGCCGAAACACCTTCTTTATGTGTACAGATGTAACGTAATGACGCAAAGACATGCTCGAATTTCCCACAGAAATCCACCAGTACCACTGGAATTAAAAACGTTTTTACAAGCTTTCCGTTTTGAATCGAGCTACGGCAAGCAGATCGTTTTGAACACTGGCTGGTTATGTTAGCCTGGGAAAACCCAGACAAACTTCCGGCAAATTTGAGATTTGCTTTGCAAATCCATCTGGCCAAGCCCATTCAAGCCCATTTCCAATTTTTCCAAATCGAGGCACCAATCACAAACGTTGAGGCGGGCTTTACACGATGACAATAGCGCAGCTACGTTGATGAACACCTTTCGTTGATCAACCTTCATCGATCTGATTGGATTTAGGTCTATCCAATCACTCGCAGAGGCATTTGAACGACATCCATTGGTGACGCCTCTTTGGAAATGGACTGTGAATGAAACTTCCCCAGACCCACTCTCAGTTAAAACTGAGAAGGGTCTGGTGTCAACCAGGCTATGGTTATGTACTTGCTAAAAAAATTATTTTGGATAATTTTTAACCCAAAAAAGTTACGGATTGCAGCTTTAATTTGATGTAACTAATTTGTTTAATTTAAATTTACCAAACCAATTAATTATTTTAGCATTAGGGTTTACAGAATATATATATATATATTCTGTAAACCCTAATGCTAAAATAATTAATAATTAACAATTAATAATTATATAGAATATATATATATATATATATATATATATATATATATATATATATATATATATATATATATATATATATATATATATATATATATTCTGTAAACCCTAATGCTAAAATAATTAATAATTAATAATTAACCCCCAGAGTGGGTCTGGGGAAGTTTCATTCACAGTCCATTTCCAAAGAGGCGTCACCAATGGATGTCGTTCAAATGCCTCTGCGCGTGATTGGATAGACCTAAATCCAATCAGATCGATGAATATATATATATACACTCCCTCAGCATTATATATATATATATATATATATATAAATATATATATATATATATATATATATATATATATATATATATATATATATATATATATTACAGTAATATATTACTTTTCATTAATTATCTTACCTTATTCAGTGAAATATAATAGATTTAACAATACATTTACCTGTTTTCTTTTTGTCTATTTTTTTTAATGTGAAAACTGGGCTTTGGAAGTACAAATATTTATGATATAATTTGTTAAAAATCTTTTTTTTCTTCTTTTTTTTAAGTAAGCTATATGTAGGCTACTTTTTGTATAATTTATGAAAAAAATGTAAAAGGATATTCTATGTAGATGCATCATTTCATTATATATTTATTTAAATAGGTATATGTTGTATAGCTATGTATGTTTCTTCTTATTTGGTTATCAGTTATATATATTAGCTTTTATTTTACATTTCTGTTTATTGCAGCATTTTAATTGTCATGTGTGTTACCCTGGCGATGTGTGAGGACTTTTTATTGAAAAATATTCATAAAAATACTAATGTAAAAACATGATTATTAATACATTCTTTTTATATTATTTGAAAATACATATAATTATAATATTAATATATTTAAATACATATTTAAACTACTTAAACAAAAATTTACATATACAGTGTTTATTATTTTAATTCCTGAAGCATTTTTTTCTGTTATTTCTTTCTATATCTGCTTTTTTTTTTTTTTACTACATTTTAGAGAATATTTTTACAATCTTGGTTACTGTCTTTAAAACACAAACACGAAGGTCAATAATACAGCAAAAACAAACAGCATCAACTTCCCAGGTGGCACAGTCATGTGTCTGTGCTCTCTGTCCTCCTCCTCTCTGTCTCTGTCTCACTGTAACTGTACTAATAAGAGCTTTACAGCAGGTTGAGAGTTTGGGATCGCAGACCAGATCTGACTGCTCTAAATCACACCCTTAACCATTGCCAAGACAAAAAAAAAAAAAACTCTGATCAGGCTCAGAGGATTGTGATTTGGTCTTAACAGAAGTGCACTAAAGTGCTGAGAACTATTGTGAGAGAAGAGGGTCATACAGAGGCTGAGTGACCATTGCATCATGTAGCCCTTGCTGCATCATTTTCTGCTTGGTCTGGTCCTTGTCCTCATAGAGCGTGCTGTATTGCAGCCAACATGCGTGCCTCCAGGACAAGAGCTCACGGGCCGTGGCTGGAGAGGCGCTGACCTGCCCCCCTGAGAGAGGGAGCTACGGCGTGATCCGCAGGAGAGAGAGGACAAAGTTTCCCATTCCCAACAAAATAAGCTCCTCAGCAGTCTGACATCTGATGCCGTGTGTATCCGAGCCTGCAAAAGTTTCCCCGCTTTAGGGAATGTTTAAATCGCTGCTTTGTTGCCCAGGGCAACTCCCAGCAATAATTGCCCAATGATGAAGACTGAATGGGAATACACTGAACTGCCTCCACTGAGACAATCTAAAAATGCTGAGGGAGTGTTTAGTAGCCAGAAGCTGTTTTGCTGTTTGTTTTGCTGAAGGTAAAATGTGTGGTTGAATGCCCTGTCCGTAAGGAATGCAATATTTTGTGAAAAACGACTGGATAAAGCTAGTTAAAAATTTCAGTAAATAAACAGAGCATCAAGAAGTCAGCAGGTTTTTTTTATGTGCCAGTGATTTTTTTTTCTCTCTATTCCAATTCAGAGTAAAATGCACTAAAGTTCAGACTCAGCCACGCAGCACAAACAGCATGCAATGTGAAGTGAACTTAAGGGCTTTTCACATTTAACCCTAGGTTAACATCCTTTCCCAGAGGAACATTTTAGCACTCAGAGGTTGCTCTTTTATAGCTTGAGAGATTTAATGGAGTTCTCAGTAATGTTTCACTAAAGTCATTTTAAAATAAAACGGATGCAAATGGAAGAAGGTGGTTAGCACCGAGTTTTACCCTCGGTTAAGAAGAAACGCTGCTCTGGAAACTGTTTAAATGCTGAAAAGGAATGACAGATGTGTTAACTGGAGTCTTAAAAAAAAGAAGTGTTATTTGGCAGGATTTCTTGTTTTACAAGAGCTTAAGCTATGATTTACCCAAAAAATGGAAAACAAAAAGAGATATTTTGAAAACTTCTGTTTTTCTCAAAATACCTTATTCGTGTGTGTTTTGCAGACAACATGAATGACAGATTGCTTAAACTACATTACCATTCAAAAATTTGGGGCCAGTTTTTATAAGAAATGTATTATGCTCACCAAGGCTGCATTTATTTGAAATGCAAAGCTTTTGTTACAATGTCAAAATCTTTACTGTAATTTTTTATTAATTGCATAATTGCTGAATAAAGTGTTCATTTCTTTAAAACAACAGCAACAACAACAACAACTTACTGACCCCAAGCTTTTTGAGAACCAGAGCAGATTCAAACGGTAACAAGCTGTTATTAAAACTTAAGGTTGCATTCTTATTGCATGCTGCACATGTCCAATCAATATTATTACTATCATAAATATGAAATTAACAATGTTAAACCAGGGTTTGCAAATGCACAGTGCCAAATTTCTCTTGATTAATTCTTAACCAAGGATAGAATATATACACAGTGTGACAAACAGAACAAGATAACACAGGACAAACGATTTTAAGTGTGAAAAGACCATGAGAAATATGAGATATTAGGAAGAGCAATGTATACGTGCATGCATGTGTGTGTGTGTGGTGGGGCTGGGCTGGGTACTTCAGAATTAAAAGATCACAGGTATGAGTCAGAATGGGTTTAGCAGTCTCAGTCTTTCTCTGGTTTTGTCCCTTTCTCAATCCTTCCACCTCTCATAATAAGGTCATTCTGATTGATATGATAATCCCAAGCGTGGAGCATGAAAGGGGTTGGAGAGATACGGAAAGGCTGAGAGTGTGGATGAAGGAGGCAAGTGGAGAGCCCTGGATTTAATTGAACCACTTTCACAGGACAAGTCTTACAAAGTCTGACCTGCTGTGATTATGCAGAAGATCCTCAGCATTACCGTTGGCCTCTCCTCACTCGATAATGAGGGAGACGTCTAAAAGAACTGTTAAAGCTGAATGACTCACACTGTGACTGTAATCCCAAATATGAATTGCATTCAATCATTATCAATTGATTAGCAATACCCACGAAATGTCCAATAAAAACACCACAGCCCTTTAATCTAGAGCTATTCGCAAACTTTTCCTCAGGAGATGCCATTGATCTGCAAGTAATTTCTCCTTCAATATCTACAAGGAGTTCTGTGCCAGTGTTGTTGTTGTTCTTGAATCTGAATTTAATTTTTGGTGGTCTGACTGAGGCAGTGATCTCCCTCCAAGAGCTGAATCTCATTAAGCGTTTCTGTTCACGGATAAAAGACCTGGCCTCGAAGAAATTAATTAATTTGTGTTTGGTGTCAACCGGTTTCGCTTAGTGTTTAGTTGTTTTGTTGAAAATTGAGGCTAATGTTTCTCCCAGCCTCCTGAAATATACTTCGAAAATAGGCCTATGTTGAATCTGTTGCTCTCGTGGCTCCCAAGTAATGTCTGCTCGGCACAGAGAGAAAATGAGACAGCAGGTCTGGCGAAGTTCAGACATGGTTTACTAATAAAGTCCCACAGAGCTTCATGACCTTTTCAATATTCCTCCTTAGATTAGTTGAGGGGAGAGAGAGGTGTGCTTGGATTGCTTTCAGATGTCAATTTAATTTCACATAGAAATGTGTGAGGCGGCTCTAAACCATGACTTCTCACAGTTTATTAGTTTATTAGTTGTAGATCAAGTAAAGTGTTATTTTATCAAAGCAAATCAAAGATTTTTAGGGAGGGAAAAGTATACATAATCATAACGTCAACATTGCACTCGTAGGTGTAATTTAATGGAGGTAGCATTTGGCTCCTAAAATGAAGGAATTACTTTTTAGTTCTTGCAGTTTCAGAAGTTTTTCAGAAGTGTTTCAGTTCACAGTACAGCTTTTTTACCTTTTAATAACAGTCATTGCTGCTGTTTGCTGTGATTAAGTTTCCACTTAATTTGATTAATTTGATTTGATTATTTGATTAACTGACATCATAGATGGAATAGACCATGTTTTAGCATGATTTACCGTGGTATACCACATTTTAGTGTGATTTTTCTTGATTTACCATGTTCCAGTATGATTTACCATAGTTTACCATGCTATACCAAGTTCTATGATTCACTATGATTGACCCTGTTCTAGCATGGTTTACCACAATTGAACAGATTCTAGTATGATTTAATATGATTCTAGCATGATTTACCATAGTTTACAATGATTTACCATGTTATAGGATGATTTACCTTATTTACTATGATTTACCATGTTTCTAGCGTTATTTACCATGATTTACCACGTTGCTAGCAATTATGTGAAGCATCAGAACAAGTGAAGTGATAAACTCTAAATGTCTAAATATATGAACGCAAAAGCACATGTGAAAAGACTATTAATAAGTATAATGGCCAGCAGAGGGCAGTAGAAGACCACTTACTGGCTCACTTTCACTTTGAACTACTTGGTTTCACCAGTATTCTGCACTAAAGCAAACCAGTTTTTTCATGTTAACTCCATAATGCATGCTTAAATATGGAACATTTGTTATTATTTGTTATAATAAATATGTTATTGTGAAAATCTCTTTTAATGGTCTATACGCATTTCACATATTTCTTTGTGATGTAATAATATAAAACTATATTAAAACTAATAAAAAATTGCTTTAAGCGTTTGTTTGTTAGCCAATGCTGAAAGCTGATAAAAAGATTAAAAATGTCTAATGCTGCTGCTCCCACTACTGGTCAACAGTGATATTACAGACTGCATACAGTTGAAATGAATGAATGGATTTTTTTTTTCCACTTATATTTCGGGAACGAGAAAATGAAAAAATCTGAAACTCAGAACTTAGTAGTGTTAGAGGAGTTCTGTTGAACAAGACCATCCCAGTGATGCTGGGCCGGGAGTAATGTCCTTGAAATGCATATCTTTGTAGGCTTATATCTCGGGAATGCCTACGCCAAATCGCACCATACTCGAATCGAAGCTATATGAGGACGGGCTCTTTCCAACAAGCTCTCCCACAAGCATCTAGCTGGTCCAGGTCGGGATTTACAGCCGTTCCGAGTCGGGAGTCTCACAGATTAGCGATACGCGGGTGACGATAGTTTTTGATCAAGAGCCCGGAGATGACCTTACCATCAAAGTTTGATGGTTTCGTTTTCGAGTTCTCTAGTAATTCTGCAATAGATTAATTTTGACTACATGTGATTGTAAATGTTAAAATAGTGATTTTATAGTCTAAATATGAATTATAGAACAATTAGTGAGCACTATGACAAAATGACTATTTTAAACAGCAGGGGGCAGTAGAAGACCACTTATTGGCTTAATATGCATTATGTCCACATAATTTTCACATTTTTAACTGTTATAGATGCATATTTTGTTCAATCTCTCTGAAAATGTTCATGCTTGTTTAGAGTGATTTTTTTTAAGAAGATCTGAGCATTCATTGAAGAGATATAGGCTTTCGGGGAAACTTGGTCAAGGCTACATATTGAAGTGACCCTATTATAGCCATCCAAATGAAGAAGTTATACCTTTTCTGATAATTATTGATCTAGAGAGTCCAGAGAATTGTATTGCACTGGTATGATATAAACATTATAATGATCATAGAAAACACAATTTACAGCCAATACAGGCAATTTACCATAGGAAATACATGGTTTTAAAGCCTTTCAACAGTTATAGCGCCACCTATGGTCCGATCTCCATGAAACTTTGCACGCCTCTTCACCATGTTATGACACATGTGCTCAAGTTCTGACTTTTCCTTTATGATTTATAGGCTTTTGAGTGTATTTTGACACGCCCCTTTTCTAATTGACACTATTATAGCAAACCAAAGGGCAAAGTTCAATTTTTTTCGATAATTATTGATCTAGAGAGTCCAGAGAATTGCCCTAGACTAGTTTGGTTCCGATCGGGTGAAAAACCAGGGACTAGTTCACAAAAGTAGGTTTTTAACATAATTGTGAATATTTAATGAACAATTTGATTTACAGCAATGGTTCTAGAGGCAAAGTTGTTCGGCATGAGTAGATCTATCAATTGATATGCATTGTGTGGGGATTTGTGCAATACCACGTGATTAGAGAGCCATTAAACTCGTTAGCGCCAACTAGTGGCCGATTTCTTTCAAAATTCTTACTGACCTCTAGGGCCATGAGTCTAACGTGCCCATCGAGTATCGAGCACAAGTTGTTTAATTTCTGTATGAATTTCGTCGATCTACTGAACACAAAGAAGATATTTTGAAGATTATCAGTTGATGGACCCCATTGACTACCATAGTATTTTTTTCCACATAGAAGTCAATGTTTTCATTTTATTGGACAAAAATGCATATTTTGCATAAATTGTGCTTTCAAGATAATTCATCAATATTTTTTGGTTCATTTTCCATGAAGAAAAAGACTTAACTTTCAGGAGTACACATTCGATCCAATAATAGTTATGGCCTAAAACTCACAGAACTCTTTAATATGATTACTTAAGCAGCCATTTACCAAATTCCATCAAGCAGGTGTTCTTGCTTATTCATCTTCTTACCCCTTGTGTTCATCAATAGTTTATGTCTGAGGGTTCTTTGAGCCAAGTCCAGTACATTCGTCTAAACTTGCTTATCAAACTGTGCCATAGTATATCAATATGAGCATTTATGAGGTTTGTGAAATTACATTTGTTGTTTTGTGATATAATAATACGTTTAATTATTATTATCATCTCATAAAACTCTTGTGCTGTTGCTCACATCTCTATCTGTGCTGACTCAATTTAGCCAGGAACGCACACACTCAGACATTGGGAGACAGAGTAAGCTGTGTTAGTTCTTTTCTTTGAAACCTCAGGGAGATTAATCTAGCACCTGAGAAGAGCCATGATCAGTGGCTCATACAAGCCCACTGAATTTCACACAAGGCAATTAAGAGGGAAAATTAGGCCCATTTAGAGCGGCTCACACACACATACATGCAGACGGGTCCCTTATGGTGGAAAAATATCCAGGGTATATGCGATGGCAGTACTGCTCCATGGACATTCTTTGATCACAGATCTGCATGGGACATCTGTGTATTTGTTTGGATGTGCTTGGATTTCTCTCAGTGACACCTCAACAGCAACAGACAGATTTGTATCAGTGCCTCAGGCTTTGTAGTTGGCTGAGGATCCCTACAGACCAGAATTATATAAACATAATAGCTCTAAAATTATTCATAGACCTTTTTTTTTGTATATTGTGTAGAGTTTGATTTAAATTTAAATGCGAGCAGTAAAAGTTTAATGAAAACAAACCCAAAACAGAACAGAACAACCAACATAGACGAGAAAAGACAATGAACTGAATAAAACACAGGGCCTAAATACACAGAACAATTAATGAAATGAACAACGGGTGTGACTGATAATCAAACAGTGAGAAACCATAGAAACAAACTCAAACATGAGAAAACAGAACTATGTGCAAAACCCACCAATCAGACACAAAATCCCAGATTATCCCAGATTTTTTCTCCCCAGTAACCTTAAAGTATACTTCAGATAGTTTTATTGAAATCAAAATAAAAAGGATATATCTGAATCAACCAGACTGAACGTATATTGTGATAAACATTACACTATTCCATTTCAAACATAGCATTTCAATCCAAATCCTCTAGTCTAGATATACAACATGTGATGCATGTATTCTTTGCTCCAAAAGACCAGTGTCTTGAAGCTTTCAGGAGGCCTCTGATGCACAGGGACTGATGCAATGTGAGTGTGATGATGAGCCGACAGACATGCCTCTGTTTTGTGTCTGACACCTCACTTCCTGTGAAGTGTTGTGGAGCTGTCCATGGTCACTGCATTGGGAGTAATGCTGACAGCTGCTATGTTCCTCCTCATCACAATGCACAAACATATGCATGAACAAACAAACAAACAAACTACAACATGGACACAGACACATTCCCAACACCTCACAGCTGTCCATTCTGCTCATCGGTATCCTCAGCTCAATCGTCTTGAGATTTTACATTTCATCTGGTCCCTTACACCCTGCAAAAAATATTTAGTTTTGTTTGTTTTGCAGTCAAAATTCTAATGCAATATCTATGTATTCTTAAAGCTAGATTGAGAAGAAAAACTGCATAAAATATTATTGTTTGTTTTTAAAGACTTGCCATATAATTGTTTAGTTTTATTACCTCATTGGAAAATGTTTGAAACAAATTATTTTACAGTGTCCTTGTTACATATGTTACATGTACTTACTGTAGTAAGAAAATGTTGTTTATTAATCTTACTAAGTACTTAAATGATTAATTACACTGTAACAAGGACACCTTCAAATAAAGTGTAACCTATATGTTTTCTTGTATTGAAGAATCCTAGTGATATTTATAGAAACAACAACAAACTATTTTCCATGAAGGTAGGATAAAATAAATGTAATATCTAAAACCATTTTTAAATTATTTAGATTTTTTTTTTTACTTGTCTTAAAGAGGTTCAGATATTACTGTATTCTTTTGCAGTGCACTTCTCTTTTGTCTTCTTGAAGAAGTTGTCAAGTCAAGTCAAGTGTATTTATATAGCGCTTTTCACAATATAAATTGCATCAAAGCAGCTTCACAATATCAATCAAATAACATAATGTTTGTTTCTTAGTGAAAAAACATCCACGTTTGGTAGGGCTGATCAATGGTATTAATGCTTGGCTAATTATTTTGAATATCCCCAACTGAACGAGCCAAAAGCAACAGTGGCAAGGAACCGAAAAACTCCATCAAGTGACCTACTGGTGTCCTAAAACTCCATCAGGTGACCTAATGGAGAAAAAAAAACCTTGGGAGAACCCAGGCTCAGTCGGGGGCCAGTTCTCCTCTGGCGTTTATGAACTAGAGGCCGGATTTACAGTAACTGTAATTTGATACAGAATTTTGTTTTATTTTATCACTTCGGGGTGGGTACGCGAACCGGAATCACAACATTTTATCTGTAGAGTGGGAAAGGGATCCTCCATAGGGAGAGGCTAGTTGTCACTTCAGCACTGCGTTGTCATCGGGTCCAGGCAAAGCTCCTAGTCAGATCTGGATACGGCCTGGATCCGGTCGGCTGCGGGAAAACCTCGGGATAAACAAAGACACTAAAATTAGCGTAGATGCCATTCTTCTTATGATGAAGTTGTCTGTTTGTCTGTTTGTTTGTTTGTTTGTTTGTTTGAAGGAGGTTCAGGTATGTGGCACACAGTAGATATATTTTACTTTACTTGATACTTTATTTGATTTATTTATCTATTATTATTATTATTATTTTTATTATATATTTCTTGCAGTGAACTTTTCACTTTTGTCTTTTGGGGGAAATCAGTATGAGCTGAATTGTTGGCTATGTGTATGTAGCTGAGGTTTGGAAAGGAAATCACAGAGTGAAACTAATGAATGGATTTAGAGCTCCCAGCTGACAGCAGAGTATTGACAGAATGGCAATAGGACAGAACCGACTCTCACCGACCCCATACAAGCAAACACCTTTGCAAACACACCACTCTCGCTGTTTCCATAGTTACAGGTTAAACCTGCTCTGCCAATACTCCAGCTGGTTTATTGTACAACATAACATCTCAATGAAATAAACAGCTCACTGTAAGCAGTCATGACTCTGCAAAGATTTCGTGAATGTCATTTCCATAACATTCCAACAGAAACATTTTTAAAATGTGTTAAAATTGGCATGCTTCTGATGTTGCATGAGAGGTCAGGTCAAGATGAAATAACAGAGAACTAAGTGAAGTCAAACTCGTCTTTGATTCTATCTGCTGCTCATCAGTATCATCTCTTCTCAAACTAAATGTATTCAGAGAGAATGATGAAAGAGAACCTTCATCTGCAGCTCTATCTGTAAAAAAGAAAGATGAGAGAGAGAGAGAAAGAGAGAGAGAGAGAGAGAGAGAGAGATCTATGCTGTGTTTCATGATGTAGTAGCAGTTTAATGAAGTTTGATGGGTATTAACAGGCTGGCAACCAGATTGTAGTAAGTATTAAATTAGCTTTGAGACAGAATGTATAGGGCACGCATATTATTCAGTAGTATGATGGTGCAGAAAATAGGCTGTCATTCTCAATTAAATCTTGTCATCTATGTCATCTTCAATGAAACAAACATTTTGGTCACACCTAATATGTCTTTAACTGTAATTACATTAAAAAAATAAGTACAATGTACCTACTTATTGTGTTCGTGCTGTATTGCAAAATACATTTATCGAGGTGGGATATGGTTACGGGTTTAAGGGTGGGTTAAGGTGTAAGGAAAGGGTAAACTGTGCAGTTATAAAGATGTAATACTAATAACATCAACAGGGCAAATAAATGTCTTTAGTGTAGTACAATTTTTTTTTTTAAGTCAGACAGAAATGGAATTTGGGATAGTATTTCTTCCTATTGTGACATATATCAGAGAGAAACGGCTTCTCGAACAAGAAAAAAAAAAGTAGGGCATGACTTGATTTTGTCTATGGGGAATTTTATTGGATCGTTGGATGGTTGTAGTTTGCTATTGCTGTGATCTCATGTGAGTGACAGGTTGTCCCGCCCTCGCACCAGTAAACACGTCATTAGAGAAGAGATGTCACTGCAAGAGGGAGGGGAAGTTATTTTGATTAAACATTACAAGTGCACATCAATTACAAAATAATTAATGATAATTCATTTGTAATAAAAGCTGTAATATTCCATAAAAATTTGAATTTTCAGTTTTGATTTCACAGTGACTTTTGATTATTTATGAGCATCACTTTTGGAAGGGTCGTTTACCTGGTTAACCTGTTAAAATGTTTCTGTAATCCTAGTCCACGCTTACTCTTCTTGCCTGCTGAGGATGTGTGTGAGCAGGATTACAGATTGCTGATGCCTGTATTGGCCCTCAGTGGCTCTGTAATTGGACAGAGATAACTCGGTAGGGGGAGCCGGTCTAAATGCACAGGGCAAGAGCTTTACGTAAACTAATGACTCTCCATGGACCGTGGAGTAACAGGGAAAACACCTCCATTATGAGGAGCTAACTCTCCGTAAAGGCGTTTCATAAAATGCTCTCGAAAATTAGAGAGAGAGAGAGAGAGAGAGAGAGAGAGAGAGAGAGAGAGAGAGAGAGAGTTAGCTCCATTAAACACTATCAAAGGCATAAACAGAAAATTTCAGAAGATAAAAGACTGAAAATTCACCCAGCTGAAACGTTCACTTTTATGAAATAAGTATTTGCAGAAGACCAGACCTTTTTATATGATACTTAAAGTAATTCATATAGCATATTAGCAGCAGAGTGTTTCTATATAGTGTTTTCATTCTAATAGACACTCATGCTGTGTGTAATGTTTAGTAGTTCTGTAGCGATATGCAGTGTGCTGTAAAACCACTGTTAACTCTGTATTTGTAGTGCTATAGGTGCAAGGTATACATCATTTGGTGCCATTAGCTCTGTGTAATATTAGTAGTAATGTTAGCAATGCAGTATAATCTGTGTTAGCTGTGTATGTAGTAGTAGTGGTAGTAAAATTATTGAACTCTTTCAACTGTTTAGTAGTAGGTTGTTAGCCTTGCAGTGTAATTACTACTGTATGGTAGTGTGTTGTAGTATCAATGTGAGCTATCCAGTGTAATTAGTACAGTATAGTTGTGTGCAGTAATAATGTTAACTATGCAAATGCATTAGCACTGTAGTTGTGCGCTGTATTATTATTGTTGGTTACAGTCCAATTTGCAATGTATATTTGTGTGCGGTATTAATGTTAGCTATGCAGTGTAGCACTGTAGGCTATAGTTGTGTGTGGTAGTATTAATGTTAGCTATGCAGCATAATTAGCACCGTATAGTTGTGTGCGATATTACAGCCCGTTCTCATCCTTTGGCGTCATATGGGTGACGCTATATGACATTTCGTCGAAATACTACGCACATTGCAGCCTTTAGCGTCAATATGAGACGCAGAACCCAAAGCGTCATACAGGTGACTGGCATCCTTTAGCGTCAATATAAGACGCAGACCCTACCCCAGACCTAAAATTACCCATAACAGTGCGTGTTATATTGACGCTAAAGGGTGCGTAATATTTCGACGAAATGTCATATGGCGTCACCTATATGACGCCAAAGGATGAGAATGCGTTGGATATTAATGTTAGCTATGGAGTGTAATTAACACTGTATAGTTGGGTGTGTAGTAATGTTACAGTAGCTATACAGTGTAATTAGCACTGTATGGTTGTGTGCGGTAGTATTAATGTTAGTTATCCAGTGCACTGTATGGTTGTGTGTAGTTTTATTAATGTTAACGATGCAACTACATTAGTACTGTAGTTGTGTGCAGTATTATTAATGTTAGCGCTACAGTGTTATTAGCACAGTATAAGTGTATGTGGTACAGTATTATTTATGTTAGCTATGCAGTATAATTAGCACTTCATAGTTGTGTGCGTTATTATTAATGATAGCTATGCAGTCCAATTTGCACTGTATAGTTGTGTAAAGTATTATTAATGTTAGCAATACAGTATAATTTGCAATGCATAGTTGTGTGTGGTATTATTATTGAATACAATAATGTTAGCTATGCAGCATTATTAGCACTGTATTATGATGTGCAGTATTATTAATGTTAGCGATGTAGTGTATTTAACACTGTATGGCTGTGTGTAGTAGCCCATTATTAATGTCAGCAATGCGGTATAATAATTAGCACTGTTACTGTTTGTATATTAGTTAGCTGTAGAGTGTCAAGGCTTGGAGTTTAGAGTTTAGCAGTTAGCAGTACAGTATAAAGCAGCATTTTAAGTGTGTCACATTGTTAGTGTTAGCGATGTGCAGCTTGCAATATTAGCCGCACTGGCCCGTTGTGTTTGAGCCGTGGGAGCAGAATCCCCAGCGGAGGTCTGGACTGCTCCCAGTAACAGCCCTGTTTGACCCACTTCACATCACAAAGCCTCAGACTCCAGAGACCCATACACGCTCCGCAGAGAGTCTTCACTTCGCAACAACACCAGAACCCCCTAATACATCAGTGTAAAGCAGATGACTCCCACAGGAAGAGAGAAAGAAAGTGAATTGCCCTTCTCTTTCTCTCTCAAAGCTGTAGATCAGAGCTTTAGATCTCGGCAGAGGGAAGTACCATGTTCTTGCCACACTCAAAATGATTAGAAAGCACAATCTCCAAAAGGCAAGCTCAGCAAAGACTTTTTTTTACAGAATAAGGGAAGGAGGATGCTTTTCAAGCTATATTTTAACAGTCCTATATAGTGTAGGAAAATGACACGGTGTCACACAGTCCTCCGTACTGTGTTTGTGTGTGAGTCAGAGTTCTGTGTGATTAGATTTGAAGATGTCGTGTGATGTGTGTAATCTGCTGTATTATCTTAGATAGAGAGCACATATCTAAAAGTACAACACACACACACACACACACACACACACACACACACACACACACACACACACACACACACACACACACACACACACACACACACACACACACACACACACACACACACACACACACACACACACACACACACACACACACATAGACAGTCCCTTTGGAATCTAACACTTTTTCACAGTGCTATTGATGTATTTCTCCATGCTCTGCATTAAAACATTGGACCAGTATCACATTTTCAGCAGTGATAAAGTGCTTCACACACATTTACAGCTGTGGATGTTTGACAGAGAGTAATGCTGTGGAACTGAAGACCTTCAATGGAGATGGAGTTTGAAACCTTATTCCCATTTGGACTATTTCAGGATAAGGAGAGAAATGAAGTCTCTCTGTCTGTCTGTTTACACCTTAACATATTGATTTCCATGTAAATGGGGTCCAACACATTTTATGATCAATGTATGTATTTACATACACAATCTTGAATTATTTATGCATGCAAAACTGAAATAGGATTTTCGTATAAAGCGTACTTCAAAAATCTTAAAAATCTTTTTGTCTAATTTATTGATCTCTTTGGTAACGCTTTAGATTACAGCCCGGAAAGTACTGCGTAATTTAGACAAATTTATTTAGTAACTTTCGGTAATTATAGTGTATGATGTACTTGCATGTAAGTATAAGGGAACAATATGTAAAGTTTGGGGAATAAAGGGGTAACAACCAGGAGAATTAAAAAAAATATTTACACTGTAAGTATTATAGAAGTAAGGGGTAATTATTCTACTATTATGATACAACAATCACATTTGGGAGCAATTAAGCGAGAACATACACCGCGTACCTTTTTGTAATAATTGTGTACCAATACAAACTGTATAGGCTTTTTAAAAATTAGAATGCATTAAAAACATAAAAAAATGTCCATGCATTTATACATTTTTTTTAAAAATCGCAATAGTGCAGATGTTTAAGTTTTGCCTTAAAAAACTGTTTTAAACAAAAAGGAAGCGTTGTAAATCTGTTTTGAATTAAGTTGTGTTTCAAATAAAGGTTTCCGAGTCAGTGATATTAGATTGTGTATCTATATTTTTATTGTACTTACCCTGTAACTACATGGAACAAGAGGGTAACAAGCACCACTACATGAAACAACATCTTTTCCCAATATTTAAGCAAAAGTTGCAATTGTTTTAGTTTTCAGTGCACTTTTGTCAAATAGATTACTGTATAGATACATAGATTTGCACCCTGTATTTTTTAAAAAGCCTATACAGTATGTATTGGTACACCATTATTACAAAAAGGTACTGCTAAATTGGTCCCAAATGTGACTGTTGTATCATAATAAGTACCCCTTAGTTCCATAAGACTTACAAATATATACTTACTCATATAAATATATTTTATTCTCCTGGTTGTTACACCTTTATTCCCCAAACTTTACATGTTGTTCCATTATAGGGAATCAGTAGTAGAATAAGTACCCCTTCGTTCTATAACACTTAGAGTATACATTTTTTTTATTCTCCTGGTTGTTACTCCTTTATTCCACAAACTTTACATTTTGTTCCCTTATACTACATGTAATTACTTTATAGGTAAACTATAATTACAGAACGTTACACTGTAAAATCACTTTAATTACGCAGTACTTTCCGGGCTATAATCTAAAGCGCAACCCTCTTTTTTATTATCTTTATTTATTTATCTCCCTGTCTCTGTCTCTCTTGCTCTCTCTCGTATAACTGTTTATCAGTTAGCAGGGTTTTGTTTGTTTGTGTCTCTTGAGGTTTCTCCCAGTGATGGACATGAAATCCTCAGACCATGTTAAATTTCAGAAACTTTATTTTCAACCTCACAGGCCATTATATCTGCCTCTAGATATTTACTTTCTGTGAGAAAGTCGGAAAACTTCCAGCTCTGCAGACTGCGCCTGTTTTACAGGTTAGACCTCATCAGATGCTATGATTGATCTGAGACCTGCAGCGCTTGTTACCTCTTAACTTTCTTATTATTCTTGACGTTAAAAAAACACACATATTTAGACATGGCAATGAGATGAGATGATTGAAGTAGAGGTCGTGGATTATATAATAAAATCCTGCCTCGTCGTGGGGTGAAATGTAACACACTAGCTGTGCTGCGATCAATAGATCTATTTTTAGGTGCACACTCACACTGTCACTGAAACATCATTACGCTCTCACTGAGACATCAACTTACTTCCACAGCTGAAGGCAGAATCGTGCGGCAACATTACATTATTGCAGTGCATTCAGTGTCATTCATGCTTTATTGAAGCCATGAGCTCTCTAACACCTCTGTTGCTTCTCTGTGCTCCAGTAACTGCTCTTTGCTCCTCGGACCTGCTCCCCAGATGATCTTTTCCTCCTGGCTTTGCTCCTCTGACTGCACTCTGATTGGTTACAACTCTCGGCTCTCTGATGTGCAGATCCTGTAATCCCACACACTCACTTCTGATTGAGGTTCATTTTCACTTCTGTCCAGCCTTACACTTTTCATCAGATCAATAACACCATACAGAGCTGAGGTTTCTTGGGATATAACTATGAATGAAACACTCTTAAGTGCACAAACACACACACACACAACGAAAATAAGCTGTCTGACTGCCTACATATTCTGCTGCCTTCTACATATCATGCCTCACATCCATTAAACATTTATTTATTTATTGATACAATTTACATTTATGTATAAGAAACATTTCTCCTTTATTCCCCCTCTGACATCTTGGATTATTTCCCCCCCCCCCACTGTTGCAGCGTTGCTGTATTTTGGGATTGCAATGCCAGTGAACGATTCTTGCTGCCTTAAAATTAAGCAATACAAGGTTAATTAGGGAACATAATGAACAGCTGAAATGGTAAAGAAAAATTGTGGTTTCACTTCATTTGGATGGTCCCTTTAACACATTCTGTTGACTATAAGTAACGTTGCACCTACATGTCTACTAGCTCTCATTAGAGTGTTAGTAGAGTATTAGTAGACTGGTAGGGTTAGGGTTAGAATAAGTTGACATGTAGTTGCATAATTACTTATAGTCAGTATTATGTCTGCTGGAAGAGCATCACAATAAAGAGTTATCAGATATTAAGCAGACAGTACACTAATACTCTAATGAGAGTTAGTTGACATGAAGTTGCAAAGTTACTTATAGTCACCAGAATGTTCAAAAGGGACCATGAAAATAAAGTGTTACCAAAATTGTATGAATAATTCACTCCATTATAGCCATATGAGACCTGAACACACACAACTCATCCTCTGTGTCTTCCTGAAATATTATAACATTTCACTGAGAGCAATATTTTGGAAAAGCCTGTTTCGATCCAAGCCTGTTATTTAAAAAAAAAAAAAGAGTAAAAAAACAAACAATGGTTTCATGTTCATAATATCAATAGACAGAAGAAACATTAATTTAATACAGCTCTCTCTCAAATTGTACTGTACAAAAAAAAAAGGGCAGGTCACAAATGTCAAAATATTTAGTGGTCTTTTAATGGTCTTAACCATTTTAATCATAAATCACTGGTCAATAAATACAGAAATAGGCTACTGCAGATAAAGCACTGAACAGCCTTCCCTAACTTGCAGACAGCTTTTTACAGGAAGAAGAGTCAATGTTTTTTCACTCAGTGTTAATGGCTTCAAACAGTTCATGAGTAGTTGTCTCCCAGTCTCCCAGAGCATTGTCTTCATGTTGAAAAATAACATTTGCTCATTCTTCTTTAGATAACAACTTTTCATTTGTGGGAAGCAAGCCATTGTGTAATATTCTCCAAAGCATAAAATGAGTTATCACAGAGAAGTAGCTCTTCAATACCAGCAGCTAAAAATGTTCCCTACACAATGACACCTCTGCCTCCATGCTTCACTGTGGAAGAGATGTATTTATAATTATATTTCTCAGCAGATTTTCGAAGGCACCGCTCTGGAGCATCACCATGCAACTCGTGTTTCATTGTGATTCATCACGCCACACACAACTTCATATTCTGCCATAAACTCAATTTTGTCCTTGATGTTTTTCTGAGACAGCAATGGCTTTTTAAGCAGTGCATTTAGCTAATTTCCGGACCAATAATTAGTGGTTAAGACAATAAAAGCCTAATCTTTAGCCATTTTGGGCTTGGCCCAATTAATTTTTTTTTTTTTTTACATTTAATTAATTCATTTGGCCCAGAAGTGTACGTATGCTTTCATTTGCCCACATAATAATAGTGTGCTTTTAAGGGATAACTGTTGAACAGGCAAAACCAGTTGGTCTAATATGTGAATAAAGACATACTGTAGTCCTCACTTAACCTCCCACCTCTGACATCACCTGTTCCTCTTTTTATGTAACCAAAAGTCAAGTGTTTGGGCAGCAACATCAAATCTAATCATTAGAGTGTCACCCTTCCTACAAAACATAAATAGGTTGCAAACCCACAATGTCTGTATGTGTGTAAAGCAGCATTTGAAGGTCTCAGAGTGCATGGAGTTTATTGATTGGTTATCAAGCCCTACAGTGTGAAATAATGGCTTTCAAAGAGAGGTCAAAATCATCTGCTCAGTTCTGAGTTTAATCAGCCTCAGTGCTGCACACAGTCCCAGTCAAACACTGTTGCTATTGATCCCCCATAGACACAGACAGTACTAAAGCATGTATAGCCACACAGCTGCTTTATATTTATTTACCCCGTTTCAAACTTTGAATTCAGCTGCAGCTCCTTTTTTTAGCTTATTGACTATTAAATACAGTTGTTTATAGACTGATTACAGATCATCAGGTGTGTTGATCAGTCACACACTCTAAGAAAAGAGGGCCCAATGTACTGAGTTAATATGAAGGAATGATCCGTATTGATTTTTCACAGGTGTTTTACCTGCATTTTGAATTATGCGTTGCATTGTGTTTTAAGATTAAAGGAAATGTCCATGAACCATGAACACAGATTACAGATTTTTCTTACAGTGCACTGGAAGTTAGGTTTGACTGCCAGAATTTATTAAAAACATTTACCTTTCGGACAAAGACTTCTTTTTAGTGAATGATGAATTTGCTTCACAAGGACAACTGAACTGACTACTGAACACTTAGCAATTAAATTGGATGATTGTGAAATTTGATTGGCTTCTAAGTTCGATAAAATGGTTAAAAAGGAAAGATTTGAAGGGACGGTACGCTAAAAGAAGGAAAAATCTGTCCTCACTTTGCAAAGAACAAAAATTTAGATTTTTCCTTTGAAAATGTTGAATTAAGTATTCCGTTTCAATACTACTCAAAGTCAAAATTTCAGTCAAAAACGGATCCTGAACTATAATGAAGAACTTTACACCCCTTTGTGCTGTGTATATATATATATAGATATATATATATATAGCATGTAGTATGTGTACTGTATACAGTATGCTCTAATGGCAGTGGTATTATTTATCTGTTTTTGTCTTCATTTTGGCACTCCCAGCATCATACACAGTCCACAATGAGACACCACCTGTCACAAAATATGGAGACACATTATGATTCATTTTAGTGGCTTAATGTGAAGAATATTCCACATATGTATCGCCATATTGAGTTATAGAGGAAAACATAACATTTCCACCAAGATAAAAGTTGTTTGAAAATGGATCTTTTTGAAAAGCAGCTTTGTAGGCCTACGTCTTTGAATTGAAGCAATCGCTTCATTTACATCATAAGGGTCTGACTAAAGTTCTTACGATGTTTTTGATTAAGTAATGCCTAACAAACAGCTAGCATTCTTGCCAAAGCAAATTTCTATGCACATTTGGCCCTTGCGGTATGTTGAAATAAATTCGTTTTTATTTACTCAGCCTGATTTAAAAAAAAAAAATAAAACAATGTTTTATCAATGTATCATAAAAGTTGTCCGAACTGTGCTATATTTCAATTTTTTTGATTTTTTGATTTTGATCAACTTCAAATTACTTCAAAAGACTTGGAGTATTACACACAAGTGGTTTGGACTACATTTATACCTTTATGTCAGAAGAAAGAAAATCACATGTGTTTGAAACAACAGAAAGGTGAGTAAATGACTACTGAATTTAAATTTTTGAGTGAAAAATCTCTTTAATTTAAGACCAAGATACACGCACAGAAAAATTCACCACAACCACAAAACAGCCACACACATATTTTGTTAGGAAGGCTTTTTGTGCCTTCCTAACAAAAATCACCCAAGCATGTGTAATTGGACTACGAAATCCTTACAGAGGCCTGTCTGAACACTTACACTGACAACAAAAACATGTTGGGGTAAATTAGCCATAGATTGATATACACGCACACACACACTTGCATCTGCTCAGGTAAGTAATACAGAGAAACATTGTTTCACACGGCTCTGCTAATTAATGATGAGTGAACTGCTGCACCACGAACAAATGATGTCTGATCTCTGAGGAGAGAGAGCTCGTACTGACTAACAAACACTCCATTCATATTCCTTCACTCTCTCTCGCTCTCTGCCTAGGGCCTACATTTGACTCTGAACACTGCAAAACACAATTTAAAAGACAAGGCAAAACATCATCAAATAAATGCTCCACGATACAAGCAGCCCATGTTCATCTACATACAAAGAGACTTTCTCTCCTACTGTAGATATAGCAGCAGTCTCTCTGGTCCAGTTTAAACATCATTCTTGGATGTTCATATCTGCTTATGCTTCTATCTGTACAACAGTGTCACTGACTGAATGGTTGTGGCTGGATAGAGAAAGAACATACTAAGACTCCATTAGTCAAAGATCAGTTACTCAGAATATCATCTACGATCGTGTGCTTAACAGGCATTCAGAACTAATCTCAATATTGCAGTATGTGAATGTCTGATGAACATCTAGTGGATATATTTTGATATTGTTTTGAAAATGAACAATTCTGGGCTGATTTCTTCTTTGCAGGTGTTTGATAGATGCTGCATCTAACTCAGGCTTTCTGGCTTGCTCCCACATATTGAAAAAGCTAGATCTGGCAGGCACCGTTCTGCTATTGATGTTTGGATCTCTCTTACAAAAATATGGAGAGAAATATCTGCTTGGGGAAATAGTTGGGTGTGTCTTTGCCTCTGGGCACTTTTGGCCTCAAACCTTTAGAAAAATTAACTTAAAACACTCTAACTAGTTTAATTTGTTAACTAACAATGTCCGACAGTGGATACAGTACATGATAGGAGAATTCTGTAATTTTTGTCATTTCATTTTCTAAAAATCATGAACATTTGACATGACAAATGACATGAGTCATTTTCACCACATCTAAAATGATCAACTTTTATTCTATTTTGTTATTTTCTTTATACTGTGTATATTTTATATTATATTTATTTTAGAAATTGATATATATTTATATACGTTGAACTCTATCATTTAATCCCTCTCCTTCCCTATCATTTGGCTAACTCATCCTCACTCTCATCACATGGAAGAGCTAACTCTGCACTCTTCCTATTGTCCTTTACGTAAAATATTACTGTAATCATTTTCTACAATGAAGAAATCAATTTGTGAACTATAAAATAAACACTTCAAATAAATAAATAACTGCAATCATATTGTTGATGCTATAAAAATCCCAATGGGAAAACACATTACCACAATTCCACTGTGGTACAGCGTTGCCATTGATATTTTCTCAATATACAGTAAGTTAGAGAAAGTTGATTTGTGAAAAATCTAATTTGCTTATCAAAGATACTGAAAAAATCCCCCTTTAGAAGAGATGTTTAGAAATGAGGTTAATAGAGCAATTTCTGGAGCACTTCAACAGGTGTCTTCCTTGTGATGGTGACAGACGGAAAGAAAGTTTTGGAGGGACATTCAAATGTCATTTGACTTAAAAACAGCACATCATTGGCTACCTTAAGGCCTGCCCTTTTAATTCCCATATTGCAATATATTGTTTTTTTTTTTTTAATTAATTGTTGCCATATGGCAATTCTGTGCCATAAAGGGTTATGGCTGCTGTGTACTCTCGTCCGAAGCTATGCTCAGACTACCCGCAAAAATCTGATTTTTTGTATATCCAGATTTTATCCAGATGGGGTTTTGAAAGTCTGGACTGCAAAACAAACAAACAAACAAAAAATAAACATCAAATCTGAAACAAAAATCATAGTTTTAAATGTAATTATCCATATTTTTATAAAGGACTTTTATTGTTTAAAGTCTTGGTATGGGAGAACGGTAAAACAATAAATTCAAGCCTTAAATACCATTTGAAATAAAAAATAAATAATGATTTTGGTGGTGGCATGGGTAAAAGTTTTGAAGACTTCCAAAAATTGAATGTGATCTTCATTTTGCAAGCTGCAATTTTAAATCGGTTGTTTTAATAAAAATCAACCCCTGGGACATAAAAAGTGCTCAAAGTTGAGGAAACACCCAGTTATGCTTAAACATCTAAATGTGTAAAATGCATAAATGTCATGTAAACACTGAGAAGTCATTTATGGACAATGACAGGAATACTGAGAATATGAGAATGATAGTCGTAAAGCTGGTAAAGTTAACAATAGAGAGCACAGAAACCCAAACAGTAGCGTAAACGAGCGACAGTAAGAGAGTGATGTACATCCCCTATTGGCCAACAGCAATAAGCTGTCAGCCATGGCTTTTCAGCCTGATCGGACAGAATTATGCTTCCACTCGGTATATCAGTCAGCCAGACACAGCTCACAGTAAATTATCAGATGCCGGGAAATCAGAGGTGCTCCAGTGTTGATGTGTTTACCCTCCAGTTACAGTCATCTCTTTTTCCATTTCCTTGGTGCTTTCTTCTTCATGCGCCAGCATTTGTGATTAGCCTGGCCTTTGCCCGTGATTCTCCACTGTGTCCACCCTTGCAGAGCGAGCGTGTCCGCCTCAGACTCCAGTGGCAAAACTCACATTACATATTACACGCACCATGGCAACATGAACCTCAGCTTTCATGGCTCAACTTTGCTAGCACGCTAATTAGCACTAACCTTGCTGTCTAAAATGCCAAAAGGCTATGGGAACTTTTAAACGTGTTCCAGAAAATATAGCGCCTAATGAAGTCAGGTGGCCAGAGCTGCCCCATTCATTCTCGTCTCAGTGAAAACAGGTGTTTTAGCGTTCACAAATGAACATGTCTGTCTGGCTAGGGTACTTTCTAAATTTCTGTCCCTGCTTTTGTTTAAATTTAATCTTCTTAGATTAAGTGAGCGCATAATGAATGTTAACCTATTTTACAGTTCTGTAGCCATTGAATAATTGATGTTACACAGTCTTGCTGAGAAAGAAATAATATGTAGACATATTAAAATAACTTTCCCAAGATAAAATAAAATTGATTAAAAAAAAAGGGATGAGTGAAATTAAAGAGTGAGCGAGAGAGGGGCCCTTAGGGTTTAGCTTCGTATTTAAATGAGGAGATAAAGCAGAGAGAGTTCTGTGAAGTTAGGTGGACCATTTATTTAATACTAAGTTCTACACTGCTTCTGTAGTATTTATGAAGGCTGTTAACCATTCAGCCGCTTCTCCTTTATTTTATTAAAACCTGTGACTCTCTGACCCTCCAGTTAAACAACCTTGAGATTAATACCTACTGATTTAACAATAATAGCTCTAATAAAATAATAGTTATTGCTCTTGCAGCAATCGTGGGTATGACCGATGAACAACAGAGAGGGTATAGACATAAATAAAATGCTTCTCTGTCAAAGAGTTTAACTTCACTTTTTTATTTTTCAGCCTGATACTTATGACATCATCCACAGAGGTGATTTAAACATGACAAATGTAAAATGAACTTATCATTGCGGGTCAATTTGACCTTATTCATTACTGTAAAAAAATGTGTTTCCACTTTTAAAAAAGTAAGTGTTTGTGCTGCCTTAAAATGTTAAGTTTTGTCACTTAAAATTTCAAGGCAGCACGAAAACTTACTTTTTTTAAAAGTTGAA
Organism: Meda fulgida; assembly: GCA_030578275.1. Classification (NCBI taxonomy): domain Eukaryota; kingdom Metazoa; phylum Chordata; class Actinopteri; order Cypriniformes; family Leuciscidae; genus Meda; species Meda fulgida. The sequence goes on along the minus strand of CM060623.1, from coordinate 19,341,981 downwards.
AAAACAATTTGTACTCCACTGTGCTCACAACCACCATGCTCAAACGCAAGGGCAGCATGCTCTTCCCCCAAACACACAAAAACAGCATAGGTGTGTGTCATAGGACATGAACATGGAGGCACACACCGTTTGTTTTGTAAATCACTCATTTTCATTTTGTTTCTTTTTCTTTCATTTGTCAGAGTGTAGAGGAAAAGAGAGAGATTTTTCTGCGCACTGCCCAGCAAAAACTAACTTCGTGCATGCATTCCAATGACACCACTGTCCGAAAAGCTCAAAGTCAATTCCATTGACGTGTTGCACACATATATTCACAGCTGGCCAAGCACAACGCTGGTTCCCATAGCGCTTAAATCAATTTAATTCAATTCATTGTTTTTGAGATATGAGTTAAATGTCAAAGCTGATTCAGCGAGAAAAAAACTAGTCTACTAAGCTCCAGAGAGAGTGGCTTGCAAATAAATCTGTAGTTCTAGTTAATGCCATTATGATGCAGTTTGATGCTGATCGGCCTCAATTTGCAAGCAACTGTAAAATTACCTGAGCGCCTGATGCTCAAAGCATGCAGGCATGAGGGGGTGGCTGCACTAATTCAGAAAAGCTCTGGAATCAGCAGGGTTATGCTGGATGAATCTCTGCACAGTTCACCAACTCCGACCACAACCATCAGCAGAACCTGTGTGTGCGCGCACACTTTTGTGTGTTCGTGTGCGCGTGCTTAAGTGAGATGGATGGCTTCAACCCTGAAAGAGGACACCTGCCCTGCTCGCAAAACTCATGACAAGTTACAGCATCCCGAACAGGTTTTGTTGCCTTCAGGACACATAGAGGACAAACATTAGAAACTTGTGCCAACATGTCTGCCAGCTTCCCTGTGACACCTGACACGCATCCTCACAACCATTCCACTCACATCCTGAGAGAGAGAGAGAGAGAGAGAGAGAGAGAGAGAGAGAGAGAGAGAGAGAGAGAGAGAGAGAGAGAGAGAGAGAGAGAGAGAGAGAGAGAGAGAGAGAGAGAGAGACAGAGAGAGAGAGAGAGAGAGAGAGACAGAGATAATAAGTATCTTTTATTCTGGTTTCACAGGGGTCAAGCACCTGCACAACTATCCCCAGAGGAGCAAAGAGATGGACAATGAAGGGAAGGAGGGATGAAAAGGAAGAAAAAACAAGGTTGAGGTGATGAATAGGCCCGACTGCAGCTGCTCGATCGAAGCGATTGATCGGCAAGGACGCTGACTGATAGTTTCACCTTCCGTCAAACACACAATGAGCACAAGGAGAGATAGAGTCTGATAGAAGTGTGGATTAATGCTGGGGGGAGGCACCTATAAATTAATCTAATCTTTCAAAACGTCAAGTGAAACTCAGCGCCTGAGTTATTTTTCACAGCTGTCACATAGAAGATTTAGGCCTTTTAATGAACTGGAGACCATCTGGAATATGTGCGTCTTTGCTGCATAGTAAAGCTTTAGATTTGCTTTTAAATTATTTGTTAAAATATTTATTTTATTCCAGCCTAATATACAGAGACAACTATACTATAACTATAACTATAGTTGACTTGTAGCAGGGCTGACTTCCCCTGAAAAGTCTAACACTGAGGCTCAATGGCACTGTAAAACATCACTATTTCTGACCAGCCCATAGCAAAATTGGATCAACCAATGGGGTACCTGTTTGTCCGACCAATGGCATTCAGATAGCAATGTTTTGGAAACCTCTTTGAAAACAATCATTCCTGTTGCAATCTGTGAGTGGCACTTGATCTGACAATGTAAATCAACCTAGCCTTCTAAAAACACAAAAGTAAGGATTCTAGTGCTTCTTGATCACATTCATTTTAATTTATCTAAAAATTGTGATGAAAATATCCATCATTTTTGTTTGGTGATATTTCTATAGGTGAACTTGACTAGGGTAGTCAAAAAGTGTTAATTTAATAAAACCAATTATGAGTGTGGTTTTAAGGTGAAATTTATTTACAATCATAGGTGCTAGCTGAGGAGATCACAACAGATTGGTTACCTTCTTAACCTTAAAACAGATCAATTTGAAGCCCTACGCCAAAAAAAGAGCGTTTCACCTGTTTCGGATTCAATTTAGCTCTTTTCAGTATGAGGTCACTAAAGAAAATGCATACTATCTATTTTCTAAATGCATGTTATACGTGCTCAGCAAGCAATACCAGAGCTGTATGATATTCTATCATGTAAGCAAAGTCAACAGTGATTACAAGGTGTTTGGTTTAATTTCTTTGACATGCTCTATGTGTAGCCTGTGCGTCTATTCTTGGGCTATAGATAGACGTCTATAAAATTTTCACTGACAGTCCAAATTTTGCCTTGTTTTAACCTAGATGTCAGGGCTGTGTTTGGATGGCTATTAGACATCTTTTAAATGCAAAATTGCTTGCTGTGTGTTATTGTGCACAATTCAATCATGTGTATTTGTCTTTTTTTCTTTTTACCTCATTTTTTAAAACAACAGACTTCTCACTCTGGGGATGTATGCAGAAATTCTCCAATCATGTAGTCCGCTCAAACCCCGTCCCTTTCTTATAATCTACTGCAAGCATGCATTTGGATCTGCCTCCATCCAATCAACAACCGATGGATAGAACCAAGTCCCTGCCCTCCTTTTTTTCTTTTTCTCAGATGTACGTAACACATTTGAAAGAAAAGATGTGGGTGATTCAATTTTTTCGCAACTTTACGAATCTTCACTAAGGGAAAGTAAGCTATTGAACTTGTTCATAGCCAGCTAGAAAATATTGTTAAAACAAAAAGAAACAGGAGAAAAAGTTCTGCCTATTCCAAATTCGTATAAATTACCTTTAGAGACCAGATTAAATGGCCCTATTAATGTTGTCCTTAAAAAAATGCAACATGGATATTATGCTTTTTCCAAAGTAAATTATTGTAGAACTAATTCTCCATGCCAGTTTCTATTCACTGAATCATGCTCAAATAGATGTTTCAAAAATGAGCAATTTTCGGTTTTATTAAGGAGAGTGAAGGGCAATGTTCATTCGTGGTACAATTACTGCAGCTGTTACTGTCAGTTTTAGCCCAAATCCTTCAGTGAATGCAGCTTTATGACAGACATTAATTTGATGGGCTATAAGCCATTAGAGGCTGCATCATTTTATACTGCTGATAAAAAAAAAATTAAATTACTGTGCTGCAGTTTCTTCTTCTCACTGGAATGTCTGTTGGTGCTCGGTGGGGTGTTTTCGTTGAGAGTGGAGGAAAGATTGGTCTTTTAAACCACGCTTGAACTGCTCTGCATAGTTTACCTCACAGTAGGTGTCCTTAATAAAATAATCTTAATAAATATAAACTGTATACAGACTTTATTCCCCTTTCATACTGAGCACAGTTTTATTGCTGTAGGTTTTCAGGTCCCTGCACTGTTTGTCACTCGTAGTTACTTGAACTGCTGGATTAGAGGCCTGCTTTACTGACAATAGCTTTTGAAAATATGATCTCAAAATGCTGGTAAAAATAAGATGACATTCGATTTTGACAAGGAATCAGTTTCCGTGCTGCTACCGTAAAAATCGTCATTCTGCATGGTTAAGTGTTTGACATTCTGCATGGTAAAGTGTTTGTTTATAAATTGCAGCAGTGCATAATGCGTCATATCATGAACAAGATGAATGATTATCAAAGTATTTCTGACATGGTTTTGAACACGTCATTTTTTATTAAATCGCGGTATGCGGGTAGAGATAAATCATAGAGAACAGTGAAATCATTCACAGTGACACAACCCACAACCCTTCTTATTTTTAAGACCTATAGGTCACACTACCATTAGCTGTAGTGTGTAGCCATAGCTTACACTACCATTCAAAAGTTTGGGGTCGCTAAGATTTACAGTATACAAATACACAGTAAAAACAGTATACTGTGAAATATGATTACAATTTAAAATAACTGTTTTGAATTATTATTATATTTTAAAATGTAATTTATTCCTGTGATGGCAAAGCTGAATTTTCAGCATCATTGCTGCTGATTTGCTGTTCAAGAAATATTTCTGATTATAAATATATCTTATAGAATTTTATTTTTATAATATTATTAATGATGAATTGAAAACATACTGCATGACTGGAATCCCACTTCTCAAATTTATTGAATTCTAGCTGGACTTACCCACATCACATCTACAATGGTCTCAGATCACCGATCTCTCTCTCTCTCTCTCTCTCTCTCTCTCTCTCTCTCTCTCTCTCTCTCTCTCTCTCTCTCTCTCTCTCTCTCTCTCTCTCTGTCTCTCTCTCTCTCTCTCTCTGTCTCTCTCTCTCTCTCTCTCTCTCTCTCTCTCTCTCTCTCTCTCTCTCTCTCTCTCTCTCTCTCTCTCTCTCTCTCTCTCTCTCTCTCATTTGGTCACTTGGTGTGCTGTTACTGTCATGGCCAGCTCTGAAATATTCCCTTTTTCTTGTGTTCTCAGTGTGCATTCTTTACAAAAAGGATTTTGAGGATCCATACAGCCAGTGAACTGATATAATTGCTGCCAGTTTATCATTCTGTTCTTTAGCCATTTGTCTGCTGTCTCCATCCTCTGTTCTCATGTTTTTCTTTTATTTCCTCACCGGTCTGGCTTACTTATTAACCGGCACCATGGGACTCATTTTTCCCCTCTTCTCACCCAAATACTGGTCACAAGCTCTCACAACAGGATTTATACTGGGCTGGCACACACAGAAAGAGGGAAGAGAGGACTGAAAATAGTCTTTTTGAAATTGAGGTAAATCCTGCTATGCATCTAAACTGAAGGTTTTTGTTGATGGACAATATTAAGTTGCGCAGATGTCTAAACATAAGTTTGGTTTCTGTACTCTTCATGCAAGACAAACAAACAAATGATAAAAATAGCAGCATAAAACCATAAATACAGCAGAGGGTTTGCCTCCCCTCACATCATGATGGTCTCGGCAGATTCACAGGAGCAGGTGGCTAAGAGGGGGACTGTTTCTGTGTTGTTCTGCCCGTGTGTGATGAGGCGCACCTGAACTTAATAGTGCCTAATCACCACTGCCATAAAGGCTCCCGTACGTCTCTCTAACAGGACACGGGTCTCCCACATGTATAAACAAGGTGTCTTCAAGGTCCAGGGAGGGTGTGACATACTCAGACCCCTGCAGAGACAATGACCGCCTGGTCCTACCTCTGGACCTGCCGCCCCCTGCACAGCATGACCTTTACGTCCCAGTAGACATTTTTGTTATTTTATTTCAAATAAAAACCTCCCATTGGTTTCTTCACTGTGTTTGGTCGAATCCCACCTTTGTCAGTGCAGTTCTAAATTTGAACCGAATGGCTGTGGTTTAAGCACTGCTTAATTCTGCAATACACACATTTGTACACTCAAATAAGCCATTTGTCAAAATCCTTTTGCTGCGAGTGACATCTGTCAGGATGATCTGCGTAACACACGAGAATGAACCTCATTGGTTCTCGCACATCAAGCAAGCATGCCTGAGTTTCCATTTACCACAACTGATTAGTGCATTGATGAATGTTCATGTAAATAAAAGCTTAAATTAAATCTGTTCAGCATATAAAGTAATCGTGTCTCTTCAGAATATTTAAACTAAACTGCTCAATTCATATGGATTAGTTTTAAAATTTCTTTATGAACTTTTCAAAGTGTCAAAGTGTCAGTTGCATAAGAGGGACAGAAATCTCTCCGATTTCATTAAAAAGATCTTCATTTGTGTTCCAAAGATGAAATTCTTACAGGATTGGAATGACATGAGAGTGAGTTAATGATGACAGAATTTTTGGGCAAACTAACCGTTTAATTGATACATTTTTTCATTTTTCTCTGAAATTTTCCACAGATACCCCTGGGGGTCCTCAGATGCCGGTTGCCATAAACCAAAATGATCTTTTTGGGTAAGTAAAAAGATGAATACAGAAAACGTTGGCAACACACTAAGGTCTATACTAATTTAGAGTTGCAAAGTTAAATCTTTGTATCTCCCTCATCTTCCCATTGTTTGCTCCATTTTCTCTCTCTTTCAGTCATTCTGTTCATCTGTACTGCTCTGAACTCATCCTCTTCAGTGCTAATGGCTCTGTGACGGGGCCATCTGTTCTTACACACACTGGACTGTGTGATGCTAAATGGCACTAGTGTCCTGGTATATGATAATCATAACTAATTTAAATAGGGTGTGTAAATGTGTTAGCACTGGGCAAATGAGATTATTCTATAACATTACACTGCATGGTTAGACTGGAGCAATGGACTGCAGACTGCATGAATAAACTAGAGCACAGGACAGCACTAAACAACTGCAGACCAAGATGCACCACTGAACTCCATTCAATGCATCATAAAACTTAAAAGTGTAACATAACACCATAGCATAAAGTCCAGCGTAAACCACAGTAATAATTAGGCGATTAGACCACAGGATTAAACTCCAGCTCTGGATCACATTACAGCAGAGGAGATTGTTGGCAGCATCTGAAGGAATGTGACCACTGGAGTCGTATTAGCTCTGTGGGTCCCATAGGACCAGATTAGAACATCAGAAACTACACCCCCTCACATACTGAACTATTTTCTGCATGCCAGTAGCACATATTCGGCAAATGTCAAGGAATCTGAGTACAGACTCAGGTACTTAAAGATGAGTGAAGGGAAGCTTCATGTGTGCCAGCAGCAGTCTGGCCTATAAACCCGTAGATGTGACTCAGATAGAGGCTGTTTTAGACTTGCCATTTTAAGCCTCTTGTGCTGTTAATATTTTATGTCTGTCACTGAATCAACAACATTCTCAGCATGGATTTCCCTCAAAATGTATAGGCTATATAGCTCATGTAATTTAATTGAGCACATGATCAAATTTAGACCAAATGTGAATTTTTAAAGACTTTTTCACCCTAGATTTATAATTTTTTTTTCATCTGGCATTGCTGAAAATTGTATCACCAGTCATAATTAAAATTAGCAAACTGATGAAATTTTTTAAATAATAATGTGGGCAGAAAAATAAGAGGAAATATCATGTATCATGAATAACAAAATATAATCAAATATTAGAGGAAACACAACATATTTTATGTATTTTCAATATGTTGTAGTAAATGTTCTTATTATATTTTTAACCAAAATGTTTATTAACAAAACACACATTTTGCATTTACCCAAAATGTATTTTAAGATTGAAAATGTATTTTGTAATATCTTTTGGTTTAGTAGTGTCTTTAGGTTTGTTATAAATATATGTTCAATTTGAAATATATATTTTCTGTGCCATGCTGTTTACAACATATACAGCAAATATTTCAAAGATATTTTGGCCAAGGGCCATAACAGTCCTGCAGTGCAGCAGAAATGTAAGTAAAAAAATTGTCTCACTATTTATTCAAATGTACTAGTTATATGTGCAACATATACTAATACATTTGAACATCAAACTGTATAAATTAACATTAGTTATTATGTCTTATGAACAAACATGAATTAACAATGAACACTGTAAATTAACATTAACCTAGATTGAAAAATACTTCAAATAGTGTTGTTGCTCATTGTTAGTTCACGATTAACAAATGTTAACAAATGTTTTTTCTAGTGCGACTTTCCATTGATTTCTAATGCTGAGCTAATGATATTTTCTATCCCCTCACCTTAAATGTAACCCTCACATAACCTTTCTGCATTAGGACATTATTTAGTATGTTTGTTACAACAATTTCCTTGTCAGGATTGTCGTATGGCCCTCATGATGTAGGTTATTTCAGGTTTTACTATCCTTGTGGAGCCATTCGTTCCCCACAATGTAGGCAAAACCTGAACCAACCAGCCCACATAAGGTACATTATTGTTTTCACCAGAATATGACCCCAAAGAAAAAAACCAACAACATTCCTTCAGACCACCACAGTACAAGATTTAGTACTACTATTAATGAATAATTAACGTTCACAAACATGTTAGTTTGATGGGGATGTTTGTGTCTTGTGAAATATGGAACAGTAGAATGACAGAGGGGTCAAATAAATGTTACCATGATGCCAGCTGAATAATTAAGATCTGCTAGATTTAGCTTTGCAGCGTTTTCCTCCACAAAAGGATCTTGGTGTCCTCTCACATTATTATGCTACAGGGGCTTGTACCCACGAGCAGACAGAAATATTTCTCCTCAGTATTACTTGATGTTTCTTTTATCCTTGTTGTCAGTGGCATACACCCCATTCACCTATTGGCTTGTCTCTGTTGTTCTGAACACCACAACCCTCTCGGGTCTCTGGAGAGAAGGACTCTTCTGTGAGCATGTTAAGAGCCAACTGCAGGTCACAAACATTTATCGCCACTTTGCGATTTTGGGCTGAAACCTTCAATTTCTGCTACACTTGAAAAATTAATGTCCTTTCAGACATTGCTATAGGTTTCAGGATACTGTATGTGACAAAATCACTCTCTCTCTCCCTCCCTCACACACACACACACACACACACATATCATTTGGTGTGTGTGTATGTCCTTGTGTGCTGGTAAATTGCTATTAATGGATCACAATTTAGCCGAACTGCATTAAAGCCCCAACCAGTGTTTTGGTGCAAAAGACACCATTTTCAATCTCTATCTAATCTTTCCTCCATTATTGTTCATCTGCCTGGCTGATATGAAAATAATGAGGAATGATGTGTTTTTATCAGCGAACAGTAATGTAGGGCATCGATGTTAAAATTCAGAATAGTGGGAGACACACTTACATGATACAGATAAAGCATGATTAGTATGCATTCATCTGCCTCTTTTTGTAGCTATGTGTGTGTGATGGTGATAATGCTAATTTTTAATCTACCCACTTGCAATTATATGCTGATTTATTCATTAATATTTTCATTTTAAAAGTAAAACCTTTACATTAATAAAAGCGATTTATAATATAAAAAGCATATTAATTTAGCTATATCTCAAATATAGTTCTGAATTTCACCATGGATGTGATTCGCTTTAGATAATCAAAGCCCTGCTGAATTCAGATCAACAAAATAACTTTGAATGTTATACTGCTTACAGTATAACAGTCCAATAAACAATAGGTTAATATTACACGTTTTAAACACAGTATTTCAAGTTCCATGAAAATTTGTTCCAAAGTCAAAACTGAATTATCTAGCAACACACATAGCAGTGTTTAGGTCTGACCCAGTGTATTTGAACGAATCGGTTTAGTGAATGATACAAAGACTCACTGATAATGACAGTTGCTTGACTGAATGACTCAATGAATGACTTGTTCTTAAAGGCAGCAGCTTCTCTCCAGCTACTGACGTAACTATGTAACCTGCAGAGTCAGTAAAAATCGGGTACTCCTGGAACGCCTCTATATTATTATTGTATACTATTTTGCAAATGGCTGCAGGTAAACATATTCTTCATCATTAGCCTACAGAATTTGTATGCACACCCATCATACAGTAGTCACATCTCAGCACATTTATACATGCGACTCTGAGTATTTGGGTATTATGTATGCACTTTCATACATGAATGCAATGTGCTTCATGCACGCACAGTCAAGCAACAACTGTACGACGATTCTCCCCCCTTTCTCACTTGTCTTCTTTGTTTCTTAATTATTCATATAGCTCATATTTTATTTTCGTCAGTGCTGTCAGAGTGTGTATGATATCTCTCCTGGCCTTTTCCCTCTGCCGTCAGACTTCATTAAATCTGCGAGTTGTATTTGCATAAGCGGCACCAAGTCTCAACACCTACATCCCAGGGTGACGTGTGTGTGCGAGTGAGAGATATACAGTGCGGTGGCAGCGTCAGACAATATATGCGTGCAGCTTTGTTCACCTGTTTGTATTTTGCCAGATTCCTACTGATTCAAGGTAGCCCAACCTTCCCAGATGCTTTAGATGTGAGCTGCGCCAATTATTATTCCACAATGTTCCTGTTGAATATTAAAACTCACAGTCTCACTGCTGTGGGGGGGGTGGGGGGGGGGATCTTCATTGTAGCTACGTGCGCCTGTGGGTGTGTGTTTCATGGTATCATGTATTATGATATCAGCATGCATCTCCATACACAGCCTATGCATCATTTCACTTTCAAATATCTATCTTTATGCCTCTCTCTGTGGATGGTATTTATGAATTATATTTTGAGCTAATTTCTCTAATCTCTTGATGACATGCGCAAAAACGTTCTCAGGATTTCCTTGAAGGCTAAATTGCATGTGCATTGAACAGATTCAAGCATTCGATTAGACAATACAAAATGCAATTTGTTGTCATAAAGGCAAAGCCAGAGAGATGGGGCGCATATGGAGCATAATGTTTACACTGCAAAGAATTATTTTAGTTCCTTTTGAAACATGAGGGTGTACATTTGGAGTGACTGCGGTTTTGTCTTCATGCGTAAAGGTCAGAAAACATGATACATATATATATAATGCTGATTATGTTATTTTCCTGTGTATCAGTACCAGTGGAGGAAAAGTGAATAAATAAATCATGTTATTTGTGGCAAAATAAGGTTTCACTAGCTTGCAGCCTCTGAAATCAAATCATGGAGAAAAATTATTTTCGACATTTTTAATTATTGAATATAATACTGACACATGTACTCAATAGCAGTTACCAGGCTGGATAAAAACATTGATAATAAAAGTGATAACCTTATAACCATAATAAACTTTATTCTGCTTGTTTTGAGAATAACACTTTGATCTTTTACACTTTTACATGTTCTAGAATATACTGGTACATCTATTCTGTTATTTTCAGTGGGGCTGAAAAGCTTTAATTTAGAAACAAACAATATACAGAAGTCCGTTAGAGGTCCAGATCGATTTTACATGTTTAAATGCTGTTTCAAAGATTCCGAAAGGAATGATTGGACCTTCTGATTAGGTAGCGTAGGAATGATCATGGAACTTTGGGAAGAATTGAAGGGCAAGGAAGGAAAGAATGTATCTGAAGAGCTTAAACTCCATTGGGTTGCACTGTTGTAGATGATCCAAATATCTTTTGTAAAACAAAAACAAAAAACAACTGCATACGTACATAGAGACCCCCCCCCCCAGCCAATACATTCCAGCAGCTATAGATCCACACCCAGAAGATCAAGCGTCCGGAAGGCCAGGGGGTCCATTGAGGAGGACACATTAACTTTTTAGGATGGTCCTAATGTTTATGGTGGATATATTTCTGAAGATGAGTCTGTTCCTCGGACGTTTTAATGTCAAATAATCTTCGTGTGACTAATACTGATCGATCCTGTTAGCTGAAGCTCAATGGTGTCTATAGTTAGTCTTCACTTTCAGCACTTTTGTCCCAGTAAGTTGGGTCCGATGGTTCCATGGAGCGTAGAACTATCGGGTCACCTGAAATAGAGAATGAGAAAGAATTTAGGTTTGACACTTTGGTGTTTTCCCATTCGACACACCTGCACCTTTGTTTACCAGCACATCTGACTCCAATAACCCCAAAATATGAATCATTATGAACTATACTGCCCTATTTTGTACAGAGGAAGACGTCATCTGATTCTCTGTCTCTGTTAGTACAGATTTCATTAATGCTTGACATTTATCTGCGCTGACTTGTTGTCCTGGCTGCTGATGGGCATGGTCCGCTGGAGCAGTGGGTGAAACAGTTGGCGCCCAAGCAAACTCATTCATTTAGAGCCTGGCACCTTGCCTTCCAAGTTGGCACAGAGGGACAACTGAAGAGAGTGCCATGGCACAATGCCCGATACTTGATCCACCCTCTCACTCTTCCTCTTTCTGTCCCAGTGTCTCTTTCAGATTTGGCAAGTCTTGTGTTGCGAGAGGTGTGCTGGCATAGAACGAACACCATGCGGATCAATCATTTTAAACATCCATAATTGATCAAAGCAACTATTCTTTTCCCCTCTCTTATATTTTCACAGACCTGCGCTTCTATCCCTTGATTCTTTCTTTTAACTTTATGTAGCAGGTGTGCACAAGTTCACTTATTAATCATGGTTAAAAGTTTTGACCAGCAGGTGGTCCAATACTGAGTACACACATAGAGAATTGAGTTCACTTTTAAGCATTTCGGAGTGAATTAAATAATGAAGGTTCAGTGCTGTAGGTCTCATTTGAGCACAGTTGCATCTGTAATGAGAATGAATGCAATTGTGTGGGTTTATGTAACTATACTTTTAAAAGACCTGATAAAACCTCTGGGAATGGCCTCTAGAATGCCCTCAAATCTTTATAAAATGATTTATAAAATAAATAAAGTTGTTTTTTTCTATAAAAAAAGACAATTTGCATGCTGTAATATAAATTGAATTTGGTGGTTTTCAACTTGTTGCTATGCAGTTAGGGTGTTCTAGGTGTTTGTCAGAACATACTGTAGGTGCTTGCTTGCGCACCAAAGCCAAAAGAGCCAAAAGTCTTTATGATTCTCTTTTTTTTTTGCACAGATTATTGTTAACAGGAACTACTAACAATAAGCTTTGATCCAGATTTTGTCTATATTGTGGGACCAACATCTACACATAGAGTATAGGGTGCTGCCCTTTTAAGAACGGGGTTCCGGCGGGCTCGTGATCGTGCATGTGAAAAAAAAAAAAAAAAAACTAACTGAACCAAGTGGAGTGAGAAAGCACTGTTGATGCTAATTTGCAGACGTTCTAATGTTCTATAACAATTCAGACAAAAATATAATTTAAAACTATATTCCCAGCGTGGTGAGTAACATTTTTTGTTGTTTATAAGTATATTGATAGATCTATATAAATCGCTAGGCCTATTTGCGATTAGCGCCTAAACGACTAATGCTATTCGTTTGTTTATTATGTTTGGTTAGCCATACTGTTTAAATTGTGTATTGAAATGTTTGCAATATGTGTTGCATTTGTTTGTTGGACAAGGTTTAATACATGTTTGTTATACAGCGACTGTTTTAGATATCTGTATTGTCAGTTGTATCACATAGCTATGTGATAATGTTTCATGCTAATATGTGATATTTGCTTGTTGGGGATATCTTTGATTTAAGCATATACTTTAATGTCTATTATCTAAAGCTGATGTTATAATGTTTGGATTTATGTATTTGGTGACGTAAACATTACTGAATATTAATTGTGAATTGTTTTGTGTTTACAGTTTGACCACACAAACATAAATGTGTACATAAATACTCCAAACTACAACTAAGTTAAATGACAACCAAACTTAATGTGTACATTGTGAGTTCTGCACAAGAGGAATAAAAGAAAAAAAAAGAAACAAGATTCAAGTTAATGTTATAATTTTATGGGTAACATAGAGAAAGAGGCAGAATGTGTGTGTGTGCGCGCGTGCGTGCGTGAGCGAGAGAGAGAGGGCTATGTGTGTGGATGGTCCAAAGTAGTACAAGAACTAAAACATACGCACATACACTTCTGTTCATTTTGGATTTTCATTTATAAAGTAAAGATTTCACTTCATCTAAAGAAACATCACACACATTCAAGTACAGTTCATCACACACATGTAGGCTCACATGAATTCACTGTAATGAAATATGAATCAGTGTTATGTGTGTGTGTGTGTGTGTGTTTTATAAGAGGTATGGTGGCACACAATAGCTTATCAGTCATTGATCAAACCAGACTCTTTCACTTCTGTTCTCCTCCCGTTTTATTTTTTGCCATGAAAAAAAAAGGTGTTATTTAACCATGATTTGTTTAAGGCAATGTATGAAAAACCATGTGTTTTTCACAACGTTGAAAAAAATCCAGAGACTAAGGAAGTCTTTTTTTTTTCTGTTGAAACTTTTAATTGGAGAAGTTTTCAGTATTTCTAACTGCAGAGTATGAAAAATACATAGGCCTCTTCTAGCATTTAATATAATAATTATAATATAATTGTAGTTGTGTGTGCATAATTTGATTGCCAGTCCCAGATACTTCCTCTCCCACAGAGTCCAAAATAACTTTGTCACACCAATTTCAGGAGAAGTGACAAAGTCTACCATAAATAAATGTAATGACTACCATAATTTCTGAACATAAAAAAATAATATATATATATATATATATATATATATATATATATATATATATATATATATATATATATATATATATATATAAATATACATACATATACATACATTTATTTATATAAACTTTTAAAACCTTTTTTCTCGCATTTTCCGCTTGGCAGAGTTCGTTTTACCCTGCTCTCCAGTGACTATAAAGATCACAATAAATCTTGACATCATGTCTTCTGGTCACTTCATTTTATATACTGCTTTGTTCTGCCTTTGACTTTTTCTGTTGAGAAGAGTCTGAGTCAGTCACTTCACATCTGTCATTCATAACATAAGTGCTTGTGTGTTTGTTACTTGGCTTGTCTCTCTCTTTCTTTGTCTCTGTCTCTCTTTGTCAAGATTCAAGAAGCTTTATTGGCAGGATAAAAAAGCGGTTGTCTCTCTTTCTGTGTTTTGTTCTTCTTTTTTTTCCTAAATCAGGCTCTACTGTGTTTGATGTCAGTTCCAACAAACTTCAGGCTCTCTCCACATGAACTCCTAAGGTATGGTACAGAGCGTGTTCACAACAAGAAGAATTAGGTCACTGAGAGAAAGAAAGACAGAGGCTTTGTTCCAAAATCTAGTGAGTTGCCAACCTAGACAATAGTTTAAATACTGACAAACACCTTCTTTTAGCCACATTATAAGGCAGCATGGCTTGAATCTTTCACAGAGGGCAATCAATGCAAAAACACTAACAAGCCAAGTCCAAAACAATCTAGATGATGAACAAAGTGAGATAATGTCAATTATGAGTTCTAATTAGGGTCATCATGCACTAGTATTTTTAAAGGGGGCACCACTTGGTGGGAGGGGGCATTCATTATTAACGCATTTACTGGCGCTATTCTAAATTATTAGGAATATTAGGACTATAAGTCCTGCATCGACCTTCCTCGTATTCTGTAGCTTATAGAAATAAATTAAATTAAGCATTAAGCAGTGACACTGCAGGGCAAACTGCACCTCATCTCTGTGTTGTACAGAGCTTTTTGTGAACCTGTGAGGCTGTTCTTTGAAGTCCTGCAAACCTTCTTCCATACCGAGCGTACTACGCTGTGTTCGGCCGATAAGTTTTTTTTTTAATTTTGGACGAATTCCCCCAACTACCTGCATGCGAAAAATCGATGGTTCTGCACAAATCGCCTAGTGCCAGGCTATGGCTTCAAAACTAAGAGATTAGTTGGGGCGTTCATTTTTTATGTGTAGAATATGATATCAATAAAACACGTTGTCAAATTAGGCTATTTGAAAGGATTATTGCCGCATCCATAGACATCAGTGTATACTTTACAAACTATGAATGTTTTTGGCAAGTAATTCTGTGTATTTAAATGTCAGACATAAACATAAAATAAACATTATATGGTTGAAAACACTGAACAGTTGAAATATGATGAGCGCTGTCTTAGCGCCAGCCAACGCACGAACGCAATTTGAATATTTAGCAGTTGATGATGTGACGTATTGAACATTCTAATCACACCGGTGTGAACGTAGGCTATGTTTCAAAGTCTTAATTATCAAATGTAAAAATATAATTTTTTGTCTTCTGAAAGCTGCATTCAAAGCCATTTGGCTCAAAAATCTGAGGGGGTACGTGCTTCTGATTCTAATATTTGTGTGTGATATGTAGTGTGATATGTATTTTATGTACTGGAGTGTTGCAGTATTAGCTTAGCAATATGCTAATGCCAAAATTTTAAACTAATAAAATCAATCTCTCATGTGTTTTCTGTTTAATCATTCAGAAATGGGAGTTTAAGTGACCCTGACAGCTTTCAAAGTCATGGCATCCTCAGGCCAAAAGGACAGTCCTCATGTTTTGAAGTGTATGTGCATGTATGTATGTTTGTGTATGTGGGTGGGTGGGTGTGTATACTAACCTTGGTGGTCTTCACCTTGCTGCCTGTGCTGCAGCTCCAGCCTGTGAGGTCGGGCAGGACTTTACACTCCTCACCATCCACACACGGCTGCATCTGACACCACCACTTCTGAGCTACTATAGATGCTACACACACACACACATCGCAGGGAACATGGACAAGACCACTTAGATTAGTGCATACAGTACAGACACAGTCACTTCCAGTGAGAACAGGGGTCATATCATATGTTGTGCTTTTCCTGGCTGGGTGTAGCGCCTACACCTCTGTATCAATTTGAAGAAACCCAACATTACAAATGTATAGGTCCTAAACCAACTCAGTGTGGATTGTTTTGTGATTTTGTCACAATGTAGTGCAGGCTTTGCAAAGTAACTGCCTTATTTCATAATGCACAAAGGTAAGCCAATCATAAAAGAGGGCATTCGAGGTCATAGCAAAAGCAGCCTGTTAATTTCGGGTTGGAGAAAGGGTGGAAAATTGACCTGAAAAACTAAATTACTAATGCTGTCGATTTAACATGTTCATTTAGAACACTTAATTAAAAAACATTAATGAATTTAATCATGCTTCCTGACACGTACTGTACACTACTACAAAAGTCACACTTACAGAGAGCTGGCAGTACAGAATGAGTACTTAAATAGGATGTGACAAGACAGCAGGGGTCCTGAGACACATTTTTTGAAAGTTCATCATCTTAAAAATTTGCCAATTATAATGCAAGATGTGACGCGACAACCAAAGACGTCCGTCTAGTAATTAATTATAATGAATGTAATTAATTCCATTAAAATTCAAGCCCCATGAATTAAGTTTTTGTACCTTGACTTTAAGCTAAGTGGACTCCAGGGAAAGACATATCATGAAAATGAAAAAAGAAAAAGGAAAATAGGATATGACCCCTCACAGAGGATCATGGATCAGCTCAGGAGCAAGAAAATGGCAAACAGATGAGGAGTTATTTGAGATGATTCAGAGAGAAAGAATGAAGCATGAGATGTGGTGAAACTTGGCTTATTTGACATTTCCTCTCACGCAGAGCGCTGTGTATAGAGACACTTGAGCTATTTTTTCCTGAGCTTACAGTCAGGCAAAATAAGATAACGATCGATTTCTCTGTCAAGTGGACAGTGTTGACACAATATTAAATGAAACAGCCAGACAGCTGAGGGAGACAAAGAGACCGAAAGACAGAGAATGAGAGGAAAAGAGACGGGGGAGAAAGAGTGAAAGATGCAGGGCACAATTGCATCTTTATCATCATACATATAGGGGCGAATTTGCTAGTTGCACCAACATTCCAGTTCATCCAGACACAATGCACTGAAGTAGCTCTAATGAGTATTTAAATTTAGTCGTTATTATTCATTTTAAGCACAAACACTATTTGTGAATTAGGCTATTATTAAAACCCAGTGCCATTTGCCTGAATAGAATTGAAATGATCTGAAGATCTGTTTTACCATCCACACAGGAGGGTGCAGCCCTTGTCGTTCCAGCGACTTGTCCTGGGAAGCAGGAACACTTAACCGTCTGTGATCGCTCCTCAATCTTATTTCTGTTACAGCAGCGGTGGGCTGCAATCACCTCACATGTGCCAGCCTTCACGTACACTGCAACAAAGAACACACACACATTTCATAAGAATATTTGTCTCTGAATGACATTGCAGTCAGCATCTCATTTAAACAGGCACACCTGCAGTCAGTCATTTCACCACAGTCTGTTACCACATAGACAAATCGTCCTGCTTGTGCTATAGGTACACCTATGTTTTATGCAATATTTATAGTTGAGCCGTCAACCAATTCATTGTATATTTAAATTATTTAAATCTATTTTTATTTAAATTTTTATGACATTTTTCTGTGATTTACGTTTTTTAATTACGTGAAACATTTTATTTTAATTAAGATACATTTTTAATATTTTCTTTTATTTTTACAGTATTTATTAATCTTTGTTAATGCTAGTTAATAAAAATGTTAGTTCACAGTTCACTAACCAATGTTAACAAACACAACATTTGGTTTTAATGATGTATTAGTGTTGAAATGAACATTAAATAAGATTAATAAATGCTGTAAAATAATTGTTCATTCTTAATTCATGTTAACTATAGAAGTTTACTAATGTTGACTAATGAAACCTTATTCTAAAGTGTTACCAAAATCCCTTGTGAGTTAAAAAGTTTAACTTAAATGGTTGTTGTAAGAACATTTTTATTATGGAATTTACATACAGGTTAGGGGGCATGATTAATTGCACACATTATGTGTTGTGTTTCATAAATATATATATATATATATATATATATATATATATATATATAATATTTGTAAAATATATATATATATATATAATTGTACTAAATTGAAGAGTTAAAATGATAGCCATAATTTATAGCTATTTTTTTTATAGCAATACTTTAGCCTACTCAATTAATCTAGGTCTCTTTTTCTTATGCAGGAAACATACACAAGCGTCCCGGTATTTTTGCGACCCTTAATTAAAGCTCTGAGGGTCACAGAGATGAAAAGAAGACATAACCAAAAAGTTAATAACAGAACTGCTCTGGGTGCCCGACGGCTACTTGCTAGGCCATCAAAATGATTGAAATTCTAACAGAGATCTTCACCATCTCACTATCTCAATATCACATCAATGAAAAGTGGTTTTCTCTTTCCGAGTGTTTGAAATTTGTAGACATGCCTTTGAAACGTTAAAGCTGAAATTGAAAAGCAGAAAAACACAGAGTTCTATTAGAGAAAGGAGAAAAATGGTGATAATGAGTAAAAAACAAATGTCTGAATTCGTTGTTTTTCAAAGATCGCTCCTGATCTTTCTCAATCCACCCACCTTGTCTGGAGCATTCAAAACAGTTTATTGTGGATCAGTACAGCTCAGTGGGTTTCACCCTTAAAAAACACCAGAGGCTTCAGATGAAATTTAGCCTGAGCTATTGAACATGCCCCTTAATGTTTGGAGCAGGTCTTAGCATCAGCCATCATGTTTACTCGTCTAACTGTCAGGTAGTATAAAGCTTCAGATGCCTGTTTGTTGAGGGAGTTTTAGTACAGGGACAGTTATGCGGACTTGCACACAGATCGATACTGCAGCTTTGGGGTGCTTTTTTTAATAGAGCCCAAAATAAAAGCTCTAAATCTGTGCTGGGCCTTCTACTCCAAATCTCACTTGCTTGTTCCAGTTCTCTTACGAGAGGTTCTCTCGTATTGCGTAAGTGAGCTTACGCTACGGGAAAGATTCATCTTTTCGAGATATTGAAGCCAAAAATTATCCTTAATTTTGTATTTATTGTCAACGCAGTGCAGCAGCTAGCAGACCTAGAGCAGGCTGTCTAGCGTGCTCATTGGCTGCCCTGCGGCAACTGCAGCAGCCTACCAGTGAGCCTGACGTGACATCACGTCCGATGAGGGGCCCTTTCGTCTGGAGGCTGCGAGCACTGCGAACAACTTCCTATGTCGACCCTGTGGGCTCGACTCGAAGTTTTCAACCCGGAAGCCGTCACTCCGTCCTTTGTGGTACCACACAAGAAGAAGCGCCATTCCCAAAGACGTTCCCGTTCCGCTCTCTCGCCGGAGCCCCTCCCTCGAGCTTCGCCTATGCCTTCTCCGCCCCCTCTCCCGGACGCACAGCCGCCGGCTCCCGCCTGCGGTGCCGACACTTCGGATGACGAGGCGGAAGGAAACGCCACAAGAGACTGCTGTTCCATTCTGGCGTCGGACAGTGAGGAGTGGTCGGGTTCTCAACACTCCGCCTCCTCCTTCCAGGAATCTGTCTGGACTCGTGCTGGAGTGGACGCTGAGCTGATGCGCCCCCTTTCCCAGGCCGTCGACCGCCTCGGCCTTGAGTGGTCACCGCCTAAGGAGCCTGCACCTAAGAGACTAGACGGCTGTTTTCTTCAGAACCGCCGCCAAGCGCCCGCTTCCAGATCTGCACCCTTCCTTCCAGAACTCCACACGAAACTTGCTAAGTCGTGGAATGCACCAGTCTCCGCGAGGCTACATTCTCATGTTTCTGCGTCGCTCTCCCAAGTGGATGGCGCCGCTGAGAAGGGGTATAGATCTATCCCCGCTGTGGAGGAAGCGGTCTCAGCGCACCTTTGCCCGCCCTCTGCGAGATGGCCCTCAAAGTCTGCCCTCCCATCCAAAGCCTGTAGGACCAAGTCTGCTTTTGTTGGCCGCGCTTACGCCGCCGCCGGACAGGCCGCGTCCGCACTGCATTCTATGGCTGTACTTCAGATCATCCAAGCCGATCTCCTCCGTGAGTGGGACAAGAGAGGCCCGGATCCAGCTGCCGTCACGGATTTGAGAAGCGCGATGGACCTTTCCCTTCACGCTACCAAGTCCGCAGCTCAAGCCTTAGGGAGGTGCATGGCCGCATTAACCGTCACAGAGAGGCACCTCTGGTTGACGCTCGCCGACATGAGGGAATCTGAGCGCGACGCCTTTCTTAATGCGCCGCTCTCCCCTACTGGTCTCTTCGGCCCAGCGGTGAACGGGATCGTCGACCGCTTCTCCGAAGTGCAGAAGATCACTCAGGCCATGAACTTGTTCCTGCCGCGACGCTCTAGTTCCTCTGCAGGCCGCTCACGTGACCAGCCGCCTGCACGAGCCGCTTCGCAGTGCCCAGCACAGCCTAACCAGCCTTCGCAGCGACGCCAGGGCGGCCGCCCTAGATCGCGCTCGCCCAGCCGTCACAGGCCGCCACCCCCACGGGGCCCTCGGCCAAAGATCACACCGACAAAAATCTGGACCCACGTACGTGTGGGGTATCGCGGCTGCTTAGCTTCCTTCAAGAGTTGTTGGGAAAAGGGAGGTCCCCTTATGACTCTGAAGTCATACTCAAACCTAGACATGGTTATGTCCCAAAAGTGATTGACACTCCTTTCAGAGCGCAGGTTATTTCCCTATCGGCTCTGCCAGCATCCGATAGCGAGAGTGACGTTAATCTCCTCTGCCCGGTCAGGGCGCTGAGGGTTTACGTTACGCGCTCTGCACTGTTCAGACGCTCGGAGCAGCCCTTTGTTTCATTTGGTGGGCGCACTAAAGGTCTCGCCGGCTCGAAACAAAGCCTGTCCAGGTGGATAGTGGACGCTATAGCAGCTGCTTATGCGTCGAAATATCTCCAGTGCCCTTTGGGCATCAGGGCCCATTGCACTAGAGGCATGGCCTCGTCGTGGGCATGGTCCAGCGGAATTTCTATTCATGACATATGTGTGGCGGCGGGCTGGGCTTCCTCGTCTACCTTTGTTAGGTTTTATAACCTAGAAGTTCCTGCCCTGCAGGCTAGACTTCTGTCAGTGTGAGTGAGATGCATGTCCTGTCCAAATCTGATCGTGCTACTCTCATGTGTTATTGACTCTCCTGGTTGAGCTGCATTTTTGGGGTTAACGTGCTTTATGCTTATTCGGACTGGCGTCGCCGCTCCGTATCCCCTGTGAGTGCTTATGTACATGTGACGGCCTGTATTGCTGGCCGCCTTTACTTTCTGCTTATTTGGGTTCCCCGGGATTCCCTGGGACTCATGAGTGGATGCTTGGCGCGCACAGCGTTGACAAAGGGTTCCCATAGCGTAAGCTAACTTACGCAATACGAGAGAACCTCTCGTAAGAGAACATATCGGTTACCTAATGTAACCTCGGTTCTCTCTAGAAGAGGGAACGAGTATTGCGTAACCTGCCGTGCTTGCGCCACGAGCGACTTTCGCTTCAGTCGATGAAAACCAGGGAAGCAGCCTCCGAGCCCTGCTTATATACGCTAGGCCGCGCCCATTCTGGCGGGCTGAGACGCGATGAGGGCGCGAGCGCCCTTCATTGGACGTGATGTCACGTCAGGCTCAATGGTAGGCTGCTGCAGTTGCCGCAGGGCAGCCAATGAGCACGCTAGACAGCCTGCTCTAGGTCTGCTAGCTGCTGCACTGCTTTGACAATAAATACAAAATTAAGGATAATTTTTGGCTTCAATATCTCAAAAAGATGAATCTTTCCCGTATCGTCAGCTAACTTACGCAATACGAGAGAACCTCTTCTAGAGAGAACCGAGGTTACGTTAGGTAACCGATACGATTTATTGGCCATGAAAGCAAGTTGTGCCTTAGTTTTTGGCTTTATTTTCTAAGAAAAACAAAACAGCCATGTTCTAGCAAGCTTTTTGTTCCAGTCAGTTCATACTGTATGTAGGTTTTGGATATGGATAACATGACATCATAGTTTTGCTGCTGCACTTCCTCTATAATTAATAATAGAGATACAGGACAGACAAGTGCATGAGACGCATATTAGTGTACAAGTAAAGGCCTATTCACAATAAGTCCAAACATTTGATGACATTTAAGCAAAACATTAGGGTCCGGTTTCACAGACAGGCTTAGATTAAGCCTGGATTAAGCCTTAGTTCAATTAGGGCATTTAAGTAGCTTTTATAAACGTGTCTTAATGCGAGTTGACATCTTGAGACAAAACAATGGCACTGACATAGTTTAAGAGTTGTTTAAAACAGCTAAAACATGAATTTTAGTGTGGGACTAGCCTTAAGCCATGTTTGTGAAACCTGGGGTAGTAAGATAATTACACTGGGGAAAAATATTTTTCTCATTTTAATGCAGTAAAACTTTGTAAACATCCTTAAAACAAGATTTGCAAAATTGGATATAATAAGACTTAGAATTAGTTTCAAAATAATATATCTTCAAAGTAAGTTTATTGTTCCTACCCCATTGAAAAGATTTATTTAGCTAAAGGCAAATACATCTCAAATATATTTTTTTTGTATATTTACTTTAAAAAAAAAGCAAGTCTTAATATCGTATGCAGTTTTGTATCTTGTTATGAGTATGTTTTTTTTTCTAGAAAACAAGTAAAAAATACTGATTAAGTAAAATATATACAGGTCCTTCTCAAAAAATTAGCATATTGTGATAAAGTTCATTATTTTCCAGAATGTAATGATAAAAATTAAACTTTCATATATTTTAGATTCATTGCACACCAACTGAAATATTTCAGGTGTTTTATTGTTTTAATACTGATGATTTTGGCATACAGCTCATGAAAACCCCAAATTCCTGTCTCAAAAAATTAGCATATCATGAAAAGGTTCTCTAAAAGAGCTATTAACCTAATCATCTGAATCAACTAATTAACTCTAAACACCTGCAAAAGATTCCTGAGGCTTTTAAAAACTCCCAGCCTGTTTCATTACTCAACAACGCAATCATGGGTAAGACTGTCGACCTGACTGCTGTCCAGAAGGCCATCATTGATACCCTCAAGCAAGAGGGTAAGACACAGAAAGACATTTCTGAACAAATAGGCTGTTCCCAGAGTGCTGTATCAAGGCACCTCAGTGGGAAGTCTGTGGGAAGGAAAAAGTGTGGCAAAAAACGCTGCACAACGAGAAGAGGTGACCGGACCCTGAGGAAGATTGTGGAGAAGGACCGATTCCAGACCTTGGGGGACCTGCGGAAGCAGTGGACTGAGTCTGGAGTAGAAACATCCAGAGCCACCGTGCACAGGCGTGTGCAGGAAATGGGCTACAGGTGCCGCATTTCCCAGGTCAAGCCACTTTTGAACCAGAAACAGCAGCAGAAGCGCCTGACCTGGGCTACAGAGAAGCAGCACTGGACTGTTGCTCAGTGGTTGCATGTCATTCGGAAATCAAGGTGCCAGAGTCTGGAGGAAGACTGGGGAGAAGGAAATGCCAAAATGCCTGAAGTCCAGTGTCAAGTACCCACAGTCAGTGATGGTGTGGGGTGCCATGTCAGCTACTAGTGTTGGTCCACTGTGTTTTATCAAGGGCAGGGTCAATGCAGCTAGCTATCAGGAGATTTTGGAGCACTTCATGCTTCCACCTGCTGAAAAACTTTATGGAAATGACAATTTCATTTTTCAGCACGACCTGGCACCTGCTCACAGTGCCAAAACCACTGGTAAATGGTTTACTGACCATAGTATTACTGTGCTCAATTGGCCTGCCAACTCTCCTGACCTGAACCCCATAGAGAATCTGTGTGATATTGTGAAGACAAAGATACGCAAGACCCACCACTCTGGATGAGCTTAAGGCTGCTATCGAAGCATCCTGGGCCTGCATAACACCTCAGCAGTGCCACAGGCTGATTGCCTCCATGCCACGCCGCATTGAAGCAGTCATTTCTGCAAAAGGATTCCCAACCAAGTATTGAGTGCATAACTGAACATAATTATTTGAAGTTTGACTTTTTTTTGTATTAAAAACACTTTTAGATAGGAATTTTGGGTTTTCATGAGCTGTATGCCAAAATCATCAGTATTAAAACAATAAAATACCTGAAATATTTCAGTTGGTGTGCAATGAATCTAAAATGTATGAAAGTTTAATTTTTATCATTACATTATGGAAAATAATGCACTTTATCACAATATGCTAATTCTTTGAGAAGGACCTGTATATTTTTTAATTGTACATAAATTCTGAATTGGACTTTTTGTGAAAAAAAAGTTATACTTTTGTGTAATTTAATTGCATCAGACTTGGTGTGAAAAGACCTTAACCGACAGTAGAGCATGAGGAACAGGCTAAGCAACGGAACCCAGTGTTGTAAAGGACTAAGATGAACCAACCAACATGATCAAATGTTACATAAGTGTTAGAATGGAATGACCTTTATCTAGTTGAAACATGAAAGTGCTGGAATGGAATATCCTTCAGAACAGAGCATGCTTTATGTTACTTTAAGGAATGGCTCTGTCCTTCAGTGGATGGGCAGCACAGGGTGAAACAGCCAATCAATTCAATCTCTGCACACATTACCTCACATCAGATTAATCCATCCTGACTGGGTCAGAAAGGGGCTGACGCTGCTGGTCAACAGCCTGTGCTGTGTGTGTGTGTGCACAAAATGTGAAAATGTCAAACGTTCCGAGAGATCGACTTCTCAGCTGAGAAACGGCTCTTTCAACCATATTCTTTCTCATCATGCATCTCACTATCTGCAGTGACAGGACATTTCATTTCTGTGTTCCCAACATGATGGGATTCCATAATATGGCCCCTGAAGGTTTGAACGAGGGTGTTGTTCTCTCTCTCTCTCTCTCTCTCTCTCTCTCTCTCTCTCTCTCTCTCTCTCTCTCTCTCTCTCTCTCTCTCTCTCTCTCTCTCTCTCTCTCTCTCTCTCTCTCTCTCTCTCTCTCTCTCTCTCTCTCTCTCTCTCTCTCTCTCTCTCTCTCTCTCTCTCTCTCTCTCTCTCTCTCTCTCTCTCTCTCTCTCTCTCTCTCTCTCTCTCTCTCTCTCTCTCTCTCTCTCTCTCTCACACACACACACACACGCCACACGCCACACCACACAGCCACACACAGCGCCTGAGAGGAGTTTGGGTCAGGGGTCTGAGAGCTTGTGTTTGTTCTAGTTATGTTTCTTTATTTCTCTTCATTTCTCACTTTCTCATCTCCCATCCTTCCTCTACATTTCTCTGGTCCTGTTTTTTTTCCACTTCTATCTGTCCTGCAAAAAATGTATTTCCTACTCAGTATTTTTGTCTTGTTTTCCAGTACAACTATCTAAACATTTACTTGAGAAACGTTTACTTGACAAGCTAAATGTCATAAGCCGTTAAAGGTGCAGTAAGCGATTTCTGAAAAGCACTGTTAGATCTATCTATCGATCGATCTATCGATGTATCTATCTATCTATCGATCATTTATGAATGACATTTCATTTTAATTTTATTAACAAATTAATATGTAATATATTATTCAATAGTAAATACATTTTTTTATATTTTATTTAATAATATAAATAAATATTTATGTAATAATATTACATTTATTGTTTTAATATGTTTTTCACGTTCAGTTTTTTTAATCTATTTTGTAGTGATATTTTTCACTTTCAGTGGCGGATTCTGTGAGGTCTCCCCTCTGCCTGTTTTAATACCAACTTATCAAACTCCGCTGATTGAAATGTCAAGATGTAAATATTGTGAGTGTTGGATCCTCTCAGAAGGGTGAATATTATTACTCAGTCATTACAGACAGAAAACCTTCAATTCGTGTGGGAAACATTGCATAGCTCAGAGGGAGTGCAGCTGAAATCAGCTGTAAATGCCAAATGCAAATATTTGTGTAATCGGAATGAGAGGGTGATGGCTTTCCTGTATCGTGGGACCACGAGACGACAGGGAGACAGGCTTGATGCATCAGAAATCATCAGGATGGAAAGAAAAAGATTTGTATTCTACACCTTACTAGCCACAAGAGATGCTGTTAATTGCTCAGTATGTTAATGATATCTTCATGGTGTTTGGCGGCTTTGCTCACTTAGTTTCCAGAAACTCTGTCTATCTTGAGCTCTCACATATTTTTTTAACAAAACATAAATATGTCAACATTCATTTTCTCTATTAACTGATGTTGAATACAAATATCTGTCATGAAACTCTAGATGGCACAGTTGATAGGTCCTTAACTCAATCTGCTTGCAATTACATCATGATCTATAGGGCACAGCTGATTGGCTCCTGCTGTATCAGTAGCCATTGAGCTCACTGCACCTTCATATACTGGTCAGCATTTTCTGTAGCAGTTGCAGCGCACTTTCAGAAACCCTCACCTTCCCCAGCTCCACCTGTATAGATCAGCTACGGGTAATTCATGCATGCTATATTGTACAGCAGCAGCATGTCTTACTTGCTCACAGCAGTGTTTCATGTGTGTTTTGGCAGTGGCAAGTCCTTTACTTGCTCTGCAGCAGCAGCGTAGAAGATCTATTCCACCAAGACCAATCATATCATATCATAAAACAGTCATATCCATTACCATGCCAAACCATCTGAGAGTCATGACAGGAATATTTTTATTAACTAAAAGTTTTCAAATTATTTTGCATTACATCAAAATGTCCACCAAATTGTTTTCACGTAAATTTCTAAAACACTGGCAAAAATGTTATTTATTGATTATATGTTGATAATTTGTTTAATTTTTAAGACTTTTGGTGAAGTGGCATTCTGGGAAATGCCTGCCTGAACCAATTATGTTCAATTATTGGGCTGGACCAATTCTGTTGGTCATGATGATGATGATGATGATGGGAAGTTTCTGATGACAACCAAAAACATGCAGCCTTCAAGAACAGTTTATCTGTATAATTATACAATCCCACACTGATATATCAAACAGTTTCTCGTTCAAATGTCTGTGGGGAAACTGACAGTCATTATGTTTTATTTAAAATCGACTCTTTAGAAGAAGAGCCCTGAATTGCATAAACATATTCATATACACATGCACAAAGGTGATCTAAGAATGAATGCACAGATGCTTTAAGGAGGTTCACACAAAACCAGCAGAGACAACATGGAAGCAAAGACAAGGAAGAAAGAAACTCAGTGTTTTGAAGTTTTTAACTTCATAATAAAATGTGTCAGGGTTGGTACAGGATTCTAAATGTAGCTTGGGTTTCTTTTATCGAATCAAACAAAACTGAAGCACTGATCACGGCCGTTGGGTTCATATGAAAACCACGTTATATTGGCTGAGGAAGGACTCTGACTCTGGAGGAAGGAGTATCTTCAGGAATAGGATTGAGTCTAGTTATCGATATCAAATTTAATCACATATAGAAGTATCCTACAGATAGAGAGACAGAGGGATATAAAAGAGATATTCTATCAATAGAGAAATGTAGTGAGAAAAGCACAACGCTATTGTTGAACTTACTGTTATACTAGCAGGTCTAAAGCTTTCATTTCGTTATCGATCTTTTGGATGGCTTTAATATATCACTGTATTCACTGTGCTTGTGTGTGTGTGTGTGTGTGTGTGTGTGTGTGTGTGTGTGTGTGTAGTAATAGGTGCACACTCAATTGTTTGTGCACTGCACTGTAATACACTGTAAGCAGATTCCTGGCAGGTATTATAAAACAATGCAGTGAACACAGACACATGTTCTCATACTATTAACCTGTTTGACTTTTCATAAGAACAGATGCATAAAGAGACGCATTGCTGAAGGACGGTAATGGGTTTTATGAGAATCTCGCTTTGTCAGTAGGTTTGAAAACATTCAAATTGAAAATATTTCTCAGCAATACACTTTACACTGCAGTGAGGCAGAGAGCAAAAATGTCAAGAAACGTAGACCTAACATATTGAACTGCATTTTTGTTATATAAAGGCCACATTAAACAAACAAAAAAAAAGTTAATGTGCAGTACTTGCTTACCAAGGAGACAACAATGTCCCTGAAGAGCATGAAATGTGAGACATGTGATGCATGAAGAAAACAAAGAACAATCAGGGTAAATATCATATATGAACAGAATATTTTTATTGTGCTTAATTTCCAAATGCTGTAATTTTGTCCAATTATGAACAAAGAGAATAATAATTATAATAATACATGAAGTTGTATTTTTTTTGTATTTTAGGACACATTAAATGCTAGCTAAATAAAAGAGCCTGCAATTTTATTTCCAAAAAAGTATCAAATGTAATTTTAACACAGAATATTGTTCAACAAAATACATTGAAAGGTACACGCTTCTCCAACACAAGGAGCAACAGAGTTGCTCTGAAGTCATTTTAAGCTCATTCAGCTCATTTTAAGATTATTCCGTAAAGGCTCTTTCGGACATCTTTTTTGTTTTGTTTATTTATATTTTGTATTAAATTATTGTTACTATAAATGTATCCACCTGTTAATGTTCATACATGATCATTGGACGGTTAAATTAAGCGTGCTTTCTGTTAACATCTGTGTTGTATTATGTATGTTGAGTGCAGCGATCACACAAACTTACGTCATTCATACAGTACTAAAAATATCTCCCCAAATGGCACTAGCATATTCTGTACAAGCAATCCTTTACATTATTCAGACATGTTATACAGACTTGACAGAGTGTGTGAACGAGCGTGATTTTTTTGTGGTCTTATATGCTGGTTTTGATTAATATAATATAATATAATATAATCTGTTGATGTATCTGTTGTCTAAATTTTGCTTTGATTGGTCGAGATGGACTGAAAATTGAGTCTGATGACATCTGATCGTAACCATATAAACATCCCCAGAGACATATTTCACTTTTACGGGCGGATTTTTCCTCCCGCTTTGTGAGGGGGAGTTTCATGACATGGCTATTAAAGGCTGTGTCATTTTATGGCCATTTCAATCAGGCTCTATTTCAGAGGACAAATTGAGCTCCACCCCAGATCAGGGTTCACCAGATCCCCACACACATCACAATTCATAGATACATATAATTTACCATCACACACACACACACACACACACACACACACACACACACACACACACACACACACACACACACACACACACACACACACACACACACACACACACACAGCCAGAGCAAGTTTCACCAGCCCTGTGCATCAGAGGAGGCATGTATTAAAAACAAAGGCTAGATGGATTGGGAATATGGGCGTCCCATTAAAAACCCTTTTAACTTGCTCTCTAGTGTTGTCCACTATACAATACCCTGTTCTACCGTAAAAGCCATAGCTCTCTCGAACCAGAGTGGTTTTATTTCTGTCTTTTATTGTGTGTTTTTTTTTCTGGGGTATAGTGCATGAGCTGCGAAATGAACATTTTTGTAAAATGTTTACGTCTGAGACGTTTAAATACAGATAACACTGTAAAAGACAAAAACAATATGAAAACAATAACGTATTAAAGTTATTTAATCTAAAGTTTATCTAATAGTTCTGTCATGGTAGTTTGGCATGGTAATGGATATGACAATGTTGACATGATTGGTCTTGGTGGAATAGATCTACGCTGCTGCTGCAGAGCAAGTAAAGGACTTGCTACTGCCAAAACACACATGAAACACTGCTGTGAGCAAGTAAGACATGCTGCTGCTGTACAATATAGCATGCATGAATTACCCGTAGCTGATCTATACAGGTGGAGCTGGGGAAGGTGAGGATTACTGAAAGTGCGCTGCAACTGCTACAGAAAATGCTGACCAGTATGTGAAGGTGCAGTGAGCTCAATGGCTACTGATACAGCAGGAGCCAATCAGCTGTGCCCTATAGATCATGATGTAATTGCAAGTAGATTGAGTTAAGGACCTATCAACTGTGCCATCTAGAGTTTCATGACAGAACGTTTCGGTTACATATGTAACCCTCGTTCCCTGAGTAGGGAACGGAGACGTTACGTCGGATGACGATGAATGGGGTTTCGCTTACAACACCTATCGACTTCGAGTATACAAAAACGAGCCAATGGCAAAGAAATGCCATGGGTCTGCGGAATTTGCATGACGTAACTCCGCCCCATCTCGTGGGTATAAAAGGAGGACGCCGGCAACATGCAGTTATGTTTCTTCGCTGAGGAGCCAACACTGAGCTCAGGCGATCCCCGCGGTACAGCGGAAATGGCAGGAAGACGTAACGTCGGATGACGACGAATGGGGTTATCAGTCTAATCACGCCACCTTCACAGCTGTCTTCCAGTGCCCTGCGTAAATCTGTGACCCTTGTGTGAGACTAGCACGGACGAAGGACTCCTATTTAACACAGGAATACCAAGGTACACTGTGAAGCATATCCCATAGTTTAGAGGAAATATGCAATTAATACCAACCCAGAGGGGGGGGGGGGGGGGGGATACACATGACCTGAATGGAGAATACTGGGGTGTCCAGCCGCAGGTGGAATATTTCAACACCAGGGGTGGCAAGGTGGCTTGCCAGGGGAAAGACACATGCTCAGAGAGGCTTACAGTGGAAATACACGTGTGGGGGTAGCTCCGGGGAGGGACCATGCACATGGGAGGCACCTAGCCGACGCACAGGCAATAGACACTGGCGCTAGCATCAGGGGTGCTGGAGGAACTCAGGGCTTGCGGAGAAGCTCACCTGAGGAGAATATCGCACGTATCCAGTCTGTGGAGTGGAATGGTGAGCAAGCGAAGACACCTGAGAGGGTCCAGTACTAGCTAGTTGAAGCGAGTACATGAGAGGACACTGGCTCCACTCGGAAATTGTAGAATCTCGCGAATGTGTTAGGTGTCGCCCAGCCTGCAGCTCTGCAGATGTCTGTTAGCGAGGCGCCATAAGCTAGAGCCCAAGAGGATGCCACACTCCGGGTGGAGTGGGCAGTCACACCAAGGGGGCACGGTCAACCTTGCTGCTGGTATGCCAAAGCAATGGTGTCCACAATCCAGTGAGACAAGCTCTGCTTGGAGAGAGCCTTTCCCTTCAGCTTGCCACCATAACAGACAAAGAGCTGGTCTGAGGCAGAGATGAATCCACCGCTGGTGGTAGGGTACTCAAACCTGCCTGGTCCCAAATCAGCTGAGCCGACTGGGGATGGAGTCGCCATTCTCCAGGGAGGGGCTGAAGCCGTGAGAGCTCGTCGGCTGCACAGTTCAGGGCTCTGGGAATATAAATGGCTCGAAGCGACCTCAGATGCTTCTGACTCCATAAGTGGAGGTGGCAAGCGAGTTGCGACATACGGTGGGAGCGTAGACCACCTTGATGGTTGATGTACGCTACAGTGGCGGTATTGTCTGATCGGATTAGTACGTGTTGACCCTTGAGCAACGCCCGAAAGCGGTGCAGGCGTACTGCCAGCAACTCGAGGCAATTGACATGCCATGGGCGCCTTTTTTATTGGAGTCCTGTCCAGGAGCCCGCGGCAGCATGTCCATTGCACATGGCGCCCCAGCCCATGGTGGAGGCATCTGTTGAGACAACAACATGCCGGGAAACTCGTTCCAGGGGGACACCTGCCCTGAGAAAACTGAGGTTCGACCACGGGGTGAAGGTCTGACGGCAGGTCGGAGTAACTGATACTCGGAGCGTGCCTTGTTGCCATGCCCACCTCGGGACTCGGTCGCATAGCCAAAGCTGAAGCGGTCTCATATGAAGCAATCCGAGCGGCGTTACCGCGGCTGCAGATGCCATATGCCCCAGGAGCCTCTGAAAATATTTCAGTGGAAACGCACTCTTGCCCTGAAATTGTCTCAGACAAGTCAGCAGTGACTGTGCACGCTCGCTCGTAAGCTGCGCGGACATGGCGACCGAGTCGATGTCCATACCGAGAAAAGAGATCCTCTGCACGGGGCAAAGTTTGCTCTTCTCCCAGTTGACCCGAAGGCCCAGACGAGCTAGGTGCCGGAGCACAAGGTCCCTGTGTTCGCAAACCTGGTCTCGAGAGTGAGCTAGGACAATCAGTCACCGAGATAGTTCAGGATGCGAACCCCGTGTTCCCATGGAGGAACAAGGGCTGCCTCGACAACCTTACTTTAGAAGGCGCGAGGAGACAGGGCTAGCCCGAATGGGAGAACAGCGTACTGATATGTGCGCATCCTGACAGCAAACCGTAGGTATGGTCTGAGTCGAACGGAGACATAAAAGTAGGCGTCCTTCAGGTCGATCGCTGCAAACCAATCCTGTGGCCGCACACATGCGGAATGCGATTGGCCAGGAGCATCTTGAACGGCAGCCTGTGAAGGGGCGGTTCAGATGTGTAGGTCCAGGATTGGCCATAACCCACCAGATATCTCCGGAACAATGAGGTGGGGCCGAAAACCCGGATCTCATTTCGGCTGGAGGGACAGTCTCAATCGTTCCCTTCGCCAATAGGGCAGCAACCTTTGCTCTCATGATAGGGGATTAGCCACCGACCATAGTGAAGCGGACTCCCCTGAAGCAGGGAGGAGACCGTGCGAACTCAATCATATAGCCGAGCCGATGGTTCGCGCGACCCAGCGGAACAGACAGGGAAGCTCTAGGCAGGCTCCCAAGAACTGTGCCAGCGGAGTCAACGAACCACAGACGTCCCCTCGGTGGTGCAGCGAAGCGGAATGACCGGCCCAGAGGTGGACGGCATAGCGGCCCAGAGTGGGGACACGGTCATAACCGCACCCTGACAGAGGAGGCCAGGGAAGGACCAGAGTTCCGCGGGGGCCTGCTCTGCCAGGGGTCTGGCGACAGAGGGGGATGAGAGCGGTACGGTCCAGGGACGGCACACACTGTCATCCGGCTCTGAGACAGAGGGGGACGAGGGGTGCACGGCTCGGGGGCGGCACACCGTGTCGTCCGAACCTCTGTATGCTCAGAGACGAGAGAGTCAGTTCTTTCTGAATAAGGATTCTTCCCCAGCCCTCCACCGGGGAAAGGAGTGGCCCTGCTACCAACTCCTGGAAAGAACTGAGTCCCATCTCTGAGCAGCCCATCTCAAAAGTGCCGCTTAACCCGGCGTTTAGCGGGGAGCGGGGCTGGAGAGGGCTGAGGCATCCCCCCCACGGTCTTCCAAAGCCAGCCCGGGTGAACGGGCGGGGTTGGAACCGTGGGAGGGCGCCTTCGGCGGTTGGCTGACTGAGGGATCTGAGCGGACGGTGGGGCCGTCGGCAGAATAACCTCAATCTGCTCATGGGCGGTTGAGAACTGTTGAGCAGAAGTACTCAACCGCACCGCCGAAGAGGCCGACCTGGGATATGGGGGTATCGAGCAGACGAGTCCGCCGACATCCTTCACATCAGACCGGTCAGCCCCAGCCTGGTAAACATCACCTGACTCGGAGACCGCACGGCCACCTTCGTCGCTCGGAGAGCAAGGTCAGTGGCGACGCGCTTTTTGGTAGCTCATTAAAGAGCCTCGAGTCAGTCCCGCCCTCATGCATAACCATGAGCATCTGGGTCAGGTAGACCAGCAGAACGGTCATGGGATGCAGTGAGGCGGCTGCCTGTCCTCTGGCGCTATAGGATTTCGCCACAGATTAGTGTAGACGAAAAGAACTACAGGCTTCGGACGGGTGCTTAGGATTGCGCCGGGAAGCACTCTGAGGACACAGTAGCATCGTTGTAAATAACAGAGCGCTCAACCGGGGGGACCCCGGTGTACCCATGGGCAGCGGCCCCGTTGAGGGGAGGGAAAGGCGGATGAGACCAACGAGCGGTCCTGAGAAGACACAGGGGTCTTTCAGGACGTCGAGATCTCATCATGCACATCCGGGAAGAAAGATATTGGGGTTTGCCGTGGACGCGGGTCGGCGGCCTTACCCAAAAACCAATCGTCCCAGGAAAGCATGGCCGTCATCTCCGGATCAGACTCAGGCACAGCCATAGCACACCAGAAGGTGGCAGCTGTGACGAGTCGTCACTTCCAGAAGAATCAAGCCCACCTAGTGATGCTGCTACAGACATAGCACCATCCTCTGTAGCTTCAAATGAAAACACATGGGCCACCTGAAGGTAGACTCGTGGAATCATCTGATCTCAAGCGGGCACCCTCATTGAAGAAGGGGGCTGGGGTCACGGACACAGAGTCGGCGCCTTGTTCCAGACCATCACCCTCAAGTCACCCTGGCAACCAGCCGAAGATCGGGGGGTGGATGAGGGGACTCTCACTCTTGCGAGTTCATCGAGTCTCGATCTAAATGACGCGATGAACATGTTCCCACAGAGAAAACATGAATCACCCACGAGCACTGTTCAAGCATGATCAAAGCCCAAACACACTAGACAGCGCTCGTGCCCATCAGAGTCCGACACCAATCTGCCGCAACCAGAAATGCAAGGGCGAGCCGTCTTTAAAAAGACGTGCCGCGTGCGAGCTCTTTTGTGAGAGGAGAAAAAAACTCTGCGATGTTGAGGCGAGCAGGGAGAAAACACACTCACTGGCAGATCACTGCACAGATCAGCAGGCAATGTGAACTCGCTGCAGATCGCCGTCACACCAACAGCGGAGAGAATGGCTCGTCTCGTAGAGCGAAGTCAGAAATGGCTGTGGAGTGAAGAGATACTCTTGGCTCAGAATCGAAAACACAACTGCATGTTGCCGCCGTCCTCCTTTTATACCCACGAGATGGGGCGGAGTTACGTCATGCAAATTCCGCAGACCCATGGCATTTCTTTGCCATTGGCTCATTTTTGTATACTCGAAGTCGATAGGTGTTCTAAGCGAAACCCCATTCGTCGTCATCCGTGGTAACTCGGAGTGACCACGAAAGGGAACTTTGTATTTCTCATAGGAAAAATTTAAATGTATTAAATAGACCAAAGTGCACCGTATTCATGTTTATTTTTCTTGTGCAAGTGCATTGTGTATATATGTGTGTAAGTGTATATCCTGGCTATCACGACAGCCACTTCTGGACGGCCCATTAACCAGGATGAGTCACTTTAAGAGGCTTTTAATCTGTGGGAGGGTCTGATCTTGGGCTTTCATCCAATCACAGTCTGCACTTGTGCAGTTATTATATTCATTAGCGCAGATGATTATGAAGCATTGATGAGAGGAAACGCCCTGCTGCTCTCGAGCACAGAAGACACCTGGAGCAGTTACACTACTGAGAGGGATAATGGAATTACACCTGCACCAGTGCACTCTCTCTCACTCTCTCTTTCTCTCTCCATATCACTCTCTCTCTCTCTCTCTCTCTCTCTCTCTCTCTCTCTCGCTTTCTCTTCAGTCATTAAGAGATTGTTTCTCTATTAAAGTACAAGCCCATTGCTCCTTTGTTGTAGTGTCTATTGGAGCATGTATAAACCCGATTAAAGAAGGATGGTTCTTATGAATCCTGCTTTCTATAATGACTTCCACAGATATAATAGCTCTGTTTCAACACTTAGTGAGCTGGCTACTTAGACAGCATTTTAGAATTTATTTATAAAACAGTTTATAAATAATACTAAAATAACACTGTATACTGCATTCACTGTCAGAAAATACCAGCCTGGTCTCATTGTAAATAAATTAACAAACATTTACAGGTACAAATCGTACGTTTGGATAGATGCTGAAACGTACAATGTGGACATACTGACAACATTCAAACGTAAACATTATATTTATAGCTAAAATATTTACGAATCTTTTATATCATAAAGATATTTGTATAATTGCCCTTTTACCATTTTATACGTTTTAGATCCTTAACCCCCCCCCAAACCCAAACATAGCCATTTTATAGAGGATATAAAAAGAATATAAATACAATGGACAGAAAATTAAAATTTTAGTAACAATACAACTTTAAAAAGATATTTTGAGCCGCTAATCCCACTCCTATCACTAAACCTACCCATAACCATTTTTTAAAATATATGTAGGTTAAAGAAAAACACAACAGACAGACAAGCAATAATTAATTTATTGCAAAAATGGCCCACTTATTTTGTTTTTGATACGATACTGATACTTTCAAAGGCCAAGATCGTCAATATCAACACTGATACTGATACCTTTAAACTGAACTTTTCAATTATTAGTAAGAGTAAAATGGGTAATAATACTCCTGTAACATTATATTGAGTACATAAACAGGTTAAGCAAAACAAATATTTTTATGTCTGAGAACCTTTTAAACACATACAAACCTGAAATGACATATACTGTGTGATACATTACAAATATTTTGAGTGTTATTTTCCTGTAAAGAACCACGACTGTCCCGCATTTTTCTTTTCGGAAGTTGGCAACCCTAGCACCAGCTTACCAATGTTGTTAGCTTAGCAGCATGCTAAGTTATGAGTCAATGTTCCTGCGCTTCCTGCAAGGATCAGTATAGACAGTTAAATACGATTTAATACATATTATAAACCAGACTGATCCAAATCAGTTAGGCTGATGTCTTATAAAGCTCCCGCTTATGTAGGCAGCAGACAGCAAGGCAGCTCACTAGGTTTAGAAACAGAGCTAATGTGCCATCTGTGTGTCATTGACAGAGACATACCTGGAAACACACAGGTGAGACGATGACAGTGTGCGGTAAAGGCAAAAATTCCATAAGACTAAAGCTTGAATCTATCAGACGACATCAGGCAATTGAACCAGCCTGAACAGTTGTTGTTGTTTACTGTTTTCCCTAAACAGATTTCTGTCATGTGTGATTATGCATCACTTTTAAAAATCTGTACAGCTGGGAGCAATAGTGACCTCTCTTGCACAGAAAGTAAGCGTTTAGACATCCTGTTCCCAGAATGTGTCACAAATATAACTCTGACAGATGGCGAGTATGTGCTGTTAATGACATCACTTCCTGTGCAGATATATCGAAGCATCATTAAAATATGGCAAAAAAGTCTCTTTTGGCTCTGTTTTCTCTGACTCTCTCTCACATAAACACATACTTGCTCTCTCTCTCTCTGCCCAGAGAGAGTATGTAATATTAAAGTCGGATTAGGACAAAAAAAGCGGATTAGTATTTTAGTAGCATTTGTGTTATATTTAAAGTTCTAATATTAAAGGACTAGCAAATATAAACCCAGCTTAAGCATATTTCTCTCGCATATTTCAGATCACTGCCATGTTGGGGATATTTATTCTCACTTCTGATCTGGTTTGTGTCTTGTCTCCTTCCTGTGCATCTGGCAGCGAGAGGTCTGCGTGTGGCATTGCAGGTGGAGAGATCTGCTCTACTGCCCTCTAATCTGCTAATCTGTTAAAACATGCTGTCCTCCAGCATACGCTCTCTTTGGGACAGTGTGGTGTTAGATTATTTAAGCCCCCACCGTACCAGGAGACAGGAGATCATCCCTTCCTGATAACTGTGAAATGGAGACGTTCATGTAAAAAGACGGCCGAGCGCAAAATCTGCCCAGCAAGCACTTTTCTCTAACCCGTTTTCCCCCCGCTCTCAGTCTCTATTAGGGCATCAGCAGAATTGATGTTAATTACAGACCATCGAATGGAGGTAAAAAGCTCCATCCATCAAAGACAGACACACTTAAGACGTGAGACTTATTGAGAGTGTGAGACATGGTAAGGATATAAAATATAAACACTTAAATCCCACATTGAGATTTTCATTGACTGAGAGAAGAGACAGAGTACAAGATTCATATGGGTTGCAATGGGAATTATACTTTTTTTGCTTCGCTATGATGCCAGCCTCTGAAACCTCAATATTGATACTAATCTTAAAGTTGGCTTTAAATTACAAAAAAAAAAAACGTTTTTGATCAAAGTAGGTTTAATTTTTATTTATTTTTTAACCTAATCTAAATAAACAGACTTCTCTCTGTGATGTATGCAGGACTTCTCCAATGATTTAGTCTACTTAAACTCCGCCCCTTTCTTACAATCGACTGCAAGCTCACATTTGCATCTGCCTCCATTCAATCAACAACTGTTGCATATAACTGAATCCCCGCCATTTTTGATAATCCACTTCACTCAGATGTACGTCACAGAGGAAAATTCATTGTGACTTTAAATAGCAAATAACTTGCCTCAGGTACTGTATGATGATCAATACATTTAATAATTCATTATCATTTAATTACAATTAGTCTCATATTTTCTTTTGGAGTTAATACATTAACCCATTCAGTGTTTTAAGGAAAGAAAAGTTGTGAAGAAAAGAAATGTAGGAGTGTTAGGTTCAGGACTTTATTCACCCCATAAAAAGTGTATATATATATATATATATATATATATATATATATATATATATATATATATATATATATATATATATTCAGTATAACACGGTAGGACAACAATTGCCATTTCTCTGTTAATGGATAACATTTTTTTTCCACATAAGAGATTCAATTGCAATTTCAAAGTCAGTACCAGTTGTAAAAATAGAAATCATGGGGTGTACTTACATTTTCACAAAACTAAATTATAATTTCACATCACCCTAACTGGAAAATTAGTATTACTCACAATAATAGATTAAATATATAATTAAACATTAATAATGCCAAATTTAGAAAATAATATAAAAAAACATTTAATGAATCTCACGTGTCATTGAATACATTTTTGTTTCATGCCACAGTGCCTGAAACAAAATGCTGATATAATACTGTTGAAGTTTTGATTCCACTGTAGTTTTACTGTATTATATGCCATGCAACCTTACATATGTTTGTGTTTTTCTTGTCCTGTTAACAGAATGCATATAGGCTTTGGCTTTCTAAAATATTCTGAAATGTCAGACAGATGCCTGTGGGGATAAACGAGAAGAGAACATGGCCAGACATGAGTATCACACATCCTGACTGC
Source organism: Meda fulgida (assembly GCA_030578275.1). Classification (NCBI taxonomy): domain Eukaryota; kingdom Metazoa; phylum Chordata; class Actinopteri; order Cypriniformes; family Leuciscidae; genus Meda; species Meda fulgida. Next base: position 19,303,053 of record CM060623.1, on the reverse strand, counting down.
TCTGGTCAGGCCTCTTCCAATAATGCAGAGGTCAGTGTTCCTTCCTTCTCAGCCCGACCTACATCTACACACCTCAGTCAAACTCCCAGTGCAAACAGCCAACTCTCAAACAAATTTTCTCCAATACACTTCAGACCCTCGAGAGAGACAAAAGGAGGGGTAAAGAGAAAAAAGTGGCATTTTGACAGCTGTCCAATCCCGTTGAAGCTGAAGATGTTATTCTTTCCCTCCAATTTGAGAGGAACGGAACCTTTCCCCTTTCCTGTCATCCCGCGCTTCTGTTTCTTTCTTTCCTTTCGCAATCATCTCTTCCTCATTTCAGTCTTGTCATCCAGAGTCTCATCAAATGTCAGAGGACAGCATGCTGTCCCAGAGTGCTGGCTCCATCTGCATCTTCAAATACATATTTGTGATGTGACCGATCTCCCTCAGGTCCAGTGGAAGGGGTCAGCACTTTTATACAGAACCCTGATGAGACCACCTAGTGAGAATATGATGGAAATGTCCCAGGAGATGCCACTCTCTCTCACCATCTCTTGTATTTTACACTGCTCTAGTCAGTTGACCAAGCTCTTCAATAAAGCCCTTCACAGACTGATATGTGCAATAGAATCATAGGCTGCTTTGCTTTCATTTGACAATTCTGTCATAATTTGGTCTCCCTCCTGTCGTTCCAGACCTGTGTGACTTTCTTTCTAATGTGGAAGAATTTTGGAGAATGTTTGAGCTGTTTTTGTGCATATAATGAAAGTCAATGGGGTCCAAAAGTTTCAAGCTGCAAAAAGGACATAAGTCAAGGTAATTGACTTCACTGGTCATATATATATATATATATATATATATATATATATATATATATATATATCAAAATATTAAAGGGGCTATATGTAGTTTTTCTACTAAAATGAATCTTTTTTTATTGCCTTTGTGTGAAGGGGTTGTAATCTCACATTAAAATGATCTACTTGGCGGGTTTTGGTATTACCTCTGAAAGCAAGTATTCCTATTTCTATGTGAAGGCTCCGGGTCGGATTTACCGCGAAATCCAGTGACGTGACTGAGACCTGCATGCGTGCTCCCGAGCCTCTCGCCTCGTCTGCTGACTTTGCACTCAACAGCGACGACACAGCAACTTATGACATGGAGTCTGCTAACACTAAGAAACGACCTGCTCCCAGCACAAGATAGACTCCAACACAAACTGCGCATAAGCACTCGCTTGTAAACTTATTGGTTGCAATCTGAAACATCACCGCTAGAGGCAGCTGAAAACTACATATAGCCCCTTTAATAAATACCATAATAGTGTAAACATAATACTAAAATAACACTGCCTTTTTTGGAGTGTTTTGGACCCCCATCATTTTCATAATGTAGACAAAATCAGTTGAAACATACTTAATCATACATCTTTTGTGTTTCACAGAAGAAGAAAAAAGCCATACAACCTTGGAACAATGTGAGGGGAAGGAAATGAATGTTCATTTCTGTGTGAACAATCCCTTTAAGTTTGGAGAGGATATTTCTAGTCAATCTGTTTTTCCATATTCTCTAAAATAGAAGTTCTGTCATGACAACTCTCGGGAGATTTGTATGTTAATAATAATTTGGTCTTGGCGGAATAGATCTGCTACGCTGCTGCTACAGAGCAACTACTGAGAATTGCTACATTCACAGACATTGCTGTGAGCAAGTAAGACATGCTGCTCCTGCACATGTAACAGACATGATTTAAACCCTGTTGCAGATCTATACAGGTGGAGCTGGGGAAGGTGGAGGGTTCCTGAAAGCAACCAATGCAACAGCAACCAATCACCTGCGCTGTGTAGATAAGGATGTGATTGCTACCAAATAAGTTAAAGACATATCAGCCTACGCCATCTAGAGTTTCATGCCAGAAAAGTATAAGCTTTTCAGTACTGTTTCTCTGCACTAGAGGCACTAACATTAAACATTAATCTATTAGCAGGTTCATAGGTTGGGTATGATAATATTTTGCATAGTTATATAAAAGTTCCCTTTCAACAGCTCTCTCAAAACAACACCTCCACAATGTGAGCACATGAATCACACATATCAGCACCATTTTTTATTTTATTTTAAGAGAATAATGTGTCAGCACCTTTTCTCATGCTAAATTCTGCCTGAACACATGTTTGATTCTGTGGTAATCAGGACGCCTGATGGATAGGAAGCTGTTTTTGTTTATGGAGAGTGTGAGCTCGCTGCCATCTGCTCAGAGATTAAACACCACGCTCTGATGGAATACATGAACACCCATCAAGCTCAAAACAGCCTGTTTAAGACACTCATAAACACTCATTTTAAATCACTTACTCCAGTTAATTCTTAACACACACACACACGCACGCAGGCGCACACACGCAAGCAAACAAACAAACAAACAAACAAACACACAAACAAACACACAAACAAACAAACACAAACACAGGGAAGCCTCTTCTGACCAATCAGAGGTAAGAGTGCTAAATATGACCAGGGGCACTTCTTTTCAAAAGCAACAGTCTTGCTAAAATTATAGTCAGCAAATTATAAATAAAAGACCTAATAATGTTGTTTTGAATAATCAAACACTAATGGAGCCTAGAGCCAGTTGCTTAAAAGGGTGCCGCAATCTAAATGAAATTGAATGCTAATAATTAATGAAACAAGGGGTGCATAAAAATACTTTAAAGCAGAGAAAATTAGCTAAGCTGAAAGAGGAAAGTTGCTAGTTACACTACACCGTACATGGCAAACGTAGTTTAAGCTATACTTTATATAGTTTTAGGAATATTAAATGTAAACAAAAATACTTAAAATATGTAATTTGTTCTAATACATGCTTATTTACAGTAAGTGGTTTCAATTGATTGTAGATCAGTTTTACAGAGTGAAAAACATTTTTTTCACCTTTTTTTTTTTTAAAGAAATTAATACTTTTACTCAGCAAGGATGTATTCAATTGATCAAAAGTGCGAGCTGAGACATTGATGTTACAAAAATATATTTCAAATAAATGCTAAAAAAAATTATAATGGTTTCCACACAAATATTAAGCCACATAGCTGTTTTTAATATTGATAATAATAAGAAATGTATTTGAAAATCAAATCATTATATTAGAATGGATAATGAAGACTGGAGAGTAATGATGCTGAGTAATGATGCTGAAAATTCAGCTTTGCCATCACAGAAATACATTTTGAAACATAATAAAACAGAAAGTTATTTTAAATTGTAATACTATTTCACAATTGACAATTTACTGTATTGCTGATCAAATAAATGCAGCCTTGATGAGCATAAGAGATTTCTTTCAATTTTTTTTTATCTTAACTGCAATTTTGAACAATAATGTCAAATGGACACAGCTTGATTGATGAAAAAATCGTGAAAAAATATAACATTTATCAACACTATACTGATATGTAATGAAGTAAATACAATAGCTTTGCTACTGAATTGACATTGATTTAAAAAATAGCGACATTAAAGCCCAAAAGTGGTGAAAAAAAATGGTTGAATAAAACTGAATGAGGCTGGGGAGCTCTGGGAGGGTTTGATGGTGGTGTGACCTACATGTTTTATCCCACAGATGAAAACGGAGCAGCGTGGTTGAAAGTTTCACATTTTTAATTCTCCTTCTGTGTCTCTCACAGGCCATATGGGTGTCTTGGACAGACTGTGAATAGTCACAGGAAGAGCTCACACACTGCAGAGAATCACGGACGGAGTTCATGCTAGAACTCAAACAAAAAGGAGTTGTGAATCTTTTTCCTTTTTTTTTTTGTCAGACAGTCTGAAATGGCCTGCTTCTAGATCTATTACAGAACAAAAAGAAAGACCTTCAGCCATTTGACATAAACAGAAAAACTCATATACTGGTTAGATAACCAGGGAGATCTGATACATCAGTAGCAATACAACATCTATTGAATTTAAAAGGAAGTGTGTGTGTGTGTGTGTGTGTGTGTGTGTGTGTGTGTGTGTGTGTGTGTGTGTGTGTGTGTGTGTGTGTGTGTGTGTGTGTGTGTGTGTGTGTGTGTGTGTGTGTGTGTGATAAATGTAAAGTATTTTATGTATATATCTTATCTAATTTGTAAAAATGATCTAAAACTGAAAAACAATATTTTATACTGACAAACACTGAATGCAAAAGCTATTTGTCTTTGTCGCTGTTATAGTGAAAGTGGAGTTCTTCTGTTGATATGTTGTATACAATTTTCTTAGCATCCTTAATAACTGAAAAAACCTTTGACATCTCAAAGATCAGTGCAATGAATGTGACTCAGAAATATCTGGTTTCATTGTTGATGTTCAAATACACACAGAAAGAGACAGATAGAATAGGGAGCCGCCAGATTGGGAATAAAACAAGGTCAGGGGTGACAGAAATCATAAAAACTGAACAAGTCGGTTCTGTCACACGACAGCACCATCGGTCAATGACAATGTGACCATCACACTCTCAAACACACAAACAGTGTTGGGGAAGCAACTTTACTCAAAACTCAAAGCTCATCATTTTGAGTGTTGAATTAAAACACGATCTCATGAAAGTGCGTATATCTATACCACGAATTGTATTTATGTATTTATGTGCCATTTATATGGCAAAAATGTTTTTTTGCGTGCATATGCTATACGCAGTGTAAACCCCTTGGGTAGGATTAGGGGTGCTGAGTGCATACGTATTACACGCCATAAAGTGCGTATCATATGCACGCGAAAACTGTGTATCATATGCACGCAAAAAAACTTTTTGGGTGTGTAAATGGCACAAGAAATAAAATTTGTGGTATAGATACGCACTTTCATGGTATCGGGCTGTAAAAGAGTCTAAACAAATATAGAGAGCACAAAAAGCAACATTTAATTATTTCGCTATTAAAAAAGATGCTAAACACACAGCGTCTTGAATCAGTGAATTGATTATTTTAAACAATTTAATCTCCATTGATCTTCCCAATGAACCAATTCAGAAGTTGTTCAGACTTTGATCCAAAGGTTGCTCAGCTATAAAGCTTTTTAACAATAAAAAAACTCTTTCCTCTACGTCCTTGCGCCACTCCATCCCCACTGAAATCAACTGTTCATCTTCATAGTTTTGATGTCACTGGTCTCAGTGTCTAGCTCAGGGTAGGCAGGTTTAGGAGATGTCAGAGAGACTCATATTTTACAGGGCAAAAGGGCACAGGACACACACACACACACACACACACACACACACACTCAGAGGGCATGAGAATGAGAGCTCAGGACTGCAGTCGTCCACAAGAGCTGTGTCTCTTTCTGCGTTTCATCTCATGACACACTCATCTGTCTCGGTCTCTCTTTCCACACTTCTGTGTCTTTCTCTTCTTTATGCCCTTCAATGGATCTCTGCAGCCTTTCTCCCTCCTTTACGCTCTCACTATCTCTCTCTCTCTCTCTCTCTCTCTCTCTCTCTCTCTCTCTCTCTCTCTCTCTCTCTCTCTCTCTCTCTCTCTCTCTCTCTCTCTCTCTCTCTCTCTCTCTCTCTCTCTCTCTCTTTCTTTCTCCAGGGATATTAGTTTTATTGAGAGGATGAGCCTCATAAAGAATGACCTACAGTAGCAGCAAACTTTCTGGCTATATTCCCTGTGTATGTGTGTGTGTGTGAAACAAATACTTCACTCTCATTTAGCTCATTGTCCCTGAAGCCTCTGCTGCTCGAAGGGAAGAAGAGTTTAGAGTTATTAGTTTTTCCTCCCAGTGGTTTAGTGCGTGTGTGTTCAGTCACCTTGATCTGACCTGTTAGCAGTAGTGTGTAATTAACTGATTGTCTAAACTATTTCCCTCCTCTGATTGGCTCACATATTCAACTTCTGGGCTACTTATCCAATCTAAAAAAATAAATACTTTGTAGGGAATATGGTGGCCAACAAAAGCACGCAGATTTCATATTCACAAATGGGACAATGCACACTCCTATACCGTAAACAGAGACAGTATGTGTGTAGACACTATTATAGGCACTATTATAGGGACGTACATCATACAGTACATTCCAGTATGCTGTATAATTAATTATATATATTTTTAAAGTGACAATAAAAGCAGTGTATTCACAAATCATTCCCTTTGTTTTGTTGTTTATTTCCTATCGTGGTCCCTTCCACCCTCTCCAAAAAAATAGTCTGAACCTCAATTCTGCTGCGAGATGAGAGAAATTCACACAGTGAGTGAGTCATGTTGTCAAGAAATGAAATCTGCTCAACGCAAAAGAAAAGAAACAAGCAGTGCAGAGACTCAATGCATTTTCAGACTGTTATTTTTTTTTAAACAACTCATTAATAGTTGCAGGCAAGTGACCTAAAATTACTGCAAAAGTCAGGAAAAGACAGATAGGTCTACCACCCTCGTCAAAATAATTTCTTAGAAACACTTCTTAAAAACGTCTCGGGTTACGACTGTAACTCTTGTTCCCTGAGAAGGGAGACACTGTGTTGTTGAAAACGACTCTTTGGGGACGCTCCCTTAGCGTGCGCCTCTGAAGTATGAATGAAACTAATCCAATCCTGATTGGTGTTGCGTCATGACGTAACGTGATGGCATAACCGGATGCATAAAAGTGCGCCGGCACACACACACATTAGCCTCGTGATGATGCAAGCCGCTCCCAGGAATTAAGGGGGCGTGGCGAGACGACACAGTGTCTCGTTCCCTTCTCAGGGAACAAGGGTTACAGTCGTAACCAGAAACGTTCCCTATCGAGGGAACTCAACGCTGCGTTGTTGAAAACGACTCTTTGGGGAAAGAATGCCCACTAGGCCATGCACCGAAAAAGGCCTGCCCTAGATTGAAACTGATCTCAGGCACTCAGCTAGGACGAGAGCACACGTGCGCCAGGCGTACTAGTGAGGTGCAGACAATAAAACCTGATAAAAGTGTGCAGGGTAGCCCAACTGGCTGCCTCACAGATCTCCTGGAGGGGCACTCCCTCTCTTCTTCTGCCAACACATGAGGTGGAGGATGGAATGCCTGTAGGACCGTAGACCAAGCCATGTTAGAAGGCACCTTAGGCATATCGCCAGGTCTCAGGTGCAGAATGCCCTTAACTCTGCCAGGGGCAAACTCCAAGCAGGCTGGCGTTACTGCCAGGGCTTGAAGATCTCCCACCCTCTTAAGAGAGGTAATAGCCAAGAGAAAAGCCATCTTGAACGTCAGGTCCTTGTGCAAAGCCGACTGAAGGGGTTCGAAGGGGGCTAGGGATAACCCTTTGAGAACCACCGCCAGGTCGCAGGAACGAACCCTGGACCTGGTTGTCGGTCTCATCCTCAATGTAGCACTGAGAAAACATATATGACCAGTTGGTGCCTCCCTAAAGGCCCACCACTCAGTTGTGCATGGAAAGCTGTAATGGCAGCCACCTACACCTTAAGTGTGGAAGGGGAGAGACCCTTAGAGAAACGACCTTGAAGAAACTCCAGAACTGAGTTTCCGGGCACCGGGCAGTTAACTGGATCTAACTCTTGTTCTCTACACCAAATGGAAAACACATTCCACTTAAGGCCATATAATCTCCTAGTGGACGGAGCCCTGGAACTAAGTATGGTTTCAACCACTCCAGCTGACAGTCCAGCATCTAGGTACTGAACCCCCTCGGGGGACAGACCCATAATTTCCACAGCTCCGGACGAGGGTGGAATATTGTGTATTCCGCCTGAGACAACAGATCCCTCCTCAGAGGAGTCTGCCATGGCGGACCTGTCAGGAGTGATATTATGTCTGAAAAACATACTCGGGCTGGCCACAATGGAGCTACCAGAAGTAGACTGATGCCCTCCTGACGGACCCTCTCCAGGACTTCCGGGAGCAGAGCGATCGGGGGAAAAGCATACTGGCGTAGCCTCGGCCAAGCCTTTTTCATGGCATTCAACCCGAGTGGGGCTGGATGTGAAAGGGAGAACTAAAGTGGACAGTGGGACGTCTCTCGAGACGCAAACAGATCCACTTCCATTGGTCCAAACCTCTCCCATATCAACTTCACCACATCCTGGGTGAAGTCTCCATTCCCCGGGCCTCAACCCCTGCCACTATAGGATGTCAGCTCCCTGATTCTGAACCCCCGGAACGTACATTGCTCTGATAGACAATAGTTTCCCTTGGGACCATAGGACAATATGATGCACTCATCTGGATAGAGGGCACGATCTGAGTCTCCCTTGTTGGTACAGATAAGCTACCACTGATGTATTGTCCGAACGTACCAGGACGTGGTAACCCTTGATGTCTGGGAGGAAGCTCCTCAGAGCCCTGAACACAGCCAACATCTCCAGGCAATTTATATGCCAGAAGTGATGATGGTCCTGCCACAGACCCCTGGCAAAGCGGCCGTCCATGACCGCGCCCCAGCCAGTGAGGGAGGCATCTGTCGAAACGGTCTTCCGGCGACATTATGCTCCTAACATTGGCGCTTGGGACAGGAACCAAGGTTTCTTCCATATTAATAGAGAACAAAGGCATCTGCGTGTTACTCTGATCATAAGGAACGTATTCGCCTTTGGGGAAAACCCCTTGGCTTTGAGCCACCACTGAAGGGGCCTCATGTGTAGAAGGCCCAAAGGTATTATGTTGGATGCCGCTGCCATGAGGCCCAGCAGTCTTTGAAATTGCTTTACAGGGATGGCCTGACCTAGCTTTATCCCAGACACCATGGCCAGGATGGACTTGATACGCGCGGGAGACATCTGTGCCCACATTGTAACTGAGTTCCATACCACGCCCAGAAATGTACTTTTCTGAGCTGGTTCCAACACGCTTTTCTTCATGTTGAGGCTCAACCCCAAGTTCTGAATGTGACCAAGGACCACATCTCGATGCCGAACTGCCGTTTCTCGAGACTGGGCCAGAATTAGCCAGTCATCACTATAATTCAGTAAATGGATGCCCTGAAGCCTCAGTGGAGCCAGAGCAGCCAACGACAGTGTTTACTGCATCGTCGAACAGACCAGAAGGCGAGAGCGGTGTATCCAACAAAAAGGATTTATCCTTGTCCTAAATGCCAGAGAGGTTTTGCTACAGATGTCTCTCCGTGGCCACCAGGGCTGCCATGGAGCGGCTGATAGCGTGAGCCGGCTCCTTAGTGGCCCTCAGAGACAGATATGTGGCTCTTCTCAATTCTGCAATATCTGCCAGTGTTGGTCCCTCACCCTTGTCCAGATCTTTTAAAAGGTCGGCCTGGTGTGCCTGCAAAATCGCTATAGAGTGCAGACATGAGCCAGCCCGACCTGCCGCCATATAAGCCCGGCCAACCAGTGGAGAGGTGTCTCTGCACGGTTTGCTGGGCAGCGCCGGGTTTTAAAGCGAAGATCCCGCTTCAGGAGAAAGATTGCTCGCTAAAGCTTCCTCCATCGGCGGCATCTTGCCATATCCATCTCTCTCACACACCACATTACTATAATTATATACGGTAGGTGATGAGATGCAGAAAGAGTGGGTTTTTTCCCAGGATATGGAGATCTCTTTATGAGGATCTGGGAAAAACAGAAAACTCCGGCGCTGAGGTTGTGACCAGTGCTGCAAGCATCTCTTGTCTAGCTTGTTTTGACAAGGATCATCCTGCTTATTTTGTGGCCAGCTGATGTTGAGTCTGGCCACAGCACGCGTCACAACCTCCACTAGCTCCTCATTAGCGGGAACATGAGCCGGCGAGTATGACTCATGTCCCCCGCTTCTGATGCAGAGCACATCCACTTCCTCAGAAGCAGACAGCTCGAGCATTGGGCGCTCGTCGTGGGCAGAAGAAACCGCAGTGCGGGCTTCTGCACCGTGAGCAGGCGCCACAGAACCTTCAGATGATGAACGAGAAAGTGCCTCAGCAGTCTCGTTCTCATCTGCAAGGTCCTTTTGCGATCCAACGGACACGGGACCTGAACCACGGGGATCGCGAGCCAGGACATCATCAGTGAAAAAAGCCAGGCGGGAGAGCAGCACTCTAATAGGAAGTGATTCACAGTGTTCACAGATAGCCCCCTTGAGAGCTGCATGTGCGTGCTGCGCTCCTAAACAATACACACACAACTGATGCGTGTCCCCACCCGTGAGATATCTAGGGCAGGGGTGCACACACTTTGTGTATTGTTCACTCTCCATACTTTAGATAGTTTTCAACAGACAAACAACATCAAATAAGACAGACAGTTTCACAGAGAACGCTTGCTGAAGAGCGAAAGCTAATGTGTGTGTGTGTTGGCGTCACTTTTATGCATCCGGTTATGCCGTCACATGTTACGCCATGACGCAACACCAATCAGGATTGGATTAGTTTCATTCATACTTCAGAGGCGCACGCTAAGGGAGCGTCCCCAAAGAGTCGTTTTCAACTACGCAGTGTTGAGTTCCCTCAATAGGGAACTACCATTTTGCTTTAACGGACAAACACACTCTATTGAAAAAAGTGTAAATTGCACTGTGTTGCATCAGAAATTTGTCTATAAATTCAGGTAGATATAGCAACATGGTTATCAAAATGAATAAATAACAAAACTTACATTTGATTTACTACTGATTTGAGATAGTTAGGAGAAAAGTTTGGGATTTGTTAAATAAATTAATACTTTTATTAAGCAAGGACTTGAGAAGTTGATCAAAAGACATTGTTACAAAATATTACAAAAGATTTCTATTTCAAATAAATTGTTCTTCTGAACTTTCTATTTAACATTTTTTTCAGTTTCCACATTGATAATAACATTTGGGTAGCAAATCAGAATTTTAGAATGATATTAGAAGGATCATGCAACACTGAAGGCTGGAGTAATGATGCTGAAAATTCAGCTTTGCCATTACAAAATCTTATTCATTTTTTTTATTTTAATGTATACAAATAGAAACTTATATATATTTTAAGTTGTAATAATATTTCACAATTTTACTTTTTAGTTTTTACTGTAATTTGATTTAATAAATGCTGCCTTGGTGAGCATAAGAGACTTCTGTCAAAAGCATTTAAAAAAATCGGTAGTGATCGGTAGTGTAACTTGTGTAACACAAAACAGAAGCTTTAATAGTGTCTTTCAATTATATAAACCAGAATCAATGTCATCTTCAATAATTATAAGAGAAACAAGTGCTTATGACAAATTAACTCTTATCATTTCAACTTTCTACTGCAGTGGCCTCTATATGACCCCAAACACGTCAGTGTCCTGCGGTCCATCAGTGCTTCTCATAAATAGAGAACATCCTCTAGACTATTTTAAGCTGATCTAAGCATCCACCTACCACTGAGCTGTCTACAAAACACACTGCTTTCTGTCTATGGGTTGTTCAAATTTTTGTTTCAGACAAATATAAGCACCAAACAAAAACTTCAGATCCTTAAAATAAAAACAGAAAGAAAATATTTATGGTAATATCGCCCCAAATCTGACTTCATGCATGCTTCATCAGCTGTTTTTTAAATGAGATGGCTCATTAAAATGATCAACGCTGTAGGTTTAAATGAAAGTAAAACAATAACAACAGGCTTGATGGAATGACCTTTGACCTTGACTTACCGATGTGACTGCGATGAGAAGAGGCGTCAGACAGGTGACCCCAGAGAGACAGAAGGGTCAGAAACACCAGCAAGAACCACGCGCACACCCTTTGTACCGCCCGCTCCTGCATTCTGAAAAACACACACACACACACACACATAAACCATATCAGCACAGGAGTGTTACACTGATCAGAAAGGCTATTAGACGGCATGTTTCTAGAGGCGATCTCATTCTCTTCTCTAGCGCTATCTAAATGTCATCATGCTCTCGCTGAATGTGTTCTGATACACTGCTGAGTGCACCAAAACACTGAAATATACAATTACTTACAGAGAGAGTAAGCTTTCAGGTTAGGTCTGGGTGTTCTGGCAGATAGTGGCTGATGTTGGTACTGATGTTGGTAGTCTTGTGAACTTTCATGTCTATATATATATATATATATATATATATATATGTGTGTGTGTGTGTGTGTGTGTGTGTGTGTGTGTGTGTGTGTGTGTGTGTGTGTGTGTGTGTGTGTGTGTACGTGTGTGTGTGTGTGTGTGTGTGTGTGTGTGTGTGTGTGTGTGTGTGTGTGTGTGTGTGTGTGTTTGTGTTTGGCCTGGTAAACCTTACATTATGGAGACAAACTGTTCACATAAAAATGGAAATATCCAAAATCCTTGTGGGGACATTTTATGGTCCACATGAGGAAAACAGTTTATAAATCAATGTATATATAATGTATTATAAATGTGTGTGGTGTGTGTGTGTGTGTGTGTGTGTGTGTGTGTGTGTGTGTGTGTGTGTGTGTGTGTGTGTGTGTGTGTGTGTGTTTCAACAGCTGTTGAAATGTTATGTTTATGACGTCGATTGGGGATTTATTTATGCTTAATTGTCAGTGTCGGATCCCCTCTAACCCCCTCACATTTCACACTCCAACCGAAAATAATTTACACTTCTGAGGAATATTTGTGTTGGGCTTAATGAAATTAAATCGCAAAACTACATAGACCATTGGTTCCGATGGAAACTGCCAAATATAAAGCACTATTCAGCTTCCTCCTTCTGATCCTGATACTCTTTTAATCCTACAGACAGATTTAAGCATTTCATTTGGAGAGAATTGAAATCTGAAAATGCAAAGATACAAACAAACTCAATGCATGTGTGCAGTTGTGTGCGCTTACGCTATTACTGTAAGCTTTAGTCAGAAGACATCATGTGAGAGTATGCAATAATATCAGCCAGCCAATGAGAGCAAACTTTCATAATTAAGTCTTCTGCGGAAAACGGATGGTTAACAGAATTTTATTACAAAGAGAAATTTGTGTACATTTCCTATTGATCATGGCAACAGTAATTTGTCCAATGATGATCAAATGATGGAGAAAAGCATTATACCCGGGCACAAATCCAAAAAACATGGCATTGATGAGAATCTGCATTTTAAAGAGCTGATTCAGGTGTTTGAACTGCAGTAATGGAGCGATGTAGTACAGTTTCTGCAGCCTCCACAATCTCAAATCATGCAGAATCGGCCTGCATGAAGGGGAACTGTGCTGTGCAAATGGCATTCATCACTAATTTTGAGAATGTTTGCGCCATTACCTGATTTGCATAATTCTTTTAGTGTATTGGGTGCTAACAAAACACAAACAGCATGCGAAAATAAATGACATTATTACTGGGCAGAGTTCATTCTGAGCAAACTCTTCTCCATTATTCCCCCTGCAGTTTTGTAATGGAGGTCTGTGAGTTGCTCCTGATTAGTATCAATGTGTTTAATAATGAATTTGCCTCTTTGTATTTATGGTACACAATACACACATAAACTAATGAAACTCCAGACACAAATAGCTATTCAGCAGATTGAAAGAGATAGATTTTGTGTGGGGAAAAACAAAAACATTAGACAGAGAAAAGTGTGTGTGGAAGAAAGAGAGAGATAAACAAGATGAAGAGGTGATTTAGAAATGGTTTTCCTGGCTCAGGGAAGTCTATGAGTCGCTGTGGGAATGTGTCAGATTATGCAGATTTAGCGTACTAATTATCTTTCAACCAGCAGAGCTCACTAGAAATCTCTCCTGTTAAAAGCTAAGGGGTGGGGAGGAACTGTTTTACAGTGTTTTACAGTGTGGAGGTGGACAGACACCAACACACAAAAAGATACTGACTGTCACTGATATTCTCACATCATACCCAGAAATCTGCAGTGTAGTTTCTGCACCATTAGTGACACCAAACCAACCTTTTCCAAGCCTTCTCCAAACCTTTCCCTGGCCCACATTGCTGTACAAACAGATGGGGTCCCTGGGTTTACTTATACTGCACATTAAGTTGGAATGATATACTCATTCCATTAGACTTCTAATCAGTAACATCTTCAAAATGATATCCACTGAGCTTCATTACAAGCTTATATTATACTTATTAACATTGTCCTTTTTGGAATCTCAACAGACTGAACACACAGCAGAAGGGCAGTGTGAATGTGTGTGTGTGTGTGTGTGTGTGTGTGTGTGTGTGTGTGTGTGTGTGTGTGTGTGTGTGTGTGTGTGTGTGTGTGTGTGTGTGTGTGTGTGTGTGTGTGTTTGCTCTGGCTGCTCTTCTTTGATGGCTAAACTTCCGCTGTGTGTTCATTAGTTCTTCAGGAGCTCTCAGTAAACACTGCCAAACACCCACTGGCTAGTGTCATCAACAAGTCTTTGCAATAATACCAATTAAGCTTAATCACTAGCAAATCTCCAGCAAGACTTTAATTGCTAGCTATTTTTTGCAATTCATTTTCAATGTCAGAAAAAAGCGAAGAGTCTGAGGGTACGTTTACATGTTTACACAACAACAATATGCTTAAAACAGAGCAGTTTTTCCGCGTACAGACGACACCATTGTCAAAACGATCCCCATTCACACGCATCCACAAAAACGATTAACATACGTAATACGCATATGCATGACGTCGTCATCAAAACTTGCAGTTTGAAACCCGTTTTCAAAAGTTCGTGTTTTCAGGCACCCCAAACGCTGTTGACATGTAAACAAACGGACAAAACGTATAAAAGTATAAAAGGTTTTTCGTTTTTAGTTGAAAATGGTGTCATGTAAACAGCCCCTTACTACACTTAGATCGGATTTAGTACGATGATGATCAAAACACAGATGAAGTAGATCGAGTCCATCAATTGCGGAAAGCTTGCAGTCCTACAGCTCGTCCCAGGTTGACTTTTCATTCAGTAACATTAGGCAGTTTTGATTTATATGCTGTTTAATGTTGATCGCATTGTTTTACATATGCGTATGCTTACATAAGATATCGCTTGTTTCTGCTTCTTCTTCATCTGTGTTTTGATCAGGAGATTCATTACCTTTTCAGAAGATGACTTATAGCGCCCCCTACCATATAACGGAAATTTCCATCAATGGTGGGGAAAGAGTTAATATGTTTTTTGCACCCATTATTTATTTGTATTATTTACCATTATTTAGGCCTGCAATTGCAGCAAATGTACCATTATTTTTAAGGCCAAATGTATGCTGAAAAGTGAGAGAAGGAGAGAATGATAATGGTTGAAATTGTGCATTATACAACAATTTTTTTGATCAATTGATTTAGCAAAAGCATCTCACTCACTTCTTTCCTGCATTCAAAAGTATGACAATCTTCCTTTGCCATTGCAAATAAACCAAACTGTATAGATTATATTTTTGAGTTAAAACCTCAGTAATTCTGAGGCAAGGGGGCAATATTTCAGAAATTGCAAGGCATTATTTGAAGGTAAAAGGGTTTGGGAGAGTTGCACAGAGATGAAGCTCTAGCATAAGTTCTGCCGGGAAGACTCAATTGTTACGTCACTCATTACCTTCTCATCTGTCCAATCGTGTTCTTATACTGTGGTATATAAGATAGGTATTGACACATGTCTGAGTTCGCAGATGCTGACGCTTCCATTTACCTCCATCCTCCCCACCACCACCAGGATGGTCCTCACAGGGGGGCGGCTGCGCCCCTGCCTTCGTAAACTTTATATATTGCTTGCTGGGCTGTTAATAAATGGTTAATTGTTACAGTTTTATTCTCCCGAGTCTTTCTGGTAGAACTGTTTTCAAAGACAGAAGTACTGTACAGTATTGTAGAGTAAGATTAATTGTATGATATAGGAGTGTTTCACATATAGGAAGATATTTCAGAGACAGAGCAGCAGATTTTCAGAGAAAATATTTCCGAAGCAGTATTTAGATGGTATTTCTACCAGAAAGACTCGGGAGATACAATTATGTAACAAAAGCATATATTTAATAACAGCCCAGCAAGCAAGTATTTATAAAGTTCTTTGGCGTCGTTTGGCGCAATCCGAGGGTAGCGGAATCTGCATTTCCTGACTGAAGACGAAGGCAGGGGCGCAGCCGACCCCATGGGAGGTATGGTAAGGGACCATCCTGGTGGGGGGGGGGGGGGGGGGGGGGGGGGGGTGGAGGTAATTGTTTTGCGTCAGCATCTGCGAACTCAGACATGCGTAAGTACCGATCTTTTATACTGCAAGTTGGTTAGACGTGAAGGCAGTAAGTGACGTAACGATTGAATCTTCCTGGCAGAACTTACGCTAAAGCTTTCATTTCAGAGAAGGAGTGACAGCATTTCAGATGGACAGTATAAGAAACTATTCCAGAAACAGAGCAACATAATTTTTAGAGGTATTGGACAGCATATCAGATGTATAGGATGATATTTCAGAAACAGAGTGGCAGTATTTCAGATAAAAGTGCATTGTTTGAATGTTAATGGTATTTTTATGGAGGGTGGCCCATTAAATGGCACCCATTTAAAGGTATAATAGCAATATTTGAGGTGTGAGGCAGGAGTGTTTCTGAAGTGTAACTGTAATTATTCTTTTTAACCCAGTTAGTGTTTCAAAGTACACCAGCCACATCTTAAACATTGGAAAGAGAGAGAGAGAGAGAGAGAGAGAGAGAGAGAGAGAGAGAGAGAGAGAGAGAGAGAGAGAGAGAGAGAGATAGATAGAGAGAGAGAGAGAGAGAGAGAGAGAGAGAGAGAGAGAGAGAGAGAGAGAGAGAGAGAGAGAGAGAGAGAGAGAGAGAGAGAGAGAGAGAGAGAGAGAGAGAGAGAGGCAGAGGCAGGCGTGTCTGTTCCATTCATTTAATTAGTCCAACTGGAATTTTTGCAGATGGTGACATCATCACACACAGACTTTTCTGTTTCATTTTCTCCACAAATACAGTATAGGCTATGTCCCCATCAAACCTCTTTCTATCTTGCGTTTGCTGTTTCTTTTTCTCTATGTCTCTTTCTCATGCAGTGTTTTAAATCATGCCCTAATGGTCTTGTCCAAGACTGAAACAATCATGCCATGTCAGAGAGCTAACATCATTCAGCGTAACATTTTAGGTTCAAACACTAGCTAAAAATCTATAAATAAAATAAATAATAAACACACACACACACACATCTCCTCCATACAACTTTTGCATTGTAGACCTCATTATGGCCGACAGACCAAAAGGCATCAAAGAATATTCAGCCATCACCTAAAGCCCCTTTCATCTTCCCTTCCTGCTTCTATTCAGACAGGTTTTCCAGTCCTGTAACAAATGCAGCAGGCTGGTAGCTGCGCTGCTTTGTGCACTATAAAATTAATGTGTTTGTAGTTCTACTGTTCTCCCTCTACTTTACCTCTTTCTCTCTCTCTCTTTGTCCCTCTCTCTCCCCCTTAAGGAACAATCTGCAGGAACAAAGCTGCATAAGAATGTCTAAAGATATTGATGCATCAGCACTCATTAGAATATATATATATATATATATATATATATATATATATATTTTTTTTTTTTTTTTTTTTTTCCCTATCAGCAGTCTTTAAAATCAATGAACACTGGGCCTAATATGCAGTAATCAATACTGACTAAGGTCATGTTGGTAAATAAAAATCTGTTTTGAAGTGACATGTATTGTTACATATAGTAGTTCAGATGTCAATATTTTCACACAAAACCATAAAAATGCTAAATCAAAGAGATGGTGTACAGGGCCACAAGGGAGTGGTAGTGAGTCTACGAATACATTTGAAAGAGGGAAAAAGACTTTACAACATGCATTTTAAGGCTATCAAAGTTAACGTTAATTTAAGGCATTATTTAAAAATTATAACTTACAATTTATTTATCTCCCTTTTATAAATACTGATTGGAATAATTTATAAATTATATTTATATATTTATTTTACAAACAGTATTACATTTATTTTAAGTAAATATTTTTCTGAATAATATTTAAAATTTGGTTTAACTTTATGTTTATAAAATATAGTGTCATTTTGGAAAACAAAATCTTTTTCCTTTATAATATGAATATATGTATAGTATAGTTTTTCAGAAACAGAGTGGTATATACAGAGTATGTATATATATTATATATTAATATACATCTAAATATAAATTATTATATGAAAATATATTCCTGCCTATTCTGGAAAGAGGAATCACAGGAATCATTGACCGTTTATTCTAAATAGCTATTTTTAGCATTATTAGCTATAAAGTAATTTCATGGCAGCTATAGATTCATGTAAACACACTTTTGCTGACAACAATCCAAAAATAATGGCATTCAGTGTGAAACGTTACAAATATAAAAATTGTTAATGAAGACTATCAAAGTCATTCTCGCAATTGCCTCATCTATAGACACTGCTCCTTTGGTGGCATTTAAATCAGCATAATTTGACATTGATACATCACAAACATTTGCGATACATAAAAACACATGTATTTGATCAATGAACATAAGATATAGAAGATAAAACACAATACTGATCCAGATAGGGCAAGTCAACTGAACCAAACGCAGCTCCATCCATAATGTTGAAACCTGATTAGGGATTCAAGAGAGACCATGTCTCAAAATAGTGGAAGAATCAGTTTAGTTTTCTCCTAGAAGGATGAAGCTTTTATGAGACTCCTGGGTCTTTATCTGTGTATGGGTGTGCAATCTGTATAACCCCTACACAAATACACAATGTCTCGGTTGTGGGTTGATAAGATCAGTTAGTGTGTATCAGTTTACTCAAATGGCCAAAAATCATGTCCGGCACACTGGTAGATATCAGCCTTCGACTGAACCAACTTACTAGAATGAGAAAGACAGACATCGTGAGAGAGGGGGTGGATGTATTTTTTACACAGGGATATTTTTATTCGTCTGATAGGTGTTGAGGCTGCCAGAGACAGTGCTGGTGAAAATAATGACCATGAGTTGGCATCCGTTCTGTCATGTGGCAGATTCTGTCAGGTAACGGGCATCTGATGAAGATCTGAGCTAGACAGGGTGACTCGCTTTCTGTGCCAGTGGGCCGAACAGGTGGTCAGACCTGGCCAGCAAATACATATGATGCTTTACATCAGCCATTTAATCCCACCCACACACACCTGATCTCAATCAGATACTGGCACCAGAAATGACAACCAATTAAAAATGAGAAAACTGCAGCCAGGACACCAACACCAGACAGGAGGGCAGAGCCGGAGAAAGAGAGAAGCTCCTGGATAACAGAATGGAAGACGTCCTAATGAAGTCACGCTTCAAGAAATACTCATTAGGGGACTCTACAATGTCAGTCTTTATCCTTAAAACAAAAACGACAACAAACACAGAAAATACGCTAAAATGATTCCATAAACATCAATGCAGAAATAACAACTTTTAGCTGGTTGAGAAAGACAAAAAAATGGAGAACTCTGAATTTCCAGGCTGGTACAAGCTGGTTTAAGATGGAAAGAACAGCCATAATAGTCAAGCAGGTTAATGGTGAATTAATTTAATTAATTTCATTAGGTTTTCAAACTGGGGTCCAGGAACACACGAGGGATGCAGGAGGATGGACAAATATAGAGAAAGATAACTAAATATAATAATAATGAGATAGGGAGACAAGATGGCGCCGTTGTGTTTGGCAAGCCGTCTGTCATTCTTTCTATTGTGGGCTATTTTTTGTATTTTCTGCTTTTCTGAGATCAAAACGTGGCCTACAACCTTTATTTATGATCGGCAAATGCTGCTAGATGTGAAAACTTCATTTATGGAGCGGAACATATTTTCTTCGTCGTTCTGGATGAATATTCTGGAGCACCTGTGTCGGCACACCTCTAGCCTACTTTTCTTCGCAAAAAAACGCCGTAAAGATGCGGCAAACGAGGAGGTGCTGCTATCAGACTTAAAGTCAGAGTGGATATCCCTGTTTACTCCTCTGCACGGGATATATCTCACCGGAGCCGCTGGATTCGGCCTATTGTTCCTGACTCCCTCGATGTATCTATGGTGTGCCTACTTCCCCGGGTTTGTCGAGGTGGAGTGCACCCTCAGTATCTGCACCCACTAAATAGAGGGATTCAACGAGAGAGTGATCCCCCTCCGCTTAGTATGGCATTACTTAATGTGCGCTCCTTGGTAAATAAGACTTTCATTTTACATGACTTTGTTTCACGTAACCTGGATTTCTTGTTTATGACGGAAACCTGGACTAAACTGGGGGACTCAAGAACCTTTTCTGAACTTGTTCCCCAAAATTGCTAATTTTTTAATTCTCCTTCGAGGAGAATCGAGGTTCAGATGTCTTTAATGAACACGGAAAATCTAGTATTATGTGCAGTTGTTTACTGGCCCCCACAGTTCAATAATTGGTAACACTTTAGAATACTGTACTTACTGCATAACTAATAAGGAATTATTGATGAACTAGTAAGTAATTCTTCATTAACTACTTCTTCACCGCTGTTAACTACTAAGGAAGATGTGTTAACTAATCAGTATGTAATAGACTTTTATGATTGTGTTAAGTAACAGTTAGTTAATCAATAACTAATGAATTATGTCATACCTCCTGAAGAACTACTACTAATTATCTACTAATTAAGGTTCAAGGAAAAAAACTAAGAATTAACTACTAATGAACAGTCATACCCAGTAGTCACTACAATAGCCTAATCCAGTTTTTTTTAGCATTGTAGTGGTGGAAGAAGTACACAAATCAAGTGCTTGAGTAAAAGTACAGATACCCCAATAAAATATTACTCCATGTAGCAAAATTATAATTAGGCCATTTTCAGAATTACCTTAGTAAAAGTAATTTTTAAAGTACTTAAAAAGTAATAAGCATATTATTATACTTAGTTTGTATACATTTTATTTTGCACCATTCAATTTCTGGCAATATCACGGTAGCCAACATTTTACAGTGATTTGGTGATGCAAGAGCGTGGGCATTTGCATCCTCTTCTGGAGAGTTCTCAGTGACGCCGATTTGGTGCATTTCTTCTGCGAAATACAGGTTTGTGTACGTTTAATTTAATCTATAAAATCATTACTGTGTTGTAAATCAGTTTATTTTATGCAAGGCAACATACAAGGACCCGATGTCAGCAGGGACGTGCACAAGAATTTTGAGGGGCAGTTGCTCTGACCTGAAAAAAGTTCAGAGCAACCTTGTCAGAGTTTTTCAGTATAAAAGTAAATCGGGTTTAAATGTCAGGAGTTCCTGTCGGGACGAAAGTAACACTTGTTACTTTTGTCCCGCTACAGTGAAACATATAGTTACATTATGTTGAAAAGTTATGTTATGCTTATTTAATTTAATTTTCATATTTTTCATGTTGAAAAAACATTTTATAAAATGGATTGACATAAAAAAAAATATTAAAACAGTTACTTTTGAAACATCTGATTGAACTGAAATTTAAAATGAAAATGTAAATTACCTATTTTGCTATTTTATCTTTTGCAAAGATAAAGGCCAAAATATGTTTGCAGTTATATAACAAGGTCACTCAGGTATATTTAGGCTAAAAAAAAAACAATAATAATAAAAAAAAGATCTAGCAAAAAAATCTAGCTTGTATATTGTTTTTACTTTTGACCCACATCTGTGTTACTTTCGTCCCAACTGACAGGGTCGAAAGTAACATGAGCAGTCTTATGTTCAAAGTGAAACTATAATTAAGTTGTTCTACATTTTTACAAAATACCACCTGGTATTGATAGACCACACTTGTGAGTGACTAACCACAGCAAAAATGTATCTCTGTCTAAACCATCATCTTTTAAAATGATGTTTTTCTGAAAAATGTTACTTTCGCCCCTGCTCTCCCCTATTTATTAATATATATATATATATATATATATATATATATATATATATATATATATATATATATCTTGCTACACTGCAGCATAATAAAATGGTTCTCACACTCCAGTTATATTTCTGTGAATTGAATTAATCTTGCACTTGTTCATAGTTTTTGTATTATGTCTGAATATATTCATTTGAATTTTGCCCTTACAAATTACCTTATCTGACCGTGTTTATGTCCAAACTCAATGCCTCATGGTCTTATTATTATTTATAAAGATTGCAAAAGTCAGAGATGGCAGGTTTATGATATACAACTTTGTAAACAGTATAGAAAATGTATTAACAATATATTAAATGTCACCAAAATACACATGAGAAAAAGAGTTCCTCATATTATTGTTTATTGTTTTTATTATTGTTATTATTATTATTATTTATTTTTTTAATTTGAAAAGAAATAATCTGGATTGAATTGACAGATGAAAAACAAAAACCTTTAGATTTCGGAAAAAAATACAATCCTTTTTTAACCTTTTGGTGTCCCGTACATTCAGTTGTGCTTGCTCGTATTCAGTTCTGATGGTACATATGGGGTGCTTCTCATTTCTTATTTGTGCATCCTCGTTTCCTTTCCTCGCGTCTCAGCTCCACCCCCTGCAGGATGCGAGGGAAGGCTGCAAGGAAAGAAAGGGAGGACGGAGGATCGAAGGAAAGTTTTTTTTTACTTTGGAATACTTGACCACTCGAGCGTCACTTCACTGCGTCATCAGCAGCGCTCAAAGGATCTGCCCTTATGTTGTTGAAGTTTGGCTATTTATGAAATTTTTAATAAATAATAATAAAGCAAGATACCCTGTTGAAATATGTGAGATGTGTGGTTTATATAAACTGCAATGGTAAAGTATAAATTAAAATGATTGTGACCGAGGAGAAGGGGGATGAGAATTGATACGTGCGTCACGTTAAGTCGATAAAACACTTCCGCAAAGCATGCAACTGTGCATCCTCGCTAATAGCTCCTCTGAAAGCCTCCTCACTCCTCGATCCTCGACGACTCCTCGCGGTGCAGTTAGAGAATTGAGATGTCCTTCAAGATGGCTGAGCTCGATCGGTTTCCGGGTCATAGGATGGAGGATCGAGGAGCATACATGCCAACCCTTCCGATTTTTCCGGGAGACTCCCGAATTTTAAAGCCCCTCCCGAAAAACTCCCGGACCGACCTTTCTCCCGTATTTCTCCCGATTTCCACCCAGACAACAATATTGCTACACCATCCGTCACTGGGCGCCGTTTCAGACCGAAAAATAATAAAAGTTACACCTCGAAGTCAAGAGCGACAGAAGCAGAAGAAGAAGAGGAAAAGGATATTGAGAAGCACCCTTATGGTAACTGGGCAACTACGCATGATTTGTAGTATGACTGGTAAAGGGAACAGGAATTCCGGTAGGGAACAGAATCGACTGACGTGCAGCGCTGCAGCCACATAAACAGAGTTTGCCCTTCCCCTACTGACTTTCACTTTCGGTGCCCGAATGGAAGTGAATGAGGCTTTGTGGGTTTTTTTTTTTGTTTGTTTTTTTTTGTTTGTTTTTTTTAATCTAGGCCTACATGAAATTCTTCATCCATTGTAGCTACGATTTTTTTTTTTCTCGGAAGGGCAACGCGAGTCGAGAAGGGCATATGGGCAGTTGCCCGGGCAACCTGAGCAACCCCCCTGTGCACGTCCCTGGATGTCAGTTATATCATGTTATATCAGCCTATAGCCTACCTAGCTGAGTCTTGTCTTTTTTGCGTGATGGAAACGCCTGATCCCTTGCATAAAACAAATTATTTTACTCATAAAGATAGTAAATCTATTTACTACAGATGTTAAATTTTGTTCTTAGAGCTGTGCACTGTTTGTTTATGGGCAGGTTGTGGAGTCAGTCACAGCATATTTCGTCTATGAATGAAACACAGGGCGGCGGTCCAGGAGATCCAGCACCTCTACCGTGGAAACGAGACCAATTGATTACTTTAATTACTTTTAAAGGTTTAACTTTTGATTTTAAAATGTTTGTTAAATGAGTTTAAATGTAGGCAGTATACATGTTAAAACAAAATATCAGAAATAAAGGAAGATATCATGTAGCTTAAACGAGTCATTGTAGTGTATTTTACAAAGATTATAGATGATTACGTTAATAGTGTTTTTTTTTACAGTAAGTTTTATTTGAGTCAGAAGTATGTGGTAATTCTTTATTAATTACTAATGGCTTCCCTATATTTTCACTTTAGAATACTGTTTCAGGTTATAAGTAATTTCTGAAGAATTATCTAATAATTCTTTATTAATTACTAATAAGTTCCCTATGTTTTCACTTTCGAATACTGTTTCAGGTTCTAAGTAGCCTAATTCCTGGATAATTATTTGATAATTCTTTATTAATTACTAATTGGTTCCCTATATTTTCACTTTAGAATACTGTTTCAGGTTCTAAGTAATTCCTGAAGAATTATCTAGTAATTCTTTATTAATTACTAATAAGTTCCCTATATTTTCACTTTAGAATACTGTTTCAGGTTATAAGTTGCCTAATTCCTGGATAATTATTTATTAATTACTAATGGGTTTCCTGTATTTTCACTTTAGAATACTGTTCCAGGTTATAAATAATTCCTGAATAATTATCTAATAATTCTTTATTAATTACTAATAAGTTCCCTATATTTTCAGTTGTTGCCTAAAATACATGAATTTACTCAATGGCATTCTATGCTGAGGAAAACAGACACACACAGTACTGTATATAAAATATAAAAACTAATTAGTTTAGTTTAGAAGTTAGTTTTGTATTAGTTACTTCTTAGTTATTTTCCTTGAACCTTAATTAGTAGATAATTAGTAGTAGTTATTCAGGAGGTAAGACATAATTCATTAGTTATTGATTAACTAAATGTTACTTAACACAATCATAAAATTCTATTACATACTGATTAGTTAACACATCTTCCTTAGCAGTTAACGGCAGTGAAGAAGTAGTTAATGAAGAATTACCTACTAGTTCTTCAATAATTCCTTATTAGTTATGCAGTAAGTAAGATACAGTATTCTAAAGTGTTACCCAATAATTTATTTTTGAGTGAATTTGCAGACTTTCTGGGGAATGTAGTAACAACATGATCAAATTGTATTGCTTGGTGATTTTAACATTCATATGTGCTGTCCTAGTAAGCTGCTAATCAAAGATTTTTGCAATCTATTGGATTCTCTTGGATTCTCTCTATTGGATAAATTATGAATGAATGAATAATGAATAAAATATAAATATTTTACAATTTACAGATTATTACAGAACAGAAAATATCTTACACATAATTCTCACATAAATGGGTCTTTGTACCAGTCTTGTTATTGTTAAATAAAACTATTTTAAAAAATCGGTAGGCCAAATTGAAAATAAATAAAATATATTAGATGAAAAACTTATTTCAATTAGTTGCCAAGGCAATACTTCTCATTTTCATAAGCACTAAAATTGCTAAATCTGAACTAAAATTGAAATAAAGTTATAATGGAATATTTAAAACATATCACATAACAAAATGCATAAACTTAAACTAAAAAAGAAAAAAAATTAAAACCAAAATATTAAAATAAATGCTAATAAAAATATTAATAAATACTATTTATATTATACTTGTGTTCCACAGAAGAAAATTCACACGGTTTCACACGATCAGTAAGCCGAGAGCGCACATACACGTTTGTTTGCGCATCAATAATAACAGACTTGCGCATGCCTAATCCTACGACTCCTGTATGTCACTGTAATCATCTTTACCTTCATTACAATCGTCATCCATCAAAACTCTATTAGCGACACCAGTTTTCTTTATCCAACTGAGAGATGTATTTTGCGTATCTTGTGTTCATGAAACAGTTGGGTGTTCTTAGCCGCTGTTCAGTCTTTCACGAGTTCACACTTACATACAATTAAAGGGAATGAAGTAAAATGCGTATTTGGCGTGCTGTCCGGGGGGAGGGCTCCGAGCTCGGAATTCGGCCCGAACCCAGAGTACTCCTCCCCTGTATGTAAGGTGGTTTAGGACTAGAAGAGTGGAGAAGGGGTGGTGGAGGGACGCTGCTAAACTGTCGGAGAAATGAGGTGAGACTGCTGAGTCTATATATACATGTGTTAATCATGATTGTTGAGTGCTCTCCACCCGTGTTAATTATCTGAACGTGCTTCTCCCGAACTTTGTTAATAAAACATCATATCACGACTTCACACTTACATACAATTAAAGAGAATGAAGTAAAATGCGTATTTGGTGTGCTGTCCGGGGGGAGGGCTCCGAGCTCGGAATTTGGCCCGAAAAGCTAGAGATCAGAGGACAGCTGCCGGACTAAAGACCCCCCCCCCCCCCCCAAATGAAAGCCAAGTTTGGGGGCCTGGCCTGTTAGACAAAAAGATTGCTGGAAAAGAGGAAACGGGAAAGAGGAAAATGAGTACTCAACCGGGAGATTTTCTCAATACTGTGGCGCTGGACGAAAGGGAAAACATAAGTGCTCTACCAGAAAAGTTCTCACTTCGTCCGCTGTGGGACTGAAGCCCGCTGGGCAGAAAGAGGAAACTGGAAAGAGGAAAAATGAGTACTCGACCGGGAGATTTCCTCACACTGCGTCGCTGGACGAAAGAGAAAACATAAGTGCTCTACCGGAGGAGTTCTCACTGCGTCCGCTGTGGGACCAAAGCCTGCTGGGCAGAAAGAGAAAACAGGAAAAGAGAAAATGGGTACTTGGCCGGGAGATTTTCTCACACTGCGTCTCTGGACGAAATATATATTTTTTTTTTTCTATACCAATGAGGGTTTGGTGGGCTTTTTTAATATGGAACCGGTTGGTCCTGATATAGGTTCGGAAAGCGTCTGAGGACAATCTCCCAAGAGTTTGGATCTGTTGTTGGGAGAGGCCTTTTTGAGCCGCTGAAGTTGCTGCCCCGATGCGGAAGGAGTGGCTTGAAAAATCCTTTGGTGGAATGCCTGACTGTTGGAGAACGGATTTGAGGTGTTTCTGAAACCAGAAGCGTGTCACTGGTTTATTGGATTCGTCTGTGAACAGGGGTTCAAAAGGAGAATTGGCTTGGGAGCTTCTCCATTGCATGTATGCCAGAATTGACTGGTATGGTTGGATTGGCGACGGGAGGTTAAAAATGTAGATGAAATGACCTTTCTTGGTTTGGTCGGTCTTACTTTGCTTGATCAAGTATGAGATTGTTTCACCATCTAGTACTGACAAGTCTGAAATGGTGGGGTGGATTTTTGGGTCGAATTTGGAGGTGATAGCGAGTTCGAGCATCTAAGAAAACCAAAGAAAGCTAGGGTGAACATGGCGTCGAGTGTGCGAGCAGTGTTGAGGGGCTGGTAGCTTGAGCGGAGGGTATGAATACATTTGGTGAGAATATCTAGCGTTATGGGTTGTCTGGCGTCGGGATGGGTGGGCTGGGATCTTTGGATCCCTTTGATCAGCAAGACGGTTTGTGGATTATTTATCTCAGGGGAGGGAGGGCCGTACATCAGCTTATGGAAAAACTGTATGCCGCTCAAGTAACCTTTAATAGACCCGACTTGTAAGCCCTTAACACTGTTAAGGTAGGAAATAAACAAGGTGATTGAAATGAGAGAAAATCAGGGAATGACATGCTATAAGAGCCGTGGAATGTTTTAAAGCATCTCCGAGCCGTTAAGTAGGATTGGAGGGTCCTGGGAGAAACTGCTTGGAGTATGGTGTCAAGCGATGCGTCGAGGAGGGGTTTTAGTGGGTGGTTTATAGGAATATCAGTTCCGAATAGAGAGGTACTGGAGTTGGGAATTGGTCCGCCTCTGGAGCCACCATCCTGAATTTCTGAGAGAATCTGTGCGCGGATACTCTGGGAGACTGGTGGTGGTTCCATGGCGATGGCATTGGACAGGACGGGCATCGGAGATGCTGTGAAAAGAGAATATGAAGACTTGGGTTGAATGAGAGAGCTGGGAAAGATATAGGCCGGGGCTGTGAGTGTTTTGGCGGCGGCCTCACGGTTGGATTACCCGCTGGGGCTAGAAAAGGAAAGTTAGTTGGAGGATTAAAAGGAAAGGAAGGGTGGAAGAAAGAAGAGTGGGCTTGTGGTGCAAGCGGAGGAGGGCTCGCGCTTGTCTCAGCTGCTGGAGCTGCAGGCCACTGGATGTGAGCGAGGTTGAAACCTGTTGGGTGAAACTGTTGAGAGGGGTGGGCCAGCGAAGCTAGCGGCGGTAGCCTCGCGCTAGTCTCTGCTGCTGGAGCTGGAGGCCACTGAAAAGGAAAAAGGTTAAAAGCAGCGTGAGACAGAGATGCTCACAAGTCTCTGAGCTAGAGTCCAAGTCAAGTCTCAAGTCTCTGAGCCAGAGTCCAAGTCAAGTCTCAAGTCTCTGTGCTAGAGTCCAAGTCAAGTCTGAAGTCTCTTGTGGTTATAATAAATGTTGCATCACGTACAGGGACCAAACCAGGCTGCATAGAACACTGCATATCTATATATAAGGAATTCAAAGCATGTAATATGTTATTATGACTCCTATATCTATTAGCATAAAGTATCAGCTTTGATTTTGGTATATAATCAGTGTAAACAGGCTATTGCAACGTGACAAAAACACCAAGAATGCTTTACTTTTATGTTAATATCTGTATTTTGCCGCGAAAAAATTGGTGCGATCTCTCAGCCGCATGTGGCTCGTGATTTCCACGCTCCCGCCATCACTTGCAGATCCATGTGGCCTAATGTGCACTGCCTACGCAACTAATCATAGCTTATAAACTACTGTAAGTCAGCAACACATCCCAGACTCTCAAACCAGTGTAACGTTATAACTAAATGAAACAACAATAATCCTGTAACCTGTTTGCCGACAACGTTAATAATTAACGTAATGAAAGCCAGCGGCACGTAAATTATTACGTTACGTTTACGTTACATAATTATCGACCACCACAAGTTTGGCAATTAAACAAACGCTCATTAATATTTCATAAGGAAGACAGTCGGAGTTAACCTCCCGTAATGTTAGGTTGTAGCTAAAGCAAGAAGCAAGCTAACGGTAGATGGTCAGTGCTGAGCTAAACATGTTTACTGACCTCAGGGTGTGTTTTCAGATGCCTGATGAAATTAGATGTGGTTGAGCCAGAATCTTTTATCCTGATACCGCATATTTAGCATTGAGTGCTTCTTTTGTTTGGGCCGTCTTGTTTGAAGTTTTTAAACCCAAAGCTTACAATGAATGGCACAGCAGCGGCAGGTGCAGTTGACATGTTTGTTTGTTGTCCCCTTCTGTGTGGTCGCGCGCGCAGCCGATACGTAGTACGTGTTACGTAGGCAGGTTATAGGTAACGGAGGGAGGGGAATAACAGTGAGCTCATCAGACGTTTCCTAAAAATAAACATTGTTCACGATTCCCGCAGCTCGAGTCCTAGTCGAGTCTGAAGTCTTTCGAGGACGGGTCTCAAGTCAAGTCTGAAGTCACTGTGTGTGCGTCTCAAAGTCTCAAACTCGAGTCCCCATCTCTGGCGCGAGAATGAAACTGCGAGGCTGTGGAAAAGCCGCTAAAACCGGCTGCATGCGGCTCTGCTACGGCGGGAGCCGTGGTGGAGGGCTGAGCCTTGTCAATGGGTGGGAGTTGGCCTGTAATGGCGGAATCTGGAGCGCGGTCCAGGCTCGCTGAAGGCCTGCGACTCGGTGGGCGAATCGAGCCGGATCTAGTGCGGGAGGATGACGGTGGAGGCTGGGCTGGCGATTTTTGGGCGCTGCGGGCTTTGCTCTGCCTATGAGACGACCTGGGAGTTGGAGTGGACTTTGGAGAGTGGTTGGCTGACTGCGTTAAGGTAACGTACAGATCGTACAGCTCCGCTTTATTTATTTTCCACGAAGCCTGTACTTCTGAATTGCCCAGTGCTTGCCTCAATCCAGCTACGGTCCATTTCCCGATAGGTGGGATCGTCGGGACGGCCGAGCTGTAGGAGGCGGCTGGGGAGGAAGGTGGAAGCCTCGACGGGGGCGGTGAAGGCTGGCCTCGTCGTCTTGGTGAGCGTGGGGCTGATCGGGCCGGCGTGCGGCCGCGTGAAGAAGCCTGGGGCTCAGGTGCAACGTCTGGCGTAGGATGAAAGGTCGAGGGGCCGGCGGAATGCGAAGGCGCATCCCTGGCGATGGTTATTTCTTTGTCGGAAGAGCTTGGTCGTTGGGACATGATAGCGGCTAAGAACCAGAAACTTCTAAACTGTCGGAGAAATGAGGTGAGACTGCTGAGTCTATATATATATATATACGTTTTAATCATGATTGCTGAGTGCTCTCCATCCGTGTTAATTATCTGAACGTGCTTCTCCCGAACTTTGTTAATAAAACATCATTTATTTCACACAGCACGATGAGAAGCAGCTTGGGCTGCACCAAAACAATCACACTATAGTACGAGAAAGCTGGTGCTTTGTTAATTAAAAGAAAAAAGAAAAAAAAGAATTATATTAATATAATTACATTAATTGTGAGTTATCTTCTAATATGTAAGTTATCCTCTGACTCTCTCTGTCACTGTCTGTCTGTCTGTGTGTGTGTGTGTGTGTGTGTGTGTGTGTGTGTGTGTGTGTGTGTGTGTGTGTGTGTGTGTGTGTGTGTGTGTGTGTGTGTGTGTGTGTGTGTGTGTGTGTGCATGATGGAGCAGCTTCACTGATGCAGCACAGCTAAGCGCTGATATTCTCAAACCCAGTGTGAGGAGTTTTACACAAATGAAGACTTTGTGCAGGATAAAAAAGTATAAAACAAGATCAAAGTGAAGCACCACAGTGCATCTGCAGCCTTTATATTCATCTTTCAGGATTTACAGGGAGAGAAAAGTCCCCCCCAACACTTTGAACCAAAGCAGGATTGGTTCCGGGACACGTTCAGGAATTTGAGAAATATATCTGAAATGCAAATAGCACAGTGTGAAAGTCTTTGAAAAACAATCAGTGTGTGGAGACTGAGGGGAGAGGTGGAGAGAGACCACCGATATCAGGTTTACTCAGAAAACCCCTCAGCATGCCCCAAACAGCCTCTAATCCACTTTAAATCCACACTCTGTTCGAAATGGGTCCCATGGATTCAAATAGGATTGAACAAGTGCTACTTTGAACTCTGTCTGTGTCTTGGCCCAAGTCAAAATGCATCCTAGAGGAATTCCCCGGCAGTAATGATCAATGTCTTAGGAGCATCTTGCTTTCTCTTGCTTACATCCAACCCTTCTCTCACTCTTTTTTCCAATTTGGGCGATCCAGTTGCATGAAGATCACATGATAAGACATAAAACATACAGTACACTACACTAGTGCTTGGTACAGGTACTTATTCACCCTGAGCATTTAGGGCAGACTTTCTTGGCCAAAAAGCACTAAAGGTTTATGACTCCACTGAAGCATCAAAATGGGCCGTGAAAACCATGTTAGTGCTAAAGGTGCTGAGCTTGAATGCCATGGTTCAAGAACAAACCTAAAATGGAGGTTTTTCAAGAACCAAAAAGCAACAACATGGGACTCAGGGTAGTTTTAAAAGTTAATGAGAGACTGTGTGTGGCTAGGTGCACACACGCTGAATAATTTATGCAAGAGCAGCTCAGTGTCTGTTTCTGGTGAAAAAAAAAAAACTCTGCATGCAGTTATGAATTATTGAGAACAGAAAGGAGCATCCCAATAGGAGATCATTCCAACTCTCTCTGCACATAGGAGAGGACAGGAGATGAGAGGAAATGAGACAAGAGGAGAGGAAATGAGACGAGGGGAGATGAGAGGAAACAAGTTGAGGTAAGAGTAGTCAAGAAGAGTGCTGATGAGATGAGAGGAAATGACACAAGAGGAGAGGAGGCGAGATTAGAGGAAAAGACACAAGATGAAATGAGACAAGAGGAGATGGGAAAAGATGAGACAAAATTAGACAAGAGGAGATGAGATGAGGTTTGAGGAGAGGATTCAAGAGGAGGGCAGACAAGATGAGAGGAGATGGAGGAAATGAGACAAGATGAGAGGAAATTAGACTAGGAGAGGAGATGAGAGGAAACAAGATAAGGTGAGATGAGTTGAGAGGAGGGAAGATGAGATAAGAGGAAATGAGACAAGAAGAAAAGAGGCGAGATGAAAAGAAATGAGACAAGGTGACAGGAGACAAGAGGAGAGGAGGTGAGATGAGAGGAAATGAGACAAGAGGAGAGGAGACCAGATGAGAGAAAATTATACAAGAGGAGACGAGATGAGGTTAGAGGAGAGGAGATGAGTTAAGAGGAGGGCAGACTAGATAAGAGGAGTTGCAGGAAATGAGACAAGAGGAGCGGAAACAAGATGAGAGGAAATGAGATGAGGAGAGGAAACGAGATAAGGTGATCGGAGTCAAGAGGAGGGCAGATGAGATGAGAGGAAATGAGACAAGAGGAGAATAAGCGAGATGTAAAGAAATGAGACTAGATGAGAGGGAACAAGAGAAAAGGAGGAAAGATAAGAGGAAATGAGACGAGGAGAAGAGACAAGATGAAAGAAAATAAGATGAGGTGAGAGAAGAGGAGATGAGTAAAGAGGAGGGCAGACAAGATGAGAAGAAATGAAACAAGATGAGAGGAAATGAGAGGAGAGGTGGACAAGATTAGATGAAATGAGATGAAAATAGAGGAGACAAGAAGAGAGGAAATGAGAAGAGAGGAGGGCAGACAAGATAAGAGGAAATGAGGAGGGTATACCCAATGTGAGAACAAATGAGAGACAATGAAAAAGAGGAGATGAGACAAGATGAGAGGAAATGAGACGAAAGGATAGGAAATGAGACGAGGGAATAGGCAATGAGAGGAGAAGAGAAGAGAGGAAATGAAATAAGAGGAGACGAGATGAGAGAAATCAGACAAGATATAAGAAGATGAGATGAGAATAGAGAAGAGAGTTAACAATATGAGAAGAGAGGAGACAAGACAAGGCAGGAAGAGGGAAGACAAGATGAGATGAGGCGTGATGTGGAGAGGACACAAGGTGAGAGAAGAAAAAAGGAAAGAAGATGCAAAGGTCAAACATGAGAGATCAAAAAGTGGTGTAATAGATGTTTTAACTATATCTGTTATGACGGGATTTCTCTCTCAAATCCTCATACATTAACAAACTCCCTTTAATCAACCTCAGGAGGATTTCATGCACCATTTTCCTTGACAAGCACGAGTTTAGAAGCAAGCAGTACTTTTTCCACCTCAATAAGCTCTGCATCAGCACTAAAACACACAGATGATGCCAAAAGCGCAATGCAAGACCATGAAGCCGAATTAGTTTTTACTTCTGTGACAGTAATAAAAAACCTAAGTCCCATTAGGTTCCCACACCATTTGATCAATGCATTTCCTGTGAGTTTTCCATTACTTTTACAGTCATTCATGACAAATGTTTAAGGAATCATTCATTTAGCTGTGGTGGAATTATTTATTTACTTACTAATTTACATTGAGTATTTTGTGTAATATTTTCAATAAGACAAATAGATCCTTAGCATCTACACAAACACTCACAAAGTGAAATAATTTAATGCAGAGCATTACATACATTTTATAGTATCTTTTAAATATCTATTTTTGTATATTTATTACAATTTAAAATAGTTATAATGTAATAATATTTTATAGGATATTTCAGTGGAACCCTCTCACACATGCATACAGCACACTATGCACACATCACACTATTAGCAAATCCAGAGAATATCTAAGCATTTATGAATGGACATTTTCATATTCTGACTCAACTATATCAGTCAGCAGAAAAAAGTATAGCACCAGTGTTGGTTAAATTACTCTAAAAAAGTAGCTATTAATATCTATTAAATAGCTATTAATTAGATCTTCAATAGTGTAATTACTGTACTAATTACTCTTTCTAAAAGTATTGTACTTGTTACAACTTTTTAAATCCCATATCTACCTTGAGCAGTTAACCATAAAAGGATATATATGAAACTGCTCTTTTAATTCTTCCAAATAAAGAATATTGCATACATTACTATTGAACTGACCAAAGTATTTAAAGGGAGGTTACATTTAAAAATATACATTTTAACATTAGACATTCAATTTAGATTTTAAATCCACACTAGTTGTCACAATACCAGGATGTGTGCATAGCAGACAGACAGACGAAGATTCAGAAGAAGATAATTCCAACACGAAGTTAAATCCAAACAGGCAATAATCCAATACAGGGTAGAGAAAACACACCAAATGTGAACGTGACCGAACAGAGAATGAATGTGTCAGGGTTGTTGCAGGATACTGAAGACGAGGGAACAGAATTTCAATGCAGCTAGTTTAATAACAAACTCAGGATACAGGGAAATGCAGGAACTCAGGAAAAACACAACCATACATAGATGACGATCAAAAAACACTGAGGGAAAACACAGGGCCTATTGGGAAGATTAACTGAACACAGGTGAAGGGAATAGCTAATTAGACAGAGCGCGAAAACTAACAGGACTGAAACAAAAATCACAGAAGACGGGGGGAAACAAGATCTCAAAACTGAACTAATACACATAGAAACATGACAGTACCTCCCCCCTCCCCGAAGGCACGTCCTCGCGCCGTATAACATCCAAAGGGGTGGGAGGGTGGGCATCCTGGACTCCAGGACGTTCCAGGCAGAGCAGGTTCGTCAGGGGACCAGGGCGGAGCAGGCTTTGGGCGTGGCCACAGCGGAGCTTTCGGACCCTCGGGCGTCCAGGGCGGAGCTGTCGGACCCTCGGGCATCCAGGGCGGAGCTGTCGGACCCTCGGGCATCAGGGCGGAGCTGTCGGACCCTCGGGCATCCAGGGCGGAGCTGTCGGACCCTCGGGCATCCAGGGCGGAGCAGTCGGACCCTCGGGCATCCAGGGCGGAGCAGTCTGACCCTCGGGCATCCAGGGCGGAGCTGTCGGACCCTCGGGCGTCCAGGGCAGTGGTGACCCTTCGGGCGGCCGTGGCGGTGAGGACCCTTCGGGCGGCCGTGGCGGGGAGGACCCTTCGGGCGGCCGTGGCGGGGAGGACCCTTCGGGCGGCCGTGGCGGGGAGGACCCTTCGGGCGGCCGTGGCGGGGAGGACCCTTCGGGCGGCCGTGGCGGAGACGACCCTTCGGGCGGCCGTGGCGGAGACGACCCTTCGGGCGGCCACGGCGGTGGTGTACCCCCCCCCCCCCCCCCCCAAAAAGATTTTCTCGGGGAGAAGGACAGGGGCAGGATTGGGAACAGACATCGGCTCGGGAACGGGAACAGACACCGGCTCGGGAACGGGAACAGACACCGGCTCTGGCGCGGGATCAGCGGGCTCTGGCGCGGGATCAGCGGGCTCTGGCGCGGGATCAGCGGGCTCTGGGCTGGGCAGGACCAGTGGTGAATAGGGCTTTGAGCTAGGCGGGACCAGCGGCGAAGGAAACTCTGGGCTGGACGGGACCAGCGGCGAAGGAAACTCTGGGCTAGGTTCACGGGCTTTAGATGATATGTGTGCTGCCCACGATTGGCTCCGGTTCTGGCGAACAGGCGATGGGCTCAGGCTCTTGCTCGAAGACTGGCTCTGGATCTTGCTCGAAGACTGGCTCTGGTTTTTGCTCGACAGGGCTGATGAGATGAGGATTGGGCTGGACGCAGAGATGTTGATACTGAAAAAGTTGTCTGGACCCATATCGCCCAAATCCTCCCCGGTGACCTCCACGGATCCCTTGGAAAATAGCCTTGCGGGTTCCCACAAAGGTCTGTTTATCGATCTCCATGATCGACTGGAGGCTTACACTGGAGGTTTTTTTTTTTTCCTCTTTTAAAGGTTGATCGTTCTGTCAGGGTTGTTGCAGGATACTGAAGACGAGGGAACAGGATTTCAATGCAGCTAGTTTAATAACAAACTCAGGATACAGGGAAATGCAGGAACTCAGGAAAAACACAACCATACATAGATGACGATCAACAAACACTGAGGGAAAACACAGGACTTAAATGAACAGGGCCTAATGGGAAGATTAACTGAACACAGGTGAAGGGAATAGCTAATTAGACAGAGCGGGAAAACTAACAGGACTGAAACAAAATCACAAAAGACGGGGGGAAACAAGATCTCAAAACTGAACTAATACACATAGAAACATGACAGGATTGTGAGTGTACAATGTGTGAGCACAAACAAGACTAATTAATTAAACATATGCAGCTGAAACCAATGTAAACAAGTGAGAAGCCAAGAAAACGGAACACAGGAAACATGAAACTAATAATAACATACTAAAAGTCTGTGAATAACAAAACAAACAAAACATAACTGAGACACTATTGTTTTATTTAAAAAAAATTCTATAGTCTGTAAAGTATTTAAAGGTGCAGTGTGTAATTTTTAGCGGCATCTAGTGGTGAAGTTGTGAATTGCAACCAACAGAATTTACGGTGACCGACAGGAAAAGACGTCGTTGTCTGAGACAGCAGAGAGTAGCCAGTTAAGCAATGAGGGTTCTTTACAAAGCTAAATTAAGAAATTATGTTACTTAATTATTCAATAAAACGATATGTTATTGCAAATATTATTGTTACTTGTTCATCATTGTGTCAGTGTTTTATTCTATGACATTAGCCAGCTTCTTTTTCATGAAGAACAACATAGTGACGAAACGCGTTTGTCCGTTTAGGGCTACTGTAGAAACATGTCAGCGCAAAATGGCTATTACAATAGGGACCTGCAGTGTATGTTGATAGTAATGACTCATTCTAAGGTAATACAAACATAACGGTTCATTATGTAAGGTCTTTATACACCACTCAAAACATAGTTATGTATATGATATTGCATTTCTGTCAACAAATCCTCCTAAATATTAAACAATGCAGAGTAATCCCTTCCTGTACTTTTCCAATGCAAAAGTAATTAAATTACAGTAATTAATAGTAATAGTAATTACTAAGTAATAATGTATTACACACAACACTGACTAGCACAGAGCCTCAACAATTTGAAAATGATGATGATGGGCGCAAACACACACACACACACACACACACACACACACACACATACACACACACACACACACACACACACACACAAAATTAGTCAATTACAGGCAGATCTCAAATCTGCCTTTTCTGTCAAAGATATTAGAAAAAGCAGTATCCTCACAACTGTGTTCCTTTCTTGAAAGAAATTATATCTGCGAGGATTTTCGGTCAGGATTTAGACCGTACCATAGTACTGAGAGAGCTCTCATTAGAGTTACAAATGATTTGCTCTTATCATCCGATCGCGGTTGTATCGCTCTATTAGTGTTACTCGATCTTTGTGCTGCATTTGACACCATTGACCACAACATTCTTTTAAATAGAAAACTATGTTGGCATTAGTGGAATTGCACTATCATGGTTTAAATTATACTTATCAGACCGTTATCAGTTAGTAGCAGTAAATTAAGAGATGTCTTATCGATCACAAGTTCAGTATGGCGTACCACAAGGCTAAGTACTAGGACCGCTGCTGTTTACTCTGTACATGCTACCATTAGGAGATATCATTAGGAAACATGGCATTAGTTTTCACTGTTATGCCGATGATTCTCAGCTGCATATTTCTTCACGCCCTGACGAAACTTACCAATTCACAAAACTAAATTCTGAAAAAACAGAGATTCTTATTATTGGACAAAAAACTTCCACACGTAATAACCTAGAATACTGTCCAACACTTGATGGCTGCTCTGTTAAGTCTCCGTCGTCGGTTAGGAACCTGGGTGTGCTCTTTGATACCAATCTTTCATTTGAAAGTCACGTGTCTAGTATCTATAAAACCGCATT
Source organism: Meda fulgida (assembly GCA_030578275.1). Lineage (NCBI taxonomy): Eukaryota > Metazoa > Chordata > Actinopteri > Cypriniformes > Leuciscidae > Meda > Meda fulgida. Next base: position 19,265,580 of record CM060623.1, on the reverse strand, counting down.
TTTCCATCTTAAAAATATATCTAAATTACGCCATGTGCTTTCATTGACAAATGCGGAACAATTAGTTCATGCGTTCATGACATCAAGGCTAGATTATTGTAATGCTCTACTTGGTGGTTGCCCTGCACGCTTAATAAACAAATTACAGCTAGTTCAAAACGCAGCAGCTCGAGTTCTTACCAGAACCAGGAAGTATGACCATATTAGCCTGTTCTGTCAACACTGCATTGGCTCCCTATTAAACATCGTATAAATTTTTAAATATTGCTGTTTACTTACAAAGCACTAAATGATTTAGCTCCACAGTACTTGAGCGAGCTCTTAACGCATAGTTAAGAGTCCTTCACGTCTATTGTGATCTCTAAATTCCGTCCAGTTAATAATACCTAGAATATCAAAATCGACTGCTGGCGGTAGATCCTTTTCCTATTTAGCACCAACACTTTGGAACAGTCTTCCTAACATTGTCCGGGAAGCAGACACACTCTGTCAGTTCAAAGCTAGATTAAAAACACATCTCTTTGACCTAGCATTCACATAATACATTGTCGACTTCTATAATTCAATGTTAGACTGCACAGATTAGGTCAGCCGGAACTGTGAACATTTCCCTTAAATCCTGATGTGCTCGTTACATCATAAGAAGAATGGCATCTACGCTAATTTTAGTGTCTTTGTTTATCCCAAGATTTTTCCCGCAGCCTGCCGGATCCAGGCCGTATCCAGATCTGACGAAGGACCTTCGCCTGGACCCGATGACAATGCAGTGCTGAAGTGCAAACTAGCCTCTCCCCATGGAGGATCCCTTTACCACTCTACAGATAAAGCGTTGAGGGAATCCGGTTCGTGTACCTACACCGAAGTGATAAAATAAAATTCTGTATCAAATTTATAGGCAAGACAAGTAGTTTGTTTAGGCAGGGTTTGTAGGAAATTACACACCTGCGCACATATATTCAAACCCACATAACTATAGAATATATTCTTAATGTGCATGTGAATGCCATCAGCGTTTATCACAGGTTCACGTTTAAAGTCTATTTAGAGAGAACGGCGGCATCGTAGCGGCCCCTAATTTAAAAACAAATGATAATTTCAACGGAAGTGAATCAATCAAAACTAACTTCAGCTGGAAGATAACATTATTCAAGAACCGCTATGAAGCCAAAACAATCTCTGTTACCTTGAATTATATGTTTATCTCTGTAAAGCGGCTTTGAATCGATCTACATTGTTAAAAGCGCTATATAAATGAAGATGACTTGACTTGACTTTATTTTGATGGTCCCCCAACAAAAGTTCTACTGAGTATAAGTATCTCTGCAACATGTCAGCTTTCCACTAACCCTATACTAATACTCTACTTGAGAGATAATCGACATGTATATGCAAATTAATGAGAGTTAGTTGACATGTAGTTGCAAAGTTATTATAGTAGAATGTCTGAAGTGGATTGTCACAGGTGAACGAAAAGAGACGAAGCGTGACGCAGAATGAACAATTAAATAGACTTCAATAAACACAAAAGCAATAACACTACAAACAAACTATAAACATTAACACGGAACAAAGAGCCGAGGAAAACTGAGCATTTAAATAAACAAGGAAAGATCATTTACAGAACAGGGAACAGGTGAGACACTAATCATAAACCATGACAACTCATAATTAACTAGAACACAGGCAAAACTGTGACAGAAAACCATGACTGTAGAAATTAAACAGAACAAGACAATGAAACTAAACAGAACCTGACTAAGTGACCTTTTTTTTTTTTTTACCAACCATTTATTTTATCTTGACAAGCAGGGATTTAATAGATTTAAAAGTATTTGAGATGATAGATTCTGTTACTGCTTTAGAAGTGTAGTTATATTTTTCTTTTATGTAGCGATGGTCTAAATATTATTTACATATTCAGATCACATTTGGCTTTATTCAATCCATAAATATAAATATCTGGGGCAGTGAATAGATGGTAATGAGTAAAAACTCTAATGACATCTACAGAGGAAATGTGAGTGGAAAAGGTCAGAATGAGCACATGAGACTATCCACACATACTTACACACAAATACACAACAAAATCACATCCTTCTCCTTACATCTCTCTCTTTCTCTTACTCAAATTAGCACACATACAGTAGAAGGGAATTAACAGTCTAAGACCATGCTGAAAATCTGAGATTCAAAATCTAATTTAAAGCTAAACAAAAAGTTTTAGGATTTTAAAAAAGAGTAAAAAAAAAAAAAAGTCAACTGAATATGATATATTGAAGATCCTGCACTACTTCTAAGTCACATTTCAAATTTGTGACATTAATCATGTAAACTCTAGTTCAAAAGTTCAGAATTTCTTGCTTCCACTAAAACACATGTTGAGTACTAATACATTTTGATATTCAAGTTAATTTCAATAATAAATATACGTTTCACAAAAATGATTATGCTAAATAATATAATAGATGATGTAATTGCTTTGCTGAAATTAAATAAAAAATGCATACACATAAACTACAGGTCACAAGTTCTGAATAATTGCGATTGTTGCAATGTTTTTGAAATAAGTATTTTATTCTCACCAAGGCTGTATTTAAAATGCAATTTATTCCTGTGATGGCAAAGCAGAATTTTCAGCATCATTACTCCAGTTTCAGTGTCACATGACCTTCAGAAATCATTCTAATATGCTGATTTGATGCTCAAGAATATATAATTTTTAATGATTATTTTCAATGTTGAAAACAGTTTTTGCTCCTTAATATTTTTTGCGAAAACTGTAACTCAATATCATTCAAAATTGTATTGTTTTGTAATAAAATGTTTATGTTTATTTTTTGATGTCATTTGAGGGATCATGTTATCATTCAAATCATCTAATACATTTAATCTTTTAATTACTCAAATTAAATGCAACATAACAAAATGCTAAATAGAAGCATTGTCACTATAGCAGTCTCTGAATTTTAGAGCAAAATGTGTGGCATTAATACCACCATGGCTGCGACAGATCTGCCTGTGTTTAAGTAAATAATCATCTATAAATCTGTCCTCCGTAATCCATCCTTTCATCTGCTCCCACCAGTACATTACCAACAGCATAACAGCAGCCTGATCCAAATTCCCCCTGCTTCTTTTCACACGCCACGCCTCAGCATTTGCGAAGCAGGAAGTGTGCAAAGAACAGATGAACCTCAGCAACCTCTCGCCCTCGCAGAGTCGAGTTATATTAAACCTTTTAAGACTGCAAGGACTCAATAAATCCAACCCTCTCCACATGCACAGCATATCACTCCCTAGCTGTTAATTAGCATGCTGTGCAAACTAGGTGTGATTCTACCCCTCTCACTCTTTTTGTGCCTTTCTTTCTCTCCTCTATTCTTCCTGTGTGTTCACTGTGAACCTTTAACGCTAGAGTTTGCATAATTACCTGTGTTATGGCCTGGCCCGTCTGCTCTCCTGCCTGCAGAGAGCTTATGAGATCGCTCACCCCACCTTTCAGAACCCGGGCCAACGCTGCTGGCTTTTATTACTGGCTGGATGGTGCACTAATAATGTCTCTGCTATAATACTTAATGAAACAGTGTGCATAAGACTAAATCTCCTTTCACGATAATTTTACAGGCGTGGCCGCTTTAAAAGACAAAGGACTCGCACGATAACACACTCACACACTCACACACTTAACCAGGGGTCCTCATAAGTCTCTTGAATAATTCCTGCCACACTTCTGCCATGCATGATAAATCAGACACTTTTTTTAAGATACACTCTCTACCACACACACATCCTATCATACGGGAGTGAGTTAATAAGGGAGGGAGTCTAAGATCAAGGAAGATGTGGCTCTCTGGTTCCAGACTCCAGAGTCTCATTAGAACAGAGGAGAGTCACAGCAATATCAGAAACATTCCACATCCCTCTATGAAATAATTTGGGCTCTTGTAATTAATGTGACTTGTGTGCAAACCCTGCAGCTGCCAGATTGAATAACAGGAATTGGCATTAGATTGTCATAGAGAGGTTTATATTTATAGGTGTTTTGTCGGCATGTGTCTCAGACAATTTATTCGTGCTGATCATTAAGGCTGAATTAATGGCGGAAACGTGGAAAAGGTGTTCTGCAAGTTGCTTCCTTGTGTCATTATATAACCCTAAACATTAGACAAAACTCTACAAGTGGATAAACCTGCTGTTGATGACAATGACACATGATGGCGTATTGTTAATTAAAGTTTCGACAGTTTCGTCAACTTGAAATCAATTGGTTAATAAACAAAACAAGAAATGATATAATAGAGAGGACCTCTGCAGACCCTCATGAGTGTGTCAAGGTCAAAAGGACTGCATACGAAATTAAAGTATTCAGTAGCCGAAAAACAGTGTGTGACAAAAGAAGTATGTCCGAATTCACAGTACTTAAAAAGTACCCGGATGACCTACTACTTCTGGCGAGATTCTGAAGTGTGCAACTGATGGATAATTTACTATCCCATGAGGCAACAGGAGAGGATATAAGAATGAAAGTGATGCTGGTGGTCACATAATAATGACAGGCGTGGCAAATGTAGTATGTCCAGATTACTTTCATACTACACAAATTCATACTATATAGAACATATTTTTTTAGCAGTCAAGAGGTGGTTATTATTCAAAAAAAGTAGGCGATTTCGAACACAGCCTAAGTCTCTTAAAATAGCAGATCATTTGACCTACACTCTTAAAAATAAAGGTTCCAAAATAGGGGTCATAGAAGAACCATTTTGGTCCCCCAAAAAAACTTTTAGTGAATCGTTCTTAAATGAACCATTTTTTGAACATATTATTTAATCTAAAGAACCTTTTTCCACTATAAATAAATTTTGTGGAACAAAATGTTTTTTTTATGGAGTCAATAATGCAGATAAAGAACCATTACATTACATTTAACAGAATGATTATTTATCTTACACATACCTTTCTCAAAGTTAATAAAAAAATGTACTTTTGGATTTTTGAACAAACACTAGGTGGAATAAGCAGCCAAATCATTTTAGAACGATTCACTAAAAGGTTTTTTGGGAACCAAAATGGTTCTTCTATGACCCCTATTTTGGAACCTTTATTTTTAAGAGTGTACTTATGACCATGGCAGTTCAGGCTATAAAATGTAATTGGATACAATTCATTTCAAAAACTTAATTTTAAACTTCTTAATTTTACAATTATTAAAACAGAAAAAAAGTTCACATAAATAATTCAGTTATTCATATTAAAAAAATGTTTTATGAAAATAGTGAAAGGGGAAAAAAGTCACATGACATTTTTAGAGTCAATAAATAAATAATAACTTGTCTTGATGGAATAAAAGTTTTTTTTTAATCCAAATGAAACCAATGTGAATACAAAGAGCACATTTGTAAGAACTTGACATGTGTTTTGAAATAGATTTTCCTTTTGGACACAGTTGTTTCTCATTGACTCATACAATGCAATGAAATCCTAGAAATTTTACTGTAACCTTCACTACTGTTGAAAAGGTGGGGTAAGAAAATAAACGAATACTTTTATTCAACAAGGATGCATTCAATTGATCAAAAGTGACTGTAAAGACATTTAAATGTTACAAAAGATTTCTATTTAAAAAAAGGATCCAGATAAAAATGTTTCAGTTTCCACAAAAAAATATTAAGCAGTTTTCAACACTGATAATAGTAATAAATATTGTTGAGCACTAAATCAGCATATTAGAATGAATTCTAAAGGATCATGTGACACTGAAGACTGGAGTAATGATGCTGAAAATTTGTAATTTGTAATAATATTTCACAATATAACTGTTTGATTTAGTAATTACAAGGTTAATTCTTGAATAAATAAATAAAGATTCTCTAAAAATATATTTAAAAAATCTTACTGACCACAAATTTTTGAACGGTAGTATAAGTATACGAAAATATCACATTTAAAAAAATAATAATTGTGCAGTTAGTTAAGTGTATGGGCTTCATCAAATATACAAATGAATGTGATGAAGGTGATATGGGGAGAAATTGGAGCCTGCGGTAAAGTGATGGCCCAGCTCATGTGAGTCTTCTCTCCGGAGGCCATGCGGATTTTCACAGCCAAACCTTTACCTGCCGGGACACTCAACACCCCGGCTAACTTTAGCAGATCATGCCACTGACTCACAAAGTGTGAGAGACTAACAGCTGTGTACCATAACCAACAAGACTTAGAGGTCATTCAGCCATAACAGATCTGAACTCTGATGATGCCTGTCAAGATCTGTGAAGAGATGGGAAGACGCTTCAGAGAGAACAGTGTGTGTACATGGACATGAGGTAGAGAGAAATTAAGGCTTTCGGATTCTTCAACCAACACATATCACGTCCCCCAGGGGCCCCTTATATGAAAGCCTGGCCTCAATCTCTCCATCTGTCTTTGTGGCTAATGGAGCTTACTCATCTGTCATCTGCCTGTTTTACCCTGTTACGTGCAACACCTAGAACAAGAGAACGCTTTTAGACACAGTTAAGCTCTGACATCACACTGTCTGATAGACCAGGCCTGTCTGAGGGAGAGAGAGAAGAGCGCGAGGGAATTGGCAGCGTTTCAGGTCATTTCAGGTGCCAGAATCAATATTTCTAGAGGATGTGTGAAAACTGTAATCTTAAAGAAACATGAGCTCTGGAACAAGTCAGTCCATTGAACTAGAACAAAAAGAGTCAAAGAGGAAAGAATGTCAATCACACAAAAAATCACATATAGTAACCACATAACTGTAACGGGGAAAAATGCTATAAACCTGTTAATTGGTTGACTGTAGGTGCCTTACTATATACAGTAAAAAAAAACTGTAAATGGTTTAACACGGCATTATATTTCATTTTACTGTAAAATACTGTACATTTTATGATTTTTAATTTTATGATGCATTCTCATATACTTTATGCTAAAAACAGTAAAAGGACAAGCAAAGTGACATAACTTATAATTATACTGTAGAAATAACTTTGTTTCTTCTCATTTTGTTATCAGTAATGTACATTAGTGCTTTTTGTAAAAAAAAAACAGCTGCCTTTTTTACAGTAAATTTAACAGGATATATAGTTTACAGTGGACTGAACTTTGGACTAATCGTTTACAGTGTTACGTTCTAACTGACTGTGATTGTTGCATAACATTTTTACTTTCAGTGTGGACAGAAAAATGACTTGTCACTGCAAACCTATAATACTGTGTTTATGAAACACGTGATAAACTATGTAGAGTAAAAATGCGTGGAAGCTTGTTTCTGCCACAAAAAAAAAAAATAGGGTAATTGCGACTTTTTATCTCATAATTCTCACGGTTTTCTCGCTATTCTGAATTTATTTACAATTCTCTCTCTCTCTCTCTCTCTCTCTCTCTCTCTCTCTCTCTCTCTCTCTCTCTCTCTCTCTCTCTCTCTCTCTCTCTCTCTCTCTCTCTCTCTCTCTTTTTTAAACTAGAGTAGTGGCTGCTGAAAATTAAGCTTTGCCATTACAGGAATAAATAACAAATAGGCTATAATATATAAAGATAAAAATATATTAAAAAGAAGTTATAAAAGTTATTTTAAATCGTGATAATATTTCACAATATTATTGTTTAAGTAATTTAATTTTGATCAAATAAATGCTGAGTTGGTGAGCATAAGAGATGCTTTCAAAAACTTTTTTTTTTTAAAAACTTACTGATCACAAACTTATGAACTTTTGACTTTTTTTCCTTGCAATTCCAAATTTACATCTCAAAATTATATCTGTTTTGTATTTTTTTTTATTTTACATACTGTATATATGTATATATATATATATATAATATATCTTTATATCCAATTGTAAGATAAAAAGTCATCAATATTGATTTCCAGTAAAAAAGTATTAACTTTAGTAACTCCATCCTCACAAGTTACAGTATGTCTGTTCTTTCTCTTCCCTTGGAGCTGTTTTACAGAAGAGATATACTTTGATGTGACCTCTTTCACTAACATATCTCATTAAACTTAACTAATTAATAGAAAGAGAGAGAAGAATGGCTGAAAGACTGTTTTGAGTTCAAAGCTCACTGATGCTTTATTGGCATGTCTGCTGATAAACAGTGTTCAATGTAGAGAGATAATGAAATATGCTTAATCATATGAATTAAACTAAAGATTATGTAAAATGAATACATTACTGTATGATTATTATTATTCAGTGATTCAGGTCAAATGATTGTGAAATAATGATTACGTAAAAACACAACCAACACCATCAGATCAACTTTTCTATTTGTTCATCTGGCTGTTATAACTCAGGTACAGCAGCCAAACAAAATTTAAAGTAATTGATTTAAGGGTCAAGAGCCCAACTAAAACACACACTGATCTCCATAATGGTGACGGTTTTATGTGAACTGTAAAAAAAAAATACCCACTTCCTGTGGTTAAATATCAGACATAAAATATTTTAAATCATTAAAAACTACTGTTAATAATCCAGAAGAAAATAATCGTATGACAACAGTCAATTTAATTAATATCCTCAATAAGGATTCTTATATTATGTATTGGTGTTTGTAAATATATTTTGTGTGATGTTTAAATAACAGCCAGTACTGTAAATGTGTGTCACTGCCTACCTGCCCCTTTATGCCCTAATGGCCTTCAGGATCCGAGCAGTGCTTTTTTATTGAATCCCTACAGCTGTTCCGATTCCGGAATCCTTCTCCAGGTTGACGGCTCTACAGCTTAAACTGTAATCACTGATTTGAGAGCATAGAAACATTTATCCACGCACAGAGCAGCGAAGTGGCCCGACTTGTCTTCGGGACTTTTTATTATCCTTTCAAAAACACAAGTTGTTCTGGATCATGGCCAATCCGTTCATAGCACCAGCTTATTTGCATGTATTTACATAAGTGGAAGCTTATGTCCAGAACTGCTCTAATCCTCTTTATTCAAAGAGACAGACAGATAGAGAAAGAGGGCTTCGACCATTGCCTGCACTCCAAGGTCGCCGACGCAGGTTTGTGACAGAACTCACTGTAAAAGCAGCACATGGTGATCACCAGATGGGCCTGACAACCACATGTATACTGACAAGCCATATATTTGACTATGGCAGTGACTGCAGAAAAAGAGTATCTGTAAATGAATCTCTGAAGGTGTCTGGACCTCATTAAACTCTGGTTTGCATTATAGGCGAAAGTGAGAGAGGAGAATCAAATTGTCGACCTGTTAGAAACCCTCATGGAGCACATGAAAAACCACCACCTCTCCCTCCATCTTTCTCAAGTTTTCAATTTAGTGAGCTTCAGTAGCATGAAAAAAAACTGTATACAGTATTTGCAATGTGTTTAATTAATTTAAAGATTCATATAAATAATATATATATAAAGATAAAGGCATTATAACCTATATTTATTATTATTTTATTTTTTTGCTAAGTGTTATATTTTTATTTTATTTTATGTTTATTCTTTTGTTACACTTTCTGTTGTTGTGCTTTGCATTTGAGAAAATCACATTACAAATACAAAATTATTTTCATTAGAATTTGAATATTTTTTTGATTATTGATTCATTAATTAAAAGTTTACTCTGCACTAATTTCATTCTATTTTTTATGTAATGCATTATATTTTATTTTTATTTACTGCATATTATTATTATAATGTATTATTATATTTTGTATAATAATTATTATGATTTTAATTTTAATTAAATAATAATAATAACAATAGTAATTATTATTATTATTATATAAGTATATTTAATTTATATATATATATATATATATATATATATATATATATATATATATATATATATATATATATTAGATATGTAATTTTATTATTATTATTTAAGTATTATTATATATTGTATAATAATATTAATAATAAAATAATTATTATTAGATTATTATTATTATGGGGTAAATTAAATGGGAAAAAATGAAACAGTAATAAAAAAAACATTTTAAAAAATTGCTGGCATAATATTAGTTAAATGAGTAAATAAGAAGGATAAAGATAAATCAATAATTAAATTAAAAAAAAAATAACATAAGCGTAGTGATTCCAAGTATTTAAGTATTATTATATATTGTATTATAATATTAATAATAATATAATTATTATTAGATTATTATTATTATGGGGTAAATTAAATGGGAAGAAATGAAACAGTAATAAAAAAACATTTTAAAAAATTGCTAGCATAATATTAGTTAAATGAGTAAATAAGAAGGATAAAGATAAATCAATAATTAAATTTAAAAAAAAAATAACATAAGCGTAGTGATTCTTTTGCCTTCTGATCTCTCTCTCTCATCCTCTGTGAGAAGACAGGCATTACAGCAGCTAGAGAATCTGGTCTTTGTTGTAAACCCTTGGTGCAATAAACTACATTATATTAGTATTCTCTGACTGCGGCTCCTCTGTAGAGCAGTGACAGCGGGTCAGATCCAGTGGGGCCGAGGGCAGAGGCTCCAATAACACAATCTGCTTAGGGCTCTACCATGTACTATTATGGCAGGACTCATTGGAAACCACATCAAAAAGTGGTTAAAAAATAAAATAAAAGTCTAAGCTTTTCGACAAAATGCTATTCTAAGTTTTCACTGGTACTGCAGCATCACACAAGGGGCAGTCATGACCTAATGGTTAAGAGTCACACTGGTAACCCAAAGGTTGAGGGTTGGATTCTCTATACCGGCAGGAAATGACTGAGGTGGCCTTGAGCAGGCCTTGAGCAAGGCACCTAACCCCCAATCACTCCCCGGGTGCCACAGTGAATGCCCACTGTTCCGGGTGTGTGTCCACGGCTTATACAGTGTGTGTGAGTGTGTGTGTGTGTGTGTGCGCGCGTGTGTGTGTGTGTGTGTACTCCTAATGAGTGTGCACTACCTTGGATGGGTTAAATGCAATCTGAGTATGGGTTACCATACTTAGCCTTCACGTCATTTAACTTTCACAAGGTAGAGTAGAAAATCATAGGGTAATCATGATATAGCTGAACAACCAATTGCAACATTTGTACCTATTTGACAATATTCACCACCATATTTGTTTGCTTTTGCTCTAAAACAGCTTTAAAGAGTAGGCTGCACAAAACAAAATAGTTAATAATAAAGGTATGCTTAAACTCAAATTTTATCTGCATATATTTGTCCTAAAACATTTTAATAAATTAAATATGCAATGCAGAGAGTTACAAGGACACGTGACATGAGTGCAAATTAAACATCGATTGAAGCAGAGTCCTGATCACAAGTCCACGTCAGTTTTACAACAGAAGTTTAAATCAAAGACTGTCTTAATGTTTTCATACTCATAAGGCAGGATCACAAACTTTGTGGCAAACCAAAAGCCACCTAAACCAAAGGCTGTGACTATCAAGTAATTATCAATCAAGATTACTTAATTTTATATTACCAACAACAATAATTGTAAATATACAGTATCACTGAGCCCTAAACACTGTTACTGTACATACAGTATGTGAATTTACAAGGCAACATTAGTGCAGTTCAAAAAGTCTGGAGAGCACTATCATGCTGTCACCTGCACAATTAACATGTTTGATCTAAAATGTGTTTGCTTATGCCTTGTTGGTCCCGCAAGCAGCAGCAAAACATTGGCGCCTGTTGTGCTATTATTTCGTCTTCAGCACTTGTTTATTGATTGCTGCGATCCACAGTTAAACAGCAGGAAGTCAAGTGGAAGAGTGTTTAATTTACATAGTGTTTCTCCTCCATCTTCCTCTCTATACATCTGTCCACACTTTCTGCAGAGAGAGCATCTGGTCATTCATTTTCAACATATTATTTCAGTCCTTCTCTCTCCCTCACACACACACACACACACACACACGCACACACACACAATGTTTGCAAACATTGTCGATGAGCCAGGGTGAAGTGACTCACATAACATTAAAATCAATCTGTTACTGTGACCATATGCAGTGTAGTTTATAGGAAACAGGAAACTATATAATCTCAACAGTCTCCGTGAGGCTACAAATAAGAAGAATACCACATGAATTAGTGGAAAAAGAGGGAGAGAGTGCACACTAAGCATTTTACTCAGCCCACACACACACGCGCGTGCGCGTGCAACAGCAATTCGGAAATGAATCAGAAAAAACATCTTTAAACTTGAAGAAAGATGAAGCAGGCAGCTGCAAAGCTTCAATTCAAACTGTTGCCGATATCCTCACATTTTTGCATTTCCTGTGTTTGTGCAGGAGAATTAAGAGCTTTACGCAGTAAGCATATGAGAGAAAAGGCTGAAATAAACACACAGTCATGCAGAGACACTTGGGGAAGGATTCCACACCAGCCTCTGTTTTCATTTTTGAGCTGCTTATCCATTTCTGAGTTTCTGATCCTGTGATTTGAAAGCTTCTCTGCAGCCTCTCAGCTTCTCCACTGTTGGGATGTTTGGCTGATGCTTCAGTATAATCTAATCTCAAACCTCGTGCAGAATCACAAAAACAACAGCAGCTGCCAGAACAGTAATTCAAGACAATCTCACAAGAGTCTGGCTTGAAGACATAGAACCTCTCGTAACATTCAAAAACAATCACACCTCAGTGTAAACAATGCACAAAATGGGAGCCAGAAACGAAGAAACAATGTTTTTTTCTAAGAAACTAATTAATAAAAACACACTGGAGAACAGGAGAAAAAAAAAGATATCATACAAAAAGTCAACTAACCTTTACTTTTTTGATAAATCAGCTGATCCAATGCACAAAACCTCTCTGGGGTGCGTTTCCCAAGTTGCGTCGTTACTAATAGAGTTCAATAGAAATTGCGATCATAGTTGGCCAACGTCGATGCTTTTGGGAAACGCACCCCAGAATGATTCATTGGGACAAAATCGGCTGAATCCGGTCCTTGAATTCAACTTGGATGATTCGGCAGTACATACTTGATATACTATGAAAACATACTTATTTTATGATGGTGTCCTTTCTGAAGCTGTCCCTTGATATAATTAGACACATTTTGTGGTGTTCCATACAAGACACAAAGTAATATAGATTTGGAACAATGTGAGAAAAAGTAATAAATAAAATAATGAAAATATATATATATTTTTGATTAAACTATCCCTTTAAGTTTAAAAATGTTACTCTGTTTTATATGCATTCTTAGATTTTGTAATATTATTTTCTATTTTGCCAAATTGTTGTTTACAATACACTGAACTGAATGAACTAAACTGAACTGATCTGAACAGAACTGAAACGAATAAACTGAATTGAACTAAATGGAACTGAAATGAGTCTAAGTAACTGAACTGAACTGGTTGAAGAAGCCATGTTAAGACTGTGTTTGACCAACTGGCACCAATAGGTAGGCTAATCAGTTTTACTTTTCCTATTCAAATTTTACCGATCTACCTTTTTATGTAACTGACTTTAAAAAGTTAGGACAAGTCTTGGAGAAAAACTAAAATTTAAGACTAGTCTAACCAGTTCATCTAACTGGCCACTAAATTGAATCTAACTGAATTGAACTGAGCAGAATTTAATTAAATGAACTGAATTGAACTAAATGGAACTAAACTTAATCTAAATAAACTGAATTAAATTGAGTCGCAAAGCAAAGGCCAGTTAATCTCCACAAACTGCCAACTGTTTTCCTCAAAAGTCTGGCAGCAAGACTTGAAAAGCAGCACATGAGAGAGAAAGACGATGCTATTAGACTGTTGTGTTCCTTTGTGTGTTTAGTTTGTGACACATCTTTACCCCCTTAGTTGTAAAGAGCTTTAATTAAACAGTGAATATCTTTTTAGTGCTGCTGCGAGGTATATCGCCTCAGGACATCAAGAACATTGTCATTGCAGAAACAGCCCTAAAACACAAAACATCAGCTGGAAATGAAGCCACAAGACCTACCTGTAACAGCCACATGGGAAAAAAGATCTGATTGTTTTTCAAGGACATTGCTCAACGTACATCTGACAGATCTCACACAGCTGAGGGCACATACCTATCTCCATTTCGTCAGCCGGCATGCTTTTACTGATCATATGTTTAACCCACATGTCAGCCTCAATCTTACAGAGCCAAACCAAACCGCTCTCAAAACAGCGTTTTTGGAATTATCATATTCACAAAAACGCCATGGTTTCCTTGCCAGCTAAACGTGGTGAATTATGGAACAAATCACAGGGCAGCGCCCCTTATTTCCACTCTTAATAGTGTTATTAGATGCTTCAGCGACCTTCTCACATTAAATCAAACAGAGAGTTCATCATTTTCAGAACTCTGAACCCAAAGGGAAACATTCTGACAATGGAACCACAAACTCAATTCCTTTCAAGGCGTCTTAAAGGAAAGAATAATACATAGAGCTTTCTGATCTCCAACCATTAGATTTATTCCTAGAATTATTTGAATGCAAGGCCATTCACACACAGTTGCGTGTGCGCCTGTGTGTGTGTGTGTGTGTGTGTGTGTGTGTGTGTGTGTGTGTGTGTGTGTGTGTGTGCGTGTGCGTGCGTGCGTGCGTGCGTGCGTGCGTGCGTGCGTGCGTGCGTGCGTGCGTGTGTGTGTGTGTGTGTGTGTGTGTGTGTGTGTGTGTGTTTAGAAGATGTCCTTAAAGAGGGTAACAGGAGAGGATAGCAGAAGACTTGTCCTGAAGCCAGTTGATGATACTTTAGCATTCAGCAGATGTTCTTCATGGTGTGTGGTGACAGGATTACAGATGTGCTGCTCTTGCTAACAAACACATCAAACCAACAACAAACACAACACTGTTATTGACCTACTCTCACACCAAACCAAACCTAACTCAACTATCACCATCCAAAACTAATAACTCCCACTAAGAAGCATTACAACTAAAACAATACAGTATAATCATGAGATATGACACAACAAACCATTAAAAGATTAATAAGATTGCTTTTTAAAGTGCCCCTACAACTACAATATTTGAGGGTGGGTCAGAATAGACGTTGTTCACGGACAGCAAATGAAGACCATAGGCTGGTATTGAGCATCTTTGTTACATTGTTACACAACAGGAAGTGAGACTGGAATGGCTGACTAAAATAAACAAAATAAAATTTCTCCTCCTGTTTTTCCTATTCAATTTCCTGTAAAATCTGGTGAATTTGAATCAAATGACAACTCATGAACGAGTCAATTCTGAATTTTAGCTAACAATTTGTTTTAAAATAAAATAAAATAAAACCATAACTTGTCCCTGCACATCTAAGACATGAACACATGCAGTACAAATTAACAAAATTAAAAGTAAACAAAAACTGAAGAATGAACAGTAAAGTTTTCTATCAACACCTTAAACAAAGGTATGAGAATGACACATAGAGCTTCACAAGTGAACCAATTTTAAACTGTGTGGAAACTGAGACACAAAAAATCACAGCATTTTAAAAATACTTTTTTTCCTGCTTTATTTTTATATTATACAATCACAAATGGCAATAGAATAGAGCAGGAATGTCTCATGGGAAGCGATGACATTTTTTGGGCAGGTGACATAATATCAGTAGTAATCTATGCCTGGGCTCACTCTTTTAAAATATCATCAGTTCATTATGTGCTAGTATGTCACATCAGCACCCTGATGAGAAGATTGTAAAAAAAGATTGTAAACTTTACCTGTGACACAGAATCTCTCATTTCCGTTTAAATAAGACAGTGAATAATGAGACATCTGCCCTCCTGAAACACAAAGTGTCATTTCATGCAATAACCTCTGGCTGATTTGATGATGCAATGTTCAGAAATGTATCTGGCTTACTCTCAGTTTCACCGGCTACACAACAAGTACTCAAATCACTAACCAAAACCACCAGTCACAAACCCAAAGTACGGTGGACCTCAATAGGGTTGCGAAAACCTTTTGTTTTTCAGAGCCAGTTCCAATTATGTTGGGTTCCATTAACAGCTCTCGCATGTGCTTCTCTTCTAAAAATAGCATTGCCACCCAAGATTCATAAATATGAATGTAAATGCAGGTTCTATTTAGTAAATCCAGAACATACAATGTAACCAGCAGTCCAATTCCTGAACAAATAACTTTTATGAGCCAGTTCTTTTTAGTGAAACATCCCTAGGCTTCATTCTTATTTGTATGTAAAAAAAAAACACTCTGCATGAGAATGAATTTATGAACAATAAACACAAAAGGTATTCTTCATTTGTTGTATGGCCGAAGCCTAGTTCCAGATCATGTATCCGATCAGAATTACAGGTTGAACAAAAAACTGCATGGGAAAAGAGTCCTGTCTTAAAATCATTACATTTGTAGTAATGCAGTTTCCCTTCTGCTAAATCAGCCTGATCTCATGAAAATGCGTCTGTATAGCACGCATTGTTTATAGTGCAATTTATACGCGAAAATTAGTTTTTACGTACATATGATACGCAGTTTTCACATGCATATGATGCGCACTTTATTGCGTGTAATACACACACACGCACCCCACACCACTACCCAAACGTATAATACATACGCACCCCACCACTACTAAACCTACTCATGCATATCAGTATCATTATGCACGTGAAAACTCATTTTCGCATATAAATTGCACGATAAACATAATGTCTGCTATAGAGACGCATTTAGTGTGACGGGGTTGGCTAAATACTAATAGAGTTTCAGCGGTATAATGGAGTGTGTCTGTGTGAGGCTGTTCTATCCATGTGCTCATGTGCTGTTGTATCCTGTTCCAGACAGACACATGGGGCAGGGACGTGCGGTCAGGGTAGGCAGGGTAGGCAGTGCCTCACCAAAGGAAATATTGACATTACATTTATCAATTCCAATCTTTTACATTTACATTACATTTATTAATTCCAGCTTTATTTATTCACCACATTATTAATTGCATTAATTTTATACCAAATATTACTTTTTGTAACAAAAATGTTCAGGAATACACATAATATACTCCTTTTGCCACTGTTTGCTTCTAAAAACCATTGTTTCATGCAGGAAATTCAAGGCCATGGCCATTGAGGCAGAGGTTATCAGTGCCTCTTTGGTCCATAGACCGTAGTTTACGTAGATTTGCGCATGCGCAGTCAGTTCTCATGCTGTCTTGAATTATCAACATTGAGGCAGAGACTGAGCTTGCTTCATGTCACGTGATCCACTCGCTCTTACTCACTCCGCGCTTCCCGATACTTAGCATCTAGCCGTCACTTCTGCCACATTTGTACTGTATGTCTATCTGTGCGATTATGGTGCATTTCGTAGGGGTTGAAATCAGTGGCGTAACTTTGTTTTAAAAAGTGGGTGGGACAGGTGTGTGTGTGTATAAATGAATGAATCACGTGAATAAATACAACTGTCCGACTGTTTGATGTGTGTCCTTTAATGGTCCAGTGGTAAAACTTTTGCCGAGCATGTCAGATGTTCTGGGTTTCTGGTTCGAATCCGCACAGTCTCCGAAATGGATTGAAGCGCATGCATGTGAAGACTGTGTGTGAGCCACAAGACAACACTGTAACTGCGCCAACGATTGCCACTTTGATCACTTGATTTAAAAAACGACGTATTTCAGCGCTAGATCGCCTCTTATTTAACAAACAAACTAAATGAATGCTCTGCCAGCTGGAGATGTTTTATTTATTTCTATTGGTACATCCATGCCGCCGTGAGAGGTTTTAAAAAGTGGTGGGGACAATATCGACCCTGGCAAAAAGTGATAGATGTGTCTATTAATTTGATTATTAGATTTGATTATGCATTCTTCACATATGACTGACTTTGCTGTATGCAGGCAGCGATGTGATGATGCCTGATATGAACTTGGGTTGCTACATTAACTGAATTAATATATATAGCCTATGCCACATTGATAGGTCACAGCCTACCCATGACAAGATGTCACCGCACGTTACTCACATGGGGGTACACAAGGTCATAATCCTCTCAGAGAAAAGGATTCTCACCACCACCTGACCAATCTGGCAACCCAAACAGCAGCGCAGAGCTGGGCAGTGGTCTGGTCCAGCCTCTTCATTTGCTTGTTTCAGCTGCTCCTCTTCACAGTTACATTTTTACCCTCCTCATGTATGAGATAATGTGCTGTCCTGCTTTCACCAAACAGTTATTACTTTTAACAGCATTAGAAGTAATCTACAAACACTTCTTTTGATGTAGGGCTCAGCTAGAAGGTTATTTAGGGATATATGTTGAATTTAATGCATCATGAAAATTGTTCAGATGTGACCAGAGATATATAACTCTGATTCACTCATTAATATTAAACACTCTGTAAGGAACAAGAAAGCACATAAACATTGTACGGCCAGCTAAACCTGCATCCTTAATGCTAAATCAAACTGACTAAATCATCTAATGCTTGTTTAGCTTATTTAACATGCTCTCATGGTCCAACATGTACAGTGAATATCAATTATATCAGCTAAACTCTTTTGTCACTTCAATATTACTTGTGTATGGAACCTACATGTACACGTAGGTAAATGCTTCTACTTCACATTACAACCCCAGTGATAATAACCTATTAACTGCAATAATAACCTAATAATAACTGTTAATGCTGAAAAAAAAAAACTTGCCAAGTATATAGGACAATTGACTATTGACTATTCAGATCTTGGCTATTGACTATTCAGAGCTAAATACAACTTAAGCTCAAGGTCTGTGCCAAACTGTTATCACAGAAAATTATTTTGATTCATCCCTCAAAGAGGAAAAATGCATATAATGCACTTACAATGGAAGCCAATGGGGCATATTGACCAAAAGGTTTTAAAGCTATGACTTTTCTTTTATCGTAAAACACTTATTTTAATCACATTTACCAATCTAAATATCTGAGATATAAAATTGTCCTTGTGGAATGGGATAACACCTGTAGGTGGAGTTAGCCGCTTAAATCTACGACAAATTCAAATAATAATATTCCAGGACACGGAATACAATACCACAAACCAACCAACCAATTTAACAATTTAACCAATTTTTACTAACTAACTAACTAGCTAACTAGCTAACTAACTAACTAACTAAGATAGATAGTTGGATGGATGGATGGATGGATGGATGGATGGATGGATGGATGGATGGAAGGACCAAATGAATGAAGCAGATCTTAAAGGGCCACATTGTCATTTTCAGAAATTGTCGTTATATTTAAAATAATGTATGGGCAGACACAGCACATACTTATTCAATGAAACATGTGATTTATACTATTACTTACTGTCAGAAATGCAATTTATTTAATTTAATGATGTAATTATCAGCGAGGAGTAACTTGATGTGATCTTTATAACACATCCAAATGCGTAAGTAAATTGGACACTTTGAGTTCAAATTGTTATTTAATGCCTTTCTCATTTCATGTGCTCTATCCTCAGATAAATGAGGACTCCTGATCCGCATTGATTAACTGGTCTGGCCTGTTTTAATGAATCCAATCATGACTAAGTATCTGTTGGCGAGATGTCTTTGATCACAGATGATCCTCTAATGGAATCTTTCTGATGCGCTCATTCAATTCTCATCCCTCTTTCACTCTCTTTCTCTCTCGCTTCCTCTCTTTTCTTCCTCGTGATAGCCCCTGGAGCAGTTGTGTATGGTAAGCTGTCTGTGCAGTTGGAGAAAAAGAAACGCTTGACACCTTCTTCTGAAAAATGTGGCCAAATCAATGTTTTATGACCCCTTTTGGCTTAGAGCACATTATGGATTTGGGAGGCCTTTTCTTCAGCGCCTTTTTGAAAACTGTTAGGTCCAATGGAAGTTAACTGCAAAAAAAGTGTAGCTACAGAGAAAGATAGAGAGTGACGGGGAGTTTGAGAGAGAGAGAGAGAGAGAGAGAGAGAGAGAGAGAGAGAGAGAGAGAGAGAGAGAGAGAGAGAGAGAGAGAGAGGATGTGTTAGACAGAGATGGGCCTATAAACCAAATACAAAATTATAGCAAGTGAAAATTCAGTAACCTAATTTGACCAAGGTCTTGTTTGCAAATAAAGGCAAGAGAAACGTGATATCAAACGATAATTTGTTCACCTGACCTATGTATCTTGATAGTTCACCCACAAATTAAAATCCTATCAGCATTTACTCACCCCATGTCATTGGCTAATTTTTTAAACACAAATTAAGATATTTGAATGAAACCTAAATTGTGTCTGTATTATTTTTTAACACTAAAATCGTGTTTACCTACATTATTGTCCACATCTTACATTTTGGCTGGTTATTTGAAAGAAAACAAGGGACAAATTAAAATTATTTTTGCTGTAAACAATATTATGCAACGAACACTCTTGACTGAGTTTACCCAAAATATCCTTGTAATCTGATTAAATCAGAAAGATCAGCGGAGAGATGTGGACATTTTAAGCATACACACCTCATTAATCAATAGGCCTTGGTTCAGTGGCCAATGCCTTGATCTTCTGCCGTTAAAGAAGACTGATCCAAAATGAGAAATACTTTGAGGAACTTTTCAGGCTTATACTACTTTTTTTTTTTTAAATGACTTTAAAATGAACAATTGCAATTTCCTCCAGGGGAGAGTCTTATGCAAGCACTGCAGTACATTTATATTACAATAATATACATCCTCTGGAGCAGAGGGAAGAATAATTTACTTTGATAGCTAGTTTGAATATTTTTTAGATGTTTATGTATGTCTATGTAATTTCATAGATATGGCTCATTGGATTACATTTTTTTAATCACAATTAATCAAAAATAATGACATATGTTCACATTAGCTAAAAGTCCCCAAATGAAGATAATTCAAAGACATAATTGTGCTAGATGAACAGACCATGGGTTTCCAAAGACCACCAGGGGTTTGCAAAGGCATAATTGGAGGACTTTTGAAAATCTTTTTTATACTCAATGTATTTTTAGTTGTTAACTCAGGATATTAATTAAAACTTATGAACATAATATATGTGTCGTAATGTGGGTTTTGTGTCCTGTCATGTTTAGTGGTTCCCTGTCTTGTCATTTAGTTATCCCAGGTGTTTCTTGTTATTTCCGCCCCCTTGTTATCCTGTAAGCTCGTTTGTCCCTGATTATTTAAGCCCTGTGTTTCTGGCCTGTCTTTGTGAGTTCTTGTCGATGTTAAACGCTAGTGTTGGTTGTTGGTTGTTGGTTGTTGGTTGTTGGTTGTTGGTTGTTGGTTGTTGGTTGTTGGTTGTTGGTTGTTGGTTGTTGGTTGTTGGTTGTTGGTTGTTGGTTGTTGGTTGTTGGTTGTTGGTTGTTCTTGTATCCTGTTCCTGAGTCTTTTTGATTAAAGTGTGCTGCAGTTGGATCCTGCCTCATCTTTGCTTCAACCACGCTACACGTCACAGAAGAACTCACCGCAAAATGGATCCAGCAGTCGCTCCAGCAGTCTCTGCTATTGTCCTCAACAACCGGGCCCTGAGAAGATATCTCTCGGTAATCTTTCAAGAGAACCAGTCCGTCCAAAGCTACGCTAAGGACTTCCTCTCCATTTGCCATCTAGGAACGCTCGATGAAATCCAGCTCATAGGCCTGTTTCGGAGCGGGCTGGATTACTGGATCGCCCGATGGATGCCGATTGGACTCTGGACCGGTACATTGCTGAGGCGTGCTTCGTGGACCGTACCATAGCCACGTTCCCGTCCGATCCGGCCGAGCCAGCTCCTCACTGCAGCTTTGCCAAACCCGCGACTCACGTATGCCCACTCGAGCCCGTATTCCGCACTGGTCCTGTTGGATTTGCCAATCCAGAGGAGGTTTCGCCGAATCCCGAGTCAAGTGAGTCAAGTGAGTCAAGTGAGTCAAGTGAGTCAAGTGAGTCAAGTGAGTCTACCGAGTCAAGTGAGTCAAGTGAGTCTACCGAGTCAAGTGAGTGTACCGAGACTACCGAGTCAAGTGAGTCTACCAAGTCAAGTGAATCTACCGAGTCAAGTGAGTCTACCGAGACTACCGAGTCAAGCCCAGTGAAGCGCCGTCGAAGAAGGAAGAGGAGGAGGACTCGCTCGGCTCATCAGGCTCCAGTGAGCCTACCCAGACCTCTCGCCCTGCCGGCCCCGCCTCTGCGCCTCGCCCTGCCGGCCCCGCCTCTGCGCCTCGCCTTGCCGGCCCCGCCTCTGCGCCTCGCCCTGCCTGCGCCCTTCAAGCTCCGGGAGGCCTTTCCTGAACCCGTGGATTTCCCCAAGTATTTTTTGGGGGGGGGGCAAGGGTCCGGTGAGGAGACCATGAAGGCTGCGCCGCCCTGGACGCCTGGTCCGACAGCTCCGCCCTGGCCTCCGCCTGGTCCTGCTCCGCCCTGGCCTCCGCCTGGTCCTGCTCCGCCCTGGCCTCCGCCTGGTCCTGCTCCGCCCTGGCCACCTGTTCAGTCAGGCCCGCCTACGCTCCACGGCCCAGGCCCGCCTACGCTCCACGGCCCAGGCCCGCCTTGCCTATTTCCAGGTTCTGTTCCCCTGCATGGGCCTGGCCCTCCATCCCTCCCCCAGGACTGCCTGTATCTTGTATCCTGTTCCTGAGTCTTTTTGATTAAAGTGTGCTGCAGTTGAATCCTGCCTCATCTTTGCTTCAACCACGCTACACGTCACAATATGTTAACACATTCGTTGATTTTGGAATGTTTACCATTTCATTCTGATTCCTGAAAAATCATGAAATCATGAGATGAAAAAACGCTGTTAAATAATCAAGTAAATATTTTTGCAGATAATACTTTAAAGTCCCCCTGCAGTCAATAATTTGACCCCTTAAAACTCATCTTTGATCATAAAAAAAATACATTTTTAAATGTTTTTTCCAGTCAAAAAAATTATTCATGCTTTATAATATATCTTGCATGTAACTCTACAGCCTTGCTTCATTTAGAATATGCGGAGCCATGAATATGAATATACCCCCCCCCCCCCCCACACACACAGACACACACAAACACACACACACGTTCATTAGTTTTACTTTTTGTGATTTTTTGGAATGAAAGATCAAAAGCATAAACAATGCAGATTTGTTTTCACACCTTTCTTTGATCATATTTACCAAGGGGGCCAATGATTCTGACCACGACTGGGCAATGCATTTTGAACAATGCATGTTATTTATTATATCTACTATAATATTTATATTATATGGGCTGATTTGCCATTAATGCATTTGAATAATTTATTATTAACTAAAATCATTTTTTTTTTGTTAATTTAGTAAAATTATATCTACAAAAATGCTTTTTCTTTTTCTGCAGTTTCTTTTTACTCAACTCTATGAGCTCCACCCACCATCCATTGTTTTCTTTTTCCCTAAACACTGTTCCTGTATTGACTGAGTGCTTGACAATATTGTCTGGAAGCCAGCCATGGCCATAAAGAACACTGAATTGAACAACTGAGATGGCGTGAGTGCTGAAAGTTAGAGAGAAGCTGGCTAACGCCTGAAGCATTGCTACACTGTGCTCTCCTTTTCAGTCTCACTCCTGAACTAAATCCACTAAAAGCTTAAAACTCTTGCCTTCACCCTCCCTTTCCGTTCCTCAAATCTCTCCTTCTTGAGCGCAGCCGAAACCTATTTTCTATCTTTTCCTCTGCGACCTCCCTGACAAACACACCCAAAAGAAAAATGTGAAGAAAGAGAGAGTGCTAAAGAAGGAGATAGCAGGTCTCCAGCAGGGATTCATGCATCAATTAATGAGTTGAGTTTGGCCGCAAGTCCACCCAAATCTGCAGCTCATCGCAGTGTGTGTTTGTGTGTGTGTGTGTGTGTGTGTGTGTGTGTGTGTGTGTGTGTGTGTGTGTGTGTGTGTGTGTGTGTGTGTGTGTGTGTGTTTGTGTGTGTGTGTGTGTGTGTGTGTGTTTGTGCGTGCGTGCGTGCGTGCGTGCGTGAGCAAAGAAATGTGTTACGACTGGCAACAGTAGTATATTAATAATTCAAGTTTTAAAAGTTGAAACGAACGGGTATGGGGTGTTCTGTGTTTTCACGAGGAAGACTCCCTAAGTGCCCTTAAAATCAAGGAAGCAGGAAGTTGGCCAATGTAGACAGTAAATTAAGAATGTATCTGCATTCGTCTTGAAACACTAGCTCAACATTAGATGACGATACATCAGCATTTATCCTCCTTATAAGACTGACTATGCTAAATGAGAACCCCTTACAGAAAACACATTAAATTAAACTCTTTATACACATATAGGATTACAACTGACTTGGAAACTTTTTATCATGACTTCATTTATTTAGCTACATTTCAAATTATTTTAAGGTAATAGATTTAATTAATTTACTCTTGTCCTTTCAATCTTCAAATATTAAGATCTATCATAAAAATAAGAATTATTAAATATTTAAATATAATATAATCTAAGATGAATATATATATATATATATATATATATATATATATATATATATATATGAAAGAACATGAATTTTCGCACAATAAAAAATAACTAAACAATTTGGCCTATTAAATATTTTACAGTCCTTTAACAACTGCAAATTAAAACAGACGTTTTCATTTTCCAGATTCTGACTTCTAGGTTACTCGCAGACCGGATTTTTTTAGAGCAGATATTATATGATGCACATACTGTCATGTCACTATAGCTGTAGGCCATCCAACAAACCTTCTCAGCGACACACCAGACGAACGGAAGACAGAAAACGGGGGGAAAAAAATTTTTCTCCATTTCCTCTGGTGTTCTTTCTGTTGATGTGCGTGAGCGCTCTAGTCAGAGTGAAGTCAAAGCAAGACTTGCTGTGTGACATGTCAGAGAATCAGAAAAGACTGGAAAGATACATGGAGGTTTTATCAAAAGGCTGCAGATGCGCTGTGAAGCCTGAGAGCAGAGGATGATGGGATATCGCCTCACTCTGCCCAGGGATCTGAGCAACGTCAAAACACTGCATTGTCCAAATTCATTTCAGAGAGCTTAAACAACCCACCCACACACACACACACACACACACACACCATGTAACTCCATGGCAGTACATATGGTGTGTCAAATGAGAATGAGAAATTGTCTATGGAGATTTGTAGGGATCTTGCAACAGCCTGTCAACTCTGTGACTTGATTCTCACACAAAATTAAACCACAGAGTTTAGGGGGGAAATAAGTTGGAAGCTATTTACTTAATATAGTATTTAAGAAAAGTGACAGTATGATTGAAAGCTTGATTCTGATCGGTTGACAAACATTCCGAAGGTGTCGACAAATATTCTATAACTGCCTGAAAAGGAAATAGCATTTGATCACATTACAGATCCATATCACTTCACCACATGCTCTTTTTTGCAAATCAAGGAACCTTCAGCGAGACAGTCCACCATAACAAAAGACCAACAAAAAACAACACACACACACACAAAATTACTGCTAAAATGAAACAAAAAAGTTGCAAAATATGAAATACACAAAAAGGAGGCAAAACTAAAATAAATAAAATAAATAAAATAAAATAAAATAAAATGCATTTTAATTATTTTAGGCAGCTGGGCATTAGCAGATACTTTTGATCCCCAGCATCGTCCACCAAGCTGGGAACTGTGTTATCTGTAAGGTCCGCAATGATGAGACGGGTGAACGAATGTGCTGTTAATAACGGTCTCTCATCAGCGTAATTATGGGCTGGTAATCATGAGAACTCTCTGCAGAACGACCCAGAGCTTGAGTCATTCAACCCCAGAATGTTATAAGACATCTACATGCATTCAGAGACCTCTCAATGAGAGATAGAACAAAATAAAATGAAGTCATCTGAACTAAAATACTAATATAGGCTACTAATAATACTCATTAATACTAATAATATTTAGTCACGTCTACAAACTTACATTGTCTTATGAGATCAGCATGATAGACATAGCTTTGAGTTCTGAGGAAAGGATGTTGGAAGCCGAATGGTTGAGGATCTATGAGGCTGACGTAAAGGTTGCGGGTTCAAGCCCCCAGTTTATCACCATTGTACCCTTGATTAAGATCCCTAACCCCAAGTTCCTCAGGGGATTTCACCACATCGGCATTAGGTGAGTCACTTTGAAAGAGACAGGTATCAAACAATAAATCAAGTGATTTGTTAATTAAGACCAGATCATGAGATTAAAGCAATTGTGTGTTTGTAATTAATGAACTGAAATGCCAGAAGTCCCTTAACTAAAATTACCCAAGCATGCAGTGATGTTACTACTGATATAGCTAAAAATTATCTGATTATTCATTTGGAATTATGCACACACAAGAAAAAAGAGTGGAAAATACACTCAATGTAAAGGGGAAAAAAAGAAGGTGAGGGGAAAAAAGATGATATTCATTGTTTTTTCAGCCCTGAAGCAGAAAGTCCTCTTTCCAGCATGAATTCCCATAACACCCTCACAACAGAGAAAAGACCGAGAGAGAGAGAAAATGAAAAACTAGACATAGTAAGAGACAAAGAGAAAAACCTAGTGGTTCACTGAAAACAAATTGTTCTGAGTGAAAGCTGTCTCTCACCAAAATACATGAGAGGAGAGGATAGGATTGGGAGAAAGATAAGAAAGGAAATAGGGAAAACAGACAAAAGGAAACAATGAAGTATTATAGAAAAAAAACTATTTATTTATTGCCATTTATTTATGGAAATGTTATTTTTCTGAATGTTCTCTGAAAATGATGTTCTGGTTATGCAAACATTAAGGGAACATTGCAATGTATCTTTTTGCAAATATTATGGGAACTTTACTTTTTAATGTTCTCTGAGCATTCTGATTAGGGATGCACCATTTATCAGCCAGCATATCCGTATCGGTTCATTTTTTATTGTTCGGCCCGATAAGAAAATTTGGTTGTTATATTAAATCCGATAAATAATGGATTATTTCCTTCTGCTAAGACACTTCAGATGCGCACTGTTCACAATTCAATGGTTTTGTATTGTTTGAAACATGTTTGGAATCATGTCAAAAACGGAAAATACAGTCAAGAGCAACATATGCAGCACAAGTCTGCCATATAGGCTAAAA
Organism: Meda fulgida; assembly: GCA_030578275.1. Lineage (NCBI taxonomy): Eukaryota > Metazoa > Chordata > Actinopteri > Cypriniformes > Leuciscidae > Meda > Meda fulgida. Next base: position 19,238,626 of record CM060623.1, on the reverse strand, counting down.
AATTATAATGAAAACATTATAATTGTGTGCTTGGGACATAGCTTTTAATGGTGAGACTTTTGCTTTTGTAAACAGGTTTTCAAAAACGATATAAAATTTGGATTTAGATTTATCAGCCAATATATCTGTTATCAGCTTTCAAATATAAAGAATTATCGGTTATCAGTATCGGCCAAAATTTTTATATCGGTGCATCTCTAATTCTGATAAGTAGTAACAATTAATAAATGTTAGACAAACGTGCAACTAAAATGTTTCAGAAAAAAAGCATTCCATGAACGATGTATACATAATGTTTAATGTTTTAACATTTTTAGAACCTCAGACCAAATAACTCTGAATCAATATTCTATTAATGTTACTGGAAGAATGTTTGCTCATAACTTTGAGAGAACCTTGCCAGAACGTTGACCTAAGTTCAGAGAACGTTACCCGTTAGCTGGTTTGCTATTTGTTACAGCTTGACTGAGTCTAGGTTAGTCCAGCGAAAACCTCAAACTGAATGATTGATGGCCGTCACACACACGTGTTTGTCCCAAAATAAACCTCAAAGTGGATCCGTTCTTATGCAACATCCTTCAGCAATCCTTCACCACTGTTTGCTTTCATTCTGGCTGCTCTGTTCATGTGTGTTACGTGAAAATTCACATCAGACAGTGGGTTTGGTGTCATTACGCTCAGATGTGCTTGTTTTGCCTGAATTCTGGCAAACAAGATCAGTAGCCGCAGCATCAGGGACCCATAGAGTGAAACTCAGCCAGAAGCACCATATACAAACCCACCATGACACTCACATATGCTCAAACTCACTCACAAGTGTACAGATGTTTCCAGTTATAACACACTTGACAGATGCAGGGACAGAGCAGCCATACGTAAGATGTGCTGATTTGAATAGCACTCAAACATCAACAGCAACAGTGAATGGCTATAATGAAAACAAAACAAAAAAATGTCTTGTGAAATAAATACACACTTGAATTTCTACATTAAATAATTTAGTTCAAGTTAAAGCTTTAACTTAATAATAAATATAAATAGGTCCTACGTATAAATGTGCGCTATACAGTTACATAAATAAATTGATACCTTTGTTCAGCAAGAATTAAAATGATCAAAAGTGACATTAAAGGCATTTGTAATGTTACAAAAGATTTCTTTTTTAAATAAATACTGTTCTTTTGAACATTCTATTCATCAGAGAATCCTGAAAAAAATGATCACGTTTTTCACAAAAAGCTTAAGCAGCACAACAAATGTTTTCAACATAATAATAATGAATGATTCTTGGGCAGAAAATCAGCGTATTAGAATGATTTCTGAAGGATTATGTGACACTAAAGACTGGTGTAATGGCAGTTGAAAATTCAGCTTTTGCCAAAAATAGAATGAATTACATTTTAAAATATATTAAAATAGTAAACAGTTATTTTAAATTGTAATAATATTTCAAAACATTACTGTACTGTAATGCTGATCAAAAAAAATTCAGACTTGGTGAACATCTTTCAAACACAATAAAGAACAGAAACTTCTTTCAAAAACATTAAAGTATATTTAAAAGTAGATAAATAAGTAGTAACAAGTTGTTTGTTAAAATTGCAAGTATCAATCACAAAATAGAAATGCCTTGTAGTATTTATTTATATCTGAATACATTTTAATGGTATACAATTAAGTGATTATGTTTACAATGCTGGTGTTCTCATTTCTCTCCTAAAAAAAGACTCACACAACTTCACATCACTGTGCCAACATACCAAAATCTGCAATGAAATGTCAGATATTTCAGTATGAACACAATCATTTATCATTGAATTCTCCCAAGACCAAATGTTTCCGGGATCCTATACTCTTTCATTTTAAAGTTCTATGCTCTAACTATATGTATGCCGCATCTGTGTCTATTTTTGTTTTTGTTTCAGAAGAAACACTTTGGATAAAGTTGATACTTAAATGAAGCATAACTGAGAACTCCATCAAGTCTCCTGAGCATAAAAGAGTAGCATTCTCCTTTGGGTATTTCTATTTTGTTTGTTTATCTGTTCTTTTTTTCGCTGTCTCTCACTGTAAAAAACTTTTTTCAACAAATAAATACTTCAACCTACAAACACACACACACATGCTAACACACAACCTCTCCACCCAGCTCATCCTGTGACTGAGCAAGTAATCCATTTATACGCTTCACCTCGGGAAACACTGGGGGTCACTTACTCTCTATTACTTTCTTTCTCTCTATCTCTTGATTCCTGCAGAGGCTGTGTCATGACAATAATGTTAATCTTGTCCTGTGAGACAGAAATGATGACCGAATGAAGGAAAGGAGGGCGAGAGAGCAGTAATAAAGTGCTCTCTATCTCTCTCTGCCTCTCAGCCAAGGTCTGGTGAACTCTGAGGTGAAGAGTGAAGCTGTGGTCCTCCATGGCCTTATTTTCTCATTGGGAGATCATCTCTGTGTTATTCCACATGATGGGATCATAATGTAGGATGAGGTTTGACGCAGAGAGTGTTTGTTTTTGTGAAAGGTGCAGATTTCATCTGTCTGGTGTTTTGTTATTCTCTCATTAATCAACACTTTGGCAGACGCCTCAGCTGCACACAAAGCAATTTACTGAAAATAACCAATCACCAATATGAGAGCCATGAAACCTTCATGCATAAATATTCAGAAGTTTCAAACTTCTCCATTCTTTCTTACAAATTGCGAAATTACCTTCTAAACAACACATTTTGTATAAATAATTATGTTTAATCAATCCATTTACATTTAAAGGTATCAACTTGCAAATTCACCATTTACAGAAAACGTGAAAACTAATGCATAAAAAATTGACCTCATTACAACTATAGACCATGTCTGCTAAAATAAACTGAACACTTCCTCAATTCTACCTACAGTCATCACACTCCAGTAACTGCAGATCCACAGACTGTTCTGCCAACGTTTTGACAGCATTGTCATGTTTATTTAATAGTTGATAGTCATTCATTTTATATAACTTTATTCAGACGCTCATGCCATAAAGTAAAATAACCAAGTAATCATTTTCTTCATTTCATTTTTCATTGCACTCCAAAACAAATGTTAAGTATTGCATTACCTTATGAGAGGTAATGCAATATCAATTTGCAGAAAAATATAATCACCAAGAAAAAAAAAGTTCAATCAACTTGTAATTCAATTTAAATGACATTAAACTGATTTTAAAAATTAGTTTAATCTTGTAGAATTTATAAAAAAGTTGAAAATTGCTTTACTTATTTTGATGAGTTAAAGCAATCTAAAAACATATGTTGTCATAACTTATTGATCATATAATATTTTAGTGAACATACACTGTGTAAATGTAACTGATTTTAGCACTTTAAAACTGGACTGACTACTATTCTGCTGCTGTGAGTGGATAGTCACACACGCACAATGGCAGAAACATATAATTACACACATTGGTTCTCTGTGAACGCTTTGATGAATTATTCACACCACACTCGATAAATTAGTGGGACTGAACGAACAGGGTCTGGTCAGCTGACTACACTCAAATCATTTTAACTGAAACCCAAACCAGCTGCAGAAACCCGAGATTCCCGCTCTGACCCAGACATCAGCCATTCCAACAAGTAACAGTTATTTGTCACAGTTAATAGCCTGTGAAAACACACACAATAATGCAGCCAAACATCTTAATAAACACAAACACACACACACACACAATGCACGTGCAGTTCGAGTGTATGAAGTTGGTAATGAGATAATGAGAGAAAAATAAGCAACAGTTAGCAGCTAAACAAAACATTAGCATTACAAACAAAGTATTGGCAAGAAAGATAAACATAATAAAGAAAAAGATAATGATTATGACTGGAAATGAATATTTCAAACCAGGTTTAGGGCATTAAAACTACACCAGGCTCTTAAAGGTCTCCAAATGTTCCACCTCAGATGCAAGTCAAATGTAATTAGCACATTCACTCTTTCTCTGTCCCTCCCTCTCTATGATGTCTTTCTCTTTCCTGTGAGTCTACAGGCTAATTAAACTTGCTCTGGGTCTCAGGACTGGCAGATCACTGCACTTGACAGACACACACCAACATTGCCCCTTTTCAACCATTGGCAACATCTTTCAGATCAATACTATGAGTGAGAATGAGTTTATCAGCATAGCAAGGCCTGTACCGCAAGCAGTGCTTGGGTTAAACCACTCTCACACTAACAGTAGATCCAGGACCTGCACACAACAGAGCCAAAATCAAATAAACTTCTACATTCAGCTGTGATTCACAAAGGATTATTTCAGCAGCCAGTATCAGCAGGGCATCTGCGTGTTCCTAAGCCTTTTGCTCCCGACAACATCCTCCCTCACAGCAAACACATAACCAGCTCTGTTAGGAGGAGAATAAATGCGCACTGTGGCCTATACGGAGTTATATCAGCCAACCACATCAGCCAAGGCAATGCAATTACTGCACAAATTATAGTTCCTACTACAATTTCATATGGACATATTCTGCAGTATTCATTTTTCCCCTTCTTTTATCTTTTCCAAAGTGATGTAGATGATTTATAGAACACTTTATCTTAATTGGTGCAATTTACTGCAAATTTTTTTTAAAGAAGTACCGGAAAAATGACTCTATATATACATTATAAATACGATATACAGTACTGTGCAAAAGTCTTAGGCACGTTAGTATTTTAGTGGGTTTCTTCAAGCATAGAAACGTTGCCGCAGTTCTTCTGAATTTAGTCTGTCTCAGTTTTTTTCTGTTTCTTCATGTAATCCCATATGACTTGGTGATGGTGAGATCAGATCTCAATGTGGAGTGCCAGCTGTTGTCAGACTCCTTGTGCATACAAAAATCTCACTGGATTATTACAATTAATGGCAAAAGGAACGTTTGGAAATGTAAACTGATATTTCCGACTGACACACTACAGCAAAATATATAAATAACTGGCTTAAAAACATTTTTGTGGGGGTGAAAATACTAACGTGACTAGACTTTTGCACAGAAGTGTATAGGCTAAATTACATTTTTTTTTAAATTAGCAACTGTAAATCAAAATGACTGGTTTAATGTATTGTTTAATATAAAATAAAATATAAGATTATTTAGGATATAGACCAAAGTGTATTTTACTAACTGGGACAAAGGACATGAAAAACACTTTGTATAACGAAATAAGAAATTATAAAAATAACACTTTTATTATTAATACTTAATCGGGGAAAAACGTGTTTTGTCATTAATGATAGTTGAATCGTTTTAAACTGTTTATTTTAAAGGCAATGATGGACAAAATGATACGGACGTACCATTAGTAGCTCACTTGAGTGAGTTGGTGGCCGTATGCGCGTGACGGCGCATCTAGATGCGCGTGCCAGCCTGCCAGCCAGGCTCCGTGTACTGGGACCGGAGACCTTTTACTCTGTTCCCAACCAGGGTAAGCTGATTTACAGGGGTAAGCCTGACTTCTACACGGCATATACTGTTAATGCGGTAAGAAGACAAGCACCGTCAATACACACACCCTCGCTCTCCCGCGCGCGCACACGCAAACTCATCAAGATCATTGCCCTTTTTACTCTATAGTATTACTTCTTAACCTAGCTTGACACAAAATATTCCAGCTTTAAAGCTCCAAGGGTGATTATCGGGTTTACACAAAGACTAGCCTGCCTATTAAGTTTCAGTGACCCGCGTCCGGTCACGATCCGAATGCATGACTCACTGAAGCATTGTCATGGATCACTAAAACAGGCAATACCCGTTTATTTTACTCAATTGGTCAATGATTTTTAACTCAGTGGAATACTAAACACCACCTTATTCTTCTTTGTGTACATCTTGTGAGGGAGAAAACATTAAAAGCAAATCTAAGTGTCAATTTCTGTCAAACCAAAATAAATAATGAAAGCTGCAAACCTGTTAGTGCGGTGGTCCGGATTATTGCCCAGCAGGAGAGAGGGGTCTCATTGCCTTTCCATTATGAGTTATTCCATCCACGAACCGGAGAGGCTTCAACAATCCGCACCAAAAGATCCCTCCTATATCTACTATGTCAGAGAGAGTCAGAAACCCACAAATACAGAAAAGAAGTTCAGTCCTCTGATCACAGAAGCGTCCGATGTCCCTGCAGGGCGTCCGGGTGCGCGGAGACGCAAAGTTCCTTCTCTCGCAGCGTCTCAGATCTTCATCTCAACTCAACGAAGAGCGGTGTGAAACTTCACATCAGAGCTTTAGCTTCTGGTTTAAAAAGCACAGAGATGTTTCTAACGGAGCCATCACCCCACGTACTATCCTGTTGGGCTTGTTTTCACGGTGTTTGTCCGCGCTGGAGACGGTGCACGCTCTGTGCAGGATCTGCCGGTGCTGAAGCCAAAGGTCTGGAGCGCTGTGCTGCGCCGACTCGATCCCTGCGTGCTCTCCAGGGATATCAGAAGGAACCCAACGCACAGTGAATCAGCGCCACTCAGCGGCGTGTGTGACAGCTATCCTGCCGAGCGGTTCCTTTATCTGTTCTTTTTGAATATTTTACAGGTTCATCTGAGTGGCATAGCTAAGACTTAGCTAAACCTGCTATTTAAACGCACAAACCCTGATAACTACATACAGCTACTACATTTAACAAAAAAAACTGACATCAATGTGTTAAATAGTGAAACTTTACTTAAAGTATTAAAGTTGTGTGTCCAGGATGTTAACCCTGTTAAAATGGTTATCCTTATTACAATGACATACAATTCCCTATCTGTCATAATTACAGGTTTGCGTCTCCTTTTTTTAATTACTTAATCTTATTTTTGATAGCATTGTCCAAAGTACAATATCTTAAATAGACAAGCCTGGTTTTGTTTTGATTATTGAAAATTAGTATTTGTAAATTTGTCATGGCCTTCAAAAAATAAGTCATAGATAAATTAAATGCAAACTTTTATAAAATTATGTGGCACAAATGCAAAATCTGAAGATATTTTTAAGCTCCATTTTGACACCTCTTACAATTGTTCAATTCTAATATTTAATGAAGTGAAGATCATATTGTTGTAATAATTTTTTTCTATATAAAAAAATGTTGTACTTGTGCTAAACGAAGAATACATACCAATTCAGAAATGAAAGCCATAGAGTATCCACCTTATTTTTAATTTAAGAGCGAGCACAGAAAGTTGTTTTAATCTTGACTTCCGGTTTCAGCTGATTCAAGTTATTTTAGGTATCCAAAAACAGTCCATTATACTGTGTTGGAGATCAATTTTGGCTGGTATTCTGAGAACAGGAAAGCCTAAAAAACTGTATGTATTCTAATTGAGGGTCATGGAGTTACATGACTGCATTATTGATTACTTCAGCCAAATGTACAATTTGAAATGATTGCCGCTGAATCGAGTGAAATGTCCATTCCACCTGGGTCTCATTTTGGCACCAAAGAGGCATTTGACAAAATGAGCCCCCCTCAGTAGATGAAGATTGAGGACTCTTGGCTCTATCGTCTGAGTGCCTCCCCCACAGCTGAAATTCAATAGAAGTCACAAAGAATGATACATATGTGTTGGACTTCTTAAGTGATTTATAGCGTTTGCTGTGTGTAGGGTGGACAAGTTGCCACTAGAGATGTTTGGTGAGAGAATAAACAAGATATGAGGGATAAAGAGATGGGGGAAAGAGATGAACAGAAAGAGAGAGGAACAGACTGAGAAAGAGAGAAGAAGAGAAAGACATTTGGCAGACATTGTTAAAAGCCTTTCAGAAGGCATTTGCTGTTGTCGATACATTTGGCTCAAGTTTATTACACCTGAAAGTAACTAATGCTTTCCATTACACTTCAAAGCCAAGCTTTTCAGAGATCTTACCATCTCTGCTCTCACTCTTTCTCTTCCCCAGAGTCTTTGGTGGAGTGTGTCTTTGGTCTGATCTAAGATTGAGCATGCTCTTCCTGTAACATAAGGCCGGAAGGTCTCAGAACAGCAATAAAATCAAATCCATCTGTTGGTTCAAAGTGGGTTCTATTGGCTGGTCTGTCATGTTGAGCCACTGAGAACACCTGAATCTGAGTGTCAGCCATTGTTTAAAGCTAATAAACCTCAGCAATGTCCCACATGTGATTCAGACCAAAACAGATCTCTATTTTTACTGCTGATATCTTATGTGAGTGACATCTCCTTTCATACAGACTGATATGTGTGTGCGTGTGTGTGACAGAGTCAATGTACTGTTGACATGTTTGTTTGCTCTGCATTAGACCCTTTCACAGCAGGAGTGCTGCTAGACAGACACAACTGGGCTAAAGGCTAACGGGAGGGACCGTGCTGGGTTAACAGCGGTGTCAGAGAGAGAGACAGGAAGAGAGACATACAGTAAAAGCATAAAAATTACAGTAAAAGATGGAGAGAGAAGAGTGACTGATGCCATCTTTTGATTGACACACAAAACTGTCAAATATTTTCCTTATATTGTAATCATTACGATCACACGCTTGTCACCAGATGACGATGAAGACAGGATTAACAAAAATACATGAAGTTTAATAAGTTAGCAGGTAATTAGGCGTAACAGTGTGTCCAACACAAACAACTGAAGGGTGAAACAGAGTAACTTAAATACGCAGTGATAATGAGAAGATGACAAACAGGTGTGATGATCTCATGAGTATCCATGACAACTGATGACTGGCGGGAAACTAAGACAAAGAAACACGTGACTGATGAAAACAAACTGAAAGTCCACAAAAATCTAAAGTAAGAACAAATAATGAATGCGTGTGAGAAAGATGTAATCATTGCCCTAAATGTTCATTGTATCTGTATAGGCTACATGATGTTTACTAACCACATAACTTGTGTTATCTATCTTATAGCATTACTGCTACATTAACACACTCATTTCAGACTGATAACAGAATACATGCTGACTGTAACATTGAAACTTGCATTTTCTGAGAAGCTGCTTTGAAACAATACAGTCCAAAAATATAAGCAAAGAAGACTGTTAAAAAATAGCAACATTTTTAAAAAATATGTATTGCCAAGTCAAGTCACCTTTATCTTTTATAGTGCTTTATACAATACAGATTGTTTCAAATCAGCTTTGCCGTGATAAACAGGGAAAAAAATGATCAATGATGTAAAAAGAATTGAATTCTGCTGTAAATCATCTAGGCCAAGGATTAATTTGCATTCTAAGTTTTATATTATATTATATTATATTATATTATACTATATGGACATGAACAATTAGAAATTATAAAGTTGAATTATTTTATAATTATTTTTTAAATGTGTTTTATAGTGAAGCGACATAATTTCACAAGGGACATAATCACTGACCGAAATAGTGGCAACTAATTAGTGCTTCTCTGATGATGCATTTTGACTGTGTCAGTGACTGTGTCGCACAATGTGAATGTGTTACAACAGGTAAACGTCAACATGTCAACGTGAACACTCTTCATGTGACCAAAAATTATGCTAGAGGCGGCTCGTTGCCGAAGAACTTTACTATGACTGGTTTAATTTATCATGTGAGAACATGACAGAATGAACAGCATAAAAAGTTGAATTACCCAAATTTAATTACAGAAACTTTAGACCTTCTATTGCAAAACCATTCAAATTATTTGCCATTATTATTGATCTACAGTTATGCTATTTAATGTATACTGCTTTTATATTTTAACTAATAAATGAATGTGGAACTTTAGTTCCTTAAATTAGCTTAGATTGAATTTTTGTTTAATACATATTTTCATTTTTCCCCCAAAAAATGAAGAAAACAAGACACTCTGTTTAAGACCTCTGATTTAAACATAAGAGCAAATAGAGAGTGAAAATGTCAGTAGACAGTTTTACCCCTAGAGACAGTAAAGGATGGTGGCGTTGGTGGTGTGTCAACTCAACTGTCAGCACTCATCAGAGTCAATGGCTCTTTCCACAACACAAAAACCGCAACACATCTGTGTCTAACACACTTCTAAACATGAACTATTCACACAATTAATTAACCAAACAAGACTCTCTGAGCCAACATTCTGTCCTTGTTTATTTCACAGGTCTGAAAGGGGTCATCAGAGCAAAGCTGTATTTGTGATCTCAGTTTCAAACAGTTTAATTACAGTAATTTGATGACATGCATATTCTTGTTATGTCCATCGGGACGTATGCTTATTTGTGTTGCTGGGGTTAGATGTGGTGCTTGTCTCTGTGTATTCTCTTTGCGTTCCCCTTTTTCTCCTCCCACTATACGCTTAACAGGTTCAGGAGTGCCACCTGGTCTGTGTTCCAGCTCATAAGCCACATCATGGTGTTTGGAATGGGAATGTCTTTGGAGTGTGCCGGTGTCTGGGTCAGGTGTAGTACACTGCAAAACATTGATCTTGGACAAAGTCAGGTGACGCAACCACTGTGTGATTAATTCTATAAAGAACACCTCCGCGAGAACATCATCAGCTTATTTTCTTCAGAAGCCTCTTGTCAGTCAGTGTGTGCAAAACTGTCTGTCTGTCTGTCTGTCTGTCTTTAGACCAGGAGTTAAAAAAAAAAACGATGTCAAAGTTTAGGAGATGTATTTCGCCGTGCCCCGTTCCATTCCTGGGGACGAAGGACACGAGCTGTGTGTTCTTTGTTTAGGAGCGGGGCATGCACTCGAGGGAGCTGATTATGAGCACTGCAAGCATTTTAATATGAGAAAGCCCCGCTCCTGTCTCACCCTCTTTTATGATCTGGGGACTTTTATTTCTGCACCTCGTAGGTCGAATCCCGCGGCTACCGAGGCAGCCCGTTGACTTTACCCATGGGGTTTGCAGATAGAGCTCTCAGACGAGCCTGAGATTGGCGTCACCCTTTCTCCCACTCTGTCGATGGACTCCGAGGGTCCCTTTCTGGATATAGAAGCTCACTCTGCGTTTTCTTCTTCTCCAGGTGAGGACCCGCTCTCTGGGGGGTCCAGCTTTGAGGAGTTGGAAATGGTTGTGTGGTTGAAATGGTTATGCGTTGAGTGTGTCCATCGGGCAGTCTCTATCGTCCTCTAGATCATACTAGGAGCTGCTGGAGGTTGTTACTTGTGTGGATGGCTTAATTAAATCTGGCAAAAAGGGAAGCGCCTCAAAGTAAGCTGTATGAGCACTTCCTTATCAGCAGTCGGACCCAGCCACCTAAGCGCAACTTCCCCTTCTTTCCCGATCTTCACTCTGAAAGTCGTGGAAAGACTCATATTCCTTGCGTGTTCATAACCCAGCGACGTCAGATGGCGAGGGCCTTGGCTTGCCTTGGCCCCGAAGTGGTAAAAGAACTCTGCAGGGCCACAGATTTGTCTCTCTGCTCAATATTTTGGGGATCAAGGAAAAAGAAAAAAAGTTCCTGTTGGAAGCCCCGGTCTCGATATCTGGCCTGTTCAGCCACGCTGTCAGTTTAGTTGTTGACAGCTTTCAGGCAGCAAAGAAACATTCTGAGGCGTTCCGGCAGTTCATCCCTCGCCGGGTCCAGCAGACAGGACCTTCTACCTCCCGTCGTGCACCCAGCTCCAGGAGGGAGGAACAGAAGGCCAGTGTTGCGCCTCGTGGCCGCCCTCAAAGGGATTGGGAGTCCTTGTGACGCTCTCAGTCTTATCCTGCAAGGGGACAGACCTGACCTCAGGACTGTAATAGCAGCAAAGTGTGCTGTGAAGAAAAAGAAGTCGTCCTGACATCAGGCACCCCTTAGGGGAAGAGGATTGTGGATTCTCTCCATCATGCCAAATCTCTTCCCCATCCCCTTCCAGGAATCTTTTTGCCATCACTGCCACCCCGTGTTTCGGGGAGCAGGAGTTCTTGGTGGGTTTTCTTGGTGGAGAGGAGAGAGAGATAGAGCTAATTCAATTGAACAATAGAAAATGGTTACAGGATTCATTTTAAGTATAGTCCGGTACAGACGTGGCCGATGCAGCATCTGTACACCTTTCCTCCAATCGCTCTGCTCCCAGGAGTCCTGGCAAAGGTCCATCAGGAGGTTTTTTTTTTTTAAATATTGGTACCTCATTCTGGCCGGCCCAAGTATGGTTTGCTGTCCTTGTGTCTCTCCAGGAAGGCTTTCCTTGGGAGATCCTGACCAAGAGAGACCTTCTGTCCTAGGTTCGGAGAACAATCTTTCAACCCCCACCAGCGATTTGGAAACTGTGGGTCTGGTCCCTGAGGGGTACCAGCTCATAGATTCTGCTCTCTCTACTAAAGTTATCAATATCATTCTGAGTGCTAGGGCTTCTTCTACCAGAAAACTGTATGCTCTTAAATGGCATTTATTTTCATCATGCTGTCAGCGACACCATCTTAACCCAGTTCACTTCCCTGTTGGTTCAGCATGTTTTTATTTTGTATTTTATCCGTTTATTTTGTCAATAATGCATTGTTTGTTTAATTGTATATTTGATCATGTTTCTATTCTTGTGAAGTGCTTTGAGATGGTTTTTAAAGGCGCTATATAAAATAACGTTTATTATTATTATTGTTATTATTACTGGAGTTTCTCCAGGAGTGTCTGTCAGTTGGACTGACCCCTCTAAATCTTAAGGCAGCGGCAGAAACGTAGGAGGCTGGTAGCCATGGTTTTATTCCGTGCTGTTGTCTCCACCTGTTTCAAAACATGTCTATGTTATTTTGTCCTTTTCTGCTCGCCCACCACTTTGCAACGTCACAACTTTGATTCTACAGTGACTTTCAGCATGTTTCCTATAACAACATCTGACGTTACGTGGCGTGAGAAAGTCACATAAACCACACAAAATCCGATCAGAGCAGTCAGACTTAAACGGATTTCCAGAAATGCGATTTGAATAGGATTTCAAACCACATATGTAAATAGCTCAAAAACATATTTGTAAAATTTGTATTTTTTGCTGTTCACACTTGCTAAATCTGATTGGGTTTCAATGAGATATGCACACAAATCAGAATAGAACTGACAGTCTGAACGTAGCCTAAGAGATCTCAACAGCATCTCAGACTGTGCCACGCTAATATTTATCAGCAATGCTATTCACATTAGCTCAAAATGTTTGTGATGTCAACAATTTATTTTCTCTTTTTTTTTTTAGAAACATCTGATACAAAGTTAATACATAATCTATAATTAACTCCATTAAGTTATGACAAAAGAGCTATGAGCTATGAAAAAGCAACCTATGAAAAACAGTGTTGTACTTCTTTATCAGCCCAATCAATTAATAAAAAGGTAGGGAGGGAGGGAGAGAGAGAGAGAAGAAGAGAAGAGAGAGAAGTTATTCACACAATTAATCATTCAAATGTTGCTATTGTAAAAATGTTCCTCAGAGCCACCGATTCTTGTACACACCTTAATGAAGCAGATTCACCTCTTATTCTGCTGAGTAAGTCTGTGGGTGGAACCGAAACTGTTGCAATGTTTGGCTTCAGTATGCCCAGATGTGATGAGGTTGTTTGTGCAATGGACAGATCAGGTGATGTGTACAGTATGTGTGTCTGGTTTCAGATCTTGACAGTGAAAGCAGATACATTTAATTATTGCGGTGTGCACACAAACTGTCAGAAGAGTTATAACACAAAATCCACTTTTTCACTTGTAAATCACAATCAAGAAAGAAAATGCTACGATTTCAAAATTTTGCTTCAATAGATTTTATGGAAATGATTACCAAAGGTGCATTATATTGATCAAAAGTGGCAAATAAAGACATTTATAATGTTAAAAAATAATTTAATTTATCACAAATCTGGAAAAACGTTACCACAATTCATCACAAAAATATTAAGCATCAACTTTGATGTAGCTGTTTTTTTAACATTGATAAGAAATATTCCTGGAGTAATGGTTGCTGAAAATTCAGCTTCGCCATCACAGGAATAAATTACAGTATAAAATATATTAAAATAGAAAATAATATTTCATACTGTACTTTCAGTATGTCCAAACAAACACCCTTTTCTCTTGGTGGAAATCGGATAATTGTTCATGTAAATAAAATTGATAACATAAATCAGAATAAATCATAAATCATTATCACTAAAACTAATAAAAAAATAACACAGTGTGACATTTTTTATTTTATTTTTTGCTTTAAAAAGCCTGCATTTATAATGCACTTCATACAGTGGATTGTTCATTAGTAATGAGCAGGCTGTTCTGTCAGTAAGTCAAGGTTCCACATTTACATAAATAGCAGATGGTGTCCAATCAAAAAAGAGCTCAATATAGCTTTTTAATGGCGTTGCTTAGTAGAAAAACTGTTAAGACTCGATTGTCCTGGTAATAAATTGTACCACTTTAACATCACTTCAGTCAAGCAGCATCAACCCTAAAGCTAAAATTTAAAGCAGAAAAGTCTGTTGAGCTTGTAAATGTTGCCTTTTAGTTCAACAATGAACTGTTCACACTGAAGGTTTTCTAGATTCCAATATCCTGCTGTTTGCTTTCAATGACCAACAATGTCTCCAATCATATCAAAAGACACTGTGCTCGTTCAACAAGACTTTATTTATTTATTTTATTTTGTTTGATTTCTAGACATTCTTTTAATACCTCGTTATTTTCAGAGAGGAGCTTCAGGACAGATTGTTAGCGATTGTTTAATTTACCTTTGTTAGTGTTAGCAACTCTAGCCCAGAATAATTCAGTGTTGACATGAACAATTTAACAAACCTCAGCACATCCCGTTCTGCCATCTGTCTTACCCTCCTTTTCTCACACAGAGAAAATGGAAGAAAGAAACTGACATTTTGGTATGTAAATAAGAATATTCACATACCATGTGTTTTTTGCTTGTGATTTATTTTCCATACTACATCCACTTTTGGTGTGTGTGTGTGTGTGGGGGGGGGGGGGGTGCTTTTTAAACTGTTTAAAAGTCAAGGTCAGTTTTTTGTTTTGTTTTAAAGAAAGAAAGAAGGAAAGAAAGAAAAAATATTGTGAATAAGGTTTATGTGCAGGTATACACAATTGTGAGCAGCATGTAAAATAACTTTAAAGCAACTATGCCAATTCTTCTTTTAAAACAATAGATTTATATATTTTTTTTATTATTAAAAGGAGTTCACAAATAAACCCCCCAAACACACACACACACACACACTGAAAGCAGTTCTGTTCTCTCCAAACAGATCTAAGTGTGGCAAGTGCAGATGGGTGTTTTATAAAGGAATGATGTGATGTGATGCTCAGACGGATCTATTACACCAGTTGCTTGTCAAGATAAACAGCATACCCCCCCCCCCCCACACACACACACAGTCATACTGAAACTGTTTCATTAATGTCACAGATAGGATCAGGTCTGAGATTAAAAGCCTATGTGTGTGTGCATTTAAGAAAAGAACGAAAAGTTGTATGTGTGTTTCTGTCTGATAACTGATCATTAATGCATCAAATCAGTTACAGGTATACTTTTAACTTATGAGTTCACTGACTTTCACTCGTCTCTCATTAGCAACGTTCACCAGCTCCTGCCGACAGTCACCATGTGCATGTCAAGATAAACCACACCATTATAAAACAGCCGTGTAAAGCCCAGTGATGAACACACACAGCTTTATAGACCCCAATCCACGAGAACATTTACAGAGCAGCAGAACTCAAAAAGAACAGTAAGGATATTTATGAATTTCGTTGTTTCTGTATCATGATGCTTTCAGCAGATTTATTCATGCTGATATCCTATCTCATATCGTCCCCTTCGCACATTTATATGATATGATGCAACAAGGTGTGACAATTTAAAAGACATATGAGGTCTGAAAGTATCATTGTGTATGTATGATGGCTCCTTTCTGCTCTAACAAACAGAAAAAAGATCTTTCTCTCCATTTATATGACTCACGTTGTTTGATATTCAACTAACCGCCTCCAAAAACTGACATAATGGCATTCTTACACACACATACAGAGAGAGACAGACAGAGCGAGAGGGGGAGACTGGCACTGCTAAAATACCAGCATTAGCATATGAAAGCTGCATCTGCGTGTCTGTTCGTGTCTGCGTTGTGTACGGTGGTTTGCTGTATGAGACACAGAGGAGTGTGTAGTGATATTCTACTCTGGGCTGAACATGGCTGCGTATGAGTCACAGTGAGCTAAAGGTGATGTCCTCTGGGACTCCTAAAAAGCCGGTCCACTCGCTCACACACACACATATTAACCATGCCAACATCTGCCTGAGAAAAGGGCATTTGTGGAGGATAGACATTCATCAGCAAACCAGGCTTATGTCCAATTATTCTGGCATCAGGATCATGTCGATTCATGCGTTCCTGAGTCAGTAGCTGGAGCTGTCCTCTGTACGGTAGTGCTGAAACTCTCCAGGAGGATCCTGCAGTGTTGGCATGGTCAGGGAATGGTTACTATGAAAAGAAGGCAACACCCTTTTCCCCCCTTTAATATTGTAGGTTAATGTTATAAAACTGTTACAAAGGGAATGCTTAGGTTTTTGTTATAGCTGGTCATAATGTTTTCAAAGTTTGAAGCATATTTTTGTAGTTGTCTGATGTGACAAATGGATTTTTGAAAATTAAAAATATGACTTGCTCCATTATTTTGATTCACTTCGACCCAGAAACACACATTGAGTTTTATTCACCAATAAAAAGGAGAGTCTCAGTCTTTGCTTTACTTTATTTCTAATCCAACTTGTTGCAGAGAAATTATTCTTTAAAGGATGACTGAAAATGTGTTTCTGGATTAAAGTGACTCATTGGCAGGTCACAAATATTCCATAGTCTCCAATTTAATATAATATCATAAAGTTTATTTAAAGTTTTCTTTTTATTATTACAAAAAAATACATATATATACAATTTTTTTTATTCTTTTATTTTTTATAAATTATAATTGTATTTATAGATAAATTATTTAATGGAATATTATTTAATATTAAACGTGAAAATCAAACACATATTTTAGTGTCATTTTATTATATTATTAAAAAACGATCTGTAAATATAGCATTCTAGAAATAAATTATTATTGTATGTATACACTACTGCTAAAAAGTTTGGGGTTATTAAAAATTTTACTTTGAAAATAATAATAAAAAAATATTCAGCAAGGATGCATTAAATGAGTGACATTTTACATGTGAAAAAAATATTTCTATTTAAAATAAATGCTGCTCTTTTGAACTTTCTATTCATCAAGGAATTCTAAATAAAAAATACAGATGCTGAAAATTCTGCTTTGCCATTACAGGACTAAAATATATTATTTTAAAATACATTACAATAAAAAAACAGTTCTTTTTAATTGTAATTATATTTCAAACTATTACTGTTTTTCTATATTTTTGACTAAATAAAATGCAGCCTTGGTGAGCAGAAGATACTAATTCATAAACATATAAAAAATCTTACTGACCCCAAACTTTTGAATGGTAGTATATTAATAAGTGTACAGTATAGTTTTATAATATTGTTTACTGACTTGTTTAGAAAAGTCCAAATCTATTTAAAAAATCACACACATGCACACACGAACTCACTCTTCTCTTCCCTGTTACACAGTTGCCCACAATCCCTCTCTCTCAGTCAACTATCTCAACACTGTCAAACACAGACCTCTTTATATTCACCCACTCTCTCTTTTTCTCACACACACACACACACACACACACACACACACACACACACACACACACACACACACACACACACACACACACACACACACACACACACACACACACACACACACACACACACACACACAGTTATACTCTGAATGTGTAAGTAGGAGTGCTGTGGCAGAGATGAGCTGTGGGTCATTAATGTGGTGGTCTGCAGAGAACCAGACGCAATGATAATCAGAAAACAGACACGTTACCGAAGAAGAAGACAGACAGACAGACGGACCATAGTTCAAAATTCAAGATATTTTCCAAATGTTTCTGCCTTTTTAGAAGTATTAATCAGACAGGAAGTAAGAGATGGAAAGGGAGAGAAAGAGAAAAGCAGACAATGAGGCCGTGGCGGTTTGGAAAAGAAGTTCTCTGTACAGAACAAATGCACAGCAGCTTATTAGAGGAGAAGAGAGGTTTCCTCTGCGGCGTTACAATCTGAGCGAACACCCAATTTATGGAATGTGAAAGGTCATCGAGTGACATGGCGCAGTTATATAATAAATTGAAATGATTGATCTGAGACTGTTAAACAGCCTTATGAAGATGACTGTTTAGCTCAAATGCAAGTTTAGGATTCTACAATTGGAAAGACACATTTTCCTATCATGATCCCTGCATCTCACAGGCTTTCCACTCAGAAATGATTTTCATTTAGAGACTAAGCTCCTGTTATTGCCCCTTTTATCCATCCATCCTTCTATTGTATCATTCTTCCATCGCTGCATCCTTCCTTCTTTTCCTCATCCTCTCATTCTATGTGTTTACCTAATCTTTCTCTTGTTCTCCGGCTAGCGGCCGTTGTTGCGTTGCGATTTTTCCATAATCCAAAGCATTTCAGGAAAAAAAAAAAAAAAAATCTGGGATTAAGTTTCGGTGGCCTTGTGGTGGAAGACAAATCTCTCTCTCTCTCTCTCTTGCCCGCTGTTTATCGCACTGCTTTCTTCACAAAAGCAGCTTTTGTACTTATCAGGATAAAATCAAGCCAAGGCATTTGAAAGTCTGGGGGGTGATATACAAAAAAAGGTCCTATGGGACTCACACAGGCAGCTTTTAGTAAAAGAAGATGCTAGTGGATTTTTTTCTTTTAAGAATTGGAAACAAAGAGCACATCCATCCAAAGAAGGATTAACGGGGTTATCAAAGACAAACAGATATTTTATTGGATAAATTGGTTGAAATGTGGGGCTTTTAATATAACAGAAGTTACAATAAAGTCAAGCTAGTCAAGATAAACTGACAACAAATCAATTTTAAGGGTCTGGGTCAATTTTGTGGTCCTATTATTATTATTATTATTAAATGCATTAAAAATGCATTTATATTTGAAATGCAAATATAATTTAAAACTTAAAAAAAGTTATTAAAATATGTACATTCATGTGTATTTATATAAGGAAATATGTTATACTTTTTATTTCGGTAACACCACATGGCATTTTTAGTCATTAAATTTTTTTTTTTTTAATGGTATAGAAAGAAAAAAACACATAAAACCAACACGAACACAAAAAGCAATCTACAAGAACTTTTAACTAGAAATTTTAAAAGAACGCATATAAATCTAATAAAAGCGTTTGTAAACCTTAAAAAAATAAATTTCAAAAACGATCTGACTGCTCCCATTATACCATTGAGGTCATTAATGTCAATGAAAAGGCGCACACTTACACACAAAACACATAGTGAGAGCACTTGAGCATCACTTCAAATCCTCTGCTGCTAAAATGTCCAAAAATATTCTATCTCCAGCTGTTGAAAGTCAACTACTGGCTCCCCTTCTCTGTGCAGAGCTCTCACAATAAACCCACCTGTGTGGCATTCATTAGTATCAACACAATGGAACAGCAACGCTTTTTTTATCTCAGGAAAAAGGCAGACATCTGTTCCCAGCCCTCTATGCCTGCACTGCTTTTATGGATCCCTAATTTAATGTGTCCCTTCTGTTCTGCAGAATAATATCACACACAGCACTGCTTACAGCTGGATCATCATCACTTAACAATAGGCAATTATCTGAGCTCTAACCACCTGCACTCTCTAAAGGACAAAGAGGAAATCCAAACTGTCCAAAGTTGAAAAAGCTGCTAAACAACAATATTAGTGAACTTTGGAAAATACGTTTTTTTGCTCACCAATTAACATTAACCATATGTTGCAATGTTACTCATTTATGGAACTATACCTGCCTCTGATATTAGTCTTTTGGCACATAATCCCACAATAACATATCATTAATAAGAAATTATACAAGTCAGGTCAACTGTTTTATTTGATTCGTATAAAATATCAGGTACACTTTCCAAACATCTGCATCTAAAGCTACAGAATTATTAACTAGAGAGAGAGAGAGAGAGAGAGAGAGCATGCATCTGTTCTGCATCAACCTACTGCCACCTAGTGGTTTGTGTCATGGTTTCTTTTTATATAGCTCAAATATAATATAAATATGAAATTATCTATTAAAGTAATCTAAAACATCATGGAAATCATGGAAATCATCACCCATATAGGCCTTTATATTGTACTTTTTACTCCACTACATTTCTGTCAATGTCCTTGAGTAGAAAGTAGTAACGTCAGTCAGAGAATGATTTTGGTTAAGGGTTGCATTTTGGTTGGAAAATAAAGTCGGATGACAGAACCCGACGCCTGATTGATGTCAACATCCAACGTTGGACAGATGTTAGATTTTGGTTGGAAATGAAAGTCGGGTTGACGTCAAAACCCGACTGATGTTGGTTTCTGACGTCAAACCGATTTTCATTTTCAACCACAATACAATGTCTGTCCAAAATTGGAGATTAATGTCAATCTGCCGTTGGATTATGACATCAACCTGATTTTGATTTTCAACGTTGGGTTTGGTCTTCTAAATTCGATTTTTGTCATTGTTTTGGAGCACACTAGCTTATAGAAAACAGTAAAGCTAACATATTCATACTAAAAGCCAAAAAACGTTAAATAGGGCACTATTTGAGGGAACAGCCATTTGGGTGTCTGAAACCATTGTGGACGTTATTGAGTGCCCTTATTCAATCCCACTGCTGGAACTGTGTTCATTCAAAATATATTTATTTGTTTGTTTGTGTGTGTGTGTGTGTGTGTGTGTGTGTGTGTGTGTGTGTGTGTGTGTGTGTGTGTGTGTGTGTGTGTGTGTGTGTGTGTGTGTGTGTGTGTGTGTGTGTGTGTGTGTGTGTGTGTGTGTGTGTGTGTGTGTGTGTGTGTGTGTGTGTTCAGCTGAAGAAATAAATTCCTACAGGTTCGAAATAAGGGTGAGGGTGAGTAAATGACAGAAGTTTTGTGTGAACTATCCATTTAACTCCTGCATTCAGATTCAGCCTCTGTTCATCCTTTGCTGCACCCACAGCATGACAGTGAGTGACACACACACACACACACACACAATAATGAATGAGCTGTTTACATTCGAACCAGATCATTTTGTTTCACATTATAGGATAATAATATCAGAAAAAAACTATTTATCATACAAATGACATCCCGATTTGCAAAAGCTTACAACTAATATTAAACAGAAAATGGTACAATAATTGAATATAATTTTTAACCAAATGAGTCGCATATTCGAGCAGAGAACTTCTTCATATTGAGTGAGCAGCAGCACTATACTTCTGTAATATTTTTCTTTCCTGTAAAAATGTTTTGTTTTATTTAATTTCTCATGTCCCCGAGGATGCTGCCAATCCTTTCTCTGCATTTCACATTCTCTCTCCATTTCATATCTTAATAATATCTGCCTAAAGCTGAACAAAGACATTTTTCAGACATTTAAATTGATAATTGCAATTGAATTGCTGAAAGTTATACGTGCAGTATATTGTTGTGGGGGTTTTATATGGGAAATGAATTATAATGAAGAAAACAAACTGAAGTAAATATTGTTTTGTTTATTGACCGTATCTCCTCCTACCCACTGTCATAAACCAATAATGTTTTTAATATAATAATGAGAGAATATTTTATTCTTGAAATGTTATTGCAGTTTGAGTAATAACCCACAATTTGACTGAAAATATTGACTTGGCTCAAATGCAGATTCTTAAAAATGATACTTTTCTGTGTGACTGAGCAAAAATGTGCCATAAAAATACCCAGTGACTGGCACATTACAATTTAGTTCTGCTTGTAAAATTAGATTAACATTTCAAAATGCTCTACTAATAAATACATAGGCTATTTAATTGTATACAAAATATTGCAAGTATAATATCATAAATATTTGACATCATAGAGAATGTACATAACTATACACAACTAAATTAAATATTTTATACATAAATATAGGCTACATAATTTAACAGATATTTCCGTTATAAATAATCAGCTCCTTATTAATTTTAAAATGTGTCTCAGCCATATTCATACACACAATGCAGACACAGCACTATTTTTGATATTTTCCTTGATCATTTCACATTAAACATCACTACTCTGTGTTTATTATCATTCACTCACGAATATTTATAAGCCGCAGGCCTTAAGACAATACTCTTACAACAAAATAATATGCAAGTAAATCAACTAAATCTCCCAGTTACAATGTAATGACCTGGTGTTGCGTCAAGCCAACAGAACTATAACAAATCATTGACAAACACTGTGTTTGGACATAAAAAAGAACAACCAAATATAGAGCAATAAGTAGCTTAACAATTTAGCTCATGCACCAGCTTGTGATTAAGTTTTATGCCCTCTAGATGTCACTATTTTAAAGAATGATGGGAATGTGAGTGACAGCCTACATACACATTCAGGAGGACAAAAATCATCTTAACGTTTGTTTACCTGACAAATTCTTTTTTAAAGGACCTTTCTTGTCCAAATTTAGAGTTCAGCACTGCTCATGTGCTTCTATTGAGCTGTGATCTCAGTCATTCATAGATCAGTGGCTACACAAACTGCAGGCGAGGCTTTAGTTGAGACCTGTGGTCATAACAACACAAGTTACATACCAAGAAAACAGAAAGATCATGGCAACCAAGATCCTTAAAGCGGACTGACCTGCAAAACATAAGCAACATTATAATAGCCTATAACTTTCTAAGTAAGGAAACTTTATTTCCTGTATGGCTATAAATAGACGTGCATCGAAACTAATTATTTACAACAATACTGAGACCAAATTCAATTTCCTGCTTCTTATTACACACCAGGTTGTCATTTTATGGCTATAGATAAATTCAAAACAAGTTGCCAATTGTGATCACTATGGAAAGAGCAAAGTGCTGTTAGATTGTTGACAGAAGAGCATAACCAAATTAATTTCACCATTCTGATTAAACATGTTATACTAAATATAGACATCCATCATTTCTCCCAGTGTACTCTTTAAGATTCTTATAATCCCAGTATAAACTTGATTGTTAATGAAGCATATATAACCAGACGAATAGTGAACCTGAGATCTCGCAGACTCTTAGTACAGAGCAAGGTTTCCATGCAGTGATCTGTATAGAAGTTACAGGTTATAAATATGTTCTTAAATTTTTGTGATATTTGTAACTGCAAATTGTAACTTTCAATGATCTGCTATATATTGTGTAAAATAGTTAGTTAGCATTCTGTAATAAATAGCTGTTATAAAATCTAGTTTTATAAAAGTGCACGCACAAGGTCTCTGCATTTGCTGAGTCGGGGAGAAAAGTTTTTATATTCACAGTCTCTAGACAATATTCTTCACATAATCTCAGGTTTGCAACTAAGGTAAAATAGGCCTGTTGAGATGGCTGATTTATATAAATTTCAAGCCTAATTTTTAAAAGCCCCCTTTCAAATGGTACAAGGAACTATTTTGTTTTTTAAAAAAAGTGTACCATCATGGTTTTATTGCAAACCACAAGTAAAAATTCACACAAATGATTTGTAATAGGTAATTGCTGTAATTCGTATCAAAGACCCCTAATTCAAACTCACTGCTAATGAAAGGTCAGACTCATTTGTTTCGTGAATCGGTTCTAAAGAACATTTTGATTCAAATAAATGGTTAAAAACTATTTACATCGTTGCTTGACTTGCTTCATTTATGTGGCCCTGACATCCCAGTGCGGCACATTTACCAATAAACTTAGGCACACATTGCTGTTTATTAAGTCTTTTTCTCTTAGGCCCATTAATAAGACTTATTTGTCATTTAAATAATAAAGACTTATAAGATTTTTTTGTAATTTCATGTATCCCGTTTTAGTTTGTTTTTGCACAATTGCAGCCAAGAATAATCAGAAAAAAAACAGTGATTAAAGGATTAGTTCACTTCAAAATTGAAATTCTGTCATTATTTACCCACCCTCAAGTTGTTTCAAACCTGTACCAGTTGATGTAGGCCTATCCCATTGACTTCCATAGTATTTTTTCCCTACTATGGAAGTCAATGGGGTCCATCAACTTTTTACAGAGTACGACATTCTTCAAAATATCTTCCTTTGTGTTCTGCAGATGAAAGATCTTAAAGGGATAGGCTAGTTCACCCAAAAATGAAAATTAGCCCATGATTTACTCACCATCAATTCATCCTAGGTGTATGGCATTCTTCTTTCAGACATAGCCTATAGCTCTATAGGCCTAAACCTAGGATGACTTGAGGGTGAGTATGGTATAATTTTCATTTTTGGGTGAACTATCCCTTTAATAAATTGGTTTTGAAACAACTTGAGTAAATGATGACCGAATTTTCATTTTGAAAAGTGAACTATTCTTTTAAAAACTTAAAATAATTTGTATTTACAATAAACTGTTCTAAAGTTCATATTATTCGACTGAAAGTGTCCACTTTATTTTCAAACCGTTTGCGCGAAATTGAATGTGCTAGGCTTCCGGTGTCATTCACTTCAGTTATTTTTAGCTGCACAAAAATAGCTCGTTATGTTGCTTGCATTGCAAACTGGTATTTCTCATATTATTTTAATTAATTATTATGTATTATTTTAATGTACAGTTAAATATGGTTTTGTAACGCACACATTTGACCATTTATTGCACTGTTCTTCTAGTTATATGTTATAAATAATATAGCGGTAAAAATAAATCTCTGGGAAATCTCGCACAATCACAGAAAACAGCGTTGCAAACTAAGGTGTATATGGATCAGCTCTCAGCCCATTACGAATCGGATCTGCTCTAATGAACTCGGTTCAATGAGTCAGTGAGTTGTTCACTCAATAAGGAAATTCAACTGATTCGCGAATGTTTCATTCAAACCGGTTTTGTGAGCATGTTCGACAATGGGTTAAACCGATTCATTAAAAAATCCGACTCAAAAGACTGCTTCGTTCACGAATCTTACAGAACTGCATCTGGAATTCAATCAACTGGTCATCCTCGCAGGCACTGCGACCACACACTTCAACCCCCTGCCACCGCTCGTGCCAATGATGTCATTCTATTTCAACGGCTGAGAGGCGTGGCCGTGACAGGCAGCTCCTCCCTTCGAGCCAATAGCATTTGGGCATAGACAACTCCAGCAGCGCGTGTCCAGAGTCTGTGGGATGATCTAACGGCAGCCCTCCGAGTCCTCTCCTCACACACTGCGCCAGAGAAAAAGGAAACCTTCAGCGCTGAAACTTGAGTGTGATCAAAAGGTAAGAGTTGATTTAGAAAGTATTTGGATTGCTATTAGATGCGATTAGATAGTGGAACAAGCAAGAGCCCTTTCACGGCTTAACACTTCTGCGGGGAGAAAAGAAGTAGGTGTTGGCTTCAGAAAAGCGTCTTTTATGAAGATCAACAACTTGACGTGTTTCTTAAAAAGCCAGGGAAAAGCCTTTGATTGTGACCTATGAGGTCTCAAAAGCGTCGCCGAAGTTGTGGTGTTTACGGTGTTCACACCACCTGTTTTCACACGCAGCTCGATAGCGCAGTGTTTGTTTTTGACCACAACACCAGATTCAGATGGATTTGGCTTGGGAGTGTGAGACAACACCCCTGTTGAGAACACCCCACATCGTTGTGTTTAGGCTCACAGTGTCGTAGATCAGTTCAGAGACGTCAACTTTACACTAAAATCCGCTCGTATCGACACACATGAGTGTTTATTGGTGAAACTTGGAAGATGATGAAAGACCGCGCCTCGAAATAAAATAACTAAACTTTCAGCTCATGTTTTTCAAGTCTCAGCAGCTCTTGTGGGTTCGTGTTACAGAATTGTGCGCTAGTGCGCGTTCATGCCAAACTTCTTTTTTGGGGTGTCAGTGACGTGATGGTCATTTATTTTGAAGGGATTGATATAATTGTTAGGTACTACGTTTGTATTAATTGTAAAAGTTTACAAATAACTTTCAAGGGCTATTAAAGTGTATGCTTACGTGAGATGAATACTGCAGTCTTCGAGGGGAAGATTGTTTTTCTATTGTACATGGTCGCCTCCTTCTGAACGCCGCCATGTCGACGTCACATGACCTACCGAAATACAGCTGACCGAAAGTCCACAACGATGTTGAGAGTAAGTGGAACGAAAAATTGGTTATTATTGTTTCTGTTGTAAGATACATAAGCAGATAAACGTAACATTTTAATATTATTTACGCTGTTGAAAGTGTTTATATTTGAAAACTTGATTCAGTAATTTTTTTTCATTAAGGAAAATTAGTACTTTATGATTGATGTTTACGCTACTTTAAATTGATTAGTCACCATGACATCCATACACAACCTGTCCCATGATGGGATCACAGCAATAGCAAACTATATTATCAAAATTGATCCAATCAATTCCCAATGGAACCGAGTACCTCCTAACCCCCCATCCCCCACCCCTTTACATTTAGTCTTGTTTGGAAAGCCGTTTCACTGGGATATATGGGTATGTACAGGGAAGAAAAGACTATTGTATCGGAACTTCTGCTTCAGGCCGACTTTAGCCTAATTGTTTTTTGAAAACAATCAGTGTTTTTTTAAAAAAAAAAAAACATCTCTAGTGTAAATGATTGCATTTCTATTCTAAGAACTTTGTATTACCCCAGAACTTCTTGTTTGTCATTGAACCATGTGTGTTTTGGACAGAAACAGCTGGTCGTGATCTGTTTTGTAGGCTACTGAAAGTGAAATGTTCATACAAAAACTTGTTAGACAGGAATGATCCAGGTGTTTGTGTTTGAAGCAGTTGCCTATAGGAAATCTGTCTCAATGTGTTTGTGAAGGAAGAGGCCACATTTCAGCAGGAATTTCTGAAGCGTCCTCTCTGAAACAGACCACCTCCATGTAAGGACAGTGTTTACATCCCAACGGCCATGGCTCAAAACATACTGAGCTACAAGACCGAATCTTTGGGCTTACTGAGGACTGTAATATTCACTGCATGCATTGAAATAGCTTGACTTACTGCTTGTTTAATGTTTTTTTTTTATCCGATGATGAGTGTGACTGACAAACTGATAGAGAAAAAGAGTGGAGGGTCTGAAGAGCATAAGTCTCACTTGATAAGAATGTCTGAGTGTGCCAGTCATGCTAGTAGGGACTAGAGAGGCTGTGTCTGTTGTGCCGCCTCAGCAGTGTCAACAGGTGTGGGCACACAGCCACACTTCTTCTCTCTGTGTATGAGAGCTGCAGGTCGATATGGGTCATTATTCAGCTTGCTGTCCGAACATCAAAGTGAGGCACGCTGGTTTGATTCGGAAGCAGTCTTTAGTGCTTTAGTGGGCACATTTGTGATGCAAACTCTGCACATGCTAAAAAAATTATAAAATAATCAAAACCGAGCTGACTTTTCATCTGTAAATGAATTATTAAATGTGTTTACTGAGCGTTAACGAACAGGGAGGTTTGTTTGTTTGCTTTTATCTTACATAAGCATAATGTTTTGAGGGTGGTTTCCTGCATGCTAAAAACAAGTAGATGTCCTGGAGGACTGTCTGTATGCTGTTGTGTCCTCTGGGCTGTTTTCTCCTCCTGTGGTATCACATACTTATGAAGTAGAGGAACGCTTGGATCCACCAGCAAGGACACCGATTTTATAGTTAGAAGTGTGAGGTCTGTCTTGCCCTCAGTGGCTGCAGGTGATGTCAAAATATATATATAAAAAACTGTCAAGGTTGCATTAAATTGACCAAAAGTGCCATTAAAGACATTTATTATCTTACAAAACATTTCTATTTGAAATAAATGCTGTAGCTTTTGAATGGTTTCCCACAAAAATACTAAGAAGCACAAATGTTTGCAACTGTCCATAATAATTAGAAACTGCTTCAACACCAAATTCAGCTTTGCCATCACAAGAATTAATATTATAAAATAAAAATCAGTTGTTTAAAGCTGGTCCCAAACTTTTGACAGTACTTCTGTAATATTTTACATCATAATGACGTAGACAGATCTCACACCTATAACTAACAAATCGGTGTCCTAGCTTGTGGATCCAAGTGTTCCTCTACTTCAAGTGTCTGATTCAGGGATGGAAATTAACCTTTTTGTCCACCGGCCACTGTGGCTGGTGGATTTCAAAATCTACCAGCCACTCAATGTTTTTACCAGCCACTTTCTTGTTTTTAACCGACAATGTGTAACTGCATGTGAAAATTAATACTACAAGATCTAAAACACTTAACCAGTTTATTTAATCTCAAGTCTCAATGAAATACTGACATTTTCTCTTTCTCTCTTGTACACACACACAAACCATGAACTGATATACATTTCGTTAAATGAGTAGGGCAGATTAAACAAAAAACTGAACTGATGCTAAACCGTACTCTATGCTGAAGGTTGCTCTCTCAGCGAGAGTATTGTAAAGCTTCAAATAATAGCCAAATCCCAAAAAGACGCCTGTCTCTTTTACACGCCTGGTGTGGCGACAGGTTTGGGTAAATAAAGTTTTTTTTAGTTTCGAGATGTATTTAATCTTCTAAAACCCGTCAGATCGCCCGCTTTTTAGCGCCGACAAAGCCTTTTTTGATCGGTGAGTGATGTAGAATAGAATGACTGCTGCGCATGACAGGGCGCTTAACGCAGAGAAGGAGAGAGCCCCGGCCGCGCGCGCGCACTCTCACGTCTTCAAACAACACAAACGCTGTCTTGCTCTCTCTCCCTCGAGCATATTAATCAAAATCAATTGACACGATAGTAAAAGGTCGGAAGACCGCAGTTTCACGTGGAGCATTTGGGGATTTTTAGTGACTAGAGACTCTAGGAACAACATCTCAACACTAAATTATAAAGGCCTGTCTCAAATACAAGCCGGTGCAGTTCGACGATTTGGGAAAATAAAAGCCCGGGCTATTATTTGAAGTTTTACGGTATGCCTGTTCTGTCATATTTACATCATGCGCTCGCGGCTAGCTCCCACCTCTCGCGCTCAAGCCTCGACGGAAGAAGCGCGCGGGTGTTGAAGGTGTGCCTCCTCAAAGTGTCCGCCGTCCGGGTGAAACAGTATGCTATTTTTATGTACCCGCCACGGTGGCCGGTAGGTGAAGCGAGTTTACCCGCCACAACACAAAATCACCCGCATTTGGCTGGTGGCGGGTGATAATTTCCATCCCTGGTCTGATTACTAATGCTAAATGAAATGCTGTCTTGTGGGTAAGTAACACTGCGTTTTGGATGACCCAAGTTTGAATCTCAGCTCATGGTCCTTTCTGATCCCATCCCCCTCTGGGTTCCCTGCTCTGTCTCTTTAACCACCAAGCGTTCCTAAATAAGTGTCCTAAATAAGTTTAAAACCCTTGATCTCACAGAGGTCAGTATCAATACAGCTGGATTCCTAAGTGCTTTTCTGCTGAAAAAGGAAAGCTGATCCTTTATACTGAGGAAAAAAGAGAGAAAAAATTTGTATTTTGAATGAATGATTTCATTTTTTACGACACTGCTGTTAAAAAACTGAGAGCTAACATGCCCAAACTAGCAGCCTTTACCTTTTCGCTCACTTTCTGACTGCTCAAAGATCAGTTTGTTGTGTGCAATGTCACTGATTTTGAGTGGTTGTGCACGGGAAGCTATTTTCAGGTCAGTGTGAGCCCTCTGGGCTGCAGTCCATGTAGTCTTCGATGACGACCTGATCGTGTGAGAAAGAAGGACAAAAAATATGACGAGGAGGAAGAGAGTTGGTTTTTAATTAGGACACCCTCTTTTTCTCCTCTCCATATCATCCTCTCTAGGAACAAGAACAAACATTCAAGTAGGTCAGACACTTCTGCTTCTTCTGTCCTTAGCTTAGACTTTCATTTTGCTAGGGTGACTCTCTTCCGTCTTTCGTCCGTTCGTTCCTTCATTCCTGACTGAAGAGACACTCACCACTTAGAAATGCTCAGTCTTTATTTACTATGTAACATCATTGTTTCTATTAGCCTAAACTTAAGCGTAAGAACTTTAATTAAAGTTGGGCTATTTTGTTTCAGATTTTCTGCCTTGATGTGTGTGATACACTTGAAGTGTTTCCTCTCTCAGAGTGATAAGGAGGCCAAACACCACTGAGGCCTCAGGAGGCCTTTAAATTAGAGTTTAATCTTCTGTGCTCGTCTCTGTTCTTCCGTGTGGAGAATCTGATCTAAGGATCCGCTGCTGTTCAGAAGCTAGGCTGTTATGTTCTTGTGTCTGGCATTTGCTGTTGATTGGCTGTCACTCTTGGGGACAATGAATCCTGTAATATAAGTGTTGCTGTAGCAATCTGACAATCTGCAGCAAGTGGCACTGGGATTGTGCTTCAGCAAGTTGTTGTCATTTGGCTTTCCACACAAACACACATTGTGTCACCTCACACAGGTGATAAGACATTACACATATTGGTGGAGATTTAGTTTTTCACCAGGAATTCCAATGTTAAACAATTATTAATAATGCAGGCTGATGGCTTCAACAAAAGCATATACCATCGATTAACAACTTCGTAGCTCACAGTAGGTCTGTATTTAAAGGTTTATAAGTTTGTTAAAAATCTATTCCCCTATTTACTACCTGACTGTTGCACTCTAAGTGATACAGATGCTTACAGCTAGACTACGGTTTCCAGTGTACACTCAATTACTGCTTTACTGTACACCGTTTTACTTAAGGTTGAGCGTTATTTTCATGGGTTTTTTGTAGTAGATGTAGTAGAATATTTTTTGTAGCAGAAGTATCCCACACACTTGAGTCATAAACTTCTCAAATTCCAAGACCAGGCTTTGTTTGCCAGGCAAATTACATGCATTAAAAGCACAACCAATGACAAACATGACAAACCAACAACTTGTGATATCCGTTTCCTCTGTGTAATATGTAAAGAATAACTGACGTCAAGTTGTTGAATTATTATAAAACTATACATTATTAGTGTGCATTATTATTATTATTTTTCAATAATTAAATACCCCAGAGTCAATTATTCTGCTTATACTACAATTACCTTACCTCAAAACATTGTTCGAGAACAAAAACATTTCAGGACATTTTTTCAGGTTTTTGTCCTTAAAACGTTCTTGTGTGCAGGACTAATTTCTTATTCATCTAATCCCAAGCCTCTGTTGCTAATTCCAAGACGTCATATTAGCGTTAGTAACAGAGGCTTGAGCCACTGATAGCAGATTAATGCAGTTATTAGAGAGAGAGTGAGAGCGTGTGTGAATTTACCAGTCTATCGCTGCATTTAATGCATAGATCCGATCTTTTGACCAGATCCAATTTTTCTTGGCCCGACTGTTTACACTTACTTTAGACAGGACTCGTATCCGATATCTGTGTTTACATTACATTAATTCACGCCCAATATGATTTTCGGTAATCGTTTTACTATCCACATGGTAGACCCTTTTGAATGATGGCCATGATATTAAAATTATTTACATAATTCATGTAGGGTGGTCATGATTATTTGCCAGCATGGACAAGCTAACAACTGTCTTGATTCATGAATGTTTTGCAGCGCAAAATCTGACGGAACAGATAGCCTAGTCCGAATAATTTTTCGTTTATCTACAACATCTAGAATTCTGAAGAGAAATAAAAAAAAAAATATATATATATATATATATATATATATATATATATATATATATATATATATATATATATATATATATATATATATATAATTTTTTTTTTTTTTTTTTTTTTTTTTTTTTGATTTCGAATGACTTAACCAGAGAGAGACAGCGAGCGCTCGCACGTACCTAATATTGAGTAACCTAATAGTGAAACTTGTTGTTAATTACAGCGATGTTATCACCAATTGTTTGCGCAATTTCTTGTCTTTACAAAGATACATTTAAAGTTCCCACCTCAATAAAAAGCTGTGAGCAAGCGTATACTTGCACGTCTGCCTCATAATACAAAATTAAAAAGCTATCTAATAAATGTGTCGTCCTCGCAAGGGATGGCGATATGGCCTAAAATCCATATTGTGATATACATTGCAGCCTCTTGCGATAACGATATATATCACAATATATACATTATAATAGGGTCTATGTAACCTGTTCTGAAATGGTTCTAGGAAAGCCAAACTGCTAAATGTATTTTTAAAAAAGAAAGAAAGAAACGCATGTAGTTTTGAGAACAAAAACTGTATTGTGCAAAACTGTAATTATATGACATAATGTTGCAGATAAATAAAATTCAAGTAGGCCTGCAGAGACTTTAACAAAAAAAAGCGTAAAGTATTGGGGTTCTTTCCTTTAGTGCACGTGGCACGCCAGTTTCACACATACTCCGTGTGCAGTGCATGTTGCGGTGCGTATGCGGCGCAGCACACGCTATTGTGCTTTCACATCTGCATTTGCAGCAACTGATCTACGGCTGTACCACAAACACAACATTTATTCTCTATCTTTTTTTATTTCAAATCACTATTTTTATCATCAGCGTTTTTTAGAAAATAATATAAAGTTTCAGCATTGCGATTCTATTTTTACACAGACAGTAGTTGTACGTCTACACTCTTTCACAGACGTAGGCTATTCACTTTTAAAATCAATATAGTTAAACTTATTATTATTATTATTATTACTTCTAGCCTATATTTATATATTAAGTTGCTCAAGCAAGTGGCACATTTATGTTAACAGAAAACATTGTAAATGAAAACATACACAATTGACAAAAACAGATCTCATACCTTTTCTTTTGCATTTAAATCTTTTTGACAATAAATATTGTGGGTCACAAAGAACTTGTTTTTCCACCTCCACAAAGAGACGAGTGTATCCATTTTTTTTTATTTGTCAACCAATCAGATTGAAGCATTCATCAGCCCAATAGCATTAAGTATAGCATTTTATAGCATTTTATGATGCTGCATCGATTTAAAAAAAAAAAGAAGTAATTAAATAGACCTATCTTAATGTACTGTTATACCATAAACTGGCGATCAATAAAAATGTTGACCAGTTATCTGGACAGCGTGATGCGATCATTTAAATAGTGGCCCAATAGACTTTAAAAAATAAGTAGTCCTATTCCCCAAATCACACCATTGGCCAGAGGATTACATGCTGGAATCAATATGAATGACTTATTTCAAAAGGAGAAAGTATTTTAACAAATAATTTTTAATTTAGAGAATAATGTTTGTTACATGTTGAACACAAAAACCAAGCCCTAGCAAAAGTTTTTAAACGTAGCAACAGTCCCTACCACACACACACACACACACACACACACACACATTCTAAAGGTCTCTAGTTAAGCTGAAACATTCTTAACTTGCCCAGCATGTGTGCAGATTCCACAGCCTTCATACACTAACCTCAGGACTCTCATCTGTTTTTAGCTTCGAGTCAAGGTTGGATGAGAGAATTGATGATCCTCAGCATCAATAAACGAGTCAAAGTGTACTCTAAGATCATCATCTTTTTATTTTAGGACCAAGCAGTGAAAACAACAGGGGATGATTTGTTTGACAAGCTGTGTGTGTTTACACTTTCTGTAAGTCACTGTGAGCTATGTTGTTTTTGCTTAATCAAGTGATAGTTCAGCCAAAAAATAAATATCTATCATCATTTAATTTTATGACATCTGTGGAACACAAAAGAAGATTTTCAACTGTTTTTTCCCATACAATGAAAGGCAAAGGTCCAAAAAATATTCATTGGATAAAATGAAAGGTTATTTTTGGGTGAACTCTGGCTTAGCCTATTTCTTAAAGTCACCATAAAATCAAAATTGACCTTTCTATTTTTTTAACGGAATATTGTCATATACAGTGAGGAAAATAAGTATTTGAACACCCTGCTACTTAGAAATCATGGAGGCGTCTAAAATTGTCATCGTAGGTGCATGTCCACTGTGAGAGACATAATCTAAAAAAAAAAAAAAAATCCAGAAATCACAATGTATGATTTTTAACTATTTATTTGTATGATACAGCTGCAAATAAGTATTTGAACACCTGAGAAAATCAATGTTAATATTTGGTACAGTAGCCTTTGTTTGCAATTACAGAGGTCAAACGTTTCCTGTAGTTTTTCACCAGGTTTGCACACACTGCAGGAGGGATTTTGGCCCACTCCTCCACACAGATCTTCTCTAGATCAGTCAGGTTTCTGGGCTGTCGCTGAGAAACACGGAGTTTGAGCTCCCTCCAAAGATTCTCTATTGGGTTTAGGTCTGGAAACTGGCTAGGCCACACCAGAACCTTGATATGCTTCTTACAGAGCCACTCCCTGGTTATCCTGGCTGTGTGCTTCGGGTCACTGTCATGTTGGAAGACCCAGCCTCGACCCTTCTTCAATGCTCTAACTGAGGGAAGGAGGTTGTTCCCCAAAATCTCGCAATACATGGCCCCGGTCATCCTGTCCTTAATACAGTGCAGTCGCCCTGTCCCATGTGCAGAAAAACACCCCCAAAGCATGATGCTACTACCCCCATGCTTCACTGTAGGGATGGTGTTCTTGGGATGGTACTCCTCATTCTTCTTCCTCCAAACATGGCGAGTGGAATTATGACCAAAAAGTTCTATTTTGGTCTCATCTGACCACATGACTTTCTCCCATGACTCCTCTGGATCATCCAAATGGTCATTGGCAAACTTAAGACGGGACTTGACATGTGCTGGTTTAAGCAGGGGAACCTTCCGTGCCATGCATGATTTCAAACCATGACGTCTTTGTGTAATACCAACAGTAACCTTGGAAACGGTGGTCCCAGCTCTTTTCAGGTCATTGACCAGCTCCTCCCGCGTAGTTCTGGGCTGATTTCTCACCTTTCTTAGGATCATTGAGACCCCACGAGGTGAGATCTTGCATGGAGCCCCAGTCCGAGGGAGATTGACAGTCATGTTTAGCTTCTTCCATTTTCTAATGATTGCTCCAACAGTGGACCTTTTTTCAACAAGCTGCTTGCCAATTTCCCCGTAGCCCTTTCCAGCCTTGTGGAGGTGTACAATTTTGTCTCTAGTGTCTTTGGGCAGCTCTTTGGTCTTGGCCATGATAGTAGTTGGATTCTTACTGATTGTATGGGGTGGAAAGGTGTCTTTATGCAGCTAACAACCTCAAACAGGTGCATGTAATTTAGGATAATAAATGGAGTGGAGGTGGACATTTTAAAGGCAGACTAACAGGTCTTTGAGGGTCAGAATTCTAGCTTATAGACAGGTGTTCAAATACTTATTTGCAGCTGTATCATACAAATAAATAGTTAAAAAATCATATATTGTGATTTCTGGTTTTTTTTTTTTTTAGATTATGTCTCTCACAGTGGACATGCACCTACGATGACAATTTCAGACCCCTCCATGATTTCTTAGTGGAAGAACTTGCAAAATAACCCGTTTCACTCGGACATCGCAATGGGGAAGAAAAGACTATTGCAACTGTGTCATGCTGACTTTAAGGGTCTGCCTGACAGTAGCAGGCATATTCTGTAGTCTTGTTGTGTGTTCCGTGTCAGTGGCATACAGGCATGAACGGTTACACAGTGTGTTTACGCAGGTGTTATCACTAATAGATTTTTAGGATTCTAGAAGCTTCCTTATGATGATGTGATTCATGTTTAAGGTTATGAAGGGGAGGAATAATGAAACGCTTAAGGGTCTCCATTTTTAAATCTTCTCCCATGGAGCAAAATTTTGCCACTTACTGAAATCCTCCTATAACCAAACTTGCCAAGGTTTTCAGTATAAAACTATTAAGCTGTTTTGCCAGATTAACATTAGGATCTTCTGTGTTTGCTGTTTTAGACCAGCACCTACTAGAGAAACACAGTAAGAGATGCTTCTTATCTGAAAGTGGTTTAGTAAAATAAGAAATGTGGAGTCGAGGAGTTTGTGCAGGAACTTCACACTTCCTCTGAACAGGAATGAGGTGGGCGAAATGGCAAAAATATATCACTGTTTTATATTTTTTTTTATGTTGGTTAAATTCATATGGGTTTGGAACAACTTGAGGTTGAGTAAATTACAAAATGTCTTATTTTTGGGTGAACTATCCCTTTAAGACAACTGATATGATCTGATATCTTCATATCGTACACCCCTAGGTTGACCCCTTCTCAGGAACATTGAAGACACACATCAGCAAACACTTTTCAAAGCCCTTCTGGTTCAATTCAGTTTTGCCTACATGTTTCTGATATAAAACTGTCTAGTGATCCAGTGGGAAAAGAATAAGTGCGCTTCTGTGAGGTGACTCAGTCTTAAAGACATTACAGACCCCCTGATGATCTCTACGGGTCATTAATTGTGAGATTAGCTGTGAATTGATGGCAGAGCTTCACCTTATTAAATGAATACTTATACCCCATTAAATATTTCTAATGTGCTCCAGTGGATTTAAGTATATTGAAGCTCCAGTCAGATTTCCTGGAGAGCGGGATTCATCATCTTTACCTGTTCATACAGACGCATACAGCGAGCGCAGTGAGATTCCTGCTGAAAATAATTGGTCAGTATTGGGCATTTTGGTTAGTTTTGAGCCTAATAGATCTAGTATTAAAGGTGCAATGGTGTAAAAACACAATTCTGAACATTGATTTTTGTGTGTGTGTGTGTACTCGCTCAGTAATAGAACTTTGTTTTAATCATTTATATATATTAAATATATTATATGTACTGTTATATAGAATTATAAAAAAGATTATTAAAAAATTATTAAAAAAAGTGAATCTAAAAAAAAAAAGTTTCGTTTTTTGGTTTTGGCCCTGAGTTTTAATTTCGGTGCTTGTCTACTTTATAGTTATCATTCTTGGTGTGAACAGGCCTAAATTATACAGGACTGTCTGGGTGTCACAATATGCTGGTATTGACGATAATCGTGATACAATTTTTTTAGATATATATTTTTTTGTAATATTTATATAACGTTAATACTGCACTTATGTAATATAATTAAAAATGAATGATAACAGTAACTCTGGTTGACAGTCTAACATAGTAGGTGGCAGTATTGCTCTTTAAAACTGGTCACCACCCATCATAAAATGTCAAAAAGAAGGCTGCGATGACGCTGTGTATAGCTACTACTGCCACACAAAATCGACAGCCGAAAGCTCTACCGAAACACTACCGAAAAACAGTTTAGTCAGCTTGCCATTGTGGGAGTTGTTTCTTTTTTTTTTTTTTTTTTTTAAATCTTTTTTTCAAAAACAGGGTGTTCGACACCCCACTCTACAGGAAAGGCCAGTCAAAATGCTTTTGTACACATATGGTTACAGCAAAAAGTTTGACAAGTGCACACATCCAGTAGGCAAAAAGCTACAAATAGAAAAATTATTTATTGCATGTTCTCAATTTATGGAGCTGTGGTGTGCCAACTTTTTCCTTTTTGGGATTAGTTATGGTAAAAACTCTCCCTCCACCTGCGTACACTAGTTTTTTGTATTTTTATTAATTTCTCAGAAAATCAAAAACACAATCAAACAAAAGTATTTGACTTTTGGCATTATTCAAAATTGTTCTATAGTTATTGCAATAATATTGTTATCGTGATTTATTTTGGCCACAATAATAACTTAGTGAAAATCTGATGTTGTGAGTGCTTATTTGCTCATCCCTAATAAATAGGGTCATCGTGCAAACAGTTGGTTTGAGCTTCAGACAGAGACCGAATGCTGCGTGATTTTACAGCTTGCCTGTGAGGTTCAGACACGTTTCACAGAGCTCTGCTGCGGCTCCCACTGCAGCCATCATATATTCACATCGTCCACCGGACACAATCTCACCAGTGCTCACATCGTCCGTTACTTCCTGGAGACTCACAGGAACCAGGCCAGTGGTCATCACTCATTTTTCTCATGTAACCTACCTGTCTGAGTAGTTTGTGGGAATGAGACGGAGACCGAGAGCGAGTTACTCGATTTCAGTGTCCTCTCAGTGAACGGGCTGTCTGACAGATGAGTGCAGACTTAACAGTGGAGACGCTTCACGTACCCTCACACTGGGCGATATAGCCTTTTAACAATAAAAAACATTTTTTATTTAAACCAAACAGCCGTTATTGTTTAAGGCAAGGGAAATAAAGTTAAATATAATCAAGGCATGTTTTCCACAATGTATATATACACACTACCAGGTCAGTATGGACTTTTTTTTCTTTCCATCCATCCATATACATACGCATACATGCATGCATATGCACAAGTGACAATAAACATACTTTTTTGTATGAGTTTTGATTCACTGAAACCGGCAGTTTGAACTGATTCACTGAAATGATTCAGTGTCAAACCGCCATTTAAAACGATCCTCACATTCCCGTGAGACTAAGAGGGAACTGGAAACTAGTTTATTGACGCATGGTCTTTAGGAAGCTTAATGGCCAAATTAAAAACACATTAAGATAGTTGCGTCGTTCACAGTGATGCTTAATTTGATATCACACCAGTGAAATTGTCACACATTCATTATTAATGTTCAATATGCAATCCAGCCATATTAGAGGCTCATCAGTCCACAGCTGTGGATCAAGGTCAATCGAAAGCATTTAAAGTGTCCACACTCGTCCACTGCACACCCTTAAAACGCTCTCCTGGGCCCCGTTTAGTCTGTGTGTGTCGATTCTGTGCTGGGTTTGGAGGGAAGAAGGTTGCTGTGATGGACTTGACTCAATTGTCCTATGATCCCTTATGGAAATCTTTGAAGCAGAAATTCTAAACCCCCCTCCTGAATCCAATTTAAATCTCATTTACTTTTCATATCCAGGTTGTATTGAACTGTTTTTGATTCTTATCAATCATAATGAAACCCACTTTTTCTCATTTTCTTCTAATCTTCTGCTGATTCAGTCAGTGCTTGGCTCAACTAGTCTTTGATTCTGTGGATGTTAGGGATGTACAGAACTACAGATTTTATTAACTGATTAGACGTAGGATGTCCGAAGGACTAGTTGAGTTGTCAGCCTTAAAGGAATTTATTTTTATTTATTTTTTTATGAAAATTGTCATCATTACTCACCCTCAAGTTGTTCCAAATCTGTATGAATTTATTCTGCTGAACACAAAAGAAGATATTTTGAACGATGTGGGTAACCAAACAGTTGCTGGGACACCATTGACTTCCATAGTATGAGAGAAAAAAATACTATGAAAGTCAATGGGTGCCCCACAACTGTTTTGTTTTCTATATTCTTCAAAATATCTTCTATCGTGTCCAGCAAAAGAAAAACTCATACAGGTTTGGAACAACTTGAGTAAATGATGATGACAGAATTTTCATCTTTGGGTGAACTGTCCTTTTAAGGAAGCGGTGTATAATTGAATGTTTACTTGTCTATAAACAACCCATATCCTTGCCTATCTGTCTTGATTAACGTTATTGTTTTGATTATGTGTTTGATGTGATTTGAGTGTTGGACGATATAGCCTACCGGTACTAGAAAGGTATTAAATTACGTTTAAAAAATATTAAATAACTCGTTTCATGAAATAAGATTTTGGTCATCCCAACCTGTTCAGAATTGTGAAAGGTTAGCAAACGTTAACATGATTGATAATAATGTCAATGTTGCAAACATCTTTGTAAGGACGTACACACTGGCATGTCATTTTTATTATTTAATTTAATAAAGGGGAGGGGATGGTCAAAAAGCAGGGAAGGAACAAAGTTTTTTTTTTTTTTATTAATTTCTAAAACAATGAATTGTAAGCTCTGTCATATTTTTCAATTACTTTTACTGTTTTCGTTTTTTTTTTTTTTTGCCATGGTATGGATTCAGTATCGGTATCGAGGTATTTTAGTCTGATATCGTATCGAAGTCATAATTTTGGTATCGTGACAACACTAGTTTGAGATTTATTTTAATAACTCCTCCCTTTACAACTATAAAGCTGGTAAAATATCTGTCCAGCTCAGTGTTAGTCTGTCAGATTTCACTTTTTCTTCTGCTCCAGTTCAGTGTTGTTATTGTTTCCTAAAACTGAAAAGTACTAAAAATATTTTTCATTCAGTGAAATATAAATATTAGTTGAAAAAATGTAAACGAAAAATAGAAATTTTGTCTTGGCGCCAAACTGAAAAGTAAGTTTATGTTTAAGGTCAAAAATTACTAAAATAAATTAAAGCTAAATAACAAATGCACACAACAAAATTACAAAAAATTTAAATAAAAACTATAAAATATTATCTAAAATAATGAATTAATATTACTAAAAATAACACTACTCCGGTTTGATTAATTTATACTCAGAAGCAGCTGTGGAATTTATGAAGGCTTAAATCTTTTTTTAAATTCCACCAGATGCAATGTTTTTTGGAGCCTGCATGTGAACAGGAAGGGAGTTGTCAGAACAGGAAGTGAGCTCTTTCTCTTCTTGCCACCAGAGGCCGAGGAAATGTTTCCACATTGTGCCTTCAGAGACGTGACAGCATTCCCAGAGCAAGCACTGTAGGACATATCACAGATTTTCTCATCTATACTAAAAAAATGAATTGCTTCATTATTACAGTTTCAGTGAATTGATAGGTCAGCTTTGTAAATTTTCGGTTTCTTCTCAACTGTTTTAAAAAGCCAGTGGTGTTCATGAATGTGTGTTTGAAGGGCTTGAGATAACGGCATGAGAGATTAATGTCTGTGAGAATATAGGCTGCCGTCACCAAGAACACCTTTCTCTCTCCGGGGAGGCACGTTTAAGAATAGCACTGACCTGCTTCGGTTCTTTTCTCTCTCTCAGAACTTGTCCGCTGTGATTTTTTTTCAAGTTCAATGTGTGGGCGTGTCTCTGTTTCAGGATAAGCTCACAGCTTCCTGTGACCATCCAATCCAAATATCTGATTATAAAACTGAAGTCCTTACTAGTTTGAATCAACTACAGTAATCAAATGTTGAGTCATTCATTAAAGGTACACTATGTAACTTTTTTTTTTCAAAATTTACAAAATTTCTATGATCAAGTCCATCATCAATCTACCTTCCAAACCTTGTTTTTTGGTCTTATTCTAAATCACTATAGTGCTCTGCATGACTCGTCATATACATAAACAGAGACAAGGATCTCCGGTTAAAATGTTCTTCCGTGAGATGCATGCAGTTTTGTTTATAAACCGCTAGAGCACCAAAAGTTACACAGCGTACCTTTTAATGTGTGTGTCCCTTCACACACACTTTCCTTACTAAAGATAGTATTTTAAAGGTACATGCACAACTGTTCAAAAGTTTGGGGTTAGCATTTTTTTTTTTACGTGTTTGAAAAGTCTCGTCTGCTCACCAAGGCTGCATTTATTTGATCAAAAATACAGTAGAAACAGTATTACAAATTT
Organism: Meda fulgida; assembly: GCA_030578275.1. NCBI lineage: Eukaryota > Metazoa > Chordata > Actinopteri > Cypriniformes > Leuciscidae > Meda > Meda fulgida. Next base: position 19,197,408 of record CM060623.1, on the reverse strand, counting down.
ATTACAATTTAAAAATTTTCTATTTTAATATTATTTAAATGTCTTCGGTCTCACATTATCCTTCAGAAATCATTCTAATATGCTGATTTGGTGCTCAAGGAAAATGTATTATCAACATTGAAAACCGTTGCACTGCTTAATATTTTTGTAAGGTTTCTTTGATTAATAGAAAGTTCAGCATTTATTTGAAATATTTCATTCAGTTTAACGCATTTTTCTAGACACAAGAAATTTCATTTAAAAAAATATTTTCAATGGTAGTTAAGATAATATCAAGGTATTTTGATTTATTCCATGGTATCATGTATTGTTAAATGAATACCATGGTACATGTCCAAATATGGTATTTCCATAAATATCCAAAATTGCCATGATACTTTTCCAAAAATAATGTGGTATTATCACAATATGTCTAAAAAAAAACATGGTTTTACCATGGTAAGTGTCCAAAATAACAATATTACGGTGATATTACCATGATTTTTGTTTTGTACTTGCTAGCCTGCTGATGTGTTGGAAAATGGCATGTGTGTTTATTAGTCTAAAGTCTTTCTCACACACATGAATCATGCACACAAGCCCAAAAGTATGTGTGTGTGTGAGTGTGAAGTAAATGTGGACAACTGGTTAGATTGGCACAATTTAAAGAAAATGTGTGGCTGTTTGTGTATGTTCTTTGGCTGTAACATTTTTGGGCCATCTAGTCCTTATTTTTTTCCTCCAAATTGTGGGAAAGAGTGGAAAAGGGTGGGACAGGAGTGGAAAAGGGTGGGACAGGAAAGTCTTTCTTACTGTATTTTTTCCATACTCTTCATGCTCTCACTTTGTGTGGATGCAAGAACTTCTCACAAATAAGGCCTTCAAATCTGGCATTATCCGATCACTTTTGTGTTTCTTAATTGTATTGATTCTTCTGTGCCTTATACAACTGAACATATTGTTAAAAAACTTTGTATTACCTCTGAAGTCGCCGAAAATTTCACAATGCATTATATGACTTAGGAAAATAATATTTTCCCATCATCCTGTGATGTCTTAGTTGATGACTTTAATAATAAATTCATTCCTTGGAAGACAGATTTGACCATGGAAATTAAAAGAAATTGTAGAAGTGCTGAACGAAAATGGCGAAAAACTAAATTAGAAATACACTTTAATATACTCACTGAAAATCTTAACTTGCAAAGAAGTTCAAAAATCACGGCAAACGTATTTTTCAAATCTTATAAATGAAAATATAAATAACCTTATATAGTACCATAGATTCACTAATAAATCACAAAATTGATTACAGTTCTGCGTTACCAAGTTCCAAATGTGAAGAGCTTGCTGGCTACTTCAGAGATAAAGTTATAAATATTAGATTAGAAATGTGCTCTTTAAACAAAAATAAAAACAAGATTACTACGCTCTCTCCTTTACCTAGCGCATATAATACTATCCAAATCGAAAGGTTTACTTTAGTTGATGCTGAGACTCTAAGAAAGGTAGTAACAGAACTGAAACCATCCACTTGTTCTTTTGATCCAATTCCTACCTCTCTTTTTAAATCTATTTTTAATTCAATATCTAATGATATCCTTGAGATAGTAAATCACTCCCTACAGCTTGGTATTTTTCCGTGTGATCTTAAATTGGCCCTAGTGAAACCTGTACATAAAAAAGGGAATTCAGATATTTTAACTCCTAGTAATTATAGACCCATTTCAAATCTCGCATTAAGTAAATTACTAGAGAAAATTGTTTTTAATCAGTTAAGTATATTTTTAAATACACATTCAAAATTAGAGATGTTTCAGTCAGGTTTTAAAAAACATCATAGCACAGAGACTGCTCTTATTAATGTTGTAAATAACATAAGAATAAACATAGATAGAAATTGGCCTTCAGTTCTGGTGCTGCTGGACTTAAGTGCTGCGTTTGATACAGTGGATCACCAGATTCTCTTAAATAGATTACGCGAGTATGTTGGCCTGTCTGAAACCGTTTTAAACTGGTTTTCATCATATCTCAGCGGAAGAACAACTGTAGTCTCTATTAATAATATAATGTCTGAACATTATGAGGTACTGTGTGGAGTTCCTCAGGGATCAATTTTAGGACCACTACTTTTTAATTTATATGTTACCTCTCGGTCATATCATCAGGAGACATAGTATCTCTTTTCATAGTTATGCTGATGATACACAGTAAATGTAGCCGTATCTCTGGAAGATACTGGCCAAATTGATTCACTTGCAAATTGCATCCAAGACATAAATGACTGGATGTCTCAATTTCTTAATACTCAACGAAGACAAAACAGAAGTTTTGATAGTTGGATCAAAAGCACAGAGAGAAAAATTACCCTCAAAACTAAATATCCTGGGGTTAAACCCAAGCAAAGTGGCAAAAAATGGAGGCGTTGTTTTTGATTCTGATTTTAATTTTAAAGCGCATGTATGTAATGTTACTAAAATAGAATTTTATCATTTGAAGAATATTGCTAAAATAAGACCATTTCTCTCTGCGCAATACAGAAAAATGAATGCATACATTTATAACTAGCAGGATTGACTGTTGTAATGCCCTCCTCTCTGGTCTTCCAAAGACTAAATTTAATCAACTACAATTTATACAAAATTCTGCCGCTCGAGTTATTGACCAAAGACCAAGAAGAGAGATCACATTACACCTAATCTAAAGTCACTACATTAGTTACCTGTTAGATTTCATGTTGAGTTTAAAAACCTTTTATTAGTTTATAAGGCACTGCATGGACTTGCCCCAGACTATCTTTTTAAAATGCTTACAGTATATGAGCCTGTAAGGACTCTCAGATCATCAGATTCTTTACTTTTAACAGTACCACACAATAGAACCAAAAGATTTGGTGATGCTGCTTTTAGCCGCTACGCTCCTCGTCTCTGGAATAACCTTCCAGAAGAAGTAAGACGTGCTGAAAATATCAATAGTTTTAAGTCTAAATTAAAAACATATCTTTTTAGTCTGGCCTTCCTATAATATTTTACAATGTTTGTAATTTAAATGTTGTTTCGTCATTTTAATAAATCCTCATACATTTTTATTTTTATTTTGTACTTAACCTGTATTTGAATTTTCTTTTAATTTTTGTGCCTGTAAAACACTTTGAACTGCATTGATATGTTTGGAAACGTGCTATATAAGTAAAATTTGCTTGCTTGCTTGAACAAAATGTACCTTTTTCATTCCAGTGTGATGTTCATTTTGTGGTTGAGTTTGGGTCTTGATCAGCATTTTGGCCTCTGATTCTGATAGATCGTGGACCTGCTACACTCTGTTGTGTTTCTCAAACGGGTTCACTCACTCAATTATGATGATTTTTTGGACATATTTTGAGGCTCTCTGGAATACGTGATTCTGATTTGTTAAATGTATATCTATCTAATATTTTATTTAAGGTAATCTACACAATTTAAGATAATATACACAGTTTTCATGCAATTTTATTTTTATTTGCCCAATAGCTATGTAACAAATGAGATAATCTACAGCCAGTGGGACGTCATCACAAAATATGAATATTGTATTTGTTTTGTGAATTTCATTTGAACCATGTCTCATGGTTGTCTTCATTCTTTTTCTTTAGTGATGGCAGCTATTCGTAAGAAGCTGGTGATTGTGGGAGATGGAGCCTGTGGAAAAACATGTTTGCTCATTGTGTTCAGTAAAGACCAGTTCCCAGAGGTCTACGTGCCCACAGTGTTCGAAAACTACATTGCTGACATAGAGGTGGATGGCAAACAGGTCAGTTATCCTAAAATAGTGTTGTACACAGTTCTTCTTCCTGGTTTTGTGGACTGAAGCACTGAGAATGTGGTCTGTCTGTATGCTTGTTTGAGAGAGGGAATTGGGTGTTCCTGCAACATTTTAGTCCAAATTTCAGGTCATCCTGATCAGACATGCTGGATATAATCTGAGAGAAATTCAGCAAGAGGGAGTGCTCCTCTGATCTGAACTTACTACTACAGGAAATGGTTTGTTTTAGATTTTTGTTCATGTTTGGACTTGTAAGCTTCATTGAAATAGAGGACAACAATATTGAAATTAACCTATAAGTTAAGGATGAATATGATTTCAGGAGTTAAATTTGCCCAGACCAGTGTTCCAGAACTTTTGATTAAAAGAAAAAGATTTGCAATTTGTTGATTTACATTTATTCTATTTACTGTATGCTCCAGTGCACGTTCACACACACAAAAAGACCCTCTAATCCTTGAATGTTTTGTATTGTCGTTGAAGACCTCTAGACCACTGCAGTTATCTCTTTAAATAGCTTTAGGTTTATAAATGTTTTTTATATTTATGACGACTGACATTGACAACAAGACCACTCAAAGTCCAGTGACATACCTTCAGCTGACAAACAATACTGAAGTATCTCTCTCTCTCTCTCTCTCTCTCTCAGGTGGAGTTGGCTCTATGGGACACAGCTGGTCAGGAAGACTATGATCGGTTGAGGCCATTGTCGTATCCAGACACAGATGTTATTCTGATGTGTTTCTCTATAGACAGTCCAGATAGTTTAGGTACCTAAACACACACACACACACACACACACACACACACTACTTTTCTGATGTTTGGAGTCAGTAAGCATTTCAATCATGACAGTAAAGACAGTCATGTTAAGCTGTTCTTTTGAACTTTCCATTTACCTTTCTATTTTTCTATTAAGAATTCTGAAAAAAAAAAATAACAATGTATCAATTTTCCACAGAAATAAGCGGTGTTAATAAGAAATGTTTTGTGACAACCAAATAAGCATAATTTATGATGATCACGTGACACTGAAGACTGGAGGAATGATGCTGAAAATTAAGCTTTGACATCACAGGAATAAATGACATTTTAAAATATAGAATAGAAAACAATTATTTTTAAACTGATTTACTGTATTTTTAATCAAATGCATGCAGTCTTGTTGAGCATAACGGACTAAAAAAAATCTTAAAGACCCCAAACTTTTGAACGGTTGTGTAAATTACTACTTGTGTAAAATTTACTACCTGTAATGAAATGCACAAATAATTTCCTGCTATTATTAATATTTATAATTTCCTGTATTCAATTCTTTCTAAAAATATCCTAACATTGGCGTCAGGTTTCATAACTTCTGTTCTGGCCTCTTCCAGAGAATATTCCAGAGAAATGGACACCAGAGGTAAAACATTTTTGTCCCAACGTTCCCATCATCCTAGTGGGCAATAAAAAGGACCTGCGGAATGACGAACACACACGCAGGGAGCTAATCAAGATGAAACAGGTATTGTGTGTGTGTGTGTTTGTGTGTGTGTGTGTTTGCACGTGTTAAGCAGATGTTGCCATAGTAACATGATGTAGAGGTTTATAAGACACAGCAGAGGCCTTTTGTTGGCCTTTGCCTTAACAAACAGGACACTTCCTGTCTCTGAAAGCCACAAAGGAAAATGGAAATGCAGCTGTTTCCTGTGGGGAAAAAGCTGCCCTCAGGGATTACATCTTGCTGAAGGTTTGAAAACAGCAGTGAAACTTCCATGCTAGTCACCATAATACTTTTATATTTATTCATGTAGCATTTTAAAGTGATTTTCTAATGAGGAAGATTTTAGTATACACAATTTGTACAGTATAGATCCATCATATTCTCCCAAATGTTTCGGCTACTTTTAACCATAATGCTTTGTGTTGAAAAGGACTGTTGTGGGGAGCATTTAAGGTAGCTAAGAAACATTGTCGTTAGTGTCCAGGAATGCTCACTGAGCTCAAGCCCTGATTTTATCTCTTCAGGAATGTGGCAGATTGTAAGTCATGTGACATTCAGCATACTACAGTTCTACAGTATGAAATGTTTATTGACGTTCATTGTATATTGCAGAGTTGTAACCTACTTCGCTTTGAATCAGTATGCAATAACAAAAGTTACATTTTAATATTAATCTAGCTACATGAATTGAGCCTACAAATTAATAACTCAGAATGCAAATATAAGAGGGCAGCTGAAATGCCTTTTATGAAAACATTAGGGTGAGGAATGGGTGGGGGGGTGGTGTCACATGATCATTCTAATATGCTGATTTACTGTTAAACATTTCTTACTATTATCAATGCTGATAGTTATGCTTTATTAGCTGAAATATACATTTTTAGCATTTATTTGAAATTGAAATGGAAACCTTTTGTAACATCTATAAATGTCTTTACTGTCACGTTTGATCAGTTGAATGCAGTGTTCACTATTAGACATTGTTTTCACTATTAGATATTGTTAGTGTGCAAATGAAACTAGTGAGAGTGTGAAAAGAGTTTATATACTAAAAGAATGCTTCCTCTCATCGGGTACGTGTGCTTTAGGAACCTGTAAAACCAGAGGAGGGCCGTGACATGGCTAACAGGATCAGTGCATTTGGATATTTGGAGTGTTCGGCTAAAACTAAGGATGGAGTGCGTGAGGTGTTTGAGCTGGCCACCAGGGCAGCGCTGCAGGTGCGCAAGCGCAAGAAGAGAAGCGTTTGCCTACTGTTATGAGCCCCCCCCCACACACACACACCTCCATGTTCCTTTCTGCAACTGACCCCAGGAAAAACCTACAGTACCTGCTGCGCCCCACATGTCTCGCAACCCAGGAGTGGATGACAGAAAAATATTTATAAAGAAACCAATGTGTGTGTGTGTCAGTACCAAATGCCTCTCCATCCTGCCATCTTTCTTTCTTTTTTTCTTTTCTTTTCACCAGCATACTTTCTTCCTTCTCTGGAAGAAAGACTGATATTAATTTTGTATTTGTACATAAATCTTCTCTGTATCTTTCGGTTCTGGTTTACAGTTATTCTATGCCTCTGTATATGATGCTCAGTGATTTAAGTTTTAAAAAAATACAGCAAAAAAAATACATTTATCATTCATTTAAACTGCCAGCCTGTACTCTGTGTGTCTGTTTTTTGACTGCTGATTTTGGGACTGTTCAACTGCCAAACTTTCTTTATCTTTGTCCAATGGAGTTGACCTTAGTAAGGATAGGTGGCATATTTATTTTACATGAATGAAAATTAGGCTATAAGGAATAGATGTAGTCTGATCAATTCGGTTTACTGTTATACATATTTGTGTTGTTTGCTTTGCAACGGACACAATGTTTTGGACAAAAATGCTCACGTTTATATTTTTGTGCCAAGTATAAACCATTTCTAATGGTTAGCAGACTAAAACTGAATTAGCATTAAGTGCTAACTAAAGTGTGTGTGTTGAATTATGAGGAAAAAGTCAGAATTGTGAGATAAAAAGTAGTATGTACCTCACAACTCTTGAGGGGGAAAAAGTCACATGTGAGAGATAGAAACTTGAGATTGTGAGAAAGAAAGTCAGAACTGTGAGATTTAAACTCGCAGTTCTGACGAAAAAAAAGTCCAAGTCGTGAAGTTCAAGGCTAAATTGCGAAAGAATTTAAATAAAATGTCGCAATAACCTTTTTTATATTTTTATTTTGTGATGGAAACAAGCTTCCATAGCTGGCAGCACAAATATGGGTTAATTGCAGGTAGAGGTGACTGAGTTACTGAAATCTATTTTTGTGTCCTTGTATAAAGTACCCAGTGGTAATGCCCTTATAATTGATGTCCAGCATGTTACTTTAAGAATGAGAGGTCAAGAGAAGAAAAGCCCTGGTTGGTTAAAACGGGGTAAGCAAGTTTATTCTTAATGACAGTCAGAAAATATGGCCGTTTACCTGACCGATAGCGCTATATCAGGTGTGCTGATGTTGCAGATTGCTAAGAAAAAATAATAACCCAGAGGTTATGAGGATAGGATTGGGAGCCTGTAGGTGTTTGGTGTCTCAAACATCGCTTACTGAACCTTTAATGGACATCATTTGAAAATATATTAATATCTGATTGTCTGTGGTTTAATAATCAAAGCACTGCTGAAATCCAAAGGATTTATTAATAAATGGACTGACAATGTTCAGATGTTAAAAATAAACAATTTTAAGTCACACTTTATGCAAAGTGAAAAAAAAATGTTTGAATTGATTGTCTTTCAATCATGAACAAATTAAGAAAAATTATTTAATGTAGAAATCAGAAAGGTACTTATCAGTCTATGTGCTCATATTTTCAAGGTAGATTAAAATATTTTTTGTCATCTGATTTTATATATATGATTAAAATTCTGTTATGTGCAAACCTGAAATTTACACATTTAAATTCACAGAAATTAAATTTGCAGTTAATACTGTACAATGTTTTGGCTAAAGTGGTTTATAAATCAGTCCACATGCTTTTTTTCAGGGTAGATTAAATTATGTTTGTACAGTAAAAATCTTAGTGTGCACCCAGCTTTAAAGAATGGGAAGATCCAGGATTTCCATGCTAGCTTCAAAAGAGGTGTAGAACAGATGTGGCTAGTGAAGACTGGCTCTTTGTCAGTAATCATGTCTCCATTCAGGATTCAGATATTGTTGGATCGCACTCTCCTCAGTTTCCACTAGGGGGTGAAAGAACACAACAGTCAGTTTTTTCACATCATGCCACCTTGAAACCAGTAATATTTAAATTACTATTGTATTATTACTATGTATTACTTACTATTATTAAACTATAAATCACCATAGAACAAGACTGCTGGTAACTTTTCAAATTGAGCAGAAGCTAATTATTTATAGAACAATATTACCGATAAGTGATATATTTATTTGAGATATCATTTTTTAACTGTGATTGAATTCAGTTAGACAAGTTCTTTAAAGTCTTAAAAGCCCTATTAGATCTTCCTTTATGAAAGTGGGAAGCATTATAATCAGGTGTATGGTTTTGTTTGCGGACAACCGGTTCTGAAAGAAATGGAGGAAAGAGGACAGCCTCCTGTTTGCAATGCATTTGCATTAAAGGAGAACTCCGGTCAATTTTAACATTGAGCTCATTTTTTTGTACATTTGGAGTGCTGTCAGTACAGACAAAAATCGGTGTTGCCTACACAGTGTTATTATTAATAACACCACTCACATGGCTGTGCACTTGTAATGACAAATCAAGGATGTCAAACGATGTTTAAGTTTAAGTCAAACGATGTGTTGTGATTGCCAGAGGTTTATAATTAAAGCTCGTCTCACCACTCTCTTCGTCTAAGTTGAGAGCAAGAAGACGCTTTTCAACCTCCTCTATGCCCTCTACACTGGTAAGGGGAAGCCCGGTGTAACCTCCCTGCTCCGAGCAGAAGTCAATGAACCTATAAAAATACAAAAGAGACACACATCATTTAGTCAGTTCCTCTTCAGGGTTCGCATTTCATCCATGTGTAAGTTGCAAGTGTACAGTACTGTATATACCGGCCCCATATTTCATCTGTCCGCAGAATGAAGGGGTTTCCCACCATGATGAACAGGGATTTTGCTCTTGTCACTGCAACATTGAATCTCTAAAGAACAAGACATGAATTGAACATATTCAAGACTAAAGTGTGTTTTAACACGTTGTTACAGAAAGAGCATATTCACCATGTAGCACACAACTTAGTTCCAGTTCACATCATGTTGTGATACTACACTACCCTTTTAAAGTTTGGGGTCTGTAAGATTAGGGTCTGTACCTTCTCATTCTTGAGAAACCCAATGCTGAATGTTTCATCTAAAGTGATGTGTTCCTTGCTGCTGCGAACAGCTGACACCATGATGACTTTCCTCTCTTGGCCTTGAAACTCCTCCACGGAACCAACCTACACAACACACCGAACACACAAAGGGATATCATTTTCTGTTCCTAATTTAAGATAAAAAGCCATACCAGAATGTCTACTAACTTTAAGGTCATTAATGCACATGCACTTTTTGAGGTCCTCTTCTGACTTGATGGCCCGTCTGATCTTCTCCACCTATGAAATCAAACCCCAGAGAAAGTAAAGTGGTGGTACAGATCATCAGAGATTCAAGAGAAGTGACAGAATAGGGCTGTCCAAGAGCAGCTCCACCTGTTTCCTGTAGGGGGCGATAATGCCAATTTCTCTTGGGGAGATTCTAGAGATTCCCTTCTTGGCCTGTGTCAGGAGCAGCTTCTTCAGGTAATCTATGATGATGTCGATTTCAAAGGTGTTAAAGAATGATGGGCTGTTCGACTCTCTTTCATCCTTCCCAGGAACTCCATGGAAAATCACAGGAAATCCCTGGGGGGGGTGGGTAAAACAAAAAACAATACACAAATGGATAATCTCCAGGAAACTGATTAAACCGTAGTGACTAAAGTGGGGTTTAATATGTCTCATACTCTTTTGGGCAGGTACTCCCAGCTGCAGTACTGGTTAGAGCTGATCTCATTTGCACATGCCTTCAACTCCCCATCATAGAACAACTCATTAGGAACCTTCAGAATGGATGGATGAGACCTGAAGAGAGAGAGAGAGAGAGAGAGAGAGAGAGAGAGAGAGAATAAAATAAGTACGCATTATGGCATCTATGCAATTTTAAAATTGGTCATAGAAATTCACAATATTAACAGTTTCATGGTATGGCTCAAAACTAATGTGGAAGAAATGTTATCTTTAAGATGTGTGTGACCATCATATGACAGTAAGAGATCACACACAAACCTTATTCTAATATGGAATTGTATTGGAATGTTAAAGAGTGTTGGTACGTGACAGGAGGGCCTCCACTCAATGATAAAATATGATGAACAAGTCTAAGAATGTTCCACGTATGGTTCCAAATACCATCATTGGCCTAGAGAGATAACATTCTGAGAGTTAAGCCTATAAAAAAGGAAGGATGTCCTCTCCTCACTGTTACACTCTGCAGCCACTCAGTGTGACTATATGACTGCTGCAAGAAAATAAACCTCACGCCATTTCATCATTCAACACATCATTAGTGAAGAGATGTCGTTACAAGAAGAAGTTATTTTGATTAAATATTACACTTGCATTTTATAAAAATAATAATAATGATGTACATTGGTAAATATTTTTTAATAAATACTGCCATATTCCATAAAAATAAGAATAGTCAATTTTGATTTCATGGTGCCTTTAATGTGTCCTACCTGTAGTTCAGAAGAAGTTTGGTGACGTAGCGTTTGTCAAACTCAATGTCATCTTTCTTATAAAGATCATTCTGTGTCATCAGCCTCTCCAGCAAAGAGACATCTAAAGAAAAGACACACAACTCCAGATAACAATACATAATGATAAAACACACCATTTTGCTTATCCCTCCTTTTTTTAATTTACAGCAGTCATGATTTAGCGATTGTTAAAGGTTAGATGGTAAACAATAACTATTTTTTGGGAACATAATTTTAACATGAAATGAATTCGCTTATAGGTCGAGTGAGTGATGTGTCTGTATATATATGCATCTCACCAAACCCATGATTAATGGCAAGAGGAGATCTCAGGACTGGTCCCAGCTGCTTGGGATCTCCAGCCAAAACAAGCTGCCCGGTCTCTGCATTCAGCAGTCCTAAACACCCAATGAGACAATGTAATGATTCCAAAAACGGATCTCACTACTATAATACTTTCACTACAGTACATATTGGAGGCAAAAAGAGCAAACATCTGAGCGAGAGTGGTTGCCCACCTGCCACACTGATGATGGTCTCTGGCTCCACAGCATGTCCTGCCTCGTCCACAAAGATGTGAGAAAAATGATCCAAAGGAAAACCCCCACTGACCAGCCTACCAACACAGACAGTGTTTACTAACTTGCTGTAAATCATATCTATGAGAGAAATTTGAGTTTATTGCATTTGTATTAGATGATGCCCTTCACCTGCCAGCGGTGACAATAGTGCTGACCAGGATCTTGTAGAACATTAGATCCTCCTTACATGGGAAAATAATCATCTCTCCCTCCACATTGCAGTTGTTCTAAACACAAACACACACACATACACACACACATTTATATATATATATATATATATATATATATATTTTTTTTTTTTTTTTTTTTTTTTTTTTCTGTATTCACTAACCTTTAGATTTTTAGGGATGTCTTTTGGATTGCGTGAACTAGCGTAGAGTCGGTATATTTTACATGCATCAACATGTTGACTAGTGATCAACTTTTCACACAGTTGATCAGCTGCACTGTTAGAAGGAGCACAAGCTAGGATATAGGCATCAGGTATATTCTTCTCCACCTGAGAGATGTTGAGAAACAGAGACAAACAGAAAGAGTGACTATAATATTTAATGCAGGCAAGTATAATACCATATAACATTTTCATGCAGACCCGGTGGGGGTGTGTTTACTTTGGTGTGTATGATAACCAGTTTTACCTGTTTGATGGCCTCTACTATCGTGACGGTTTTACCAGTGCCAGGAGGTCCAAACACCAGGTACGGTGCAGGCTTGGACGTACCGGCCACGATGTTACATACAGCGCTGTACTGTTCAGGGTTCCTCTCAAGCTGTTGATCAAAGAGTCTAGAGACACAGACATTGTGCTGAAACACTCAATGTTTCCCTCTGAAGGTTTAACAGCACAATAATAATAGCATATTAATAGCACTTCTGGGTCTTACTGACCTCAGTGCAGGTGGAGACACAGGGGTCACAGTCCTTGAGCCCACGGGGAACAGCACATCTCTGAGGTTGTGCTGGACCGCCATGTGTACAGCTCTGTGTTGCAGTTTTAATGGGAGACGATTCACTGTGAACTCCACACGGAATTTCATCTTGTCTATGTATACATGGTCAATGAACCTTAACACACACACAACAAACATATGTTCAATGAATAGACATCTCCTGATGAATTGACTGATTACAATGCCCTGCTTCTTGAAAATAAATTCTGGTGATTTGCAAAAAAGACCTAATATTACCTAATTTGATAATGCTGAGTTTAAAAATATAAATAAAAACTTTCCATCATGTACAGTTAAAAAAAGAAAAAAAAAAAGAAATTAATATATATACAGGTCCTTCTAAAAAATTAGCATATTGTGATCAAGTTCATTATTTTCCATAATGTAATGATAAAAATTAAACTTTCATATACTTTAGATTCATTGCACACCAACTGAAATATTTCAGGTCTTTTATTGTTTTAATACTGATGATTTTGGCATACAGCTCATGAAAACCCAAAATTCCTGTCTCAAAAAATTAGCATATTTCATCCGACCAATAAAAGAAGTGTTTTTAATACAAAAAAAAAGGTCAACCTTCAAATAATTATGTTCAGTTATGCAATCAATACTTGGTTGGGAATCCTTTTACAGAAATGACTGATTCAATGCGGCGTGGCATGGAGGCAATCAGCCTGTGGCACTGCTGAGGTGTTATAGAGGCCCAGGATGCTTCGATAGCGGCCTTAAGCTCATCCAGAGTGGTGGGTCTTGCATCTCTCAACTTTCTCTTCACAATATCCCACAGATTCTTTTTGGGGTTCAGGTCAGGAGAGTTGGCAGGCCAATTGAGCACAGTAATACCATGGTCAGTAAACCATTTACCAGTGGTTTTGGCACTGTGAGCAGGTGCCAGGTCGTGCTGAAAAATGAAATCTTCATCTCCATAAAGTTTTTCAGCAGGTGGAAGCATGAAGTGCTCCAAAATCTCCTGATAGCGAGCTGCATTGACCCTGCCCTTGATAAAACACAGTGGACCAACACCAGGAGCTGACATGGCACCCCAGACCATCACTGACTGTGGGTACTTGACACTGGACTTCAGGCATTTTGGCATTTCCTTCTCCCCAGTCTTCCTCCAGACTCTGGCACCTTGATTTCCGAATGACATGCAAAATTTGCTTTCATCCGAAAAAAGTACTTTGGACCACTGAGCAACAGTCCAGTGCTGCTTCTCTGTAGCCCAGGTCAGGCGCTTCTGCCGCTGTTTCTGGTTCAAAAGTGGCTTGACCTGGGGAATGCGGCACCTGTAGCCCATTTCCTGCACACGCCTGTGCACGGTGGCTCTGGATGTTTCTACTCCAGACTCAGTCCACTGCTTCCGCAGGTCCCCCAAGGTCTGGAATCGGTCCTTCTCCACAATCTTCCTCAGGGTCCGGTCATCTCTTCTCGTTGAGCAGCGTTTTTTGCCACACTTTTTCCTTCCCACAGACTTCCCACTGAGGTGCCTTGATACAGCACTCTGGGAACAGCCTATTTGTTCAGAAATTTCTTTCTGTGTCTCACCCTCTTGCTTGAGGGTGTCAATGATGGCCTTCTGGACAGCAGTCAGGTCGGCAGTCTTACCCATGATTGCGGTTTTGAGTAATGAAACAGGCTGGGAGTTTTTAAAAGCCTCAGGAATCTTTTGCAGGTGTTTAGAGTTAATTAGTTGATTCAGATGATTAGGTTAATAGCTCGTTTAGAGAACCTTTTCATGATATGCTAATTTTTTGAGAGAGAGAGATTATATATGTCTCAGCTTTAATGCATTACCAAAGCAGTGAAATGTCATGTTTCGACAAAAAGTAGTTTAAAAATGTATAATTTCACATAAGATCTGCAAAAGAATGAAAAAATATATGCCCAAATACTCCATTTTATGCTCAAGAACTTTACATAAACACAAGTTTATAAATAAATAAGTAAAACACCCAGATGTAACAGATAACATCTGGGCCATGTTTGCATTAAACTTGAAATCAGGATTAGGCATAAAATAATGTCATACATGTAAAAAATGTTCAAAATGCATATCATATTTTGTGAGGAAGTGTGTGTGCTAAAACAAAACAGGCATCGTTTTTGGAATCAGCACCCCAAAATTAGTTAACAAAAAAAAAAAAAAACACCAAGTATTGAATTTCATTCAGCAAATATGATGCAGGGTGGTGTTACGCCACATACAACATGTATTGTATGAAATCTCACTCATACTTCATACCTTCTGGAGAAGCCCAGTTTGACTTGATCCAGTTCCACTCTGTGGACGTAGCCCTTGTATTTGGTCACAGTTGGGAAACTGACCTCCTCACTCTTGGTAAGAAGCAGGTGATCTCCCCTCAGGACTGATGGCCTGTTCTCTGATACACCAGGGAGCTTTAACACAAGAGATACACAAACAGACTTCAAAAACCTTACAATCTCCAACACAGGAAGTGCTTTAAAAAAGACATTTCCACTCACGTTTAAGACCAGTAGTCTTTTGTCAGAGTCCCTGAGTAAAGTGACTTGCTCTCTGTTGTATCTCTTGATGTCCACATGCATCTGACATTCCTCCAGGTGCAGCAGTAAATCAAAGCGTTCGGCATAATTATGGAAGCTCAGCGGACTCTGCAGTAATGACCTACACATCACCAAACACATTAAGGAATATTAATAACTATATACTACATCATACAAGGGACACAAAATATAAGCGTGGAACATTGGAACTTATTAACACACAGGAGTATATATATATATATATATATATATATATATATATATATATATATATATATATATATATATATATATATATATATATATTCCACAAGTTTGCTCAAGGAATTTGTGGGCAAACATGACACAATGCCAAGGTCACAGGTTAAATTCCCAGGGAATTCATGCTAAAATGTTACAAATGTTTTTAGTCTCATCAAATGCATATACTGTATGTAAATCCATATTCACCAACAAATGGGAAGTTGCACCCCTGATAACATCGCTAAAACTGATCTCAAACCAGTTCTACATGGCATAATTGGACATTTGAAGTCTATCAGCATATTAGAATGATTTCTGAAAGAATCATCTGACATTCCTGCCATCACAAGAATAAATTACATTCTACATAAAAATAGAAAACAGTTCATTTAAATGGTAATAATACTTCACTTGAATGACACTTACTGAAGTTCCTGCAACTCTCCTCTGAGGATCCGGTCATCTTTCATGAGTTTGGCCAGCACTGAGACGTCAGGAGGAGGAGTGTATTGCCCCAGTGGCAGAACATTTTCAAGAAAGTTCTGAACATAACTACAGGATAGAAAAACACATGGAGATACACACATTTAAATAAAAGCATAAATAAAGCTAAAATATCTATTAACATTTCTATAAATTTAAGGAGCAGGACTAAATATTTCAAGGTATTATAATTATTATTATTATTTATTTATTTTTAATTTTCATTATTATTTTTTTTCAAAGAATAACTTTCATTATATTTTATTTACAAATAAACAGTCACCATATAATACCGTGTATTCTCTTACCCTTCAGGTGGAACACCCTCGTCCACTCTACAGTTTTCGGGTTCAGAGACGTTGAGTCTCAGGGGTTTGAATGGTTCAGTAGGACCCAGTAGAGCTGCAAGCTTAGTCCTGTACTCGGCCTCGATGAAGCGCACAATGTGGAAGGGACGGGTGGTGGGCTGGGTGTTCTGCTTAAACTCAAATGCCAGAGTAGCTGAATAAACTCCAATATGACTGCATTTGAATCTCACAGTCACCTCATACTTCTCACCTATTTAAAAAAAAGAAAGAAAGAAAGAAAGAAAAGAGTTAACCGTCACTTCTGATAGATCACATTTCAGGAGTCAAACCAGAATATTGTAACCTCCAAACAACATGGTGCGATTGGATCAGTACGTCAAGTGTCGGCCACACTCACGTGGTTGCAGACGGAGAGGATTGTTGCGTGTGACTTTCCTGCTGTCTTCCAGAGTGAAACACTGCAGCCAGTGAAGAGCAGTGTAGTAAGTGAAATACACGGCCTCTTGACCCGTGTTCTCCACAAACAGCTTCAGCTCATAAACTCCTGCCTGTTCCACAGAGATCTGGATCTTGCCATCCTTCATATACAGCTCTGAGGACACCCGCACCCCATGCTTATCAGCTATAAAATGGGACCTGCAGAAAAAAAGAGAAGAGCAGCACTACGGATTTGTGATGTTATTATATAAATTTAAAAGATCCAATTGCAATTTTCACATTATGAGATAATAATAAAATCAATTCGAATTATTTTTTGCCCATGTGTTACATCCAGTCTGGGTAAAGGATAAAATGTATGAAGTGTACCAGCTCACCTGTCTGTATTGTTCAATCGCTGTAGGATGTCTTTCGCCAATCTTCTCCTTCCTCTGACTCCACCCTCTGGCCCTGGACCGGACACCCCGTGGCCACTAGGAGGCGGCGCTGAGCTAGTATTACTCGGAGCGGGAGTAGCTTGGTTTTGCTGTCCTCGACAGCGTCTGAACCACTGATAATGCAGCCTCACCCGGACCTGGATGGAGCTTTTTCATGAGTGCACTACATCTAAACTGCATCACATTCTTAGCTAAATCTCAAACCACATTAAACAATAAAATCCAGTCTAATGCAGAACTCTTATTTTACATAAATAATACATTTTAAACTGAGCAAAGACAAATGTATGTTCTTCAACTCTCCATATACATAAAACTTCCAGTCAGTGAGAAATAGTAGCCTATTGTATGCCAAGGTGCGTTGTTACACTTATGGTCATAATGGGAATCGGCAAAAAAATAGTCTAATATAGGCTTTTCAGCTAATTCCTTTTAGGGAATTTTGGTAACACTTCACAATAAGGTTAGAATGAACAATACTTCTACAGCATTTATTCATCTTAGTTAATATTAATTTCAACATGTACTAATACATTATTAAAATCAAAGGTTGTGTTAACATTACTGCCCTATAAGGCAAAAGACCTTAACTCACCAGAGTGTGAAACTGAGAAAAATGACTTTAAAGTTATTTTAATGTCCTGACAATTGAGTTAGGTATAATATTGTAATTTTCACATTTTGAAGTGTATACATGTATTGACCTATGCACAAACACATTTGAACTCAAATTTGACCTTTGACCCTTTTTCGGAAGTTACTGTATTCTGCCTTAGCATTGCCCACAAAATGACAATCGGTCATACCAAGGCAAAAGACCAAAACTTCTGTTTTATAGCACAATGTTATGATAACACTTAACATGTAAGCAGTATTAACCCTATTGGACTCACTATGATAAAAATGGCTTGGAAATGGGTTGGAAAAGTATGAATGGTATTAATGAACATGAATTTCTAGTTTATTTGTAGTGCATTGACAATAGTTTTATATAATTCGTTTATTAATTCAATTAATAAAAAAACACAAAGACCTTGAGATGTTTTGTAATTGTACCTGAATGAATTTAAAATTAATTTGCTTTATTTCAGATCAATATATTTGTTTTCCTTAAAATTTTAATTAACACCAACTTTATTCTCATCTGAATTATAATTTATTTCTGTATAAAATAATACTACCATTAGAATGTGTAAGTTAAAAATAAACAGAAATGAAAACCAATGCACAATGTTGTGTTTTATTGTGAGTGTATGTCAACTCTTTGCAGTTTGAATGATGTCCTGTATGAACAAAATAATGGAGTATGTGTTTGTTTCCACTGCTCGCTCTCTCTCTCTCTCTCTCTCTCTCTCTCTCTCTCTCTCTCTCTCTCTCTCTCTCTCTCTCTCTCCCTCTCCCTCTCTCGTTTCCGTTTGCGCATGCGTGGATGAGTGATTGCGAGAGGTGTGTGAGCGTCTGAGTGAGTGCTGACGGTGTTTTTTTTTGTAAGTTTTCCTTACATCTCCTTCTTTCTTGCGGTTTTGTTATCGCTTTGAGCGTGTAATTTGAACTTTTTGTGTCAAGTGCTGCTGAAATGGGGACACATTCAGATGGTTTTTCATTTTTAATTGCACGGCATGGATGCAAATGCAGCCCGGACGAATCAATCACAGTTGAAGATGTTTTAAATGCTATTGGAGATGAGTTGGGCGCTTGTAATATCTTATCGGCATCTAGAATGAATAAAGCCATCGTTGTTTTTCTTAAAGAGGAGTCGATGGTAAACGGTTTGGTTGAGCGTGGTTTGTCTGTAAGGGATGTTTTCTTATCAGTTGTACCGCTATCTAATCTGGCAAGAAAGTGCTGTTATCTAACGTACCTCCGTTCATTCCTAACGACTCATTAGAGCGCTTACTTGTTCGCTACGGTAAATTAGTGGGACCTATAAAGATGATTCCTCTTGGCCTAAAAAACCCTGAGATGAAACACATAATGTCTTTTAGGCGCCAAACACACATGGTGTTGAATGCAGATTGTCAATCTTTAAATGTCTCTGCAAAGATGACTTTACAAAGCAAGGATTACACAGTATTTATTAGCACAGAATCGATGAAATGTTTCAAGTGTGGCAGATATGGACATATAAAGCAGGCATGCCCATTGACTGTTGAGGCTGTGAGTGTAGTTGAAAATGAGGATGAACCTGCTAACCTTAATGTACAGCAAGTAACTCCAGCTACAGAAACCATAGTGTGGGTGAGAACATCAGGGGAAAAAATGAAGTGCAAGTTGAAACAAAGTCTCTGTCTTGTGATAGAGAACATCAAATTGTACTTGAGTCACTAAGCAATGTAAGTACAAATGAACATTCTGTTGATACAGATGCACATTTGAATGATGGAGTTGGAAATGACTGTAATAGTGACTGCGGAAAAAAATGAATTGGATGATTCTGATGGACAGATTAGGTTTGCGAGGGAGACTCAAATGTTGGTTGAAAATTTGTCACAGAATCTCATAGACTCCCCACGAGAGCTAGAACAAGGTGAATCTCAGTCGATTGATTATGATAGTGTTGACAGTGCCACATCGGATGAAACGGGTGTGACAAATGAATTCTCAAGGAAATTCTGAAGGGAAAGCCTCCAGTTTTAAACTGAAGTCTTATTATTCTGTTCAGCAGATTACTAATTTCCTTGATGCCACATTCAACCAGCGAAGACCTAAACTAGACTTTTTTTTCCTGATTTACAACTTTTTGTTGAATCTGTTTCTATGGCTATAAGAAAAGCTACACTTGAGGAAATTGACCAGCCCAAACGTTACAGACTTAAGAAACACATGAGTGCTGTTAAGCAAAAATTGAAGATCTGTCATAAGAAATAATAATATAGTCATGATTCCCCATGAATTTATTTTTCTGGGTTTTTTGTGGCCCATTTTTATTTACCACATGACATTCTTAAACATTGGGACATTTAATATTAATGGTTGCCGGGGCACAGCAAAGAGAGCTGCTTTATTTGATTATTTAATCTTAAAAAAAGCTGATATAATGTTGCTTCAAGAAATCCATAAAGACTTACGAAATCAGGCACACTGGGTTAGAGATTGGAAGGGCAACACTTTGAGTCATGGTACAAATCTAAGTGCAGGTGTTGCCATGCTCTTTTCGTCTCGTGTTGGTAACCAACCAGTAATGCTAGAAATTATGCCTGGTAGAATTTTGCGAGTAGATATTACTCTTGGTGAAATTGATTATACTTTCTTTAATGTTTATGCACCAAGTGTTGGTCAGGAGCGTGTTCTTTTCTTTGAAAAACTTTCTGATGCTTTGTTACAATGTCCTCAAGATAATGTTGTTGTAATAGGGGGGGGGATTTTAATGATGAACCCCATCCATTATCTGCTGGAATTTTGAAAAACCTGATTGATTATCATGACTTTGTGGATTTATGGAGGGAGGCTTTTCCTGGGGTTAGACAATATTCTTGGTTAAAGAGAAATTCAAATAGATTGTCTGGAGCCAGATTGGATTGTTTCTATGTTAGAAAAAGACATAGAGATAGGTTTTTTAATAGTTGTATTTCTCCTTCCTTTCTCTCTTATCACCATTATTGTTCAATAGCTGTCTCTGTTGTATCTTCTAAAATCTATAAATCACAGTGGCATTTCAATAATAGGCTTTTACAAGATCACAATTTTCTTCATTTTTTCAATCTTTTCTGGGAATCTTGGAGAGAAAAGAGAAATAGATTTCAGTCATTAAGTCAATGGTGGGATATTGGCAAAGTCCGTATAAAGATCTTTTGCCAACAATATACTGCACAAAGTATCGGAAGCTTTAAAGAAGAAATGAAGATTCTCGAACAAAGCATCCTTGAACAAAGCGTCAGAAATGTTCGTGATGACTTAACTTCTGTTGAACACATCACAGAGAGTTAGCTTCTGTTGAAAAATTTGTTGGAGGAAAGAGGAAAATTTGCTTTCTTAAGAACTAGATTTTCCCAACTTAATGAAATGGACATTCCCACCACTTTTTTTTTTGGACTCAAAAAAAAGCCAAAGGAGCAAAAACAATTTCATCAATTGAAACTTCCAAATGGCCGAGTGACAACTGATCAACAAGAGATTCAGTCTCGTGCAATTTCTTTTTATGAGGACTTGTATTGTTCTGACCAGTGTGATGACTCAACAGCAGACCAATTTTTACAGGATTTGCCAAACATTTTAGAGGACGAAAGGATCAAGCTTGACAATCCTTTAACCTTCTCTGAGGTTTCACAGGCTGTTCAGGAGTTGAGCCTCGGGAAGTCACCTGGGTTGGATGGACTTTCGGTGGAATTTTACCAATCCTTTTGGAAACTAATGGGCAAAGATTTGTATGATGTCCTTTTGGGATGCATTTATGGAGGGACTCTGCCTTTAAGTTGCCGGAGAGCAATGTTAACATTGATCCCCAAAAAAGGAGACCTTGGATGCCTAAAAAACTGGAGACCAGTTTCACTGTTATGTGTTGATTTTAAAATCTTGTCAAAAACATTGACTAACAGACTCAAACAACATATGGCAACCATCATCCACGTGGATCAAACTTTTTGCATCCCTAAACGGTCAATTTTTGACAATTTATTCTTGGTGAGAGACATCATTACTATTGCAAAAAGACACAAGTTGGACATTGGTTTGCTTTCTTTGGACCAGGAGAAGGCTTTCGGCCGAGTAGACCACCACTACATGTTTATGACCCTGGAAGCCTTTGGATTTGGTCCATACTTAGTATCTTGTATTAAACTGCTGTACAGTGATATTTATAGTATGCTTAAGATTAATGGATTTTTGACTAGATCTTTTTCAGTAACTCGAGGCATAAGGCAAGGTTGTCCCCTATCAGGCCTTCTGTATGCGATGTCGCTAGAATCGCTTTTAATTTTGCTGAGGAAACAGTTATGTGGTGTTTCTATTCCTGATTCCCCTGAAATTGCCCCCATTAAACTTACTGCTTATGCGGATGATGTAACGATAGTTATAAAAAATTCTGAGGATATTAAAAGGTTAACATCTTGTTTAAATAATTTTCAAAAAGCATCATGCATTAATTGGGAAAAATGTACATCTTTTTTGCTGGGTGATTGGCAAATTATTGTGCCTCCAAAATTGCCAAAACAGTGTAAATGGGGCAGGGATGGATTCAAAATGCTTGGAGTTTACTTTGGGAATGACCAATATGAAAAGAAGAATTGGGAGGGATTAGTTGATCGTGTTAATGGTAGACTTCAGAGATGGAGATGGCTACTTTCGCAGCTGTCTTTTAGAGGAAGATTCTTGGTCATTAATAACTTAATTGCATCAATGTTGTGGCATACGTTTACTGTTCTAGACCCTCCTAAAGACTTGCTTAAAAGTGTTCTAAGGATATTGGTTAATTTTTTCTGGGATGGATGTCATTGGCTCCCTCCAGGAGTCCTTTACCTTCCAGTGGCAGAGGGAGGTCACGGACTTATACATCTGGAGTCAAAGATCTTGGCAATGAGGATGCAAACATTGCAGAAAGTATTGTTTAGTTCAAATGATGTGCCCTGGGTGTTTTTTGGGAGATCTATACTTAAAGATATTGATGGAATAGGTATTGACAAACAATTATTCCTAATGAAGAAAACTTTTGTTAAAAAGTTTTCTGATTTGTCTTTTAGTTTTTATGTCTCAGTGCTCAAATCATGGGACTTGTTTGAAATATCAAGAACTGTTGAGGAGCATTATGGTGTGGAAGAACCTATTTTTTTTAATCCTCTTTTTGAGCTTCCATCAAATGTATCTCAGTCTTTAATCATTAGATTTTTGAATGCTGGTTTCACTAAAGTTATTGATTTGATTGATTTAAGTAGAGGCCAATGGAGAACTTCACAGTCACTTGCTGATCAAGTTGGCTTGAACTCTCTTAGAATTATAGGATTTGTCAGGGGTTTTAAATCCTCCTTTCCTTTACCATTTGATCACTTTGTTGATCATGTTTTGGAGGATGGTGCTGTATGACTGAACTTTCCTCAGTTAAAGGTGTTTCCTAAAGAATGTGGCATTGACTCGGGTTGTTTTTCCTTATTAAAGGGTTATGGAAAATTGGTTTTTGATTGTATAGGGAAAAAAAATATTGTATCACATATGTGTTAAAACTTTACATATGGGTCAATTGAAAGGAAAAGTTGATACTAAATGGAGATCTCATCTCTCTATATCTGATGATATTTTTCCATCTTGGAGACTTCTGTATAAACCTCCAATTCCTAAGAGAAGTGGTGATCTTAATTGGAGATTAATTCATTGTATCCTAGCTACAAATCAGTTTGTTGCAAGGATGAATGAAAATGTTACATCAAATTGTCCATTTTGTGATGCTTTGGATACTATTTTTCATATGTTTTGTGACTGCCCTAGACTTGATCCTATTTTTGTAATGTTGAGAAAAATAATAACAAAATTGGGTTTTGTGTATACTAACAGCTTGTTTATATTGGGCTGTTGTTATAGGAAATCTGTACAAGAACAATGTGTAATTGGTAATTTTGTCATAGGTCAGGCTAAATTAGCAATTTTGAAATCTCATCAGGAAAAAAGATGCAGGGAAAGATATTTGTATGGTGTCTGTTTTCAAATCCTTAGTGAAAGCACCAGTGGTTATAGAATATACATATTACAAGCATGTTAATAATGTCCCCTTCTTTAAATGGAGATGGGGTGTTAAGGAAGCACTGGTTACAGTAACTGAGTATGGGGGTTTGTTTTTTAATTGGTAATGAAACTTATTTATTGGGTGCATTATAATTGAATGTGATAAGAACATGACATACATATGTTTATTTAGTTTTTAAAAATGTGTTTAATGTGAATGTGATGGATTAATGTATATCTACATTTTATAATGTAGAATAAAGGGATTGTAAAAGTCAAGTCTCTCTCTCAAGAAAAGGTAGGCTCTAAATTACTACATTCCTGCTGCTGGTGTATAATGGGTGTGTCGTTACGGCTCCAACCAACCAACTCGCGTAGTTTTCAGTCAGTGGACTGTCATTGGCAGGCGAGCTAGCCTATGAGAAGCAGATTTTATTTCAGTTGTACATGTATCCTTGTATGACGGGCTGTGAATTAAGATATCCTAGAAGCCTGCTCTAATGCAGCGCTTGTTACTGGATACGTTGTTAACTACTTTCGAAACGTGCTTGTGTCTAGTTTGTGAAGTTAGCTATTACTGGATTTTAAAGTTTATCTGTTTTATGCACCCGTGTCGTGTGTCATCTTATCTTGATGTTTACAGTCTGGTGTTTACGTTTCAAAGCCATCTCCGCCATCATTTTCCCTCGAGAGAATGTCATTCTTCAATAATCGTACAAAACAAAAGCAATCACTGTGACACATGTACGTGTGTGTCTGAGGTGATTTAATTGCCACATCATAATCCTGCAAGGAAAATAAATGATATAGTTATGATTTATAAGGTTCTTACATTGCTGTTAAAGAAAACGCGACCTGTTCCGGAAAGACGCGCTTTGTTGCCGTTCCTCAATGCAAAGATGACTCTAGAGAAGTTTGGATCTTTGACACGACCGTCCCTGTTAAGACAATGAAATGTGCAACTGATGATGCACTTGTTCATTTAACTGACAATTAATAAAAAATAAAATAAAAAACGTTTTTTTTCCCAGTTGTTTTACCTGTCTCGAAACTCTTCGTTGTAGATGTCTCTGAGTGTGTTTCTGTCAGTAATGGATCTCCTGTTTGTTTCCTCTAACATCTCTATGAAATCCAATCCGATTGCGCGCACAGCGGCTATAGAGAGATAATTACTCCTGTTTCTTCTGTTCATTCTGCTCTCAGGTCACTTACTATCACAGAAACAGAATGAACCAACACTCTCTCTCATGTGAACCAGGCACAGGATTTTCTGCGGAAGAGTTATTTCAAGGCAAAACGAAACTTAAGCTTATGTTAACCTGAATACTTTAATGATACGCATCCATCCCACATGTGTAAGGGTAAATATTAGCCTATATGAAGTCTATAAGACGATATTAGGCTACTCCCAAAACAAAAGTTGCATAATTATTTAAACTTTAAAAAAACGGTTTTTTTTTTTTTTTTTTTTACATTATACGGTTCAGAGGGACGCGTGCCACCTGTCGACCAGAGAGCAGCACTACAGATAGACGGAAGGTCAACCAGAAAATGCTAGGAATATTCACAATCAAGTTTGCATATCAAGGTAAAGAAAGACTTTTGACCCAGTGATGATTATTGCCAAGCAACAATGACACATGACTGCCCTGCTGAAAAACAGAGTGGGAGACCACCAAAACTGGCTTGGCAAAGGAAGGCAGACCAGCTTAGGCTTGTCTTCCCAAATGCAAATGTAATATATGTACATGTATAAAATATAAACATATATATGACATTTATGCACATATAAAGTAAAAACATAGGCCTATGTAGCTACATATATGTATGTATGTATGTGTGTGTGTATATATATATATATATATATATATATATATATATATATATATATATATATATATATAGCAAACCTATTCAAAGTTGAACAATTCCATTAATATATAGGCTACATTTATCAAATTCAAATATGTGTTTATGTATGTTTATTTTGACATATATGTCTCATATGAATTATCCATATATTCTCATATAAAAACATAATTGTACATATATGCACAGCTTTATATGAAACCTATTAGAAATATGAACAATTCCATATTGACATATAAATTTATCTCATACAAATGTGTTTATGTATGTATATTTTGACTTTTGTCTCATATATAAAATATCCATATAAGCTCATAAGAGTAAAAACATAAATGTACATTTATGGACAGATATGAAACCCATAAGAAATGAGAACAATTCCACATACTGACAAATTTATCCCATGGAAATATATATTTTGACATATATGTCTCATATTTAAATATACATGTATGCTCTATGTGCACAGCCATATTTGAAACCTATTAGAAATTGGAACAATTCCATATACTGGCATACATTTATCCCGTATAATATCAAATCAAATTTTATTCATAAAGCACATTTAAAATCAACCTTGGTTGGCCAAAGTGCTGTACATGAAAGAAAAACAAAAAAGGCAAAATAGAAAATTTTTAATAAAAAATTAAAATGAAGACAAGAAACTCAGTAGAATTACAAAGAATTGAAAGCACAAGAGAAAATATGAGTTTAAGCATGGATTTAAATTCAGCTAATGTAGAAGCAGTTCTGACATGTAGTGGTAGGTTATTCCACAACGTTGGCCAGCCACTGCAAAAGCTCAATCACCTCTGCATTGTAAGCGAGATCGAGGGACAGACAGAAGACCAGAGTGACCTGGATGGATTGTGAGTGACAATTAAGTCAGAGAGATATTTAGGGGCTTGATAACAACGAGCTGTGTAGGTGAAAGTTAAGATTTTATAATCAATTCGATGTCGAACTGGCAGCCAGAGAGCGCAGAATTTGGGTAATATGATCACATTCACGGCTACCACGGGCAGCCGCGTTTCGGACCATTTGAATAGTCCAGTTTCCAGTAGTATAGTTTCCAGTCGTGTGGAAATGAAAGCATGAATGACTGTCTCGAAGCTGTCTCTACTTAAAAATGATTTAACTTTTACTAGCCGGCGATGATAAAAACTAGCGCTAACTGTGCTATTAATTTGTTTGTTTAATACTATCAAGATACAATCCCAAATATAAATGTTCATGTAGTCTATGTATAATACATATTTTGACATATGTCTCATAATTAATACACATAACATATATATCATTGTATGTGAAATATAAACATGACACATATGCATAGCACATTGTTTCCATAGGCGTACATGTGGCATGTCACTGATACGTACACAGTAACACCTACTAGGAAAACATCCACAACATGAAACAACCACATGACTGACACAGAAAAACACTAGGAGAATAAATAGGGAAGGATATGTGTAAGGAGGGAGAGCAGGTACAAGGGCAAATGAACCAACTATGGATGCTTTTGAACACCATGAATTTGTTACATATCTATTAGTACAAGTTATGGACATGTATCTAAAGTGCGGCAAAAATTCAGCCCTGGACAAATCCAGCCCATCCGGCCCACGAGTTCAACTGTGAATGTTTTGCTGGGTGTTAAATTGGAATAAATAAATGAATAAATGAAATAGGGAAGACACAAATAATGATAGATGTTATTGCATTTACTGCAAATGCAGGTAACAAACTTAATATTTAATTTCGAGCTATAGGATGCTGTAAAGTAAATTTAAACTGCTATTAAATTATTTTAAATGCTCTTGATTCCTATTGTATGGACAATAAAATAAAATAATAATAATTATCAAATTTTCTTCTTTTATGCTCCACATAAGTCACAAAGGTTTGGAATGAGATTCGGGTGGGTAAATGATGACATTTTGGGGTGAACTATCCCTTTAACAATAACATTTGTAATGAGTTAACACTATTAAATGTCAGACACTGATATTTATCTTTCATCAGGCTCTCAATAAATTTATTTTATTTCAATTAAAATTAATTAGAACTATTAAACATCTCATAAAACATATTTAAAGAAAAGAAAGCTTCATGCTTAATTAAGTGGAGGCTTTAAAGCTGTTTATTATGCTAAAATTATGCTTTGTAATTGCCCCAATGAAGTTAAAAATAGTTTTTGCGTACAATCCAGAGTTTAACTGTAGTAGGCATATCAAAAACATGCTCCTCATTACAGGTATATGGTTTCCAAAATAAATAATAATAAACTGTAGAATTTGTAGTAAAAAAGTCTTTGAAATGAAGTACACTTTTTTTTTTAATAATGTTATTGAATTCATTTGCAAATTTCCAAACAAAACAATGGGAACAAAATCAAAACCATTATCATCATGAATTAAGTATTATTAAATAAATGCTGCTATGTGTTGCCTGAAAGTTTTATGAAATAAGGCACTTCATTTTTAGTAATCAGTGATTTATCAATCATGTGTTTCATGTGCTCATATTTATTTAGCCTAATGCATCTAAACATATAGACAAAATTGCATACAAAGCCCTGAGATAAAAGGACAAGTTTGCAGATTTTCAACCAGCTTTGTATTGTATGTTGATATGTGAATAAACAATGTTTACATTTTTAATGTTACCTGCACCCATATCTCCCCGTTTATTTGCAAACAAGCAAACATTTGACAGCTCTAGGGCTTTTGTTAAAACTACAGTGCACTATGGGTGATGAAGTATCCCTATCTTTCTAGGCAAAAGGCTTTTTCTCTGTTTTCTCTAATCATAATGTATACATTTAAAAAAAAAATCCTTTCTAGTTTCTATTGCATAAACAGACAAGTTTTATTAAAAGCATATCTTGAGAACAATTAATTACATATTTAATGCAATGTTTATATATCATAGTACTGTTTTAGCTTTAAAATTAAGCTTCTAAGTTTAAGACGTTTCCAGTGTAACTTCCAGAAAGGGGTGTGGCTAAGATAATGTAGACCTGAGTGGGAGGGGCTTTAATAATGACACTTCATTTTAATGTTCATGTCTCCATGGAGGATTCTCATATTGCTGGACCACACTCTCCTTTGTTTCCACTAGGGGGAGAAAGAATATGATAGTGAGAACTTGGTTTACATGATTTACTGTACATTTAATCCCAACAAAGGACAGAAATTGTCCTGAAAAAAGGAGGCTATAAACAAAACAGGAGAGTTGTGTAGGTTCAAATGCACTACTGTTTAAAAGTTTGATCCTTGACATGATCCTTGATTCAAATATGCTGAGTTGCTGCTGAAGAGACGTCTCAGGTTACGTATGTAACCCTGGTTCCCTGAGAGGGAACGAGAGCTGCGTTTGAAACGTGGTGGGAACGCTCTGCGTGATTGCGTCGTAAAGCCTCTGTACAATCAGTCCAATGAGAGAGCAGGACGTCATGTGACGTCATAGACCACGAAACTATAAAGCAACCCTGAAAACAGACCGCGACAGCTTCTGAAAGTCCTGAAGCAAGTCGATCAGGGCATGCAGGAGGTATGGCAGCCGAACGCAGCTCTCGTTCCCTCTCAGGGAACCAGGGTTACATACGTAACCTGAGACGTTCCCTTTCAAGGGAACTCGAGCTGCGTTTGAAACGCGGTGGGAACCCCTATACCCACTACGCCATACTGAGAAATGCCTGTTCTGTGTTAAGTCCAAGCGCACACTAAGAAACAAGCAACCTAGACCCAGGAGTGGAGAGGTCTAGGTCATAGAATCTGACAAATGTATGCGGTGAGGACCAGCGTGCCGCATTACAAACGTCCTGAAGGGAGACACCCGAAATTAAAGCCTTAGAGGCAGCCATACTCCTAGTAGAATGGGCGCGGACGTCAATAGGTGAGGACGGTCCGATCGTCTTATAAGCAATGGAAATAGTCTCAACTATCCATTTGCTAATCACTTGTCTCGATGCAGGGCAACCTTTCTTGGTTGAACCAAAGCAGACAAACAACTGCTCTGATCTACGCCACAGGGCAGCTCTGTGCACGTAAGCATCCAATGCCCGAACTGGACATAGCAGATTGAGACTTTCCTGATCTGGGGTATCAAAAGGTGGAGGACAGAAGGCCTGCAGCACAATAGGACCCATCACATTAGTAGGGACCTTAGGAATGTAACCCGGCCTAGGGTGTAGAAATGCCTTAACCATGCCAGGTGCAAATTCCAGACATGAGGGAGCAACCGACAGAGCTTGTAAATCTCCAATTCTCTTGATGGACGGAATAGCGAGAAGAAATAAAGTCTTAAAAGTGAGGAACTTTTCTGACACCTCTTCTATAGGCTCGAACGGCGCCAAGGCCAGACCCTCGAGTACAATGGCCAGGTCCCAAGCCGGTGCTCTGGAGTGCAAAGCAGGCCTCAGCCTCAAAGTTCCACGGAGAAAACGAGTGATAAGAGGATCTCTCCCGAGAGAAGAAGCCCCCACAGGGGATCGATAGGCAGATATGGCCGCTACATACACCTTTAAGGTGGAAGGAGATAATCCAGCAGAGAAACAGTCTTGTAGGAAATCGAGAACTGAACCAACCGGGCAGTCAACAGGATTCAAAGAACGTTCTCCACACCATGTAGAGAACAGTTTCCATTTCAAAGAGTAACGTTTTCTCGTGGAGGGAGCTCTGGATTGAAGGATAGTCTCCGCGACCTCAGTCGAGAGACCGGAACTTATGAGCTGGGCACCCAAAGGGGCCAAGCCCACAGCTTCCACAACTCTGGGCAAGGGTGAAATATCGTGCCCCCCGCCTGGGAAAGCAGATCCCTCCTGACCGGAATCTCCATCGGAGAGCCGTCCAGGAGGGACACTAGGTCTGCGAACCACACTCTGGTTGGCCAATACGGGGCTATTAATAACAGATGAGCCCCTTCCGGGCGAACCCTTTCCAGAACTCCCGGGAGCATTGATATCGGGGGAAAGGCGTACAGGTGTAGCCTCGGCCACACCTGCACCATAGCGTCCAGTCCTAGAGGAGCTGGCTGCGTGAGGGAGAACCAAAGTGGACAATGGGTTGTATCGTAAGATGCAAAAAGGTCGACCTGGGCTCGACCGAAGTTCTCCCATAGGAGCTCCACCACCTCGGGGTGAAGTCTCCACTCCCCGGGCCTCAGCCCCTGTCTCGACAGGATATCTGCCCATACATTCAGACACCCTGGGATGTATACTGCCCTGAGCGACAGCAACTTCCCCTGGGCCCATAAGAGGATCTGTTGAGCCAACTTGCACAATAATCGGGACCTCAGACCCCCCTGATGATTGATGTAAAAAAACACCGATGTGTTGTCCGTGCAGCCAAGCACATGACGACTTCTTAGGTCTGGCAGGAAGTACTTGAGAGCCCGAAATACTGCTATCATCTCTAGTCGGTTTATATGCCAAGACTGCTGATGGTCCTGCCATAGACCTGTCGCCGAGCGGCCACTCATGACCGCCCCCCAGCCTGTAAGGGGAGCATCCGTCGATAGCGTGACGCGTTGACAAGGAACTCCCAAAACTGGGACCTGGGCGAGGAACCAAGGTTTCTTCCACATGACCAAGGCACGTAGGCATTGCCGCGTGACCTTGATCGTGCGAAATGGGTTTCCCCTCGGAGAAAACCCCTTGGTTCTGAGCCACCACTGCAGGGGTCTCATGTACAGAAGGCCAAGAGTTATAACGTTGGACGCAGCTGCCATGAGCCCCACCAGTCTCTGGTGACTGGCCTAGTTTCACATTCTTTACGGTTGTGAGAATTGCAGAAATACGTGTTGGAGACAATCGTGCTTGCATAGTTGTCGAATCCCACACCACCCCTAGAAAAGTGGTCCTCTGTGCTGGGAGGAGCACACTTTTCTTGGTGTTTAGCCGTAACCCCAAATTTTTTGTGTGACTGAATGACATCTCGATGCCGAACTGCCAACTGCTCAGACTGAGCTAGAATCAACCAATCGTCGATATAATTTAATACACGGATGCCCTGGAGTCTGAGAGGAGCCAGCGCTGCATTCGCGCATTTCGTAAAAGTGCGGGGTGATAAACCTAGGCCAAATGGAAGAACCTGATACTGGTACGCATCGCCCCCGAAAGCGAACCTCAGGAACCTCCTGTGATGAGGATGGATGGATATATATGAAAATAGGTGTCCTTCAAGTCTATTGTGACAAACCAGTCCTCGGACTGAATCTGTAACACTATCTGTTTGAGTGTGAGCATCTTGAACTTGAGTTTCTGGACTCTGCCGTTTAGCTGACGCAGATCTAGAATAGGACGTAACCCCTCATCCTTCTTGGGAACGATGAAGTATCGGCTGTAAAACCCTGACTTTCTGCTGGTAGGAGGAACCCTTTCTATAGCCCCTTTTTGCAGAAGGGTCATCACTTCCTGCTCCATAACCCGAGCCTGCTCGGGGACTACCACCGTGGGGAGGATCCCTAGAAATCTGGGTGGACGAGAACCGTACTGAATTCTGTAACCCTTTTCTATCACATGCAGGACCCACTGAGAAATATCTGGAAGTAGTTTCCACGCTGCCATGAATTCCACTAAGGGAACCAGTCTCTCGAGACTGGCCTCGGGATTTGGTTGAACGGACACTTCGGCGCCCTGAAACGGCGAACCGGCAGGGAACAACCGAACTGACAGTTCTACGAACCCCCATCGGAGGACCGTACGGGGACGCTGACACCTCAGTGCCCTGAAACAGCGAACCGGCAGGGAGCAACTGATGTGGCAGCGCTGCGATACCCCTCAGAGTATTGCCCCCCAGAGGGCGCCGAGGAGGAACGATTTCTCAAAACTATCCCTCCCCGGAGGGGACCACCCTCAGAAGTCTGACTCCTAATATAAAAATCAAAAGAACATTATTTATTTGAAATAGAAATGTAATTGTAAATGTAAGTACAAAACTCTTTTGTAATATTATAAATGCCGTTACAGTCTCTTTTGATCGATTTCAGGTGTATTATTTAAAGTATTACATTTGATATTATTGGAATTAAGTATTTATTAAAATAAATCTTACTGACCCCAAACATGAACAGTAGTGTATTTGTATAACCAGTCACACTAGGCCTCAAGTACACAAAATTACTTCAGACACTGAATAAACATTGGAAACAGGATTTGATGTTACAATCGTGGGCCATTTAAATAAATAATCAATTATAAATACAATACATTTAAAATATTCAAATATATCTCTTTGCAAGTTCACAGATAAGAGTTCATGACACTTGAACTTAAGCGAAAGACTGTGCAAATTCTAGTGTGACCGCACTTTACTTAAGGCCATCTCTTACCTGGGATCTCCTGGTGGATGTTTAGAGCGATCACACGG
The DNA here is from genome assembly GCA_030578275.1 of Meda fulgida. Taxonomy (NCBI): domain Eukaryota; kingdom Metazoa; phylum Chordata; class Actinopteri; order Cypriniformes; family Leuciscidae; genus Meda; species Meda fulgida. The sequence continues at coordinate 19,164,495 of CM060623.1, read as the reverse complement.
TTAGCAACCTCCTCTGTTCCCTCCAAGTTGGAAATGTCATATCCAGTATAACCTTCCTGCTCAGTGCAGTAATTAATAAACCTACAAACACAAATGTGAAATTAAAAATTAACTCGCAAGTCCAGAATTCTAATCAAATTTCATTTCATGTTAGTCGGAAGTTTACATACCTGCCCCAGGTTGTGTCTGTTTGTAGAATGATGGGGTTTCCCACCATGATCAGCAGGGCTTTTGCTCTCGTCACCGCCACATTGAATCTCTGGAGGAGAGAGTTGTGAGCCAACTTTGTTTTCAAGGCTTCGCTGTGCTGTACTGTCTACTGTGTGTGTGAGATACTACCTTCTCATTCTTGAGAAACCCAATATTGAATGTTTCGTCCAAAGTGAAGTGTTCTTTGCTGCTGCGAACAGTTGACACCATGATCACTTTCCTCTCTTGGCCTTGAAACTCCTCCACGGAACCAACCTACACAAAACGTACAGCAGTCCTTTTTTGCTCACGTGTCCTGACAAGGATGAGAACCGATAACAGAGTGTAAGAGTGCTCAGACTCGCACTGACCTTCAACTCTTCAATGCCAATGCAGGATCTAAGTTCCCTGTCAATCTTGATGCCTTTCCTGATTTTCTCTACCTGTAAAATTAAAACAATGTTGAAAAATGGTATACAATGATAAAAAAAAAACTTTAAGAGAATGGTAATGATCTGCACGAATCAAAGTTGTTTGAATTCAAAACTTGTTTAAATAATGGTAGCAATCTATGTGAAAAGAAAACAGTAGAAAAGGTGTGTAGATATGTATGATTGTCCAAAAGTAGTGAAGACTAGTTACAATTTTGTTTTGCTTTTTTAAACTCATGCTGTTATTTTGACACGTTATATTATCATGGTTTCCACACATTTTTTTTACTCTTTTTAACATTGATAATAATAATAAGACATGTTTCTTGAGCACCAAATCAGCATATAAGAATAATTTCTGAAGAATCATGCTACACTGAAGACATTTAAATAATATTAAAATAGAAATAAAAAATTTTTGATCAAATAAATGCAGCCTTGGTGAGCAGAAGAGACTTCTTTCAAACACGTAAACAAAACAAAAAAAACTTGTAATGTAACTTCAAATTCAGTTTTACCCTCACAGGAATAAATTACAATTTAAAATCTATTAAAATAGAAAAGTTATTTTAAATTGTACTGTAATAATATCTCGCAATATTACAGATTTTACTGTCGCATAAGAGACTTCTATCAAAGTCATTTAAAAAACGTACTGACCGCAAACTTTTGAACGGTAGTGCATCTCTGCAAACAAAATTTCTCGAGGGTTTACTTGCTACTATAGTAGCTGTATTTTGTGTGCAGTACGCATCAGGTTTGCTGTGGCTGAGCTGTTAAACATGTATTTTCACCTGTTTTCTGTAGGGGGCGATAATACCAATCTCTTTGGGGGAGATTTTTGCAATGCCCTTCTTGGCCTGTGTCAGGAGCAGCTTCTTCAAGTAGTCTACGATGATGTTGATTTCAGAAATGTTGAAAAAGGAGGGGCTGTTTGACTCTCTGTCATCCTTTCCAATCACTCCATGGAAAATCACTGGGAATCCCTAAAAAGCAGCACAGACCAGAGCAGAATGTGTCATCTCTAAAAGGTACAAAAATCGTAGAAAGGGTAAATCGTACTAAAATAATAAGTGAAACTCAGCAACAAGATTAAAAAGGTACCTTGGTTTTGAACTTTAGACATTTACAGAGTAACATCCGCATTACAAAAATGTGGAGGCTGGCTCTTCTGGAATAAAAACACCCTTAAGCTGCGTTCACACTACACGCGACACGATACCATTAATTTTCAATGGCGAACGGGCGACTTCTGGCGACAAGCGCGGTCGCGACCGTTGGCGACTGGATGGGGCGTGTCTGGCGACGCGACAAAGTAGAGAAATTTTTAACTTTATGCAAATGAAGAGCGATTTTCGCGAGCGACAACCAATAGGAGTGGAGCGCACGTGATCCTTCTCCACAGCCCCTGGGCCTGCAGTGCACGTAAAGATGGATGAAAAATGTATCCTTGCGGTTAGCAATTTTTCCGATTTTATTTGACAGGTCTCTGCCCACGTACAGGGACATATATAAAAAGAGTGATGCGTGGAAAGGAGTTTCATCGATTTCCCTCCAGAAATTGTTTTTTAGCAGCAAGAAAGCTGATTCGCTGTCTTTTGGATGTCATTCATAAACATTACTAGTCACTAGGCAACCAGTAGTGGGAACGCCCACTAGCGACCTCATCGCCAGCGACTGGCGACTTGCAGCGACAAAGTCGGGTGTAGTGTGAACGTAGCTAAAGTCGGGTGTAGTGTGAACGTAGCTTTAAGCGGCAAATGTAGCCATGAAATACAACCAAGTTCAAGAAAACTGTTATCTCAGTTTGTGGCCTTCATATTCCTAACACCAGTGTTTCCCAACCCTTCTCCTGGAGGCACACCAACAGTGTACATTTTGGATGTCTCCCTTATCTGACCCATATATTTCTGGTCTTGGAATCTTTACTAATGAGCTGATTCAGGTGTGATTGATTAGGAAGAGTTGGAAAATGTGTAGCGTTGGTGTGCCTCCAGGACCAGGGTTGGGAAACACTGCCTTACACGAATTACTGCTTTGTGAGCAGGCAAGTGTGGGCGCATAATCTATGTGAACTACATGTAAGAAAGTGAATGGGAGAAATTGAAATGCTCAAAACGACACATTTATAATAGTTTGTTTAATCTAGAACAAGCATGTACATTAACTCGACTCAATTGGGGACTAGTCTTTCCTCATACATGCGCAGAAAAGAGATTTGTGTGGCATTGACTAATAATCATGCTTTGTGTCCCTAAGTTTCAGAATGAAGCAAAGATACAACAAATAGACAAAAGCAAGCTATATGTTTATTAAAAATATACTAAATATACTAAAAGTATTCAAGCTGAAAAGTTACTTCGAAATTGCACCTATGGGTGTGCTACAACTGTAAAGCCTTAAAGGAATAGTTCACTCAAAAAAGAAAAATTCTGTCATCATTTACTCATCTTCAAATTGTTCCAAACCATTATGAATTTTTTCTTCTTCTGCTGAACACAAAAGAAGATATTTCGATGAATGTCGGTAACCAAACAGTTGATGGACCCAGTTGACTTCCATTGTATTTTTTTTTTTTTTTTTTTTTTTTGGTCAGTGTGGGACTCATCAACTGTTTGGTTATTAATATTATTCAAAATACCTCCTTTTGTGTTCAGCAGAAAAAAGAAATTCATACAGGTTTTAAACAACTTGAGGGTGAGTAAATGATGACAGAATTTTCATTTTCGGGTGAACTATCCCTTTGAGTGAACAAACATTTGGGAAAGAAATCACATCAATATATTGGATCAGTGCATTAGCTCTTAAAGTGACAGCAGACTACTATAAAAGTACATTTATAATAGTTTGTTTTATCTAGAACAAGCATGCACATTAACTCGATTCAATTGGGGACTAGTCTTTCCTCACACATGTTGGTAATGTGAATCAAATTATTCAGCAGAAGATATAAATTCATACAGTTTTGGAACAACTTAAGGGTGAGTAAATTATGACAAATTTTTCATTTTCGGGTGAACTATCCCTTTAATGACGCCGCAACCATATGATCAGTGAAGTTAAAAATAAGTTTGCTTCTTCCTTGGTGGATGTCCTAACATAGCATCTGTGCCCCACTTATATGCAGCAAAATTATGTGATGTCAAGGAAAACTATAATTTAAATGAATTATATTACATATTATTTGGTAGTAAAACGTAGTGTTGCACATTTTATTGGTGCAGAGAAGAGTATATTTTGCAAAATATGAAACTGCTTTTTATTACTTAAATAGAAACATCACAATGACTAAATTGTGTTGTTTGTTAGGGATTATTGAACAGACATTTAGCAAAGTACTGGAAATCAAAAATGTAAATAAAGCTATGTTGTAAGTGTGTCCTGTAATGGATTTTTAATAGATAAGATAGTAAAGATCTTTTAAACTAACCATTATTTTAACATCTAAACCTTACTTCACTTTTAGGCCTAAATGTACCAAATTGTAGTCTGTATTGTCTAGATGTCGATGAAAACTTCTGAAATGCTGACCAGACAATATCAAAAAACAGTACTTAATAGAATACTTAAAAAATACTTAATAGAAAATAGATGCCTACTTAAATAAAAAAGTTTTAACTTTTACTTTACTCTTTTACTAACTCTTTAAAACTTCTTAAAACAAACTGTTTCAAAACATATAAAATAAATTATTTGCTAAAAAAAATGACAAAACTGAGAAATCAGAAACATAATAAGAGCAAGGGTTCAACAATGACAATTATTGTTGAAAACTGTAAAAATATTATTATTTCTAAACTGTCTGAATACAGTGTAACTGTCCTCAAAATATTTTTTATTATTATTATAGTAACAGACTTTGTTGGATTGTACATGACAGAATCCAACAAAGTCTGTTACTATAATACCGGTGATGATGTACTGGCGCTCGTTGTATGTGTGCATGCAATGTATTTTTCCCCTCGGGGCTTTCTGTAGATAGGAATGGGTCGTGCGCACTTGGTACTGGAGTGTCGCGGGTTTTTGGAGTTAGTGATCTGATGTGTGGTATAATAAAGTGGAGAAGAGTTCAAACTGCTATGTTTATTATTTATTCAAACTGCTACCCTTACACCAAGAAGGTTAAGTTCCCCTGCGTATATTTTCTCCAACTTAAACCGATACCGTGACTATGCGCAGTTTGCGGACGAATTGTCTATGCACGCGCGAGGTGTCTAGATTATGCGCATGACTTAAACGCTGGCAGACACAGCAGCAGTTGTAGGCAGGTATATTGATCATGAAATTGACAACTCTCAATTGACACCATCTTCTCGACGAGAAGCTTGGGTTCGGGGGAACCTGACTGCCCTGCTGGAACGTTCGCAGCTGGCTACACGATGGACGCGTGGGAGAGGTGGCGGGTCGTGTGTCTGGCGGCTCTTTCCGTGGAGGACATTGAAGATATCTACCTATTCGGAACCATGATAACAGGTTTTCTGCTGATTGGATCAGGCATTGCCCTGGTTTATCGAGGAATTAAGAAGTCGGCGACAGCTGTCCAAAGCTCCACAAGGCTGCCCGTCATGATTGAAGCAGTGGGCAGAGCTGTCAGCACTCAGACTGTGACTATGAACAACTATATGGATAACATCATGGAGAAGCGCACAGCTTTGCAAAGGCAAATGGATCGTTTCGTAGACCAAAATGGACCAGGAGCTGTGTAAATCGGAATGCGGCTACTCGTCCCAAGACCAAACAATCCCAATCTTATCTGCTTTCGGCCCCCCTCATCCAGCACTGGCCTTGGCCAAGGCTGCTGTTGGAGCAACAACTCCCCCGGAAGAGCACTGCAGCGAGACGCTCTTGCGTTCCTTCCCCCACTCCCCACAGACACCTGCTGATTGTTGACTCTGTCTGGGACCTGATCAGGGTTGTCTCCATGGCAACTTGCTGTGTATCGCCATGACAATCCTGCGGACTTGAGGCACCTAGATTATGATGCCAGGCGTAGCAACTCTCCAGGCCTACACATACACGAACTCTAACATATATACAGATATGCAATCACCCACCCACCCCCCATCCCTCATCCCTCGCCTTCGACGCTTTGTACCACCAGTCTGACAGGCAGGTCTGTGACCAGCGCCGAGAATGGCTGCAGGACCGGATGGCTGCCTGCCTGTGCTGGGCTACCTTCATCCCCCACTCCCCTCCCCTGTTGCAAGTCTTGTGTGTTCATGTTGTAGAGTGTACTGATTATGTGCTAATGTTGCTGAGGTGTTTTTTTTACTGTTCCCAAACTGTACTCCTCACAGGAGCATAGTCTGGGGGTTGCCCTTTTTTTTTCTCCTCACCCCTCATGTTATGCTGTATTTTCTTCCTCAATGCTCTGTCTTCCTGTCCTGTCTACCCCCTTGTCATATTGTATGTATGTCTGTATGGACAGGTTGATTGCAAATTTCACTGGTACTTGTGACTAAGTGACAAATAAAGCTACTACTACTACTACTAAAAAATCAGAATTTTCTTGTCTTGAATTATTCATTCAGTCAGTCATATTCATTCATTCATGTCACTTGTTTAAGTCATCTAAAAAAAAAACTTTAAACTCGACTGGGGGGCCCCCTAGTGGCCAGGGGACCCCAAGCAGCCACTTAGTTCGCTTATGCCTCGGGCCGGTGTTGTGCCGAATTTCGACCCCCTGCCAAATTATTACCCCCTCGTTGAAGTCAATACCTGATTGCCTAATCCTAACCCCACCCCTAATATTAACCCCTCCCCCACAACTAATCCTAATCCTACCAATGCTAGGGGGGTAATAATTTGGCGGGGGTCGAAATTCGGCACAACACCGGCCCTAACATATTTTGTCTATTCGAGATAATTTTGCTCATGCCAGTAATAGAGGCTTGCTTTTACACAAATTGAACCAGTCATATTGAAAGAAGGCGAGTAAGTCTTGAGTTAGTCACATTGATTTTATTGTTGTGTCTGTCTTTACCCTATACAACCTGATGTATTCTTCTTTTTATGAGAGATTCTCTGAGAAATGCTCGCGAACTCTCCCGGCCGTGATTAAAGCATTTAGAGGACATTTGCTGAAGTCTGTCTGTTTATTATTGCTGCGCAGCAAACTGAAAAGTTAGAGTTAGGGGACTCGGCTGAAGTCGATGAGTAGACTCACTGGAGTATAAATATTATAGGCAAAATAAGAAAAAAATCTACAACAGTCCCATTCGGTAATCAAAAGTTCTAAACTCACTTACTAAACACGGTCTTCATGACCACTTAAACACTTGAGCCAAATACAGGAAATACATCATGTAATAGACATGGTGTGGGTATTGGTACAGATGTATATCCTACACTGTAAAAAAACAATCTTCATGATTTCTTATCACAACTTTTTATCTTTTGTTAAATAAACTTAGATAATTAATGTGGTTCAGATAACTTAATATTTTGAGTTTCTATTTATTAAAACAATCTCTTTTATTATTTATTATTAACTCAACTATTTTTTATTTCAATGAACTGTAAAAAGTAAGTTACATGGTTTCCTTAAAATTTTAAGTTAAACCAACAATATTGTTACAGTGAAATCAGCTACATAAAACCATGGCCACCAGCAGCCAATCAAATTTCTAGCTAAAAATAATAACAACTTTTTGCTAATAATGTTGATTACATTTGATTACAAAAAACTGATATATGTCTTTGTTCTAAAGATGTCAAAACCACAACACATATTTTGTCTATTTCTGCAGTTGTAGCCTTTGACCAGGTTATACCGACCCAGCTGTTGCACAACCGATGGCATAATGGATAGGATGTAAGTTTCCTGTGCTCTTGCTTTTGTTCAATTGTTCACTTCTTCTTCTTGCTCTTTGCTTCAAGGGCGCTTCAGTTCTCTCTCTTTGAAAGATTATTATACTAAGATCTCAGATCCTAGATCTCAGTCTTAGACTTTAAATTTACTTCATTTATTTTGAAGTAAGGTTTCTTTCATTTCAATAGTGTATTCAATTATTAAAAGTTTGACTCATATTTATTCTTTATTTGTTATTAGTTTATTCTTTTTTTTTTTTTTTTAAGAATTTTAAAAGGCCAATTAAAAAATAAAATAAAAAATCATCTCAGCGCATCAAAGCCTAATCAAAATGTATTGTCTTGACATTGTTGAAATGCTTTTTATCAGGCTTGTGTGTCTGGAATATCTTACTCTTTTGGGCAGGTACTCCCAGCTGCAGTACTGGTTAGAGCTGATCTCATCTGCACATGACAGCAACTCTCCATCATAGAACAACTCATTAGGAACCTTCAGAATGGATGGATGAGACCTGAAGAGAGAGAGAGGGAGGATGAAAAATGGTAAATAGAGAGTTTAAAAAAATAGACTTATAACAGTAGCCCTAAAACGTAATTCGACACTGAAGTCTCATTTGAAATATACATGCAACATATAAAAAAAAAGATACTGTCAATTTTGTGGTATACATTTTTTACCAAAAAGACTAAAACAAATTCCTAGATCTGATTAAGCATCCATGATCAGGTGACTATTTTACTCAGATTTGCCCTTTTCCAAAGTTTTCATATAGCATCCGACTTATGAGTAAATAAAAAGTTTCTAGTGCCTTTTTCCGTTCTACATAGCAAAAACCCAGACACACAGCTGCTTTCTCTGTTTCCCATGATCATTCATGGTCAGGAGTGAAATTTAAGTTCAAGGTCTTTTGTTTTCTTCTTAGTAATGGGTTGTGCCTCTATCTTTGCTGAGCATAGCTCTCTTTTACTAAGCAGATGAGGTCTTCTACTGGCTACAAGTCAAAACTACTAAATCAAAAAGAAAAATGGCTCTAGGTGGTATGTGTGCCTCATTTATAACCATCTGTACTCTCTCCACACAGAGGTTTAGGAATTTTTGATCTGCAGTATACTTGGAAACTTTCTGTTAGTTCATGTAGACTAATGTAGTTCGCTAATGTTAACAATCAAAACCTAATTTTAAAATGTTACCGTTTTATTTAACACATATTGTGTGAACATGTTTCCTCTGATGGACCCTAATTATTTAGGACTTCCTTGAGACCAGCTATTCAACTAGTCGGTCAGACAACTAGTCAATTCGTAGTTTTTTAGATGAGGTCCTGTAGTTTACCAGACTTTACCTGTAGTTCCGCAGCAGTTTGGTGACATAACGGTTGTCGTATCCTGTAGTACCTTTCTGATAAAGTTCATTCTGTGTCATCAGCCTCTCCAGCAAAGAAAGACCTACAAACACATTTACAATGCAATATACAATAAGAATAGAGTGTTGTGAAGGATTTTTTACAATTTTAAACATACCTAACATTTCTTTTTATTGCAGGATTAACATTTATAAGCTTATGCATTTTTATGCTTACACTTGGGTCAAAGTTAGTGTATCTGAATATAACAAAAGGGGAAACAAACTTGTCTAGTTTATATATATATATATATATATATATATATATATATATATATATATATATATATAACCTCATGACCCTAGCAACAAGCTGAAGTATCAAGGAATCAAAATGTGCTTTTACCTAATAACAGAGAATTATACATACGGTGTGAAAAAGAAAGGACACCCTTTAGAATTTTATGGTTTTACATATCAGAACATAATAAAAATGATCTGGTTGTTAGCAGGTAAATGCAACCTCAGATGAACAACAACAAATGGCATATTACACTGCGTCATTATTTATTTAACAAAAATAAAGCCATGGGTGACAAACTGATTAAATTTCTTGTAGAGACACTTTTAGCGGCAATAAGTTGAAGGAACCGTTTTTTGTATGACAGTATCAGTCTCTTGCATAGTTCTGGAGGAATTTTGGCCCGCTCTTTTTTACAATGTTGCTTTAGTTCATTGAGGTTTGCAGGCATTTGTTTATGCACAGCTCTCTTAAGTTTCTGTCACAACATTTCAGTCTGGTTGAAGTCTGAACTTTGACTGGGCCAGTGGAACACCTTGATTCTTTTCTTTTTCAGCCATTCTGTTGTAGATTTGCTGGTGTGATTGGGATCATTGTCCAGTTGCACGACCCAATTTCGGCCAAGCTTTAGCTGTTGGACAGATGGCCTCACATTTGACTCTAGAATACTTTGGTATACAGGAGAGTTCTTGGTCGACTAAAATAAATGACGGCAAGGTGCCCAGGTCCTGTGGCTGTAAAACAAAAATCATCAATACTCCATCAGTGTGATGGACAGTTGGTATGAGGTGTTTGTCCTTATATGCTGTGTTTAGTTTTTGCCTAACTTGGTGCAGTGTGTTATGACCAAACATCTCCACTTTGGTCTTGTCTGTCCAAAAGACATTGTTCCAGAAGTCTTGATGTTTGTTCAGATGCAACTTCGCAACCCTAAGCCGAGCAACCATGTTCTTCTTTTTCATGTTTAGCTTCCAAACATCCCATACTTGTCCCGTCTTTTTACTAATTGTACTGCCATGAACTTTAACATTTAACATGTTAACTGAGGCCTGTAGAGTCTGAGGTGTAGTTCTTGGGTGTTTCGCGATTTCTCTGAGCATTGTACAGTCTGACCTTGAAGTGAATTTGCTGGGACGTCCACTCCTGGGAAGATTGGCAACGGTCTTGAATGTTTTCCACTTGGGAATAATTTTCCTTACTGTAGAATAATGGACTTCAAATTGTTTGGAAATGGCCTTGTAACCCTTTTCAGATTGATGGCAGCAACAATTGCTTCTCTAAGATCATTGCTGATGTCTTTCCTCCATTGTGTTAACACACCTGAATGCTCCAGACCAGCGAACTGCCAAAACTACTTCTATAGAGGTGATCACACTTGCTGACGATCAATTAAACAAAGACATTTGATTTGCAGCGCCTGGCTGCTACTTACCCTTAATTTCTATGGAAGTAGTACTAAGTTTGTCACCCATGGGTTTTAAATTTTGGCTTTATTTTTGTTAAATAAATAATGCCATGATGTTATGTCATGTGTTGTTGTTCATCTGAGGTTGTATAATTTTAAGACCTACCAAGGACCAGATGATTTTTTATTATGTCCTCCTGATACATAAAACCTTATAATTCAAAAGGGTGTCTTTTCTTTTACACACGACTGTGTGAAGAACCAATCATGTTGGATAAAAATGATGTAATGATTAACTTAAGTCAGGTGCGTAGGGTAATTCTAGCACAGAGTATACTGTATGTGGATTCATTTGGATCTCACCCAGTCCGTATTTAATGGCAAAAGGAGATCTCAGGACTGGTCCCAACTGCTTGGGATCTCCAGCCAAAACAAGCTGCCCGGTCGCTGCATTCAGCAGTCCTAAACACACCCACACAATGATTAGAATTGAGAAATGCCACCACAGACTGATCTGTATTGAAAGATCTGATGGTTTTTAGTGTTATTCTGTAAAGTGTTCCACCTGCCACACTGATGATGGTCTCTGGCTCCACAGCATGTCCTGCCTCGTCCACAAAGATGTGAGAAAAATGATCCCCAGGAAAACCCCCACTGACCAGCCTACCAAAACAGACACACATAAACACTCTTTACCTATTGGCTGCTGTGTGCATGTGAGAGAGTACTGTGTTTGTATTGGATGACACCCTTCACCTGCCAGCGGTGACAAGAGTGCTGACCAGGATCTTGTAGGACATTAGATCCTCTTTACATGGGAAAATAATCATTCCTCCTTCCACATTACTGTTGTTCTAAACACACAAAAACACAATCAACAAAAACAACAAAACTACAAACAACTCCCTCTCTCTTTTCCCATGATTTACTACTGAAATGATCATAATATAAGATTATTAAATATAGCACATTATTTGATAGATTTAAATTGGTTGAATATCTAAGGATTTGAAAACTTGAAATTCTTTAGCTGAGTTAAACTAGAAACTAAGTGATACAATCATAAGATAATAATATGTATTTATATTTAGCTTAAATATTTATATTTATCACAATCTCAGCCTGTGTTCCCCTGCCTTGTGTGAGGACTTTTGTTATTTCCTGTCTTGTGTCATGTTTAGTAGTTCTTTGTGGTGTTTCATGTTGATAAGTCTCCCCAGGTGTCTTGTTTCCTCATTACCTTGTTAAGCTTGTTTGCCCCAGTGTATTTATAGCCCTCGTGTTACACTTGTTATTTTGTGAGTTGTTGTACAGTACATGTAATGGTTGCCTCTAAGATTGTCGTGGTTTTGTTCCTTGAATTCTGTGTTATCTGTTTAATGTTTTATTTGATTAAAAACCCTGCGTTTAGATCCATGCCTCAACCTGCTCTCTCCAGCTCGTTACAATATTTAATCCATGTGGAACTTTTTTGTTTGAGGTTTTTATTTTAAAAATGAGAAGTAAAAATGTACTACTGTTATTCTATGCTTTCCATCATAAATTCCTGTGTTGTGTTCATTTAATTAAACCTTTAATTAATAAATCAAGTCACACAAGCACTAACCTGTAAGACTGAAGGGATTTCATTTGGATTGCGTGAACTAGCGTAGAGTCGGTATATTTTACGTGCATCAACATGTTGACTAGTGATCAACTTTTCACACAGTTGATCAGCTGCACTGTTAGAAGGAGCACAAGCTAGGATATAGGCATCAGGTATATTCTTCTCCACCTGAGAGATGAAAGACAGAGAGAGAAAGAAGCAATCACAATAGCTATTCTGCCTATAACATTTTGCATACAGACACAATGAGATGTGATGATTTGCATGTAGGTGTGTCTGTCGAGTCTGTGTTTAGTTGAACATGATAACCAGTTTTACCTGTTTGATGGCCTCTACTATCGTAACGGTTTTACCAGTGCCAGGAGGTCCAAAAACCAAATACGGTGCCGGCTTGGACGTACCGGCCACGATGTTACATACTGCAGTTTTCTGTTCAGGGTTCCTCTCAAGCTGTTGATCAAAGAGTCTGTAGACATAGACACACACATCAAGCTGAAATACTCCATAATGTTTCACTAAAATATGATTTAGTAGCACACATTCAGTCCAGATGGGTCTTACTGACCTCAGTGCAGGTGGAGACACAGGGGTCACAGTCCTTGAGCCCACGGGGAACAGCACATCTCTGAGGTTGTGCTGGACCGCCATGTGTACAGCTCTGTGTTGCAGTTTTAATGGGAGACGATTCACTGTGAACTCCACACGGAATTTCATCTTATCTATGAAATCGTCAAGCAGTCTGTAAACAAATATGCAAAATGAGACTAACATGAGACATACTTCTAATGTGCGGATTTCCTGCTCAGTTAACATTTCTTATTATTATCAGTGTTGAAGACAGTTGGGTGGCTTAATGTTTTTTTTGGAAACTGATACAGTTTTTCAGGATTCTTTTATGAATAGAAAGTTCAAAAGAACAGCATTTATCTGAAATATAAATCTTTTGTAACATTAGAAATGGCTTTTTACTGTGATCAATTTTACGCAATCTTGCTGAACAAAAGCATTATTTCTTAAAAAAATAAAAATAAAAAAAAAACTTGTAGTATTCAAATTTTTGTTTTGTTATCCTAAATGTATATAGGTTGGTCAGATTTGAATGCTCTGTTTTATATTTTATAAGACATGGTGTGACCCTTTAAAATGCTCTTTAGCTTCAAGGCTTATTAGTCTGCCATAAACTCATCATACTTCATACCTTCTGGAGAAGCCCAGTTTGACTTGATCCAGTTCCACTCTGTGGACGTAGCCCTTGTATTTGGTCACAGTTGAAGAATCGACCTCCTCACTCTTGGTAAGAAGCAGGTGATCTCCCCTCAGGACTGATGGCCTGTTCTCTGATACACCAGGGAGCTTTAACACAAGAGATACACAAACAGACCTCAAAACAGCAACACTTTCAAACAAATATAAAAGTGCATACTACTTAAAGGGACAGTTCACCCCATCATGACAATGTATCATGTTGTTCCAAAACCATTTGCTGATATATATATATATATATATATATATATATATATATATATATATATATATATATATATATATATATATATATATATATATATATATGTAGTCCATTTAATATCTTCAGTAGAGTGGAAAATGATCAGTGAAAAACAAATACAATTTGGAGTAAAAACAATTGAGTAAACAATGACAGAATTTTCGATTTCGATTACTGTCCCTTTAAGAGCCATGCACATGTCATCTAGGCTTTTTGGGTCTCTGTATTTGTCCAACACTAGTCTCAGCCTCAGACGTCATTCCCATGGCTGTCTGATGCATAAGGCACACAAAATGGGAAACACTTTGGGAGTTTTGAAGTCCTCATCTGACTGGTTGAATTCTACACTATTTCCAGGAGACTATTTTGAGTGTCGTGTTCTTTAATAGTCTGCCTGGAAACAAAGCCGTTGTATGACATTGAGTGCTTATCGGGATCAACTAAACGCTGGATTTTCAAAAGTATGTGAAGTTTTAATTCTCTTTAAAAGATGTCCAAGAGTCTTACATGCCAGTCTGTTATGGACATCGACATTTTCACGCACCTAAACATAACACTGAACAAAACAAACTGTGATTGGTAGCTTTACATGTCAGTCAGACATGGCCAATGATAGCTGCTATGGAGTCCTTCTGCCGTCAGTCTGAAGGTCTAACTAACACAATCACTTGCTTTATTAACAGACAGAAAGAAGCTGCCACTCACCTCTAAGACCAGCAGTCGTCTGGTCTCATGGTCCTTTACCATGGACACATCTTTTTTGTTATATCTTTTAATGTCCAGACGCATCTGATCCTCCTCCAGGTACAACAGTAAGTCAAAGCGCTTATCGTAGTTCAGAAAATACAGATCACTCTCAAGTAGTGTCCTACAAACCACCAAAATTCACAATGGCTTTAACTATACATGCTCATGCAGAGAGTGTATTCTGGACCAATCAGGGACTAGTAACATCTCAGATCAACTATAAAAGAAAATAGAAAAAATTGGAGCTAAAGACCACTCACTTTTGTTCCAGGAGCTGTGTTCTGAGACTCGGGAAAGAACGGTTGACTTTCAGGACCTCAACTAAGTCAGAGATGTTATAAGGAAGATGGTAAGGCTCCAGTGGCAGCACAAATTTCAAAAAGCTTTGGGTAGAACTGCAAAAGAGAGAAAAAAAAACATGCAAATGATTGATTTCTGTACAAATAAACAGGGGAAAACAGAAAAGTGTATATAATTCCTAAAAAGAGGGATTTTTCTCTCACCTCTCAGGTGGAAAACCCTCATCTATGTTGCACCTCATTGGCTCATAGGTCTCAAGCCTTTGATGTCTAAATGGTGTTGTAGGACCCAGTAGTGCTGTGAGCTCAGACCTGTACTCGGCCTCAATGAAGCGCACAATGTGGAAAGGACGGGTGGCGACCTGGGTATTTTCCTTAAACTCAAATGCCAGAATGGCTGAATGAACTCCCATATCATCTGATTTGAATTTCAAGGTCACCTCATACTTTTCACCTTTAAAAAATAAGAGAGAGAGAGAGAGAGAGAGAGAGAGAGAGAGAGAGAGAGAGAGAGAGAGAGAGAGAGAGAGAGAGAGAGAGAGAGAGAGAAACCTGTTCAAAGCTCCTTAGCACCACAGCCCAACCTATCATAAGCATGTGTGGCAACCGCTGCACCAAAAACATTTTTCATACATTTCTAATATATCAAACTGAACGCTGTGTCTGAAATCACATACTGTATAGTAGACACTACATATGGACCATTGACAAAAAATACATTCTATATAGTAAGAAAGTGTGTAGTATGAATGTTAATCTGGATATACTACATCCACCATGTGTCTTGACTGTCATGTGACCTAAGGCGTCAGTTTAGTTACTTCACTGCCATTCACACATCCTCTTCTGTGGCCTCACGGGATAGTAAAGTGCACATTAGATGCACACTTCAGAATCTCGCTGGACATCAAGGTACTTTCGCCTAATGTTTTATGAATACTATGAATTGTGACATAGTACTCAGCTCACATACTGTTTTTTGCCTACTATATAATATGGAAGTAGGCATATTCGGAAGCAGGAAAAGTCACAGACTAGCAAGCTAAAGTAACAAATGTACCCCCTCAAAAAACACCAACACCAGTTTCTCTTGTATTGCTGTACGGTTTGGTTGCACTCACGTGGTTCCAGACGGAGAGGATTGTTGCGTGTGACTTTCCTGCTGTCTTCCAGAGTGAAACACTGCAGCCAGTGAAGAGCAGTGTAGTAAGTGAAATACACGGCCTCTTGACCCGTGTTCTCCACAAACAGCTTCAGCTCATAAACTCCTGCCTGTTCCACAGAGATCTGGATCTTGCCATCCTCTATTTGCAGCTCTGAGGACACCCGCACCCCATGCTTATCAGCAATAAACACAGACCTGGGAAGGAAAGAGCAGTTACACTGTTTTGATATTTTGATGTATTTTAAGAGGTTGGCTTCTATCCACTGTTCAAAGAGGTCAGTTCACCTCTCTGTACTGTTCAGTCGGTGGAGGATGTCTTTTGCCAGTTTTCTCCTGCCTCTGACTCCACTCTCTGGCCCTGGCACTGATGATGGGTCAAAACCCTGCGCACTAGCGGGTGGCGGAGAGCTACCATTTCTCACAGGGGGAGAAGCTTGGTTTTGCTGTCTGCGATGGGGTCTGTCCCATTGATCATGTGGCCTCGTTCGGACCTAGAAATGCCACAATAGGGTATCAGTCTTTGGCCATTCTCAGTAAAACATCACATTGTGACAGGGCTCAACAGTTATGATATAACAATAACAGTATTTTATTTTACATTTTTTTGGCAGGTCCAGTGTTTCAGATTTTTGATGAGTTTCGGTAATTTGAATTATCTATGTGACACACACGACGCACTGAAAGACGCTCGCCAGTATCGTGTAGAGACAGCGCGCCAGGATACAGTTCTCTTTCGCGCTTGTACGAACACACACAATTATGCCAAAATGTCTGTTTTGTCGAGTATCGTAACATAAGGGCAGTCTTAAATGAGTTAAATAAAGTCTTAAATGAACATAAAGAGTTGTGAGAGAATGAGACGCGTGTGAGATCCGCGTCATGTGCAGCAGTGGCTGGTTTTAAAGGGACAGCAGCCAATAAAGCTTTCTGTCAGTAAATATAATCAAAGAACAAAGGGAACAGAGAAAATTACTCACTGCTCTTGACTAAAGAACTTTTGTAGCTTTAATAAGGATTAGTCTATATTTAATCTATTATATATGCCGTGCAGACTGTTTGATAAGTTTATTCAATTTCTGTATATGTTAGACAGGTACAGTAGGAAGGGCACAGGTAAATATGCATTTAGTATGGATTCACTTATATTTAAAGTTGTTATATTTTTTAACCCTAATAAATGTTAAAAAACAAATTGATAGCTTTCAGTTACACTGTAATGTTGAATGGCTATAATTAATGTTTAAAATGGGGGGGGGGGGGGGGGGGGGATAAAAAAGTATTTATATCCAGACATCAATATCAGTGATACCTTAATTCATATAAAGACACCATGAAAGTATTTAAAATATACTGTCTTTATGTTGTCTCTACATTCAATTGGAATGTAGGAACTGTGAAATTACTACATTATAAAATATCTAAACTAAATATAAACCTATAAAAACGCATGTTTTTTAATTGCAATTAATCATGATTAATCACAGAAAAAAATGTATTTAATCGAGTTAATTTTTTTATTCGATTGACAGCACTAATTTTTATATTTGCTAGAAATGTTTATTTTTCATTAAATATTAAAATTCAAAAAAATAATTAAAAAATGTATAATTGTCAGAGGCAACCCAGCAAATACAAGTGACAAAGCTGGCTCAAAAATGTCTCACACTTGCCCCACACTAGCAGGCTATCCTTATTGTTGAGCCCTGTATAACCAGCTCATTTATGACAGAACTATCTGATCATATTTAATTTCAGGGTTATAAATTCCCCATTCGATAAGCCATTAATCACATTATTCTACATTGAGAGATCAAAGAAGTTAACATAGCAGGTATTGGGTTTTTTATTATTAAAAACAATAACTCATGCTAGTTGCTTAGTTTTCAGTGTGTGTAAATCCTACATTATGGGGAAAAGATGAGATGAGGAAAGATGAGGAAAACAGCTTGAAAATGTAAAAATGCAGAAAGTTTTCTGTAATGTGTAGGTTTAGGGGATAGAATATACAGTTTGTATAAAATGTCTATGTAAGATCCAAAACATGAAAACACAACAGCTGAGTGCATGTTTAGTATTTCTCTTTTACTGTGTCCCTCTCCAAAGTTTCCTCAAAGACAATTAGCGTGACTCTATTTCTCATGAGGCATCGCTGACCTTGTCTGAAATGGCAGAGTGGAGATTAGTGTGGTTGTCTCACTTTATTATTAACATTCAGCAGAGAGGTTTATGCCCAGCTCAGGTTGTGCTGTCTTGATTTACTCTTTTTTTTGTCTGCACTACCACCTTTTTTCATAGAAATGAATGCTTGAGTAATACATTGCAGTTCCAGCGCATCCTAGCATATGACAGTTGTCTTGAATTGATGCAAGACACGGAAATTATGCTGTGTTATGAAAGTATGGCATAATAATCTACATAAAAATGGCAACTATTGTATAGTAAGTGGCAAATAACAATACAGAAACAATTATAGGTAGGCTACCTAAACATATGTTTTAAAATAAGCTGTGGCATCAAAATAAAATATATAAAAAAAAATCCCCAACCAGACAAAGCAAGAATCTGACCAAAAACTGCATAGAGTTGCATAACATCTGCTGCATGTAGAGAGTCCTCACTTTGTTCATCAATAGCATCATATAGGTCATTTACGTGGTATTGATTTAATTTCTCATATCAGAAATTTGCCAGAACTGATTTACTGGTATTTTACTGGTATCCTTTTTCCACACATGATATCTAAACGGTATAATTACCCTTAATGTAAAACCTAGAAGGGGTTGTAGATGACTCAGTGTCATCTGATTAAAGGAGTGTACCATCAGCTGGTCAAGATAATACTGAATCTTAACTATGATCAAAGGTTGCAGTTTGATGAAAATGAAACTTCCAGCTTCAAATTCAGAAACATTTGTTTTGCTTTCCAAAAACAATTTATCTTAGCATTACCATTACAAACTATTTAGCCTACATAAACCGAGAAGATCAACGTTTTTTTTTCTTTTTCTTTTTTAAACCCCAAGAGTAGACACATCAGACTGTTTCTGGTTGTGTAAAAAAAAAAAAACAACAACAACATCAACAACAAAACACAATTTTGTCTTTACAGAACTAAGCATACTGCCATTGACAACTAAAATCCCTGGACATCAATGACAGAATTACAAACTGTCAGCCAGTTGTAAATAAAAAAAAGAGGTTTCTTACATTTTGGTGAAAGTAAACATCTGATTTGGTGACACGCGCTTTTCTGCACATCCTCATTGCATAGAGAACTGAAGAGAAGTTTGGGTCTCTGACTCCATCCCTGTGCATAACATTTTTTTAAATAATTAAACATGTAGGCCTGTGTGTGCTTTCATAATTGCCTCATAATAACATTCTGTCCACTGGTTTTATTTGTCACTAATTTCGGTCTCAATTTTCAGTATCAGTAAATTAAAAGTGAACACTGAAGGTTGAAACTTTGATTTTACATATATAAATCAAGAATTTAAACGTGTAATTTAACTTCTGAATAAAGAAAAAGTTCTCTTTGTTTACGTTGTATGGACTTCCTCTTTAAACAAATATTTAAATGAATTGCAAATAGTATCGATCGTTTCAGTGTACGTAAGTGGAATACTTAATATAAGCAATAAATAAAATAAAATAAATAAATAAATAAATCATGTAAAAGGATGACCTGTCTCGGAACTCTTCGTTGTAGGCTGTTTTGAGAGTGGTTCTATCAGTAATGGCTCTCCTGTTGCTTTCCACCAGCCACTCTATAAAGTCCAATCCAACTGCACGCAAATCAGCTTTAGAAATTTTTTTCTGTACCATGATTCTTGCCGGTACCGTGAGCTCTGTGGTAATGTAGTGTACAGTAAGCGTCACTTATGATCCACACAGGCTTTAGAATGAAAGCGCAACTGTTCCAGCGGAAGCAGCAGTAAGAGGAAACGAAACTTAAGTAGGTTTTTCTTCTAAAATGAAAACGTAACATATACACGTTGTTTACTTCTGTTAAAGAGATACCCTCCAGGAAATATCCAAAGGGCTAGTAGTAAAAAATTAAAGGAGTAAAAAGGCACATTATTATAAGAAACTCAATTCAGCTGCTCGGAGAGGTTAAAGTGCGCTCTCTGGTGGTCAGAGGGAGCAGGTGCTCAAAATTCTTGAAGTCTTGCAGTTGCAGTTATAGACAATCAAATGCAAGTAAACGGGTGAGCTGCGGTTTTTCTGGATAAAACCTTTTTTTTTTACATTTATCAACCGATTTCAGTGGTTTGTATGTGGTGTACAAAAAGTTCAATTTCTAGTTATTTAAAATCTCGATAGTTAGACTTAATTGTCAAAGCTCAGGCTTGTCATGTAGGCTATCTGGCTTTTTATTCTTGGATAAGAATTGTGAAGACCCCCATACTGAGATATAATTTAATTTTCACATCAAATAAAAGTTCTTATTGTGGAAAAAGCATTTTCTGTGACTGACCCGATTTTAGCATTAACAAAATAACTGATGGATCCTTTATGGTAATACATGCCTGTAACGTAAGAACTACGGAAGCAATTGCAAGTAACAATATTTATTGCAAAACTCAGAACATAGTCCACAGACAGGCAAGGTAGAGAACTCAGTACACGATCCACAGACAGGCAGATAAGTGACGCAGGGACTCGATGGTCAGACGGATACAGTGCAGGTGAAGTGAGGTGACGATCAACAAGACGAATCCAGAAGATCCACAGGGAACAGAGAGGAACAACGAAGGATACTGGAACGTAGCAGGAACAAACACCGGACATCACAAACAACGATCTGACAATGGAGATGAGAAATGGGTGGGATTAAATAGACCGGGATGATAGACTGCAGCTGGTGATAAGTGATACTCAATGAGCTCTGATGAGCAGCCACGCCCCTCTAATCAGCACATACACACATGACACAACAGAAACACGAGACATGAATGAGACATAGGATTTACCCACCGTGACACATCCTATGGTACAACTACAGTGCAATCAATGCAAATAGTAAATATAATATAAAGTGAGAGGTAATAGGCTACTAAATAGTTTAGTCAATAAAATAAAATAGTAGCCTAATGAATAGTATAATTATATAATATCACAAGTACAATAATACAATCATAAAAGTATTGATAATATCATATAGTTTATGTATAATACTATAATAATAGCAATAGAATAAGACATATCAGTTACAGAATATAGACAATAAAAATAATAACTTAATTTTATAGTGACTTATATTTAATATTTAACTCTTTTTGTTAAATTTCAGTTTTATTGATCAGTAATAGCCATATAACTGTATAAGTAGCCTAAAAGGTATAAGAAGCTAACGCTAACCACCTTATTCCTGACGAGTTTACTGCGTTTTGAATGATAGGTGGCACTTCCGGTTTGGGGAACTTCCATTCAAAAAGACTGAAACGAATAATTTCGAATCATTAGATTGCCTTACAAATAAAGCTGACCTGTCAGTTTGACTGAATGAGCTGTCAATTTTCCTTCATGATTTATTTTCAGACATCATGAGAATAACGTAACACTTGGTATTTTTAACGTGACGTTATAACAAGAATATCTATGGGAGCTCGTTTCAGTCGCTTTCGTTTCCTCGTTACGATTTTCTTTTTTCCCTTTTCATTTCGCTTTAATAGTATGAAAAAATTACAACATATAGCCTAGGTAGGCTACTGCACATTTGTGGTCTGTTCTCCCGATTTAGTTTACGAAATATCCCATTAATAATTCACTGGAATGCAGGAAGAATCTCTAATTTTTCTCCTCGATCCTAACGTCTCTTCTTTCCAGGTTTGTTTTCACAATTTATTTTCTGTAAAAATTACGGAAATAACTTTGAAATAGCATCACGCAATGCTGAATAAATGAGCATTTTTTATTAAGGCAACGTGTGTTACATAATATGTATTACTGATATTTCCCAGATAGCAAGCACAATTGGGCCGATTCCGGCTGAAATGCATCACTGTCGGCATCGGTGAACAGATAATGGGCCAGATCCGTGCCGACTGTGCATTGCACATCTGGCTGACTCTGGGCCAGTATCGGCTGAAAGCAGTTGTACTGGTGTCAGGTCCATACTCGTTGTAGCTGTGTGTATTTACCATCGGCCCGTGTTTGTTTTGTCACAAGCGGGCCACTACTAGAATTAAGGATCAGCTGCCTGAAAAAAAAGGTTTTTGGCGGTTAATTTAAAATCCGAGGAGGAGGATCCTGCAGATGCAGTCAGAACATCGTTTTCGAGAGGAATCATTCAGCTGAAAAAAAAAACGAGTAAGTAATTTAATTTGTTTATTGTTCTAGTGTTGTTTGATGTTTTAACTGTCAAGATAAAAATAGTTTTTATTTAATATCTAGCAAGCACAGTTGGGCCAATTCCGGCTGAAATGCGTCACTGTCGGCATCGGCAAACAGATAATGGGCCAGATCCGTGCCGACTGTGCATAACACATCTGGCTGACTCACGGCTTTTTCTGTATGGGCCAGTATCGGCTGAAAGCCAGTACTCGTGCTGGCTGACAGACGACTTTATTACAAATAAAATATATAATTATAATTAGCCTAAATCATGCAGCTCATTTCCAAACAGCCGATTTGTATAGCCTAATGCATGTCTTACCCAGAACACAGACCCTTGCACATAATGATTATATAAATAAATACATGGGCTACATCATGCAAACATTAATGAAGTAAAAGTGTGCAAACCCTAAACTGAGAGGCACATTGAGAGGCAGTTGTCTGACATAACACAGTATGTGGCAAGCCAGTGGAACTGCAGCCAACCTGTAATGCAGTTTGGCGGCAATTCTAGAATATTATACGGCAGACGGACACAATAAAGTACACGGCCCGATTCTGCTGAGCGACTATCGGCCCACTTGCTGTGGAACGGCCACAGTATGACTGTCATCATCGATTTGAATCCTGCAACGCGCGAAACTTGCTCACTTGGACATCATCAGAGGTAAGTGGAACATTAATTGAATTTTGAGATGTTAAACTTGCACAATCAAAATGTTTGGAAATGTAATTTTTTTGCTATCTAGTTAAAAGATTGAATTCTCCAGTAAGTTACTCGCTAGGTATTAGTAAGTTAGGCACATTTTAATGGTGATGGACCAAAGCAAGCTAACGTTACGTTAACTTAGTCAAGACAGGAACAGTTAGCAATTATTTGACGTCAAAACAAACAATTCAGCAAGGAATAACATTAACGTTACACTGCTTAGCAAGTAGTATCCACCCAAGTCTGTCGCGATAGTTAAATAACCATCTGATCGCGATTATTTGATTATTTCACTCGTTTAGGCCTAATTAAGTAGCTAAGGCTTAGGGGGGAGTACAAAATAAATAGACAATCACTAAAGTTTTCGTGCACTAATAATCGAAGTATATAACTTAATTTTATGGGGCAGAAGAATAAGAGCCCGTCACGTTCTGTAACGACAGGCTAGCGTAAAATACAGCATCGCATCTCGCAGCGACACTTCTGGCGGCATCTCCAGCAGCCAGGACTTTCTCTGGCATCTGCCAGTAAGGCGGCATCTCATATACAGGTCCTTCTCAAAAAATTAGCATATTGTGATAAAATTCATTATTTTCCATAATGTACTGATAAAAATAAACTTTCATATATATTTTAGATTCATTGCACACCAACTGAAATATTTCAGGTCTTTTATTGTTTTAATACTGATGATTTTGGCATACAGCTCATGAAAACCCAAAATTCCTGTCTCAAAAAATAAGCATATTTCATCCGACCAATAAAAGAAGTGTTTTTAATACAAAAAAAAAAAAAAAAGTCAACCTTCAAATAATTATGTTCAGTTATGCACTCAATACTTGGTCGGGAATCCTTTTGCAGAAATGACTGCTTAAATGAGGCGTGGCATGGAGGCAATCAGCCTGTGGCACTGCTGAGGTGTTCTGGAGGCCCAGGATGCTTCGATAGCGGCCTTAAGCTCATCCAGAGTGTTGGGTCTTGCGTCTCTCAACTTTCTCTTCACAACATCCCACAGATTCTCTATGGGGTTCAGGTCAGGAGAGTTGGCAGGCCAATTGAGCACAGTAATACCATGGTCAGTAAACCATTTACCAGTGGTTTTGGCACTGTGAGCAGGTGCCAGGTCGTGCTGAAAAATGAAATCTTCATCTCCATAAAGCTTTTCAGCAGATGGAAGCATGAAGTGCTCCAAAATCTCCTGATAGCTAGCTGCATTGACCCTGCCCTTGATAAAACACAGTGGACCAACACCAGCAGCTGACATGGCACCCCAGACCATCACTGACTGTGGGTACTTGACACTGGACTTCAGGCATTTTGGCATTTCCTTCTCCCCAGTCTTCCTCCAGACTCTGGCACCTTGATTTCTGAATGACATGCAACCACTGAGCAACAGTCCAGTCCTGCTTCTCTGTAGCCCAGGTCAGGCGCTTCTTCTGCTGTTTCTGGTTCAAAAGTGGCTTGACCTGGGGAATGCGGCACCTGTAGCCCATTTCCTGCACACGCCTGTGCACGGTGGCTCTGGATGTTTCTACTCCAGACTCAGTCCACTGCTTCGGCAGGTCCCCCAAGGTCTGGAATCGGTCCTTCTCCACAATCTTCCTCAGGGTCCGGTCACCTCTTCTCGTTGAGCAGCGTTTTTTGCCACACTTTTTCCTTCCCACAGAATTCCCACTGAGGTGCCTTGATACAGCACTCTGGGAACAGCCTATTTGTTCAGAAATTTCTTTCTGTGTCTCACCCTCTTGCTTGAGGGTGTCAATGATGACCTTCTGGACAGCAGTCAGGTCGGCAGTCTTACCCATGATTGCGGTTTTGAGTAATGAAACAGGCTGGGAGTTTTTAAAAGCCTCAGGAATCTTTTGCAGGTGTTTAGAGTTAATTAGTTGATTCAGATGATTAGGTTAATAGCTCGTTTAGAGAACCTTTTCATGATATGCTAATTTTTTTAGACAGGAATTTTGGGTTTTCATGAGCTGTATGCCAAAATCATCAGTATTAAAACAATAAAACACCTGAAATATTTCAGTTGGTGTGCAATGAATCTAAAACATATGAAAGTTTAATTTTTATCATTACATTAGGGAAAATAATGAACTTTATCACAATATGCTAATTTTTTGAGAAGGACCTGTATATATACACTAGGATTTGTTCACTCAACATCTCTTCGCTTTGTGCCATGAACCTTTAAACGTGCACAGTGACTCCATATTGCTAAAGCACATCATTCTGCACCTGGGCTGTGAAATATTAATATAAACTGTGTGTGCCGGTCTGTTTTCAAGCGTTTCATCATAGTTTTGCAGTTTTGAACGATTATTCAAAGCCTGTCTTGTTCTTGTTTTATCCATCATATACCGTTGCCCCATTAAAAACCTGCACAATACTTTTAAAATAAACATCTAATAATGTTATATTAATGTGTGTAAATCTCTACATTCATAATAATATAGTTTTTGATTAATGGATTTTATAAGAATACAATTAGTAATTTTTATTAACATTTTAGATTTGATAAAATTACTGTGCACTAAAGACTTCTCAAGAATTATTTTTGCTGCTCTATTATTGTAACGAGGACGCTGAGGCTGAGTGAGAATCCATGTGCGGAAGTTTATTAAAGACAGTTTCCACAAACAAATACGAGAAGGCAGGCAGAGGGTCAAAACCAAGGTAGCAGTCAGATCTTTCAACATACAAAGGGGAATTCCAAAAGGCAAGAGTGAGTAGGCAGGCAAAAGGTCCAAGCAAAAACATCAGTCCGATCAGGCAACCAAAACAAGGGGAATAATCCAGAAAAATCAAGAAACAGATAACCAGGCAGAATCATACACAGTAGACAAGCAGGATCAACAGGAAATAACGCTCGGTAAGGCAGGTAAACTGGCAATACTTCGCAATGAGTATAAGAATGGTCTCTGGTTAAATAGCAGTCAAACAGGAAATGAGTGCAGAAGAAGCAGAGGGAGTGGAACACAGTCAGTACTCAGGTGAGGGCTCCCTCTGCTGGTTTGGCATTACAATTATACTCGCCTAGTTTAATAAATTAATTTGCCATAGCTTATGATGATATGTTTTTATTCATTTGTTGTTTTTCTCTATAATAAAGTATTGTATATTATTTGGATTCTGGATCGTGTAACAAATAAAAGAGACCATTAGTCCCACAAACACAGATGTAGATATTCTATAGTGATGTTAAATTTGTGTGTGTATGTATGTATGTTCACGCACACACCAACACACACACAGACACACACACACGCGCCAACACACACAAGCACCAACACACACACGCACGCACGCACCAACACGCACACACCACTAAAACACACACACGCATGCACCAACACACACACACACGTGCCAACACACACACAGGAACGCACCAACACACACACACGCACCAACACACACGCACCAACACGCACGCACGCACCAACACGCACCAACACACACACACACACACCCACGCACCAACACACACGCACCAACACATGCACGCACCAACACACTCACACACACACATGCACGCACCAACACACACGCACCAACAAACACACACACGCACGCACCAACACACACACACGCACACACACGCACAAACCAACACACACGCACCGAAACCACGCCCACTCGCGGGGAAAACTGCAGACGGTGAAATTAGCTGATACTGCTTTCTGGAGGATGAAGGCCGAGGCGGGAGATATTCGGTTCGGCCCCATTCACCAGTAACAGTAATTGATAACTACAATAACTCGCGGTTGAGCGGCGAACTGATGCGAATGTGCTCTATTGTTGTTAGAGGACGGGCCAGCCTCAGTGGCCTCAGTGCGTCATCAAGTAGGGGCGTGTCTACGAGCTCAGGGGCTCCAGTGCGTCATCGAGCCTCGTTTTAGTCCCGCCCAAAAAATCCTGAAAATAGCAATGGTGAAAAACTGTTTAACGGTCTAATTCCACAATTCAGTACTGCACAGTTCACAGTCTTTGTAATATGTTATTACAGTCAGTGGCTGAGATGCTGGAGATGATGGCTGCTGGAGATGCCGCTCACTGATGAGCGCTGGAGATGCCGCTGCACTGATGGCCACTGGAGATGCCGCTCACCGATGACCGCTGGAGATGCCGCTGCACTGATGACCGCTGGAGATGCCGCTCACTGATGACCGCTGGAGATGCCGCTGCACTGATGGCCGCTGGAGATGCCGCTCACCGATGACCGCTGGAGATGCCGCTCACCGATGACCGCTGGAGATGCCGCTGCACTGATGGCCACTGGAGATGCCGCTCACCGATGACCGCTGGAGATGCCGCTCACCGATGACCGCTGGAGATGCCGCTCACCGATGACCGCTGGAGATGCCGCTGCACTGATGGCCACTGGAGATGCCGCTCACCGATGACCGCTGGAGATGCCACTGCACTGATGGCAGCTGGAGATGTCAGTACTTTTTTTGGGCATATAAGCCACTGAATGTTAAATATAATGCCAATGTTGTTGATCTCGCAAACTGCCCATCCTAGGAAACACAAAGAATAAATCAGAAGTTACTATACCGCATTAAATCATTCCCAGGTGCGGTTTTTGTCGAGCTATTTGTTAGTCTGGTTGTTTGAACAAAAAAAGATGAAATGTAGTTGCATTGAACGAGATAAGAATCGGCACATCAGTTGCAGCAGCTGAGGACTCTTATTCTGCTGTGTGGAACTGAGGAAGAAGTGATGACACAACAGTTTGATCTTCAGCTGACAAATCAGAGGAAAGGGGCATTTCATTCCCGCCCACGTGTAGAAATCGAATATTTAAGCTGTTTATTCATTTTTCGACCTCAGAACGAAAAACAAAAAATCAAGCAGAATTATTGTTTTTAGTTTTTTGGGGAAAAAAAAAGTTTTTTGGTGTTTGTTTCTGATTTATTTGAGTGTAGGCTATTTCATTTAATGAACTTTTGCTCATAAAACTGAATTCAGCCAATTACGTAAAATATTATACAGGGCAGGGAAGTGTTTCACTCAGGCCCAAACAGTTAGGCTAACTTGATTAAAAGACAACACCGAAACCGGCTAATTTTTTGTACTTACAAGAGTAATTTGTTCATGAGGGCTACAGCGTAGCATTGTTTCTTTGTTTTTGCGTGTAGCCCAGGGACAAATATGTTCTTATTGCATGCCATTCAGAGACTAGAAACTTTAGAAATTTTATTTTAAAAACCGGTGCAGCTAACACTTATTTTGGGATTATGTATATATACCCCAGCCTATCATAGTCTTGGCCCGGGTGGCAGTTGGCAACTGCGGTCAAGCCATCTGCACTTCGGAGAAGCTTAAAGGGGCGGTATAATGCCCTTTTCACAAGATGTAAAATAAGTCTTTGATGTCCCCAGAATTTTAGCTCAAAATTCCCCACAGATATTTTTATATTGCACGTTCAAATTGTCACTTTTTGAGGGTGAGAAAAAACACACCGTTTTTGTGTCTGTCCCTTTAAATGCAAATGAGCTGCTGCTCCTGGCACAAAGGGCAGAGCTACAACAGCTCTTTTTAGCAGCTTTGATTACCTCATACAGACATGCTGTGAAAATTGCCAAAAACTTTTAGCCTTTTATGTTAAAAAGTCAGACAAAGATAACGTTCCCATATGGTTCCCATTTGGTTATTTTTTTGGGAACCAAACAAGAACGTTCTAGGAACGTTCCCTGTAGGTTATTTTTAGGTTTAATTTTATAACCTAGGGAGAACGTTCTGGGAATGTTCCCTGTAGGTTCTTTTTAGGTTCTATTTTTATAACCTAAAGGTAATGTTTCCATAAAGTTTCCATAAAGTCTCTTGGGAACGTTCTGGAAACCAAAAACTAACATTCCCAGAACGTAAAATTGTTAGCTGGGAAGCTGTGTCGTCAGCAAGTCGTTTCCCATCATGCTTTTTATCGCAGTCGGTGGAGAGCAACTGCGCGCGACTGCAGAATCCGACATGTGCGCCTTGCAGTCGCGAGAGTTTTTTTGACATACGTCAGCATGACATCAGAGCAAGTCGGACCGTTCTCGGACACATTTCTAACCGGCATGCATCTCGCGGTGATCACCGGTGATCGGTTCTGCGCAGATTTTGCTAATCTCAAACAAGCCTAATAATTCGTGTTCCGGGGGCGGGGTCGTAACTTTGCAGATGTTGTTTATACTCAAACAGCAACCTTAACTTAAAGACGCATTTGAGTACAAAATCTAAATATAATATCCTATGATATATAATAACATTATATAAATATAATAGGCCTACATAATATAATATCATTTTTATTTTGCCTTGAACATGTATGTAGGGATGTGTTGCTCCTATCAAACACCAGATGTCAGTCTTAACCTTAAAAAAAAAAGATATAGGCCTATATATAGCCAAAAGTCTTGTAAATCATAAAAGTTTTCCCATTAAATGCACTTGATTGAACATGTATGCTATATAGTCAATTCTACATTTACTATGTCTAATATAAAAGTTTAAAACCTGACCAGTTAAAATGAGTAAGTATCAGTAGGGGCCTATCTGCTGTAGTTTTATTATTCTCTACCCCAGTGTTTCCCAACCCTGCTCCTGGAGGCACACCAACAGTGCACATTTTGGATGTCTCCCTTATCTGACCCATATATTTCTGGTCTTGGAGTCTTTACTAATGGGCTGATGAACTGATTCAGGTGTGATTGATTAGGAAGAGTTGGAAAATGTGTAGCGTTGGTGTGCCTCCAGGACCAGGGTTGGGAAACACTGCTCTACCCCCTATACACACTCTCTCTGCCTCTCACTGTGATAAAGGGTGATATGGGTGGTTAGGTGTTAAGAGTATGTCTGTCTGTGGTAAAGAGGATGCTTGAGTTTCTTATCAGTTCCTGCTTTTGCCTCTTATGACCCAGACAGACTGGAGAGCCCCTCTTCAGCTGCTTGCCCTCCCCAGGATGAGTGCACCCTGCCGGGCCAACACTCCATCGTTACACCCTTATCTCCACCCGTGGAGGAATTCTCCAGCCATATATGCCGCTCTCCTACTACTGTGTGCACGACAGAGGAGGCCAAGTGTGCTGTGTGAGAGTGTGTGTGTAGGCATAAAAAAAGTCTAAATTTGTGGTTGTATGTAAGTAGTTTGAATGAAGGGTGTGTGTCTATTTTGGGTCTCTTCCTCTGAAAAGATGTTAAAACTTCTCATCTCTTTCTTGCTTTGATGCTTTAAGACTCCATTTTTATAGACTGTTTGGACTGATAATCTCTGTTTACAAGCTTCACCTTTACAGCGCTGTTTACGAGCTATTCTTCCTCTTAGTGTTGGGAAAGAGAGCAGGAAGGAGGAGGGAGGGAGAGTGGGAGATGAGAGGAGAGGAAAGAGTATTTGTTGAGGAATGCAAAGTGGTGATGGGCAGGTTATGGTGTCTATGTGTGTTTGAGTGAGTGTGTATTGTAGACAGTAAAACTAGGAGAGTCATGAGAAGGTTAAGAGCCATGTTGTACTTCCCTAAAAAACTCATGATAGATCAAAGGGGGGTCTGTCTGGTCCCTCTTCTGTGTAACTCTGTCTGTGACTGGAGCTGATTTCTTTCTTGTATAACTAAGATTTTCATCCATCACAGTGACATGAGCTGATCCCTTTCTCTGTGACAGTGACCCGACTCCTGAGCAGATGTCGGCTGTGAGCTCATCCCCTTTTCAGTGACAGTGATTTGAGCTGATCTCTCTCCTTGAGCTGATCCCCATCCTTGAGCTGATCCCAATTTTCAATATAGTGATTTGATCCAAACTTTTTATCAGTGACAGTGTTTTGAGCTGATCACTCTTGTTCAGTTTGACCCTTTTTCAGTGACTCTGTTTTGAGCTGATCCCTCTCTCCTTAAGCTGATCCTCTTTTCAGTGAAGTAATTTGAGCTGATCTCTCTACCTGGACTTCTTTATATGACAGCGACTTGAGCTGATTCCCATTTAAGAGAAGTGATTCAAGCTGTTCTCTATGTCAGTGACAGTGATTTGATTTGACAATGAATCTATTTTCAAAGAAGTACCATACATATAATAAATTATAGAAAATTTGCTGACCGCTAAAATAACTTCTCCATCTTGCCACTGCCACTATAGCCTACACTACAGGATGTATTAACGGATCACTCCACTGACTTCACTCCTATTGGTTGTCGCTCCCAGAAGTGTCTCTTCATTTGCATAAAATTAAATATATCTCGACTTTGTGGCATCGCTGGACACGCCTGCATCCTGTCGCCCGTGTTGCCGGAAATCGCCAGCTCTTCATTGAAATGAATGGGATCGTGTGGCTTTGTTGCTGCGTGTCACTGGCAGTGTGAACGCAGCTTGACAGTAATTTGAGCTGATTTCTCTATTTGATCTAAACTCTCTCTCTCTGTGCCAGTGACTTTAGCTGAACTCTGTTCTTGGGCTAATTCCTCATTCCGTGACTGTGATTTGAGCGGTTCTCTCTCCTTGAGCTGATCCCCCTTTCAATACAGTGATTAGAGCTGATCTCTCTATCCATGACAGTGATTTGAGTTTCCATCCATCTTGTTCAGTTTTGACGCTTTTTTTTAGTGACTGATTTGAGCTGATCCCCCTTTCACTGGATTGATTGAGCTGATTTGAACTAATCTCTCTCTATAAATGATTTAGCAAATCGCTCTCCTTGAGCTGATCCCCTTTCAATACAGTGACTCATGAGTTCATACTTACATACAGTGAGGAAAATAAGTACTTGAACACTATTTTGCAAGTTCTCCCACTTAGAAATCATGGAGGGGTCTGAAATTGTCATCGTATGTGCATGTCCACTGTGAGAGACATAATCTAAAAAAAAAAAAAATCCAGAAATCACAAATGTATGATTTTTTAACTATTTATTTGTATGATACAGCTGCAAATAAGTATTTGAACACCTGAGAAAATCAATGTTAATATTTGGTACAGTAGCCTTTGTTTGCAATTACAGAGGTCAAACGTTTCCTGTAGTTTTTCACCAGGTTTGCACACACTGCAGGAGGGAGTTTGGCCCACTCCTCCACACAGATCTTCTCTAGATCAGTCAGGTTTCTGGGCTGTCGCTGAGAAACACGGAGTTTGAGCTCCCTCCAAAGATTATCTATTGGGTTTAGGTCTGGAAACTGGCTAGGCCACACCAGAACCTTGATATGCTTCTTACAGAGCCACTCCCTGGTTATCCTGGCTGTGTGCTTCGGGTCACTGTCATGTTGGAAGACCCAGCCTCGACCCATCTTCAATGCTCTAACTGAGGGAAGGAGGTTGTTCCCCAAAATTTCGCAATACATGGCCCCGGTCATCCTGTCCTTAATACAGTGCAGTCGCCCTGTCCCATGTGCAGAAAAACACCCCCAAAGCATGATGCTACTACCCCCATGCTTCACTGTAGGGATGGTGTTCTTGGGATGGTACTCCTCATTCTTCTTCCTCCAAACATGGCGAGTGGAATTATGACCAAAAAGTTCTATTTTGGTCTCATCTGACCACATGACTTTCTCCCATGACTCCTCTGGATCATCCAAATGGTCATTGGCAAACTTAAGACGGGACTTGACATGTGCTGGTTTAAGCAGGGGAACCTTCCGTGCCATGCATGATTTCAAACCATGACGTCTTTGTGTATTACCAACAGTAACCTTGGAAACGGTGGTCCCAGCTCTTTTCAGGTCATTGACCAGCTCCTCCCGTGTAGTTCTGGGCTGATTTCTCACCTTTCTTAGGATCATTGAGACCCCATGAGGTGAGATCTTGCATGGAGCCCCAGTCCAAGGGAGATTGACAGTCATGTTTAGCTTCTTCCATTTTCTAATGATTGCTCCAACAGTGGACCTTTTTTCAACAAGCTGCTTGCCAATTTCCCCGTAGCCCTTTCCAGCCTTGTGGAGGTGTACAATTTTGGGTGTTCAGCTCTTTGGTCTTGGCCATGATAGTAGTTAGTTTCTTACTGATTGTATGGGGTGGAAAGGTGTCTTTATGCAGCTAACGACCTCAAACAGGTGCATCTAATTTTGAATAATAAATGGAGTGGAGGTGGACATTTTAAAGGCAGGCTAACAGGTCTTTGAGGGTCAGAATTCTTGCTGATAGACAGGTGTTCAAATACTTCTTTGCAGCTGTATCATATAAATAAATAGTTAAAAAATCATATATTGTTATTTCTGGATATTTTTTTTTAGATTGTCTCTCACAGTGGACATGCACCTACGATGACAATTTCAGACCCCTCCATGATTTCTAAGTGGGAGAACTTGCAAAATAGCAGGGTGTTCAAATACTTATTTTCCTCACTGTATAATCAGATAGAGTATGCATACTGGC
Organism: Meda fulgida; assembly: GCA_030578275.1. NCBI lineage: Eukaryota > Metazoa > Chordata > Actinopteri > Cypriniformes > Leuciscidae > Meda > Meda fulgida. The sequence continues at coordinate 19,131,304 of CM060623.1, read as the reverse complement.
AAATAGTTTGACAGGGCTCAGAACGGAATTTGTTCTGAATCCAGAGTACTCCCCCATATTCATGTGGAGGAGTTGGGGTGGTAAACTGACATGGGGCAGAGGTGAGTCAGCTATAGTCCTCTTCTCGTGCTGTGCCTCCAGAACTTTCTTAATAAAACATAATTCTGATCTCTACCAGTGACAGTGACTTAAGCTGATCCCTTTTTGAATGACAATGATTTAAGTGGATCTTTATTTTTGTGGCAACTCTTTGAGCTGAGATCTCTCCTTGAGCTAATATCGGTATGTTAAGCAGATCCCTCTTTTTGAGCTGATCCCCCATAATATATTAATTTGTTATGAGCTGATCCTTCTATCTGAAGCAATCCTTCTCTATATGACTTGAACTGATTCCTTGAGAGTGACTTGAGCTGATCCCTTTTTTAGTGACAGTGATTTGAGCTCAGCTGATCTCTCTATTTAAACTAATCTCTCTTCATGACAGTGCCTTAAGCTGATCCCTCACCTTGAACGAATTCTTTATTCATTGACAGTGATTTGAACTAAAAATTTGGCGTGAACCGGAAATTGCGATAGTCTTTTCTTTTCCCTATTGTGATGTATATGCGAGGGAAACGGATTTCAATCCATTTCAGAAGCATTTCAATCGCCCCCTGGTGGTTGGCTGCAGTACAGGTCATAAACCCCACCCTCTCAATCGAATGGGACACGATGAACAATCTAATTACACTTCAAATATTTTTTTTTTCAAAGAGAGATTGTGTCATTTTAGGTATATTTTTAATCACGCAGACGAATGTTCAAGTTTTAATTTTGGATTTACGTAGTTATTTGATGCTATAGAAACGTGGTGTATTTTTGCTTCGTTTTTCTACAGTAAAAGGAAGCGGAGCCGTGCAGTTCATCTTTTTACAGTCTATGAAGATTGCAAAGGCACATGTAAAGTATATAAATAATAATAATGAGGTGCGCAGATAAATCATTTATAATAAAGACTGCAATATTCCTAAACAAATTTTTCTGATTTTGATGTTTGTTATTTTAAGCTGATCCCTCTCCTTGACGTAATTTTTCATTCAGTGACAGTGATTTGAGCTGATTTCTCTTTATGACAGTGACTTTAGCTGATCCCTCTGTCAGTGACAGTGATCCTTCTCCTGCATAGTTCAGACTCTCTGTGGCAGTGACTGATCCCTCTTCTATGTAACTCTCTCGTCTATTTTCTGCTCTAATAGATGGTAAACGTCTGTGTGAACAGAGCAGTGGGATCCAGAGCAGAAAAAAATGTTTACAACACTGTGATCTATCGACCATTAACAACAGGCTTAAAGCAGCCAACCCACATATCTCAGCATAACTGCACACCATGGAGAATATCACTGCATGATGGATTCACCAGTGTAAATGAGAGTGCTTTGTGCATGTGTGTGTTTAGTACATGTGTGTACTGGAATGGTTGGTTTGCTTCTAGATTACAGAAATGTCATTACATAAGACAGAGCTCTTTTGAGTGTATGTGTCTGTCTGTCTGTCTGTGTGGGTGGGTGGAGTAAGGTGGATTGCATTGATACACATGATATTAGCATAGCTAATAGGGCTCAGAATTATTAATGGGTTAGTTCACCCAAACATGAAAAGTCTGTATATAGTTATCATTAAAACTGAACATTTTATATCTGGATGCCTATATCTTTGAATGTTTATACATATTACATAGATGGTCTCAAAGCTAACAGGCCTAAATACTCTAACTGATTTCTGCAGCTTTGTGGCAGGGCCTTTCACAATTGAGCTTATTTTAAGTTTTCTCTAACATAATATCACAAATGCGTGCAAAACACCTTCATATCATAATCAGAGGCCACAGAATTCAGCATGTGTTTTAGTGTAAAATCTAGCATGATCAAATCTCTTTATTACTGCAAGTTACATGGCCTGAAAAATGATCAAATAGTTCAAAGGAACTGGTATTAGTATTGCATAGGTATTAGTGATTTGAAATGGCCCTCAGAGGGAGGAGATTCTTATCGCAGAGCGGGTCCTCCTCACACCAACACATGTAAGCGCTGTAAAGAGAAAAAAAACTACAACATGAGGGTAGGAGAACTCAAACGAATCCAAAGCAAAATACAGAGATGCCAAAACATCTGCTTCTATGTTAAAAGAGAATAAACGTACCAATAAGGTAGCAAAGATCCCAAGAAGGCCCAGAGCTATTTTATCATATATGCAATAGAATAAGGGTGTGTTTACACAACATCATTTTCAACTAAAAATGGAAAACTTAGTGTGCGTTTTGGCCGTTCATTTACACAACAACTGTTTTAGGGGCTTGAAAACGCAAGGTTTAAAAGTGCAACGTTTTGAAAAAGATACCTTTACCATCTCCATATAAACAACAAAAACGTGAATTTGTGTCATGCCCATGCATATTATATGTTCAGTCTATTGGTGTGGGGTTTCTCTGTATTAAGTGACATAGCCAACTACTGGCCTGGCATGCTTATTACAGCATTTTTAGTCGTATTTGCAGATCCGTGGGAACGGTGTTCGCTTTGACAACATCGTCATTTGTTTTTTGTACATCGTTGTCATGTACAAAAAAGCAAAACAGGTTTATGAAAATGTGTGATCAAAAGCAAGTCAAAATATAATATATAATAATAATATAAAATAAGCTGTTGAGTTCAGTGTTTTTAGTGTTCTGGAGTAAATAATTTAAAGTAACAACATTACTAACATTTTTCCAGTAGCATCACAGTAAGTTTTATGGTAAAGGAATACTTTTATCAACTGATTTTAATGTGGTGTTTTATTGCACATGCATATTTAAAACTGACTGAACTCAAGTGAAACTGCAATTCAATGTTAGAAACACAATTGTTTATAGTGAATTGGTTCATTTCATCAGTTTATGTAAATTAACAGATATATATATATAAAAAAAAGTACTGATTGAAGTGCTGCACAGCATTTTTTTTTTCTGAACTGTTTTTTGGTGCACTGGTAGGATAAGCCAAAGACTGCCTGAAGACTGATCACTGAGTTTTCATTATCTTAGGACTGATGTGTTACACGCCTGAATGCTAAGATATGCTGCTGTTATCAATGCAAGGCCACAGGGTCAGACAACACCTGAAAAAGGCAAACACACATTTGCACACACAAACACTCACTTGATAGCAAGGGCTGGTGTGAAAAGTGAGAGTTGGCAGGTGAAAAGAAACAAATGTCAAGCAAAAATCAGAACAGCTGGAGAAAAATGATTTACACACTGCAGGAGAGTGTGTGTGCCTGTGTGTGTGTGTGTGTCAAGCATCAATGTTTGTATTTATGATTAACTGTATTTCTCAGTAAGTAGAGATCTATGTATGTCTGTACTATCTATCTATCTATCTATCTATCTATCTATCTATCTATCTATCTATCTATCTATCTATCTATCTATCTATCTATCTATCTATCTATCTATCTATCTATCTATCTATCTATCTATCTATCTATTTTTTTATCTGTTTGCTGTATTTTGGATGCAGCTTTTTAACTTAACCAGCAAGACTTCCTTGGAAAAACATCTTCATCATGAAACTGGTTTCCCAAAGAAGTATTGCTGGTCATGTTGGTCGAGCAGTTTCACTAGCTAAATGGCAAAAAAAAAAAACATAGCTATCAAAGCACGAAACCAGCACTAATCGGCATAAACCCACATAGATCAGAGTGGAAAGGGATATGCCTGCTAGACATAAACTACACTGATCACAAGTATGCCAACACACACAAGCAGTGTGCTGTGCTATGTTGTGTGTTGCATGCGTCTCTCTGTCTGCCCTCAGTTTGCTGTTCGTGCATGGGTGTGATGAGGTGTGATGTAACGCATCCAGTTGTTTACAAACAGACGTGCGGCTTGACAGGGTGACGCTCTCGTTGTTTGTGTTTTGCGTTCCATCGAAGCTGGCGGACACTGACCCAGGGCGAGAGGAGTCGGCAGAGAGCGGGGAGTGTTTGAAAAGATGCAGATAAGTGGAGAGCCACATTCCGTATGCTGACCGGAGGCGTCTGAGAGGCACAACACTCTCACAGGATCAAACACAACCTCTGCTTTGACTCTGATGGTCTGGACCACAGAATGTTTTTGGTTCGAGCTTGTGTCCCAGATGCTGACTGATGTTTTTGAGAGGCTTGCAAAACATTCCCTTAACATATAGATCCGCTGAGCAATATCTCAAATAAATCCATAATTTACTCTCCCTCAAGCCATCCTAGGGTGTATATGACTTTCTTCTTTCAGCCAAACACAATCGGAGTTATATTTAAAAATATATATATATCCTGGCTCTTTCAAGCTTTATAATGGGAGTGAGTAGTAACTGTGATTTTGTAGCCCAAAAAAGTGCATCCATCCATCATAAAAGTAATCCATACGGCTCCAGGGGGTTATTAAAGGCATTCAGAAGCAAAGCAATGCATTTTAATAAGAAAATATCCATATTTATAACTTTATAAACTATAAATCACTTCCAGTAATGGACGTGCATGAGTCTGGTTCTGGTGAAAGAGTGACCTCTGACCCAACGCATGACGTATTGATGAACACGGAGGCGCAGAGGATAGAGCAAAACAAAACACCAGTCATGAAATAGAAGTCTAGTATTTGTATAGAGGAATGTAAGAAGAGTTTGAGTTTGTTGTCAGAAGAGGTTGAGTTTGTCCCAGCCCTATTTGTTTGAACCGCGAGCATCTACTCATCATGCGTCGGGTCAGAGGTCACTCTTCCACCGGAACTTCACTTGTGTATGGCCGTTATGATTATAGTTTATAAAGTTATAAATATGGATATTTTTCGCCTCGCTTTAGAATACCTTTAATAACCCCCTGGAGCAATATGGATTACTTTTATGATGGATGGATTTTGGATAAACTTTTTTTTGGACGTCTTTCTATTTACTCCAATTATAAAGCTTGGAAGAGTCAGGATATCTTTTAATATAACTCTGATTATGTTTGGCTGAAGGAAGAAAGTCATATACATCTACAGTAGGATGGCTTGAGGGTGAGTAAATTATGGGATCATTTTCATTTTTGGGTGAACTAACCCTACATAATTACATAACCATAGTGAATATCTCTACAATCTTGAATTTAATTGTTTGCGCATGCCTTACAAAGCGTAAATCTGTATTCAGAATAATCATTTTGACGTTTGTAATATAAATGCTGAGGTGTCTCGTCCGTCAGCCGAATACGCTGCAATGAAGATGAACATAACTTTTAATTGTTACAGAACTGCTCAGAGACAAGACGTTGAGATCCAAATGCAGCTTTATTTGGGTTAATCCAGACACGTGATCCAACAAACAGGCAACGGTCGAAACACAGGTAAGCAGTCCAAACGAACACACAAACAAACCAGGAAACACAGGCAGGGTTCAGAAGCAGGAGAATAATCCAGGCAGGGGAAACGGGAAACCATTAAGAAACGCTCAGGAGTGCAGTGTAATAAAATACAAAACTTCGCAGAGAGTGAATGACTGAACAGGGTGCAAATAGGCTTGGTAGGGGTGACGAGACACAGGTGAATGCAATCAGTGAAGATGAGTCCAGGCAGAGAATTATGGGAAATGTAGTGCGTGGCTGATCGTGACATTAATAAGCAGGGGAAAGTTCTGACTTTAAACAAATAACCATTTAAATGTTTAGGAAGTTTGCGTTGTAAGAATGTACAGGGAGACTTCAGACATAAAAAAGTTACGTTTTCTCTTTAAAATCATATGATTTCCTATTAATTCAAAAGAATGTGAGGGAAGCCCAATATGGTGGTGCGGTGGCTTCACTTGACGTCATTAGCAATCCAGTCATTTATATAGATCAGTGTATATCACACTTTATTTCTTGTTATTGTGAATATATATCTCACAATGTAAGTGAGTCACGCCCAAACTCACACCATTGGTTGAGCAGATGTTGCTGTTTCTGGCTTGTTGAGATGCTCAAACAAACAGAATGGTGTTTTGATAGCGCCACAGTGTTTACCCTTTTCAGGTAAATCAACCTACAAACAGCTTACTTCTTCTTGTCTCTGTATATCAATCCGGGACAGGAGATAGTAGTGTATGTGAATATGAGGAACACACAGCAAGCAAAAGCAGCCTGACATTACAAGCTGTCAAATCACAACCGCCACATCACAGAAAGAGAGAGAATAAGACAGAGAGGGTCCGTACCGATGGACCACCGAGGGTTGTATTAAAAGCACATGGTGGGTGGGGGGCAGACTATGTTCTGGTTTAGGGCTGTGGAACAGCACGACCAGGCCTCTAAGATCTGTGTAATCTACAACAGACCAGACCACCTAAACCTCCGACCTCCCCCTTCTCTCTTTCATCTTCCTCTCTTCTCTTAGTCTAATCTCGCCTTAGAACACATCTTGGTCATTTTAAACCATTTTTCTCATGATTCCTTCATGATAATGATTCATTACCTCTCATCATATCAATCTAGCAGATATTTGATTTTTAACTCAAGTGTGTGGTGAAGATCGCCATGGTAGAGCGATCTGGTCAGTGGCCTCTCTTTCACTCACTCTCACTCTTTTTCTCTCTCAGGTGAAATATGGCTAGAGTTGGGTAAATGTTTTTTTGGCCTTCTCAGCGGCTGACTTCATTTGAAATGGAGAACGGTTTCACGCTGCTTGCAAAATCATAACTCAGTCAGGCAGGAGGAGAAGCCAGAAACGAGGCCCAGAGATTCGAGATGCTCAGTCAGTCTTCTCTGCAGGTACAGAAAACACCAGTTCATCTCAGGTCAGAGGGTCCAACCTGCTTACACACACACACACACACACACACACACACACACACACACACACACACACACACACACACACACACACACACACAGTCTCTCAGTCATACTTCAACTAACTATCTATCTATCGTTCTATCATTCTATTTATCGTTCTATCTATCTATCGTTCTATCTATCCATCGTTATATCTATCTTTCGTTCTATCTATTGTTCTATCTATCCATCGTTCTATCTATCTATCTATCGATCTATCTATTGTTCTATCTATCGTTCTATGCATCTATCATTCTATCTATAAGTTGTTCTATCTATCATTCTGTCTATCATTTGTTCTATCATTCTGTCTATCATTCTACAGTATCTATCGTTCTGGCTATCATTTGCTTATCATTATTCTATCTGTCGTTCTATATTTTGTTCAATCTTGTGATGTCTATTTTTCTATCTATCTATCTATCTATCTATATATCTATCAATCGTTCGTTCGTTCTTTCTGCTGTTTAATCTGCTGTTCTATCTTTCATTCTGACAATCATTTGTTCTATCATTCTGTCTATCGTTTGTTCTATCATTCTATCTATTGTTCTGTCTATCATTTGTTATATCATTCTATATATCGTTCTGTCTATTTTTGTTGTACCAATCTGTTTGTCATTCTATCGTTTGTTCCATCATTCTGTCTATCATTTGTTCTATCATTCTATCATTTGTTCTCTTGTTATCTATCATTTGTTCTATCATTCTGTCTATCTTTTGTTATATCATTCTATTCTTCATTCTGTCTATCATTTGTTCTATTGTTCTATCTATCTATCTATCTATCTATCTATCTATCTATCTATCTATCTATCTATCTATCTATCTATCTATCTATCTATCTATCTATCTATCTATCTATCTGTCTATCTGTTGTTCAATTGTTCTGTCTGTCTATAGTTCTATCATTCTATCTTTCTGGGTGTTGACCTTTGATCTGAATGTTCTTCCAACTCATGTGTAGCACACGGAGAGAAAAAGACAAAGAAACATACTCTGTTCCATCACATCAAAATGACATAAGCAGAGAAATATCACCATCTCAGGAAACAAAGGTGCTGCAATCCTCTAATATCACCTGCCAATAGTTTTAACACACGGTAAAGAAATCTGGCCAAATGCGATATCTCTCTTTCTCTCTTCCTCTATCTCTCTCTCTCTCAGCATTTGTCTCTGGAGAATGATGAAAGAAACACAAATCATTCAGATGTAGTGATCGTTCAGAGGAATAACAGTTTGATTTTTTGGAAAAATTATTTCTTGAAGTGTTATTTGGCAGAACGGATGAAATATGAGCAGTTAAAACAGATCTCTCTATCAGATCCAATCCACAGAAATATGAAGCCTTTGGAACTTTGTAAAAGTAATTAATTTGAATACACTTAAACTATAAATGAGTCATTCAGTCCAGTCCAGATATGTCAAGGACTTCAAATTTTAGTTTTTTTAAGCATATTGGTTATTTCATGATGTTGTCATATTCATGATGCTGTTTAATCCATTTTTAGCATTAACTTCACTCTATGATCCATTTTGCAATCCACATTGATGACCCTGCCAAAAATCCACTGCAAAAACCGCATGGAAGTTTGGGCCGAGACATACATGACCTTTCTGTTAAACTATGTACAAAAACTTCTAATATTTCAGCTTGTAAAGAATGAATAAAAAACAGGAAAATATTACAAAATGTGAACCACTGCCATAAACAAAGGCAGATTTAACTTTCAGCTGATTAGAGATATAATTTACAACAGAAAACATATAAGTCAGCAACGGTCGTATCCTTTAGTCACCCATAATTGTAATGAATAATCCTTTGCTTCTTTGATTGTCAAGCCAATACGGCCTTATCAATTTGATTTTACATGCGAAAGAGAGAAATAGGCATCAAAAGAGACAGAGAGTTTGTATAAATCGAAACAGAATATGTTTCGGCTGGTTGATCCGTGGTGTAGAGCAGGTCCGTCCTGGCTCGAATATCAAAGCTTTCCTGTAGGCTGTTCTACATTCAAGCCACACACACACACACACACACACACACACACACACACACACACACACACACACACACACACACACACACACACACACACACACACACACACACACACACACACACACACACACACACACACACACACACACACACACACACACACCTGCAGCAAGTTAGAAATGGTGTCATCGCTCAGAGAATAGTGAGGTACTCTCATTCTCTTTCGCTCTGCCTTCTCATGTTGACCCCCTCCAGGCTGAAACATCATGTGCGACCCTTATAGAGTATGTACATACACAAAAACACAAGCATACATGTTACAAACAGTACTTCAATTTGAACCAAGTGCTATTTTGGAGGGGTAGTTTTGTGCTTAAAGGGATAGTTCACCCAAAAAATTCAAATTCTTGTTTCATTCATCATTCACCTCGTCGTTGTGCATAATACAAAATATGAGGAATGGTGAAGTCCAAACTAAATTGGAACCCATTGACCCACTAAAAAAATAAATGAATACTGGGACATCTTGTTTTGTGCTCCACCGAAGAAATACATTCATGCAGGTTTCTAATGACATGAGGATAAGTAAATGATAACAGAATTAAAAAAAAAAAATTGTTAAGTTTACATCAGTAGGCCTAGTTGAGAGTGTTTTAGGGTATATTATAATGGCTTGGTTCAGAAAAATAACATCTCTAAATAAAACATCTCTAAATATGATTATATGGAGGGCAGGTCAAATTGTAGGATCCAAGCGAAATTCAATAGATCAATAATGCTATAGCAGTTTATAGGAAAGCATTTACTATAAGTAGAGACACAACTCATCCTCTTAATTATGCCTTAGAATTATTACCATCTGGTCATCGTTATAGGACATCAAAGGCTACTAAATCGGTATATAAACAAACATTTATACCATATGATATAGGTCTTCTGAATAAATGGTCGGAAATGAAGTGAGGTATTGTGGATGTATATTGTATTATTTTTTTTATTTTTGTGTTTGATGTGGAAGTATTGTTAATACTTGAAATGTTATTGTTGAAGGTACAGCTACAAAGAACTATTTTCAGATAAGGCTGGACAATAAAGTTTCATTTAAACTAAACAACCTAATCTAAGACTTTGTTCATACAGGCAGCAAAAATCATATTTTCGGATACAATCCAGGCCATGTCCACACTAATACGTTTTCTTTTGAAAACTTATATTTTTCTCTCCGTTTTGGCCTTCCGTCCACACTGAGACGGCGTTTTAAGTCAACGAAAACGTAGCTTTTGGAAAACGCTCTCCAAAGCGGATACATTTGAAAACGCCTTTTTCGCGTTGTAGTGTGGACTGTGAAGCCGGAGGTATTTGAAAACGATGACGTAAGTTTAGTCATGTGATCCATGTTGTACCAATAGATATTCATGTTTACTGGTATTATGCCTGTTAATTACGTGCGATTCACTTTTACACTGTTGCTAAAATATGTACTTCTTATAACTATGTTCTTCATATCACAGTAGTCTACTGCAAAGATGACAGAAATGTTCTCACATTTGCTGTCCTGCGGCAATACAGGGCAGTTGCGTTTTAGACCAAACATATGGTGACTGAGTGCGACCTTTATCAGTGAATGGTGAGATATTTTGCTAAATAAAATGATCCTGTTAGAAGTATTGCGCGATAACTTTATTATTTATTTTTCCATCTGTATCATCTGTGAGCTTTTGTGAGGTTTCACGCATGCGCAGTAAGGTAAATTTAGAAGTTTCTCATCCACACTGAAACGTCGGAAAACGCCTGAAAACGCTAGTGTGAACGGAGAGCATTTTTTTAAACGAAAACGCCGTTTTCAAATGTATCCGGATTAATGTAGACGTAGCCCCAGATTCATTTGGATGATTGCAGTCTAAATCTGCAAAAAACATGAAATTAGAATTTTACATTATATGAGGTTTAAAATCAGATCTAAACCAGTTTGAACAGATTCCAAGTTGGTTTTTCATCTTTTTTTTTTTTTTTTTTTAAATATGATTGTGATGCAATACACACAAAGCTGAATTTGTTAATTCGCATTGTGACATTCAGTAGTGGTGTGTGAATGTACCTGTTTAAGAAAGCAAATGCAGTACATCCTTTAATGCGCCTTGTTAGTTCAATACCAAGAAGATGGACACTAAATCCCAACTGATGCGCCTTGGCACAATGTTGATGCTTAAAGTGTAACTTCGCCGATTTTCAACCCGCATTGTATTTTTACAATGTTGGTAGTATATGTAATAAACAATGTTTACTCATTGTCCTTGTTACCTGGACTGAGAAATTCATGTATATTTGGCATCAAAAGTCTGCAGGATGATGCAAAAATGTGTCGTGCTCCGTACTTTTGACAGCACCAGGACTTTCTTGAAAACTACAGTTTATACTTCTGCATATTTTATCCCCGCCCAAGGACAGTCAGATCGACAGAGGGTTATTACTAGAACAGTTATTGTACCCTGATCACTGAAAACTACAAGTATGGTATATTGGAACACTATGGCAACAGTTTTCTTACCTGTATGCATTGCCTTTTTGCTGTGGGCGGAACTGGCAGTTTCTTTCCGTTTTTTCCCTTTGTTTGGCCTAAAACACTGTGTTCATGGTCATCCAGTTTGACATGTTGACTACAAACATGGGAAAACAACATCCTTTTTCTCTCAGGAAGCACCTATTTTTTTTTAAAAAAAACACCTTTCTAGGCAGCCAAGTTTTATTGAAAGCTAATTTTGCCTGTGGTTATGTACCCTTTTAAGTTATTTAAGATCGGGTCTGAAAACAATTTCAATATCAGATTCAGCTTTCAAAACCAGCTGACGTCCGGTCCACATATATCCCTAGATTTGCTCCTTGGTTAAATGTACAGGCCGTCACATGACCGTGCAGCAGTTGAAAATTCAGCATTCTCCTGTAGTGCAAGAGATCAGAGCAAATTCTGCTAAATAAACAGCTCCGCTTCAACAAACCGGCTTCCACCGTGCGAAAGAGTGAGCGAGTGAGAGACAGAAAGGGAAAGTGAGGCACATTCACAGACACATCAACACACTGACCCTGCACAGAGCTGACAGCACTGCTGACGAAGACACATTAACTCACACACACATATTACACACCATGAGGCTCTGTGACATGTTGGACATGAGTAGTGAATGAGCAGATGTGATCTTATACAGATCACTGGGGTTCCCTCCTGCTGTGCTGTAAGAGGCGGTCTGTAACAGATCCATGTCTAAATATCATCATTACATTGAGCAATACACTGCAAAATATGGGTGGATGGATCCAAGGGCATAGAATTTAGTAGGGATGCTAGGGTCATGTCCCTAACAATATTCAGCGATACTGAATTTGACCTAGCAATAATTTTGATTCAAAATTTTTTAAGGTTTTTATGGAACCACTGCTGTTGTAATTTTGGACGTATCTGAAACGGGTCATGCTATTGACATTCCCAAGAAGTCAAAGTAAATACGTAAGAAAACTGCAGTCTTTAAAGGACGTGCATTTAGTGGCAGAGAACAGTAAGTGTTTGAAACATAGCCTGCGTGCACAGTTCAATTGAATGATAAAGTTGACCCTCTTTAACTTTGTTGTTAAACTGAATGTATGAAGCAAAGTGTTAGCTCAAATATCCACAAAATTAAAAACAACACTGAAATAAGAGCGTGTGGTTTATCAGATGCACGGTAAAGTTGTTCATTTACAGCAACAGTCTCCCGGACCCGTTTTCATTCAGAATCATCATGGGTGCAGTTCATTTTTTATATTAAAATAAAGTGATGTGTAGTTTAATCAAGAGCACTCCCCCTCCCCCTCCCTCCAAATGAAACCTATGCCCTTGGATGGATCAATCAATCCTTATGAAATCATTTGAATATGCTGATTTGGTGATCAAGAAACATTTTTTTGAATATTGTCAATGTTGAAAACAGGTGTGGCGCTTAATATTTTTGTGGAAACCACGATAAATGTTTTCGGTTTCTTAAGCCCTATTCGCACAGGATAAGTATAACCTGGTGACTTCTAGTCATTTGTAATAATTGCGGAGGTTGTCTGTGTTCTTAATCCCGTGCGAATCCGCCATGTCTGTAATTTGTAAAGTAAATATTCCCCCGCAAATGACCTACCATATTTCGCCAAACACAGAGGTCCTGTGGTAATATTAGTCCCGTGCAAATCGGCATCTCTGTGATTTGGCGGGATCGTATATAATTTTTTCAAGGTTTTTGTTTCATGCGCGCCTTTTTATCCATCTTTCGCGAAGAATGGAAGCTGCGTTGGAGTGTTTTGATAGTATTTTGGGTGCTGGGTCATATCGCTATACACCAACTACTCAATTTGCAGAAAGAGAAAGCTGAAAATCATCAGAAGAGCAAAAACAAAAAGAATGATTTGATGGAGATGAATGACATAGCAGCATTGCGGTAAGGAACATTCTTCTGTTTATGATATATCACACAGCTAGCCTAGACCTATAGCGGCATTCATAACATTTCCAAGCAATAGCCTATTGACATCATATCTGGGAGATAAGCCAGTAAATTTGAGTAAAATCACTGGCTTCGGTTATCCCGTGCGAATGCGCCACACGAAATTCAGATGTGGAGAGGTAATTTCTAAATCACACGTGGTCCCTATTCGCTACTAATCCCGAGCGAATAGGGCTTTAGATGAATAGTTCAGAATAACAGCAAGTATCTGACAGTTTATCTTTTGTTACATTTATATGTGACAGTGGGACAAGAAAAATAAACTTAATTTGAGACGTAATCTCTGAAAATGTAATAGCGTATACATTTTTGCCTCTCATCTTGTTTTAAGGGTGTTTGGAGATTATTAATTTCTTTTTCGTGATTTTTTTTTTTTTTTTAATTTAATTAATTTTTTACATTTTTTATTGTATTACTATATATAGTGATAGGTAAAACTCTTGCAAGGAAAAGTAAGAGAGAGAGAGAAAACAAATGAGAGTGAGAGAGATTGCGCCAGGACTTGTTTACTGAAATCGCTGTATTAGTTATAAACACATTAATCTGGTTGAGCAGGAAGGCGGCATGCCAGAGAGAGAGAGAGAGTTCCCCATATGAACAACAGAGAAGGAGAGGAGAGGAGGTCCAGTATAAAGCATTGACACTTCTTCTGTAGTATATGCATCTGTTCTCCTCTCAGCAGACAGACGGTGATGCAGACAGTGAGGGGCCCAGTCTGGAAATGGGAACTTATTTTAGGCTGTTTTCTCCTGCCTAGTCAGATCCTGTGTGTGTGTGTGTGTGTGTGTGTGTGTGTGTGTGTGTGTGTGTGTGTGTGTGTGTGTGTGTGTGTGTGTGTGTGTGTGTGATGTAAATGTTGGTCACCTTTTTTTGCAGTAGCTAGTTTAAGGTCAGAAAGTAGCAGAGGACAGATAATGCTCAAATGGTGATGCGTCATGACATGTGACCCGCATGACTCAGAGACAGACAGGGAAAGAGACAGAGAGTCTCTCCTGCATCATTTCCTCATCTGTGGTTCCCAATGCTGAGTTGTATCCTGTCCGACACACACAGTCTCACAAATTATTGAAACGATTGAAATATATATATATATATATATGTTTTATCATATATATTATAGTAATTTATTCGTGAAATGAAAAAGTGAATTTTAATTATCATTACTCCAATATTTAGTGGCAAATGATCCTTCAGAAATCATTCTAATATGCTGATTTAGTACTTAGCTATTATCAATCATTTTTGGTGTTCAGTTATTAATAATGGTTCTTATTATTAGCAGTGTTGAAAACAGATTTTTTGAAAACAGATTCCACAAAAATATTAAGCAGCACAACTGTTTTCAACATTGGTATTAATAAGAAATATTTCTTGAGCAGCAAATCAGAGACTGATTTCTGAAGGATCGTGACACTGAAAACTTTAGGAATGGTACTGAAAATTCAGCTTTGATATCACTGGAATAAATTACATTTTGAAATAGTAAACAGTTATGATAAATTGCTATAAAAATTCCCAATATTGCTGTATATTAATATATAGCATGATACTTCTTTCAAAAAACATTAAAACATTGTTATTATTCTAAACTTTTGATTGCCATAGATACCAACACTGACTAACTCTACGCTGATAGTAAATCTTTTCAAATCTACAGCCTAAATTTATATAAATTTGTGGTGGTAAATCTCTAATTACTCGGCTGTTTATATCACTTAGGTTATGGCTCATAGCAAGTGTCTTTGAGTGTCTGTATGTGTGTACAGTCGCTGGAAAGAGATTTAGATTCAGAGTGTCTGAATGTGAATAGATTCCATCATGCTGTCAGACCATCCAAAAATACAAGACCATAAATTAGTGTAAAGTCTAAGTCAAATGACAGCATGGAAGGTCTCTCTCTCTCTCTCTCTCTCTCTCTCTCTCTCTCTCTCTCTCTCTCTCTCTCTCTCTCTCTCTCCCTCTCCCTCTCTCTCTCTCTCTCTCTCTCTCTCTCTCTCTCTCTCTCCCTCTCCCTCTCCCTCTCTCTCTCTCTCTCTCTCTCTCTCTTTCTAGTGGAGGTATATTTAGATGCTTTGTTCTTTACTTAATTTAATGCTCATGAATACATGCTGATTCATGTTAATTGTCACTTGTGCTCTGCTAATCCATCGCACTGGTCGTCTATTTGTACACTCTAAATAATTTTAACCCAAATTTGGGTCAAATATGGACGAACCGTTGGGTTAAAAAAAATATTTAAAAATGTAACCCAATGTAACCCAGTCTGTAGAGCCAGTCTGATTTTGGATTAGGTCAGAAGATCAGAATGTTTTAACACTTAAATGATTATAAAAAAACATTAAAATGTCATGATTATGAGTCATCTGTTTTATCAGCATTAGTTTTCAAAAGTGAGCTGATGGGTTCTTATTCCCACAAAGTGAGAGAGGCTTTTTTTGTGAACAATGTACATAACTTTACAACTTCCGCATTATGACTTTCAACATCAGCAGCTTCATATTGAGAATGTGCTACAATACGACATAACCAGGCTCAGATGAAAAACTGCTGATTTTTGTGTAACATGTTCTATGCTGATTCTGTAGGAAAATCTGTAGAATTCTGCAGAATGTATTTAAATCTAAAATGTCTTAAACTGAGTAGAAAATATACTATTCGGAAGTTTACAAGTACCAACATTTTCCACAAATAGAGTACAAAATAGGGCCAGATAAATACTGTCACTTTATTCTTTGTCAACAAATGGTCACTGTTACCTAAATATTATGAGCTGTTTTATTATTCATACATTTATATAAGAGTTGCAATTTTGTAACCATATATACTGTAGACTTTACTAAATTCAGTTTACATTTTTATTTGTGTGATTGATTTTTTAAGTTTTCTAAAAATTAAAAATAAATAGAGATTGAATTTTGGCTTGTAGTTATTGATGAACCTTCATTTCCTATAAATTATGGAAAAAAAATTGTATTTACATTTACAAAATTGCATAGTAAATTGCATTTGCATTTTTCAAAATTTTCTCTGGTAACCAGGTTAAATAATTGAGCTTAAAAAAATCCAAGTTCTGTCATGAAACTCTAGCGCAGGCTGATAGGTCCTTAGCGCAACCTGCTGACAAGTGCATTGTTAACTACAGGGCACGATTGGTTCCTGTTGCATCTCCAGCCAATGAGCTTGCTGCTCAAAATGTAAATAGTTGGCCAGTGTTTGATATTGCAGCGCACTTTTCAGTTCCTCCTAAAACCCTTCACCTTCCCCAGCACCACCTGTATATATACGGATAATTGTATGTTATTTTTTCAGCAGCAGTATGTCTTACATGCTCACAGCAGCATTTCTGTTTATGAATTGGCAGTAGCATGTATCTGTACTTGCTCTCCAGCAGCAGAAATATTCAACAGCAGCAGCAGCAATATCAGCAGCAGAAATATTAGCAGCAGCAATAATCAATATCAGCAGCAGCAAAAATCAACAGCAGCAGCAGAAATATTAAACAGCAGCAATAATCAATATCAGCAGCAGCAGCAATATTCAACAGCAGCAGCAGCAGCAATATTAGCTTCAGTAATAATCAATATCAGCAGCAGCAGTAATAATTAACAGCAGCAGAACTTGAACAGTTGAGAGAGGGTTTATAATCAGGTGAGAGTTTCCCAGAGCCGCTTTCTAAAATAGCCAGCGGCGAACTTCTAAGCAGTGAGGCAGGAGGACACTCATAGTGTCCTCATTCCTGAAACTGAGCCAAACCTTACGACAACGAAGAGTTAAGACCTGTCACACAAACGCAGGTTCAGATTCACACACAGGTACAGAAATAAACTGTGAGCTCATTCTCTCAGGTGTTCCTGTACCCTGTGGTCACCTTGAGTGTATGTTCCATCTATTATAGAGCAGTCAGAAAGAGAGAGAGACACACGAGCATGACTGAGAGCTGATCTCATGGAGTAATGGCATTCTGCATCCAGCCAAACCTCAAAGTTCAGTATCACAGTAATGTGCTTGTTAATTTGTATTTCTCTCATTTATATGTACAGTATGTACGTATGTATGTATTTGAATTTTGAATTTGAATTTATTTATTTTAAAAGGGACAATGCACATTAATTAACATGAGAAGTCCATCATGTAAATGTGCCAGATTTAGCCATAGAGGCTTTTTTTTTTCATCTAGTCCCTGGATGTATACCTTTTTAAAAGTTTGGGGTCAGTATTTTTTATTTTTTTTAAAGATTTTAATACTTTAAGACATGCACACTAAGTGACAAAGACAGTTAAAATGTTACAAACGATTTCAAAGAAATGTAGATTTTTGAAAATTTTCTTTTCATTAAAGAATCCTGAACAAAATGTATATCACATTTCCAAAAAATGTTAGAAATTAGAAATGTCACTTGAGCATATTAGAATGATTTCTGATGGATCATTTTACACTGAAGACTGGAGTAATGGCTGCTGAATTCAGATTTGCCATCATAGGAATAAAGCAAGAGACTTCTTTCAAAATCATTAAAACAATTATTTTTATGTTATGTGTATGTATACATGTGTATATATTTGTCACATGACCTGCATTTCTGGTGTTTGTTAGAAAATTGTTTATTATTAAATGTAGTTTCTCAAGGAGCTTGGTTTAGCGACACACAACCAGAAATATGTAGATCAAACATCTTTGATTTTTTTTAATAGTTTCTCAATTTGAAAACTCCCAAAATGCCTTGTTCTGTCCAATGATCTGGAGTAAACTGCATCAGCAAGAAAGTATATAACTTCAAATAACATGTAGGGGACTAAAAATGACTGGAACAGACTAGACAATTTAAAGTAAAAACAATGTTTTCAGTGTAAAATGTGATTTACTATTATTTTGTCATTATTTAATTCCTCTGTATTTACCATAAAATCACCATCTGAACTGACACACACAAATGTTCTCCACGTTTAGAGGATAGGCCTCTCTGTTTCACTCTCACACAGACTATAAGCTGTGCCAGCTTATGTGGACAAAAGCATCTAAGGGGCTAAAGTTTAAGTACAAATGAAAATTTCAGGCAAGAAGATTAGCCTAATTCAGGATTTACAGCTAAACATTATAATTGTTCATTTAATCCCTGGTGGAAAGTGCAGTTAACGCTAATAGTTTCAATTCCAATAAGGATTTGGGCCTATTTCTGTGCCAGTTCACTTCCAAGTGCTCAGTGAAGTGTTACAGAAGTGCAGTCTTGGGTGTTGCAGATTCCTCATCTGGAGCTGAAGTTGCTGCTACTGTTGGAACTGGGTATTTGAATGCTTCATATTGTGTGGTTTACATAATCTATTTTACATTAGGAGCGGTGCAGCCATTTAAACTTAGGATGCTGCAGTATTTATAACAGTGAAGACAAACCATTGTGAGATTATCTCCTACACATTGCATTAACAAAGAGAATGGTTTTACTTATCAAGAGTCATGCAACAGGCAACTATGTGATGTTTTGAAACTGGATTCCGCGCGATGTTTATACACAGCAGCACTCGTGCAAGCTCTAGTCTTATCTGTAAACACGAGCTTGTATTCAGACACGCGCATCTCTCCAGACGATTGCGCCTGTCATCAGTGCGAATGCTGCGTTCTCGAGGGCATTCAAATGTTTGATTGTAATTTATTAGATAGGCTACAACTATCATAATATGGGTTTTTGCAACTGCATACTACCCTACGAGCAAAATACGCTTAAAATGATAAAAAGATATCCGACTTCATAATTAAAACAATTGTTCCAGTCATTGAACATTGATTGAAGAATATTTGTCACTATACGGCATCGCTAAAATCCAAACTGTAAAACTTTACTAAAATAGACTAATTAAGTTTATGGCAAACGTATTATCTACCTTTATTCTGTAGCCATACTATTTGGACCAGTTTATTATTATTATTGCTTTTGGGGCATTTAATTGGAAAGTCGAGTTAAGTGAATGGACATTATTGTTACAAGTGACGGACATTGTTGTTACAAGTTAAATGGACGTAAACAAATATGTGTGACAACGATACAAATTAAAGTGTGTATCTCATTTTCCCCAATTCTCGTGTGTTTGTGAGTGGAACTCTAGCGGAGTGTGTAAATAGGGATGCTGCGTGTTGTTCAGCAGGTGATAGGAGCGTGGCGCGTGTCTCCACTGACCAGGGAACGGCGCGTATCCCGCGCGAGCTCAAGCTTCCCCGGGGCTCCGGTCTCTGTGAGCTTCACCCAATAAGAGCGGAGAGACGGCGGGCTGTCAACATTCCTATCGCCCCTCTCTCTCTCTCACCCCGTCGCCCACCCCTTCGGTCTGCAGTTCGCACAGTTCATCGCCCCGGTTTATCTCGCGCAGTCTGCTATCAGCGCTCGCAGACTCCAATGGAAAAACGGAGAGGCGCGTGTTTCACAGCCCTGCCTGAACGCAAACCGTGGGGAGAAAAAGTGGAAAAGTTGGCACTCTTGCTGATCAAATTGCATCTCACCGAGACTTCATCTGTTCTCAAGAGGAGGTGAAAAAAAAGAAAAGAAAGCTCTCTGAACCTGCCGTCTGGCTTGGATTATTTCTGATGCGGTTGCCAGATCTCGGGGAATACTTTTATATGGCACACGCTAATATCCGGGCAGATACATGATATCCGTCCGTGCATCGTCCGCACGGAACTCCGTACATCTGTCCAGCTATCAGAAATCCAAACTTCAGCAGGTCCTCGCAGAACTAAACGCTCTCTACACCAGTTTCCTACAGTACAGAATCGTGTTTTCTTATCACCGCTGGAGGACACGCTCAACTATGTTTGGCTGCGGTAAAGTTCTTGGGTCGCCCCGGATTCTCAACAGATCTTCCGGAGGCTCAGGATTAAGACACATAATCAGAAACAGCTCAGGCTCATCCTACGGTCCCCGTGCGTCCTCGAGGTTGTGCTGCGCGTTCCTGTTACTCCTGCTCATCCTCACGCCGCGCGTGGACTCGTCCTGGTGGTGAGTAGCGTCCAGCATCCCCGCGCGCCGCCACTGGCGCACACTCGCGCGCAGGGTTTTTTTTCTGCTCACGGTGACCGAGCTGCTGTCATTTTGGGAGACTGGACATTTGCATATGTCTATTATTTGGATATATAAACATCTAGTGTTTTATTAGTGACAGTTTTGAATAACAATGTTTATAGGTGTGCACTGTAGTCTATTTTTACATTAGGTTAATTAAAAACTGAGTTGTAAACCTTCGGCTATGTTTTTAATTATATCTGCGTTTTAATGGTAATTTAAAGTATAGGACTGTCTGGATTCAGAGTGTTTGACTTAAAGCAATTTTTTGTCGTTAGTTTTTAGGGCGAAATATGGTGAGCTTCGTCCCGCGCAGCTGAATTGATTGGCACCCCTAGCACAGTTAGCCAGCAATCTTAGATACATTTTAAACAAAGCTCTTTTTTCTTATATACTTAGGCCTATGCAGCCAATCCAATCTAAACATAATGAAGAGATAAACAAAGACAGAACTGATATTTTGTAGCTACGGATCCTGACGGAAAGTGCTCGCCCAGCTGTTGCTATGGTTATCTTCTCAGGCGAACGCGACTTCTGTTCGCGAGCGTCTCTTTAGCGCGTTCTGAATAACTTGAAATCTAACGTTTGTGGTTACTAAAACACCGTTTTTGTTTGACAACGCTGCTGAAATATGTATAAAGTTATACTTATTTTCGAAAGGATACATACTTGTAACCAGAGTGCGAATTACCCCACCATAATTGGGGGGTATTGCTCCTTCACTTCATCTATGACCATCATGGCCCACTACCATATCAATCCCCACCGTGATCGCCAAGTGCAACATAAGTTGTGCAACACACATACAATGTCTAAACATGCGACAAACTGATAATCAGTAATAAGAGTGTGATCATACAAAGCTAGTCAACGGGTGACAGAAAAAAACGGACAATGCGTAATTGCGTTACATTTTTTTTTTCAAATAATACAAACATCGAAAACAAAGACAGACAAGCAAACAGGACAACAAACAAACCCAGAGCGCTGCAAGTTAAATAAAATGTACGATAAACAAATGTGTCTGGCGTTAAATATTTAATATTTAATTATCTTGCTACCTAACCTTGCTAACTAACCTTGGTAATTGACCAAGGTCCACTTTACTAGCCTCAGTGGGTAAGTAGCAGGGGGATGGAACGGTATGAAAATTTCATATCACGATTATAGTGACCAAAATTATCGTGATTAGGCTATCAATATTATCACGGTTTTGTTAAAACGAGATGAAGTGTTCAAAAAGAACTTATGCTCACACTGAAAACATTTTAAAAAAATTATATTTAATAACTCTAATGTTACAAACAACAAATAAAACAAACAGAGCACATTTTAAAGCAAGATTCTATTCTGTGGCAGTTCCTTCCTTATAATGACCGTCGTCAATAGAAACGCATTATAACAGGGGACAAATACAATTTGCCGTCTTGACTCTTGTGTCTCCGTTTTTATTGTATTGAAAATTAAATCAGATGAGTTATTGTTTATAGAGTTTGATAATATTGTATTGATCATCTTGTCTGGACGAGTTTTGTACGCTATAGGCCTACAAAATGGATGTAACAGGTAAGATTTAAAACATTAATCTCAATTATGAGGTAAAAACAATCGGTATAATAAGTGTACAACATTATCTCTTAAATGTCACTCTTAATTGAACGTGTTCGTTCGTTCGTCTTTGGCTCAAAGCCAGTTGCTGAGAACTTTTCTTCGCGGAAGCTTCACGTTTATTTCAAGTGAGTGAGATAAAATATTTCAACTCAAAATAATATTTTGTAAAATCAACAAGCTAGACTTCAGCTAGCAACTTACATTTATCCATCAGCAGCACGTCAGCAGTAAACCGTTCTCTATCTCCGTTGCTTCTAGCCGCCACGGTGGTTAAAAATGGTACGGTCCACAATAGGGGTGTCTGAAATCGCTTTACATTAAAATGTTACTACAGTGAAAATAGGAGTTGACTTGTATTGTAACTAATTATATTTTTTCACAATATCAGGAAAATCATATTACCCCCCCCCCCCCCCCCAACTGATATTTCTGTCCCTTTGGGGGACTGTAATTCGCACTATGTTTGTAACCACCAACCTTTTGTTTTTTATTTTATTTGGGGAGCTTTAAGCTTTAATTATAGGGTTCAGACCCCCAAACTCCCCGTAATTCGCACCCTGTTGGTGGACAGAGGTCTGGACTCGGAAGATGGCAGTCAACTCGAGGAGCTACTAAAATGAACACACACGTTGCGTTTGGTGCAGGAACGCAGCTCCACCGCCCTCTCCACCAAGATATAAAATGCAATTATTCTAGAAACACACAAATCGTGCATTTCGCCCCCTCAAAATATAATTTTAAATGCTCATGAGGGATGGGGTTTTCCCCAGAGCTGTGCTTATGTATAGTAACAGGCCCTGTACATCATTATATCAGAGTTATGGGTTATATCAAGATATTGGCATTTAAAATGCAATTATTCTAGAAACACACAAATCGTGCATTTCGCCCCCTCAAAATATAATTTTAAATGCTCATGAGGGATGGGGTTTTCCCCAGAGCTGTGCTTATGTATAGTAACAGGCCCTGTACATCATTATATCAAAGTTATGGGTTGGGTTTTCATGGTGTGCTTGAGGTGTGGTGCCAGCCAATAACACAAGAATAAATGTAAATAACTGTAAATTATGTGTCAGGCCTCCTGCTTAGATGCACATACACTTAGTACAGTGAGTCTGAGCAATCATGAATAAACCAGCCACATGCTCATTGCTCACGTATATAAATGTAGTTTAGGAGTGTTTGGGTTTTGTGTATTGTGTACAAATGTTGATTTAATGGTTTTGCTCAAGATGCCTACCAAGGCAACTTCTTTAAATTCTCAACTCATTTCTGAATGGCACACAAGCTAGTTTTTTTAATCATCTAACCAAATTGCAATTGGCACACATAAAGAATGAATGACACATAATGGCACATGTAAGTTTTGACAGTTCTCAAATCTTTCATCCAGAACAGCAGAACTGGAAACTTTAGGACCCTGATTCTGAGAAAAATTGGGAGAGATGTGATTGATAGGGGGCCTGATAATTGTTTTCCCTAACTTCTTCTTTGCGTCTAATCTATGGAAAGGAGAAAATGTGATTAGACCAATGGAGAAAAAGACAAAGATGGCGAGATACAGAGATATGGAGAGAGGGGAAAGGACAGAAATAGGGAGGAGAGGAATTTTTACCACTATTTGGGTGATAGAAGCAAAAAATTACTAGTTGTACATTCTTTACCCAGTCAAGCCTAACTACACACACACAGACACGCAGTGCAAATGAGAGCAGATTTTACTGTTTTTACAGCATGTGGTTGTGGTCGTGGTCCTGTGGATGATTAATTACTGCTGCTGGTAAAGCCAACCTGCAAACCACCAATGTGTGAGACCAGCCTGGTGTGTGTGGGTGAGCGTTTCCAAACTCTAACTATCGAACGCAAAGCACAGGGTCTGATAAAGCCCTATAATCACAGTCAAATGAGGCATCGCAGCGGGAGGAACACAGTCATAATCAAAAGGTTGATCAACATTCATTTTTTAAAAAGGTAAAAAGTTTCTCATAAGAAATGCACATTTTTGCAGACTTTAGATATTTAGAACTAATCCCTCCTTTAGTCTGACATGACCGAGTGTGTGTTAGTGTGAAGGCTTGATGTGATTGGGTTTGGATGAGATAGAGTGGGATTTTATCCCAGTTTCTGTTGGCGTTAGACAAAGAGTTTATCGAACAGTGATGGATTGAAAAAATCAGAACAGGAGTGAAAACTATACAGAGAGTAAAAGAGAGACAGAATGCATCATAATTCTTTAAATCTCCTTCTGTTCTGATTACCTGAGTATAATCAAGTATGGCATCACTCACAGCAAATGATAATTGGAGCTAAAACATAATAATTCATATAAAATAGCAATAGTCTAAAAACTGAAGATTTAACAGAATACAGGTAATCATAGAGGCTCAAAAATGTATCCCAAAATGGTTAATGTTGAACTTATTATGCATGTGCGTTGGCATAAATCATAAATAATGGGTGGTTTGTGAATGGCTGTTTATGACACATGCCAGTTTGCCAAACTTCCCTCTGAAATTCCACTAACGAGTGGTAAGATTCTGGGAATGATCAAACTCTTTGGCATCAGACAATGCATAATCACTGAACGTTTACTGATTCAGCACTTTCGGAAGAGTACCGATTGGCAAAAGCTGTGACTGATTGGTTCATAGGTGTTAAACCTCCGTGTCTGTATATTTCAGGTATATTGGAGCCCTTGGTGCACGTGTGATCTGTGACAATATTCCCGGGCTGGTGAATAAACAGAGGCAGTTGTGTCAGAAGTATCCAGACATCATGCAGTCGATCGGTGGCGGGGCTAAAGAGTGGATTCGAGAGTGCCAGCATCAATTCCGCCATCACCGCTGGAACTGCAGCGCCCTAGACAGGGACCACACTGTTTTTGGGAGAGTCATACAGCGCAGTGAGTACTAAAAATGTTTCTGTGCGTTTTGGAGACAGAAGGAGTCAAGGTTATTATTATCGCTAATCAAGAAAGAAAAAAAGAAAGAAAAATACTAAATCTTAAATGCAGAGAATGACGGAAGTTATAATGTTAAATGTAGCAGCAATGTCTAGTTTATAAGTAATATGTGCATGTGAGAAAAACAATGCATAACATAAGGTGATTTTTTTTTAGCCATTATTCATTATTATATTGATTCAAGGTTACACTTTATTTCGATAGTCCACTTTAGATGAATTATTAGTTGACCGTGAGCTTAGGGTTAGGGTCATAGGGTTACTTATAGTCTGTAGAATGTCTGTTGGGGGACCATCACGATAAAGTGTTAGCAGACTGTCTACTAATACTCTAATGACTACTAGTTGACATGATGCACAGTTACTTATAGTTAGTAGACTGTCTAAAGTGGACTATTAGATATTGAACTAATAATAATAATGACAATATCATTATTATTGTTATGTTTTCTTTTTTTACTGAAACTATCAAAACTGCTGAAGTTTCAGTGATCTCACAATCCACAATCTCAAGAGGTGCTGTATCACACAATGCAAGAAGACCTCACATCCATTAGCACCTGCTTGGAAACAGATATAAGGGGTTTTCTCACCGCGTAGTTAGCAAATCAATTATAGGAACTAGCGAGAACTAAATGTTACTATACGGCCATTTTCCTGGTTAGGTTCGCACTGCCAGTAGGAACTCTGAACCCTGTAAGCTGACAGACTTCATTTAAGCGTGGAATCCAACAACATAAAGAACTCCACCACATAAAGGTTAAGAAGTGCCTGGACTTTTGGACCTTCCATCTATCGCTGTTTTCCATGTTCGTGGAGTTAGTTCGTAGAGCTTTTTTTTTTTTTTTTTTAATGGCCAGTGTTTCGGCATGCATTCGGCCAATCAATGTGCAGTTATGTCACTGGTATTTCCTATTGTGCTGGGTTACACGTGTCTACACGCGACCGCTGACGCGTCACATCACGCTGCACCGCAACATCTAGTAGCTGTCTACACTGGACGCTATTAAACGACCATTGCAAATCCATTTGTCCTTCCTATGAAAAGTCCTTGGAGTACGTCATAAATGGGTTCTATTGTCTTTTTTGTTAGAACCTACTTTGAGCAGGAGCTAATTTTGTCCCCTCCCCAAAAGGTGTTCCTATAACTAAAATCATACAGTTCCTGTGCTGCAAACACGCCAAAAAGCGGGCACTTCCTGTAATAGTTATTGGAACTAAGTGAGTACCGGTGCAAAAGCCCCTACAACCTGATTCTCAAACTTTCTCTCTCTTTAAATATCTCTCTGTGCATCTCATATGGTAAATACCTAGATTAGCATTCTGCACCGTCACCACATAAATCAGTATAGATCAGATTAATACTAACAGTTATTCTCTTTTACATGTCCATCACTGTTTATCACTGAGGGATATTAATGAAACGACTCACATCTCACAAGAACATCCAGCCACATTCACACAAATCCCTGGCCAGGTGTGATAAACAGACAAAACCCCACAGGATCACTTATTTCAGTCTGAACCTGAAGTTTACTCAAGAAATCTGCACTGTAAATGTGCTTTCTGTTTGGCTTTCATACAGCGTTCCACAGATCCCTGTGTGAAAATATCACCCCTCCAGCATTCTCTATGCCTCTTTACCACATAAACAGGCATAGTGGATGTAAATGTTTGGAGAGATGATTCTGGCAGCCGGACAGACTCTCGCAGCACTGCTTGTATTCAGTTTATGAAATGGAATTAGAATTGGAGCGGTTGCCAAGAGAGGATTCTCCTATAAACGGCAACTGTACTATTAAAAAATATATATTTTTCTTTAGAGAATATCTTGCTGTATGAATGATGGAGCGATTCAAACATAGATATCCTCCAGATGTCATTGTACTACATGAACACAGATCATTGAAACACATTTTAGCCGCAACAGGAAACTGAAAACGACTGCAATGCAGCGTGAGAAGGACAACTTTACGTGGAGATCTTGGCAGGGGGTCGTACAATAAAAGACACCATTAAAACAACATTTAAGTTCTGCGGAAGTTATTCATATTCACTAGCATATCCATAACTTCAAGGTATTTAAATGCTACTCCACATTTAGCAGGTTAATGCATTTAAGTTTTTGTAAAATCTGTGAAGCTATTGTTTTAAAAAATCTATCTTAAATCTATTGATATGTCCTCCAATGTGGCCCATTTATTATTAATACTAGTAATATACTGTATAATATTATTAAATTAATGTGAAAACAGGAACATCTTACCTTTCACAAGCACTTTCTTAGAGTTTCTACAAGAAATGTTCGTTCAAAAGTTTGGGGTCAGTAAGATTTTTGGCTGTTTTTGAAAGAAGTCTCTTATGGTTATCAGGGCTGCATTTATTTAGTGAAAAACTGAAACATTGTACCGTGAAATTTTATTGCGATTTAAAATAACTCTTTTCTATTGTAATATATAATAAAATGTAATTTATGTGATGCCAAAGTGGAAATTTCAGCAGCCATTAACCCAACTGTTGAAAACTGAAACCGTGAAACTTTTTTCTAGGATTTTTGGATGAATAAAAAGTTCAAAAGTAGCATTTATTTGAAATGAAATTCTTCTGTAACATTGTAAATATTTTACTGTCAGTTTTGATCAATTTAACGCATCCTTGCTTAATAAAGAATAAATTTCTTTAAAAAACATCTTACTGACCCCAAACTTTTGAACTGCAGTATAAATGCAACTATAAAATATACAACGTACCAAATATGTTATTTATTGTAATTTTATCATTATAATGGAAAATGCATATTTAAAACAACTCTAATACATGTTTTAAAGAACACACTTTTGGTTTCATCGCAAAACTGGAGTCTGTCCATGATGATTTACATTTGGTATTTTACTTACATTCAGTCAGGCTAAAGGAATCAGTGTGAGTGGCGTGAGTCCAAACATGCAGGACGCTTAGAAAAAGCAGGTTAAGGTTAGAAAAGAACTGTGCCAGTTCATTATCAGACTGCTAACCTTCAAACAATTTATCCTATCAGAGAATGGCCCACCCTGGAGAAATTAGGCCTGTACTAATATTTAAACCAAACACTCACACTGGGGCAAGTCACACCCCTAGGAAGGTCTCTGGCGGACAAATCAGAAGTGCTGTTTGGGATTATATGAGAGCGGAGGGTGTGATTAAATGTCTTGAGAGTGATTAAGGACCTGAAAGTGTTTGTTGTGGCTTCATGATTTTTGTTTTCGCAGGCAGTCGTGAGGCGGCGTTCGTCTATGCGATCTCCTCGGCGGGAGTGGTTTTCGCTATTACCCGTGCCTGCAGTCAGGGGGAGCTAAAGTCATGCAACTGTGACCCCCACAAGCGCGGCCGGGCCAGCGACGAACGAGGAGAGTTTGACTGGGGTGGCTGCAGTGATAACATCAACTATGGGATAAAGTTCGCCAAAGCCTTCGTAGATGCAAAAGAGCGGACTGTGAAAGATGCACGGGCACTCATGAACCTTCATAACAACCGCTGTGGCAGAATGGTGAGAACAGAGACTATGTGACGCATTCATGGTGATATTACTGTATGGTGGAAAAGTCAAACGAATGTAGCCAGTTTCACAGCCAGGGTTTGAAATTACTGTGGCGGGTAACTCATATCAACACACTAGCCAATTTGGCGAGTTATGATTCAGAAATTATGTTCTATCACTTTGCATGGCATTACTATAAGAGCCCTTTCCATAAAAAGAGGCTCAATCATTAGCAAATCAAAGTGTAAAGAGGGTTGCATACTGAGAAAAACACTGCGCTGCGCCATGTCTTTAATTTTGCATCCGAAATCACATACTTCACATGCACACATACTTTGCATACTTTTTGTGAATAGTATGTCACAAAACTATGATGGATGACCTACTTCTTCTGGTGAGATTCTAAAGTGTTCGATGGACACTTTACAATCCCATGATGCCTCAGTAGAGGATTTGTGAATGGCAGTGAAGCAATGCAAGTACCGCTGGTAAGTCACATGTTAATAATAACATGGCGAATGTAGTATGTCCAAATATTCATAATACACATATTCATACTATATACAACATACTTTTTTATCGGTCGCAAAGTCATTACTTATTCAAAATAAGTACCTTCTCAAGAGAGTCTGTGATTTCGGATGCAGACATTGCTTTCTATTACCATACGCATACCGGCGGCACTACTCGGCGTCTATCGAGATATCTGATGCACGGTGCTTACTGTCTGGTGTGCTCCGCTGGATTCCTAGAAGACAGAGAGGCCACTTTTTCTAACCCGTTCTCATAAATGCTGCATGTCCAAGACTTTGGGGTCTTTTTTATTGCTACGTGCTGGTTAACTCTAGGCAATTATACGAGAAGTCACAGAGGATTTTGTTTTTATTTCTATTTTATTTGATTTTAATGGTATCTGCAAACAGTGATTGACTGAAGCTGAAAGCAATACAATGATGATATATATATATATGACTTATATATATATATATATATATATATATATGTATTTGAAAAATCTAAACTGCCATTGATAATCTGGTTTATTTGGTCAAATTTTGTTTTGACTAGTCGACGTTCTGAATGCCCGGTAACTTAACAATTTAGGATCCAAATTGGCTGGTGAGTGAAAAAGTTAATTTCAAACCTTGATTAAAACTAAACAACTCAGTATGTAAATACGGGCATGAATAACACAAAAACATTGTTCTATGATAACGTTCCTGTGAAACTCTGTTTACATTCTGAGGCTATTCTTGGCCACATGGAATCTGTTCATAAAATTACTACTAGGGATGTTTTCTCTGTTTCTCTGTTTTACAGGCTGTAAAGCGCTTTATGAAGCTGGAGTGTAAATGTCATGGAGTCAGTGGGTCGTGCACTCTGAGAACCTGCTGGTTGGCAATGTCAGATTTCCGTAAAACAGGAGATTACCTTCGCAAAAAATACAACGGCGCCATCGAGGTCACTATGAACCAAGATGGGACAGGATTCACAGTAGCCAATAAAGACTTCAGGAAAGCCACAAAAAATGACTTGGTGTACTTTGAAACCTCACCTGATTACTGCCTCATGGACAAAGCTGCAGGTAAGAATGAGAACGAAAACTTGAAATAACTAAATATTGAATACCTGAAGGAATTATCAGTAACAAGACACTAAGAAAGTGTTTAAAAAAGCTAGTGAGCTCCCTCATTGCCTATTACACAACACAAATTTGGGGGGGATTAGTTTGACATGTTTCTGTCATTTTTAATTAAATTTATAATTTTAATTTATTATTGTATTATTAATTAACGTTAATTAATTAATTATATATATATATATATATATATATATATATAAATATATATATATATATAATGATGCCTTTCAAGCAGTGTAAATACTGACTCATTTAGAAATAATGCATTTAGAACTAACCTATACTGTGACTCATGCATTACTAATGTCACAAAAAGTTAACTCTGACTAACTGCTGACGCACTCAGCATCTTGGATTTTGCGTATACTTCTCCGAATTAAGAGTTAGATTATACCAGACGTGCAGAATGCAGGAAGTGCTTAGTCTGCCTGATGAATAAAGGTATAAAAGTGTGATAGATAAATTCCTGTTTATGAGAGACAGTAAATTGTTTAATGAAGTCGCGTACACAACACCATTTTCAACTAAGAACTGAAAACTTTTTATGCGTTTTGGAGGCCTGAACGCAAACTTTTGAATTGCACGTTTTGGAAAACTATACCGTTACCGTCTCTGTGTAATCTACAAAAACGCAAATTTGTGAAAACGGTCATGCGCATTCCGTGTTAAATCTATAGCCACATAGTTTTTATTCACAAAGTAACATCGCCAACCACTGGCCTGGCAGCATAATGCAGCGTTTTCCGTCATTTTCATCAATCCGTTTGAAGGGGGATTGTTTTGACAACGTTGTTGTCTGTACACGGAAAACGCAAAGAAAAAACGTTTCTGTTTTTAGTACATGGCTGTTGTGTAAACGTACCATAACAGGCTGGCCACTGAATCACCTGCAGACCTCAGAGGATCCTCACTCCTGAGATCCAGTCTGATGGTGGTAAGCCATGTTCATTTTTGCATGACTTGATGTGTGGAGAAAGACAGGATTCAGTAACTGAGGTAAATTGACTCTCACACCTGCCCTGCCCTGCCCTGCACCTAACCATAAACCTTAAGGGTAAAAAGGGCAATAGAGGCTTTGACAGGGTCAGAATAGGTGGGATGGGATTTTTTTTGCTCCGTTAATCCTTGATTCTCTGACACACACTTCTGCATGTATCATCTAGACTAGCGGCACAAGTCCCATGTTAAAGTGGTGATGGGTCATAAATATACCAACTTTATGATTCCATTTTTTAATATATTTTTGTTTAATTTGTAAAATATATGTATTTAATAATTAATTTTGTATATATATTTTATCTGTAGTGTTTCACAGGGGATGAATCTAGAAATGCGTCTTCTCTGAAAGCATTTTAGCACGTGTTATGCTTTGCCGTGCTGCAATACATGCAGATGTGTTACTTTTTTGGGGTGGTGTGCCACTCAACCATACATATTGTTGTATTCTGTTCCATTTTGCTGTTTTTGAACATAAGAACACATCTTATGTGAACACCCCATAAGAAATGTAGCATATTGGACTAACTGATAAACCTATTTATACAGGGCTTCCCTAAAACTAACTAGTCGACTAATAGATTAGACAACATTTTCCTACTGGAAACATATCACGTCACACTGTGTTACTCTGCTTTTTTGAGAATACTACTGCAGCTCATGCATCAGTGTGATGGTTTGAGTGTGTGTTTGGGTCAGACAGACAGCTCACAGCTCAGTGATTTCAGAGGGTCAATGCGCTTACCCCCTAACCACCACCAGCATCACCACCCCAGTGGAATTTGCACCCCAAGGATACAACAGGCTCATTTTTCAAATCCCATTCTTTCAAAGCTGCCAGCACAACCATCACTCTCTGGTTCTCATGGCCACAGGGCTTTTTTTTTTTTTTTAAGAAAGAGACCATCACTGTCCACTGTGTGTTTAACCTTGCGAAACAACAACATGCAGACTCCAAAACGCCAATCTGATAATTTATGGTCGTCTTACTTTCTTTGTGACTTTGTGTTACAAGACTGTTAGGTAGGATATTTCATAGAAGTTTTCACAGTGATACCGGTTTGGACTCCCATAACTCTGTAAAGCCTGAAATAAGAAATACTAATCAGAAAAATCATAAAAAAAAAAATTAAAAAAAGAATTAGACTGTCTGTTAAACCTTTAGACAAAATATGTAAAAGAAAAAAAACCTAAAACTTTTATGTTTCATTTTATGCATCATGTTTAGTACATCAGGGTTTCATGCTAATTTATTGATTACAAAAATATGCATTTACAAATGTGAATCTTTTCTCTTTATTTAATATTTTTTTGTTAATAACAGAAACTTTTAACTGTGCTTTTTGGTAGTCAAAAGGAATGAAATAAGGTTATAAATTACTAATTTAAATGTAGAAATATATATATATATACATATATATATATATATATATATATATATATATATATATATATATATATATATATATATATCAAATATGCGTTCTAATATATTAACATAATTTATATGAATAAATAAATGATAATGAATAATAATATAAGTAAAAACATTATGGTAGCAGGAACATTGTAATAGTGAAATTTTAATAATTAAAGATCAGGGTGTATATATATATATATATATATATATATATATATATATATATATATATATATCCACTACTATATTTAAATTTGTAATTAATTTGATTCTATGAATCCATGATTACAGTTTTTTCCAGTCGCTATGACAGTTTTTTCAATACATTTAACAAGTTTCCTAAACTCTTAACGCACCAACACACCTAAAACACACAATTGGCAAAACGGTTAATTTCATGCTCAAAATCACACATTGTAAACTAAACTCCAAAATACAATAAAGCACTAACACAATACACTATGTCTAACAAAACACTGCAAACATGTTTCAAAATCAAATAATTATTCAAAACACTAACACATGTTCTCTTCCAACAGGAACATTTAGTCAATCATAACACAATGACAAAAAAACACTATCATCAGCTGAAATTACAGAAACTGCATTATTTTATGTGTCAGGTCTGCCCTTATACAATAGATTGTATTGATCATAGATTGTGTTTTGCACTGTAGTTTCTTTTGATGCCTTTCTACATTTTTTGTTTTGTTGGGTTTAGTAAATGCATCCATTTTGTTTCTTTTGCTGCAGAAATTAAATACAAAAAAGAATGACCATCTCAGAGTAGCTTTATAGAATGTACAGTTTATGGGAAAAAAAAAGACAGAGACCGAATTGCTGCAGTAAATACTTTATTTGCAAAAGGACAGTGCTGCAAGATATACAAACAGAAAAAGCACTGGAATAATAATTTAAAAACAAAGTAATCTTCTAATCTGCCCGGTCTTCTGCATTTGGCCACATGTTCTCATCCACATCACACCTGATATCCTGAAGAATCTTTTGGCATGCCTTATCCACCCCTGGCAGTGTTCAGCTGTGATGTCTTGGCATGCAGCATCCATTGCATCCAGGAGGGACATTTGGTCATGTGGACGATGGTCAAAAACCTTCCATCTCCAGGCTGAGAAAAACTCCTCAATGGGGTTGAGGAAAGGGGAGTAAGGGGCAAGGAAATGGGACATCATCCTTGGATGGGCGTCAAACCAGGCTGTGACTGCACGAGAATGGTGGAATGCCACATTGTCCCATATGATCACATATATTGGCAAGTGGTCTCCCATCTGTCCCCTTTCTACCTATGGCACCAGTCTTTCGTTTCAGGCGGTCTGTGTTGTAGGGGCCAATCTCACATTTATGCAGGAGTGCACCGTGGTTGGAGATTGCGGCGCACATGGTAATGTTGGCTCCTCTCTGGCCCGGCACGGTAACTGTGGCCCTTTTGCCAATTATGTTTCTCCCAACATAGATCATTTCATGTGGGACTTGATTGGCCTCCAACTCCATGACTCTCTGAAAGTAATTAGACACAGTGTATGTAAATGCTGTGCTGTATATCTTCTGTATGTCCTAATGTACTCCAGGTTTATAGAGTAGTTTACTGCAAAACACACTGTGTATAGTACAGTAATGACTGTATTGCATAACCTTACCTGGACGTATTGGTGACAGAGTTCTTTGATGCGCTCACTGTTCCTTTCAAAAGGAACTTTGTATAGTTGTTTCATTCAAACTCTGTGTTTAGCTAGAGTACAAGAAATGGATGTTATGCTGATTGCTGCAATGTTCCCAAGTACAAGGTTGTCCTCTACAACTCTGAACGGAATGTCCTTCAGTTTTATTTCATTGTCAGCAATCACCGTGTTGACAATTGCAAGTTCCTGTTCTTCATTTAGGAACTTTCCTCTGCCCCCTGAGGGAGGTAGACGTTGAATCCTTAGAGGGACAAAATACAGTTACATTTTAGAGACCGGCATACAGTCACTCTAATAAATGGTAAAATTATTTGCACTTTGCTGTAGGAGAAGCATTATCCTACCTGTTGGTTTCTCTGAAAATACGGACAATGGATGCCACTGTGTCCCGGCTGAGATTTGGCTGTACTCGTTCACCAGCCTCTCTGTATGATAGCCCGTGGTTTATGACATGGACAATGATAGTAGGTCTTATTTGATCAGTTACCCTAGTTCTGGTCCTTCTTTGAGCGCCACCACACATTCTAACTCCTCTCCCTCTACCTTGCCCCACTCCTCTCCCTTGCCCTTGTCCCACTCCTCTCCCTTGTCCTTGTCCTTGCCCCACTCCTCTCCCTTTTCCTTGTCCTTGCCCCACTCCTCTCCCTTTTCCTTGTCCTTGCCCCACTCCTCTCCCTTGTCTTTGTCCTTGTCCTTGCCCCACTCCTCTCCCTTGTCCTTGTCCTTGCCCCACTCCTCTCCCTTGTCCTTGCCCCACTCCTCTCCCTTTTCCTTGTCCTTGCCCCTCTCCTCTCCCTTTTCCTTGTCCTTGCCCCACTCCTCTCCCTTGTCCTTGTCCTTGCCCCACTCCTCTCCCTTGTCCTTGCCCCACTCCTCTCCCTTGTCTTTGTCCTTGTCCTTGCCCCACTCCTCTCCCTTGTCTTTGTCCTTGTCCTTGCCCCACTCCTCTCCCTTGTCCTTGTCCTTGCCCCACTCCTCTCCCTTGTCCTGGTACTCGTCTTCCTCTCCCTCGTGCAGGTATTTTCTCACCTGCACTTTCTTTCTTTCTTTCTTTCTTTCTTTCTTTCTTTCTTTCTTTCTTTCTTTCTTTCTTTCTTTCTTTCTTTCTTTCTTTCTTTCTTTCTTTCTTTCTTTCTTTCTTTCTTTCTTTCTTTCTTTCTTTCTTTCTTTCTTTCTTTCTTTCTTTCTTTCTTTCTTTCTGTTGCTCTATATTGTTCCTTTTCCACACAAGATCAGCCCAAAGAGTCCTCTTTTAGAACATATGATCATGCGATTGAAAGAACCTCAACACCTGAGTATGCTTCCTAGATGGGAATCAGCTGTGATTTATATATTTGCATAACTTCAATAAGCTGTTTCTCATTAGCAATGGAATAAGATACAGGGAATATATTTGTGTTTCAATTCACAATATGAACAGCTGTTCACTTTGACTTTAGCCTATATAAGTTATGTTTAGAACATGATGTCATCTGTTCTGACATACAGTGTGAAAGGATTTGTAAATTTGACTGTAAAATTACATTGTTTTGGTCTTGGTTGAGCTTGTGTGTAAAAGAAGTTCAAGCATTTTAAATTTGTGCTACTTGTATGCATTTTGTGTTAAAGCAACAATAAATGAATTAATAGTATAGCTTATACAGACGAATGTAGTGCTAACTGTGTTAAGAGTTTAGGAAACTTGTTAAATGTATTGAAAAAACTGTCATTGCTATTGGAAAAAACTGTAAATTATTTGATGCTTATTTGTATTGTTGTGGGCTTAATAAATCATGAAATGCATTACATGTTAGGTCAGCACTTGATGTCCAATGTAAAATCTGGGTCTTGCAACAAAACCATTTTCTTTTTATTGCATTCCAGGTTCATTGGGAACTGCTGGTCGGGTCTGTAACAAGACGTCCCGGGGGACCGATGGCTGCGAGGTCATGTGTTGCGGACGGGGCTACGACACCACACGCGTAAAACGCATCACCAAGTGTGAGTGTAAGTTTAAGTGGTGTTGCGCCGTCGAGTGCAAAGACTGCGAGGAGGCTGTCGACATTCACACCTGCAAAGCTCCTAAACATGCCGAATGGCTGGACCAGACCTGAGACACGCCCACTTCCTCCCGTTCCTCAGGATTTTGTCCATGGCATTCTGGGATATGAAGTCCATCCCTTGCGATTTGTACCCCTCCCCCAATCCCTCTTCTTTGTTGCATGGCTTTATTTGAACTTATTTTGTGAAAGCACTACAACTGAAATCTACATTTCTCATGAGCGCCTTGCACACTTTGCCCGATATGGCAGATGTATCTCTCTTTCTTCCTCGCTTTCTTTTTTAGTTGTTGTTGTTGTTGTTTTAAATTGATCAGAGGATGGTAAGGATTTAGGATTCAAGAACAACCTGTGCTGTAACGTGTTGGTATATATATATATATATATATATATTATTTTTTTTTCGTTTTTGATGTGAGAGTTTTGTTCTATGAGTGTTGTTTTGTGACAAAAGGTGTGCTGCTTTTAAAATAATATTTTAAACTGACTCTGAGCCTATCAGATATTATCATGGCTAATAGCTGAATATGTACATCACATGTTATTGACAACACAAACGTGTACTACATCACGTACAATACATCACTTGCCCTTACTGGACTACAGTATTTTACTCTGACTATCGGTACCGAATATAACAGAATGAATGAGGCTGGTCAGAGGGACTCAAGAGGACAAAATGGATGACAGCTATGTGGGCTGCTCACTCCACATGGAGCCCTAACAGAGAGCTTCTCTGGAAGCTACAGAGGCGTTTGGAAGGGTTAGGTGTAATATTAATAATATAAATGAGCATGCACTAAGGACATTAGCTAACAGTTGAGCGTAAATGACATGTTATTATAAAACTCATCATTGCCTGTGTAAACAAGAAGAATGGTGTTAACAGCTGTGACTGGTAGAGGTGTAAGCTCTCATTAGCTCTCCTGTGCTGTGGTACATGTTAACTGTGTAATTATTTTTCCAGCAAAAGTTCATATAAAGACATTAAGTAAGACATAAAGAGTCATTTTATTTTGCTGTTCTTCTCTTAGCCGTAAACGTCATGTGACAAATTACTCTGGAACTGCAGGATAATGATGTCAAGTTCACTCCATCCATTTTTAAAAAAGAATCCTCTAGAAAGAATTGAGCACTGGTAAAATATCTACTTTAATTAATTAAATATATATATATATATATATATGTTTCTGAAGGATCATGTGACTAAAGACTGGATGAATGATGCTAAAAATTCAGCTTTGTCGTCACAGGAATAAATTATATTTTAAAATATATTAAAATAGAAAACAGTTATTTTAAATTGGAATAATACTTCATAATAAGGATGCCGATAGAGTATATCTGCCTGGAGGGGTTAATGAGTCATGCTAACCAGCCAGACATTGACTCCTTGGTTTAAATCAGACTTTGCATTAGGCTATCTTAAGAGAGATCTAAGACATAAGGGCTGCTTAATAAAAGGGCCTCCCTTTCTACGAAACGTGACCAATGACCAACCTGAACTGTCCAATAATGAGCTGATTAGTTTAATGACAGGGCAGAGGCAGCTTTGAACAGGCCTCCGTCACAGTGGGGCTTGTGTCTGCTTGTGATTTCAGAGCTTTTTCAGGATGGTTTGTTTTCTAACCAAAGCATGTTGTTTCCTACAATCTTCTCTCCTTTATTAGGTACAAGTCATGTTTTTAGAAGGTCTGCTTTTATTGAAAAAATTCGATTTTACAATGGCCAATGACCCACTCTCGAGAACCATTATAATTTATGGCATTTATCAAAAGAAATATGCAATGTATTAACTCCTAAATCACTTAATTTTCAGCTTACAGCGTGTTATGCAGCAGAAATGCTGCAGACACATTTACCGTTGTTCAGCCATTTTCATGTGTATTCAATATAAATTCACGCGATCTGGGATTTCGTGTTTTAGGTTTTCCCACACAGATTCACAATGAGTTCAAGACGGTCAAGAGAAGTTTGCCACGAAAGCGAAATTTCCAACCCAAAGCTGCAAGTTACTTCTGTGTGAGCTGTGCTTGACAACAGACACCAAACGTTTTTACTACTGTGACAGCACTTTTAGGCAGTATATTTACATGTACTTTAAAAGTTTGATTTTAGTTTAAATTAAACAATTAATTGTTCTTTAAAATGTCTTGTAAAAAAAAAAAGTAATTCCAGGACTTTTTTTTTTATGAAGTATCACTGACCGATAAGGTGAACGTTATTTCAACAAGTGCAACGTGATCCTGGATCAACATCTTTGTTTATGTCAAGTTTAGGCTTACAGCCAGGGTTAGGTGCTTCTACATCAATGTTGACAGGGACATAACATCCTACAAGGTAAATAAAAAAAAAAGGATGACATCTAGTCGAGAAGTAATTAGTAATAA